>CM024515.1:43304013-45704013 GCA_014182375.1 Eucalyptus virginea | reverse complement strand
TCCCTCCCTCTCTCTCTCTCTCTCTCTCTCTCTCTATGCGGGTGTGCAGAGAGGGATTTTCAGAGGAGAAAAGGAAGACGAAACAGAGCGATGCAGCGAGCGATCGTGAAAAATGATGACGAAATTATATAGGCAGGGGCATGCGAATACACGAGCCAACGAGTTGCCCTTTCAATGATGAAGATGATGACATGATTCGTTCCTTTGACTCGTCCACCCAATGGCCATTAGGATCCACTTTACATTCACACTTGCTTTATATTCCCGGTCCTGACCGACTCGTTTATAAAGTAATCCTAAGTTTGTTTAAACCGGACTTGCGTGTACAGATCTGTGTATATGCATTAGTCAGGCCATCTGTGTTCGGATTCTCACCGTTTCTCAAATGCAAATGGATTTCCATTTGGGTCATTCGCTTGGACTTTTGGCCCACGTGCTATCCTGGAGTTTTCCTTATGTATAAAAAGATGTAAGTCCGTATAAGCGGTAGATGTGATCACTTAGTAGTATTTCTTGTCATTGAATAATAATTCTTGCTACATTAATAAAGCTATATTTCTTTTTAACGTAGCAATTGGGTGTTGTCCAAATTAGTTTCCACTCACCTCACTTTCTCCACATCCGGAGGCTATTTAACCAAAGAGCTTAAACCCACCTACCACCGCATGGTGCTCTCGGCAATCCTTTAATCCAATACCACAATAAGAGAGACATATCCTCTTGCGACGCGATTAAGGTGACTAAACATGTCAAACTTCATTCTCTAAGTAAGAAAGGGAAGAGCAGCAAAAGCAAAAACTGAAAATCGAAAGTATGAACTAATTTTTCTTCGTGGTGATATGAAGCAAAACATAAAAATTCAGGGTTTCAATGGAGGTACTCCAAAAGAAAACGATAACCCCACTGACAAAATCCTAAATTTGTTTGGAATTATGGACCATGTGATAGAGGAGTTGGGTCCAGTTCATTGCCATGGAATCGGGAATATATATTTGATTCCCTCCGAGACGTCTCAGCTCGGGCCGCAGATGGCACGAAGTAGGTGAAGACACGACCCGTTGCTGAGGAAAGAGGAAGAGGAAGAGTGGTAGGTGTTTTATGGCGGGGGGGGTGGGGGGGGGGGGTTGGGGTGTTGGACAGAATAATTGCTGGGCAATGGAGCAGAAGCTAAGACACGCACGAGCGTGTATCATTGTGTGTGTGTGTGTGTGTGTGTGTGTGTGTGTACGTGTATGTTATACACGTACGCACGTATTTCATGTAGAGTTATGCTCTGGTTTTGTTTTTGCCGAGTTGCTGCAATGGGCGTGCTTCGAATTCGCGTATGTCGCCGTGGCCGTTGAAGCGCTCCGTCATCCGATCATTTCCCTTGTGGATTTGAGATCAATCGCTCTTCACTGTTTACACAATTGAATTTTCCATAAAGGTTCCTGGGCCGAATTCAAACCAGCTGGACGACACGAAATTTCTTAGGGTTGCGTGATCGATCATCTATTATTCTAAACCCGGAAGAAGAGTCAACCAGTGGGATGTACGTGTTTGGTTGAGAAAAGATTCGCAGTGTGACCCCGTAAAAAAAGGGGGAAAGCATAAAGATTCAGATAGATTCGTTTTTGGTGATGATTACAAGAACAACTTATATTTTAGATACTCTTCAATCAAAGGATTTTGACATCTTATTTAATTCATAATTATTTGAGACGAATTCAAAATTGTTCGAATTGTATAAATGGCTAATTGCCGGCATTGTTGACCGATCCTATGATTCCCCTGAGAACCTTGAAGACAAAAGCATAATGGGGAAGAAAGCTGTTGCATACACCTTTCCCGTCTCTGTACTTTGGGGTTTTGCATTGAATGGGTACCATCATTTAGAACAAACGAGACTTGATCGGATTTGGGTCGCATAGACTATCTACGTACTCATTGATCATGCACGTCTCACACGGTCAATGGCTGGTAAAGCTTTTTACCGACATTATCATTGCCGCGGCCATGTTGGTGGCGTAAATTAGCTATATATCTTGTAGGAAACTGTAGAAATGCATTTTATTATCTCTTGGCTTCTTTGGGTACAGAAACGGAGAAGTCCTTTGTTTTTGCTTAGCCCACCAAACCAATCCACCTGATGAACACAGTTTTTTTTTTTTTTTTGCCGAAAGATAAAGATTTCATTGCTAACCCACAAAAGAGGCACCATTAGTTGGAAAGTCCAAAGATAAGATAGAAATTAAAGGCGGAGGAGGAAAAGAAACCCAATTAGAAGGAAGAGAGTTGGCTCGGTAAGCTTTAGCGATCCAATCTGCAGCCTTGTTTGTTTCTCTCGGTTCGTACAGGACCGAAACTCTGCTAAGCTCGGCCAAGATTCTTTTGCAATCATCTACTGTAGATTGGGCTGGCCAAGGGCGTTCAGCTCAGCCCAATACGCATTCCACCATAGGTAGGTTGTATCCAGCAAGTATAAATTTGTTTATAATAAGTAAGGCCACTTTAAAATGGGTAAACAACTTCAATTTGCTACAAAAGTAGTCCTATTCAATGTAAAAAGATTCCAGGTCTTCATAGTCGATTTACTGTAATTAGTGGTGTTGACTGTTGTAGTGATGTCATATGTCTTGCCTATGCTTATTTATTTATTATTTTGGGCCTGTGACCTCACACATGCTTATATCATTTGCGTTTTGTTAACGGATATCCTGAGAATACTCTCTAATGTCATTATTTTGAAATTGCACAGCATAGCAAATTTTTACATGTGGCGATGATATAACATGAGCTATATCATTGTCAAGAGCAGATTTTGATCTCAATTTATACATAGTGGTTCTTGATGATATAAATGAGAAGGTTAGTTTTTGAAGGATATGACAAGTTTACATGATTAAATATTTATATTTTAGGAAATATTTAATGACATTTGTAATTTTTGAGGATAATAAATTTCTTTTCTTGGGATATGTGTTACAATGTTGTTTTTTTTTGGTTGGTAGGATATGTGTTATGATCTTCATCATAATGAAATTACTCTCTTTTAATTGAGAAAGAGTCTACTTTGATGATATTTTTTTCCGTTTGAATTTTTTAGCAAAAAAGAAATGTTATTTTTATTTATAAATTTTTTATACATTTCTTTTACATTGTCGTCAACATTAAAATTGTAAAAGTTGAGGATATTTTTTTTTTTCTAATTTAAAAAAAATTAAAAATTTTAAAAATTAAATTGATCATGCAAAAGAACTTTTCAAATACATTTCCACCAAACAACATTCACTATTCAATTATAATTTAGCAAATAGTTTTTGTTTTTCACGAAAACCCTTTAACCTAAAGTCATAGGCATTTTTCCAAAAGTTTTCCTTAAAAGCGGATCAAATACGGCCTAAATCCAACATTTTCTAATAAAGAGCTACTAGTTTGACCCAAAAAAAGAAAAGAAAAAAAGAACGAAAAATCCGACCAAACGGCCCACACCTTTTTCTTAAGCTGGAGACGCAATAATTGACCTTTGACCGGGAACTAACAATTTCTTTGGAAAAGTTCAAAAGCACCCTGTGTTTATCTGTTGTATAAATATGACTTGACTTATAAATATATCAATTTATTAATTTATTCTTAAACCTTTACACGAAAATTTAATATAACCATTCTAATTAATTTTTACTGGGAGTCCTAATAGGCAATCCAGTCATCACCAATGATTTGTTTGATCAACGTTGATTCACGTGGCAGATTGTTTTTTTTCCTTCTTTTTTGCAAGGGAGATGAGTGGTGGAGCGGGCTTGCGAAGCTCATTGACGTCGTAGCTGTGCTCGAGTTTCGTTAATTCAATGTACCGCTACTTCTAGAATTTCCATATATCAGAATTGATTCTGTGAAATCGCGAAGTCCTGTGCGTAAAGTCTAGTGCGCTTTTTTCTTATGATGAGAAAACGTGGTCATGATGGTCGGATTCAGGTTTTTTGCAGTCAGGATGTTTAGAGAACGAAAGAACACAGTGCTACTTACTTACAGGACGAGGGTCAAGTAAGGAATGCAGCTTGTGGTCGCATGTTAAAGTGCAAGACAGGAGGAAAATTTACCTGAAGAAGTCTGCTGATAAAGTCGAATGTAGCAGTAGGAATGTCGAAAGCTGGTTCACTTATCGCCTGGCGAGCCACCTTTAAATTTTCATGCATCCCACAGAATTAGATAGGATGACATTCACTCATGAAATTTTCATCTCGAAATCTCTTAATAAGAATAAGGACAAAAGCAGCATGTTGCCCAATTGCATGACGAATTACAGTACGCTATTTGCCGAGATGTGGAGGTTAATTGGTGTTATGGCCATGTGCTCGAGAAATTTGCGCATAGCGAAATTGTTCTTTTTGTGCTTCTGAGATAGTCACGTGTGTGGTGGTCCAAACACTAGTGCTATCGCGAGTTTGGCTAAATTGCTGATATCTGCTGAAAGTATGGATACCGCATTGGGTAAACCTTGACTTGCATGAATTTCAGGTATGTGTTTATGATGTCTGGTACTAGCAACACTCGGTTGGCTTGCATAGCAGCGAGTGCTGATCATTTCCATCAAACTACAAAGAGGGCAGCTCAATATGATGCTCTCCCTTTTGACAAATCCTTTTTGGCCCTGTATGCTTGTGTTTTACAGCTCTTCTTGATATGCCTTTGGAATCTGATAAGTGGGGATGAAAGCGTGCAACTTTTTTTGGAGGGGTTTGACAAGGGAAGTGGCACGAGGATGTGGAAATGTGACCTCTCTAATGTTCAGTATAATGGATGGGTCTCAGAGAAGCCTTTTGGATTCTGGAGGAAGAACGCCTGGCAAGGAAAAAGAGGAGAGCTTCTACAGGTGAGAGACAGAGGAAACACAAATGGAATTCAAAACCTGATCTTACTTATGCTGAAAAGAATGTGCGCAAAGAGGATATATATGAGATTTCTCTGTGCCGATGGGTTAAATGCCGATCTGATCAATTTTCCCTACTTTCAGGAAATGACAAAGGCAATTGCAGCTTTTGTCCCTGCATATGAATTTCCTTCGGGAGAGAGGCTTTGTGATTCCTTCTTAAGTAAAGAGAGAGATGTATTCATTGCTGTGCTTGGCAATGCAACCTTGAAGTTGGACCTGCGAATGTACTACAGATAATCTCACACCTTGATCATGTCGATAAGTTTTCAGATTCTCTCCAGGAATCAAAACATCCTTTACATATTCTGGTCTCCTTGCACATCAAATTCTATACAGATGTCGAAGGAACAAATAGCTGAAACTCAATCCCTTGGACCGATAGTGCCAGGCAAATTGTATGAGTTACTGCATATGGACTGTCTTTATAAAGTTTTTTAGAGAATCGAGAAAATTATGAGAAAAAAGATTTTCTGCAACTGATACATTTTCCCTGAGCTGAGTACATGTATTTATACAAGAGATTACAAGCCGTTAGAATCAATCAAATTGAATTTACAATCCCTTGATCTTAGCATTTGCTTCTTACGTGAGATCCCTGATTTAAGCACTTGACTGATTTGATTTGATCTTGATTCCCTGATTTGTGCCATTAACCTTAACACGCCCCGCAAGATGGCGCTTCGATCGAAGACGCTAGTCTTGGGTCGTAAATAACTTAACCGAGGTTTGGATAATGGTTTTTTCAGGGTATCTACAAGCTGATCCGTGGTTGAGATGTGGGAGACGCGGAACACTCCGTTTGCAACTACATCATGAACAAAATTGTAATCTATGGCAATGTGTTTCATTTGGGAGCGAAATATTGGATTTGCACATATATATGTGGCGTCGATGTTGTCATAGTACAGAGTTGGAGTGGTGATCGATTTGATGCCAAGTTTGGACAGCAGGTTGTGGACCCATTGTAGTTCTACTGTGGTTGTGGCAACGGTGTGGTACTCTGCTTCGGTCGAAGATCGAGCAATTGTGCGTCGTTTCTGCGCACTCCAAGACACCAGATTAGGTCTAAGATAGATGACAAATGTAGAGGTGGATGATCAGCCATTGGTATTGCCTGCCCAATCAGCATCGGAGAACCCGTGAAGAATAGATGTCGTGGAGCGGGTTAGATGTAACCCATGAAATATGCTTCCTTTTAAGTACCAAAGAAGTCCCTTAGCAGCAATCCAATGTGTGACAGTGGGACATTGCATGAATTGGGATAATTTGCTGATGGAGAATGCAATGTCGGGTCTTGTGATAGTGAGATATTGAAGGGCCCCAATAAGACTTCGATACTCACTTGCATTGGTTGCCTCGGCTGGATCATTGGCAGATAAGTTGAGTCCCACGACTAATGGAATGCCTACCTCCTTGCTTCATCCATTTTGTGTTTTTGTAATATCTCACTGATATACTTATGTTGAGAGAAGTATACCCGGCTTGGTTGGGATCACTTTGATGTTAAGGAAGTAATGAAGTGTTCCCAAATCTTTGACAGAGAAATGCGTAGATAGTGCTCTAATGAATTTGGCGATGAAAGAGATGTCATTACCTGTGATGACGAGATCCTCAACGTAGATAAGGAAGAATGTTATAATTGGACTTGTGGTGTATATGAACAATGATGGATCGGAGTGGGAGTTGCAAAAACCATGAGTGTGTAGGAATTTACTCAATGCAGTGTATCATGCCCTTGGTGCTTGTTTTAATCCGTAAATAGCTTTTCTCAATTTGCATACATGGTTCGGTCAAGTCGGATCAATAAACCCCGGAGGTTGAGTCATGTATACTTTCATCTATGAGATCCCTTTGTAGGAACGCATTGTTGACATTAAGTTGTCGAAGTGGCCATCCTCGGTTCAATGCAATAAAAAGCACAACATGAATGGTGGTCGGTTTGACAACAGGATTAAAGGTATCCTTGTAGTTAATCCCAGGACGCTGGCGGAAACCTTTGGCAACTAGATGTGCTTTGTAGTGCTCAATACTGCAGTTAGGTCGGTGTTCAATCTGAAAGATCCACCTGTAACCAACAACATTACTGGAATATGTGTTAGAGGTGAGTTCCCATGTTCCATTGTATGGCAACACATTAAACTCCTCCGAAATGGCATGTTGCTATTTGGCATCCCGTAAGGCTTGAGTAACACATGTTGGTTCGATGGTGTCGGGTAGAGGGTGTTTAGTGGTGTGATGAATTTGTTTGAGTTTGAATATGTTATTTGTGGATCATGTAATCATTGGATGGTTGCGGGTTGCAATTGGTAGAGGTGGTAGTAAGGTCGGCTGTGGTGGAGTATCAGAGGATGAGGGAGATTGATTCGGTGGGCTGGGATTTATGGTAGACAGTAGTGCGTCATTTTTGTCTAATTTGGTTTGGGTTTTTGGTAAATGGTCAGTTGTAGGTAGGTTGCGTGGTAGCTGAGGTTGTGATTCAGGCTAAGGATGGTCGTTGGTGGCATCGGTGCTGCGAACTAGAGAGTTGGCTGGCTTAGGGAGTAGGCAATGAGTCAGCAGCAATTGTAGGAGCTTGCAGTTGGATTGGCGTTGGGACAGGAGACGAGGTTGGACTTGTTTGTTGGTCAATGATTGGGAGTTGAATTCATGTGTGATTCGTACGTGATAATAGGTTCGGAGGTGAGGAATTTGTTGTGACATATGGAAAAATGTGTTTGTGGAACACAACGTGACGAGAAGTGTAAATACGATTGATTTGGGGTTTGAAACATTTGTATGCGCTTTGGGAGAGGGAGTAACCAAGGAAGACACATGGATGGGAATGTTTATCAAGCTTGTTTTGGACATACGGGCGAAGCCACGGATAGCTTAAGCATCCGAAAATTCAAAGTTTAAGACAGTTTGGCATTTGATTAAAAAGTTTTTGATATGGAGATTGATACTAAAGGATTAAGGTGGGTAGCTGATGAGATATGCAGTGGTTTGAAAGGCATAGGACCAAAACATGATTGAAAAAGATGCCTTGTGGAGTAAAGTTAAGCTTGTTTCTACAATATGATGATGTCCCCATTCGGCGGTGTCGTTGTGTTGCGGGGTGTGAGGAGGAGAGATGAAGTGAGAAATACCATATGTGGTAAAAAATATTTTCAGATTTAGATACTCACCTCCGCCATCGGAGTATATAGAGATAATAAGACGTTGAAATTGTTTTTTGACAATTAATTTAAAAGCTCTAAAAATGGCATAAACATCATAGATTTTTTTTTTATTAAAGTCATATGTATTTTGTAAAATGATTGAAAAATGAAATGTAAAATTTGATACCATCAATCGAGGTATCCGGATCAAGAACCCAAGCGTCGATGTATACGAGTTCTAGTGGATTTTTACTTGAGAGAACGAATTATAATATGATTTGGAAATGGATTTGGACTTAATGAAAATGTCCTAACTACATAATTTTGAATGGAGAGAGAAGGATGTCCTAAACGTCGATGTCAATCGTAGTGAGCCGCTTTCTCTCCTATGAATGCCATGGGTTGGTCTTTGTGTGGCTGTAGGGAGAGTGGCATCCGATAGACTCCATGCTTATGCTTGCCGCGCAACAACGTCACTCCCGTTCGGAGATCCTTCACCAAAAAGAACATGGCAAAAAATTCAATAGAGGTATTATTTTGGGAACAAAATTTAGAGACGAAAATTAAATTTTGAGTAAGAGACGGTGCGCAAAGTGTGTTGGGTAAAACAAAGGTGTTTTGGGAGACGCCAGTTTTGTCATTCCAACATGCAAAATACTTAAACTTGTCCCGTCACCAATAAAAATTTCGTCCGGTCCTTCATACTTCAAGAGGAGAGATAGGTTTCCTAAGTCATTGGTGATGTGGTGGGACACTCCTGAATCAACAAGTCATTGCGATATTAAGCTTGTGGCGGTTGTGTGGTGCACATTTGTATATACAGTAGCAAGTCTTGGTTGTGTGACCGTATTTGTCGCAAAATTGACATAAAGGCCGGGAGTCATAAGACTGAGATGGGTTGCCCCGTTGGATGAGGCTTCTACGGGACTATTGGTTGCCACGGTTGTAGTGGGCGCCATGAGAAGCACCATGTCCGTTTTGGGCACCAGCAGCGGACGGACTAGAGCGTAATTCTGCAGCTTTTTCTTCATGCTTAAGGTAAGTTTCATAAGCGACAAGTTTGTCATGTAATTGCTCAAATTAAATAGGATTTTCACTAGTGCGAATTGCAACTGCTAATTCTTTAAATTTAGGACCAATTCCACGAAAGCCATGTATAACAATATCATCATCTTGAAGGGGTGTATCAATAATAGAGGCAATACCCTTTAATTCTTGAAGATATTCGGAAACCGACCTCGATTGATGCCAGATTGTGGACAACTGGTCCTTGAGAAACATTACCCGAGAACGGGATTTGTTGCATAAAGGTCGGTGAGCTTTTTCATTGCTTCTTGAGAGGTTTCGTTGAATGCAATCGGCGGCAAAATAGATTCAGAAATTGAGGCGAAAATGGTGGATAACAACAGCTGGTCTTGGCGGATCCATAATGTGCGTTCCGCACTGGCTGATCCGGACGAATCAAGTGACGGACAAGGATGTGTGCCGTCAACAAATCGCAGTAGATCATGCCTGATTAAAATAACTTGCCGTTGTGCTCGCCAAGAGGGAAAGTTGCCAGCTGTAAGCTTCACAGGAAACTGGACAGTGGTGCCGATGGCGATGAGACCACTGTTGCCGATACTGATGAGATCGGTTGCAGATGAGTTGGTGTTATATAAAAATTTTAAGAGAATCGAGAGAATTATGAGAAAAAGATTTTCTGCAATCGATACATTTTCCATGAGCTGAGTACATGTATTTATACAAGAGATTACAAGCCTTTAGAATCAATCAAATTGAATTTATAATCCCTTGATCTTAGCACTTGCTTGTTATGTGAGATCCTTAATTTGAACACTTGACTGATTTGATTTGATCTTGATTCCCTGATTTGTGCCATTATTCTTAACAACTTTATCCATGTACACTGAGCCGAAGTCGGGAAGGAAATTCTGACCCAATTTCCACCTTCTTAGCGCCTTCATACTGGACTGTCCAGAGGATTCTCGAACTAAAGACAGCACTTCGTGAGGTGGTAATGAGCGAAGAATGGAAGAAATGGAAGCTCGGTATTCCAGATTACGTTTCCAATATTGAAACCACTATCTTAGGAGACGACTTTTGGAGCGGGGCCCATTCCTTTATGCAGCTATATCATCCTTTGCGAGCTCGTTAGCCGCCTTCAACATAGAGAATTCTTTCATGGGTGCCGTTCATGACTGGCGGGTTCGGATACTAGAAGCCTCAAAGAGTTGTGCCATTGATGAACTTCCATTGAGCCAATACAAGCACAGCTGAAGCGGAGGTAGGATGAGTTGTTTTTCTGCACTTCCCGCTGCGGGTTACCTTATGAATCCTATGTTTTTCAGGGTAGGTCAAAACGAGGATGAAATAGTCACGAGGGGTCGGATATCAATCCTAAGTAAGTACGGATGTGAAAGTGGAGCGAGACGGATGCCGAGGGAGGAGCTCAGCTCTTATTGGAGGCTTGAAGGGCCTTTCGGTGAGGAAGATGCTGTCGTTTATAGAAGCAATCTAGACCCAATTGCGTGGTCGGAGAATTTTGGTTTCGGAACTTCTCGTTTACTAACTTTAGCGACTTAGGTTCCGAGTCCAATTTCGAGTATTATAGTACATCAAGAGATGGGGCAGGGCAATGATCTTTCGTCACGAGAAGCAGCGAACCGATTCGGGGTGGAGAGAATCGAAGATCTTGTTTCTGTCCAGAACCTCAGACTTCACATCCAGCATATGTGAATTCAATTGGTTTCACTAATCAAATGTAACTTGATTTCCAGCATCCCCATCTGGAAAGAACATGGGATACTATTCCCATTGACGAAAATATGATGGGTCCACCTCCCACGCCAGCACCTCCGACGGACGGGTCGCCTGCACCATTGGCTCTCCCTGCGCCTCCTCCACATGCCGAGTCGTCCTCGGCCACGAGGGGCAGAAGAAGGAGGCCAAAGAAAGGTTATAATTAATGATCATGCGACATTCTCCTACTAAGGGTGCGTTTGGTAACGTTTCTGTTTGAAAATTGTTAGGAAACGAAATGAAAAAAGTGTTTATTCCTAACAATTTTTGAACAAAAAACGCGTTTGGTAAACTTGTTCTAATAAAAAAATAAACGGAAACACGTTTGGTAAATTTGTATAATTTTTTTATTTCTTTTATTTTTTAATATTTTTATTTTATTTTTTCTATTTTTTTCTTATTTTTCTTTTTTTCTTCTTTTGGCCGGTCGCCGGCGAAAGAAAAAAGAAAGAAAAAAGAAGAAGAAAAAGAAGAAGAAAATAAAAAAGTGTTTCTAAAGTTTGTTTCAGAAACAAGAAACAATTTTTTGTTGTTTCTTATTTCTGTTCCCTTTTTGTTTCTGAAAACAAAAAAAAAAAAAAAAACAGAAACGCACACAAACGCATTTACTTTCCTTTTTGTTCCTGCAAAAACAAAAAAAAAAAAGCAGAAAAAGTGTTCAAAAAAAAAAAAGAAATGCAAACAAACAGGCCCTAAGTTTCCCCCCAGTCCGATCACTATTTCTATTTATGTGTAATACTTCCTCTTTACTAATTTATTCAATTTTAGATAAGGACAAGACAAGTGACAAACATTATGATCGAGATGTATTCGGTGGGCTTTTTACATGCTCTCGATTGCTCTTTGGATGTTGGATCCGACGAATAAAGGGGGCCCCTATCTATACATAACCCCTTAAATTAAAACTTTAGATCTCCCACGATCTAATGTTGAATATCTAATCTCTCAATCTATCAACTACTCCAACATAATACGACAGTGCTCTAAAATACAACTGACGATTCCCCTAATGCTCCCAAAAATGGCCCGCGTTCTTTCTGAGTAATTTTTGCATCAAGGGTAGCTCGTGGTGCCCCACAAAAACAAAATGGCCCCGTCTCGGCGGGATGATGTTGATCTTTGATTGGTTGGATCAGGTTGATTCAGGTTAGATGCATAGATCAGATCCATAGGGCTTGCGTTGTAAAACCGTAAAAAGTTTAAATTGAGTTCGTACTGTCCAAAGGGAGACAAATGAAATGGGCCTTTGCATAATTACTGGGTATCCAAATGGACGAAAGCGGCATAACAATAATAGACATTTGCGGAATTACTCTTGAATTTTATTTCGCTAATTGAATCTCTAAATCCTCTATAATTTATTGAAAGAGTAGAATTGAATGTTAGAATATACATAACCACCGACCGCGGTGGCTCCGCTGGATAAGGCTCTGCTGATCCTCAGCCCAGAGGTGAAGGGTTTAAAACCCAAGGAGGCGCTAGGTGTATTAAGTGTGACATCAGGGGTGGTGGGTCCTCTTGCTTACGTGTCACTTGGAGGTTTACGGCGCGGCTGTCGACTGCAAGCCGGTTCCTCCAGAACCAAAAACATAGCCCAGAGACATGTTTCATGGCAAAAACTGACGTGTCACCCTCTGCAGCTGGGCTCGTTCATATGGTCGGACCAGCCCTCATGCCGTTCATACTGACGGTGCCCGTCGGACGTGTACGTATCGTCATACATGCAAATCTAGTTAACGTTGTCTTCTGATTTCTTTCATCGCCGCCTTACTCGGCTATCTGATTTCAAACATCTTCAAAACTGTGGTTTCCAGGACATCATTCAAGAGCTGTTAGCATATGTTCAGGAAGAAAGCAGAACGGTGGTTCCTCTCGCTGCTCCTGGTGAAGTCTCCTGTGGCCTTCCATAGCAGCAATCCTGGTGGAGAAAAAACCATTTACGAGGTTTTTCAGTCTCTCACTCCGTTCTTATTTATTCCTTCGGAACGATTTATCAACCTTTTCTCTGCACTTGCCGGAAATATTATTATCCAGAAATGGCCTTAATCTTAAGAGAGTGCACTTTTGTCAGAAGACGATGAGCAGTTGGGTTAATTTGATGAGATTTTCTGCCGTGGCTCGAGCACGGTAAATAGGTGACCGATGAAAATCCACCGACGATTGATGATCATACCATTGGCCGGCTCAGAAAGGGCCCCAGACTGTTGCCATGTTTTGGTTCACAGCACTGTAAAAAAACCTTCATTTGATGCTATTTTGCCCGATCATTACTGTTTGTGACGAAAATCAACTACCATTGACCATGTTTTGTCAATGACATTCGAGCACTCCTACAAGAAACTTTGCAATTCTTTTACGTGACCAATTGATGTTATTGCAGGGCCACTTTTTGATAAATGTTATTCAATGTTCATCGAACCAGAAGTATGGATTGTTGAGTTTATGGATGACAGATCCTGAAGGGCAACATATCGGCGGCTACCTTACTGGTCCTCTAATTGCAGGCACCCACATTCAAGCAAAAGTCATGTCTTCATTTACTTTCCTTCCCATCCAATCTTAGAAAATTTGAAATAAGGGCCTAAAGTAGACATTATTTCAAATAAGAGCTCAAAGTGCCATCATTTTCTCAAATAAAAACTTGAAGTGGACCTTATTTTAGATAATCAGTCTTAAAAAAGAGCTTGAACTCACTGCTTATTTCATCTTTTAAGTTTTTTTTTTTTAGTTTTCCTTTTTTCTTTCTTTAAAAAAAAAACAAAAAAAAAATTAATTATGACTTTAAAAAGGAAAAGAAACACTCGGGAGGGAGGGCTTCCTCCTACTTGTGGCCCCTGGCGCTACTGGCTCTAGCCTCTAGTCGGCAAGGGTCGCCGGCCCTCGACCAAGTATCGGCAAACTCGCCGGTCATTGCCGCTACCTACCGATGATGGGCGGCGGCCATAGGCGGGAGGGAGCCTATATTTTTTTTCTTAATTTTTAATCTAGTTTATATTTATATTTATATTGTGTGTGGATGAAAATATCTTTAATCAGCTGGAATTTTTTTGCGGCTGGCAAGTTGGCAAGGCTAGGGCTTTATTTGAGATAACCATAACCATTTTAGGTTTTTCTTTGAAATTGATATGACCACTTCAGGCCCTTATTTAAAATAATGTTCATTTCAGATTTTTAATTGAGAAAATAAGGGCACTTTGGCCCTTATTTGAAATTTTCCCTCCAATCTTTAGAAAGACTTGAGTTTGGATTATCATGTAGTCTTACAATATGCCACTGATAACACCGGATTTGGATTGGGTTTTCTGTCGATCAGATTATTTTCAGCACGTTTGAGGACGTTATGGAGGGAAAGTACAAGAGAAAGCAGCGTTCGGCTAATGTTTCTACAGCTGCGGGTGACGTCAATGACGGCGAACTGGTGGATGTCCCTGTGCAAGCGAGTAGGCTGGCATAAGGCAGTGCAAATGACAGATCGCCAGGACCTGAGGGATCGGAGGAGGGAGAGCCGATCAGGGCCACCCCTATTACTATTCAGCCACTGGCCTCGAGTCTTCCTGAGGGATTGGACGAGGAAGAGCCTATCGTGGCCAGCCCTTTTACTATCGTGCCACCAGCCTTGAGTCTCCCTGAGGGATCGGACAGGGAAGAGCCAGTCATGGCCAGCCCTATTACTATTGCACCACCGGCCTCGGGTAGCCCCGAGAAACGGGACGACCAGAATGAGTCCATGGACATCTGTGGTGGTGACCCTGAGAAGTGAAGTTGTAGCCCTGGCGAATAAGAATGTTGTTTTGGAAGCTGCCGGTAACGTCGTTTTACATTGTCTATTGTTATCTTCTTTTGGTTTAATCTACGTTAATCGGACTTATCTGATGTTATTATGCTTCATGAATAATGACTGTTGTCCCATTTTCTTCTTGTTTGGTTTTACTTCATTTCCAGATCAATTCTTACCAAGGATTACATATAGCATATGCAGTTTCCATCTGAACTCTGCATGCATACTGTATAAGGGGGGAAAAAGAAGCAATCACAGCTCTGCCAATTCATCTTTCAACCAAAGGAAATGCTACTGATGGTTCTTGCTTTACGAATTTCCACTGTTATTTTACCATTACTGCAAAAGAATTTTGGGGTGAGTGGTGGACGGATTGGTGTCCTAGTTTCGCTGAAGGGGGGCTAATCTCTGCATTTATATAATCGACCCAGCTTTTGAGAACAAGATACCTCTGTTTACAAATTAGCAAATAAATGGTACGTATCAGCGTCCAGGGCTATTTGCCTAACCGCCGCAACAGCTGCAATAACCGCCACTGTTGAGAACACAACGGCAATAGTGATGTTCAGCCAGAAAATGGAGCTTCGTCTCGATGGCTTAAAAGTCAAGTTGTAGAAGATTACGGGCAAGACGAAGTCGAGAGGCAGGAATCCGAATGCTCCAAATAGAGAATTGATGTCTCCGAAGAAGGGGAGCATTGCTGCTAATGTTGTTGCCACAATGATGGATATTGACCGAGAGATCAGGCGAGGTATGACGTTTCGTACAGAGAATTGCGTACTCATGGGGTCTGCGAACGTTTTCTCAAGAACTTCATTAGTAGGCTGCAGATAAACCTGCCCAAAAACAGTTTGTTCTTCTCAAGTTACCGTCACATATTCCACTGTGCGTGCATGCGCGCGAGAGAGAGAGAGATTCTTACTACACCAACAGCTGACAATTGGAGAATGGTGAACATGTTGGTCATCAAAATGAACCATTTCGGAACCAGCGCCTTCCCATCAACCAAGAAGTTGCTGAGGAGGAGCGCATCTGCTTGGTTGCCGAAAGCCCAATAACCGGAGATTGCAACGCTAAAGTAAGTGACCACGACCACGGCATAGCACACGCACAGCCCCTTGAACATCTTCCCCTTCACTGGAGGTGCCAACGTGGCCTATAAATCGATTTACACAGATCGAAAGTCAAACTGATGGCGCAAATGCTAAACCCGAATCTCTCCACCTGACCAATTCAATCGGACAACAAATCATGTTGAACTAAACAAAACATACATTTCACAATTATCATACCTGAATTTCAGGAATAATCCCATTCCCATATGTCGTCGCAATAATGGCGATGGCATTGAAGAAGCCGAAGATGCGAGTTGGAGTGTCCCCTGTCAAGGAGTAGTCCTTCTCAGACCCCTTGGACGAAAGCCCTGCGACAGAAAGAGGAGAAACTTGACATCAGATATGATGTCATGAACTGGTTTGCTTTGCCATTGCACAGCATGCGCGCTTCTTGAATTTCATGTTCGAGTCGACACTTACCGATGTAAATGGAACCGCCAGTGGCACAAGCACTGTAGAGAAGGGACAAAACCAAGGACACCATATTGATGTGCCTGAGTGAGTGAAAGGACGGTACTTGAGCTAGGACTAACATCAAGCACCCGAATATTATGACGAACTCGTAGAGCTTCATCGTCCCATCTGGCTTGGACAGCAAGTAGATCGTCTGGGAGTGTCGAAATTTATAAGAGAAATGACCTCTCTATACACTGAAGTATGACTAATCATGTACAAAAACAGGAGCAAACTCAAGAGTTTCGGTAGTCAGACCTTCAAGCATTCCCCTCCCAGGAGGGTGCAAGCAACAACAGCACCATAGCAGACCATGAATTGGATTGGACCGACGTAAAACTTCCCCCATCTCGGCCCTGCCCAAACCCACAGCAATCCCCGTTTTTCACGGTGCCGGATATGTCACGAATGCAGAAACTTCTAAAAAAGCTTACGTGGCCATATCAGGTTATCTCTAACATTATACTTGATGACAATCAGCTCGACCAACATGATTATAAGCCACTTATGTTCCACAATTTACTCAAACCTGAAGAATTGGCTCAGATAAACAAAAAGAGCTAGTGATACGTGAATTCAATGACAAACAGAATGGTCTGAGTTATTTGGTAGCTCAAAAATCCAGCCTAGAGCTACTTTCCTACCGCAGGGCGTTAGAAATTGCAATGTCCAAGGTTTCTCTTTCGTCGCTTCAATCGTTGGCCGAACATGTTCTCCGACTATATATTCACCTACTCCTGAAAAAAATGAAAGTTGCATTTTTCTGACCAAAGAGAAAAATAGCATGGGTGCTGCTATCAATTCAATGGTCAAAGCACGGAATCTCAAAATGTCAACGATTTTACGAAGTGTACATCACAAAAGAAAACCGGGATGATTTGCAACTTTGACCATGGATTACAATCCAAAAGCAGTGCGGACTGGGTGCAATCCGGTGCAACTTGATCGAAAGCATCGTGAAGGAGTTCAAGTAACCATAAGGGTTAACATGTATTCACGCATGTTTTGAAATTCAAACGATTGACCATGTGCCGTGCTTTGAAACGACTTGTCCTAAGGCTTAAGGCGAACCTCTTGATCTTGGACACGGACTTATCATTGGATGCATTTCAAGTGCATTCCGTTCAATGATTGTGTACATTCAACTGGTTATTAGTAAAAGAGAGTTAACATGATGCTTTGAGATGAATGTTGCCGCCGTTGAGTGAAATGTTCTGTGATTAGGACTTACCCATGATGTCGTGAGCCATGTCTCTGAACCGTAGATGTCGATTGCCCATCTGGGCATGGTGCTCTAGGACAAGTGATATGAGGTTGTAAGAGTAGAAGGTCACGAGTGCTCCGACGACTAGGCAGATAATCCCGCCCCCCCATCCCAAGAAGGTGAAAGCGTAGGGAAGGCTTAGAAGAGCTGGACCCACGATCGAGGTGGTCAAGTGGTATCCACAATGAAGCCACGAACCTGATTCAATTTCAATTTCCAAGTAATAATCAGTTAAATTCTTTCAAGCATCATCGCAAAATAAATTTTTATAATTAATTTGGATATGGACAATGGGACCATAGTCTAGGAATCAGCAAATCTGTCTTAGATCCAATCTTGGAGGAAGAAGAATACAAAACATTGGAGAAAAAGGACCCCTTACGTCAGGTTGTCACGGACAATAACGACGAGTCATCTATCGGCAAATTTCAACGGTATGATATCACTGTCTAATCAAAATTGTCATTATAACTTTCAAACAAGACATGATTAATTATGATGTCAATAGTATCAAAAGAGAAATGATTCGCTCAGTAATAGTCGGCCGTCATGCTTTCTTTTGAATTCACGTTTACAAAACGACATGTTTATAGTATGCCGAAAGTTAATTATTACAAAAGAGATCATTTGCTATTTTTTTTAATTGTGAGTTGGGTACAATTAGTGAAAACGACAAGCATTTTCTTGGCCATAAGTCTTGGAATTGATGGAGATACTTATGGTGCTCGTTTTCCTCTTTGAGGAAATCCAAACCAAATGGTCCCGTCCCCAAAACTAAAGCGGTAACAGCACTTTCCTCTAGTCTAAACAAGAAAAGATATTAAATCATATTAACTCTCTACTTGTCTTTCAATATATATAAATAAATAAAATCACCACCTGTGTTCACCGTTCTTGAAGTGCACAGTACACGAAATTCTGGTTATTCATCATGTGATAGACAGTCTCCCCTCAAGGGAGAAGGAGGCGGCGGCGGCGGCGACACTTGCGAGAAGTAAAGAGAAGAGATGAAATTACCTTTAGATTTGAGAACGAAGAGAGCACCGGCATCGAGCTCCTTCTGATGGTGATCTAGCCACGGAGGTACTACTTCGCCTGCATCATCTCCTTCTTGCACTTCTGCAGGACCCATCTCTCTCTCTCTCTCTCTCTCTCTATGCGAGTGTGCAGAGAGGGATTCAGGAGAAAAGGAAGACCAAAGAGAGCCAGGCGAGAAAGATTAGGTGCCCACGTCAGCTTCATGTAAGTCCATTAAATAGTTAACACGTGTCAATTTTGGGATCCACACATCAGAGACTAATCAACACTCTCTCTCTCCTCTTTTCTACCTTTTTCGAAAAAGAATAATTTTCTTTTAAAATTCTAGAAATAAATGATACAATAGAAATTATAATCACTTGAGTACTCAAATATTTTCTCTTGGTATTTTTCAGTTTCTAATTATACCAATAACTCATATATAGTATTTAGCTCCTCATAATTTCTAACGAAATCTCACTTAAAAAATTAAATAAATTTTAATTATAAAAATTTAACTAGCTAAAATATTTGGATGTAATTACAACAACAAAAATCTCCCACGAGAAACTCCTCTCCTCTCAGCCACCGTATGGAATTTGGTGCACTCCCACAAGAGAGTGCACTTTTGTCAGAAGACGATGAGCAGTTGGGTTAATTTGATGAGATTTTTTGCCGTGGCTGGAGCACGGAAAAGTTGTAGGGCTCAATTAGGTGACCGATGAAAATCCACCGACGATTGATGATCATCGTCAACCATCGGCCGGCTCAGAAAGGGCCCCAGACTCTTGCCATGTTTTGGTTCACAGCACTGTAAAAAAACCCTCATTTGATGCTACAAACTTTGCCCGATCAGTACTGTTTGTGACGAAAATCAACTAGCATTGACCATGTTTTGTCTATTACATTCGAGCATCACTCCTACTAGAAACTTTGCAATTCTTTTACGTGACCAATTGATGTTATTGCAGGGCCGCTTTTCAATTAATGTTATTCGATGGTCATCGAACTGGAAGTATGGATTGTTGAGTTTATGGATGACAGATCCTGAAGGCGACATATCGGCGGCTGCCTTGCTGGTCCTCTAATTGCAGGCACCCACATTCAAGCAAAAGTCAAGTCTTCATTTACTTTCCTTCCCTTCCAATCCAGAAAAAATTTCAAATAAGAACTTAAAGTAAATATTATTTCAAATAAAAGCTCAAAGTTCTATCATTTTCTCAAATAAAAATTTGAAGTGGACCTTATTTCAAATAAGGGCCAGAAGTGGCCATATTAGTCTTAAAAAACAGTCCGAACTCACTGCTTGGCGAATTGCAATTTCATCTTTTAATTTTTTTTTAAGTTTTCCTTTTTCTTTTAAAAACTAAAAAAATATATTATAACTTTAAAAAGGAAAAGAAACACTCGGGAGGGAGGGCTTCCTCCTAGTTGTGGCCCCCGGTGCTGCTGGCTCTAGCCTCTAGTCAGCGAGGGTTGCCGGCCCTCGACCAAGTGTTAGCAAACTCGTCGACCATTGCCGCCGCCCTACTGGTGATGGGTGGCGGCCATAGGTGGAAGGGAGCCTATATTTCTCTTCTTAATTTTTAATCTAATTTAATTTATATTTATATTTATATCGTGCGTGGATGAAAATATCTTTAGTCAGGTGGAATTTTTTGGCGGCTAGCAAGTCCGCAAGGCTAGGACTTTATTTGAGATAATCATAACCACTTTAGATTTTTCTCTGAGACTGATATAGTCACTTCAGACCCTTATTTAAAATAAATTCCATTTCATACTTTTAATTGAGAAAATAAGGGCACTTCGGCCCTTAGTTGAAATTTTCCCTCCAATCTTTAGAAAGACTTGAGTTTGGATTATCATGTAGTCTTACGTATATGCCAATGATAAAATTGGATTTGGATTGGGTTTCTGTCAATCAGATTATTTCAGCACGTTTGAGGACGTATGGAGAGAAAGTACAAGAGAAAGCAGCGTTCGGCTAATATTTCTGCAGCTGCGGGTGACGTCAATGACGGCGAACTGGTGGATGTCCCTGTGCAAGCGAGTAGGATGGCATAAGGCAGTGCAAATGATAGATCGCCAGGACGTGAGGGATCGGAGGAGGGAGAGCCGATCAGGGCCACCCCTATTACTATTCAGCCACTGGCCTCGAGTCTCCCTGAGGGATCGGACGAGGAAGAGCCGATCATGGCCAGCCCTATTACTATTGTGCCACCGGCCTTGAGTCTCCCGGAGGGATCGGACAGGGAAGAGCCAGTCATGGCCAGCCCTATTACTATTGCACCACCGACCTCAAGTAGCCCCGAGAAACGGGACGACCAGAATGAGTCCATGGATATCTGTGGCTGTGACCCTGAGAAGTGAAGTTCTAGCCCTCGCGAATAAGAATGTTGTTTTGGAAGCTGCCGGTACCGTGTTTTACATTGTCTATTGTAATCTTCTTTTGGTTTAATCTCCGTTAATCGGACTTATCTGATGTTATCATGCTTCATGAATAATGACTGTTGTCCCATTTTCTTCGTGTTTGGTTTTACTTCATTTCCAGATCAATTCTTACCAAGGATTACATATAGCATATGCAGTTTCCATCTGAACTCTGCATGCATACTGTATAAGGGGGGGAAAAAGCAATCACAGCTCTGCCAATTCATCTTTCAACCAAAGGAAATGCTACTGATGGTTCTTGCTTTACGAATTTCCACTGTTATTTTACCATTACTGCAAAAGAATTTTGGGGTGAGTGGTGGACGGATTGGTGTCCTGGTTTCGCTGAAGGGGGGCTAATCTCTGCATTTATATAATCGACCCAGCTTTTGAGAACAAGATACCTCTGTTTACAAATTAGCAAATAACTGGTACGTATCTGCGTCCAGGGCTATTTGCCTAACCGCTGCAACAGCTGCAATAACCGCCACTGTTGAGAACACAACGGCAATAGTGATGTTCAGCCAGAAAATGGAGCTTCGTCTTGATGGCTTAAACGTCAAGTTGTAGAAGATTACGGGCAAGACGAAGTCGAGAGGCAGAAATCCGAATGCTCCAATCAGAGAATTGATGTCACCGAAGAAGGGGAGCATTGCAGCTAATGTTGTTGCCACAATGATGGATATTGACCGAGAGATCAGGCGAGGTATGACGTTTCGTGCAGAGAATTCCGTACTCATGGGGTCTGCGAACGTTGTCTCAAGAACTTCATTAGTAGGCTGCAGATAAACCTGCCCAAAAACAGTTCGTTCTTCTCAAGTTACCACCGTCACATATTCCACTGTGTGCGCACGAGAGAGAGATTCTTACTACACCAACAGCTGACAATTGGAGAATGGTGAACATGTTGGTCATCAAAATGAACCATTTCGGAACCAGCGCCTTCCCATCAACCAAGAAGTTGCTGAGGAGGAGCGCATCTGCTTGGTTGCCGAAAGCCCAATAACCGGAGATTGCAACGCTAAAGTAAGTGACCACGACCACGGCGTAGCACACGCACAGCCCCTTGAACATCTTCCCTTCACTGGAGGTGCCAACGTGGCCTATAAATCGATTTACACAGATCGAAAGTCAAACCGGTGGCGCAAATGCTAAACCCTTATCGTTCATTGAATCTCTCCACCTGACCAATTCAAGCGGACACCAAATCATGCTGAACTAAACAAAACATACATTTCACAATTATCATACCTGAATTTCAGGAATAATCCCATTCCCGTACGTTGTTGCAATAATGGCGATGGCATTGAAGAAGCCGAAGATGCGAGTTGGAGTGTCCCCTGCCAAGGAGTAGTCCTTCTCAGACCCCTTGGACGAAAGCCCTGCGACAGAAAGAGGAGAAACTTGACATCAGATATGATGTCATGAACTGGTTTGCTTTGCCATTGCACAGCATGCGCGCTTCTTGAATTTCATGTTCGAGTCGACACTTACCGATGTAAATGGAACCGCCAGTGGCACAAGCACTGTAGAGAAGGGACAAAACCAAGGACACCATATTGATGTGCCTGAGTGAGTGAAAGGACGGTACTTGAGCTAGGACTAACATCAAGCACCCGAATATTATGACGAACTCGTAGAGCTTCATCGTCCCATCTGGCTTGGACAGCAAGTAGATCGTCTGGGAGTGTCGGAATTTATAAGAGAAATGACCTCTCTATACACTTAAGTATGACTAATCATGTACAAAAACAGGAGCAAACTCAAGAGTTTCGGTAGTCAGACCTTCAAGCATTCCCCTCCCAGGAGGGTGCAAGCAACAACAGCACCATAGCAGACCATGAATTGGATTGGACCGACGTAAAACTTCCCCCATCTCGGCCCTGCCCAAACCCACAGCAATCCCCGTTTTTCACGGTGCCGGATATGTCGCGAATGCAGAAACTTCTAAAAAAGCTTACGTGGCCATATCAGGTTATCTCTAACATTATACTTGATGACAATCTGCTCGACCAACATGATTATAAGCCACTTATGTTCCACAATTTACTCAAACCTGAAGAATTGGCTCAGATAAACAAAAAGAGCTAGTGATATGTGAATTCAATGACAAACAGAATGGTTTATTTGGTAGCTCAAAAATCCAGCCTAGAGCTACTTTCCTACAGTAGGGCGTTAGAAATTGCAATGTCCAAGGTTTCTCTTTCGTCGCTTCAATCGTTGGCCGAACATGTTTTCCAACTATATATTCACCTATTCCTGAAAGAAATGAAAGTTGTATTTTTCTGACCAAAGAGGAAAATAGCATGGGTGCTGCTATCAATTCAATGGTCAAAGCACGGAATCTCAAAATGTCAACGATTTTACGAAGTGTACATCACAGAAAAAAACCGGGATGATTTGCAACTTTAGCCATGGTTTACAATCCAAAAGCAGTGCGGATTGGGTGCGATCCGGTGCAACTTGATCGAAAGCGTCGTGAAGGAGTTCAAGTAACCATACGGGTTAACATGTATTCAAGCATGTTTTGAAATTCAAACGATTGACCACATGCCGTGCTTTGAAACAACTTGTCCTAAAGTTCAAGGCAAACCTCTTGATCTCGGACACGGACTTTCGGTGTCAAACATAGTCACGTTGTAATATTATCATTTGAGGCGTTTCGAGTGCATTTTGTTCAATGATTGTGTACATTCAACCACTTATTGATAAAAGAGAGTTAACACGTTGCTTTGAGATGAATGTTGCCGTTGAGTGAAATGTTCTGTGATTAAGACTTACCCATGATGTCGTGAGCCATGTCTCTGAACCGTAGATGCCGATTGTCCATTTGGGCGTTGTGCTCTAGGACGAGTGATATGAGGTTGTAAGAGTAGAAGGTCACGAGTGCTCCGATGACCAAGCAGATGATCCCGCCCGCCCATCCCAAGAAGGTGAAAGCGTAGGGAAGGCTTAGAAGAGCTGGAGCCACGATCGAGGTGGTTAAGTGGTATCCACAATGAAGCCATGAACCTGTTTCAATTTCAATTTCCAAGTAATAATCAGTTAAATTCTTTCAAGCATCATCGGAAAATACATTTTGATTATAAATTTGGATATGGACAATGGGACCATAGTCCAGGAATCAGCAAATCTGTCTTAGATCGAATCTTGGAGGAAGAAGAATACGAAAAATTGGAGAAAGAGGACCCCTTACGTCAAGTTATCACAGACAATAACGACGTGTCAACTATCGGCAAATTTCAATGGTATGGTATCGCTGTCTAATCAAAATTGTCATTATAACTTTCAAACAAGACGTGATTAATTATGATATCAATAGTGTCCAAAAGAGAAATGATTTACTCGGTCATAATTGGCCGTCATGCTTTCTTTTGAATTCACGTTTACAAAACGACATGTTTATAGTCTGCCGAAAGTTAATTATTACAAAAGAGATCATTTGCTATTTTTTTAATTGTGAGTTGGGAACAATTAGTGAAAACAACAAGCATTTTCTTGGCCATAAGTCTTGGAATCAGTGGACATATTTATGGTGCTCGTTTTCCTCTTTGAGGTGACCCAAACCAAATGGTCCCGTCCCCAAAACTAAAGCGGTAGCAGCGCTTTCCTCTAGTCTAAACAAGAAAAGATATTATATCATATTAACTCTCTACTTGTCTTTCAATATATAAAATAAAAAATAAAAATTCACCACCTATGTTCTTGAAATGCACATTACACGAAATTCTGGATATTCATCAGGTGATAGACAGTCTCCCCTCAAGGGAGAAGGAGGCGGCGGCGGCGGCGGCGGCGCTTGCAGAACACGAGAAGAGTAAAGAGAAGAGATGAAATTACCTTTAGATTTGAGAACGAAGAGAGCACCGGCATCGAGCTCCTTCTGATGGTGATCTAGCCACGGATGTACTACTTCGCCCGCATCATCTCCTTCTTGCACTCCTGCAGGACTCATCTCTCTCTCTCTCTCTCTCTCTCTCTCTATGCGGGTGTGCAGAGAGGGATTCAGGAGAAAAGGAAGACGAAAGAGAGCCAGGCGAGAAAATACTAGGTGCCCACGTCAGCTTCATATAAGTCCATTAAACAGTTAACACGTGTCAATTTTGGGATCCACATGCCAGAGACTAATCGACATTCTCTCTCCTCTCTCTTCCGCCTTTTTAGAAAAAGAATAATTTTCTTTTAAAATTTCGAAGTAGAAAAAGTGATACAATAGAGACTTAGTACTCAAATATTTTTTTCTGGTATTTTTTCAGTCTCCAATTACATCAATAACTCGTACATAGTATTTAGCTCATCATAATTTCTAATGAAATCTTACTTAAGAAATTAAATAAATTCTAATTATAAGAATTTAACTAGCTAAAATATTTGGATGTAATTACAACGACAAAAATCTCCCACAAGAAACTCCTCTCCTCTCTGCCACCGTATGGAATTTGGTGCACTCCTACTCCATTTGTAGCTAAAGGTGTGAATGATAATGCTTCTTGGTTGAGGAAGAGTTTTTTTTTTTTCGAAATAGTTCTTTTCTATTTCTATTCTGAACAATTTCGAGTAAAAGAATTTATTTGGTAATTACACAAAATTTCTACTTCTTGGATAGAAAAAGAATAGAAATGCGTTTGGTAACGCAACCGTTTCTTTTTTGTATTTATTCATTTTTTATTCTTGCTCATGGCGGCAACTGGCGACCGGCGGCGGTGGCGGCGGCGGCAACAAGTGGTGGCTTCCGGCGGTTGACGGTGGCCGTGGCAAGAAAGAGAAATAAAAGAAAAATAAAAAAGAAAATTAGCTTATTCCCAGAAATTGTTATCGTAACAAGAAACAACTTTTTTTTTACTTCTCGTTTCTACTCCAAATCTATTCCCGAGAATAAAAAACAACTCAAGATTATCAAACGGGTTTTATTCTTTTTTATTCCTATAACAAAAGAACAAAAATCTTGAGAAACAGAAGCGTTCTCATGCGCTTCCTAAGAGAAGTCTCATCATTTATCGGAGAAAGTCTTCTTCACTCTTTCTCTTACTCTTCGTGATGGCGTCCCTTTTCTTTTGACCTCGATGCACGAAGAGCTCTTAGCTCTCCTTCTCTCTTTCCGCAATAATGCAAAGTGGAAAAAGATAAACAAAGCCCACATTCCTTTTATCTGCTTCAATTTCTCTTGCACCTACCATAGATCTTCCATGAAAGTCTTCTTCTTGCGCCCCTTCATTTAATGAAGCCCGTAACAACCCCTTTATTTATTTTTTAAATTTTAAATTTTTGAAGGAAAGAAAGAAAATTAAAAAGAAAAAAAATTAAAAACTCAATTTTTAAGAATAAAAAAATAAAAATAAAATATAAAAATAAAATGAAAATGTGTTTCATGAAAGAAAGTGAGATGGAAGAAATTATAAAAAATGTTTTTCACTTTCTGAAAAGTGGAAAACATTTTCCCCACTTTTTAAGATTTTTTTTTAATAGCAGAAAATATTTTCCTCAAGTAATTCATTTTCTGTGCTGAAAAATCCGAAAATTATTTTTCTGAAAATTATTTTCAGTGAAATGAACGGATAATTAATGGGATAGATTTGTTTTTGGTGAGGAATAGAAGAAGAACTTTTATTTTATATAATCTTCAATTAAAGGATTTTATAATTGAGACGAATTCAAAATTGTTGGAATTGCATAAATAGCTAATTGCTGACTTTGTCGAGCGATCTCATCAGTCGCCTGAGAACCTTCGTCAGAGGAAGAAAACTGTTGCATTTTAATTGCCACTTCCTTTTTCGTCTCCGTACCTTGGGATTTTGCATTGAATGGGTCCCTTCATTTAGCGGCTTCCACCGAACGAACTGGTGAGACTGAATTGGATCTAGATCACATGAACTCTCTGTGTACTCGTTGATCATGCAAGTCTTACATGATCGATGGTTTGTAAAGCATTTTACCGATATTATTGCTGCTACACCCATGCTGGCGATGTTAATGAGCTACATATCTTGTAGAAACTGTCGAATTGCACTGAATTATCTCTTGACTTTTTCGCATACAGAAACAGAGAAGCCCTTCATTTTTGCTTAGCCCACCAAACCAATCCACCTGATGAACACGGTTTGCTTACCAATATATCTGCCTATGCTTCTATTTTTTTTTTTTTTTTTTTTTGGGGGATGAACATGCACATGCTTATATCTGCCTAGTTTCCACTAATCCGTCAATTGAGCTTTGTTAACGGATGTCTTGAGAATACTCTCTAATGTCATCATTTTGAAATTTGTTGAGACATTTGAAATGCATTGAAGCATAGCAAATTTTCACATGTGGAGATGATATGACACGAGTTGTATCATTGTCAAGAGCACATTTGAATTACATTTTATAAACAATGGATCTTGACGATGTGAATGAGGAAAGTAGTGCTTCAAAGGACCTGACATGTTTATATCATCAAATAGTCATGTTTTAAAAAATATTTAAGGACATTTGTAATTTTTAAGGATATTGAAATTCTTTTATCAGGGCATATGTTACAATGTTTATTGTCATGAAATTACTCTATTTTTTTTTATATATATAGAGAAAGAGTCTACGTTGATGTTATTTTTTTTTTATCATAAATTTGTTAGTACATTTCGCTTACATTATTGTCAACATTTAAATTGTAAAAGTTGCAGACGTTTCAATTATAGTTTAGCAAACAATTTTTACTTTTCATGAAAACCCTTTCCTATAAGCGAATTAAATGTAGCCTAAATCCAACATTTTATTCTTTTTTCGAATAATTCTAATAAAGAACTCCAGGTTTTATTTTTCACAGAAAGACAAAAAAAAAAGGAAAAAGGAACGAAAAATTCGACCAAACAGTCCACACTTTTTTCTTAAGCTGGAGACGCGATAGTTGATTGACCTTTGACCGGCAACTAACAATTACAGAAATTCTCAAATCAGTCCTATATCTATTTTACGGATATAAACATTTTATTTTTACCGATTTCCTTTCTAACATTTACATAAATTTTCAATATAATCATTTGAGTCAAGTTTTGCCGGAAATCGCTAATGTAGTAATCTAATTATCACCAATGATTTGCTTGTTCAATGTTGATTCGAGCAGCAGATCGTGTTTTTTTTTTTTTTTTTTTTTTTTGGGCAGGGGAGATGAGTGGCAGAGCAAGCTTGCGAGGCTCATAGATGTGGCAGCTGCACTCGAGTTTCGTTGATTCAATGTACTGCTACTTCTAGAATTTTCTATCATCGAAGAATCGATTGTGTAAAGTCATGATGTCTCGTGCGCATGTTTCTTAAGATGAGAAAACCGGGGTCATGAGTTTCGGATTCAGGGTATTTGCAGTCAGGATGCTTAGACTATGAAAGAATATTGTGCTACTGACTTACAGGACAAGAGGGTTAAGTAAGGAATGTAGCTTATGGTTGCATGTTGGAAGTGCAAGAGAGGAGGAAATTTTATCTGAAGTACCTAGAGAATTTCATTGCAGCACCTATGGATTCCGCATGCGTGGCCAGTGTCTGCTAATAGACTCGAATGTAGCAGTAGGAATGTAGAATAAGAATGATAACTAGTTCACTGATTGCCTGAGTGGCATTCAGAGAACAATCGTGTGACAAATTATGGCGTGCTATTCGCCAAGACGTGGAGGTTAACTAGCTCGGGAAATTTATGCATAGTGAAGAGGGTTCTTTCGTGTTTGTGAGTTTGTTACGTCTGTGGCGGTTCAAAAACTTGTGCTATGGCAAGTTTGGCTTCTATTAGAAGCCAAATTGCAGTATTCGCATGAAATTTGCTGATATCTGCTGAAAGCATGAATACCGGGTTTGTTTTGTTAGTCTGAACCTTGACTTGCATGATTTTCAGGTATGTGTTTATGATGTCTGGTACTAGCAAAACCATGTTGGCTTGTAGTAGAGTGAGTGCCGATTATTTTCCACCAAACTACAGACAGGGCAGCTCAGTATGATGCTTTCTCTTTTCACAAATCCTTTTTTTGGTCCTGTGTGATTGTGTTATATAGATCTTGTTATATAGATCTTCTTGATATGCCTTTGCAATCTGATAAGTAGGGATGGAAGTGAGTCGCTGTTTTCCAAGGGTTTGACAAGGGACGCAGCGCAAGGAGGTGGAAACGTAACCACTGTAATGTACGGCACAATGGACGGGTACCTCAGAGAAGCCTTTTGGATTCTGGAGGAAGAACACCTTACATGGAAGAAGAGGAGAGCTTCTACTGGTGAGAGGCAGAGGAAACACACATGGAATTCAAAACCTGATCTCACTTATGCTGAAAAGAACGTGGTGCAAAGAGGATATAGATGAGATTTCTCTGTGCCGATGGGTTAAATGTCGATCTGATCTATTCTCCCTACTTTCAGGAAATGAAAAGGGCAATTGCAGCTTCGGGCCCTGCATATGAATTCCCTTAGAGAGAGAGGCTTTTTGATTCCTTCCTTAGTAAAGAGAGATGAATTTCTTGCTGTGCTTGGCGATGCAACCTTGAAGTTGGACCTGCAAATGTCATAACAATAATCTCTCACACCTTGATTGTGCGAATAAGTTTTCTGAATCTCTCCAGGAATCAAAGTATCCTCACATATTTTGGTCTCCTTGCACATTCCATACAGATGTTGATGGAAGAAATAGATGAAACTCAATCCCTTGAACCTAGAGTTATTTGTGCAAGGCAAATTGAGGAACGGGTAACTGCATATGGACTGTATGGACATTGACGGAAGTCAGAAAAGATATTCTGACCCGATTTCCACCATCCTAGCATCTTCATATAGCACTGCCCAGAGGATTCTCGAACTAAGGGTAGCACTTCGTGAGGTGGTAATGAGCGAAGAATGGAAGAAATGGAAGCTCAATATTCTGGATGACGTTTCAAATATTGAAGCCACCATCCTAGGAGACGACTTTTGGAGCGAGGTCCATTCCTTTGTGCAGCTATGGCATCCTTTGCAAGTTAGGTGGCCATCTTCAACAGAGAATTCTTTCATGGGTGCCGTTCATGGCTGGCGGGTTCAGATACTAGAAGCCTTAATGAGTTCTACAATTGATGAAGTTCCACTGAGTCACTGCAAGCACTGTTGGAGCGGGGATGGGATGAGTTGTTTTCTGCCCTTCTCGCTGTGGTTACATTCTGAATACTATGTTTTTCAGGAAAGTTCTCAAAACGAGGATAAAATAGTCATGAGGGGTTCGAAGGCAGTCCTAGGTAAGGATGAATGTGAAAGTGCAGCGAGACCGATACTGAGGGAGGAGCTTGGCTCTTATTGGAGGCTTGAAGGGGCTTTCGGTGAGGAAGATGCCGTCGTTTGTAGAGACGATCTAAGTCCCAATCGCATGGTTGGAGGATTTTGGTTTCGAAACTCCTCGTTTGCTAGCTTTAGCGGATCAGGTTCTGAGCCGAATTTCGAGTGTTAAAGAGTCCATAATGAGATGGGGCAGGCCAATGATCTTTCATTACAAGAAGCAGCTAACCAATTCGGGGTGAAGAGAATCGAAGATCTTGTTTGTGTCCAGAACCTCAGACTTCACATTCAGCATGTTTGAATCCAAGTGTTTCATTACTAATGTAACTTGATTTCCAGCTCCCCCATCTAGAGAGTGGAGAGAACATGGGACATTGCTCATTTTTTATCAAACCGAGGCAATGGTATTGGTAAGTACGCATGGAAAATAACCTCAGAGGGCTCGAACTGCATGGATACGGGAGCTCCGAAATCAATCATTTCTTCATCATTTAGAAGATTCCGTCACTCTGAGTATTGATAGAGTAGATGACGAGTGTCGAATGACTTTTCCTCCATAGATCCGACTTCAGAGAGGTGATTATCTCATTTTTATTTCTATTTTTTCCATCTTGGTGTTCAGCTGCCACAAGGGAATGCTGACTTTTGTTGACGTAGTGGATGAGAATTTCTTTTGAGCTAAACTTATTACCAATCTTGTGCAATTCATACGGTTGAAAATAGCCATTATGAAATGAATCAATTTTATCAGCAAAATATTCAGATATGTTAGTAAATCGCCAATTTCTTGCCCAACATCGGGCCATGCACAAAGGCTTGATGAGTTCCTGTGTAAACCACCGCCAAAATACATACCACTTCAACAAAATTGTATGAAAAGATAAGGTGAATGAAGATTCAATTCAACAGTTGAAAGAGACTAGAAAGCAACCAACAAAAAATTAATAATGATGCTGGCTGTGGGGTTCGAACCCACGCGCACTTATGTGCAGAAGATCTTAAGTCTTCCCCCTTAACCTCTCGGGCAAACCAGCACGGCCATGTCGAGTTCCCCGCATTATTCTACTTAATAAAGATATCTCAATGGAAACATCTAGAAACGGTTGGCGTCTAAAATCCGATGGACCCCATCGCTTCTCGCAGAACCTCCGAACTCAACCTCCCACCTTGCGAAGCGCTTTCGAGCCTCCTCATCGATCGTCTTGTCGCTCGCTGAATTTCCCAGTTTCTGTCGAGAGAGATGGCGGAGCATCTGGCGTCGATCTTCGGGACGGAGAAGGACCGCGTGAACTGCCCCTTCTACTTCAAGATCGGGGCGTGCCGGCACGGGGACCGCTGCTCCAGGCTCCACACCAAGCCCAGCATCAGCCCCACCCTCTTGCTCTCCAACATGTACCAGCGCCCCGACATGATCACCCCCGGCGTCGACGCCCAGGGCCAGCCCATCGACCCCCGCAAAATCCAGGAGCATTTCGAGGTACCCTTGCCGTTCCCCCTCGCCTTTTTTTCTTTGTTTTTAGCCGCCTCAAGTTTCCGCTCCCGTCCGTTCCCGTTTTGGTCGGAACGTTGACGTCCGGGTCATCAGATTCCGATAGGGTTGAGATGCTTGTGGTCGTCGTTCCTCCTTTTAGCCTTGCGGATTCTGATGAAGGCGCCTGCTATCGGTTACATGTTCTGGATTTTGAGTAGGAAGGAATAGATAGAGCTGATGCTTTGTCTGTTAATTTCATTTACTCGACCATGTTGACGAGTTGTCCCTTTCTTTGATGTTTCTCGACCGTGAATTGAGCGCACGATTGGCTGTGGGATCATGTTACCGTATAATTCGAGCGTGTCGAGTTCGAATTCCCGAATAGGACGCACTGTTCTCTAGAATCTGCGGGATTGGAGACTCCAGAGGCTCCATCATTCACATCTTGTTATGTTACTCGTTGAACTGTATCTAATCCATGTTATCGCGACAATTGATGACCGCTGTCATACTGTGGCTTTCTGTTATCGTCTGCTGGTCAATGTCTCGTTTTAATTCTGCGGAACGTCCATCAGCAACGCTAATACTGAGGTCGGATGTGTTTGTTACCTGGCGTCGCAGGATTTTTATGAAGATCTGTTTGAAGAGCTGAACAAGTATGGAGAGATGGAGAGCCTTAATGTCTGCGATAACCTTGCTGACCACATGGTACTGCTCTGGCAACTAAAAATGAGAACATCAGCGATACTCCTTTCCACGACAATTTAATGCTTAATAGTCTGCTTTTTTTTTTTTTTTTTTTTTTTTTTTTGAAAATTCCTGAGCAGGTGGGCAATGTCTATGTTCAGTTTAGAGAAGAAGAACAGGCGCAAAGGGCCCTTCAGAGCCTGAGTGGAAGATATTATGCAGGTCAGGGAACCTCTTGTTGGTGTAACACTTGAGTATAATTGACTGTGCATTCTTGGTTTATTATGTTTGGCATCTTCCATTTCAGGCCGTCCCATTATTGTTGATTACTCTCCGGTCACCGACTTCCGAGAAGCCACCTGTAGGCAATATGAAGAAGACAAGTGCAACCGTGGTGGATACTGCAATTTTATGCATTTGAAAAGCATTAGCAGGTACATGATGTATTTAATTAGCTTAGCTAAGTGCAATGTTTTTGCCTGATTCTTATGAGACTAGTTGACATCTCATACATAGGGAGTTGAGGCGGCAATTGTTTGGGAGGTATCGACGGAGGTATAGTCGGAGTCGGAGCCGGAGCCGGAGCCGAAGCCCCTATCGGCACCGTAGCTATGAAGAGCACTCTTATGGAGGAAGGGGATATGGGAGGAGACATGATGAGTATGACTATCATGATAGCAGGAGCAGGAGGCACAGGAGCACAAGTCCTGGCCACCGGAGAGGGAGAAGTAGGAGTCCACAAGGAAGGAGGAATGCCAGTCCGGTTAGGGAAGGTAGTGAGGAGAGGCGTGCCAGAATTGAACAATGGAACAGGGAAAGGGAACGGCAAGAAAATGCTAACGTGGCCAACTCTAACCGTACCAGCAATGGCAATCTTGAAAATGCTATGAATCATCATGCGAGAAGTGGAGATTTGTGTGCTTATCAAAAGCAGCAGCGGCCAGCTTCTCAGGATGGAGTGTATGGATATTGATTGAATCCGAGTTAATGGTTTGTTTCTTTCTCCTGCAGCTAGCTCCATGGAACTTTACCATTAAGTGAAGGCACTCTTTTTACATGTGAATCTTACTGCACATTTTCCATTGTGCAGGTGGTGTGTACTGTGTAGGTTCAGTGTTCTGTGATATGACTATTAAAAAAATTTACCTTGAAGCATCTTTATCATAATTATAGGATAATTGATTTTATGTGTGATTTGCATCCATGCCACCTTCCTTTTTTCCTTCTACTTATTTGCCGATGCTGAACTTGACCCGTCTGCCTCCGTAATTTTTTTCTGCAAAGTCCTACTTTATTTCATGGGTAACTGTCATTCTTTCATGACATAGTGAGCCTGCGAAGTCCTACTTAATTTTTTGGGTAACTGTGTCATTATTTAATGGCATAGTAGCGCATTTTCCAATCAATTTGTATTCATAAAATGGAATTGTTCTTAAACTATCTATCGTAGTGCAAGTCCCCACTTGATTCCTGCTTGATATTTTGCTTACAAATTTTCACAAACGTGTTAACACAAATTTGTGATTACCAAAATGCCCTGACTGGCTATTGAATATGCTTGTTATCTTGCTTGAAGATTGTAAATTTTAACTGTTAATTGAAAAAGTGTCTGCATTTCTTTTGGAATCTTAAGCCTTTGTTTGATGGGCCATGACTTGACATATCAAAATAACCCATAAAAGATCATGTTACCTTGGCAATTGACATATGCACATGACAAAGGGGATAAGCCCTTTCATCTGTGTCACTTCTGAGATAAATTCTCAGCTTGACTTGTTTTTGTTACTTTTTTTGTACTTTCCATTGGAGATGAGCATAAAGGTAGTAACTTGGCATTTGCTAGTGTGCTTGTGACATGTAGTTTTAGGTCATTTATTCATCTTTTACTCTCAGGAATTCAGTGTGCACACATCAAGACTTATGTCGAAGCAAACTTCCACGGTTTTGATGGTTCTGCTTTCTATCTTCACTTCTACTATTTGCAAATTATGTAAACCAATAATGATCTTATGTACCTTTCAAGTCTTGCAGGTCAAGGTTCTGCATTTTCTTCAAGTGGATTCAGTGTTTTACTTCTATAGTTTATCAAAAGGGAAGGCATCAATCCAGTTTTTTAATCATGGTTTCCCTGTGTGTACAGGTTGCCTGACAGATTGTGGAGAATTGGGTCTGGAGGATCTGTAGTTATTTCGGATCCATCAAAGTTATCTAAGGTCATGTCTTGCTTTATTTTATGCGTAGCAGATTGGGAACAGCGATGTTAGTTTCTGTTTACTGCTTTGATCATCATGAGGACTCGTTACTTGTAGAATACTTACAATCCATATGACAAACAGTTAATGGATCATGATAGCTAGACTTGATTGTACGAGGATGAAGCAAACCGACTAGGGGTGGTCATCATTTCAAAAGATGCATTTGCATCCCGCAATTTGACGAGCTTCCTTGGAAGTCGTTGTCCAAATTGTAGTTTTAATTTGATGGGAACGCGCATGCAAACTGAATCATGCCGTGGATGTTCCTTTGGTCGACCTTGTTTTGTTCATCAGTACAGTTTTAGTCCACGCGAGTCAGATTCGGATTTTCATGGGATGTCGGCTTATTACTGGGATCCATTTGCCATGGTGAAAGAGAAGGATGCCTGGTACTCGCATATTGTTCTTCTTTACTTTCAAGTTGCATCATTAGTTGCTATGACAAATCAATGAGCTCGAGAAGTTTAACTAGGACTGGAGTACGTTAGGACGTTCGGTGCATTTGGTTTTTACCAGTGACGGAGGTTCGCATACAGATTACCTTCTCGCTTCGATTTTCGTTCTTGAATTGCTTAATTCTTAATGAGGTGTTCTTGGTAGGGTTGTGCAACCAAACCAGTTTTATTCGGGATCAGATTGGACTGCCCAAAAAATGGGTTCAAGAATTGGTTCTCTTTTGAACTTGTCTAGAAATAGGTTCAAAATTTTTGGAATCAGTTGTAACTAGTTTGGGAACAAGTTCTGAGTGAATATCAATTCAAGAATTAGATTGGAACATCTTGTTTTGGAACCGGTTATAAGCTAAGGCCTTGTTTGGTAATTATCCTCGGAGCAACTATTTTTGTTCTTTTGTTCTTTGGAACGAAAAAAAAAAAAAATCCGTTTGGTAAAATTTTTGTTAAAAATAAAAATTAATTTTTTTTTGTTTTTCAGGAATGGATTTGAAACAAAATCAAAAAGTAGAAAAAAATTGCTTCTTATTTCGAGGAAAAATCCCTAGAGTCAATTCCTATTTTTTTTTCTCCTCTTCTTCTCTTCCCATTTCTTCTTCTTTCCTTTGGCTAGTCACCGCCCTCAGTTGTGGCCAACAACCTAACTAGAGGGTTGCCGACCCCCACAGCAAGACTCGTTGACTCAAGCCTCGCTGTAGCTAAGCAGATCTGGCAAGGTCGAGCTCGCCTAGCCACTAGCGAGGTTCAGCCTCGCCGAGCCACCTGCAAGTTAGCGTTGCCTAGCAGTGGCTGGGTAGCTCAACCTCACTAGTCAACATGAGGCCTGTCCTCGCCAAGCCAAGGTGAGGCTGACCTCGCACCGCCTGGGCGAGGTTGAGCTTCACCGGTGGCGAGGCGAGCCTTCGACAAGCTTGTTGAACCTCACCTAGTCAGTTGTTGGTCACGACGGCAATTGGCAACCAGCTACAAAGAAGAAAGAAGAAGAGGAGAAAGAAAAAAGAGAAAAATATAATAAAAATGTTTAAAAATTTAAAGAAAAAAAAAATTTAAGAATCCTACCTAACACATTTCTATCACGGGAATTGAAATTTTGGATAATTACCAAGTGCATTCTTTTATTCATAAATTATTCTTGGGAATAGAATAAAAAAAATTATTTATGACCAAAAATTATTTTCGGAGACAAAATCGTTACCAAATACGCCTTAAAAAGCCAAAATCTCATTTTCATTTTTCTTTAAATTCTAACCTCAGCATTCCTTCGTCTTTTATCCTTCTTCGGAACTCCTTGCCACTCTTCTTCTTTTCCTAAATGTTTATGGATTAATGGAGAATGGAGTTTTACAAGTATGCTTTTTGTTATGTGTTTGAACTTTTACCATTTATACGTGATTGCGTATTCATTTTATAGATTGTTGTTTTTGGTGGATTCTTTTGTTCATTTTTTACTTTGAATCATTTTGTACCTCATAGTCTCACATAATTAGCTATAAAAAGAGAACCCAAAAAAGGGAAAAAAAATGAAAACAGGTTCTTGTGGATTGATAAAATAGGGTAGGTTCCAAAATTGATTCCAAACAAACGAGATAAGTTCCAAAGTCCAAAAATTGGGAGCTAATTATAATAGTGTAAGTTGCAGCTTGAATTTACCCATCCTAAAACTGATCATTCTTAGTTTTTAGTGCTCAATAAAGCAAGAGAAAATTCCAAGTAATGACTTAAAATACCATCATTTTCTCAAATAAGGATATGAAGTAAACTTTATTTTAAATAAGGGTTTGAAATGATCACAATAATTTCAAATAAGGACTTAAAGTGACAATGATAGTTTCAAAAAAAGACTCAATATTTAGGCCAGTTAAGAGCATTTTGGTCCAATGCTATTTTAATGTTAAATATTATTTAAATTATATAAAACTATTTTTTTTAAGGAAGGAAATAAGAGCCAAGTTAACCATGGTGGGGGATATCACAGCCCTCACCCAAATTGAGCGGGGATCATCGACCCTCACCCAGATCTAGTAGAGGGCTGCCATTAATGAGTTCATCCAATCTAAGTGAGGGCTACAACCTTCTCTTGCGATTGTCAAGACTTGCCGGCCATTGGCAAGGCTCGACAACCCTCATTGACCCTTCGCTAGCCATCCACACCATTGTTGGCCCTTCATGGCGATGGTGGGGGAGCGACGACAAGAGCCTACATAACCCCTAACTATCTTCCATTTTTTTCAATATATTTTTTCATCTAATACAAAAAAAAAAAAAAAAAAAAAATCCAAAAAATAAAGGATTGAAAAGCCATTATCAGTCGACAAGTTGGGCCATTCATACTGATATAGCATTTAGGTTCTTATTCGAAATAATGTCTAATTATTTGAGAAAAAGAGACACTTCAAATCTTTATTTGAAAAAAGATCTAACCATTTATTTGGAATTTTTTCATAAGGCAATTACCAACTAAACCTTTTGTATCAAAACTGATAATTTAATTTATTTCATTTAGATGGGCATTAAAATGTGTACATAAAGTTTAATTTTGGGAAGACAAGAAATTCTCACACCAAAAAAAGGGAAGTAACTCCTTGTCTAGGTATCCATGGGGCTAGGGGAAGATTGCAGGGAAAAGTACCAAAAGAGTCATAAACCTATTGCATTGGTACCAATTCAATCCTAAACTTTTCAATTGGACCAATTCAGTCCTAAACCTTTTAATATTAGTACCAATTCAGTCCATCCGGCCAATTTTGGTCGGCCGGGCGCTAACGTGGACGTCGGCCGATGGCCGGGCGCCGACGTGGCAATTTTAATGATTTTTTAATTATTTTTCGAATTTTTTAATTCTTTTAATTCTTTTAATTCTTTTTTTTTCTTTCTTTTTTTTCTTTCCTGCCTTCTTCTTCCTAGGGTGGCCGGCGAGCCTCCGATGAGGCTCGACGGCCACCGGACGAGGGCCGCGAAGCCCTCGCCGCCGCCGCCGCGAGGGTCGCGGCCCTCGCCCGCCTCTCCCAGTGCGCCGACGAGGCCGGGCGGAGGCGAGGGCCGCGAAGCCCTCGCCCGGCCGCCGACGAGGGTCGCGGCCCTCGCTCGGCCTCGACCAAGGCCGCGGGCGAGGCGGCTTAGCCCGGATCCGGGCAAGGCCAACCTCGCTCGCGGCCCGGTCGAGGTCGAGCGAGGGCCGCGACCCTCGCCGGCGGCCGGCGAGGGCTTCGCGGTCCTCGCCTCCGCCCGGCCTCGCCTGCATCCAGCGAAGCGGCCTCGCCGGCGGCCCGGGAGAAGCCGGCGAGGGTCGCGACCCTCGCCAGCCACCCCAGGAAGAAGAAGGCAAAAAGAAAAAGAAAAAAATTAATAAAAATCAATAAAAATTAATAAAAAATTCGAAAAAATCATTAAAAATCATTAAAATTGCCACTTCAGCGTCCGGCCACCGGCCGATGTCCACGTCAGCGCCGGCCGGCCAAAATTGGCCGGTTGGACTGAATTGGTACTAATATTAAAATGTTTAGGACTGAATTGGTCCAATTAAAAAGTTTATGACTGAATTGGTACCAATGCAATAGATTTATGACTTTTTTGGTACTTTTCCCGAAAATTGCATCTAAATTTTTAGATCTGTGCAAATTGTCTTCCGACGTTTCAAATCTACAGTTAGCCCCCTTAATTTTACAAATCGGTTGTAATGTGTGCCCTCACGTCGACTTCCACCTTCGTGACTACTAGAACATTTTCGTACTGGCTTTTGGTTAATTGGTCACATTTTTTTACTGCTTGGAGCGCCAAGAATGTGATTGGGGTGAGCATCAACCTCGTTTCAATTCTAGGTCGTGCCGAACCAACTATATTCAAGGTCAGATCTCGAGTTAGAACTGGTAATAGTTGGCTCGACTCCTGAGTTAATGCCATGAACCGGGAGGATCCTATGACGTCATGCTACGAGGTTAGTGTGCATGTCCACTCAGTTAACCAGAAACCGTTTGACATAGTTACATGAATAATATGTAACATCAATCTAATTTCACTAAATAAACCCAGTTCTCAAACACAACCACAAGGCGACTAATAACCGGCGAAATCGATTTCAAGCTAGCTCCCTAGGTGCGACCCATATGGTTGTTTCTAGTACCAAAAAATCAAATTAGCACCAATTCAGTTAGGTTTTGGTTTCTAAATTACCGATGACCCCTACACAATACAGATTAAATAATACACACGTAATACAGTAAAAGAATAATTCAGGAACATATTACACGTGGTGCACGTGACTAAAGTTTTGATGATGGTTTCATCACAATCAATGTCGATTGCACATCCATGTATAATTCTGAAGTAGATTTTCAGATAACTCATTTATTTCTTCACACATACGCATATATGAAATATGATCAATTTGCCTTCCATAATTGGTGATCAGATATATAAGAAAAATTTGGCTCGTGCATACCCTTAGGGGCTTACCGCCACAAACTTCAAAAAGAGAAAAACAAAAAACAAACGGGGGGCAAACTGCAAAAATTATTGAAACATCAAGGAGGATAATCCAAAAGAAATAGGAAGACAGATGTCCTCCTCTAACTCACGGGCGGCTGTAGGAAATTTTCATTTGATGCGTAGTCGGTCTCATCACGTGGAGTCCACGATCGATTTTGTTTTGAAGGATGAATTTATAAGACGACAAAGCTCTTCATTACAACAACAACATCGCATTAATTTTCATAAGACAGAAGATCCTACATAGATTGGCCCAGAAGCAGGGAAACTCTGTACAAATTAAAGAGGAAAAATAAAAATGCGAATCTACACAAGAACCGCGAAAGGTGAAAAGAAGGTAGATGCGATCGCGATCCCGCTCTCGTTCAAGGTACGGATTCGAATAGCGGCGGCGCTCGTACTTCCTACGGCGGAGGTGATCGGAGATGGTCTGGACGACGATGCGGGAGCTCGAGAGTCGAGACAACCAAAGAACAAGATGATCTAGATACTGGGCCATGAGAGCAAGCGGATGACGGAGCGGCCAACTACTGTAGCAAGAAGTCCATGAACTTCAACCAATTGAAACCGGTCTTCGCGGCTCTCTGGGCTTCGCGAGAGCACGACGAAGTAGCCGCCGCCGCCGCCGCCGTCGCCGCCCCGCTGGCGTTGCCCTCGGCCCGACCGTCCGCGAGGGCCTTCCTGGGACAGACGAAGAAGTTCCTCGATCCTAATGCCATCAGCTTCTCCTCTTTATCCAGACCTGTGATTCCGAAAACAAAATGGATAAGAGACACGACATCGATCCGGGGCGGGGATTAAGGAGAAAAAGCTGCGCGCGAATGGATCGAGATGGCGAAGCTTTCCGATTCTCTTACTTTCTAAGCTGAATTGCGAATAGTGGAGGTCGAAGCGGGACGCATCGTCCGACGCCAGGGTGGGACGCCGCCCTTCCTTCGCGTACTGCCTCACGACGGCGGCCACCAGATCCCCGACCGTCGACTCCGGCGACATCACCACCTGCACGGCCCCGACGCCGCCGAGCACCGTCACGTTCAGCAACAGCTTCGTCAGCCGCGGCCTCGGCTCCGGCAGCGACGCCGGCGGCAGCAGCTCAGGCGCCGTCATCGGGCGGCGCAGCTCCTTGGCCGCCGCGATCGCCGGCGGAACGCGGCCGTGGAACGAGGACGCCTTCTTGGGCAACTTCCCCCTCCGGCCCCTGTCCTCCGGTGCCGGCCGGTGAGACTTGGAAGTGGGCATTGCGGAGTTATATAGTAAGAGAAGTAGGCTTTGGGGATCTTTTTCGGGGGGGTTTCGCCGGCGGCTACCGCAAACGGCGGTACCGGAAGAAGCGGGGGCGAGGGAAACCGAGAGCCGGAGAGTGGCTGGCGCTCTCGAGTTCCCGGCGGCGGGCTGCTATCATAACCAGGGTGGTCAAAACCGTAAATTATGGAGAAAACCGAGGGCAGAGATTTTTGCAGGGGGGAAGAGAATGGCGGACAAGGAGGGGAAGAGGCCCTGCCCGGGCGCGACTTTATAAAAGGGGAGGTGAACATACCAGAGCCCGCGAGAGTGGCCTGATTTTTGTGAAGCGCGACCGGCTGTAACCGGTTGATCGAGAGAGAGAGAGAGAGAGATAGATCGAGTTCGCAGGAGACCGGCATTTGCCTGTGGCGAGTGAACCCGTGTTTTGCTTTGTTTAAGATTTAAAATTAGGTGTGTGCGAGTGATTACGCCAGCCATTTTCCGTCGGTTCCGACAGATTATTCAGCGAATCCGGAGATCTTTATCTGAATGGGGGGTTATTAGGCTGGCGTGATCAACGGACTAGATCCATATACTTTATAGACCCATTTTATACGTTTTTCTTGGCGAATTAGGCATATGAAATAGAGTTAATCTCGAAATGTTAAATTTACCTTGACGCACATGAAATAATAAATTTTAATAGCTCCGACTCAATTTAGCATATATTTCACTCCTTAATTTTACATGAATCAAGCATATGTAACCATTTGAAATAAAGTTTTACAATTGATTCATGTGACTAATGTGGTGAGCTCATATAATTCGATATTATGATATATCACACCGATAAATTGATCCGGATAAATTAACACAGATTTGAGTCTTACATAAACTTCACCAGATGTATCATATCATGTTTTGGATTCGATGAACACAAATTACCAAAAGTAGGTTGCGTTTAATATCCCTATTCTAGTTAAATGACTTGATTGTCCTAATCTAATCGCACAATTTGGTTGCATGCGTGGGAGGAATTTGTTTGGCTTCCATAGTTAGAACGGGATAAGGACGGACGGGGATGGGGAAGGAGGAGGTGGAGAGCAATCCTCGGTGGGTCCCCACGCTACTGGCGATGCAACCGAAAACGAACGAATGCGCACCGCTTACGCAAGTTGGGATGTGCCATGCTTCGACAGTTCTCGCCTGTGCTCGGATCTGTCTTTCTTATCTACCTTTGCGAATTAAATCATTATGTTGCCCTATCAATCAGTATATTATATTATATTTGAATGATTCTGAGAAATGTAACGATGATAGCAGGGCGTAACCTAGGTAATGACATTGACCAAAAAAAAAAAAAAAAACCTAGGTAATGACAAAGAACAGTAGAAAGATAAACACTTAACCAAAAAAAACAGTAGAAAGATAAACAAGAGTTTCTGATAAAAATCCATCATATACTAATTGGAGCCGGTGTAGTATAGAAGTCCCCGTGACCTTGACATCGTCAATGATTGGATGTATTTCAATTCAATATATATGGGGGTGAGTGTCTTGCACGGAGGCGGCTGGATTCTTCAAATACCTACCACTACTTAATACTAACGCAAAGTATTGAAATACTTAAAATTTATCACGAAAATATAATAAAATATAAAAAAATTTAAAAAGATACAATTAAGTTATAAAACTTATCAAATTGATTCAATCAATTCATTGCATTAACTCCATCTAACTTGATTAACGGAAAGTGCTGACGTGATTTTTTTTTTATTTTTTCTCCAATACATGGCATTGGGGCCTTCGTCGTTTTTGTTCAAATATGATTTTTTAACTTATAATTAACTTAAATTAGATTTCAAAAATAATCTAAATTAATTTTCTAGAAAAAAGAAGAAGAAGAAGGAAAGAAAACTAGGTGAGGTCGGCCATCCGTCCATGGTGGGGCAACGGCCAAGGGGTTGCTAGGCCCCGACTAATGTCCAGCAATGGTCACCTCAACCACGCTTCCACGTGCCTACCGAACCATCGTACCCCTGCCATTGTGCCCTCTGTCGGCGACGACGGAGGGGCTCACGATAGTCATGTCCTTTTGTTACCACCATGAGAGCAACAGTCCACCCACGGGCAAACTCGGATCTGGCGCGGCTCGTTGTCGGTCGAAGAAAGAAAATGAAGCCGCTGAGTCTCTTCGTTGGTTTTGGTCTGTTGGCGAGAATGCGTGAGAGAGAGAGAGAGAGAGAGAGAGAGATTTTGATTATTGTTCGTGGGTTTGAGGACGTTGCAGAGGAAACTCAAGTTTGTGCCTCAAAGCTTATGGATGCCCCACGCATTCTGTGTCTGCGCCCCGCTGTCCAACTCTTTCCTAAGCTTAGTGGAGGAGTACGAGGGAAAACTTCTGTCTGGCAAAAGCATGGGGAAAATCATAAGATAGGGCTTCGCTTCTGAGCACAGAAGGGTCTGTGAGCAAGTCGAAATTGAAGATTGATAGCATAGGGATAACGTTTTGAGAGATTGAAATTAATTTTCGAGCGACTCCCGGCCATCACTCCATCGTCACTAGAAAGGGCCCGAAATGGTGGGACGGCAGTGGTGAGAGTCTACAGGCCGTTACTCAGTTTTTTTTTTCTCTCTTTCTTTCTTAATTAGCTTATTTTTTAATTTAATTTAAATAAAACTTGGGCTAAAACTTAAATTTGTACCAAAATAATGTTGTTTTTCTCTTGTATTTTATGTTTTAGTCACACTGACGCCACGTAAGAGAGAATAATAATAAAACAGTTAAAGGGATCGTTTTCTTTTGAATATGATTTTTAATACACTTATTCTTAATAGAAAACATTATTATTGTTCGTCTTTTAGCAATGCAATCTGTGGAACGTGGCCCAATGGGAGTGCTCGTTGTGACGTCATGTTCTCCTTACTGTTGTAGGTTTTTTGTCGTGACCTAGTTAATGGCGCCACCAATAATTCGCACGAAGGATTTCAACTGTGGGGATTGATTTCTATAATAATATCCACGAAAAGTCGACGCGTTAGATGGGCCAAGACTGATGCCACAATGATTTTGCCCCCCAAAAGAAAAAATGAAACGCCAAATCAGCCAAAAAAAAAAAAAAACCTCTCATTTCACCTCTTTTCAATTATCCCCCATCATTTTAGATCATCAAAGTAAATTCCAACCTTTTAAAATTATACTGAATCTCTATCCTAAAATTAGTCTCCCTCCCCAAACTGGTTTTTGATTGCCTTCTTGCTCCCTTGCATAATAAGATATTCTTCCTTCCTTCTTTTAGGGGCAAAATCAAAATTCCAAAAAAAAAAAAAAAGATTCTATCATAAATAATGTTGGAAGATACGAGATAGATTTTTAACAAGTTCGAAATGTTGGTATTTTTTTTTTTAAATAGGTTTAAAAGGTTGGGAAAAAAATTGAAAAGCATTTGAAAAGATTGGCCGATGAATACTTCTATTTTATTACAAGTTTACTATTAAATGGATAGTTGTAAATATTAAGAAGTTCACTTAAATACCATAACACTTGTCCAATCACATGCATGTTGGGTACTATTTGCTGATTCATTTAGATGCTGTGGAAGTTTTATACTGATGTATTAATTAATTACAATATCTTCAAATCATGGAAGAGTTGTCAATTGATTTTAAATGCCTCAACTACTGATCATTCCTCTTCAACCAGATTGGTCGGTCGCATATCTAGTAGCAAAGAAGCACGAGAATTCATTTTGAAGCAGAGACCAATAACTTAGAAGTTGGATTGATCGACTGATATAATGATTGAGATCTTACGTCTCAAAAAGTATACGAGTCCTGTATTAAATTTTGACTCACTCGCTCGATCGCTTGAAAATGGACTATCATAAAATTGTTCTGGCAAATTCTATAGAACAAGCATAAGATATGACACATCTTTGACCTAGCTAGAGAGGTGAACTTGATACGGAGCATGAAAACTAACTCAAAAAATCACAATAGTTGCAATAAATGTAGAGAATCTACGTATTGCGAATTTTTTAGATTAATTTTATTTACACCAAAAAATGATCAATTCTTTATGTTCGTTTGATGAGGTCCGATCAACTAGAGGAGATTAATTGCTAAAAGAAGTACATGTCGTTAAGCAATCGACATCAATGAGGGAGATTCATCGACAATTATATGGCAACGATGTGGATGATGGAGAGGCATTGACATCGATGATGGAGAGTCATCAACGACTCTATGAAATCGACATTGACAAGTAGTCAAAGGGCATTCAACGAGACTTATCGATGAAGCAAACAAAAGTTAGCCATCTTAAAATCTGGTTAAGTATCAAGAACAATAGGAGGACAGAGATGAACTTAAAGGTTGAAAGTATGGATGCCGAGCGGCAGTTGAGAAACCCAATAGCCTTAGAAGTTGTAATAACTTGTAGAGAAGATCGACGTGCCAGCAAGAAGCTTAGAATCTTCGGAATGCAGCTGAAACCCCACTTAGAGAATTAACTATTTATAAGCAGATGCCTTCACTGGGTTATAAAAGTCACGGTGATATCATGGGGAAGGAAGGAACCCGTTATAAAAAACACACATCCCCACTATACTTTTTTAATAGCTTATCAATGCAATCCTTTTCGACCAAAAAAAAAAAAAAATGCAATTGTCCTTTTATTTTCAATTGTCTTTCGTCGTTTCAAATGCCTTCGTTTTGAGTTTCCTGTTCATCTTGGCCCGAAAGCCATGTGAACTCCTGTCCAAATCGCCACAAAACTCTTAAGCACTTAAAAAAACAAAACGATAATCAACTTTTGGTGAAAGACTTTTACTGTTCGGGTGAAAGACCCACTTTTGATGAAACGAAGCTGAACTCCGCCAAAAAAAATTTACTTTGAATCGGTAACTCGCAGCATCAAATTTTTAGTCTACAATCCATGACGACGGTGTGTTGAAAACTTGGCCTCTTCTAATCCAGTTATGCCAATGGTTTGATGCTCTTCAAACGAAGTACTATACGCATTTTCTAACGATCCTGGAAATTTAATACTAGGCCTGACTCTCTTGGTGGAGGAAGAAATTTAATACTAGGCCTGACTCTCTTGGCCTTTCCCTCCATAAGTTCGTGATAAGATGCTTGATTAGTGCACGTAGAATTGACAATTGCGTTGAACATCGAGGTGGCTTGTTTTGAAAGGAATTTCCACCATCATTCGATAATATCTCAGCAATTGGCCTCGTGACTTATTAATGCCTCATCGTGGACATTTCATCGACCACCATTGATTTTTTATAACAATTTTAGGTTACGTGGTGCTCTTGTGATATTTACTTTCGTGGGACAATTCCCAGCATGAAGTGGAAAGAAGTTGTCCCACATCAGTCGTAGAAGGGACTGGTGGTTAATTTATACATGTAAACAAAAACATCACCCTTTAAGGTAACTTTTGAGATGAGGAAAGCTAAGACCACCCAACACTGATATCACGGCTAAGTTTACCAACAAATTTGGACCCAAAAAAATCATAAGTGAGAGTTACGAGTTGTTGCACCTTCAACCCAAGCCAGTTTTGTGAGGGGGAGATTGTCATTTATAAATGTGAGGAGAAGCTTTACTCTTTAAGCTAGTTTTTGGAATAAGAGAGGTCTAAGACCACCCAACAACATGAATTGTGAGCATCATTTTTCTCCGACAAGGGTATGAGACAAAACATGGAAGGCCTTTCTTATGCAAACACATTCTCTCATTTCTCCGTTATTATCTTTGCATGGGTGATTACTTTTTGGAAAGTCCGATTTCCACCCAAGATTCGAGAACTAGACTAGTTCTCGGTGGGCCAACAGAATTAGTGGCATGTTCAATTTTTGTCTTTCTGATTGGTTGTCAATGTTCAAGATGAAATTAACGATGTTCTTGATAATCAAGGCATTTCCACAATGAACGAGTTATGTGGAATATTGTAGGCTTTATGAAGATCTTTCCAATTTGTGAGAAAAATTGGTCGGGATGAGCAATTATTATTGTATCTTGATTTGTTCTAGTCATCTTACTCACGTGCGTGAGTGAAGTGGGAGTCGTGCTACTCATGCGTGTCTATGTGCATGAGTAAAGTCTGAAATGGGAGATAGATTAGGGTTTTTTACATATACTTAAGAACTAAAGAAAATCAGTCTGGTCTGGATGGTCCGGATGGACAATTTCACATTTGGAATCAAATCAAAATTCTCCGGTTTCATAAAATGGAACCAAAAATTAGACTAGTGCCTTTGGAAATCGCCCAAGACCGATCAATCTGTTCTTAGTCTGGATTCCTTTTGCTCACCAGCAGACAAGATCTACTGGTTCAAACATTCAATTTCTTTCACCACTCTCTCCTTCCCTACAGATGAATTCTATCAACAACGTCCTCCAATCGGGCAAAGGATCAAGGAAAGCAACGCATCAGACATGCGAGGGGATCCACACGACACCGGGCGTCTCCAAGAGAAAATGGCCAAGTGGCACGTCCTCCTCTTGTTCGACCACTTATGAAAAATATGGTGCTCTCTCCGTCCTATCTCCATTATTGCAGACACTTGTTCTCCAGCACGTCGAGAGAGAGGACAGTGACATGGACATGCTCTTGTCCATAGAATCTTTTTTTACTCCCATCCTCCCTATCTTAACTACCCTCTCTCTCTCTTTTTCCCACCACATGTTGAATGCTCCATCACACCTTTCTCTATCAGTTAGGAACTGGATCTTTGAGGTTGCCCACAAGGTAGGGATTCCCACTTCTTTTAGGGTTTGGTGTTTTGCGCGTGGTGTGCCCCGGTGGAATTGAGAGGTCATTAAACGCTGAATCGGGATCTATTTTTTAACTTATCACTCCGCTCATTCCATAAAAAATAATTTTTAAAAATATATTTTTCAAATTTTTCAACTTTGATTTTAGGGAAAATGAATTGATAAGAGAAAACATAGTTTTCTAAAATAGGGAAAAAATATTTTCCGCTTTTGATAAAGAGGCAAACATTTTCCATATCTTTTTTCAACAAATATCTTTTCCTTTATTTTTTTTTTATTTTTTTAAAAAATAATTTATTTTTATTTTCCTCATTTCCTAGCTGACCATAGGAAACTCGAGCCTCACCAAAGGCCGGCTAGGATCCGCCTCACCTCACCAAGCTCGCTCAAGGCCTTCAACAAGGTTAGGTCCTTGCTAGAGTAGCAAAGTTGTGCAAGGCTCAAGCTTCACCCAAGGTCGCTAGAGGTTGGTAAGGCTCTAGTGAGGCTCGAGCCCCACCTACTTCATTGGCCTCGGGCGAGCTCAATCTTGCCTTGTGCCGATCGCCGACCACTTCCATGGTCGACAACTAGTGGAGAAAGAAAAAGAAATAAAGAAATAAAAGAGATAAAATATTAAAAATAATAATAATATTAAATTTGATTTAAAGAATTAAAAATTTTATTATTATTATTGAAAACGAGTGTATCGAAGAAAAAAATTTCCTTATCACATGGCCAAAATATTATTCATTTCATTTTCAAGTTTCAATCAAACACCTGAAAATATTACCATTTAAAAAAAAATAGCTTAATGCTAAATCTTTCGTGAGACGAACAGAGCATTAATCATGATTAAAAGCGTCTATTTCTTTGCCTTTCTATATATCTATTTTTGATTTGGTGGTTTCTCGGACGTGGAGAAATCTCGAATGATTCGAAGGGTCTTTGTTTCTTCAGGGGGAAGAGCTGGCGCATCTTTTTTGAAAACCCCAAAATTGACTTGTAGATCGCCAGTTTCTTCGTATGCTCCTCAATTATTGCAACTGTACTCGATTTTTTTTCCCGTTTGGCGACGAGCACGTCAATCGAAACTAAAGATGGCCTTGACAATTTTAAGGTTGTTTGGATGAACCGAAATATTTGGAAATTGGACTCATGGTCTTGCATGTGTGCACACATACCCATAGACGAGGATACTTTGTACTCAAAGTAATGGTCAGCGACTTCACTAGTTTTCGAAATATTGATGAAAAGGAAATTTAAAGGTATGAGAATGGAAGTAATTGCGGCCAATCATTTAAATTGTAAGAAACTCAAGATAAAAATAAATTTGCGTGAACAGTGAATTCTTGATTAATTGGGGATCCTTTATGGAGAGTATAATGTGACTATCTATAGCCCAAAATCAACTATTACAAATGGTTATTGAATTTGACAATGATAACTTCCTCATCCTATGTTATGAACAAATAAGTTCATAATCCTATATGCATTTACAAGAAATTACAGTAACATTTATCAACAAGAGTTTGCAAAATCCTAAAATATCGGCAATAAATATAACCACCCAACAATTATATTTTTTCTGTCAATTGCTCGCTAGTCAATGCTCTTTAAGTTGTTGATTGTCTTTTTCATCAATGACTTCGTTAATATTAACTAAGTCTATCACTTATCGACTATCTTTTAGAGACCGGGGCACAGCGGAAATAGGATTATATTACCCAACCCCACCCCCATAATTACTGGAAAGTGACCCACCCCTAGCCCATGCTTCATGGGGGGGCGCAAAATTCTCTACTAGGATAAGGATTTCCTTGCACTATATGACCCCAATCCATATTTATCTTGAGTTTGGAATATTCAATAAACCCAATGGCAACATGTGATTGATACGAAGGTCGAATTGACATAAATGGGAAAACATAAAGATAATTGACTATAAGAGTTTACTATAGGAAGTTTACATTAATTAATTAAAGAAGTTAGAAAATTTCGAGCGGTACATCATATATTATAGGCCCATCTCCGTCTTCTCATCTTGACCTTTCTAACCGCACCGGCCTTTCATTAGGAAAAAGCTGCACTTTCCGACGTACGAGCAACTAAAATCGAAGGTGGGAAACTGGAATTGAAACTGAGATTTCACCCAATACAGATCTGATGAACAAACCAGAAAGCCCAGGAATGGAATCGAACTGATTAGACATGTTGGGCCGTTCCGTAATCTTGCGTGGGCCTAAAACACACGTTAGCCCAAATCCAATTCGTGCTTCCCATCGGAAACGTGGGCCCCATCTGGTCCACGTGTCATTTTCCATCGTGACATCGTGGGCCGACATGAGAATGGGCCTTTTTCCGGTTCAACGGGTCAACCCATGATAGCTCCAACAATTTCCTCATAGGAAAGTATCGGAAAGCATTATGAATATGGGTTTTACTAGTATAACAATATTAAGAAAAATAACTTATTGTGAGTTATAATTTTTAAAAGAGTAGACCTCATAATAATTTATATTTATTTATTAATTTATTTTTTATAATGCAGAATAGACAATTACTCTTATACTAAATTAAAGATTGTCACCCAATTATTACTCAATTATTTCTCTTGTGAATATATGGCACTTTTTTGGACAATTGTTATGTAATTCATTAAGAAGAACTACTCAATATTGAAATTAAACTGACCAATTTAAAAAGTTCAAGTGCCTCGAGGACATAAATTGGTGAAATTTTTGATTTTTTGGTCAAGTCAATGATTCCGCTGTGAGTAGTCCAGACATCAGCGTCAAGAATAATTGTACCTTCCATGTCCCAAGTTCAAGTTCTAAGAATAAAACCTGTCAAAAAGTGCTGCGTAAGATGCTTTCCGCTTGTTTAAAAAAAAAGATGCTTTCCGCTTAGTTCAAAAAAAAAAAAAAAAGATGCTTTCCGCAAAGCGATTCCGAGCTCCTATGGTGGAGCATCAGCTTTTCCCAAAGTTCTACAGCATAGATTTGCTTGGATTTGATGCCCCAGGTCGAACGGAAAAAAAGATGAAAAAAGATAGATTAAGCTAGGAAAGCTTTCTGGGTATTGCAATTGCTTGAAAAGTCGATCCGAAATTTAAACCAACCAAGAGCTAAGTGTCGATTCCTCTGTCCCTTCTTCATTACCTGATGCAATCGGATCCGTCAAACCCAACCCGATTTGTCCGAACTGATTAGAGCTAGTTAGAGATGGCGCTGTAATTCAGAAGCACATCTCGTCGAACTGGTAGTCTGTACCGGTTAGTTCTTCCCTCGGGCTGCAAATTTTCAGTCAAGCGGCAGTTCTTCCATGTCACCAGAAATTGCCCAAATTGCAAAGGAAAGCGACCGGTTATGTACGATGCAAACGTTAGGTAGCTCTCATGGACACCCGAATGCAATCCATTTTTTGCACGATCTCACAAAAACATCGTAGCTTTCCCAAGGCGTTTGACAAGTTGGGCCAAGAAACAAGCACCTCATAACTACGACCATCTCCCTGCTGCAGAAAAGCTTATGCATTTCTTCTAAGATGCTGCCGCGCCCAATTTCAAGAAACTACAACTTTAGAAACACTTCACCAATCGCATGAATGACAAGATAATAAGTGCAGATGCAACTATACAAAATCAAACACCATTAATCAAATGAGCTATGGATCTCGCAAGTCCTATCATGATTTCGCTTAAGCTACTGTCACTGCCCTCTCTAGTTTTTTGAAAGCTTTAGCTTGTCATCCGGTTTAGCTTCATTCAACAACGATAAAATATTGGGTTTTGCTTATATATAAAAACAGAGTCCCATCCTTCACATTAACGACAGAGATTAGGCCAACAACGATAAAATATTGGGTTTTGCTTATATATAAAAACAGAGTCCCATCCTTCACATTAACGACAGAGATTAGGCCAATGAACTCAGTTAAATACACCACAACTATAGACAAGTACAGGCAGGGCTCCGGTCCCATCACACCAATATCCCATGATCCGCATGATCATGAAGGAACTGCAGCGAATTCAAGTTGATCTGCATAATACCAACTTTTGCTGATGGAGTCAATGCTTATGTTGCTGGGTGTAGATGTAGTCCAGGTGCGCCTCTGACATAAACCTTCTTTTTAAGCATTCTTCTTCGCCATCGTCGCATATCTCTTCTCCCATCAGCTGCATTGAGTTTTTTCAATAAAAATTCCCCAAAAGAAAGTCCCACGCGACAGAAAAAAGAGCAAATTTAGATCACGAGGAAAAAGAATTACAGAAAAGGACATGCGAATGCAGTAGGTGAAGGAAAACAATGGGGCTATGCAATGCGTACGTTACGGATCATATCATCACTGCCGTCCATCTTCTCTCGCATAGCACCTCCCGAGCTGGCGATCTTCTTCATCTCTCTCTCTTCAAGCCCTGGAAAAAGTACAGCTTACCACTTAATTAGCCTTTCCTCATCTTTCAAAAGGATGATCATGTGGTTGAGGAAGGATCTACTAATAAATGCTTGCAATTACCCGGTTCATTTGCCGCGTGTTTTGCAGCTGAACTTGATGATAGAAGAAGGAAGAGGAGGAAGATTGAAAGAGCATGAGAGTATAAGCCCAACTTCATTATTGTCTGGAGCTTGTATCAGAGATCAGATGGTGGAGAAGATGAGTTTTAGAGAGTTTTGAGAAATGGGGTGATTGGGGCTTTGGAAGGACCAGGAGCACAGTGATGCACTTAAGTACATGCAAAAAGTAAGTGCCACTATGACTCCCTTTCTTCATTCGCCTTTATGGCACAAGCCTCTTTTTTGGGGGAATTAAGACAAGTTTTAAGTCATGTATTTTGCATGACCTTAAAGAGATAGAGAAACCCCCACCCGAAGTAAGATCCACCACCTGGATGTAATCATTACTCTTGAGTTTTTTTTTTCAATTAGAATGATCAAAAGCTGCAATTGACTTGGTTCAAGTGAAGTGGAATCCAGTCAAGAATTTTCCCTTAGGCAGTGTGTAGCAGGAGTTTTGGGACATGTAATCTGGTGAGGACTTGATGATTTGATTCCTTAGTAAAGCCAAAAGAAAGGTCATGATTTGCGATTAATTGATCAATATTTTATTATAATTACGTCTGAAGAAAAGGTGCTCAGGTTAGATTATTTGCTGAAATATGTTGGAACTTTGAACAGTTTTATAGCAAAATTCAAACAAAAAGAGCTAGACATGTTGAAGAGGGTACTTAGTTTGTTGCAAATTAGTTCCCAAAGTGCAAAGCCAAAAAAAGGTACGAACTCCAATAGCAAGTCAACAGATACACCCATGTTCTAGGAAAACAACCTCACGATACCCGTCTCAGGGAAATGCAAAACATCGGGCCGTTGAAGTTTGTATGAACAACTCTAAATTCAACCATGTGAGGTACGAGACTCTTGAGATATAGTAGTCCGTACTCGACCAAATATCAATTCTCTCAAGCTCCAGCTAATTTGAGCATCGGAGGGTGCCCAAAATCCCATTCCCAAGATGGGATTTACCTATTTGTAGCGTGCAGAGCCGGATCAAGAGCTAAGTGATCCAAGAAGAGCTAGCGCGAGTGAAATGGAGTCGTGGGTCAAGTCACTTTCGACCGTTTCCCAACGCGAGATGGGAATCGATCGGCATCGACACTCGAAAAGCAAAGGAAAGCAAAATCCTGACAAAATTCACAAGAAATCAATTCACGAAAGTCCCGGAAGTCCTGAGAGAGACTGTGCTTTACGTCACTGTCTACCGACAAGTGGTCCACGTAGTTCAGAAATCAATGCAGTGTGGTGGGCGGTGTGTTCACTTTTCCGACAGACAGCGCCCGGGAAGTCAACCTTCTTGAAAGAACACATTAACCATCGTTCGTTCAATCCTTTCGATTCGAGTTAATTACAGTGCAGAGTCACGGTTCGCGCTGGAGAAACGCATGGCTTTTTTTCATTCGACAGCTGTAGTGCATGCCCAATGCCCACATGTTTCATCTTTTGATGTGATGGGGATACACGCGGGCAAGATTCTCTGAGTCATCATGCTGCGAAAAGCAATCAAACCATGCAAAGGTCGGTCCAAAGTCCGGACGCACGATTAACTAGGCGCGTGTTTGGCATCTCTTTTTTGGGGGATTTGGGTACATGTTTGTTTTTATATGGTTAAGAAAATTTGCTGTAAAAATAAAGCTAAAAAAGAGAAAAAGAATAGTTAAAATGATCAAAGCGCCTTTCCTCATTTCCTCAGGAGACCGGTAGATATTATATATATCGTACAAGTACACCTTTTGTTTCATGACCAAAGAAAAATATATGCGCCTTTTGTTTTATTTCTAACTTTGGCTATTATTATTTCCTGCTCTTAAGATGTTTTAATAGTCAGCGGCACTCAAAGATTTTCAGCCTGATCAAATTTGACAGTGCACGCAAATTGTTCTGTCCAGGTCCGCTTGCATCACGCAACATTCCACTTCTAGGGCAAAGGACGCAGCTCCAAGTTTTTGGAAGAAGTTGTGACTTGGATAAGAAAACTGCCACATTCACCGCCAAACTCTCGAAATTTCCGTCTTTGAGATGCGATTTTCATCTGATATCGGACCTTTTTATGACTTTAGAAGCATTCAAAGTCAGTTGCAACCGCATGGAATCTTCACATAGTTTTCTGAAGTTGGACTGGAATTTTAATTGTCATTTTGACAGATGAGTAGCCTCAAATCCAAACGTTCCGGGTTTAGAATGAATTGAAGAGGCATGTGGCCAGGAAAGGATGGTTTCGTAAGTCGGTGGGTCCAAGAAAGCGTTGTGAAGTTTCTCGGCCAAAGCATAAAGCCTAGAGGACAAAGTTATCTTTGTCTGGGTTGGAGCCCATGAAGTTCTTTGAGTCGGTCACAGAGGATGAAGCCCACGAAGTACTCCTAGATCTCAATATTTTTTTCTTAGACCTTGGTTAAATTTAGGGGTGAATGGTTTTAAGGTCCATTCAGGTTCCATCTAAAACCTTGAACCTATCTATCAAAATCGGTTCCCAAATTTTTGGAACCTAAAACTTACCTAAATACTTTGGAACTTGAAATCTATGTTGTCATAGGTTACAAGTTTTACCTAGCCTCAACCTGTATTTTCAATTGAACAATTGCAATGAAATAATCACCTCTAATTACTGTTATTTGCTATTATAATTTACTAAACATAACTCATATTTAGGCATACAAAGAATATGAAATATTAATAAAGTAAAAATCTTAGTTATGAATATCGTAGATGAAAACTCAAACCAGTAATTCTAGATTATACGCTCATCATTGGACACTGTGAAATACTACAAGATTACAAGAAGACATCGAACAAGAGAAACACAAACACTTGTTCTAAGTGTTGGGTTCCAAGGACTTGAAACATATTCATCGAAATAGGTCTCAAAATTTTTGGAACTTGAAACTTACTTCAATATATCAAATCTAGGATTGGGCATCAGTCCAATTCTCTCATTTTCAATTCTATCATAAAACCATGCTCACGCTTGGTTAAATTAGATTCAAAAGTGCCCAAAGAAAAAAGGAACAAAAGCCAAGCTAGATCAACATTGGGTTGGAGGGCCAGCAGCCCTTGCTAGTGAGCCCTTGCTTGGATTTGCTTTGCAGCAACAGTGGTGCTAGTGTCACAACCACTACACGAGGGTCAGTCCTTCCTTGTGGTCGATGAGGGTTGTCAGCCCTTGTCAGCACCAAGGTAAAGTGGAGAGCGACAACACCTTGAGCTTTGTCCATTTAAAAAAAAAAAAAAAAAAACAAACAAAAGAAAATTAGCTTCTTTAAATTTTATATTCTTTCTTTTCTTTGCAAATTTTCCAATCATTTTTGTTTTTATTGGGTGTCACGTGTCTTTGAAAGGTAAAAATAAAAAAAAGTCATATCAGCATCTTGCGTTAGCCAAATTAGAAGAAATAAAGAGGGATTTGATTACATTATTTTAACAAGTATTAGGACTTTACACCATCCGAAACTTTTAAGACTCGGTTGTATTTTCGCGATGACTTCTAGATCTTCCGGTGCACTCATCTCATAAAAATTGAGGAAAAGACATATTTCAACTCGAAGAAAAACAGGCCAACTGAGAGTTAGAAGAAAACGTGCGGTCAGAGAGACCACACTCACCAACTTAAAAGGAAAAGGAGATACTTCCTACCCCCTCTGCCAACTTATCATATTTTTATTTTGCTAATTCTAACGAAACTGTCGTTGTTGCCGATTTTTTTTTATTTTCTTTGTCCTAAGCACACAATTTACCTCGTTAATTAACCCCACGTGTCTCATTTCCACATTCTCGTTCGTCGCCCTTTGTCTATTTATTTATTTTTGGTCGAAGTCACTCTTTGTTTATTACTAGCTCGTGTATCTCCCCGGTTTTGAGAAAGAAAAAATGCCAATAAGTGAAATTACTAGGATAAGTGAAATTATATCCCACTCGTTTAATAACCCTAAGTTGGAACCAACTACGAAATATGACCTTTCTTTATTTGCAAACCGTGTCAATTAGGTAAAGCGTCCTTATTACCATTTAATCTGCTGTCATAAAACCCTTTAAGGAAAATGTTGCCGGCGCGTACAAAAGAAAATTTATTTGGTAGGTGGAAAATCCATATGAATGCGAGAAACAATGTTCATATATGTCACTTGGCGACTCTGTCATGAATATGACATACTTAAAGTCCCAAAAGAAAACAAAAACTCTGATTTTAGATCTAATCTCAATTCTATTCCCCAATATTTTTTTGTCTAGAATAAAATTTTCAACTTTCACTCTAACCCCAAATCTACATAAACGTTCATAAGTTATCATCAATTTTTTCAAGATTATCACCACCAGGAATCTGCTATTATTCCATACGATGATAAGGTAAAGTCGTGGGTTCTAAAGGGCTTTAATGTCTATAATTTTGAAGAAACCGGGGGTGACTTTTGGATGTGTTGGTAGATTAGAACTAGAGTGAATTTTGGGGGATTTATTTTAGACAAAAATAAACTTGGGGAAAAATTAAAATTGAACCAAAAATTAAGGGTTATTTAGAAAATTGGCCTTTTTTATTGGCCAATGAGAAAACTTTCCGAATAAACGAATAATGTATGGTTAATCCAATTTTTGTTGCTTATTTAAACTCGTTTTGCCGACAGAGAATCGATTTTTCAATGGACAAAGGAATCAAGTGAAACATATGATATTAAGGGCTGAATCTGTCTTGAAGAAGGGGAGAAGGATTCCAAGGTAAAGCGTCTCTCGAGACTCCAACTTAGCTCAACTACAATCCTCCAAAAGTTTGGTGGAAGTTTTTAGGTCAAGTCACGCAAGAAAGGAATATTAAAAAATTTAATAAAAAAAGTTTTTGTGCCGACATTTTGCAGTCGCTTGCATAATCGAAGTGCCGATATCGATGTCTTAAAAAGCTCGTTTTGAGAGACTTTACTCTCTCTCAAATATCTTTTCACGAGAATCTTTATAGAATATGTTGATATTCTAATCACATTATGCGAAATGCTTTTGTAAAAGGAATTCTTCATGGTGATGAACATTACTTCATGGCTTGTTTAAGAGTCGTCTGCTTAGCTCTTATATTTTTCTTTTTTCTTTTTTGGTATGAAAAAAAGGCTAAAGTCGAATAAAAAATTTAATGTCATAAATTTATTATCTTTAATATATTTTTATGTTATCTAATATTTATTTACTACCAACTTCGCTCGTCGTTGGTAATAACCCCGGTAGTGGGTGCGAACATCGCTAATCCTTCCGTGGAAAAGCCCAAATCCAATGGGCGGACAAGACTAGAGCGGTATCTCTACAAAAGCACATAGCTTTTTGGACAGAATTTCAACCTGGACCCCCCCAGGGAAACGTTTCTCGAGTACAAGATCTTCTAATCGCAGCACGTAATCGTGGGTCTTGTAGCGATATACCGAGAAGCCACTCTACTCTACCGTGACAACATGTACATTGAATTTAAAACGGTTCATTTAAACCCTATCAATGTCTACTTCGAGTGAATTAATCAATTAGAAATGTAACTCGATCTACTTCATAACTATAAAAGAGGTATTGCGTGGCATTACGCAAACTGAAAAGGAAAAGTAGAGTTTAGAGCATATTTATTGCATAAAGCTGGATCAGGCATTTGTTATCGGAAATTGCATGGTAAACCGTTTCTTAAAATATTTTTGGAGTTGATTATTGGTATGATGGCTTGAGAAATGCTATATAATATGCATTTCTTAATGAATTGAATTGCAAAGTATTTTAGTTATTGTCAATATATGATCAGATTTTTTAAGGTGTTATGAGTATTATGTGCCCATCTTATCTCGATAATATGACTTAATTAGGAAAAACTATACAAGACTCTCTCGTTAGCTATGTTGTGTTATAGTCCTGCTGTAAAGTGTCAGTGGCTTTTATGTTTGGTAATACCTATGTAAAAAATGCTGCACTTTAATATTGGGTGAGACGGTGCATAAATCGCTGCAACTTTTCTAACAGTTGCGGTTATGAGGTATTTTGCCAAATATCTTGTGGAAAATTGCAACGCCTCCTTTCCACAGCTGAAACCATGGTGGAGGAAAAGCCGTATCAAACCGCCTCTTAATCAAAAGAAAAGCTCATCAATAGGATAAAAAACAAAAAGTCTACTTAGTTACTTAAATTTTCAACAATTGAATAAAATCGAAACTAAACGTACGCCTTGTCACAATCATTCATGATGAAGCGATCATCTATCACCCTAAATATGAAAAGTCCTAAATCGACCGCCCGCCGATTAGGTGGATGATCTTGAATTAAAACGGAGGAAAAAGAAACTCGAGCAACGAAAGCTGCGGCGGCAACAAAGAGGACGACCGGCCACGGGCCCAAGAGTGGGGGGAGGAGGAGGAGGAAGCACGGACGCACGTCAGCGAGAGGTGTGGAGATCGTCATTTGCCCCCGCCATCGGCAGTAGCTCTCAACCACTAAACGCGCGCGCATCTTTCTTCACCTACCACGGAAGTCACGAACCACCGTCTCATCATGCCTTCCCCTCTCTCTCTCTCTCTCTCTCTATCTCTCTCTCTCCCCTCCCGTGCTCACCAAACCCCTTCCCCTCCCTTCCCCTCCATTAGAATAATGCAGCAGGCGACAGCAACTTCATTCTCCCTCCAATCATCACGTCCCCATCTGCTCACGTCCCTTAAACCCCCGCCAGCATCGACCGAAATGGGAACCGAATCAGGTCGAGAATCTCTAACGATACGCATCCCCCCCTAAACTTTTTTGGCAAATCCGGGTGCGCCTTTGCACCCGCGGGAACGTGCTCCCGTCGAGTTCGGTATTTTTGGCCTAGGATGGGGTCGAGGATCTGGTTTTCCAGGTGCCTACCACGACCCAGCTTGTCTATTATTATTATCGAAAAGCTTCTTAGACGAGGCCTCGCAGATCGTTCTGACGGCTTCTTTTTGGTAGGTATTGATACGGACAGACCATGTTGTGACGGGTTCGGGCCCCGACCTAATGTCGTGGCTTGTCGAATGATTGACGTTTGGAATTGATGATCAATTTCGACAGCAGCGACAACCTTTCCTTATCAATTTCCCCGATTAGTGAATGGCATCATTCGTCTTGCCCTAACATTGATTAGGCGATGATTCGCAACGTGGAGGAAACTGTTTAGAAATATGCTGAAAGATGTTTAGGATATTTACTCTAAATTTTGTATATATCTTTTGATTGTGCAAATATAATCATTAGCCCGTGTACCCTTTATTAATTGTAGACCGAAAATATACCAATTCTACTTTATTTCCACTTCTGCACTATTATTATTGACTTTGTATCAAAGCCACCATTTCTCTATAAAGCCTAAGTGTACCCGAAGCATCTCCGTGCACACCCCAATAAATTCATTCTACCACTCAACAATATTCACTTCGTGCAACACAAGTCTCATTTAACAATGGTTGTGTTTCAATGCCCACCACATCTGATGTGTCACCCAATTCTCATATCAAGAAAAGAACGATGAATAAAAATCGAGAAATTTTTGTATATTTCAATGTAATATATTGAAAAGTACATCAACTTATTTATAAGCTTTACTAGATGACTATCTAAGAAAATTAAATTAGATTTGCACAATCAAAAGAGATATAGAAAATTAGAGGAAATATTTTTAATATCTCCGGTAAATATTTATATATCTCTAACATCACTTCAAATTCAAAGTGCATAGAAGATGTTGATAGCGGATGATAGCGGATGATGCAGCGTCCGCTAGCTATTTCGTGGCAAAACTTCCAAATCTAATCTAGCTGGTTTAAGGACGGGAATATTGGTGATAGTGTCGGCTTTCTCAAAATGACGTGCAAGGAGAAACAAGCAGTCGATGCAGCTAATTTGAGAAAAAGAAACTAAATGATGCGACCTATACGGCTAGCAACGTTGCATCAAGTGGTCTATATGACTATCAGCAATGTGGCTGGCATCGAGAAAAAATCACTTCCGTGAAAAAAAAAAAAAAAAGGCTAGACTGGTCAGTTTGATCAAATGTCTCTGACAGACACAAACCCGATTCAAGGCCCCAAATCCGGCGGCGCTCAGTTTGTGCAGAGTTCTGTATAGAAGCTGAGCAAAACCTAGAGGCGGATTCGCTAACACGAGAAACTCATGATGGAAAAAGTTTTTTTTGGTTAAGAACTCATGATGGAAAAAGTTGACAAATGCGCAACCTAACTATTACAATATGGATCCAGAAAACGACATCGCGTGGTTCAATCTAGACGTGTGACTCCACCTAAGAGCGATCATCGTTTGCCCATCTTCGCTTGACTTCGCAGTCGTGGTCCACCTTTACCCAGAAGTATGCACTTCTTTCCACCATAGATATTCGATTGAAATAATAAAATATCCAAGAGAAAATATCTACTTCTTCGCAACTATTGACAGCATATTCATCGTATTGTGAAAACTCCACGCTTGAACAAGTCTTGTTATGTGCAAAAGCTACAGTCAAAAGAATGTAGCTCGAGCCTTCTTATGAATGACTTTAGGGAAATAGCTTTCACAAACTTATTTTAGTGAACTAAACCTTAGTACTGATTGATCGAGTATGATTTGCAATCGAAGTCCATAAATTAAGGGAGAGGGGAGGGCAAACAAAAGGAGGGAGAAGAAAATAAGAATATGCAACGAAATTATATTTATATCTACAAGTAAATTCATAGGGTGAATTGAAAAACAAGTTAGTCTAGAGAGCACTTCCGAGGCATATTCTTTCACCACTTGCCTCCTCGACATGTGCTCCCATTCCATTTTATTGACCAACTAATCATAAAGGGATACGTGAATTAAAAATCTTAAAATTTATTATAAAAATGTAACTGAGACATAGAACTTTCAAAAAATATAATTAAATCCTAAAATTTATCATAAAAGTGCAATCAACTCTTAACACTTAAAAGAAATAATTAAATCCTAAAACTTATCAAAAAGTATAATTAAGTTGATGCACTTATCCCAATAATGATTTTTTTGCTGTCAAACCTTTCTTGTAAAAATTTCAGTTGTTGAGCCAAATCATTAAAACTACTTAACAAGCTTAGTGACGCACACCCAAAAAAAAAAAAAAAAAAAAATCGATCTCCCATGAAATTGCCCCATTGCACATGTTGATCAGATGCACATATCTTGCATCCATTGATAGATCCCATGTGAAGGTAAACAGACTCATCAATGCATGCAATGTCGTGATGAAGAAACAGCCAGAAACCTGCGAGCACATCGGGTATGAAGCATGTCAACTGAAAAAAGCGTACTTGACGCTGATTAGCGGATGCGTTTCCGGGGATAGTTACTGTAACGGGTGAAGAAAAATTAACGAATTCAAAAGAAAAAATGGACGGGACCAGTAGCCAAAACCAAACCGAACACTAACATGCGGGATTCTCTGTTTGCTCCGAGGACGGACGACGTGGTCCTCCCTCCTCCGCCCTCTGCGCCACTTGCCAGTCCTAAGCTTCGGGTCCAACGCACGCGCTCACTGGTTCGTTTTCACTCGGTGGATACGGATCCATCACGTGAATTTCCCCCCGGTTCATGCTCTTTAGGTACCTTCTCTACTGTCCTAAATAGGATTTAGTTATTCCATATGTGTCGTCATACACTATAAATCTTACGAACTAGTTCGGTTTCGGGTTTTTGGCTGTATAGGTAGCCTCAATTCATAACGATTTCCTGAGCAATTGTAAGATGCAAGAGTATTTTCAAGCTCCGCACTGTCCGGAGTTCAAATTTCCTAATTCCAAAACCGTCGATCGAACCGCCCCATTATTAGCGGCAAAACATAAAATATGGATTGTGGACAGTAGTGACCTTGATTGCATAAAAGAAAATAGACACGTTATTCTCCCCGATTCTCAAAATCATAAATCAAATCCAATGAATGTGTGCTCCATCTTGGAGGACCACACCTCACCCCACCTACCCCCCCTTTATATAAATTAATTTAACTGGGCCCCATCACCATCGCCAGGTTGGCACGTTCACGTCCGCACGTAAAAGCGGGCTCGCAAGAGCGAGACAGAGCGCGAGCGAAAGCCAAAAGGAAAAAGGATTGGGGTGAACGCTGATTAATAGATGGTGACAATGTAATTTTACTTTACAGTTTAACCAGAATACAGAGATCTCAACATTCAAGAAGAGGAGAGAAAAGCGAAAAATATCGACTGTTTCTTCTTAAATGATCTGAACGAACCCAGGCTTCCCGGTTCGAGAACACAGCAGGGGAGAGACATATTGAGCGGGCAACCATGGATTCAGATTCTTACACGTAACACCCCACGAATTCAGACAAGCCTAAACATCATCTTCTTCGTCCTCCCTACCTACACAGCTTCACATATTTACCCACCAACTCCGGTGTTTTGCGTTCTGGGTTGGCGTTTCACAATCATTCACGAATAAACCCAACCCCCCCATTATAGAAAAGAGAAAGATTGACAAAGAAATGAACCAATGGGACTAGGAAGAAGAGAAGGGAAAACGAAAAATCCTCTGTCTGTGCAGTAGACGGCAGTCAATTAACACTTGCTCTGTTTATTTTTGGAATTTTTTTTTCTTATTTATTTGTACTATGAATTGTGCTGCTTCATTCTTCGGGGTAGGGCTAATCTCCTCTGGAGGGACACCATGGCGTCATGTCCATGGGATAGCTCCCCAGGACCCTGAGGAAGGACGTGAACTCCTGCACTTCGGCGAGCGCGTTCTGGGCCCTGACCTCCGCGAGCGACGCCTCGAAGTCGACGTAGAACATGTACTCGAAGTGCTTCGCCGTGCCGACGTTGGCGTCGTCGACGAGCCGGATGGGCCGGTTCCGGTGGGGCCTCGACTCGATCTTGGTCAGACTGATGTTCCGGAACGCGAACGCCGAGAGCACCTTGAACAGCACGCTCGTCCCCTTGTCGTGCGCGAACACGATGCTTGTCTTGAACGGCCGGTCCGTCCGCGGGATGATGGGCTCACGCGCCAGCATCACGAACCGGGTCACGTTGCTCGAGTCGTCCTGGATGCCGTCCGCCAGGATCTGGAGCCCGTACAGCTCCGCCGCGCGCGCGCTCGCAATCGCCGCCGTGTCACGGAGGTTGTTCGCCGCGATGTACTCCGCGGCTCCGGCAGTGTCGTCCACGGCCTCACGCGCCGCCTGCGGGGCCAGCTTCGTCAGGGTGTGCTCGCACTGGGAGAGCGCCTGCGGATGCGAGATCACGCGCGAGAGGTACTCCACGCGCGTGCCTGGGAGCGCGAGGAGGCAATGGTGGACCGGGAGCTGGACCTCGCCGACGATGTGGAGGCGGTGGCGGAGGAGGAGGTCGTAGTTCCGGTGGATCGAGCCGCCGAGGGAGTTCTCCACCGGCAAGACGGCGCGGTCCGCGATCCAGAGCTCCACGGCCTGGAAGGCGACCTCGAACTGGTCGCACGGGATCGCCTCGCACTTCGGATAGGCTTTCCCGGCGGCTGCTTCGGAGTAGGCTCCGGGGACGCCCTGGTAGGCCACGCGGAGCTGAGAGCCGTGCATAGGAGCCGGGGACAGGTCCGTTATGGTGAGAGGCTTGGGCGGCTGGGGGGCGGTAGGTGGGAGCTTGTTGTTGGCGTCGATGGGGACGAGGGTAAGGTCGACGGTGGCCTTGTGCCCGTTGACGGAGGCGACGCTGTCGGATCGGCCGCCGTTGGCGTCGTCGGAGGTGGAGGGGGACTGGCTGTCCTGGCAGATGATCTTGCTGGCGAGGATGGCGCAGGAGCTCTGCCAGTCGGCCTTGCAGGAGCCGACGCCGTTGGGGTAGTGGACCGAGTCCGACCGGTAGGCGCACCGGGTCGGGTGGTGGTGGGTGGCGGCGGCGGCGACCCGGGCGAACCGCGGCGGGCGTGGGGTCGGGCGGATGACGGACCTGAGGCTAGTTGGAGTTTGAGGGGATAGGGACTGCATTTTGTGGGTACAACAACTGGGATAAGTACGAAAGAGAAGGAGAGAAATTGGAGAGGAACAGGGGAAGAAACTAGAGCGAATAAATTAACAAAGGGAGATAGAAAAAGCTTGGAGTTTCTTCTCGGGGCGAGAAGGGAAACCTCAAGCTGAGGGAGGGAGGGAGAGAGAAGGGGTTTCTTATATGAGGAGAGGAGGTGGGAAGGGGAGTAGGGGGGAGCCTTGTGAGGAGGACGAAAGGATTGGTGAGGAAGTGGTTCGGTCAATCTCTCACCTACCCCTTCCTCTTCCTTCTCTTTCCACCTCTCTCTCTCTCTCTCTCTCTCTCTCTCTATTTTTTCTTTTTAATCATTTCGACAAATCAACGTGTGCACGTTTCACTCGAATTCAATTAAATGACAAAATATCTTTTATCAAAAATCGATTTTCATTTTGAGGAGACACATTCCGTAGCGACTCTGAATAAAAAATATTATACATTAACAAGAGGATTAATATCTATAATTCAAATGAAATTGAGCATATATTAGTTGTACCGGAATTTAATCGTCGATAAAACCTGAGATCGCAATCACTTCGGCAGAACCCGGCATATACAAATTATGTTAAAATTTAATAAACAACAAAGCTTGAGAAGATAAAAATGTCCAGTGCCAAAACTTAATCGACCACACAAGTTTGGAAATTATAACTATTGTGCAAAAATATAAGGATATCATTGTCAACAATCACCAACCATACGCCGTCGTATATCAACAGTTGATAATGGTCATTGATATAGATCAATATCGATGATATTTATTATGGTTGTTCACGAGTGTGATAATAAGTTGCACTCTAGTCATGTGCTTATGCATATGAGGAGCTGGTTAATTTTTTGTGCAAACAGTGCACAACTAGACATTTTAGGATAGAGTTTGGGACAGCATATTTCCACTCCTGTATGACTCAGTCTATCCAAATTTTACCAAAAAGATAAAATTGCCATCTATCATTCTATTGCAATTTAAATTATTGGTCCCATATGTATCTACTTTCCTCTTTTGTTTTTTTAGATTTTCTATATCTATGTAGGATTTAATTATCATATTAAGAATTACATATATTTAGTTTTTGTTTGCTGTGGATTTTTCATGCATATTAAAGGCATTATTTTTTTTTATTGTTAGATATTACTACCATAAAAATTTATTTTTTCCGAAGAGAAATCTCACAGAATTCTAGTTCATTTTCACGTTGTCCATCATATTTATGGATGACTCGTTAAGTAGATAGAATTTAATTCAATCAAAACATTGCATAAAGTAAGATTTTTAAATAAAAAAAAAATGCTTGTGAATTATCATTATTTTGGATTGAGAAAAATTAATCTCATTTACGAATTGTTTTTTTTTTTTTTTTTGGTCGGTCCCGTTAAGTAGATAGAATTTAATTCAATCAAAACATTGCATAAAGTAAGACTTTAAAAAAAATGCTAGTGAATTATCATTATTTTGGATTGAGAAAAATTAATCTCATTTATGAATTTTTTTTTGTCAATCCTACTATACTCCTATTCTAACTCTCACTCTTAGACTTTTTCCTTCCGTGGGTCTTTCTTCTCCTAATTCCTTTCATTCTACCAATGAATAATCTATAATAATTCGCAAATCAAGATTTGCTAATTGTTCTCGAACTAGTAGAAATTTCTCGATTTCGAAATGTATCGAAGCCTTGAGTAGTAAAAGTGGGATGCTGTATTTCCATGATTGGATTTCATAGTCGAAATCCACATTTGAAAGCAAATCGTCCCCTAGGGATTCAAACCCCCACCTTCCCTTCCATATTGAAAGGGTGGCCACTAGAGCAAACCCAATGATTCATTTATGAATTGTTTACAAAAAAAATCAAGATATCTCATTGTGCATAATGTTTTTAGTGTATTCCTATATATTCTCTAATGTCTTACATGCTTTATATAAAAGTATCTCACTAGTTTAATAAGGAAAAAATAAATAAATTCTTTGATATAATAAATAAAGGGACTTGACTTATGTTGTAGATTAATAAAAATAATATAAGTTCATCAAGAAAGTGAGCTTTTGAGATAAGAAAGACAAAACAAATAAGTTGTTAAGAAGACTTTTTTTTTAGTTTTATACTATATCAAGGAATGCATTTTTTCCTTAAATTAGCAAGATGCTTTTATACAGAGTATGTGAAACATTATAGGCATTCAAATTTCGCTTTTGACGCAACACCAACGTTTGGTTCAAGTCTTGGAATCTTCTTCAGCGGATGAGTTTATAATCTCTCACGGTAATCTTTCATATTGGATTGAAATGAACCGTATTTTGACTATTTAACGAATCTTAGTCCGAGCGGCCGTGATTTTTTTAACTTTTTTTTATTTAGTAGTGAAAATCTATGGAGATAATGTGTCAAAAATGGACTCAATTGATCGCCAGCAAGTATGCCGTGAGCATGTTAAGTGCAGTAGAATTGTATCGAAACCATATGAATGATCTAATTTGGATGTCGTCGCGATCCTTTTGGAAAGGGACTATTAAAATACAGTGCAATACGAGTGAAACGTTCACACCACAACTACCCATCGGAGCGTGCGGCATCCATGGCCACTCGCCTTCCCGGCAATTCATGTCAGCACGTGCAGCACAACAGATGAGTCGATGTCGATGGTCAGGCGTGACCCACGTCTTCGTCTTCGTCTCCGTCTTCGTCTCCGTCGCGTCTTCACGTGAATGCTTTGCAATTGTACCTTTTTACGTCCTTCCTGTCTAGTTCCCCGGGCCTTTTGCGTTCTGAGGGACGAAGATAGCACGAAACGTCATAGTGCGCATCCAAGGACCATGCTGTGGCGACTTTATTTCATTGCTAGGATGTTTCGCCGGGCTATATGACACACATATCGTGCCTGCTGACACTAAAAAGAAAAAGAATCGGGTCATCATTATCATCATTTCTCTTTATAAAAACCTTTACAAGATCATCAACACAGACGTGAAATTTCCAAGTAGTGGAGTCAATATCTTTGGACTTGTAACTCCCTTATAAATAATTAAGGGGAATTACCAAGAAAGTTCTAAGTATATTGGATTTTTATCAATTTGATTTTAAATATTTCAATTTGGTCCATTGAGTTATAAACATTTGCTCATGTGCTTTCTCCAAAAATCGTTAATGTGGATGTTGATCGTCTTATATTATACAATCGGCATTGATATAGACACTTCTTGAATTTTTCTAATATTTTTTTCTTTCTTTGTTTTTCCCTTTTCTTTTTGCTAATGGCTGATCTCCGGCCATCGGCCACGGGCTATAGTTGACGAGGATCGACTTGGCCAGATCTCAGCCATGGTGACCTTGCCAAGTCTCGCCCTTATTGACACTCAAGTTGTGGCCCACGGCGGGTGACTGGCCACTAGTAAAAAGAAAAAAGAAAGAAAGTTTTCCAAAAATTATCCATATATGCATCAACTGTCCAACGCACTGGTCATGTCATGTGGGAAGGTCGGCATCGACGTCAACTTTTTTTAGGAAAATTGGCTAGGTGGACTACATTGGTAAATTTTGAAAAAATTTAAGATTAAATTGACTAAATTGAAATGTTTATAACTAAATCGATACGTATGCAATACGTTGAAGAATTTTTTTTTTTAATTTCCCCTAAATAATTATTGCTCGATAATAGGAGATTATGGATACAGTCTAACTCATTGTAACTGCATAAAAGATTAGGAGGATATTTGTTTATTCAAATTCAATAACGGACTATATATCACTGCGATTGTTGACTATAAATACCCACGTTGTATCCTTTTAAAACCTCTTGAGCAAACAAAAGATTGGTCTAATCAAACAAACGTGAGCTTCCAGAATCTCCAAATCTTTTTTTCTCGAATAGAATTACTAACCATTGAATTAATTAAGGATAATATATATTTTTTATAAGAGTTCCGACGAAATGCACGTGAACGAGGAACTGCGACCGCAAGATTGGTCTCATATTGGACCACAGAGGCCGCCCCCCTCAGCTTATAAGTGGTAACAACGAAAACTATTCAAAGTCAAAATGGCCCCTCTGCCAAATTTACTAGTAGAAAACCGAAGAGAGGTGGCCTCGCTTTAAGGCGACATTGCATGGTCCCCGTTTTAGGCTCTAAATATCTCCTTCATTTCACGAAAAAATGAATAATTCAAAAAATATTTCTTAAAAAATAATTACTTATATTGCTTGAAAAATTTAATAGATAGAAGATATTTTCAATACTAGCAATAATTTTTATATAAATAGTTTCGTAAATGATGAAAATATTATTTTTAATTCATTTTAAAAATGACTTAAATGATCATTAAATCATTTATTTTCCACCAAATAAACACACTCTTAAATGCAACATCTCGGTGGAATGGAATGGTATAGATTGATAATGCCGATGTTTTTATTTAATTACTGTAAGACTTGATAAGATTATTGTATCTTGGTTATAAGACATTCACTCAAGGGAATGGAATTGAACAAGAATACATATTGTACTCGTGTTAACGATATAACAATTGATATGCCCTAAACAAATCTTAATTAAGATTAATAAAAAATTATAAATTAATTCAAATAATCAAGTATATTTTTATACAGCTTTAAAATTTTAATTTTGGTGTTCTTTTATTTGATATTTTGATTATACCAATTATCAATAGTTAACATTTTGTTTAGTGATTCAATTTTATTGATTAATATTTTTATTAGAATAAAGGAAAGGTAAGAGTCCTCCTCTAAGTGGAGGAATCACCATTGCTCCTATTCAACTCCACGTTGCCAACGAAACAAGATTGACAGGTGATGCTTATTCCCTTTAACTTAAGATTCCACAGGTGATTTCAGTTTCCTTGACTGTACTATTTGCCTTTGGTACCTGTACCAAAATAGAAAAAAAGAAAATGAAAAAGAAAGGTTTAAATTTTATAGCCTAATTTCCTTAAAAACCCCAAACTTTAAATTATATTTATTTCGTGGAAAATGAATAATTTGAGAAAAAATTTTCAAAAAAATAATTATTTGTATCAATTGAAATAATAAGTCAATAAGAAATTTATTATTAACAACAATATTTGTCTTATTATTTATGAAAATATTTTTTGTTTGTTCATTTTTGTATGCAATACAAGTTGTCATTTTTGGATTTATTTTACCAAGGAACAAATGCATCAGTTTATCCAATCTCAAGTCTACCCTAATTTTTTTGTCTAAAAAAAAAAATATATATATATATATATAATATAATCCCAAATTTGCCCACAAGTCCGAAAGTTGTAACTAATTTCTTTAAGATCTCAACAGCCATACAAAGTGAGGCTATTTATGAAGATGTAACCGACCAAAAAAAAAAAAAAATGAAGATGTACGAATGTGAGAGTGTTGTAAAAAATCAGGTTTTGATAATGAACTTCTAATTGGCCTCGATGCTGATAATAACTAGTTGTGATTTTTCGAAGTGCGGGTAGATTTAGGATTAGAATGAAAGTTGAGAATTTGTTTTAGACAAAAAAAACTTCGGCTAGAATTAGGTTAGGACCTAAAGTTGGGATTTTATTTAAGGAATTACCCTCAATTTTACACATATTTGGCACATAGGACAACTACATAATTGACTTATACATCGACAAGGACTCACTGTTCCGGTTGATCGAGTATTTCATGAATCTCATACATAGATAAATCCAGTCTAGACTGTTCAGACTTAAATTCATAGTATATTCCACTCTCGTGTAACCTCATGTCGACTTAAGTCTGTTTTATGTGTTTTTAACGAAGTCGATGGCATTTATTTCAATGAAGTAAATGTACCCATATCTAGACACGTGTAGGCTCCGAAAGAATGAAAGAACGCGACATCAGATTTTATTATTGAAGCTTGTTGCTGGGGATCCTCAAGTTTTCAAGACATTTCATGCAAAAAACCCGACAATTCAAACGGCAAGCAGGTAACTTTTGTATACTTGTCTTTTTGATAGTCAAAATTAGACCAAATTAACCATCAAAGGTGGACCATCCAAGATGAAAAAATCACCTAATTAATCTTAAATATATGATGCGAATACCAATTCAATTTTAAATATTTCGATTTTGCCAATTTAATCATTATTTTTTATGCGAAATAATAATATAGTCACTTCAATCAATTTTTATTGTAAATCGTTGACTTGATTGAGTAATTTTCCCACTTTAAAGCTTTTCACCTTGTATGACGATTGTCCATGATAAATAAAGGCAATAAAAAGAAGGATTCATGCATGGAAGATGAAGTCATAATGTGGATTCCAATATTATTCATGATCAAAGGACGGGTTTGCTTAAACTGTGAGTTGGTTGAGCCTTAAGTGACATGGAGCACAGGACCTAACTGTAGACTGCAGTTAAGTAGAAGCATCCAAAACTCCTTGACCTACATCATTTTTTATAGGGCGACGGAAAGTGAAAATTGCCCTTTGGTGGGCAATTCAATCACCTAGAAAGTTGTTGACGCCGACCCATGAAGGCTGGCAAAGGAGCTCTTGGGATTGGTCCTCTGAATTATGTTTGGAAGAGATGAATCACCTCAACGTGAATCGACTATTGATCACTTAAGTCTCACAACATTTGATGATAAGGATTCATCCGATGCATATACATCAAACCGGTGCAACTTTTACTATACCAAAATAACCCACAACTTTTCGTCGACGTGAATTGACTACATACTTTTCCCAATGTGAGCATACCGAGGTAAGTGTTGATCGGTGATTTGGTAGGATTAACTAATTCTCAATTGCTTGGGAAATTCTTCTCAAGTTTATAGTTCACGGATAGCTTATAGTAACAATTTTGGAATATGAAGTTTCTTCAATTAATACTTACGATTGACTTAGTTTATAAACATAGATAATAAGTTTGTCTACAACCCCCATTGTCCTAGAATCAATGGATAATGACACAATAATGTAGATAATAAATGTGCCATTTCAACATGGTCGTAAAATCGAAGGATTGAGAGTTGATTTGGGCTAGACCGATTTGGATAGGCTTGAACCAGGCCGAGTAGTAAAAGTTCGTAGTTTTTTTTTATTGTTCATTTTTTAAGCCTCATAAACGCACACACGTATAGTCAAACATAAAGAATTCATTATAGGAAGGGCATAAAAGAATGGATACATTTGAGATATCACAAACTATTGTTGATTGTTGAATATGATTAACCTGACTCAACTACATCGTTCATTCATTAAGCACGCTAAATTTGTAGCCCAATTTCACCATATCTAACCTTACTTGGAACTAAGCAAAGGCTTGCACACATTTCGGAAAAGAGCAATTACATGTTGATTAGGAAAGTAAGACCAGTGGGTAAGTCCCTCAAAATGCATTGTTATGATCCGAATTGTAAGATACGGGACTTTGATGTGTGGTTTATATGGTCTTGGACACTCCCACCTGAATAGCTAATTTTTAGGATGTGGTTCCCTAACGTCCCTACTATAAACCGGACGTATGTTCCACGGCATAACTTGACACGTCTTTCTGACGTGAGAATTTAATTCAAAAGGTAAAAGCACTTGATGAAGTCTAAAGACAAACCGATAGCTGAAAAGTCTCCAAATGCTATTCATTGAATGATGAATTGTATAATAACGCCAAGTTTGGGATGAGCTGAGTTGACTAGAATGCCATATTTTTTTTTGCCTCCTTTTATCATATTCTTCTTGACGAGGATTCCACGGGTTTGACAGTTAAGTGAAGGTTGCATGCGTAGGTACAAAAGGGGGCGTTCCATGTTTATTTGCAGAGACAACATGGTGAAACAAGCATGAGGATGGGGTAGGAATAAGAGGCACGCGTTGTGTAAAAGTAGGTGGTAGAAGCGCAGAGGGAGAGGGCTCTTAAACGACGCCATGAAATAAGGGCGGTAGACCAAAGAGCAGCAGAAACAGAGCTGCTGCCCGTGGTAGACTCACCTACCGGCAACACGCGAGCCCTTACTAGTCGACACGATCTATCACATAGAGATGTGGCAATGAAAGGAGCGTAGCGGCAACCCGACCCCCTTCATAGACGACAGAAAGAAAGAATGGCAGCATTTTCTTTTCATTCGGTCATGTTTTTAACATGGGTGGTGTCAGGGCAGGTTTGTGCAATGATGATGCCGTGCAAATTCATCAAATTATATCCGGCGGAGATGGTACGATATCGATGGACTTGAAATCACGTTATTCACGTAAAACAAATGGGTTTCATTTAATGTTCTTTAGAAAAAGGGGCTGTCGTTTCATTAAGTAGTCAATGGCCTAATTTAGCATGGAAAGTTAGTTTTCTTGATGACAAAAATTAATTTGGACCCAGACGAGCTAATGCTAAAAATCGATCTTTGTATATTTCTAATTGCAAGTAAATCTTGGAGGGAGGCATCTGGGCCGAGGCGTCCATGGGCCCTGTCCAGACGGGAATTCGAATGGGCCGTTGCAGTAGGATACGGATAGTGTGATCCGGCCCATATTCAGGAGAAGACCAGAACCGGGCTGATATCTTTCGGGGCTTAACATATAAATTCCGATCCAAACCTGCGCCGCGCACGTTCTCTCCACCTCCCTTAAACCCTGCACCGTCCTCCGACGGCGGCGAAGCGAAGCGCCGAATCGCAACCTGTAAGTCCACCCTCTCTCTCTCTCTCTCTCTCTCTCTCTCTCTGCGAGCTCTGTCTTCGTCTTTCTCAATCAGCCGGGAAGATTGCTGCCGGGTTTCGTCCTGGTTTCGGGAGGGTAGAAGGCTCTTTCGATTTCGTTTTTTTTTGGGTCGGTAGAAGGCTCTTTCGATTTCGGGCGGTGTTAGGGTTCATTTTTTTCTGTTCCTTTCGGGGTCATTAGGATGGGTGCTGTCTCGAACTCTGGCGTTTTTCGGCTTGTTGGTGTTGGAGTTGTCGACTGAGTTCCTTTGTTTAGTTTAATTTCTGCTGCTGTAGTTCGTGAGGTGTGAGAAATTGGTGAATATTGTGTCTGAAGGTTTAATTGATTGGGCTCTCTCTGGGGGGAACTGTTGTTATAGCGGCTGCTGACGACTTTCTTTCCCTTCGTCCAGAAATTTATGTTTCGATCTTGACGAGGAGGCACAATGAGGTTGGAAAAGTGCTGGTTCTGTTCCTCCACCGTGTACCCTGGCCATGGTATTCAGTTTGTTCGAAACGATGCTAAGGTATGTCGTAGCAGTTTATACTTCGAATCTTCGTTAGGTATATCATGGAGAAATTTTCCACCTTTTGCTGGGTTACTGCAAATTCTGTAAATTACTAAGTGCATGCTGTTATCTTTTTGTGTTCTGTTGCAACTGCCATTTTTGCTTCTTTGGATGCATTCAATGAAACTGGCGTTGGTTCGTTGTTATTGGGCTTCTAGTGGGGTTGAACACCGGCAATTCAGGTGTGCTCCCTGACTGTGGCGTGTATCTGTGCAGGTATTCCGGTTTTGTAGATCCAAATGCCACAAGAACTTTAAGATGAAGAGAAATCCTCGGAAGGTAAAATGGACCAAGGCCTATAGGAGATTGCATGGGAAGGATATGACCCAGGTAAGCAAAGTGGCTTGAGCTTTTGATCTTTCTTTGTTATCTCATTTATCAATTTCTTCTTTTCTTGGCTGTACATATGTCTTGTTGCTTTGTCGGACAAGAGAGTCTGTAGAGTATTCTGATTAACTGATTTCGAATCCCTCTATGCCCTGTTCCTCTTCAAGGATTCGACTTTTGAATTTGAGAGGAAGCGAAATCGGCCAGAGAGGTATGATAGGAATCTGGCAGAGAACACATTAAAGGCCATTAAGAAGATAGACAAGGTTAGGGAAGATAGGGCGGCCGGGCACCACGCGCTCAGGTATTAGCTCTTTCCTTTTAAACTTTGTCTATAAGTGGAGTAGTTCTTGCTCTTTTTTTTTTTTTTCCTAAAGGTCTGCCATGTGATGACAAAGTAATTTGTGTCCTGGTTAAATGGCAGAATGAAGGGCAAGAGAGCAAAGAAGCAGAGAGAGGAAGCGAAGGAGTTGGAGCAAGGAATCACCCTGGTCAAAGCTCCATCAGTACTTCAAGAGGAGCCATCTCTCACTTTGCCCAAGATCAAGGTCAAGGTTTCTCATCAAGAATCTCAGGAAAACCGAGCTATGGAAGAATGATTTCATGGTCGGAACCAATCTCATATACATTTGTTTCATCATTAGAATTGAGGTCATCAATTTTCCCCTCTTCTGTTCCTTGTAAGGGTGTTATAAACTTATCTGGTTTTGAGTTGAAAACTCCACTCTATTTGTATGTGATGTTTAATGATTGTGACTTATGACCAGTGCGAGTTGCTAGTTCTTTTCCTTTTTCAGTCAGTATGTTAACAAGACCCCCCATCAAGAGGAATGTAGCATGTCTGGATTGGATGTTCATAAGTTGAAAGTTTTGGAGCCTTCATGAATGCTAAAGTCTATTTTTGTTTTCAATTGTTCAGTTGCATTCGTTCTCTCTTCTGCTTTCTAGCGAAATATATAAGGCAGTACATATATTACCATCAGGAGAGTAAGATTACTTGTTTGTTCCTTTTGTGGCAAGTTTAAGTTTTCTCAAGTAAATTGTATAATGCAGTAGATCTTTTGGCTGTATCTTCTGTGACTGCTGTATTTCATTGCTTGTTGGAAGCAGATGATTCATTGCTGACAATCTAATTTTCAGTGAGTTTGCTGGAGGTAATTCCTGAATTAAAGCCGACAATGCCTTGTATACCTTTTTTCTCCTTATCCTGGAGACAGAGGAGGTATGCAAGAACCTGGTTTTGGAACTCCTGTTAGTGGGGTGTCTAGTGTTATAACGAGATAAGCTAAACCTCTTCACAAACAGTGATGGATGAACTGACTGGTTGATGAAACTGATTCACGGTCATTGGTAAGGAAGGAAGATGCTTACAAGGATAAATCTGTGGGGGTTTGATTATCATGGCCTTAAGGGCTGATGTTGGTCACCAGTGGATCTATATGGTTGAAGTGCATTACTCCGGTTTTAATTTGTCCTGCAGTTCTCTTGACATTCTCTGTCGACTTATGGAGTGCTACGGTCATAACTTAGAAGACGTGAAGTTGCTAAGGTAGAGATGTTTGGGGAGCTGCTTTAGTCATGCTCAGCAGTCTGGAATTCTTTGAGATAGTTTTAAATACTTATTTCCTTTGCTGATCTTACCATGGCTCGTTAAAGCAATTCTTTAACCTAAGAATTATTGCGAACTGATAGGTTCTGCGAGTGTATCTGCAAGAGAGTACTCAATTGTTGCAGCAGTATATTTAGTGTTGATGTCTGGGGTAATTGAGATTCGCATACCAAGCCACCCGTTTAGATCATTGTCCTGTCACTAGAGCTACAACTGTAAGAAGCGAACTTTGTAATTCCTTTATGTATGAGGAAACTCGAATTAGTTCTACACGATTTCAACATAGTAGCAAATTTTTGAGGAGGGAGAGAACGCAAGCCTCTGCAAAGGGTGGAGCAATGTGCTTTCCCTTTCATATTTCTTGAATTGAATGGCGTACTCGTTTTGCCGGTGGCCCAGATTGGCATGACAAAATTGATATTGACAGAAAGTTAAACTTGGCATGGAGGGCAATCGTACTGCCTCAGCTTTTTGCCTGTGTTTCATCTCGTGCTGTGTTGTCTTTTGCTGAAAGCTGGATTGTTTGTTTGACCACTGGTTTCTTGTTCTGCTGCTGTAAAAGGGATCGCTGTGCACAAACCCTTGTTATGCGGACTCTGGTTAACAAAATTACAGCCTGACAAAGAACAAAGTTGCCTCCAGTTTTTTCCACTCTCTAAGATTTGCAATGAATTTTAGTTGGTGAACACGTAAATAATTTTTAATAACTTTTTTTGATAATGTTTTGATTTTTTATTATTTTTCATATTTTTTTCTCCCCTTCCTTTTGCTTCTTTCTTTTGTCGGTGACCGACCACCGGTCAAGGCTAGGTGGGCTATGGCAAGGTTGACCCTCGCCCAGGCCAAGGTGGCCCCTCTAGGAAAAGGCAACACTTAGTCAGGTTGCCGTAGTCAGGCGAGGGCTCCCCTTACCTAGGCTACCTTCGCCCAGGCCAAATCTTATGAGGCAGACCCTTGTTGGGGCTCAGCCTTGCCATGGCCAAACAAGGCTAGCTCGCCTAGCCCTCACCTGTGATTGGTGGAGAAAGGACAAAAAAAAAAAAATCCGAAAAAATAATACAAAATCGAGAAATTATTAAAATATTATTAAAAAAAATTTGTGTCAATGTTGACGGTATCACATAAGTAGTCGGTGTTTACGTTAACAATATCCAGTCAAAATTAATTGGAATGACTCAATTGGCATTAAATCAAAATGTTTAGAATTAAATTAGCATAAATAAAAGGTTTAAAATTAAATTAGCACAAATACAATAGGTTTATGACTTTTATGACACTTTTCCCTATGCAAAATGATAGTGGAAATCTTAATTTGGTCGAATATTTACGTCCCTATCCGCATGAAAGTGCCCGTTATAATTTTCATTTTGCCTGATCTTTAAAGGGTTTTCTATGTCGTTCGCCTAGGAACTTAATGTCAGCAATCTTGCTGGAAACCAGAATTGCCCGGAATAGTCGTCTGGTACTAATCTTTGGAGTATGAGAAAACATTCTTGATGTGCAAATCCTTCCTTGTCCATATTTATTTCTTGTAAGCAAGAGTAATGCTGTGTGTGCGCGCAAAGTCTTTTTATGCTTAGCACGACAGCATTATTTTGTCGATGATCAGAAGTTTCATGGAAATTGTCAAGTTGTCTGAAGATGGGCAAGGTAACACCTCTAATGACGTAAGGAACTAATGCAAGTAAGATCTGGAGAATTTATTGTGTCGCTTTCACAAATCAAATTTCTGGCTTCTGTTAACAGGTGAATAGAACGGACAACAATTTGCAAGGAGCAACCGGGCAAGAAACTTTCGTGGCTTTTGGGAATTAATATAATATCTTTGACTTGCAAGGTTCAATAATGATCGAGGAAGAGCCCAGGATTAGTTTAATCCTCTGCGTTAAACAAGAGGTTAGCTTGGGGGAACCAAGTTGCACATGCCTCTGTCTGGTGAGATGTCAATTCTCAATTTCTTAATGGATTCAGCACCTCAAGGGATAATTAATGAAGCCAAATGGGCGTTGCAGGAAGAAGACAGAAGAACAGTGAAACGAGGAGAGAATGGGAAGCAAACTGGATATTTTTTTTTCGCTTCTATTTTTCTTGGGGATATTTTCTTTTTCTTTTGGGGGCAGTTTTTTTTTTTTTTTTAATTGGAAGGCTTCTTGGGGGTAGTTTAGCTGGCTGTGATTTGCAAACCTGATATTAATAAATAGCAGTACGGTGCTTGGGTAAAGTCGTTGCGCATGGCCATTCAAAGTAGCAAGGCAACTTGCGTCCAAGTCTTGCCTTTTACAAACCCCAAACGCGACCTTGATTTCAGGGATTTGTTTGCTATTGAGCATTGTGATCTTGTAAGTAGTTGCATAGTTTTCTGGGTCAAGTAGTGTTTTTCCAACTCGAATTAATTGCTGGTCCTCTGTCCTTTTGGAGTTTCTTGGTCTTTCGAGCTAACATTTTTTTATTTTTCTTTCTTCGAGACTTTTAACAAATTACAGAAATCATTTAGCAGCTGAATCCATCTAAGTTTCCGTTTTGTGTACTAGACGGTCACAGCTCTTTTGTTCGCCGGCTCTGAGCGTGCGGTTTGAGATCAGCAAGATAAAAATTTGACAATCCAGAGGGAAAAGGCTCATGGAATTCACTTCAATTGTGCTTTGTTAATTGTGGTTTTGAGCCGTTCCAACCTCTCCCTCTACTTTAGAATCTTTTGCCAAGTCTTGGGGCTTCCGATCGTGGCTACCAAAACGGTTGGCTAGGACCGTTTACCGGAAATTTTTCTGTATACTATTCTGACTTTCCCAGTCGCAGCATTGATGACATAGTATGTTCCTTATTTTACAGGGAGAGTTGCAACATCCATGACATAACCCCTATTCTTTTATGAAGCATGAACAGTAGTCGTAGTTAAGCGACCTCATCATTAAGTTAGCTCTTATCTATGAGCTGGTCTTCCTCCTCCATATTCGTACTTACCCCTCAGCTAATTTCTTTAATTTGGTGTGCTAGTGGGTCGTTTTTGAGATTCTTAGGGGCACGTTCGCGTAGTTCCACGAGGTTTCCTTGAGAAAACATATACGAAAGAGAGATAAAAGGAATGAAAGATGCTTCATTGGTCAGTTTAGGGTTGGGAACGATCTTTTTATCATATAAAGAGAAGATTTTCGTAGCGAGTGGGGTCTCGTGTTTTTTGATCATTTGTTGCTCTCACGTTTTATGGAATGACACGGGCATTTGGCGGCTGCCATTTGATTATGCAGTCCTCTTTATCATTTACCCAGAAAAAGAAGAGGAAAGATTAAGGTGCTGAGGATAAAGAAATGAAAGATTGGGAGTCCATATTCTCGATATCAAGACTCTTAACAAGTATAAAGCCATATTTTGAAGGATTAATACTACGAAAAACTCTAACTAGTACACTTAAGACAAATTTACCATAAACTAATATTTTGATAATAAAAAATCTCAAACTAATGCATTTGTAATAAATTATAATCAAATAACACATGAAAGTTAACGGGTGTACCGATTTAAAGATTTATCCTCCGTTTGTTACAGGTGTATTGGTTTGTGATTTTTCGTACTATTAATCTATTTTAACGGAAATGAATAGATAATAAATTTATCACGAATGTACTAATTTAGGGTTTTCATGGTTAAAAAATTAATTTGAAGTAGATTAATCAAATGTGTACCAGTTTGAGATGTTTCATGATAATTACCATATTTTGAACTTTTATGAGAAGTTAGATATCTCAATGACATGTGGATTATACATTAATTATTTGATGTCGCTGGGTCATAACTCATGAGTTTATAGGATCCAAAAGATTGAAGCTCTTAATGAGTTTGATGATGTTATGAGGCACGTCGCTTTGCATTGTGTCTCCTTCAATGATTTTACTAGGAAATGTAATTCACGATATCATGCTTTAACTCGGTTCCTTTTTCTTTCCCCTTTTTCCCTTTTAAAATAGATGTGCACTGCTCTGCTTATGAGGTATCGTTATGCGCTTCACTTCCACCGCACATGTAATCCCATGTAATTCTGGTCTCTGTTGCTCATAAATTTGGAAGTACCATATGCTGCGGAATCTAGGTAAGATGGTTGGTGTAATTGACAGATACAGCTTTCAAGAACAAATCAAGTAATCCAATTTCTCGTGGAAATTTTTCTGGGGGGGCATAAGATCAAATGGCTCGATCCCCTAGATGCTTTCCCACTTTTTTCATTTTGCAGATTCAGTCTCTTTCTGATTCTGGACTATTGGACTATGTACTTGGTCATAGTTGCGGAACATGCCCAGAGACCAGACCTTCTGGGGTCCATAACCTTAAAAGCATGCCTCCTAACCTTCGCTCATTCGGTTCAAAAAGAAGAGTATTATTGGGCTCCTCCGTTATCTTCTTCTGCCACAGATTCTCCCTCCCCTGTCCATTTCTTCATTCAAAGTTGAAGCTTTTCCAAATGGTGCTTCCTCATTTACATTTCTTGGTCAGTGATCAACATTTAATGAAAAGCTCACCCTTAAGTCCACTTGTTCAACAACCGGCCCTTGCTTTTCAAGGTTGAAACCTTGATTTCCTCGTTTTGCTTCATTGCAAATTTAATGTCGCTCAGACATATCTAATCATCAATCTAATGCAAACTGTGGAAAATCACCATCTTGAAGAAGCTTCAGTTTGGCTGGTTGGTCATTGTGCAACAAGCTTATTCACTGTCGAGAAAAGGGTGCTGTGAGAAATGTCAGATCATTTCATTGTCCTAAACATGAGTCCATGGACTTTGCCCTGGTTTAAATGCGCCTCTCCCCAACTGACACCTTCATGATTTTTTGTGCAAGGGGTTGAGCTGCACCAATTAAAATAGTCACATTATTTTCCCATCCTATATTCAATTTCTAAATTTTAACAATGTGGATCAAAAATAAAAAGGGGTACAAAAGCAGGAGATAAAAGAGAAATTTCTGGCTCTCAAACTTTATGGCTTGCTTTTAATCATAACATGTGTTGAGGAGTCGGGTTGGTGGGAATGCAGATAATTTATTTTGTGGGGTCAACAGGCTTCACTGTAAATGTAATCATCCCATTGCCGATCTCATCTTTTTAACTCCCAAAAAAAGAGAAAAACTTCGGGACATCAAAATTATTCAAACAGGCACTCATCGACCCCGGTCATATCACACCTCTCTGTCTGGTTCTCGCACTAAAATGAATCCTCTCTTCATCTTGCTGCGAGTTGCAGACTCTTGAGTTAACTAACACAGGCTCTCAGAAGAGGAGGAAAAATGAACTTATTGAAAGAAAAATTGTCCTCAACCTTTTCCTGTAATCAATTCACATATTAAAGTACTCGAGGCAAGATATTAAATATCACCATTATCATACGCTGCATGATGCTGGACTTCAGGCCAGGTCTAAACTTCTTTTGTATTTTTTTATTAGCCTCTTAACTATTTTATAAGTTGTTGATATCTCAGATGATCTGGCAGGAAAGAGTAAAGAAAGAGGCTTGATGTTTCTCATTCCTGTTAAGCCTTCTATTCTATTCTTTAAGTCAAATAGGAAAATATAAGCACGCAGAGAGAGAGACGGAGAGAGAGAGAGAGAGAGATTCCTATTAAATACATGGCGGCCCTGTCAGAAGCCTGGATTTCTGGCCTTCCTTCTTGCTTATTTCCATACTCCCATTTATATTTCCTCTTGAAAATTAAAGAAAGAGCCCAGATTTCAGAATCGCCTACCTTGTCCAGCCTTCAATCTCTCTCTCTCTCTCTCTCTCTGGGTCCAAAACAACAGGTGATCAAGGAAGAACCTATTTTGCAGTTTCCATTTTGTCCTGACCCTGTTTCCCACTTTTGTTTCTCCTGAGATGAGAGATTTAGTTTCTTGCTTCAGTGAGAACGCAATAGGAGTTTCTCCATCTACTTGCTCCAGCTATTCCAACAATGCCTGCCTCTCCCCAACTCTGACCCCTTCAGTCAGAAATGCGGTCATATGTCTATACAAAACCACCCTGTCATCACAAAAGCACCTCCTCATCACGGTCACTTGGAGCAGAAGTCACATGGGTCAAGGCCTGACCGTAAACATTGGCGATGACCCATCTGCATCATTCAAGCTGCTCAACACCAATTCTCGGTTCCTCCGGAAAAAGAAGGGTAACAAAGTGATTGAATCCGTGAATTCGCACATCGAAGTCTTCTGGGATCTCTCTAATGCCAAGTACGATAGCGGGCCAGAACCTGTTGAAGAATTCTATGTGCTCGTCACGATTGACTCGGAATTAGGCCTTTTCCTCGGTGATATGGCTGAAGAAGCCATAGCGAAGAAGTTCAAGACCGGTAATGCAGTCGCTAAATTCTCTCTCGTTTCGAGGAGAGAGCACTGTTCTGGCAATACCCTTTACAGCACAAAGGCTCAGTTTAGCGATACTGGGATTGTGCACGACATTTTAATCCGCTGCAGCTGCGAAAACGAAGGGTTTAAGCATCCGGTGTTGAGCGTTTACATCGATAAGAAGATGGTGATGAGGGTGAAGAGGTTGCAGTGGAATTTCAGGGGAAACCAGACGATTTTCACAGACGGTTTGCTGGTGGATTTGATGTGGGATTTGCATGACTGGTTCTTCAATCCGGCGTTGGGTTATGCGGTGTTCATGTTTAGGACAAGGAGTGGATTTGATAGCAGATTGTGGTTGGAAGAGAAGATGGAAGATCAAGACAGAATCGAATTCTCCTTGTTGATTTATGCAAGTAAGAGTCCATGATAGATTTGACTTGCTGAAAACGTATACTGGTTTTCATTTGGCTCTTCTCTATACTGATGTCTATAGATTTTTACATCTGATTTTCTTGGTTTCTTGAAAGAATTAGTACTTCTGATTCTTTTTGTCATACAAAGCTAGAAATGACTTGGTAAGAGGGTTGACATTTTCGGAGCTGTGGAGAATTTAGTAAATTGCCAGTGAAATAATTGAAAGGTTATTCTCGTCTCTTTTATCATGCCCTGCAAAATATAGGACTCTGGTTGAGCTTATCTAATCGTGTCAAATACGAAGAAGTGCGATCGCATCAAATTCAAAAGCACTGAAAAGGCCAAGCCGAGCAAAAAAATGCCAAAAATCTTTAGGGATTCTTGTAAGATCTCGGTCCATATTTACTGAACAGCTTGAGCCTTTGGAAAGATTGGAGATCACCACCTCATTTGGTCATTCTCTCAGCTTGACCCTCCAAAGTAGAACCTTCAAATGTTGTTTGAAGCACTTCCTCTTTCTGGGTTGGTTGACTTCTCGTGGAAGGAGACTTTCAGAAGATCATAAATTGCGTAAACTGTACCGAATAATCAGGGCATTTCTTCACTTGGTAGCACAAAAGATTCAAATTTATAGCCTTCCCCTTCCATTCGGTTCATACATTCTTCAAAGCTCTATACTTCTGTTTACCTTTCTTTAGAACCCTGTTCATAACGCTTTGGTAACTCTGCCTGCAATCAGTTGGCCTCTGGCCGGGATCGTGAATGAGCACAAGCTGAACTGATACAGATCCGACAGAGACTGGACTCTTGAATGGCAAATTAGCTGAGATTAGCACTTCCTTTTGGATTTTAAAGGATTCCTGAATAGCTGAGCTATCGACTAAATCGTGTAACGATTTAGCCATGCGCACATGCGCACGAGCACAAGCACTAAATAGGCATAGGTTGTGTCTCATTCAAGACCGTCTTAGCAACATCAAATTTGTCCACTTGGATGCCTAAGTCAATGGATTGTACAAGCTCCCTTTGTTATTTCTTGCTGGTAATCAAGCATTTGAGGTGGAATATCTCCTTAGAACTATAGTCTTTGGGCTACTGATACAGTAATTGGGCTCAAGTACATGTAGTATCAAGTGATGAATTTGCAACTCAAATCTGGCACTTCCAAATTTCTTTGGCTGTTTTGGTTCTCTATTTCCTTTGTGTTGCTGTCATCCCATTTCGGGAGTTTTTCTCTTTTGTTCTAGTCTAAATCCGGAAGCTTGTTCCTCCCATTTCAAAAAGGTTTCTATCCCAATCTAATCTAGATTTGGGGCATTTTGTATGTATGATATTGGGATTTCGCTTCCCTAGGATTTTGTTGGTGGATAAGTCCGGTTCTGAAGGATATTGGAGGAACTTGTGAAGGTTTTGCTCTCATAGGCCTTATATATCTGCTCGTTCAACCTTCTTACTTTGGACAGTAAAAGTGTTGGAGACGTCGAATCTAAGCATGCATCACTGAATGGCAGAGCTAATAGATAGAGATTGAGACATTGGTATGTGTTTATTACTAAAGACGATTCGATAATTGACCACCAATTTTGATTTGAAAATGTCATAGATCAACTATTTACTCTTTGAGTGTGTAACCCATAATCTTGTTTTAATAATTCATCCTATTATCTAAAGTCTATTTTGTTTTGAAATTATTGGGATTTGTCTTGATTTGTAGTTGGATTGTATTGTTTTTATGGAGAAATGAATGGAATGTTATTTTGAAAAAGAAATAAAATAAAATACTTCACTTCTTGCATTGCTCGAAAGGGATATGGGAAAGACATGAATAGTAGGCCAGTGAAATCACCGAGGTTACTATAATGCCTAAAAAAGGAGTCCAGAAATGAAGGCCTCGCAAAAAATGATTGGCGGTAAATTACCCGATTGTGGTGAGACGAGTAGTCCTGATCCAATGAAATTAATATGAGCGTTCCAAAAGTCGAAATACTAGGCGGGCTCCCGGCGGGGGAAGATTTGCTGCTTCATGAGCTCGAGTTGGGCTCCAGACTGGACCTTAAACTGGGCCCGGCCCAATCGCTCCCACGAGGACTACGATGAAATTACCTAGTCATCTCAAACCCCAAATTTCGAGTACATGTCCGCTTGAGAGCCTACTTATGAACACGATGATTTTCCTTGCGATTTGCAACATATATGATGACGTCACCATCAGAAATGCCGCTCTCTGACTTTAATTTTGGCAAGAAGAAGAGCGGTCAGAAATCAATTTCCCTTTTTGGGGTTACCCTTCGCGTCGCTCCCGTGCACCTTTTCCGCTCAGCCTCTGCCCGCCGCCCTCGTTCGATTCCTCTTTCGGGCCGAAAAATGCACTATATCAACCCCCACCCCCAACCCCCATTATCTCGTCCTCTCTACCCGCTACTCGCCCCCGCTCTCCGACCGCAGCCGATATCATGTCTTGCTACAAGGGAAAATATCACGGTAAATCGCGAAATCTCTTTTCGCTCCCAACAACCTTAAATCTCGTTTGAGGTTACGGTTAATAGTTAATCGCCACGTACGTGTTCTTTGATCTGATTCCGTGTCGCTTCGCAGACGAGCTCATCGCCAATGCCGCCTACATCGGCACTCCGGGCAAGGGGATCCTCGCCGCCGACGAGTCCACCGGCACCATCGGCAAGCGATTCGCGGCCATCAACGTCGAGAACGTCGAGACCAACCGCCGCACCTACCGCGAGCTCCTTTTCTGCACCCCCGGAGCCCTCCAGTACCTGAGCGGCGCCATCCTCTTCGAGGAGACTCTGTTCCAGAAGACCGCCGACGGCAAGCCCTTCGTCGAGGTCCTCCAGGAGGGCGGCGTCCTCCCCGGCATCAAGGTCGACAAGGGCACCGTCGAGCTCGCCGGGACCAACGGCGAGACCACCACTCAGGGGCTCGACGGCCTCGCCCAGCGCTGCCAGCAGTACTACGCCGCCGGAGCCCGCTTCGCCAAGTGGCGTGCCGTCCTGAAGATCGGCGCGGCCGAGCCCAGCCAGCTCGCGATCAATGAGAACGCCAACGGACTGGCTCGCTACGCCATCATCTGCCAGGAGAACGGCCTGGTCCCGATCGTCGAGCCCGAGATCCTCGTCGACGGCGACCATGACATCGACCGCAGCGCCGACGTTACGGAGCGCGTGCTCGCGGCTTGCTACAAGGCGCTCAATGATCACCACGTGCTCCTGGAAGGGACGCTTCTGAAGCCGAACATGGTGACTCCCGGAGCGGATTCCGCCAAGGTGCCGCCGGAGGTAGTGGCGGAGTACACCGTCAGGGCTCTGCAGCGGACGGTGCCACCTGCGGTCCCGGGTATAGTGTTCCTCTCCGGAGGGCAAAGCGAGGAGGAGGCAACGGTGCATCTTAACGCGATGAACAAAATTGAAGGTCTTTCTTTTAGCATAATTGATGGGTTCAAATGAATTTTGACCACCATCTTTAATTCTCTGTTTAACTAATGGAGAATTTCTCTCTTTGGCATTCCATCGAACAGGTAAAAAACCATGGACGCTCACGTTCTCTTATGGAAGAGCGCTTCAGCAGAGCACCCTGAAGGCGTGGGCCGGGAAGGAGGAGAATGTGGAGAAGGCGAGGGAGGCTTTTCTGGCGAGGTGCAAGGCCAACTCTGAGGCTACTTTGGGGGCTTACAGCGGCGATGCTGGTTCGGTCGAAGGTGCTTCAGAGAGTCTCCATGTGAAGGATTACAAGTATTGAGTACCGAGTACGAGTGATTTTATTGCTTCTCTTTTTGTTCGTTCTGTTCTTAATAGTTGCTTCACAAACACCAACTGTCGGGCAAGCAGATCATAATCAATTGTCCAATTTTTGTTTACTGATGAATTGCATTTCATGGTGAGTTTCCATAGAGCCCCATGTAAGAATTGAGGTTTCTATATATAGATACATAACCTAGGTGTTAGTAAGCATGTTTTTATGGTCTGCTGTAACACCATGTGCAATGTGCATGGTATCTGAGTGGCAAAAGTAGCCCCCATTCTCTGATACTAAATCAATTGATGAGATTGAGTTCTTGAATTCTTTTCTCCACGGATGTCATTGACTGATAGACCCCCAACTTTTAGATGCAAGTTACCACCATGAAACTTCGATTAAGTGTACTCGGCATTGAGATTGTAATGAAACAGCTAATGGACCAAGAGGAGAAGGTTTCCAACTGTTATTCGGGTTCCCTCTAGAAATGGAGGTGTTTGCATTTTGCAGCTGGACAATCACTTCGCGATGATCTCTCATTATTTGGATAAAGGCGTAGGCTGCTTCTGTTCTAGTATTAATTTGAGTCATCAGAAGGAAATTATATCATGGCAGATAGGATCTTCAGAGTGGGATATTCAGGATCAAAAGAGCGCTTTATTCACCTGATAGCTGATCTGGCCTCTATGCAAAAGTATCAAGTAAAACTGATTGAAAAGGCGAAACTAAGTTACTCTTCCTATGAAGCTGCATTGCTTATGGAAGATAAACCGGCAACTAAAGGTTAAGCACAAACACGTGCTCACAAACACGCCACTATAGATCAGTGGAAAGTAGGGACTCTGCTGGGGGCAAGAAAAAGCTTAAGGATGAGCGGCACTCGCCGCTCGAAAGACTTGACAGTATCCATTCCCAAAACCAGCTTTTCCATTCCTTGCAGATTGTCTTCCCCCGCTACACCTTCCCTGAACTTGATTATCACCAAGTGCTTGACTTCTCCGCTGGCATCGTGATTGCAAGCTGTCTCTGAAGTGCCGTATATACCTATTTTGGTTATCATTATATTAGCTTTGAACACTACCATCTGTCTGCTGTCAGAGTTTGACCCATTCAATACCCTTTGGTTGGCTGTGACCAGGCAGAAGTTCCTCCACCATTGGATCTTGGCGGTCTTCTTCATTTTCCTTTCCAAAATTATGACTTGTTAATCACTGTTGAGATGTAGATGAAGAAGCCACTTCTTGACTCTGTTTGACCTTGGCGGCCGACCCAAAAAGTTGCTCTGCTGCCGTGAAAAGCAGCTAAAGGTTAATGTATTGGAAGAGAAGAAGAAAACAAACTCTCTCTGCAGTTTCTCGACGAGCCTGACGATGACTCGATTCCCTGCAGAATGTCTTCCACCACTACACCCTCTTTGAGCTGAATTATTACCAAGTGCTTGAATTCTTCCCCGGCCATTCTAATCATGATTGCAATTTGTCTCTGTAGTGCGAATTTATGTACCTATTTCGGATATAAACATATTAGCTTTCAACACTCCCACCTGATCTGTATGCTGTCAGAGCCTGACCCATTTCAATACCTTTTTGTTGGCTGTTTCCAGACAGAAGTTCCTCCATTATTGGAAAGCATCTTGGCAGTCTTCTTCTTCATTTCCCTTTCCAAAATTTATGACATGTCAAATTGTCAATCACTGTTGACGTGTAGATGAAGCCACTTACTGAATCTGCGTGACCTTGGTGGCCACTGCTGATGTGAAAAGCATTTAAGAGGTTAATGTATTGGAAGGTGCGATTATAGATCCCAGTGAGGAGCTTCTTGTTCAAGCGCCCAAAAAAATGTTTGGATGCCTTCTCTATCAGTTATGATTCCACATGCACCGGTCCCTGCGGCTATCCTCTAGAACTTTGTCCGAGGGCCACCTCCCTATCACCAATTAATTCATCACGCGAAAGATTTTTTTTCTTTGCTGGATTTTGTGTAAAGAGATAGAATGGTCATTCGAACCTTGATCGTCTCTTTCCTTCTATAATGCCTTTTTGGATGCCTATTGTTACGCTTTTCTTCGTGTCCTTCAATAAGATGGACTTTCAGCTGTACATGGATCTTGCATCATCACTTATATATGAGATATCTTAACCAGAGGTACGCTCTCTCAAGTTATGTAAATTTTGATATGTCGAGCGATTTGTCCTGAGGCTGAATTCCATAGTTCCACGATGAACTGCATAGAAGATATATGCTCTAACTATTAATGCTTGGAGCTGGAATTCATAGAAATTTGTTAAAATATGTCAATATCAGATGAGAATCACTTAATACGGTTTATAGCAGAAGTGACTACATATCGGGGCCTGTTAAGTTATTAGGCAGAACCTAATCGCAATAATTTAGGGATCACTAATTTCAATGCGGGGATTAAAAGCATGTCTATCTCTATGGGTCTAACGCTGTATAAGAACTACTTTTTTCCTTTTGACTGAAAACATTAGGGGGAGAACCCTACCAAGATCGGCAAATCATTCAAGATGGCAACATGGACAGTCAACGATGGACGGCTCTGTCCTTCGCACTTTCCTCCTTCTAGAAGAGAAGGTACAGATCTTACCTTGGCTTTTGGCAATAGCTGAGCTTGCTCTATTCAGCCTGTTGACGAAACCACAGCCCACTACAGATTGGTTATGTTGAATTACGCTCTCTGATTCTTCCTTTTTATTGTGAATTGGAAACATTAGATTTGAATGAGGCTCGGCATAGGACTGGAAAGACATAATTGGACAGCTGACGATTTATCTTGCTTTGATCATTGCAAAAGATTGTTGCATTTAGAGTCATGACTTTATTCTCGCTGGCACAAATTTGGTGGACAGTTAATGAGTTCGAGTCGTTTACGATGTGGTATCTTACAAGTGGTCAGGCAAAAATCCAAACTCACAACAAAATTCTTAATCACAACTAAGCTTTGATATTCTGCATCTACAAATTGCCCCTTTTCAACAAATTGCCCTTTTTCAAGTGTGCTATTGCATTTTTTGTCGCAAACATTACAAATTATTTGGGAGGTTTATAATATTGATAAGCCGTATAGAAAGTCTGAGTCATGGTAAGCAGCAGAAGCAACACAGCTGCAGCAGCCGAGATGAAGGACCACGGAGTGTTGAAGTATGTGTGCATGAACCCAGCCCATCGGACATGCCAATAATTCTGATAAATCTCATTCACTTCCTCAAAGACCTTGGACAAATAGTTCCTGTGGATATCAAACACCACATCTTTCCCAACGTTATTGAAGAAACGGGCAACTTCCTCGTCCGTCCCAAAATAATTCTCGATGATCTTGTGGTCGCCTAGGAACCCAGCATCAGCAGGCGTATTGATGAGACACCCCATAAGAGTAGCATAGGTTGTGAAGTACTTGGAGGAATGGCAATAGCACTGCTCAAAAGCAACAAAATTGAGGAACAAAGAGCTCCAGAAATCGTCAATTGTCAAGACTGGAATCTCGAGGACGCCATTTCTGAATTTGACGTCCAAGATGCTGTAAGTTTTCCTCGGCTTGAACTTGACTCCAGCTTGATCAAGCTTCTTCGCACTTTGAATCAGGTGAAGGAATCTGCTTGGCCTCCTTGCTTCCTCCTGGCAATCGGGTATAAAGCTCAAGCGGAACAAATCAAGCAAATGCTTGCCTTCTTTATCGTAGTACTTCTCCAACACATGCACCGGTCTCTGCACCATGTAGTTGAAGAACCCCAAGGCAAGCTTGGCCAAGGAGGGGCCATCATTTCCGGATCCAACAGACAGATCAAATAACTTCTGCAGCACAAAGTAAGGAATTTGGTTCTCGAGCCGGAGGAGATCCCTCATTAAGAAAGGCAAAACCCAAGCCATAGTAAATAAAGGGCCGTCGGGATGAACCGGGGCTATCCTTGCGACTTTGCAGAACAGCTCGATGATGAAGCAGCCATCGAGCACCATCATCTCGATAAGGTCCGGACCACTGAATTTCAAGGTCTCCGAATAGCTCTTCCGGATCTCCTCCTCCATCGGAGCTACTGCCTCAAGGAAGTCCTTGAGCACAACTCTCCTGCTCTCTGCCCGCAATAGGAGATCGCCTAGGAATCGCCATTTGTGCTCCTGGATCATCTGGAAGCCCTCCCCGTGGTGGAAGGGACCGATGGAGACGATATGTGGCCGGTACGCCTTTTCATTGATCTCCGATAGGCTATGAGGGACTCGGAAGATGCAGCAAGAATCTATTCCTGCCCCTGTGTTCAAGAGCTTTGGCAATTCCTGCATTTTCCCTTCCATTTTCGATAAGAAACTTGTGTCGATATGGACGACATGGTGAACGGAGCTTCCATTCTCTGCGGTGTGGTCACCGGAGGAGTTTGATTCTCTGGACATCTGTGCTTAATTGCCAAAAACTATACGCTGCTCCGGGATAGATTCAAAGCAAAAAGTTCTATCTTTCAGAGGAGGAAGCTTTGGCTTCTCTTTTGTTCCCACCCATGAAAGAACGGACCATACCACACGGAAGAGACGATACACCGGCTTCCCGGAAATTATCTTATAAAAAGACTCGATCCTTTGTCTTTTTCTTGGGCAGTCGATTAGGGAGACGAAGACTTAGGTTGCTAGACTCGATCAAGAGCACGAACGCTTGTTTTCTTGGTTGGCGGTGAGCGAGCGATCTTAATCGAGCGGTACGCGGCAAGGAAATGGGGCCAACATGTTTGTTGATAATGGCATTGCTGGATTCCTCGCAGCTTCTTTTTCGCAGGTTCCAGCTCGGACAGGTTGCTGAAAATTATTTGCACATAGACTTGTCGCACCAAGTCAGCTTTTTGAATCTCCCTTTCTTTTCCTTACAAATTCGCACGAAGTCGCCTAGTGCTTGATGTAGGTCGTCATTATATCGAGCCCGTTTCAACGAATTTTCCGCTGAACATCGTTTGAAGCCTGATTACTACACACGAGGGTCAGATGTTGCGACGGCAGATCTTGATGGCCGCAAATCATGTCATCAGAAAATGACCGCCGTGATTTTAAGATTAAGCATTGTTTCCTAGCGCGAACCAGGCCCCGTCGCTAATTGCATCATTACAAACTTGATTCATCTTAGTGCATGGAGTTTCGACGAGGTTGTACTGGTGTTGCGCAGATGCGTGGGTTACCAGGAAGGAGAATTTAAGAGATGCAAAATGGGGATTGATGAGTTCATTTGGAATTAGGCGTATTACACTATTTTTTGTTATTTCTCTTTTTATTTTTATTTTTCGTTGGGTCAAAGTCTTCGTCCAGGTCATTGACATAAATTTGGCATCTCCTATAGTAACTTTGTTAATAATATAAAGTTATTTCTGAAAGTACTGGTAAAGCGACCAGTCAAAAGACGCTCGAGAAAATATTGTTATCAAAAGTTTGGACAGCTGGTAAAGAATTTCTAAATTTTACTGGTACAGAAAGCGTACTGGCTTTTCTCCCTAGCAGACCGGCGGAATCGTGGGACCGGTTCATCTGGTCGCTCTCGTGGTCATGGAGAAACAGAGAGATGCAAGGCTAATAATTTTATGCTGCTGCATTTACATGGGCTGATTATTAAACACAAGTGGTCAAGAACCAATCTGAACTTTCGATTGCATAACACCCAACAGAGTCCGCAAGATTTGCAGCTCAAATTTCAATTGCAAGATGCAATACAAACTTCATCTATTGTATCAATAGAAAGTAGTGACTCTGCTGGGGGCAAGAAATAGCTTAAGAATGAGCAGGATTCGCCACTCGAAAGACTTGACAGCATCTATTCCCAAAACCAGCTTTTCCATTCCTTGCAGATTGTTCTCCCCCCGCCCCGCACACCCCCCCCCCACTCACACCTTCTCTGAACTTGATTATCACCAAGTGCTTGAAATCTCCCATGACCATTCAAATTGTGACTGCAATTTGTCTCTGAAGCACGAATTCATACACCTATTTCAGGTATAATCACATTAGCTTTCGACTCTCCTATTTGTCCCCTGTCAGAGTCTCACCATTTCAATACCCTCTTGTTGGCCATTGCCAGGCACAAGTTTCTCCATTTTCGGGAAGCATCTTGGCAATCCTCTCCTTCATTTGCCTTTCCAGTTACATGACACGTTAATGATTGTTGACTTGTAGATGTAGAAGCCACTCACTGAATCTGTTTGACCTTGGTGGCAACTGCCAACGTAAAAAGTTGCTCTGCTGTTGTGAAGAGAATCTATAGATTAACGTGTTGGAATGTAAGATTATAGAAATCCCAGTGGGCAATTTCTTGTTCAAGCGCAAAGTACAATGTTTGATTTCTTCTCTATTGGAACCTTGTGCGTCTTTTTCCTTCTATACCTAGTTGAATGCCAATTGTTATGCTTTCTTCATGTCCTTCCCTGTAATGTGCTTTCCGCTGTGAATGGATCTTGCATCATCACCTATAATTAGGAATCTTATTTACAGGTATGCTCTCATGAGTTATGTGAATTTGATATGTCAAGCGATTCGTCCTGAGGCTAAATTCTATAATTTCCCAGTGAAGATATATGCTCTAACTATTAATGCTTGGAGCTAGAATTCGTAACAACTCGTTGAGATATGTCAATATTAGATGAGAATCCCTTAATATGGTTATAAGTGAAGTGACTACATGTTGGGGCCTATTTAGTTATTAGACAGAACCAAATTTTCAATGATTTAGGGATCAGTAATTTCAATGCAGGTATTAAAAGCATGTCTGTCTCCATGGGTCTAACGCTGCATAAGAACTACTTTACATTAGGGGGAGAACTCTACCACGATTGGGAAATCATTCAAGATGACAACATGGTCAGTCAACGATGGACGGCTCTGTTCTTCGCACTTTCCTCCTACTAGAAGAGAAGGTACAGATTTTACCTCGACTTTTGGCAATAGCTGGGCTCGCTCTATTCAGCCTGTTGATGAAACAACGGCCCACTACATTTTTTTTTTTGATCGAGAAATACGATATACGATTGATTACTTAGTCACTGTTTGAGATAATTACATCAAGAGCATCGGTGCATAATAAATCTAGAAAAGCAGACGGAGGGTGGAACAACCAATTGGGGGGAAGAAAATTACGCCGGCAGGCCTTTGCAAGCCAATCCGCGGGCCGGTTTGTTGTTCGACCACAGTGGGCCAGAGAAAGGTCCCTGAATGTCTGCAGTTTCGCTCAGGCCCGGTCCAAGAGAGGTTGAAGTCGCCAGTTCACTTCCGTTGAAGTGGTAAGTGCTTGCACGAGTGAAGAGCAGTCGGTTTGTACTTCCAGAGAGAGTTCCGCACGGGATGCAAGTAGATCTAGGGTTTCAAGCAGAGCCAAAGCTTCTGCCTGTTCCGCCGATGTCGCCTCCACCACTCTCGCGAACCCATCCACCAAGCATCCTCGGTAATCCCTGCAGATGCACGCAACAGCAGCTCTGTTTTGTGATATTCCTCCGGTCTCTGTTTTGGCGGCGTTGGGCTTGGCGAAGGAGGCGTCTATGTTAACTTTCAGCTGGTGGGGGGGGCGGTGGTAACCATCGATCAGGTCTGGCGGTAAGCCTCCTTTCTTTCTCCTGTTGTTGGGTCGCGGAGTTGAGGGTCTCGTGGAGGATTTGCGCCTGAATCACAACCCGCTGCGGGTGCAGGGGATGCTGCTCGAAGAGGAACAGATTTCGCTCCTTCCAGATGCTCCAGAGGACAGCCACTACCAGTTCGAACTTCTTCGCGAGGTGAGGGTTGGTTTTCCATTTAACGAGCCAATCATCAAGGCGAGTTAACCCACATCTTGATATCTTGATCTGTAGAGGTGCGGAGCTCCAAATCAGGGTTGTCCATGGACAGAGTAGGAGAAGATGTTCAATGGTTTCAGCCTCTTTGCTGCAGATGGGACAGATGGGATCCGGTACGATCTTTCTTCTATATAAATTTTCCCGTGTAGGTAGAGCATTATGGGAAGCTTGCCGAGAAAAACCTGATTTTTGGGAGGGTTTTTACTTGCCAAATCGGTTTCCATAGATCTGGATTTATGTGATGCGATGTGGTTGCTTTGTTTGGTCTATACTTGCTTTGGATGTTCTCTGACTGTGTGATAGCCGCTCTTCACTGAGTAGATACCAGAGTTGTTATGTATCCAGACTAGTTTGTCTGTTGAATCTAGCCCTCCAATAGGTGTAGCAAGTATTTCCTTAGCGATTCTATCATCGAACAGCGACTCCACCAGCTGGGTATTCCACTTGCTGTTTCCAGGTTCAATGAGATCCGCCACATGTTCTGGTTCGTTTTTTGTTGCCAGGCCTCCAATTGGACCACTTGTTATCCATTTGTCCGTTCTGATTGATAGATTTCTGCCGTTCCCAACTGAGTACATAATGTGTGGCCTGATAGAATCCCTACCCCGAGTTATACTTTGCCAACCCCATGAGGGTCGGGATCCGTGGCCAGCTTTCCAGAAGTCTCCATGAGGGTAATAGAGGCCCTTCATCACTCTGCTCAATAAGGACTGAGGATTTTGTGAGATGCGCCACGATTGTTTGCCCAACATAGCTGTGTTGAAAGTAATTAGGTCTTTGAAACCTAGTCCTCCCTCCTTCTTTCTCGGTTTTCAAAGCTTCCCAACTCTTCCAAGAATTCCAGCGTTTTTCTTGTTTGTTTTCCACCAAAAGCTTGCAATCCTCCTCTCAATAGCTTTGCATATAGAAACAGGAATCTTGAATATGGCCATGGCATATTGAGGGATGGCCTGAACAACTGATTTTATCAAAATTTCCTTCCCTGCTTTTGATAACAAATGTTCCTTCCAGCTTTCTAGCTTTCTATTTATTCTTGCAACTATCCACGCAAACATGTCTTTTTTTTTAGCATCCCCAATCCGTCGAGATCCCTAGATATTTCCCTGTTTTTTCAATTTCTGGAACTCTCAGTTCATTGGCCATATTGCGCCTCAAGGTTGGTGGACAGCATTTACTGAAGTATATACCAGATTTGTTTAAATTGATGGCCTGGCCAGAAGCATAACAATATTCATGTAGGATTGTAGCCAGGTTTTGACACTCTAGGATTGAACCATGGAGGAAAAAAATTGAGTCGTCCGCAAATAGTAAATGTGAGAGGGTGGGACATCTACTATTCAAATGGATTCCTCTAATAGTGCCATCTTCAATAGCTTTACCCATCATATAGGATAGAACATTGGCTACTAGTATGAATAGATATGGGGAGAGAGGATCACCTTGTCGGATACCACGTGTAGGCTTGAAAGTTGGTAGAGACTCCCCATTAAAATTCACACTAAAAGTAACAGTTGAGACGAATTGCATCACCCATTGTACCCACTGTGCGCAGAAGCCCATTTTGGTTAGGCATGCACTAAGAAAATCCCATTCGATTCTGTCATACACCTTCTGCATATCTAGCTTTAAGAGTGCTTGAAACTTCTTTTTTCTCTCCCGGGTTCGTAATCTGTGAAGAACTTCCTGTACCAGCAATATATTATCTTGTATCAGTCTTCCTTCCACAAATGCACTCTGCTCCACAGCAATTAGAGTTGGTAGCAGGGGTTTTAATCTATTTGTCAGCACTTTTGAGATAATTTTGTAAATGAAATTACACAGACTAATGGGGCGAAAGTGTTCCAACTTTTCTGGATTTGGAACTTTGGGAATAAGGGTGATAAGTGTACTGTTCATAGCTGGATTGAGATAACCCGTGTTAAAAAAACCCTATATCTCTGTATAAATATCCTAAGAGATGTCTGGCCAGTGAGTTTTGAAGAAGAGACCGTACATGCCATCCGGTCCTGGAGCTTTATGGGCTCCCAATTGTTGCATAGCTTGCGTGATCTCTTCCAAAGAAACAGGTTCTACTAGTCGTTGGTTCATTCCCGCATTCACCGAGGCTGGTATTTGTTGTAGAAGGGGCTGGAAGTTGCGTGGTCCTGCTGATTCATACAACCTTTTGAAATATGTGTTTGTCATCTCTTTCAATTGCTGTTCATTTCGCACTCATTCGTCTTCTGAATTTTTCAGCATCGCAATCTGGTTTCTGGTTCGTCTTTGAATGGTTGTAGCATGGAAGAATTTAGTGTTTTTATCTCCCCAAGCTAACCACTTAATTCTAGAACGCATTCCCCAGTACATTTCTTCTTGTCGCCACAACTGTTCGATTTCTTTTGTTAATTCCTTAGCTGCCTTGCTTTCTTGAGGAACCCCAGCACCATTCATTAGTTTTTGTAGTTCACTATTCAGCCAAGTTAGCCTTTTCTTTGCATTAGTAAATTTTCCTTGGCTCCATTTGACCAACTCTTTTGCTACATTCTGCAGTTTCTCAGCCACATTGAACTGATGGGAAGCAGGATCAGCCCAGGTGTTTCTAACAAGGCTCTTACATTCCTCCTCCTCTGCCCAAAAGGCTTCATACTTGAAACTCTTCCTCTTCCGTTTTTTTGGTGGACAAGTGGATAGAATAATGGGAGTATGGTCAGAGCCAATTGCTGGTATGGCTATACATTCTGCATTGGGATATTTAATTCGCCAATCTGAGTTGCATAATACTCTGTCGAGACGTTCCTTAATCAGATTTTCTCCCTATCTCTTGTTTTTCCAGGTGTATACGCACCCCTTGCATTCCATATCCAGCAAAGAACAGTTGTTGAGAAAATCCCTGAAAGCTGCAATCGGTAATTTTCAATCCTTTTCTTGCCCACTTTTTCCCATTGATATAAAAGTTCGTTGAAGTCCCCGATACACAACCATGGCAGATGATAATGATTACTCTCTCTATTAATATGCTCCCATAGCAGTATTCGCTCCTTAAAGTCATTCGGTGCATGTATAAAAGAGATATGCATGCGCTGGTTGCTAGTGGGCAGATGGCATTGGGTAAAAATAACATGTTCTGTGAAGGAATCTATGGTTAGGGTTACCTCTTCGTCCCAAAATATTGCTAAGCCCCCTGTTGTTCCCTCTGGATTTACTATAAAACAATGCTGAAAACGGAGTTTCCGCCTCAAATTTAACACCTTATGCTCCTGATTTTTAGTTTCTATAATAAAGATAATATTGGGCCTTTCTTGAGTCGTTAAGACCCTTAACGCTTAAACTGTCAAGGGGGTGCCCACCCTTGACAGTTCCGGCTCGAAATCTTCATGGATGAGTTGGTGGCTTATTAGGGCTAGCCACCAGAGCCCACTGAGCTGACTTTTTTGCCACGCGAATAGGAGTTTCAACCAGCTGGGTAGTGTTGACCATTACTGATTTTGATAATTGAGCACCATAGGGACAGAATCTTTTCCCTTTTTTTGAGGAGGACAGCTTAGTGCTTCTTGCTTTCTCTCTTGTTTGGCTTTTTTCCTCAGCTATCTTCTCCACCATTTCTGCTTCAGCCTCTTTTAACTGTTCCTGATATATTACCATTTCAGATTCATCATCAAGGTAGCTGTTACCTCGCTTCTAGGGGCCCTTCTCTGTAAAGAGTACTAATTCTTGTGAAGAGTTAGTGTGGTGGTATTCCTGTAAGTTGAAGGTTTCATTATTGCTCAAATTGCCAAGTGGTTGGGTTTGCTGCATCACATTCTGATGATGTTCTGGTTCAGGGGTTGGCTGAATGGGAGTCTCAGGCACACTTTCCTCCTCCTCTAGCTGTATTTCTTGCTTGCCATAGAAAATTTTGCCATATGGACTCAGCTCACGTGCCTCTGCGCGAAGCCAGTGCCCAAACCTGCCTGGTAAGTTCTTTGCTAACCCCGTTTCCTCATATGGAATTTCTGGACAGTTAGTTGCATAGTGCCCGATCTTCCCACATGAGTAACAATAACACGGGAGTCTTTCGTACTTAAATTCAACCCACAATCTTTTCCTGTCAAAATTCACCAGCACACATGTTTTGAGAGGGGTTTCCAGATTCAACTTTACTCTAGCCCTGCCCACTTTGTAGTTACTGTTCCCTTTAGCAACTAATTTGACATCTACTACATCTCCAATTTTTTATGCTATTTCTCTGACGTCTGCATCTGTTACTCTGCCGATGGGTAGACCAAATAAATTTACCCAGAAATCACACTTGTTAAAGTCATAACAGATATCAGGGGTGTCGGGATCACATTGCTTTTAAAACTAGAAGGTTGTGCCCAAAAGACCACGGCCCTGAATCAAATACTCGTTGTTTTTCATCCTCTGATTGGAACGAAAATTGGAAATAACCCGGTTCAATAACAGCACAAGTGAAAGTTTCATTTCGCCATGCTTTTTGCATTGTGCCCATAAAACCATTGAAGTTGATGTTGGTCTTATTGAAAAACTTTCCATACAGAGTTTTTCGGCAAGTCTGCAAGTTTTCTTCAGGAACATCGCCCATGATTTCTACTGCATCTTCATCAGACCAAAGATTGCCTAGACTCTTACAGAGGGCAGCCACTCGCCTTTCTTCCTCATATGGGTTTGTCATTTCTCGATTGCAGGAACAGGGTCACAATAGGGTTTCAGAACTGACCTGATGGAGTAGCGTGACCACCAATAACGAGGCGATGATAACTTTGCGATTGAAGGGAGTTCTGGTTCGATCGACCGGGAGATCTAGAAATCAGCACCAGCTGGACGGGATTTGCCTGAAGATCGAGCTGAAACGCGTGGAAGAGAGACTAAGCTGAGATGAGGGTGGGTGTTGGTGTAGACGAAAGAGGAATGAACTTAGGGTTTTTCGACCCATCCTCTTTAAAATGCGATTCTGTGGGACTGGGAAAGATGATGGTGGAATGCAGTAGGGATGGGTATCAGGGAGTTGATTTAGAACTGGGAAAACCTACCCGTAAGGTAGGAGGGGACTACTCAGTCGGTAAAGAGAAATCTCCATTGCAGAGAACTTTGCCTGTAGCCAAACAGCTTGAAATTAGATTCCAATCATTGGGTTGAATAATACTTTTTTTTTTGGCCCACTACATATTGGTTATGTTGAATTTTGCTCTCTTAGGATGCGTTTGTTTGTGTTTCTGTTCAAAAAGTGTTATAGGAAACAGAAATAGTGTTCTAGGCAAAACTATGTCTGTTTCGGAGAACAATTTTTGATCAGGAAAACGCGTTTGGTAAACTTGTTCCGAGAATAAAAAAGAATAGAAACATATTTGGTAAATTTGTGTTCTTTTTTTTTTTCTTTTAATTTTTTAATTTTTTAATATTTTTATTTTAATTTTTTTTTTCTTTTTTTTTTTTTTTTTTTTCGCTTTTGGCCGATCGCCGACCTTGCCGGATCTGGGCAAGGCCGAGCTCCCCAGCCAAGGCGAGGCCGAGCCTCACCGGGGGCCGGTGATGCTCGGCCTCAACGGCGTCGCTGGCCCTCGACGGCCGATCACCGGCCATGGCCGAGGCCGGCGACCGGCCAAAGAAAAAAGAAGAAGAAAAAAAGAGAAGAAAAGAAAGGAGAGAGAAAATTTGTTCTTAAAAATTGTTCCAAAAACAAGAAACAAGTTTTTTTTTTTAATTTTTGTTCTTTTTTTGTTAAACAAAAAAAGAACATAAACAAACATGCCCTTATTCTCCCTTGTTCTTGTGAATCGGAAACAATTGATTTGAATGGGGCTTAGCATAGGACTGGAATGACACGATTGGAGAGCTGACGATTTATCTTGCTTTGATCACTGACAAAACATTGTTGCAATTAGAGCCATGGCTTTATTCTCGTTGACACAAATTTGGCGGACAGCTAATGAGTTCGAGTCGTTTACGATGTGGTATCTTACAAGTGGTCAGACATAAATCCAAACTCACAACAAAATTCACAATCGCAACTGAGTCTTGATATTCTGTATCTACGAATTGCCCTTTTTCAAGTGTGGTATTGCATTTTGTGTCGCAAACATTACAAATTATTTGGGAGGATCGGCAGGTCTATAATTTTGATAAACCGCATAGGAAGTCTGAGTCATGGTAAGCAGCAGAAGCAACAAAGCTGCAGCAGCCGACATGAAGGACCATGGAGTGTTAAAGTATGTGTGCATGAACTCAGCCCATCGGACATGCCAATAATTCCGACACCTCTCGTTCACTTCCTCAAAGACCTTGGACAAATAGCTCCTTTTGACATCAAACGCCACATCTTTCCTGACATTATTGAAGAAAAGGGCAACTTCCTCGTCCGTCCCAATATAATTCTCAATGATCTTGTGGTAGCCTAGGAACCCAGCATCAGCAGGCGTTTTGATGAGACACCCCATGAGATTAGCATAGGTTGTGAAGTGCTTGGAAGAAAGGCAATAGCACTGCTCAAAAGCAACAAAATTGAGGAACAAAGAGCTCCAGAAGTCGTCGATTGTCAAGAGTGGAATCTCAAGGACGCCATTTCTGAATTTGACGTCCAAGATGCTGTGAGTCTTCCGTGGCTTGAACTTGACTCCAGCTTGATTGAGCTCCTTCGCGCTTCGAATCAGGTGGAGGGATCTGCTTGGCCTCCTTTGTTTCTCCTGGCAATCGGGGATATAGCTCAAGTGGAACAAATCAAGCAAATGCTTGCCTTCTTTATCGTAGCAGTTCTCCAACACATGCACCGGTCTCTGCACCAGGCAGTTGAAGAACCACAAGGCAAGCTTGGCCAAGGAGGGACCATCATTTCCAGATCCAACAGACAGATCAAATAACTTCTGCAGCACAAAGTAAGGAATTTGATTCTCGAGCCGGAAGAGATCCCTCATTAAGGCGGGCAAAACCCAAGCCATAGTAAATAAAGGGTCGTGGGGATCAGCTGGGACTATGCTCGCGATATTTAATAAAGGGTCGCGGGGATCAGGTAGGACCATCCTCGCAACTTTCCAGAACAGCTCGATGATGAAGCAGCCATCGAGCACCATCATCCGAATAAGGTCCCGGCCATCGAATTCCAAGGTCTCCGAATAGCTCTTCCGGATCTCCTCCTCCATCGGAGCTACTGCCTCAAAGAAGTCCTTGAGCACAACTCTCTTGCTTTCCGCCCGCAATAGGAGCTCGCGTAGGTACCGCCATTTGTGCTCCTGGATCATCTGGAATTGCGCCTTCCCATGGTGGAAGGGACCGATGGAGACGATATAAGGATGGTAGGCCTTTTTATTGATCTCCGATAGGCTCTGAGGGACTCGGAAGATGCAGCAAGAATCTCTTCCTGCCCCCGTGGTCAAGAGCCTCGGCAATTCGTGCATACTCCCTTCCACTTCCGACAAGAAACTTTCGTCGATATGGACGACATGGTGAACGGAGCTCTCTGTGGTGTGGTCGCCACGGGAGTTTGATTCTCCGGACATCTGTGCTTAATTGCCAAAAACTATATGCTGCTCTGGGGTAGATTCAAAGCAAAAAAAGTTCTATCTTTTAGAGGAGGAAGCTTTGGCTTCTCTTTTGTTCCCACCCATGAAAGAACAGACCATACCACACAGAAGAGAATACACCAACTGCCCGGAAATTATAGTAAAAAGAGACTCGATCCTTTGTCTTTTTCTTGGGCAGTCAATTAGAGAGACGAAGACTTGGGTTGTTAGACTGGTTCAAGATCGCGATAAGCTTGTTTTCTTTGTTGGCTAGGTAAGCGAGCGATCTTCGTCGAACGGTCCACGGCGGGGAAATGGGGCCCACATGTTTGTTGATAATGGCATTGCTGGATTCCTCGCAGCTTCTGTTTTCGCAGGGCACAGCTCGGACAGGCTGCTGAATATCGATTATCGAGCTTCCTTGGCACGTAGGCTCGTTGCACCGAGTCAGCTTTTTTAAAGTCTCCCTTTTCTTTTCCACTCAAATTCACACCAAGTCGCCCAGTGCTCGATGTGGGTCATCATTATTTCGAGCCCGTTTCATCGAACTTTCCGCTGGACATCGTTCGAAGCCTGATTACTACACCCAAGATGTCGCGACGGCAGATCTTGATGGCCGCGAATCATCTCATGACAAAACGACCGTCGTGATTTTAAAATTAATCATTGTTTCCTAGAGCGAACCAGGCCATCCATCGCGAATCGCATCATAATGAGCTCGATTCGTCTTAGCGCGTGTAGTTTCGGCGAGGTTGCACTAGCGTTGCGGAGATGCGTGGGATTTTAGGAAGGAGAGTTTAAGAGATGCAAAAAGTGGAGAGTGATGAGTTCATTTCGAATTAGGTATATTACACTAGTTTTTTGTTATTTCACTTTTTATTTTTATTTTTCTTGTGGGTAGTAGGGTCAAAGTCTTTGTCCAGGTCATCGACATAAATTTGGCATCTCCGATGGTAAATTTGTCAATAATATGAAGTCATATCTACGAGTCTTGGTGAAGCTACCAGTCAAAAAACACTCGTTGAAGGGGAACTTGTAATCAAAAGTTAGGACAGCTGGTAAAGATTTTCTAAATTTTATCGGTACAGTAAGCGTACTGGCTTTTCTCCTTAGCAGACCTGCAGAATCGTGGGACCGATTCATCTGGTCGCCCTCGTAGTCATGGAGAAACAGAGAGATGCAGGGCTAATCATTTTATGCTGCTGCATTTACATGGGGTGATTATTCAGCACACAAGTGGTCAAGAACCAATTTGAACTTTCGAGTACATGACACCCAGCAGAGTCCGCAAGACTTGCAGCTCAAGTTTCAATTGCAAGATGCAACACAAGCTTCATCTATTGCATAGATAGACCCAGAAAAACTCCCCGAAATGGCTAACCCAGGCTTGTGCTAATTATGCTGAGGGTAGAAATATGCATAGACAGCAAAGAAGGACTGAACCATGGTGAGTATCAGAAGTATGAGTGCCGCCATGGCCGACATGAAGGACCAGGGGGTGTTGAAGTACGTGTGCTTGAAGCCAGCCCATCGGACGTGCCAACCATTCTGGTAGTAACGGTTCACGCCCTCGAAGACCTCAGACAGATAGCTGTTTTCGATGTCGAATGCCACGTCTTTCCCGATGATACTGAAGAAGCGAGCCACTTCCTCGTCTCCCCCGAGGTAGTTCTCCAAGATCTTGCGGTCGCTGAGGAACCCGGCGTCGGCCGGCGTGTTCATGAGGCGTCCCATGAAAGTAGCATAGGTCGTGATGTGCTTCGTGCAGTGGTGGTAGCACTGCTCAAACGCAACGAAGTTGAGTAAGAGAGAACTGAGGAAGTCATCGAGTTTCAGGATCGGGATTTCTAGGGTGCCGCTGATGTTCCTGAATTTGATGTCCAAGAAGCTCGAAGAATTCCTCGGCTTGAATTTGACCCCGGCCATGTCGAGCTTCTTCGTGGGCTGATTCAGGCAGAGGAACTTTCTTGGCCTCCTCAATTTTTGTCGAGCCTCTGGGATATAGCTCAATCGGAAAAGGTCGAGCAAATGCTTCCCTTCCTTGCTGTAGTACCTCTCTAGAACATCTATCTCCCTGTCGTCCATGCGGTTGAAGAATTTCATTGCGACCTCAGCCAAAGAGCAACTGCTGATTTTGCTTGATCTTATGGCCAATTCAAATATGCACTTGAGGACGGAAAACGGGATTTGGTTCTCAAGCGCCAGGAGATCTCGTGTCAAGAAAGGCAGCATCCACGGTATGCTCAATATCGGGTCGTCAGTATGCGGGTTAACCAACCTCACGGCTCTGCAGAAGAGCTCAACAATGAAGCTACCGTCAAGTATCATCATTTGAATGAGGTCTTGGCTACTGATGACCAAGGTTTCAGAGTAGCTCTCGCGGATCTGATTTTCCATCGGTGCAATGGCCTCAACCAACTCCGCGTACCCGATGCCACTTTGCTCTATCCTGGTGAGGAGGGAATGGAGGAATTGACCCTTGTGCTCCTCGATCATGCTGAACTCCTCTTCGCCGTGGTGATACGGGCCAATAGAGAGTATGCGGGGCTGATAGGCTTTCTTATTGATCTCGGCCAGACTGCGAGGAACTCTGAAGATGCAACAAGAGTTCCTGCCCGCGGATCGGTTCAACTGTCTTGGCATCTCCTCGGTCTTCCTCTTCAATTTCAATAGTAGATTGCTGATGTCGACAGCATGGTGCGGCCGACTTCCTCTCTGGGCACTCTGGTTAATGTGGTGATTTGATTCTCTCGACATCGAGGGTTTGAGAATTTGATGTTTTGGTAGGCTCTTGGATGAGGCTTTGGACCTCACTTTGCCTCTGATTATATAGACGAATTGGAGGATATGTGAACCCCACAAAATTATTGGTCTTTCGGGTTCCTGGCAATTTCTTTAGGATTGCAAAGGCCACTCGTGACCATTGTCCTGGAACTGAACAGTGAATTTCACTCGTCTCTTTTTTTAATCAGGCCGGGAAAGACTGATGCCTAGTCAACTTCATTTAATCTTTTTTTTCCCTCCCATCTTGCGATGGGCCCAAAAGAAGAAACAAACGCAGATGCTTAACCCTTTCGGTCATTCTTCCTATACATTTCAATGAAGTTTCTGTCTGCTATAGATTAGTCCTCTTTGGTTGATAAATCCAAGACCATATATCACACCAGCATGATGCCATTATCTAATTTACTAAATGCCCTCGTTTCATCTTATTGCAATTGCATCATCGGTCGAGAATAGAGTATCCTGTTTGATTCACCTTTAGTCAAATATCATTGGGAAAATGCAAATACTTTTGGGTTAAATAGGTTTTTCAAAATGCAAATAGTGTTTGATAAATTGTAATTTTAAAGTGTATTACAAAACAACTTTGGCTTAAATGCCATTTAGTAAAAATTACATTTTACAAAGGACTTTTGCTAATTTTTTATAATTAAAAAAATAATAATTTTTTTTTATCTAGCTACCTAAGCCAAATTTGGCCACCATTTTGGCCAGAAATTGACTTCTAGAAGAGATATAAATTTTTCTATTTCTATTTCTAGATGAATTTCTAAGCAAAAATACTCGTTTGATAACAACAAAAATTCTACTCTAAAAATAGAAAATCGTTTGATAATAACACAAAATTTCTTCCTTTTGGACGGTGGGCTGCGGCGGTGGGCCCGGTGGACGGCGGTGGCGGCGACGGTGGTGGCAACCTGCGGCGGCGGCCGACGACGGCCCAGCGGCTACAGTGGCTAGCGACTAGCGAGACGGCGACAACATCGACGACAACTACCGGCGACCAACGGACGGCGATGGTGATGACAGGGCGACCGGTGGATGGTGGTCGGCGGCAACAGATGGACAACCGGTTCATAGCAAGGACGAACGATGAGAAGAATTTTTATTTCTCATTTCTATTCTAGAAATACAAAAGTAAAAAAAAAAATTATTTCGATTTCTATTCCAAAATTATTTCTAGAACAAAAATTTATTTCGAAATAGAAAAATGGAATAATTTTATCAAACGGATTTTTATTTGATAAAATTATTCCGAAAACAAGTGTAGAAAAGAAAAATTATTTCTGGAACAGAAATTGTAGTTTGTCATGCACCCCCTTAACAGTCTCACCTAGGTCTCGCAAACCTAGGCGACTACCACCTAGGTCACTTGGCGTAAGCAACCCCTTGGCCAACGATCATTAGCCTTCGTTCATTTATCCTAAGAAGATGAACAGTACCTATGAACAGTAACAGGACTTGCATTTCAAAAATGCAATTTTCCAAAAGACCTCTGAAGCTGCTTTAGGCTAAAGGCCCTAAGAGCCATTTGAAAATGTAATTGCATCTTGCTAAAGTTCTCCAAGAAATTGAACTAAATACGTTTGCATTTAGCCAAACCCTCTTAGAGCCAAAAGCTGCTTCCAAATGTTGAGTCAAATAGGGCCTATGTATAGAATCTTTTTTGTCTAATTATCTCTTTAGACATGACAAATGAAGAGCAAGTCTAAGATCCTTTCTGAGATATGAAACCTACAATTTTTATTGGGACGTTAATAGCTCGATCACCAGTCGAATGAAAATCACAGAACATCTTACAGTAAAAATTGAAGGGGGAAACTTGAAATTAACATGCAAATAGAATCAAAGGTTGGATTTGTCCTTTGGTGTTTGGTGGAACCATTCCGTATAATCACTAACGTATTTGATGAATATAATTAATGACTAAACCTAGACCATTCATAATGGGTTTACCACATCTTGTGTTATTATTTTATTGGTGATAGAAGGCAATTGTGATTCGGACTCTTTGCAACGAGAATAAGTTAACCAAAAGCTGAAAAAAACAGAAGGCTTTTTGACATTGTCCCCCAAAGAAACGTGAGCACCACAACACAGAAGCCTAGTATTCTGATGTTGCCATGGTTAGCTCATGGACACATCTCTCCTTTCCTGGAGCTAGCCAAGAATCTCTCACACAGGGACTTCCACGTATACTTCTGCTCCACACCCATCAATCTAAAGCCTCTCCGGGCACTCTGGTTAATGTGGTGATTTGATTCTCTCGACATCGAGGGTTTGAGAATTTGATGTTTTGGTAGGCTCTAATGTGCAGGCTCTTGGATGAGGCATTAGACCTCACTTTGCTTCTGATTATATAGAAGAATTGGAGAATATGTGAACCCCACAAAATTATTGGTCTTTCGGGTTCCTGGCAATTTCTTTAGAATTGCAAAGGCCACTCGGGACCATTGTCCTGGAACTGAGCAGTGAACTTCACTCTGTTGAATCAGGGCGGCGAAGACTGATGCCAAGTCAACTTCATTTAATCTTTTTTTGCGTCCATCTTGTGATGGGGCCAAAAGAAGAAAGAAACGCAAGAAACGCAGATACCTAACCCTCTCGGTCATTCTTCCCATACATTTCAATGAAGTTTCTGTCTGCTTTAGATTAGTCCACTGTGGTTTATAAATCCAAGACCAGATGTCACATCAGCATAATGCTATCATTTTATTGCTTAATGCACTCATTTCAACCGATTGCAGCTGTATCACTGGTCGAGAATAGTGTATCTACCAAACCATTTTTGTCTAAATATTTCAATGAAGTTTCTGTCTGCTTTAGACTAGTCCGCAGTGTTTGATAAATCCAAGACCAGATAGCACATCAGCATGATGCTATTACTTTATTACTTAATGCACTCATTTCATCTGATTGCAATTGTATAGACACTGGTCGAGAATGGAGTATGTACCAAACCATTTTTGTCTAAGTCATTTAATAAATGAAACTTTCATGAATAACTAATTAATTTCCTTTCTTTCAGTTATTCTTAATATATCTTCGGACATGACAATTGAAAAGCAAGTCTAAGATCCTTTCTGAGATATGAAACCTACAATTTTTATTAGGATGTTAGTATCTCGAGCACCAATTGAATAGAAATCACAGAACATCTGCAAGACAGTAAAAATTGAAGGGGGAAACTTGAAATCAGCTCGATTTGCTGCAGATAGAATCAAAGGTTGGATTTGTTTTTGGTGTTTGGTGGAATCAATCCCTGATATCACTAAGTCATTTGATAAATATAATTAATGATTTGATCTAGACCATTCATAATGGGTTTACCACATCGTGTTATTATTTTATTAGCGATAGAAGGCAATTGTAATTCGGATTCTTTGCAACGAGAATAAGTTAACCAAAAACTGACAAAAAAAGAAGGCTTCTTTTGATATAGTCCCCCAAAGAAACATGTGCCGTGGTGTTGATTACCTTCGGATATGTTCATCTTCCAATCTTTCTCCTGATTAATCAGTAAACACAGATTAGTGCTTAAGCAAGTAGAGAGGAAAATGAGCACCACAACACAGAAACCTAGTATTCTGATGTTGCCATGGTTAGCTCATGGTCACATCTCTCCTTTCCTGGAGCTGGCCAAGAAGCTCTCACACAGGGACTTCCACATATACTTCTGCTCCACACCCATCAATCTAAAGCCTCTCAGAGACACCCTTCTTGCTCAAGACTGTGTTCCTTCAATACAACTCATTGATCTTCACCTTCCATCTGATGAGTTCCCACAACTTCCTCCTCACTATCACACCACTAAGGATCTCCCTCCTCATCTCATGTCCACCCTCAAATCCGCCTTCGATTCTGCAAAGTCTTCCTTCTTTGACATCCTCGGATCCCTCAAGCCAGACTTGGTCATCTTTGATTATCTTCAACCATGGGCCTCAGTTGCAGCTAGTGAGCTGAACATAAATGCTGTGGTTTTCCTTACCATGGGGGCTGCCTTCTGTTCTTTCTTCACTCACTCCACTCATTGCCCCTTCAATGAATACCCCTTTTCGGCTTTGACTTTGCCCGAGTCTGAGAACTATAGAATCGCCGAGTTGATGAATGCCAGTGCCAATGGATACAAGAACAAGGAGAGGTTCTGGGAGTGCATGGAGAGGTCATCCAACATAGTCTTGATAAAAACATCCAGAGTCACAGAAGGCAAGTATGTTGACTATCTCTCTGAATTAGTGAAAAGGAAGGTAGTGACTGTTGGGCCTCTTCTTCAAGAACCTGCCAACAAGGACGGTGATGGAGAGAAGGTCATGGAGTGGCTCAATAAGAAACAACTTTCTTCAGTTGTGCTAGTTTCTTTTGGGAGTGAGTACTTCCTTTCTGAAGAAGAGAGGGAGGAGATTGCTTATGGATTGGAGCTCAGCAATGTGGGCTTCATCTGGGTTCTCAGATTTCATGGTGGAGAGGATGCTACAATACATGAGGCTCTACCACAAGGATTTCTACAGAAGATTGGGGACAGAGGACTGGTTGTGGAAGGATGGGCCCCACAGGCCGAGATTTTGGGACATCCAAGCATAGGTGGGTTTGTGAGCCACTGTGGTTGGAGCTCAACATTGGAGGCAATTCTTTTTGGAGTTCCAATCTTAGCCATGCCAATGCACCTTGATCAGCCTCTGAATGCAAAACTTGTGGTGGAGATTGGTGTGGGCATGGAGGTGGACAGGGGAAGTGGGGGGTTCAGGAGGGAGAAATTGGCAAGAGTTATACAACAAGTGATGGTGGAGGAAAAAGGGAAGGAAGCCAAAAGAAATGCTCAAGAATTGGGTATGAGGATGAGAGAGAAGCAAAAAGAAGAGATGGATGACGTGGTTGAGAAGTTGAAGCAGCTTATTGGAGCATAATTTCTCTGTTGGTTGAGTAAAAAAGAGAGAATGTGTTTGAAAAAGTAGAGGGTATGAAAGAAAAAAAAAATCATATAAATTGATGTTGCAGTTTGAATATTACAAATGAGTGGCATTCTGATAAGTACCAAGGAGTTTGTTCATTTACTGAAATCACACTGAAAATAACAACGTTGATTGGGTTCCTCTCTTTCGTTTTGCACTGTGGTTCTTTTTTTTCTTCCTTGTTTCTTTTATGGGAGAAATGGAGATTGTCAGTATTTGTGAAAGTCACAGGCTGATGTTGAAGTTTAATCGAATCAAACTTGGAATGAGAATCAGATGGTAAACCAGTTGTTGGTTGGTTCAATGCATCCCAAAGCAGGCAATAATTTTTCACCGGAGAACAACATAGCCAAAACCCAGGATTCTACTGTACTAGGTACACCACAAGCACCTTTTTCTTGTTTCCCATCATTGACAGAGTTCATTTTATCGATTTTCCCTTATAATCAGAAGGAAATTCAACTGTTGAAGGTCCATATACCAGAATTTCTTTTCATCCACAATGAAAATGAACGACTTTCTGGTCTGGCATGCGCTAAAAAAAAGTAGAATAAATTCCATACACACAGACAGTTCCCCTCAGAGAGGGCGCCTTATTAGCCCGCCATGTTTTTCTCTTCCTAAGGTGAAGCATAGTGTTCTTTACGAATAACAAATTAAACAGCGTACAAATACCAAGATCTGGAAGGGAGATCTTGAGAGCTGAGATTAGGAACACGTTGAAATATTTCCTCTCTTAAGCCCCTAGCGAAGGGTTTCTACATTTTTGCTCAGCTCTTCCAGCTTCTTCATTCTTGACCTCTCGCTCTCGCTTACCAGCTGATCAGCAGGTGACACAGTGAACGAAAATTTGGAGCAAGACAAGGAAACCATAAGCAGGGAGCAAGCATTAGAGACAGTCAACATGGGAAATTTTCCCTCAAAAGTTCAACAAGAATCTAAAAGAAAGATCAGATGCTATAATGGACAGAGATTTTACCTCCATCAGTCTGGCAACCAGCTGAGCCTTTTCTTTACTCTTCTCATTGAATGCCTCTAACACTTCTCTGTATTCTCTCTCCTGTGACATGTAAAAGCTTCAGGGAATCCAATAAATAATATCACCACACGGAAATAATTCGAGGGCAAGCTGCGAATTTATATCTCCTCAAGTGGCAACAAGTTTGTACTGAAACAACATTGTGTTCCAAAATAATTTCAAGCATAATAAGGTCTCATAAACAATCTTCCTCGGCATTCATGACAGTGTTGTTGAAGGAACAACACATAGGCCATTGCCAGAAAGCATTTTCTGAGATGAGATAATCAGCAAGAGCTCAATGGTCTTTTTTTAAGCATGAGCTGAAATTGAATGCTACAGAAAGGATGTGGACCAGGCCAGTGGATCATTTTAATTCACATTAGAGGTCTATATGCTTTAACACTAGAGTGAGGACATCCAAGAGAAAAAGAAAAGGGAAATACAAGAGAAGATACGCTCAACCTTCTTCTGGCAGCTCAGTCCCAGTGGCTTTAATTCTCGGTTAACAATGTCTATCTTCTTGCGCACAGTGCCGACCTCCTTTCTCATTGGATCTGTAAGAGCTTCTAGCTCCTGATACATCATTGCATATTCAAAGGATCACGTAATATCCTTGCACTAAGTTATCGAATCCCAGTTGACCAGATTCATCTCAATCAATGCTATCAAGCCATTATACACTGAACCTTTGAAAGCACTTTTATTTCATGACTGTTAGACCGCTGGCCGCCAATCCAATTGGCAGCTTATTTTTCCAGATTAATGCAGCATTAGACCACAAGACTTAACTCTTACTGTCATTCCCATGATTGAAAATTTTAACTACAACTAAAATCTCCTCTTTTTACTACTGCTTTAAGTTAACTTACATCTAGAATCTCGGCCAACCGCTTGCTGGCTTCCTCAACACGGCCCAACTGATTTTGCACTTTTTCCTTGACCTCTGTCTTCCTCCTCTCGATCTCCTCTTCCTTTGACCTGAATGCAGCAAGAGCCGATCTCGACACCTCGTCATTCTCGTCTTTGATGGGGCTCTCACTGAAGCTGAGAAATCCTGAGTTCCTCACTCTTTGCATCTGTAATTGCTGCTGCTGCTGCTCGAGTATTTGTCTCTGTGGCGTCATCCTTCCTCTCTTGAATTCTCTCTTTTTGAAAATTATGGCCTTCTTTTTCCTTTTGTTCCTTCTGTAAAGGTGGTAACAACTCCCGCCAGCTTTGGATATATAAGAGGGAAAAAAAAAACAGTCTCCGCAACAGAACATGACAATGATGTGCAGTGACCAACATTCCAAACCTTCCTGAAAATGCAAGTATGGAACTAATAGATGAAAATCATTACAAATTACTCGTGTAGTTCCAACGATGTCTACTGTAAACATTATAACTTTTTTTTGCGACACCTTTCTTGTTTGCAGCTAGAACTTTCTTGCACAGCTGTCTATATTAGATTATTGTTGTTATGAGAATAACAACGTCAAGATGGGCCTTTCTTTGGTTAAATGGGCATTATCTTGAGTTGGTGTCTTGGCAAATTCAACTAACAGCTACAGCCTTTTTCTGATCAGGTTGCTATTAGAGTCACCCACCATTGAAAAGGTCAATTTCTATTCCCTTCTTGTATGAGATTTCGCAGGTTTAATGCCCTCGCAAGAAACAGGGTTGAGCTGTTTACAGTTTGACGATGAATGCTTGAGGTTGAAGGCACGGCACTCGATTGGACAGCAAGCGCTCACCTGCACTCAGCACGAGCGGCAGGCGTGGAGGAGAAGGCAGATTAGGAGAGATTTGCCTTCATCCCATGATAACTAATTCGGTTTTATGTTGGTAATCTTTGCTCTTAATCTTTTGTGTCTTGGCATCATGTAATTTCTAGTATGATTGCGCACATAGGCCAATTTTCCATTAAAGTAGGACTGAAAAGACTATCTGTCAAGTTTCGTATAAAGCCAATATGGCAATTTCCGTGATGAAAAGTAACATATTTGACCTATCATTAACAAGTTCTCCATTAGACCAGTAAATATCCACGATTAATGCAATAAATGAAATGGTGAGTATAAACATGTTAGACACAAATAATTTCTCTCACATGGAAAGTTGCGCGTATGAAAAAAATTGGCATTTTTAAGATCATGTGAAATCGCCTAATTATAAAATGTACAGAAGATTATTTGATGGAATTAACTATTGACGTGATAGGAAGAAATTGTAAGCATATCTATGCAAAGAAAGAATATTTCAAGATTTGATTTTTTTTTTTTTTTTTTTGGGGATAACTTTGGTTATGAGATGGAAAATATTCATGTTTTAAAATAGAAATACGCCAAAGAATATGATGCAATTATCAATTCACACATTTGCCCATTGATATGAAGAAGACTCGTGAAATAACTAAATTGTAGATGTTCCGAGGATGAAAGAAAGAATTGCGATCCCTTAAAAAATAATTCTTGCATTGTATAATGGCATCAAACGTTGGATACACTTCAATTTTCAATTATTTCACGCACTATAGTCTTGATAGTCTTGCGACGAGATCGTAAATGTGCACATTATTTTTTATTGAGTTATGCTTAGATTGGCTACATTGTAATCTACAGAATTATGAGGGGATCAATGGGAATCAATGAATCGATGCAATTTCGTTTCTTTACAAAAAGCTATTTACTTCAATAAACCACGAGTTATATTTCATGATGAAGGTAATCGATCTCATGCGGTGCTTGTGTTTTATCCCACGCGCTCTACTTCTTAGGACTTATTTGCTAACACTCCCGAAAACAATTGATTATGTTCTCTTACTCCTGAGAGGAAAAAAAACATAAATCCGTTTGGTAAATTTTTTGTTCTCGAGAGCAAAAATCAATTTTTTTTCTCGAAAATATATTTGGAACAAAATTAAGAAGTAAAAAAAAAAAAAGTTTCATTTTATTACCGTGAATAAGTCCTAGAATCAATTCTAATTTTTTTCTTTTCTATTCTCTTTCCTTGGTGAGGCTCATCGAGCTGAGCCTTGCCATGGTTGGGCAAGGCTGACCTCGTGCCGCCTGGGTGAGGTTGAGCTTCGCTGATGGCCTGCAACCGGCTATAGAGAATGAGGAAGAAGAAGAGAAAAAGAAAAATAAGAATAATGTAATAAAAGTATTAAAAAATTAAAAGAAACGAAAAAAAAAATTTAAGGATTTTACCAAACGCATTTCTATCATAAGAATACAAATTTTGGACAGTTATTAAGTATATTCTTTTGCTAAAAAATTATCATCAGGAATAGAATTAGAAAAAATCATTTTCGATCAAAAATTGTTTCAGAAGTAAAATTGTTATTAAATGCACTCTTAATTACAAAATCAGCTCCTATGCTGATGCTTGATGCTTGTGCCCATGCTTCGGCATCAAGTATAAAAATCAGTGTTCAGTATGCTCTTCGCTTGCGTGAGAAGTCAAAAAATAGGTCAAGTCCCTCGCAAGCAAGGCCTGATAAGGTGGACCCTCTTGGCTGGTTCGACAGCTATGAAATTAAATTGATTCTACCGCTGAGAGCGAGCGGTTGACGACGTTTGACCTTGTAGAGTCATTTGATGATGGGGTAGGAGGGTGGGCGGTACTCGGTTTCCAGATTTGGATAGTACCGATGATCCTAAGTAGGGCCGAGTAATGGGTGGATGTTGGGTGATTCGATATTGTAGACTGAAATCCTTGACTTTTGACGACGGGTACCTCCGCTCGGGTCGCCCCGAAAAGCCGGAAGAAAGAGTGGGCTGGTTCGGGCAATGACATCACGTGGAAAGGCCGCTCGACTTTACTAGGGCCGAAGCTGGCCAATTATTTCGACGTCGATGGAGGCAACGTATAGGACCCGGCCTTCAGTTTCCGGCCAAGATCTGAGCTCGCCCGATGACCATCTCTCGTCATAAATGTCTCGGCCAGACGAAATTGCTGCCGTGATTTGTGGTCTACTGAACCAGTCGCGACTCGAGGGGGATCTGCAGAGCCAAACTGCACATAGGAATTGGATGTGCAAATGATCTGGTGAAGCCAAAGTCCGAATCAACTTGCCGAGTCAAATTGCTCGTGATTCGGATGAGAGCCGAATGGTAAAACGATGCCATTTCTGTAAAATTTTCTGAGATCTCTTTTTAACTGTTAAATTGTTGGATTAAGTGACGGTTCAATATACAGATAGTTTAACATTCCCCTAGTGCATGGACCGGACTTTAGCCTAAAGATTAAAGCATAAAAAATATAGGAAAGCGAATAAGGGATCTAAAGTTAAAGGTAAAACGGTAACTTGAGTTTGAGATCTTATGTGATTTAGTGATTAGCCACTGATCATTTTGCTTGCATGTGGTTATAAATCTGTCCGTGAAGAATGAGTGTATGACTATCTCTATTAACCATGGTTTTCATTTTGTTTATTAGGGGCTTACCTTATTGTGTTGATTTTTGAGATTCCCATAAATCCTTTTATGTCTTACTTTTGTAATGAATAAAGATTTATTTGAACAAAAATATAAAGAGTCTTGAAACATTTAAACTCACAATTTCATAACTGTAATATCACCGTTAATTGTCCGAAAAATCCAAATTGTTAGATGAACGAAGGTTCGAAGCACCTTGATTCCCATGAGAACCATAGTAGCTATGAACTTCTATTTTCTCCTTACCTTTCTCATTATAATTGCTTTTGTCGAAACAAAATCTAGCTCTAGAACTAGTTCGGCACATATGATAACATTGTATTTGAATATGACATGATATATTTTGTTTTTTCCAATTCGATCGTCCCCAATATATAAGATAGCCAATAAATACTAATTTCCGGATCTTATTTAACAAATTGCAGTTGATCATTGATGGAGATTACTTATTATTTCACAAACCCCGTTTATTTATTGGGTAAATTTCACTTTACTCCCCGGACCCTGGCTAGCTTTCATGGTAAATCATGATTTAGTTTTACCATCTTAAATTCTCATCATTTTTCCCATTAAACAATAAATATAAGTTCTTACACTTCTTTACCTTCCCGATTTACAGATCATTTCATTTATTAGCATCGTCAGGCTTTCTCTTCAAGACATGCAATATAAGTGATTCACTAGTTGAAATGCGATGGAGAGAATTTTCCAAATAGTAAATGATATTTCCTTCTATAAAAAGGATTTATTATATGGCGGTTGACATATCATGCCCAAGAATTGCGTGCAATACACGCTCCGACGAAAAAAATCCATGGTGTTCCACGATGAAAGGGGAGTTGAAGTATATAAATTTTGAATTTAGGGTTTGACGTGTAAGAGAGTGAGAGTTCGGAGGGTAATATCAAAGGATTTAAAATCAATAATTTCACGTATAACAGTAAAAGACAGTGAGATTTGAGGGGGCAAACTAAAAAAATTCTAAAGTCGGGGGCCTAACGTGGAAGACGACGAGAAAATCATGGGACAAAGTGAAATTTCCACTAAATCGGGACTCGAGCCCTACAGCAATAGGATAGAACCATATAATAGAGGGCTCTGGCGACGAAGCGGCAATAACCGCTCTTTCCTTGCGCGCAGCGGTTTGCAGTGAAAAAAGCAGGCTCTCGAGAGCAAAAATGGCTTGACATTCTCTGCCGTCGAAGGTTGGATGATGCTTTCTTTGCCTTCCTTAAAGCTTGTAAAATCTGTCGATCGCTTGCATCCGCTGTCCGAAATTTTCAGTTCGTCACCTTGATCGAGAGGAGGTTCTGGTTTCCCCGTTCGGGAGGCGCGCCGTCGGTGCGAAACCGGGGGCTCGCGTTTTCGCATGCATTCTAGGATTAGGGATTCGGTTGTTGCTGCGATTAGGGTTTCGAATGGTGCCGGAGGTTTGATCGGTGTTAGTTTCGTCTGATCGGAGGCGAAACGCGAGGAATTTGCCTTCCGTACTTCGAGTTCTGTCAACTTGAAAGCAATGCGTGAAGGCGGCGGTCGCGTCAGGTCCCGGACTCCTCCTCGCCGGAGGAGTGGTGGCCGCGGATTCTCGCCTCCTAGGCACCGACGGCGAATCTCGCCGCCCAGCCTCCGCAGGCGTTCGCCGGTGCGTTCTCCGGCACGGCGCCATGGGGAGTATTCTCTATCTCATCGGCGTCGTTGCGGTGATTATGAAGAAGAAAGGAAATCGCATTTGACATATGGCGCGAGTTATGGGGATTTCGCTTCAGCGCATGCTCAGAGAGACAGGTCGGAGGAGCGGTTGAACAGAGCCGGTGAGTCATCCCTGCCTTTTCGCGGCCGCCAGGATTATTCGCCGCCTCGGCGCCAGGATGTCTCACAGCACTTGCAGTCACAGACACATTCTCAGTTTGCATCAGGCTCAGATTTCTGTCGTGCTCGTGAAGATCTGAGGAGGACAGGTGTAGTCTTTCCTGAAGAAAGACGTGCAAGTTTGCGTGAAGGAGGATTAGACAAGGCTAATGCATTAGGAAGTGGAGATAGGGGTGAGCACCTCTCGACAACTATGCGGTTGGATGAGGGTTCGTCATATGGAAATTCCACTCTGACAAAGTTTCAGTGGAATCATTTATTGGAAGAGGAGCAAGAAAGCTTCGGTATCAGTAGGGACACTGTTGTTCCACACATTAGGAGCAGGGGTGCTGATTACCTTACCAATGCTTATAGAACTGATAGTCAAATATTTTACCAGGGCAAGGAGGTTTTGGATAAGAGGACGGTTCACAAACCTGCTTTCCTTGATGATAATGTAAAGGCTAGGACTTTTCCAGGACATCTTGGTTTAAGTGTGAGACCGAGTGATAGATACCAGTACACTGATGGTAACTATGCAGAGCCATTGGCTAAATCGGGTTTGGATGACCCAATATCCAATGCTAAGCTTCCAGGAATAGAGTCATCTAGTGTAGGTGAGATAGGCAAGTCCAGCTTGAACGGTGATTCAGCTAATGCAATGTCGACTACTTGGACAAGAACATATTCAACTTTGCCTGTACATGTTCCAGATGACAACACTCTACCTTCTCCTTATAAGAGTTTGACAAAAACATATTCTCCTTTGCCTGTACGTGTTCCAGACAACAACATTCTACCTTCTTCTCATAAAAGTGGCCATCCATTGCCTTCAGAAGGATTTAGCTGGAGTCATGGGACTGGTAACCGTGACTCATTTGCTGAAATGCCTCCTCTCCGGTCATCTACAGGGTCTGAATATCCTTTGAAGGACTTGTTATGCTATAACCGGACTCTATATGTTCCAGGGCAGGATCCTGTTGGAGTTAACAAGCACTTTGAAAGGCAAAGGAAGGAGAGGAGTGATGTAGACAATTTACCTGATAAATCGTTTTATGAAGAGATGGATAATATTAGTGAAACATATGGGCTGCATGATTCATCCAAAGCCAGTCTTATGTGTCTCGTTGAGGATAAACAAGGCGGCTATGAAATACCTCAGGAGGATTGTTTAACAGAAAGCTGGAAGTTGGACCATCCTGATTATCCTACTGAAGCTTTATATATGAGAGGGCGTGAGGAATGCTTTGGTCCTGCAAGTAGTCATAGACGATATAGAAAAGAGACATATTTAGATAGCAAAAGCCTGCAATTGGGAGGAGACGATGCTTTTGGAAACAGTGACGATCTTTGGGTGTATAGAGATGGTTTGAAGAACATGCAGTTGCCAGAACTTAATGATGGGTTGCACGAGAGAGACTGGAGCCCACAACATAGGTTTTCAGTTGAAGAGACGGGTGCTATAGGCCAGTCTGAAAGATCTCTTAAAAGGGAGGATAGTATGGATTTTGCAATGAGGAGTCATTACCTTGAAGGTGATTTTTACCGAAATCAGAATGCCAGCCAGAAGATCTGGGAACCTCATTATGGCAATGAAGACTGGAGTGATGAAGATAGTCACTTGTACGATAACTTCCAACCGCAGACGATCAAAAGGACATTTAAGGCAGATACTTATGAGAGTGGTGTTTGTGATGACTACTTGTCTTGTGAGCACCTCCCAGTACGTCTGCAAGGAAGACTGAGGAAGCCCATAAAGTTAAAATCTAGAGACATACATAAGAGGTTGGGGCCACCTCAAAAAACTTGGTCATCTATTCCTTGGACGAAAAGACATTTCCACAGGAGAAATCCTAATGATCACGAAAGTCACATTGTTGAAGGTGGCAATTGTATGGAAACACGAGTTGCTTTATCAGAGGATGAGGCGGCATATGCCAAGGCAGAGCCGCCTGAGGACTCTAAAGAGTTTAAGCAGCTCGTGAACGATGCCTTTCTGAAGTATTTCAAGTTTCTTAATGAAACTTCAACCCAACGTAGAAAGTACACTGATCAGAGAGGATCTGGCCCATTAAAATGTGGTGTTTGTGGCAGGTCTGTCATAAAATTTGAATCGCGATCTGTTTACAAGTGGAGCAGTTTCTTTTCTCACTGTCCCATGCAAGTTGATTTGTTTTCCACAGTAAATTTTTATAAAGCTACATATGAAATGAATTTAGTTGCAAACAGTTCTACTGGTCCTGCCCTCTGCTTTATGGTTACTCTTTTTGAAGTGTTGAGTGGTCTATGCTACCATTGCTGTTGGTTCGGATTAGCAAATCTGATGAGCAAATAACTTAGGGTTATGTCATTCTGATTGTTCTTATTGGATATAATTGGATCTACATAAGTTGGTGCCGATGGAGTTCAGATTTGAAATAAACATGGTCAGTCTTTTCTGCACTGGCACCGATCCTATAGTATATGCAATATGTTGTTGGACAGAGAATGGAGAAGGACTTTTTCTTATGACCTTCTAATTTCCTCCATTGTTGTTATAATCTGGTTTCCGGATTTATGATGGACTCTTGGAGGAAGAGAGTTCTGATGTTGGTTGAAAAATGACTAGGGCTGGTGGTTAGATTTTAAATGAAGGCAGCCATTTGGAGATAAGGGATATATTGGATATTTAGTTGGGCTGTCAATGGTGGGGTTTAGTACTGGTAGTTTGTGACTTCTTAGGGAAGAAGAGAAAATGTCTCTTGACCATGTTAAGGTTATGATAATAGATGCACCACTCATAATCTTTTGGCTTTAAGTGGTTGCTAGATGATAGCAGGCGGTGATTTTGATGATTTATCATTCCCCATTTCTAGTTTCACTAATATAGACCAAAAACTAAGTAAAGTGATCTTTGTATTTTCTAGGTAGCTCTATCTTACCATGTCCGTATCATGTTATCAAGAGGTGCTCAGAATAATGGATATGTTCATGCAAGAGCGATTTTCTTTCTATAATGCTGGTTGATTGCAAAGTACCTCTGTTGCGTCTCACTGTATTTGTCATATTTTGTCTAGTTTTGGTTTAATTGCCGCTTATGTCAATCTCCTTGTGGAGATAAGTTTGGAACGTCTTGTCAATATTTTATTGAATATGAGAGTCCTGGAATTGTTACACCCCCCCCCAAAAAAAAAAAAAAAAAAAAAAAAAAAGTCTGTGTGCGTCGACTTGGTTATTTAGAACTGTGTGCCCAGCCTGATTTTGTTGTCACTAGTGTGTGTGTGATTTGAAAGGAGGAAAAAATGAATCACAAGATTTTTCTTATATGCACAAATTTTACAGTTCTTGTAGGTGCATGCGTGATCACAGCTTTGCTTCTTTTTCTTCTTTCTTTGCATCTCAGAAGCCTATTTAGCCAGGGTGCTGCTCTTTTTGGTGTTCAATTTGTTTGTTTTTGGAAGAGAATAATTTCCTCGATTGAAAATTTTTACTTTATAGTGGTTTACTTATGTAAAATTGTTTATGCTGGGTTTCTTATTCATTCCCCCTTGGCTGCATGTTTTTGTCAGCAACTCAAAGGAGTTTGGCAACACAGTAGCTTTGGTCATGCACGCAGTCATGTCCAAAAATGTTGGCTGTCGCGTGGAGCACCTGGGATTTCACAAAGCACTGTGTGTGCTGCTGGGATGGGATAGTGCACCAGCAACTAATGGTCCCTGGGCCTGGAAAATGCTTCCTCCTTCTCAAGCCTCTTCCTTGCGAGAGGACCTCATCATATGGCCGCCAGTAGTTGTCATTCACAACAGTTCCATAGCAAATGCTTCTTCAGGAGATAGGGTGATCATCAGCATCGAAGATCTGCAGACTGTTCTGCCAGGTAAAAGTTTTTGACTGTGTTTCTATTATTGAGTGAGCTTGGTTAGTGGAGACTGTGCCCTTTCCAGTGGAAATGCTTTTACCTCTGGGTTCCATCTCCCTTTTGAATTTTTTGTTGGCTTGTTTGGCTTTGTAAATGTGTTGGGAAGGGTCTCCAGCAGTGATGCATTAGATTTAGCAATCTATGATGAAGTTGTTGCCCGTGTGGTGGTTTCCTTGTTTGATATTACGTTTGTTTTATTTCATTGCTAATATGATCGTACTTGTTATCCATTTTATTCTCCTCTTTATCGTAATTTCAGTTTAGTTCTGATTTCTAGAGAACCCCTACCTTCCCCGATCCATTCGATACATGCAAATTCTTATCCCTTTGTAGTCTAACTTTTTAATTTGTGATCAAGAGATGGGATTTGCTGTTGGAATAAAGAAAGTCTCTCGGGGAAAGCCTGCAAATCAGAGTATCATGGTGGTATGTTACCAACCCACCTTGTCAGGTCTGCTGGAAGCTGAAAGGCTTCACCAGTATTTTGCTGAGAACAAGCATGGCAGAGCTGAGTTGGAGCAAAGGAGTTGTCCTAGCAGCAGGGGAAGCAGCCAAAGAACAGGATCGAGTGTAGCAAATAAAGCGGCCAGCATTCTATACGGCTACTTTGGAATTGCAGAGGACCTTGATAAGCTGGACTTTGAGACCAAGAAGAGGAGCGTTGTCCGGAGCAAGAGGGAGATGCAGCACTTCGTTGATGCTGCACTCGAAAATCGGTGATCGCATCATGTGGCTCTGTAAATATTCTTGTCCTTTTGGTTGACCTGGTCACGTGCATCTGATTGTATTTATACATGTCGGCGAGTAGATAACATCTGTCTTCTGGCTTCTCTAGTCCGGCTATAGGATCATCGCAGACCCAACTCCTTTGAATGGAAAGAAGAGCGTCCCTTTTTATTTTAAGAAATGCGCTGATTGCTTATATCTTTAACTGCCTTAAACTAGATTTTGTGCTAATGATACAGCAATAGCCATCCGCACTTGAATTGGGCCACAAAATGTTTTCGTTAGGATTAGCCTATAATTTATCGCACATAAAAGAAGTGGCATTAGAGACTGAATATGAATTATAGCTCTAGGAATAAACTGCTTCAAGCCGATCTACGATCCCAAAGGAATTCTAATGCCATTTTGGGAGCATTGGCATTGTGACATTGTTTCCAAGGTCCGGTGGCTGGTGCATATGTTGGTTGTTAAATTTGAACTTCATTTTCTCTGATATGGCATGCGTAAAGTCTTACCAGCATGATTGTCACCAATTTCCTACATTATACACATCGGATATTCATGTAGAAATTAGGGAAACTCATAAAGTGGAATTTCAATTATTTGATGGCGGAATAGTTTGCTTTCTGCATCTTCCGGTGCAGAACATCTTTGTCAGGCCTTGCGATGCCCAACTCGGCTTTCTTTTAACAACTGGAATTGATCATACAGACAATACAAAAACTCCTCTTACACCATTCGGAAATATAGAGCTATAGCATATCCTTCTTCCCGATCCCGTGGGCCATGTTATAGATGCCCCGTCCCTGCAACCCCACCCAAAAGTACGTCAAAAACTTAATCCAAAGGGCGGTAATTGAATTTAACGACCGACGACGAGCGAGAGAGGAGAGAGACTTAACGGTCATGTACATGGCGGTGGCGGCCAGCGCAAGAGGGATGGCAACGGAGGTGATCTTGTCGTACGGTCCCTTCAGGTACGTGGGTTTGTTGATGGTTTGGAAATACTTCTGCTTCTCTATGAGCTTCTCCCTCGGCCTAAACGGTGGCTCCGGCTCCGACATCCTGCAATCCACGCGCAAAAAAACATGCCGCGAGGCATCATGTGAAAAAATTACCGCCGCAAGTCGGCAGGAGGAACAACTCCCAAAAGCAAGTCGGGCTAGAGTTCATACAGATTGGTTCAGCAGGGAAACGAAGAAAGAAGAAGAAGCAGCCTGACGCTTTGGATTGATGCTCTGAGCAGCGAGTAAAAGTTAACGAAGCGAGTGAAAGTTAAACGAAGCAGAGTTCTAGAGGCAACGAGAAGAGGATACAAGCATAATATATGCCAGAGAGCATGCGTGTAAAGGGGGAGAGAGCGTGGTGAGCTCGAGCATCTCCTGGATGCTTCTCGCCTTCTCGGTGGTTCCCGAGAGGTCAGGAAGACGAAAGCCCGAGGCTGAAAATGTTGGGTTTATGCGACTTTCAAATGGGCCACATCCTCGTGATGCCAAACCCTACTCGCCCTTTTTATTTCTCTTCTCCTTCTCTTGTCTAATTTTGGTCCAAATTCACTTAAGCTAGTCTGGTAAAAAAAAAGTGCTAACTTAAGAAGAGACCAAACCATGTGCTCGTAGAAATGTGGAAATTCAAGTCATTTCGAGCTGAAAAGGTAGGCTGCTTCGAATGCGTTCGATTAAAAAAAAAGAAAACCTAAAAAGTTGCTAGGAAATACAATTAGGTTTTGTAATTCTATTTGGTCTCTGATTTTGGATAGAAAACCAAACCATAAGAGTCAGTTTGGTTTGATTTTGTAAACTCTCTAAAGGAAAAGTTTTCTTAAACCATATCAAATCGAAGTCTGTGAATTAAAAGCTAGTAACCAATGGCATGACATCTTTAAATACACCGATGTGATATGCCAAAAAAGAAGCCTTCAAACGCCTATCACGAAATATTAAGAAGAGACCAAATCACGTGCTTGCAAAAACACGAAGATTAAAATTGTAAAGATAGGCTACTTCAAATGTGTTTCATTAAAAAAAAAAAAACTAAAAAGTTGCTACGAAATACAATTAGCTTTTGTGATTCTATCCAGTCTCTACTTTTTGAATAGAAAATCAAATTGTTAAATATATCAAATCAAAATTCATAGATTAAAAGCTAATAATCAATCACTGCGTCTTTAAATACATTGATGTGATATGCCAGAAAGGGAGCTCTTGAGCGTCCACCAAAATCATCACGAGTCAATCTTTAATTGACAGTCCAACCCCATTGACATATAGATAACATATATATATATATTGGCATGCACCCATATAATGCTTCTACCTTTGTAAAATGGAATTTTCTTTATCGAACTAATGCCTTCTTATAAATTAGTTCATTTTGCCAGATTAAGGTAAAAAGGATATAAGTCCGACCAAAAAAATTTGGTTCGAGCATATCTTTTTTATTATTATTTATAATTATTCATTTTTAGTGGTAATTAAATCAACTCGTGTGTAAATCGTTCTGCTTTGTACCCTGTCCCTATACCGTAAGTTACGATACAGACTACAGAGACCACACGGTTGCAGGAAAATTATTTTGACTCCCAGCTCACGTGAGCTCGTTTCGCATGAGACGTTAGATTTTCGTGGGACCCAGTATCGTGCCTATAATATCAACGGCACCCGTGACTTAAACAAGGAGACCGAAGCCCGTGGCCCGCGGCAAAGCGACCGTTCAGGTTAAACTAGATCGAGACCCGCGAAAAAAAAATGGGCGCAATGGCCCAACGTCCCACCGGCCCATAAGGCCCAACTCGAGATGAAAAGCGCGGGAAAAGAGCAGCATCAATAGATTAATCATTTTATCGCCCCGCCCTTCTTTTGTCTCGCGGCACTGCGAACTGAGATCGTCGCGGGCTCGAAAACCCTCTCTCTCTCTCTCGCTCTGCGGGATTCGCTTTCTGCGGAAGTCGTCGGCGGTTTCGTCTCTACCGTACTCCGATCGCCCACGAGATGAATGGCGAGAGCCGGAAGCGGGAGCGCATGGACTCCCGGAGCTCGAGGAGGTGGAAGCAGAAGCAGCGATCTGCCGAGGAGGAGCTCGAGTCGAAGCTAGGGTTCGATCTCTTCTCCGAAGGCGAGAAGAAGCTCGGCTGGTTGCTCACCTTCGCTCCCGTACGTACGCTTTGCCGCATCTTTCGCCATTCGGCCGGAATTTTACCTCCTGCTTCAGCTCGTTTCCCGATTCCGGTGGCATCCGGAAGTTATTTGTTTCTCAGCTTGTTAATTGGAGGATATGTTGAGGAAGAATCGATCGCTTGTCCGAGATTTCTTGGCTCGATGATGTTCTGGATTTTTGACTTTTAGTTTGTTTTGCAGTCGTCGTGGGAGGATCCCGAGACGTTCAAAGTCTATAGTTGCATCGATCTTTATTTTGTTTCTCAGGTGACTGATGATGCTGAAATACATAGATTGCATAGTTCGAATGTTGTCTGTGTCCATCGGTGTGCTATTGTATCGACCGTTTACTCCTTGGAATTTGATTGCAGGATGGTAACAGTTTCAAGTCAAAGTACAAATTTCGTCCTTATTTTTATGCTGCAACAAAGGTAGGGATGGAATGATTCTCTGTCATCCATGTTTCTGATATTTTAGCCATGGCTAGAAATGAGCTGGAAGCAAAAGATTGAGATTAATATTGTTGACGATGCATGATGATGCCAAATAGACCATAACGTAGAATGTACCGTGACACGGTGAAAAAATTTTCCTCAAGCTGCTCACTCAATGAATTTTGTCAACTCAATGAATTTTGTAAGTGCAAAAAATTGTAGTTAGCACTGTTGTGGCCATATGATTATTGCTCCTGGAGATTAAACATCTGGAAAAGTGGGTCAGTTGGAGTAGCAGAGGTCCCCATTGATGGACATTACTAGCTGTGCTGAATTTGTGAAGTGCTTAGAGAATAGAGATGATGGTTCAGTTTCCGTGATGAAGTTTGGGAAACATTTTGGGAGGTGCTGCTGTTTCGCATTGTATTTAAATTCTTGTGTTCCTGCAACACTAATTTAGGCGGTGTTCCCTGTACTGTTTGTGCAGGAGAAAGTGGAAATGGACGTCGAGTCTTATTTAAGACGAAGATATGAAAGCCAAATTGCTAATATTGAGATTGTGGAGAAGGAGGACCTTGATTTAGTAAGCCGCTCTTTTTTCTTTTTTGCTTCTGCAGTCACTGTTTATTGCACTTTGCATGGATTAGATTTTCTTTCCATGTTCATTTCTTTATGCTGTGTCTAGGTTTTTTTACCACATTTTATTGGCAACACCATTCTAAGAAATTAGATCTATTCTATTGTCAAGTGAGCTGCCGCAAAAGACTAGAAAAAGGTCGAATGGACATTCATTTCTTATTTAAAAATCATGGAGCTGGAGTTTATTTAAAATCTGATTATGTTAATTCCGCTTCCATCTCTTGGCCCATTAATCAGGTGCACTTACCATGATGGGTTCAGCTTCCTACTGAAGCTTTTCCTGATATTTTACAAAAAAGATCTACAACTATTTGCATGGAGAACTAGATACATCTTTTTGTTTTTTGATGGGTTGATTAAAAAATTGTAACAAATTGATGACCTTGAATAGCAGAATTGATGTTTTCTTCAAGTTCAAAAGGGGTGCGTGGATGAAAAATCTTGTGGATCATGATATATGGAATTTGGAATTCTTTGTGCTTTTGAAATGCTCTACATACAATTAGAGGCATGAATTTTCTGTTTGATTCTCTTATATAGTGTTATCTGTGGAAACGAAATCTCTCACTCTCAACCAAAGACTATATTCGTTTTGGAATTCTTTGTGCTTTTGTTCCACAAATTGGGCATCTCGGGGGTCCAAATATCCACATTGCAGTCCTTACAAAGTGGAATTTGTTTCTTCAAGCTTGAGGTGATGTATTGTTAATTACTTCTTTTTTCCCTAAAAGAGATGATCTGTTATGGGCAGAAAAACCATCTCTCTGGATTGCGGAGATCATATCTTAGAATATCCTTTGATACTGTTCAACAATTAATGAATGTGAAGAACGACCTTTTGCACGTTGTTGAAAGAAACTGGACAAAGATGGAAGCTGCAGAGGCATATGAATCTATATTGATGGTGAAGAGGTAAGCTTCGTATTCTTTTCAAGTCTTCATTCTTATGGAATGGGTACATTTGTTGGTTTTCAATGTTCAATCAAATGTAGCAGAGTCTTATATTCTGTTCTTTTTCTGGAAGGAAAGTGTTGATATACTTCACTAATTTCTTAGTGCATATATGCAGAGAACAAAAACCTCAAGATTTTCTTGATTGTATCATTGACCTCCGAGAATATGATGTGCCATATCATGTGCGCTTTGCTATCGATAATGGTGAGTAGATGTGCTATTTTTGTCTCTTGAGGAATTTCTTGCTAATTTTGCTTTTTAAGGTGGAAGGCATGTCTTCTTTACTCATGTAAGTTTTCTACTGATAGATGTGCGAAGTGGACAATGGTATGATGTTAGTGTATCTAATACTGGTGTCATGCTTGAGAGGAGAACTGACCTACTTCAGCGTGCTGAAGTTCGTGTTTGTGCGTTTGATATCGAGACAACAAAACTACCCCTGAAATTTCCTGATGCTGAATACGATATGATCATGATGATTTCATACATGGTGGATGGAAAAGGTTACCTAATCATTAACCGAGAGGTGTGTAATCAAGACTTAATCTATTTTTTTTAACTGAATATGCTCTGATCTCTGTTGCTGATTCAGTTGACATAATTTCTGATTGTTAACATCTAACATTGTCTGTTACTGTTATCTAATACTGGTGCACTTGTCTTTAGTGTGTTGGGGAAGATATAGAAAATCTGGAGTACACCCCAAAACCAGAATATGAAGGAATTTTTGAAGTGATGAATGTGAAAAACGAGGTAAGGGATAACAATGTGAAGTGCTTTTATTATGCTTGCATTTGCGGATGGCATGATTGACCTTTTTTCAGGTAGAACTCCTTCGTCGCTGGTTTTCCCACATGCAAGAGCTGAAGCCTGGCGTATATGTGACGTATAATGGTGACTTTTTTGACTGGCCATTCTTGGAGAGCAGAGCAGCCCATCATGGGTTCAAAATGAGCAATGTATGTAGTCATCAATATTCATCCGGGAATTGTTGTATGAGTTTTTGTTTTCAATTCTAGATTGCACCTTAGTGCGATATTGAATGCCAACATTTGGTTCAGGAATTTATCAGCATTTCCCGTGCCTTCCTATCTATCTTTTTTATCTTTCAGGAGGTAGGATTTCAATGCGATAAGAACCAAGGGGAATGTCGCTCTAGATTTGCCTGTCATCTGGATTGTTTTGCCTGGGTCAAACGTGACAGTTATCTTCCCCAGGGTAGCCAGGGTCTAAAGGTAAGCTCATCAATTTCAAGGTCATATTCTATTTGTTGAGATTTTCTTTTGTTGTCTTATATTTTGAGAAACTTGTTGAGAAATTAATCTGGCAGTATTCAGAGCATAAATACTGCAACTTTGTGATCTATGTCTCATATGAGCTTGTAACATGCTTTAAACTTTTCATGTTCATGCAGTGAATGATTGTAGACTCTATTCCTCCTAATCCATGAATTAATGTTGTCATCAAACATTTTGTATTCAACCTTGTTATAAGAATATTTTCTTCTGTTGTGAGCTGGTAAGCTTGTTATCTTTTTGCTGCTCATAATTATCCGATATGGGTTGCCCATAGAGAAAAGATGAAAAGATGGAAGGAGCAAAACAGCTCTGTCCTACTCAATGATATAACTAGAAGTGATTATTTACTAGTTCCAACTCATCTATATGATATTATATGGAAGCATGTCTTTGTCTGCATTGCGTGTTAGGAGGTAACATAGTTCTTGCTCTGTCTTATGCAAGGCTGTGACAAAGGCGAAGTTGGGTTATGATCCACTTGAAGTAAATCCAGAAGATATGGTGCGGTTTGCAAAAGATAAGCCTCAGGTATGAATTATCTCCAGTGATTCCCCATTGTGTATTGTATTGAAGTAGGATGTTAGAAATGCATGTGATGTCAGGTATTCCTTTGAATAATAAAATGATGAGGATTTGTTTCTTACATTGTTTGGACAGATGATGGCTTCATATTCTGTTTCTGATGCCGTCGCAACATATTACCTCTACATGACCTATGTCCACCCATTCATTTTCTCTCTTGCAACTATAATCCCCATGTCACCTGATGAGGTTCTCCGCAAAGGTAGTGGGACCCTTTGTGAAATGCTTCTTATGGTTCAGGTAGGTTCTTGGATGCTTATGCAGATTCTTTCCTGGGTGAAGAAATTTCTTCTATCTTGATGAGTACAATAAATGACTTCTTTCTTTGCTACTGAATATTGGATTGATTATAGGCATACAAGGCCAATGTTATATGCCCTAACAAGCACCAAGCTGAGCTAGAGAAGTTTTTTAACAATCGCCTTCTTGAGAGTGAGACATACATCGGAGGCCATGTGGAGTGCCTTGAGAGTGGCGTTTTTAGATCTGATCTTCCAACTTATTTTAAGCTTGATCCATCTGCATATGAGGTAAGAAAATTGATTGATTTCTGATTCTTGCTTTGGGGACACAATTGAAGTCATAGATTTGCAAGCATATCTCCCTTATGAGGCTAGCTGACTAATCACCAATGTCTTTCCATGTCTGTGTATCTGGTGCTAGAAGCGACACCTCAGTTTCCTCTGTTTAAGTAGCATTCTGCACACCTTTAAATTGATATGAACATGCATAGAGCTTGCATTCATGTTGGTCTGTCCTAGTTATGTTTATAATTTATGTCAATTATGCTGGCTTTAGAGCATGATGAATTTGTTTAACAAGCCAATTGGTTGACAGGAAATGTTTTAATACCCGTCAATGTAGGCGATAAGCATCTCATGCTTTGTCATATTGCAATTTTCTTTCATAGTTTGTGTTTTTCATCATGTTGTGCTGTGATATGTCTGATATTGACAGTACCAATTGTGTTCATGCAATAAAAATAAAATAAATTATGGGAGCTCAGGTAGACTTGTATAGTTCTTTATGAAAGAGATCCAGAGAAAAAAACCATCAGTCTTGAATTAATGTGTAGAATGTCAGTAAAATATAATCATGAAGCTTTCAAAGAATACGATTTGTACTTTTATGCATGATATTCGTTTAGTATTTAATTAATGCTGAATCTGATATTTGCATTGGCCAAGGATATGCGCAGCTGCAAGAAAAAGGATTGAATGAACTCATTCCCAAACATTTTGGCAATCTAGTTTGTCTGCTTGAGTCATGTCTGCATCATGCATGAAAAATAATCATGAACTTAGTTACGACCTTACGAGTGCTAACCTTCTTTGATTATAGAGATTCGGGCAGCAAAATTACAGCATGAAAAATGTCAACTTACTTCTTTTTGTTCATGTTTTTAAACTTCACTGAGATGAAAGTTTGGCTTGTCTTAGCATATCCATGGTCAAGATTATTTGTTACTGGATGAAGTGTGCGAGTCGGTGACTTGTGGTTACAAGAGCAATTTTTCTTCGGAAGAAGAATTTATTGAGGCTTCGAACATTGATAAATTTATTTGTCATTCTTCTCACTTGAAACTTTTTTATTTTTTATTTTTTTGCAAAATGAAGTCCGGTCTTTCCTTTCCTCAAGCTTCGATCTCATGAGGTAAAAGTATGCTGATTATATATTGCCCTAGCTGTTCATGCAAACATTTGAGCGCTTAACCGTGTGTATCATGTGTCAAACTTGGATCTTATGAGATTTGGATTCATGAATTTTACTTCAGGTTTCATGATATTCAATTTGTTGTTATCTTCTATAAACTTGCTTTTTATTTATTATTTTTGGGGTATTGTAGCAAAGTTTTCTCAACTACAGAATTCTGGCATTCCCTGATCTTAGAGTACTTTTATTTCAGCAACTCATTAACAACCTTGACCGCGACCTTCAGTATGCAATCAGAGTTGAGGGTAAAATGGATTTGGAATCAGTCTGTAATTATGACGAAGTGAAGAATGCTATTAAGGAGAAGGTGCTAACCTTGTCTCTTCCTGCTTAAATCTCTTCTGAACAATGCCATGCACCTTGGAAACTCTCCCAGCTCATGCTTCATTTCAAAAAACTTATATGTTTTTCTTTTCAGATTTAAAGCTTGCTTTTTATCTGACATCAACAACTTCATTACTTTTTCTTTATCATTTGACTTATTCATGGGATTTCTTCGATATCTTGAAACTAGCAGTATTTTTTTCTATCCCATTCTATTATTTCCTCAAACTGATGATGATTAGATGGCATTCTCCAGCTTCAAAAATTGCGAGATGAACCAATACTTGAAGAGTCCCCCCTCATTTACCATCTGGATGTGGCTGCTATGTATCCAAACATTATATTAACAAACAGACTTCAGGTATGCTGTTGCACAGATTTCTTTTATTCACCTCTTTGCTTGAGGTTGTTCTGTCTGCACTGGGAAAGAGACATATCTAGCCTTTGTTGATATTTGACAGAACAGAGTACAGTGACAAATGTATTAAAGAATGAGGTTCAATCCATGTAGTAAACGAGGGTATTCTTGTATGCTGCATGAGATAAATTAAGTGGTGCAACAAGTGAGGGCTATAAATGCTCAAATGCTATATGAGTGATCATATCTACTATAAATTTAGTTCTAGCTATGATTATAATTTCTCCCTCATACTTGACAGTTGTTGTAAAAATAACTTTTGGCCTCTTTATAAAATTTAGTTATTTGTTCAATCTTTATACTTTAGTTTGCTTAATTATCTTTTTGGTTAATGAGCCAAATTTTCCTTTCGTTGATCTCCAGCCACCGTCAATAGTTACTGATGAGGTATGCACAGCATGTGACTTCAATCGTCCTGGCAAAACTTGTCTCCGAAAGCTTGAATGGGTGTGGCGTGGGGAAACTTTTATGGCAAAGAAAAGGTTCTGTATCTCATCAGTCAAATCTGCTTTTCATATTATTTCAATTCCACAGAATATCGACCAAAATCTGATGAAAAATGTAATGTGGCTATTATTTCAACCTTCAGCGACTATTACCATTTGAAGAAACAGATAGAGTCTGAGATTGTTGATATGTCAGAGGGACAATTATCAAAATCATTTCTTGACCTTCCTAAAGCAGAGCAACAGTTAAAGCTTAGAGATCGTCTTAAGAAATACTGTCAGAAGGTATGCCAGTAATAATCTTCAATAAGAGCTTTTCTGATTGCCGTGATTTAAAATTCTAAGCTATGTATTGTTGCACAGGCATATAAAAGGGTACTCGACAAACCAGTCGCTGAACTTCGAGAAGCAGGGATATGCATGCGGGAGAATCCATTCTATGTAGATACTGTCCGCAGGTTAGCAAAATAGACTGCATTTTCTTGTATATAATGACACCAAAAATTGACCTGTTTGTTAGACAGTATGTTGATATCTTTTTCCTATCAAGAACATTAAAGTTTTTGCCTGAACCACTGTGAAAATCTATTCCTTAACTTTTGTCCCTCAAAGCTGTTCCTTGCAAATTAGTTGCTACTTGCAGTATGTCTGTATTGCTGCTTGCCGTCTCCAAGGGTTTAACTGTGGCTAACCTTGAGAAGGGCCAACTGCTGGTTGTATTTTCATGCTAACAATATTTGTTTTCTTTTTGTGATTTTGGTTTCAGCTTTCGTGATAGAAGGTATGAGTACAAAGGACTTAATAAAGTCTGGAAGGGGAAGCTGTCAGAAGCTAAGGCTAGTGGAAATTCTATAAAAATACAGGAAGCACAAGTATGAAACGTCTTCATGTCCACTCACAACTTGATTTTCATCTTGCTTCTACATTACAGGCAGTTTTATTATTGGTACTCTCTGTTTTGTATTTGTAGGACATGGTAGTGCTCTATGATTCTCTGCAGCTAGCTCACAAGTGTATACTTAATTCCTTCTATGGATATGTCATGCGAAAGTAAGTTGATTATATTTTAGTCAAATCTTAATAAGAAGCCTTTTTATATGTTTTTAGTACTGTTATTGATGGTTGCTATCTCAGGGGAGCAAGATGGTACTCCATGGAAATGGCTGGAGTAGTTACATATACTGGAGCAAAAATCATTCAGAATGCTCGCTTGCTGGTAGAAAAAATTGGAAAACCACTTGAATTAGACACAGACGGTATCTGGTGTGCTCTGCCTGGATCTTTCCCTGAGAATTTCACCTTCAAGACAAAGTATGTTTTTGCTTCTTAATTTTTACATGTTGCTAAATTTCTGTTAGTCATATGATAAGCTGTGATTTTTCTAGCACATTCTTCTTGTTTTCCCGTGGTTTTTGGACAAAATGGCTTTGCCTTACTAAGTCTTTGCTACCACAGAACAAATGCTTTTCCTTTTTTTTTTTTCAATAATTTTCTTGTGAAATAATCAAAGAACAATATAGTGTACACTGAAGCATCAAAATGGTATATGAGAATAAGTGAGCAGTTGACTTTTACGATTTCATGTGAAAAATAACAGCAAGAAAGCAGGTTAGCATAATCGTTTTTGCATTGAACTGACTATTAACTGTATTAAAATCGCCAAATATCTTGAAATTATTACAATGTTTTAGTTATTTGCAAAGTGATGATCTTTTCAGCATGTTCATCTTGTTTCCCCTTTAGTTTTGTTAAATATAGCTTGGCCTTTTTTAAGTTTATGTATGGGATCTGAGCATGGTTTGCAAAATAACTTTCAGGGATTCAAAACGAAAGCTTACCATCTCTTACCCCTGTGTTATGCTCAACGTTGATGTGGCACAGAACAATACGAATGATCAGTACCAGGTCATAATTGAAATTATTTTGCATGATTTTTTGTCGTTTACTTTTAATTATCCTTAGATAGGGTGGATTTCACTTTACCCATGAACTTTATGTAAAAGGGATTTTTCCTCTAGTGGCCTAACTGCTAATTCTTAGCAGACTCTTACTGATCCTATCAACAAGACATATACCACTCACAGCGAATGCTCCATTGAATTTGAAGTGGATGGACCATACAAGGTAATGGATTTCCTTGTGGTCTGAAATTTTGTAATTGAGTTGCTTGTGACCATTTTCCTCTCCATGAAGGCAATGATTCTCCCAGCTTCTAAGGAAGAAGGGATCTTAATAAAGAAGCGTTATGCTGTTTTTAATGATGATGGGACCCTTGCTGAGCTGAAAGGTTTTGAGATCAAGCGTAGAGGTGAACTGAAGCTAATCAAAGTGTTTCAGGTATCTTTGCTTGTGCTTTCCTCTTCTCCAGCTTATTCGATCTTCCACTAATTTTTGGCTGTCAAATGGGGATCCTCTTTTCTTCACTGAGGACAAATTTAGACTACTTTTTTCAGTTGTAACTCCTTGAGACACTTAACTGACCAAGTAGGGATGAAAGAGCAAAATGCTTCAAAATTTCTTTCCTTCCTTTATTTTCAAATATCTGTTTTCCCTGTCCACTTTATTACTTAGGATAAGTCAGGTTGTCTCCAAATTTGAACCAAATTTTTTTATATATGATCCAGAAGCGTCTATGAAGAATTTCCTCATGTGAAATATTTTCTTTTGCGCAGGCTGAACTCTTTCACAAGTTTCTTCATGGTTCAACCTTAGAAGAGTGCTACTCATCAGTTGCCTCTGTTGCAAACGGCTGGCTTGATCTTCTTGATGTGCGTAACAGATAAGCTTAATTCCTTCACTAGTAAGAATGCATTATTAAAAAAACTGAATTTTGTCAACCAACTCCTGTTCATGTGTTCGACATTCTTATCCCCTCTTCTTTAAATTTTCATTTATCTTCAGAATCAAGGTAAGGATATTGCAGATAGTGAATTGCTGGATTACATATCAGAGTCAAGCACCATGAGCAAATCCTTGGTTGACTATGGGCAACAGAAGTCCTGTGCAGTGACTACTGCTAAGCGTTTAGCTGATTTTCTTGGTGAAACTATGGTAAAAGATAAAGGCTTGCGCTGCCAATATATAGTTGCATGTGAACCAAGGGTAAGTTAATCTATCCTTGCCCTGGAAGACCCATGCATCCAGGAATATTATTGTATTGATAGTCTTATGAGTTCTTGTAGCTAACTTTCATATTTTGACATTATGTGACTACTGAATATTTTAATTATAGCAAGATGGAAATTAAACAATTACAAAGAAGAGTTTTTCATTCCTTCTTTATGCAAAAGTTGGCATCAATTTGGACATAAATGAACATGGTGTAGGAAACAGATAAAATGCCTTACATTGTTTGTGCAGAACACACGAAAATTTCTGCATATATTGAACATGTTGTAGAGAACTGATAAAACCTATTAGCCATGCTGTGTCTAGTAATTTCTGTATTAGTTTTCCATGGTGAAGGTCTATAGGTTTGCATGACCCTAAAGATCCTAATGGTCTGTCTTCTTCCTAATTGCTAGTTTAGCAGTCCCATGGCATCTTCTACCTTAGTTTAGGTTGCTTTTCTATTTTTAGAATATCTAATGGAGTTTTCTTTTGCACATTATGAACAGGGGACACCTGTCAGTGAGCGTGCTGTTCCCGTTGCAATATTCGAAACTGATATTGGTCAGTTATGTGCTATCATCACCTCCATAATGTCCTTTTGCTGCTCATCAACTGAATTAATTAATGCCTTGTGTTGCAGAAATAATGAAGTTTTACCTAAGAAAATGGTGCAAAATATCATCAGATGTTGGCATCAGATCAATCATCGATTGGTCCTATTACAAGCAACGTCTCAGTTCCGCAATTCAGAAAATTATAACCATTCCTGCAGCAATGCAGAAGGTGGCATCTATGTTACCTTTTTGTTAAAATGGTCTATTTTCCTTTTTCTCTAAATTTATAATGCTTAAAATTCTTTAGGTTGCAAATCCTGTTCCTAGGGTTGTTCATCCTGATTGGCTGCACAAGAAGGTTCGTGAGAAGGACGACAAGTTCCGCCAACGTAAATTAGTTGATATTTTTGCCTTGAAAAATAAGGATGATGCACCAAATGGAGGTGGTGGTGACATTAGCACCAACCATATTGTGAATGAAAAGAACGTGGAAGATTTAGAAGATTTTGGAAACAAGAAGGGAAGCTCTATAATTAGACCAAGACCACTTGTTCGTCATTATGAAGGTAACAGTGAGAGGCATCCAGTCAAATCAATGTGCCAAGCAGATGACCATCAGGAAGAAGCTAGAGTTCTAAATACCAATTCTGCAGAAAATATTGACAGAAACATTGACTATCAAGGATGGCTTGAACTGAAAAAGAGAAAGTGGAAAGATGCTTTGGACAAGAGAAAACGACAGAGGTATTTTTTTCCATACGAAATTTCTGCTTTATATAATGCATAAAAAGGTCGAGTCTCATGTGTGGATGCACATTCTCTTTTACATTGCCCCCATTGCACAAGGTGCAGCATCCAAATTCTAATTGCAATACCATAATCTTTGCAATTGAGAGGCTGGCAAGCAGAGGTGTGTCCTATAATGTATGATGAAGGCATGTTGGCTTGGAAGCACAGAACATCAGGTTTATGTATTGAAGAACCAAAATCCCACTGAAACAAAGTTTGTCGACCATGGGCTAGCAATGACACATTGTCTACCTCCGCTGGACACTTCAGTTTTAGACCTCCTCAAATAATCATGCTCCTTATTTCAATTTATGCTTCTTACTTACTCATATGATCCTTGCTCGAATCATAAGTAGGCTGGGTGCTTGCATTTTGCACGCTCATTAGCAAGATTGTGGTGGGCATTTTTTTTTCTTTTTCCTTTTAAACATAAATATGTAGGGGTTTTATTTCTGTTGTGCATATATGAGCTCAGTAAAAGGGTCTTGTGTTGCCGAATAACAATTTCTTTGCTCTTTTACAGGTTGGGCAACTTGCAGACTCCATTTATCCGTAATGGTGTTTCCAAACAGTCAGCTGGTACGAAAAATCATAAAGAAGCCAATGGGAGACACGGGGTTAGCTCATACTTTACAAGGCATGAAGTAGCCCTGACAAGATGTCACTGGCAGGTCAAATTAAGATCCAGTTATAGAAATTTCATGGAAATGAGAACCATTTGATTGCTGAAATCTGTCAACTGAACTGTTTCTGCTTCTTTCAGATTATACAACTGGTTCCAAGTTCAACAAGTGGACAATTTTTTGCCTGGGTGCTTGTTGATGGAATTATGCTTAAAATTCCTATTGTTGTTCCTAGAGTGTTTTACCTCAACTCTAAAGCATCAAAAACAGAAGAATTTCCTGGAAGGCGTGTTAACAAAATTCTGCCCCATGGGAAGCATAGCTGTAACCTAGTGGAGGTACACATACTCAAATTTTTACTATGTTGTATTCTACCTTAATGAAGATATTATTGTGAAAAGCTTGTTAAATTTGTTTTCCTGTTTCTTTGATTTTTTTTTCATTTGTTTGCATGAAGGTCACTATAGATGAAGATCAATTCAGGATTGAAAGCAAAAAACTTGCATCTCTACTTGCAGACCCAGAGATTGAGGTCAGGATACCATTGCACGTTATATCAACAATATTCCTTTTCTGCACTTGTATTCTCTTGCTTAAAAATACATTTTTTGTTTTAGTACTTATTGTTATCACTTATGGACTTCTCAGACCCTCAGTTTTTCCTCAATGCTAATAGCGCCATGTAAATATTTCAGAGTTTGGTAAACAAGACTTTTAGTACATGATAAGAGAAAATTAAACATACTAAGGCTGTGCGTTCTTTCTCTAGTAACAGTTTAGGCTGACCAACTTGTCCTTCTGGTCCACAATAAGCTGTGAAATATATGTGCTAATGACAAATTTTGGTACTGTGCTAGCAGAGACATGCAATCTAAATGGATTCTGAGAGTTCTCTTATTGCATGAAATGAATTTCAGATCTTCACTGTTTATTAGACCCATTAGTTTCTCTTGCATCTTATGTTCTGTATGAGAAGCTTGTCTTAGTGAGCTCTTTACTAGTCATAACTTGTCTTTCAGTTTAAATTCTACAAGGACATGTAGGGTCTTGTAGTGAATTTAAGTAGTTATATTTCCATCATGAGATATGTTTACTAAGCTGATGTGCATTTTATAGATTGATCTTGCTGGTAATATATCTTTAGATAGTTTTACTTTTACTAAACTGTGATGCTGATGTTTAACTCAGGGAGTATATGAGACAAAAGTGCCTTCAGATTTTGGCGCTATCCTGCAGATTGGATGTGTCTGTAAAGTAGATAAGATGGCGAAAAAACGAGATGCCCAAGACAGTTGGTGTCTAACTGAATTACATATGAAAACTACAGCAGAGTGCTCTTATCTGGAGCAGTCCATCTCATTCTTTTATTTGTACCATAGGTAATCTGATCTATCTTTTCACATATGGATTACCTCTATTCGCATGATAGTTATTTGACCATAGAAAAATATAATGTTAGTACAAATAACTCTACTGGGTTATATCTCAAGCCTTTTTAAGTTGGAAAAGGACAACTATTTTCTAACTTTTATCTTCCTCTAGTTTTTTGAATAAGTAGGATGCGGCAGCTCACCCTATATAATCCGTACTAGAGTCAGATCCCTTGGATTTGTTGCAGTGTGCTTGATCATGCAAAAAGGTTGTCATTCAGTCAAATAAACATAACTGGAGAATTTTCTGCACTTCTGAAAATATCAATTGTTCCCGTTGCATCAATATTAGTTCTTGTTCTGGACAAGAACCAATGCTGGTTTAGCAAATAAGTCTATAAAAATGTATATGGCACTTGTAGGTTGCTGGGAATAAGTTCATAGTCTTCCTGTGTCTGATTTATTAAAGTCCATGTCATATGCTTATCATTTATTGAGCAGATTTTATCTTACCGTTCATTCCATTTCAGCATTTCTGAAGGGCGAGCTATATTTGCTAGCTATCTTCCTGCATTGAGAACAATATCTGTTGTTGTGGTAAATCCTCACCAGAATAGAGATCTATCAGCATCTTTTCTTGAAAGACAATTCCGGGAAGCTTGCCAAACCTTGGCTGTTGAACTCTCCACTCTACAGGATGGTATCACTTTCAAGGTATATTTTCTGTTTCTTCTTCTTCTGAAATTTCTTAACATTTTCTTCTGCTGTAGTAATTTTTCTGCTTGTATTGCAGGTAGATTATGTTGGATATGTGAATGATGCTGAGAAGATTATGCAACGGGTTATTAATGAGCACAGGTTTGACTTGTCATTTAAATTCTATATAAGCTGTTTAGAGGAAGTTTCTCTCAATTATGCTGGATAGCTTGGACACTAACTTTATAACACTTAAAATATTATAAGATGAGTAAATGGGAAGATGTACTGAAGATTTGTCTAGGCCAAATGTGCATGGATGATCCCAAACTGAATGAGCATTTGCATTAAGCTAGAAGAAATATTGAAATTTTCTTAATGAGCTTTTTCACTATGTTTATACAATATCTTCTATTTGTTCCCTCTGAGAGGTTTGAATTGGCTTTTCTGTCTATCACAAGCTAAATGGCTTTCATGAGCCCTGCTAAGCACTATTCCGTTTTTTCCCTGTTCCATCTTCAAGAGTATGGGCCTTATATACCGTGTTCCGTCTGTTTACATACTGATATTAGCATCATGAATGCTAAATGACAGACATGAACATCATGGACCTACAATTGCTGTCATCGAGTGCCCCAACATTCAGTCAATCAAAGCTGGTATAAGAGCACTAGATGAATTCCCATGTGTGAGCATTCCTCCTAATGCTCGTGATTGTCAATACCAGGTGATGTAAATCTATGATAAAAGCTGCTTCTCAATTATATGGTACTTTCGTGTTACTTTTTTGTCCCTATATATATTTACAGATCTCTTAATTTTGGGGCTCTGTACAGTTTCTTGGATGGCAACAAATAGCTGCCAAAGTTGGAATGCAGCGTTGTGCTGCATCAACCCAGTGGTTGAGAGAAAGAATCTCACTCTCCAGATATGCTCATGTAATACTTCTACTTTGCAAACAGAGTTCCTCTTATAGCATCTGTGGTATGAGTCTTATAATTTATTTGACAGGTGCCCCTGGGGAACTTTGAAGTTGACTGGCTTTTATGTACGGCAGACATCTTCTTTTCGAGAGCATTGCGGGATCAGCAACAGGTTTGAAAGTGAAGAATTTCTAAGAACTTTAATTTAAATGTTAAAAGTATTTGGTCCTTTAGATTTACATTTCTTGGTGCTCATGCTGTTGCAGTGAAATCATGACAGACTATATAGATTCTTTTTTACCCTCGACTGATTTTGCCCCTGAATCATGAGGTTGTTTAATAACTAACTTTCTTCAACCAGAGATGCATAAATGTATATTGTCTTTGTAGGTGCTTTGGATATCTGATGATGGTATTCCGGATCTTGGAGGAATTCATGAGGAAGATACTTGTTTTGCAGATGAGGTTAGTTTCAAGAGCTATACCATGACTCTACTTCTATTTGATGCGTTCTTCATGCTTATTAAGGATATGTATCTCTCTTTTTGGCTACCAGATTATGTTATTCTTCTCTTCCAGCTTTAGCCACTTTCTTGTTTATTACTAATCTTGAGTATCCCCAAGGTGCTGATTGTTTGTTTCAATAGGTCCATCAAAATGTTCTTACCTATCCTGGAGCATATAGGAAAGTGTCTGTGGAGCTAAAGGTCCAGAAAACATACATATCAGATATCTTTTCTAATTATTCTTCCTGAGATCTGCTGCTGAATCACATATGATGTTTCTCTTACCAGATTCACCACCTAGCTGTGAATGCTCTTCTGAAAAGCAACCAGGTGAATGAAATGGAAGGAGGTGCTTTATTTGGTTTTGACCAGGAGTTATATTCAGAGACGGATCAACAATACAGCATTGACGATACAACTTCATGCGCAGCTGCATTCCGTGTGCTGAAACAGTTAGTTCAGAGGTGCCTTACAGATGCAGTTACTTATGGAAATGTCTATGCTGATGCAATTTTGCAACATGCTTATCGATGGCTTTGCAGGTAAACTTGCCTGATGTTTATCATGCCTAAACTTCTTAGATGCACCTTTTCTTCTGAAGCTGATGTTACTTATTGCTTCTTTCCTGTATCACAGCCCACAATCAAAACTTCATGACCCAGCTCTTCATCGCATGCTTCACAAGGTAGGCACTTTGTGCAATTTTCTTATGGAAGTGGATAAGAGGAATGGAGATCAAAGGTTGATCTTGTTGCTATGTTGTTTCATATTCTAACTGCATTGCTTGAAAGTCTTGTTCTTTTCTTCTGTATGAAGACCCACTAAATTTGATAAGGCACATGGACAGTGTCTGTACTTTGTAATTATAGGTTTACTTGATCTTAATGCTTAAGACATCTAAATTGTCTTTGACTTTGTTGAAGATTCTTGATTTAGTTGTGCATTCATAAGTAGTCATGCAGCTTATCTCTTTAGTTGTCTAAAAGTTTGCCAATTTTTTACCAATACAGGTCATGCAAAAGGTATTTGCCTTGTTGTTGGCAGAGTTTCGCAAACTTGGTGCCACAATCATATTTGCGAACTTCTCAAAGCTCATTATCGATACTGGAAAATATGAGTTATCAGCAGCCCAAGCTTACTGTGATAGTTTGCTTAAAACTCTTCAAAATAGGTTAGTTGCAGGCAGGAAGTACCTCTCTTTGGTTATTGGCATTGTGTTGTCTTCATAACACTGTCTTCACTGATGTATAGAGACTTATTTGAGTGGATTGAGATGGAACCAGTGCAATTCTGGCATTCATTGCTTTATATGGATCAGGTACGTTGTCAATCATTCTGTTTAAAACAGTTAGCATCACCAGGTTGTCTATGTGCGGTTTTCTGTTAGCAGAATTTAAGTCTCCCATGAAGAAGTTTGATTGCATGTGCCCAATAATATAGCAGAAGAAAACTTTCCCTCATCTGAGAATGCTTATGCCTCAATTTGTCATAGATTGTAGATTAATTACTTTCCCATTATAAAGCGCCTTCACATTTTCTTTGTTTTCAAGAATGTGGAACAGTGGTTTCTATTAGGTGGAGATATTCCTAGATGCCTCAGGTCCTTGAGTGTAAAGTAGCGATAATAAAGTCAAACAATTGCAAATGTCAAATGCAACTATTGAATCGTGTCTGACAATGAAATTTAAGGGGCTCTTTGAACATTTTTTTTTCCGGGGCATGGTCAATTGTACTTCAGTGAAGGTTGGAAGTTTTTGTTTGTTATTTGATTGAGAACATATGAAGGTTGCTCCAGATAGATATCCACCAGACATACTTGAACAGCTTTATCCCTAACATTGGACAATACCTGACTCGGCATGATTTTCGTAATATTGTCCTCGTCACCCAAAGCACGTGATTTAGATTCAAGAGGAATGGAGGAGTATCTGTGAATGTTATCTTTAAAAACTAGTTATAGCTATATTGCAAGCAAAAGGAAAGGTGTGAACTTTACATTGTGGGATCTGCCTAAATAATTAAACTTAATCATCCAGTCTGTATATTCCAACTGACGTGCCCTTTCTCATTGATAGTATAACTATGGTGGAATCCCTGTCAGAGTTGATGTAAATGTTGATGAACCTCAAGTCGATATTGTGTCAAGCTGGAATATTGCTGAATGCTTGCCCAAGAAAATTCAGGTTAGTCATTGTCATATGTAAAAAGTTAGCTTTTATCACCAAATTGTGAACTAATCCTCGGTCACCGTCGTTTGGCATTGGAATGTGTTTGGATAACCTTCCAAACTTTTGCAGGATCACTTTATCTTCATTGTCTCTCAGTTCTTATACATGCCTTGGAATCATGCACAAAAATTAGCTGCAAATAGGGCATCTTCAGATGCTGGCGACTTGTGTACTCCATCAATCACAGTTGCTGCTGCTAATAATTTTGAATCACACATGATGGAATATCTCAGAGAGCAGGTGCAAGAACATCTCATTGTGAAAGTTTGCGCAACTTTAAATGATGTCTTGAATAGTTGAATGCTTCTGTTTCCATTATTTAAAACTTAAAAATTGTATACAGATTGGCTCCTACTTCTCTGATAAACTCTTGGGGGTTGTTCGTGATTGTGTCCTTCACATGAGAGAAATGGATGGACATCGGGGCGATGAGCATTCATCACCTGCTTCTGCAAACCACAGAGGAGATGCTGCTTTGGAGTTCATCAAGCACATTTGCGCAGTTCTTGCTCTGGATCAAAATGTTCAGCATGATATTCTGGTAATTCTATACCGGATCGTGAATTTCTGTGACCCTTCCTTTCAACTGTGGTTATTTTGTTACTCCATATATTTCTGTACATGTTGAGTCTTTGCTAGATTGATGGTCAGCATGACTGAGGATGTTGATTGACTTGTTCGTATGACAGCTAAAGTCCTAGGTTTGCTAAGTTAGAAGGGTTTGAGAAAATCTAAAATTGGTATTGAGAACTGATATGGATGATAGCAAAGACATCTTGGAGTTGATGTATAAAACAGGAGCATGTAACTTCTTAATTTTGATTTTTTCTTCCATGAAGTTGACCCTGAGGAGCAAATATGTCATCATGGTCAGGTTTGAAGTGTCAATAACTCACAAAATCGTCCATCTTATCCTACAGGTGATGAGAAGGAATCTGTTGAGGTACGTACGCGTAAAAGAATTTGCTCCAGAAGCTGAGTTCCGTGATCCTTGCCAATCCTTTGTCTTACCCAACGTGATATGCAGGTAAATTCAAACTTCTGATGGTTTTTAGACATTATATATTTGTCAGAGATCTACGAGTGTCTCTGCTAGTAGTTTATGAGATGGTGCACCAGTTTTGGCTATTGCCTTAGTGGCCGGTGTAAGGTGCAAATTTTTCCCCGCCAGTGGATATCAGAATCAGATTTGGAGGCTCGGCCTCCCGTGACAATATTATCCTCAAGTGGTGTCAGGAAATGATAGTTTCCAACATTTTTGTCTAAGCAACTTATCGACTGTTAGCATAGACATCTACCATCCCATTGGCCCTATTGTCATAATAGTTCTTTCGTTTTGGGCAGCTACTGCAATGACTGCAGAGACCTCGACTTGTCGCGTGACTCGGCTCTGTTAGCTCAAGAATGGTGCTGCGCCGTACCACAATGTGGCCAGCCTTACAATCGTGAAGTGATGGAGAACGCGCTTCTCCAGATTGTAAGGCAGAGAGAACGCATTTATCACCTACAAGACCTTACTTGCCTCCGGTGCAACCAGGTGAAGGCCGCGCATTTAAGTGAGCAATGCACTTGCGCCGGCTCATTTAGGTGCAAAGAAGATGCTTCCGAGTTCCGCGGCAAGATGCAGATTTTTCTAAAAATAGCTGTGCATCAGAATTTTCAGCTCCTTCACGAATGCACCTCATGGATCTTAGAAGTGAAATAAACTTTCCACTCTGGGACTTCCATTCAAGAAAAGGAAATCGAGCAAGTCATGGGTCGGGTATTTTGCAGACAATGCCCCTCATTGAATTGAAGTACGCCCCAATGCAGCAGCTAAAGATATTTTTAACTTTGAGGCACTGCAACAGGCCAACGGAGAGGAGTTAAATAGCGCTTTCTTTGAAGTTCTTAATTTCGGGGGTTACTCATGTCATAATTTGGTCCTGAAGGGTGAGGCTGAATGCGACACATATGAGAGCTAGTGACTTATATGCTTACTACGAGGCTTGAAGTCCAGATATGCTCTGCAGCGAGGCCCGAATAGGATTTCATATGGAAGTGCACGCGGCATTGTGGTACTATAATAGTATCGATCCTGATCCTGATGATTCTGACACGGGTGATTTTCATGACGGGTCTCCTGGAGGATGTAATCTAAACAGATATTATTAAGCTCGGGTTTCTAGGGATAGCTTACTGATCAGCCAAGCACTGATATGCTCATGCCACATAAGATGGTTCAAAGAAGCAAAACGTACATAGCAGCACATGTGACGTACTCTGTTCTAAGGTCCATTTACTTTAGGTGGTTCTTGTTTCACTATTGAGTAAACCTAATCAATTTTTGTGTAGGAAGGAAATCACTTCCTGTCATTTATGTGAAGAGAATGCAAGAAAATTCAAGCTTTGTTACTGAAAGATAGCTGATTGGATATATCCAGCCTTGTAAGTTTTGTTCTTGAATTCTCGAGCATTTAGTTCCAATCTTGTAAATTTTGTTCTTGAATTCTTGAGAGCATTTAGTATACATCACGCGCTGGCCTGACATTTTATGAGGTTTCAGAATGCAGCAAGAAGCGACAGTCAAGACCGCCTTGCTGGAAGACTTTGGTCAGCATGTGATGACGATTAATATTATATAATCAATAAGTGAGGTCTTCTGCGTGAGCTATCAAGTAGCAACCTGATGAATCTACCGAGGGAGAAAAAAGAACCTTAGTGCTTTGGCTTGCGTTTGAAAATGCATGTTTCACCTACTTCCAGAAGCTTCCAGGATTATATTAACATCTTTTGTCTCATAAATGACTGCCAACAACTCCATCCTTTCTCATAGTCATCATAACAGTGACAGTAATAACAGCAGTATAAAGGTAGCTCACCGTAAATTTAGAAAAAGCTAGACCAAAGAGCTACAACTTTCACGATAATAAGTATCATTCCACGTTGGCAGCAGATGCCAAGTCATTCAACGCATTGAATAGAACGAGCAAATACCGGGAACAAGCTCACTTGTGCATTTTGCTCTCAAGTCTGAGAATCCTCTTTTCCATCTGCATTGCCAAAAGACCCAACTGGCATCAGCATTTTTACCTTAAAGTGGGCATGCTACCGAAACTAATAGAGCCCCAGCAAAATATGATCAAGCATATCCAATATCTAAAGAGAAAACGAAGAAAGGATTCATTCAGGAAGAGCTGGGGAAAACAGACCACGCCCTGTGATTACTATCACGTATGATAAGGAAGAAAAAGGACTCTGTATAGTGCAGTGCCATAAAAGTAGATTTTTTCTTTAGTATGCAGCGTGATCTCTACCGCTTGTATTCTATTCTGATCAAGTTTTGGGCCATGTAGCTATTATTTTAATAGTTTCCATCATACAACTGCCTTTTTCGCTTTGCCTAGGTGTAACGGTTTCCCTTGAGAGATGAATTTTCGATGAAGACTAAGGATGGAGATATATATGCAGTCGGTTCTCAGAGTAGTTGGATACCCATGCGTCCAACACATGTTGAATGCATGAGTATCTGATTCCATCATGCAACTCCTACACAGTTAGCATTCCAGCTCTTCAAGAGCCAATACCATCTTCTGTATGCATGCAAGATAAAAATAAAAGAAGATACAGAGAAAAATAATACATCCTTGAGTACAATCAGCTAAATGCCTCTTTAAGGAAATTATCTGATTCAAATGTTTGGGTCCGGAAGTTCTGCAGTACCTGAACAACTGCATCCAACTTATCCTGGGTTTGAGCAAATTCAGCTTTTATCCAATTAAGTGCCTGAGAAAACCTGAAACAGTGATTCATTTGATGATAAGTGTTCCAGTGAAAAGTGGGTAATCAGGTGAAAGTATAGAGTTAACGACATTTATTGGTAAAATAGCATCTTCTATGATTGAAAATTGAAATACAAGTCTATAACGACAAATATGCTCTGTTTCTGAACAGATTTGTCTATTAATAGTGGAGACCACTCTGGACATCTAATGCATAGCTTCCTAAACTGACTTCATCCTGCAAACCCGAGTTTATTTCTTAAAGGAGATTATTTCGAGGTTTAATTTTTTGAAGCTTCATCCACAAACAACATTCTTTTCAAAAGAAGGATCAGGAAAGCGACATGTATTTTGCTTCAAGGTAACACTAGATCCATTGCAAGACGACAGCCTGCAATTACCGCAACATGAAGTGCAGTAGATGAAAAAGAAGTACAGTAGACTAGACATTCATTTTTCAAAGTGTAAAACCCAAAGGGAGAACAAAAAAAGATCCCGCATTTTCAAGGAAATGGTAAGATATAATAATATTAGCTGCTTGAAGGATTTAACAATTACCGTAGTCATGTCTTAGAAAAGAAAGCTCATCTGAATACAGCTGAAGGCAATGGATACCTATCCCAAGCTCAGCCAGATTAACAGTACTGCAGGAAATAGTCTATCCTAAGACATCAAGGGACCTGGCACTGGGGAGGAATCACTCTAAAATCATGGATGTAAGGAGTGATAATTAGATGGCAACTGAAATCAATGATGGGTTTGAGGCATGGACTCTGGCATAAGGTGAAGGTTCCAAAGAATTATAGCTCCCACCCATATGAGAACATGTGTGACTACTCAAGAACATACTGAAAAAAAATACTGAAATCACATGTAAAAGACATGTAAAAGTCACATGCATACGCATTATTAGAGGCAACATCAAGTGGAATATAAACTGTGGGAAGTTTAACACAAACAAGACCCGGAAGCATAAGTTTACTGTTTTTCTTCAATCAAACTTAAAAGGAGTAAAATGCATCTTTAGAATGACCTTTGGCAAATCAAGAACCAAGTCGTTAAATACTATAAGATAGTACAAAGGCCTCCTGGGCCAAAGAGGCACAAAGAGAAACTTCCTTACTTTCGCCTCTGTTGTTCTTCACAAGCACGGATGAGATTATCACATGCAAGTTTCATATGTGCAGCACCTATGCTGCAACAACAAAGACAAAAACAGATTTGGCTTACAAAGAGTATCATCAAAATCTCTGAAAAGGGTAAATTGTACTTGGCAGAAAGCACAAGAAGGCAAAATCGTCATATATGTCAAAGTAATATTGCAAAATGTCTGCTATCTAGGCTGCATTTTAGGTAAAGAGAAACTTATAATGAGGCATAAAATATGGAATCTCATGTAATTATGAGGTAGAAAGGTGTCGACTATCCAGACTTACGGATCAACCGCATCATTATTCCAACTAAGCATTAAAACCTGTATGGCAACTTAATCTAAGGACAAAAGAATGTAATTCTGACTCCAAGTAGAAACAGTCAAGCATAAAATATGGAAACTTGTGTAATTACTGTACATATCAAGAAATTTGGATGCTTGATCACCCATCTATCTTCCTTTTCAAGACATCACTAGTAATCACGCCTTAAAATTTTGGCCAATAAAGCAATGCAGTTATAAGCCTAAGCCTAAACTAAACCGTTGGGAAATAACAATGCTTTGGAAACCCTAAGGATAAACTTCGAAATTGAGCATTAAAACTTAGTACCTAAATGCAACCAAGGCATTTTTCATGCACGTTAATCTTCAAAAGGGACTGTTCACTTGGAGAGCTTGAATAGGAAAAGGCTCTCATTTCATGACAATATCATTCACATCATTTAGATACTTGTACTGCAAAGGTAAATAATCCTTTTGAAAACATTATTTTGTGTAAATTTCAAGTTGAGAGGATAAAAGTTAACAAATGAATACTCTCAGGTTATAAATAATCTGCATGCCCAAGCAGGAAATAAGTGTTTTAAGAAAGGTTTATGGAATACAGATCCTCCATGAGTTGGAAATGATAGCTCCACACTACTTGGATAATACATGCAAGACAACAATAATGACTAATTATTAAAGGGATTCCTTTTCCAGATTACATGCAAAGTCTGATGTGACGTAGCATATCACAAATGATCCAAAAAAGTACATATCCAAGGTAAGGTGCTCCAGAATAAATTTAAGTCAACCAGAGTTCATCATCATCTACATCAATGTATTAACAAATGATGGCATGAGTGATAAGCAGACAGCATACTTGGATAGAACAATAAGCTATTACAGAGGATGTTTTCAAAAACTCAAGACTTCAATTTTTTAATCCAGCGATAATGCGTTTTAAGGAAAGTGAACATACACATATACAAGATTACAGACTCTGTCTGTCTTCCCCTCACGCATGCACCAGCTAACGCTTTAGCTTTTGATCCAAGAGATAAAAATTTTCAGCATAACAAGGGCTTTATGAGCTACATCTGAAAGTGAATTGCCCTCTCAAGTTGTTTACTAAGAAGCCTAGTTCATGCCAGTACAGATTAAAAACACATCTTGGCTGGCTTTCCTTAAGAGAACTTTGTCGACAAAAGCCCCATTATATTCCGAACAAAATGTTAATAAGAGCCTCCAGACAGTTTTGATGCATTTGCCCCACTTATAGAATAAAACTTAAAGTTGTATTCATCCCAGCGGTATTTTTGATGTTACCACAAGCTTTTCTCCTTGATAATATTAGCTTGGGCAGCCAACTGGTCAAAATCAGCCTCAGGAGAATCACTGCAGATATATAGACATGCTGATGAAAAATTTAACATTTGATGAAACCATTGACAACACAAACTCTACTAAATTGCAAATGTACATAAATCTCGTGAGCTCGGATAATACTGCTTCCACATCTGCAAAATATGAAGTGATCAGTCTTATGATGGCACCAGGTTCATCGGCACTTTTCAAAATCTGAACAGAAGCAAATTGGTCATTTACAATCCCCTGGAGGAAACAACATGAACAATATATCAACTAAAAGGGTCTTTACCAGCAAAGGCAGCCAATTAAGAAATATTAAGATACATTTCATGCTAATTAACATAGAGATGACATGGCTTAAGAAACACTAAGTACAAAGATCTAAAAGAGAATGAGATGGAGGATTTACACAATAGGATGCAACTATTGGTAGCAGCATAATTTACAAGGATGATTGTGCCAATAGACCCCTGAATTCTTTAAGAACACAACTGCTAAAACTCTGAGATAGTAATGTAGGGAAACTAATACCATTTAACAAGAATGTGTATCCGGAAATAAAGTATACCTTACCTCATCCAACAATGATTGCACATATTCTTGGAGAAGACCTGTAAGAATAGGTAGAGCCATTGTCAAGAGAAAATAAGCAGAAGGCAAGTTCAAAGTGAGATGCAGGAACTCTATCTCTGATGTAATGTCTTTAAGAAAAGCTTTACAAGCAAAACGAGAACTAGGATGCAATGGAATGAGAATGGCGTGTCTTCAGCATGCTGCCAAGCAATATTGTTCCTCATATTCAGTAGATTAACATTCATTACACTCCAAATAAAATATCTGTCTTAGAGCACCTTGAAACAGCACTGAAGGATGCTAACCGTTACAACTCCAGGTAAACAATTAACTATTGGGCCTATCAAAAGGTCTATCCAAGAAAAGATAGCAAAAAGGGAAGGAAAAGAAGAACATTAAATTCTTTCCATCAAAAATGTGATTTTCGTGCCCTCAACTATGAGTGGAAAACCGTTCGCCTTTAAAACAGTGAACCAGCTTGAAACACTAATGATTGGAAAAATATCAGAACCTCTTTGTTGCCTAATAATTTGAGGATTTACAAGAAAAGGACCATACTTCAGCTGCACTTGGTTTCAGCAGAAGAAAGTTAATTATTTTGATACTTCCACGTAATTGACTATGAAGCACTACACCACTAAGTAAGAGACACTTCTGGTCATGAGGAAATTTTCACTCATAATCATTAAGGGGACCCTCTAATTAAGTCTGGCACTGGAAAGAACTACTTCCAAAGGGGGCCACCTCCTTCATGGATGCCAAGTGGCGAGTGTGCAATTGTATAACTCTTTTGTGGGTCCTAGTCTTCACCATTGATAATGTAACTGTCAAGTAGAGTTGCCAAAGCATTTATTAGGGAAGTAAAATAGGAGCTATATAATGGTAAGCACTAGGATAGACCATTTAGTGGTAGAAATTTCAGAGTTGATTTGTATCAAAGCAAGCTAATCTTTCTGTAGAATCTTAAGCTATATTGCACTTTGACAAACTGAGAGTTCAACAAGGAAGGATGCAAACATCAAAAAGACTCATCTCAGCATCATTGCTATCGTAACCGAAACTTGTGGAAATGGGCTAAAGGAAATAATTGAAGGGTACTGCTTTGAAATCATGCATTGACACCAAAACGATCACTCTACCAAAGAAGAGGAGGTTCTTGCCTACTCTCAACGACAGAATAGAATTTCACTCATGTAATTTTCAGCATTCTTTAAAATTCAGCAATCGAGATGGAAATCAAATATTTCAGGGAGTTCCATATTTAAAAAGAAGACTGCTTCTCCATGGGGCCAAAAATGATCCCCTGAGGAGATATAAACTTTTCCTCACAGAAAAATAAGGACCTTCCTTTTCAAAGTTCAGCAATGTTAAGATTTAGAAGTTTTCCGTTTAATTTATCATGTGATAGAAAAGTAAGGTCAAAACACATGCACGATATTAATAGACACCACCAAAGCGTTTAAGCTAACTTCCAAGGATTAAAGATGGAAGAAATTCTCCACATCCATCATATTTAGACATCACAGAGTTGATGTAATTTCGTAAAGTATTTACAGTTATATTTTCCTATAGCAGTTGGATGTATGCTAATTTTTCTTCCTTTACATAATTTTGATTGACGATGAATAACCCTTGCATTCTCTTATGGTGTGCAGCACTTCATAGGGCATCTCTAATTTATATCCTCAGGTTAATGCAAGAAGCATTTCTGGCATCTACATTGAGAGTCATCGACAGAAAGCATTGAGTCATAACATGAAATATATCACACTATGCCTCAATGTGCTGAACGAGTATATTATGCAATTATATGATGTTGAGCTCTTTGTTTCTAAATGACAGCTTAATGTAGATATCTGACGAATTTAACCATGCAAAATGGTTCCTCATAATCCTATGAACAATATACTCCCTCGCACATCTGTTCACTGTTGTTCTGTTTCTCATAAAAATAATAGTCGAATTCAGATTAAAGAAATAGTTGCTAATATACTTTAAATCTATTCTCGGTGACATTTTACCACTAATGACAGGATAACAAGTGGCTTTCTGTCGAAATCTAACGTCTTCTAGACACACGGGATCTAAGGTGAGTGAATTGTGAAGCTCCAAATTCCTAATAGATCTACATTTCAGGAATATAGATGAATTATTAGATGCTCAAGCTGATGGTCGTCAATTGATGTAGAGAACCAAGAATTCAACAAATGTTGACACGGCATTAATTGCATGAGACCGCATGGCAGATGTGAAGCACCGCAATAAATAGCAGGAGAGACTGGATACTTTAAGAAACAGAGGAATGTACACAATTTCTGGTGCATGTTAATGACAAATTTTCCTTGGCCACACTATACAAATTATGTGGATCAAAACTTTCCATGCCAGGAAATGTCTATACTAATATGACATCTTGAATGAATCCACTCAGAAGTTGACAATCGCTGGACAAATCAAGAATAGTCAGACCAAATTTTTGACAATGTAATGCATGGTTCCCACACAAAAGTTCAGAAACATCTGTTGCCTTCTTTCACTCCCAGCTGAGATACAGAATATGAGCTAGAAAAATCATATAGAATTATGATATGTTCAATCAGTTAAGAGCCATCTAAGGATGTCAGGACCTTTAGAAAAGCATTGAACTTCATCTCAAAATCTGCCTTCGAGCTCAATAATCTTCCTCTCAATCTGCACTTCAATGGCGCAAAAAAAAGGAAAATGAAAATAAGAACATCACTTTTATAAGCTTTCAGCCCAAATTTAATGCCACTTTATGGCATGAAAATACGGAGCAATCAGATGGACAAGTTAAACATAGAGTATTATAAAACATGGAATAAGAAATTCATAAGAAAATAGCACGAATGCAAATCTGCTCCACAGCATACATACAAACAATAGATTAAAAAAATAAAAATAAAAAACTGCTCAACAGTGAGCATCACTAAGATGTGCTACTCTAATTATGATTTGTACAGTAACAGCAGAAATACTGAAAACCTGATTTGATGAATACAATTGACTTCAGGCCCTAATTGTCTTTTTAATCGCATCTTCTCATGCATGGGACCCTTTGCATTTGAGGAGGAAAAAAGGTGCCAAAGGCATTTATTCCCACTATTACAAGCATTTAGCTGACCAATAAGTGGAGTAAAAGAGATTCTACCAAAAACCATACATCACCTGCACAAGTGTCTCCAATTTTCTTTGCAGCTTTGAGAATGCGCTTTTGGTCCAATATAGAGCCTGTGAGCAACTGAGATGATATATTTAACAAAATGTCATCAGCTACACTAAACTTCAAATATATGAAGAAATTAGACTAGACAGCCATGTTTCAATGCCCTATTTCACTGAAAATGGCAAACATTGAAGTGACGAGTTATTCTTCTTAGATGCTGTAGTTGATTCTCTTGTTCTTCTCCCTAGAATTAGCAGTGTGGTACTTTTCATCCACTCATAACCTAGGGTTTGCAGTCCTTGATCTCAGTCTTATCAAGTTGGCTTAAGCCATCTAGAATGCTAATAATAATCAAGTAGTCGATCTTAATGAAGGATTTTAAAGACATTTTATGGTCTTCTTTACTCACTTCTGAAGCAATGCCTAAGGAGCAAGATAATTCCTTTATGTGGCTGGCCATAAAACCGTGGTCTCTTGGCTCAACATCAAGTCTTTCTCCATCCCTTTCTCAATGCTTGGATGAGTTAGATTTCCTTCACAGGTTTATGGCCTATTTGTCCCATGTCACTCTATATATAGTTAGTATTGCTTAAATTAGGAAGCTTTTCACATGTTCTCCTAACCAAATTGCACAAATGGAATGCTACTACATATTCGTGAAAAGCTGCAACATGACTTCTCCTAATCTTCCTTCTTTGACATATTTCATCGTGTTTCCTTACTTTCACACCTTAAAAGGGCAATTGACCACCCTTCTGCTCGATTAGTCAGTCAAAGTTAACCACATAACCATGAAAAATGCAAAGGTGCCACATGCAATCAAATTAACGCAAGGCAGTTTCTGACAAATGAAAGTCTATGACTCCTTTAGCAGATCTACATCTTCCCCACCAAACTTATGTGTAACTTCATAAGTGACTAAGACCACTCTATAAAATATTTGTGACAATTCCAGTTTAACAGTCAATTGTATTAACGGCAATACTCTGGCACCTGATGACGCCATTAAATACCCACAGAAAGGTTTGACTTAATCTTTTCTACCCAGTTTGAGAAGGCATGCAAACACATGCAATAGGGCAAACATTCAAGTTTGCAGACTGATTCCTTGATGAGTGGCAATCTATCCAGTCAGGAGAAAAAGGAGTTAAAGCTCAAATATGAATGTGGACATGAGTGATGGTAAGTGAAAAATGAATCAAGTTCTGGTTTCTTACTCTTCAGGACTATTCGCCTCAGAAGCATGAAGAAGTTCCGCACAGGCAAGCTTGACATGTACCACACCAATACTGCAATAACATTAAAGGGAGCTGATCTGATTATGAGGTCAAGGCATTATTTCATCGCTTAGATTTGAAAAGTGGGGCAAATTAGCATCAGAATAGAAAGCTTTAATAGACAAAACTTCTCTTACTAACCCAAAGATGGAGGTAATTGTTAAAATTCATATTACAAGACTCCTTTCACCATGTACTTTCTAAGAGAGATAGAGGATTAAAATTTGAATGAAGTTCTTAGAGATCCTGCTCTAAGAACTGGAAGAAAAATCTTTGACTAAATTTATGAATATAAACTACTAAATATATCGATAGAAGGGCTAACATCACTTTAATTTATTACTTTCTAAGCATATTTGATGCCCAATTGATTTATTACTGTCATTGTAGACTTTAATATTGATTCTCAAATATTCAAATGATAAGAGCATTCTTCCACTACCCATCTATCTCATCGTATCTAAGTAAATCAACTGTCATTTCTTGGGCATGATATAACAGCGATATCTCAACCAGCTCAATCTTCCATAATCTATCAATGCATGTTTCATGACCTCCATAAAATCAAACATAGAGCAGTCCAGCCAAGGTTTTTTCTTGAAAAAACTTTTTCCAACTAGCAAAACATTACTTGTGTGCAGCTTAACATCTACTTATATGTGCAAATTTCACTGCATACAATTCAATGGTATTTAACTTCATTAAATATGTGACAGTAAGGAAAACCAGAAATGCATGATGTATGAACAGCAAGAGTACCTGTCAGTTCTCTCATAGAGATCACGAGCAGCACTACTGACTGCATAGAAGTTGACATTAACTTGAGAACTGTAGGTGCAGACACAAATCCCATAAAATTAAAATTACCCATGGCACTAAGAGTAACTGAAATACAAGGTTGAAAGAGAGTGCAGATTTACATGTGATTGGTCAAGTTGATAAATAAGTTCCAGACAAAGACACAGTAGCTGATGACAGAACGCACAACAAAATCTGGTCCTATTGATTCCTTAAAAGCTTGCAATTGACAGAACCGGCCATCAACGATACCCTGCAAATGATGGAGGCTCGTTTGCTAGTTTCCAGGATAATGACAGGAACAACAGCAACAGGACATACACAGACTATAATGAACCCACCCCCCCGGTCCACTTGGAACAAACTCTCTCAGAAGGAGTGCTCGAAGAAGCCACAAAAAGTTGTGACCATTTAGGGTTGAGTGTTGACTTCTAAATCACTCAACAAGACCTCTCTCCCATCCGATGTAGGACTGGAAATATCACATAAACAACCCATTCATTGGTTTGACTAAGTGATAATATCTTATAAATCAACTACCACACGAAAGGTGTCCGCTCATTACTCGATCATACAACTGAATCGTCTATTAGCATATATCAAATACATCGGCAGAATCAAATTCCTGGATGTAGAATTATCCAATGGAGTTAGGCTTAAACGTAAACAAAAAGAGCCGATAGAACCAACATCAACAAAGCTATTCCGGAACCTCTCGTGCAGGACACGTCTCTAACGTCCGTACAGAAACAGGCACATGTGTTCGCATTGCTTTCGCGTTTTCCAGTATACCTTTCACTTGCTCTTCACACGTCTTTAGCTGCCGTATCAATTATCCGACTCGATCAACCATCTGATCTCAGAGCGAGAACATTGACCAGAAAAGGAAAAGCATACGGCACGAATGACCTCGCGGATGACCAATCCGGCGCACGCCAAGGGTCGAGTCACTCGCACACAGCATGCTTGGGGTTTGATCGCTACTTCAAACAACTAGCACGACAATGCCGTCCGATCGGGCCTTGAACTCCAAAAGCAAAGCCAAAAACCACACCGACTCCGCCGCGATCACGACTCACGAAGCTCCTCGCAGCGAAGGACGGCACAGGATCGACGTCCGGAAACGCTAGACACGCGACCGCTACCTCCGCACCGCATATCTCGCGCTCAAACAGGTTCGAAAGAGAGAGAGGGAGGGAGAAGGAGCGTCACCTCGTCGTACATGGTCTGCAGGAGGTCGCGGAGCCTGGTCTTCTGGATCGCCAGTTGAAGCGCCATCTCTGCGTGGCGGAGGCGGCGGCGGCGGCGGCGGCGAGGGGGAGAGGAGCGAGCGGAGTGCGGGAGCGACGAGAGAGTGCATGGTGGAAAGGGGAGAGGAGCGACGTGGGAGAAAGCTGAAATAGCGTGAGCGAAATGGAGTTCTGGCGCATGCTCCTCGTCAGCTGGCGAGAGCCGAGTGAGACAGTGGAGCGTAACGGGCGAGGGAAAAGCTTGGCGCCATTGAAGAAAACTCTGCCCTCGAGTTTCACTGAAACTACGGAATTGCCACTCTGTGCTGACGTGGGTTTTGTTTTTTTGTTGTGTGGATGCGTTCAACGGATTTTTTTTTTTTTGTCTTTTCTTTTTTTTTCTTTTTAGGCTCTGTTAAGACAGGTTTCTTTCTTCACCAGGTTGTCTTTTGACTGCCCACGTGGATTCAGCAGCAGTTCGAAACGTTCTTCCATATCATTCCCGCAGGAGATGCGGACCCATTCTTTTCGGATCCTTCGATAAGAGAGGGAGCAGAGGAAAGAGATAATAAAAAGCACCAAATATTCCTCCTCCTTCTAAACGAAAATATTTAACATTTTTGAATTTTTTTCATCCTAATTTTTGTCACTCCCATTTTCCCTCAATTTTCAAACAAAACCCTAGGATAATTGGTAATTGCGTTGGACATCGTTTGCACATGCTAATCACACATGTTTTTATTCATTGATTTCTTCCAAATTAGTGGCACCTTTTTCATAGATATCGTATTGCTCTAAGCAGAAGCCCGATGAGTTGTTGGTTGCATGTTTATTTGAATTATATTTACGTTAAAGATAATTGAAAGGCGATACAATTATAATTTTAGATTCCTGATCTTTTTAGGTAGTTTAGTTCGTTGTGAACAACTTGTCGTTTCTAATACAATCCATGGTAGGCGTTATTTTTCTTTAACTAAAGAATGTTTCTGAAATTCCTTTTTTGCATTATCACAAAGACATTTACAATTTATTAGAGCGGACATTCTTCTAACTGTTGCTTCAAGGATCCCATTTCCTTTACAGGATATTTGAATTTAAGATAGCGGCGAGGCAGTTGCTTGGCACCACTTGCAACTCGTGTCAATTCGAGATTGACGAGCCCTTGTCACCCAAGCCAAGCTCGAGTACTAGATGTCCAGAAGATGCATGCACTAAAATAATGCTTCTGAATATGGTTTCGGTAGCTCCTTAGTAACTTGCCAATGCCATGATTGCCGATAAAATATATTACGGACCCAATTATGTTAAAATTACAGGTATCTTTGTTTCATAAAATAAATAATTTAATAAATATTTTCCTTAAAATAATAACTTGTATTACTTACAAAAATAAATTGAGGAAATATTTTTATTGTTTAAGAAAACATTTAGTCATAAGTCGTATCGAGTAATGAAAATATATTTCAAAGACTAATGATTTTAAATAATATAAGATTTTTAATTTTAGAAAAGCATTTTCAAGTTTTTTATTTTTATGAAAATAAATGAAGCCTACCAATTCGAATGATTGTACGAGCAAAAAGATTTGAATGTGTTTCATGTCCAATCTATACCAAGGAATACGTGCGTAAAACCATCTCAATAATGTGTCCACTCCAACCGACCATGTATCGGGGATGGTTGACCCTCACCGGAATCGAACCAAGGGCCGTCGATTTTTAGAAAAATATTTTTCAAAAGTTTTTTATCTTTATGAAAATAAATGAACACTACCAATTTGAATAATTTTACGAGCAATGAGATTTGAATGTGTTACATGTCCAATATATACCAAGGAGTACGTGCATAAAACCATCTCAATAATGTGTCCACTCCAGCCGGCCATGTATCGGGGAGGGCTGACCCTCACCAGAATCAAACCAAGGGCCGTCGACTGTGGTGCGGTTGGTCGGCAACCTCACCCCAACTAGCAACAGCCCTTGCCTAATTTGGGGGAAGGTTGACCTTTGCCCTGGATCTAAGCGAGGGCTTTCTTTTTTTTTTGGTCGGTCTAAGCGAGGGCTTTCAAGCGCTCATTTATGGTCGCGTTTGCCAGCCATTGGTCAGAACTTGGCAGGCGAACCCTTGGCCCACCATCCAGCGATGGTTAGTCGACGGCGGCGGTGAGGGCCCTACAAGCCCTCGTTGGTTTGTTGGTTTTTTTTTATTATAAATATATATTAATTTAATTAATATTTATATTAAAAATCAAATTTAAATCAAAACAACAACATTTTGGACTTATCTTTCTTGTTTTGGCCACTTTAACACCACATAGGAGAGGAAAAGTAATAAAAAAAAAAGTAACATCAGTATTTTCCATTAGCTAAATGGGATAGAGTTAATGAGATAATTCGTTCTCATCAATTTGACAAGTTTTAATACTTGATTATATTTTTTGAAAGTTTTGGGATTCGATTATACTTTCATAACAAATTTTAGAACTTTTAATAATCAAACCATATCCATTTTTTTGCGTTGACGGACGACAATTTTCATTTTCTGGCTATTGTCCTCTATCACCCTTCGAGAGCCCAACGTCCCTCCTTTCAATTTGACCTCCATATGCTTTCCCATTTGAAAACTTTTAGGGCGGGTTGGGAGAACCCGAAGCCCCAAAATCGAATTCACCGCCGTCGGCGAAGACACCAAGCCCAAAGAATGCCGGCAATAGCTGCCAACAATGGCGGATACCTCGGTTGTGGCGACTTTCCTCGTCGGCCCACCTTGCCCACCGCCACCAGAACATTTCGGCAACACCGAAGCTCGAGGACTCCCACAGATGCCATCCACCGCCGAGCACTTCTCTCTCACTAGTAATCACCCACATCGACGACCTAAGGAAGCGTGGGATTGCGTCCATGCGAGTGTGGTGGTCAGAGGCGGCCGGCTGGTGCGGTGCAGCCATCGGAAGGACCAGTCCGGCAGTCGGTGGCGCCTTCATGTTTTATGTTGATAAACATGGACACGGGATGTCCAAACGTCTCTTCTTAGTTTTCAGGCTAAGGAGCTATATAAGTATCTTCCTTGACTAAAAACTCCAGAGCTATTCCAAGTTCAAGAACAGTTCTTCACATTACCGCTCGGAAATCAAGGTGCAATGCTTATTTGTGCTGAAAATCAAGGTGTGGGCATGAGTGAGTTTCCAAATTTTAAATATATTATTCACATTAAATTCAGATTTTTTTTTTGGGTCGAAACAATAAGTTCTAGTTTATAAAATAATTACAAATGAGAGAGAAAAAAAAGAGAAGCAGAATTCCTACTAGAAATAGCTAAATTCAAGGTATTAGCTTGGACCATGTTTTCATCATAACGAGCCGCATGGGAAGGCCATGGCTTGTTGGGAGAATAAAGGTGTAATCTCTTTCAGTAATATACGGGAAGGAAATTATACGTTGAGGAATACGGACGGGTATACATAGTCATTTCCGTTCCATTTTCTTATTATATCATAAATAAGAAAATGGAACTTGCTATAACGAAAATCACAAAACATTATTATCATGATTATACATTAATTATATCATAAATAAGAAAATGGAACTTGCTACAAACAGATTATGTGGATTACAAAAAAAAAAAAAAAATCTTGTAAAACAAAAATTCGTATTTGATAGCTGAATTTTGTTACTAATTCGTACTTTTTGCCCGTGTCTTTTACTGTGCGCAATTTGATTCACTCCGATAGTATGAGTATTTTTCCATAAGCTCAGCAAATGTGTGGGAGATGGAAGGGTTTTTGATAATCACATGGGCCCGGGTATTTTAAAATAAGGAAAAAGCCACGAAAAACCTTGAATTTTGCCCAAAGTGACATATTTACCCCAAATTTTTCAAACCGTGACACATTTACCCCATCAAGGATATTTTTGTCTTTTTATTCTGTTTTTTCCTTCTTTTTTTCTTCTTCTTCCCTCCGTCGCCACGGTATGGCCGGCGGAGGGAAGCCGGCATCCGGCGAGGTCGCCCTCGCCGGCGTTAAGCGAGGGTCGCCCTCGCCGGCGTTAGGCGAGGGCACCCCTCGCTAGACGCGAGCGAGGGTCGCCCTCGTTGGCGTCGGCAGGAGCGCCTCGCCGGATCCGGCGAGGGCGGGGACACCCTCGCCCAACGCAAGCGAGGGTGGCCCTCGCCGGCGTTGGGTGAGGACGGCCTTCGCCGGATCCGGGAGGGCGAGCCCTCGCCCGACGCAGTGAGGGCGGGGACACGCCGGCGTCGGGCGAGGACGGCCCTCGCCCGGATTTGGCGAGGGTAGGGAGGCCCTCGCCCAACGCAGCGAGGGCGCCCTCGCCGGACGCCGACGGAGGGAAGAGAGAAGGAAAGAAAAAATTAAAAAAAAAATGAAAAGACCAAAATACCCTATAATTTTGGGGTAAATGTGTCACATAACAAAGGGTTTTTGTGTCACAAAAAAAAGTTTGGGGTAAATGTGTCATGATTGGCAAAATTCAGAGTTTTTCACGTCACAAAAAAAAAAAAGTTTGGGATAAATGTGTCACTTTGGGTAAAGTTTAGGGTTTTTCGTGACTTTTTCCTTTAAAAAAATTACAAGTATATTTTACTAACAACGATTTTAATTGGTTGCGGTTAAGAATAACATTGGGACAAGCATACAATGAAAGAGCAACCGGGTCTTCATTTATCGATATTCACCATATGACAATACCATGGTTTCTCACCTGATGCCCCAAAAGTTGTTAATTTGCACGCGACTTATGCCCCGTTTGTTTTTGGAAAAAAAAAAAAATATTTTTTAAAAATCAATCGTTTGTATTACTGAAATAATTTGTTAATAAAAAATATTTCATTACTAGCAATAATCTATTTGTAAACATTTTTGTAAACGACGATAGTATATTTCGTTTGTTCATATTTTTTGAAAGTGATATAAACGATTATTTAAAAAAAAAAAATATATTTTTAAATTATTTATTTTTCGTTAAACGAATGAAATCTTAATTAATTCACTTTTTATAAATCGGTTTTCGTTTTCTTAGCAGCAATCCCAGCCCATAGCATGTTGCTTCTTCGTGCGATCGTTGTCCATGTTGGCGAAGGAGCGATCACACGATTCATCCTGCAGCGAAGGCTACGCAAAGCCAAATGCGGCCAAATTGGGGGCGAATGTTGCGGCTGGCTCGAATATACAAAACTAAAAAGGCCACCATTTCAAGACTTGCGGCGAAGGCATCTCTCAGAAAAACCGAAGAAATGGAGTTGACAAAGGAGGAAGAAACTTCCCCAAATTTAGAAACCCAATTTCAATCACATTGCCCACATTTAACCCATTTTTCTCTTCATTCTCTCTGCCACAAAAACTCTTACTTTATTTTGCAGAAAATCAACGATGTGTAAAATATTTTTCTAAAATGATTAACGATACCATTTATAAAAATCAATAGACGAAAGATATTTTTATCATTTACGAAAATATTTAGGCATAAATTATAATCGTTAATGAAAATATTATTCATAACTAATTATTTCAAACTACACAAGCTATCATTGTTAGGAAAATCATTTTTGAAATATTTATTTTCTATGAAACAAACAACCCTTAATATGCTATCTCCATCACACACATATCATTGTCATTTCACATACACATATCATTCTCGCTTCATAAGCGATCTTAAAATTAATCTAAGCCCATTTCATTTTCGATCACAAATTCATATTGGTCAATACAATCCCACTGAAGATGTTCTAGTCCTTGTCCAATGTCCCAGTTTCCATTTTCTGCAAATGGCGGATACTTCTTCATTTCTTCTTACCAATACTATAAAAGTAATCGACAATTTGCAGGAGACTTTACTAGATTGAATTATACTCCAATATGTAGATCCAGATCGAATAGCTGTAAAAAGGATGAGGGCCTACAACAACTGCTTTCTCCAAGTGAAGCATTCGACCATAGGTTTTTGGGCATACAATATTGCAATTTGCTGCTAGCAAGTTGCAACAAAGCCTCCATGCCAACCCAATCTAGAACTCAAATACTCTGAATTTTGACTTAGATTGATCTGACTTGCAATGCTAAAAAGGACATTGGGAACAGTTGACAGGAAATCTGAAGTACCTCACACTCCACACTTTATCTCTTCGAGATGCAATATTATATCCTTTGCAACATTCCTAGTCCCTATAAAAGGAAACCAGGCCGCGACCCTTCAACCAAAATAACCCATCGATACCCAACAAGCTTAACCGCTTGAGATACGGTCGAAAAATGGCTAAACTAACGGCGCGGCTAGGCATGTTCCTATTCCTCCTCCTCTTCATCGTCGCAGCGGAGGCGGTTCCGGCCAAGAAAGTGAGGTGCACGGATCCTGCGTACCCGGACTGCATTTCCGACGGTCTCTTCACCTGTCCCTCCGGGTGTCCTCAGACTTGTACCATGAGCTGTGACAGGTGCGCCCCAGTTTGTCCGAGGTCCCCGCCCCCACCAGCACCGCCACCGCCGCCGCCGCGCAAGCAGAAATCACCACCCCCGCCCAAGAAGCGGTCGCCACCGCCACCGCCGCGCAAGCAGAAATCACCACCCCCGCCCAAGAAGAAGTCGCCCCCGCCCCCTTCCACCCATTACTCCTACCCACCGCCGCCCCCTCCAGCGCCCATGGTGGTCCCCCCGCCTCCGTCCGGAGATGTTTCGGGACAAAAGAGAGCGAGGTGCAAGAACAAGAACTACCCTCTGTGCTATGGCGTTGAATTGTCTTGTCCTGCCGGTTGCCCCACCCTGTGCGAAGTGGATTGCACCACCTGCAGCCCTGTTTGCAGTAAGTTTTTCTTTGCCCGTTCACATCCATCATCCTTTACAAAATGTCGAATATATATGTTCATGAATTCTTGTTCTCTCCATGTCGCAATGAGGATGGGAGATCTTAATTAATGTACGAGGAAGCTGTCAAGATTATTAGGTTACTAAGTGTCCTTTCCTTCTAAAATTTCGTCACTCATTCTTTCGTGATGGATTTTAAACAGAGTTTAATGTCATGGTACGCATTCATATGTGATCAGGTTGCGACCGGCCAGGTGCGGTCTGTCAAGACCCGAGATTCATCGGTGGCGACGGCGTAACCTTCTACTTCCATGGCAAGAAGGACCGGGACTTCTGCCTGGTTTCCGACTCCAACATTCACATCAATGCTCACTTCATCGGACGACGGAACCAGGACATGAAGAGAGACTTCACATGGGTCCAATCTCTAGGAATCCTCTTCGGCAAGCACCAGCTCTTCATCGGCGCCAAGAAGACGTCGACCTGGGATGACTCCGTGGACCGCCTATCCATTGCCCTCGATGGACAGAGCGTCTACCTCCCCGAAGCCGAGGGTGAGAAGTGGCAATCCGCATCATCAGACATATCCATCACGAGGTGGCGGGACACCAATGCCGTCGAAATAGAAGTGAAAGGGAACTTCAAGATCAAGGCAGTCGTTGTGCCGCTCACGGAGAGAGACTCCTTGATACATAACTATGGCATTACGCAAGAGAATTGCTATGCGCATCTGGACCTGAGCTTCAAGTTCTACTCGCTCAGTGACGAAGTCACTGGCGTTTTGGGCCAGACGTATGCAAAGAACTACGTGAGCAGGGCCAAGATGGGAGTTGCCATGCCCGTTCTGGGCGGCGAGCGGGAATTCACCTCCTCGGGTCTCTTCGCAACCGACTGTGCCGCCGCCCGGTTCATCGGCGAGCTGAGCCTAAGCAACTCAACTGGGAATTTCCAGTACGGTGACCTTAACTGCTCCGGCGGAGAAGATGGCCCTGGTGTCGTTTGCAAAAGGTAGAGATTCTCGCATCTCAGCACGGGGACATTATTAAAGCTCAAGTACTTTCTACATTTGATATTTGATGTATACAAGCAATAAAGGTCAGAGCCGAAGCAATGATACTCGCGTCTGACCAGTTTCAAAAGGTCTTCTTGTATTTTACTCTTTTCGTGAATAACAATATTTAATAACCGTGTTGTTCTTTAAATGAAGCAGAATAAAAATTAAGCTTCGCTAATCAATGTGCTGAACAGTTCTCTCCAAATGACAAAGCGAAGTTCAAAAAATAAAAATAAAAATTACAAAGCGAAAAACAAATAAAAGGGAGTTTTACTATCGTCGCTACTAGAAAGTTCAATCTAGAACTTTAAGAATATGTTTACTTTAAATTAACTAAAAGTGAGTTACTTTTTTTTCTTTCCTATTAAAAATCTAAAATATTATTCAAATTTTAGAAAATCTTTAATAGAAATTATATGTGAAAATTTATGCGCCGAAATATCGTTTTTATCGCTCAACAAATGGTCATATGTATTCTTTATATTTATGTGATTTTTCTTCACATATCTACTTAAATTTTTGAGTTGAACTTTCTAATATTTTTTTGAAACAAGTAATTATTAAGTGGAAGGATACCACATACATATAAGGCTTATATGAACTCCATAGATAGATGATGCATCCCAAAAGTTTAAATTATTAAATGGAGGTTTATATAAACCCTGTAAATAAATAATATTTAACAAATGCTATCCTTATAGTTACTAGAGTCTAGAGGTGTGCACAAAAATTGTAAACCTCCCGGAATTGATCTAGAATCTTTGATTCTCGGTTATGATTTATTGAATTCCAAATTTGGAGCCGCCCATCCAAATCAAACCAATATATATATATATTAATTTTTATGTTAGAAATTTCAAAAATCGAAAACTCTCTCTCTCTCTCTCTCGTCCTCCCAACATCACATCTTTTTACGTCACTTCTTTTCATGTCCCTCACAAACTCTCACACTCCCACTCCCTAAAGTTTGCTATCTCTAGATTTAAAAAAAAAAAAAAAATAGTATGCTATCTCGCTAGAGAGATGCATATCTTCTCCCCACCTCCCGTTCTCAGTCATTCTCTGCCCTCACCCTCTACCACCATGCCTCCACTCGCGCTTCACCTCGTTGTTGCCATACTCATTCTCGCCTTCATCTCGCCCTCTCCCCCTTCTACTCCACACCGCCTGATGACCTGTGCCCGCCCTTCCCCAGCTCTCACTCTTGCTCTAGCCCCTCACCCTACACCACCATGCCTCCACTCCCGCTCCACCTTGTTGTCACCATATTCATCCTCATCCCTTGTCTTGCCCTCTCCCACCTCTACTCACACCACCCGATGGCCTGTGTATTGGGGTTTCATGAACCGGTAAAATTAACAAAAAAAATGCAACGAAAATAAAGATGATATATTTTATATATAATTCTTCGAAGGCGTTGTTCATGTGTTTTAATAAAAAATTTGAATATAAAAAAGGGAGTTAAACGAATTACCTTGAAGCGCGCTTTAAACGAATTGGTTTGGATGTTCTTTAGTTCAAGTTCCACAAACGTCAGACCTCTAGTTCAGACACACCAACAATGAACGTTGAATGGAAAAAAGAACTTTTGGATAATCATCACTATGATTGTACTAGCAATCTTGTGGAGACAATTCGCCATATCCTTAATGTTTTTAGTCATGGCCCGAATGAGAGAATCTCTCTTCTTTCTCGCGTCTTGAAAAAACACAAGAACACACACGTTTTTCTCTATTTTCAGAAACTATTTTTCAAGCCCTTCATTAAGCAGCAATTTAAAAAAAAAAAACTGAACGATTAGCAATCGTTGATCGTCCATGCATGAAATCGTGCATGATGGTCAGCGGTTCCATGCTTCGTGCACATGCACGATCATTCGTGTCAAATGGTCAGCAAAAATTGTTGACCATTTCCACTTTAATTAATTAATTAATTAATTAAATGAACAAATAAATAATTAATCAATTCCCTTAAAAATAAAAAGAACATAATCTTTATATATGCATTTGGAGTACATTAATATGTATTTACTTTGGATATGCAAGTGCATCATATGCAAGTAGTCTCATGACTATAATACAAATTAAATTAAATCGACTCAATTCGATTGCAGTAATTGCAAACACATTTGCAACAATATTTCTCTCTTGTTCTACATTATCCTAATTGTTTATGGTGTGTGACATCCCTAGGCTTATTACTAAGCTAGTAGTAAGACTTGTAATATACTCTCAAAAGAATTAATTGTCCCGATTAATCTTTGGGTCCTACAAGCCATGATTGACATCTAGTAATATGTCATGGCTACCTAGATAGTAATGAACTTGTCAGTTTTGACTACAGTGTAATTAAATCCATCTGTGTTACTATGTCCCAACCAAATAAAGACCATTGAATATTTGTCAAGTCACCAATTCAATCATATGCACAAATCTAATTGACATGCATTTTATTTGAGACATAAACAATTTATTCTCGGTTACAATCTCGGCTGAGAATTTCAATGCATTATCATAATCAGATTGTATAGGATATTATTATTGTACCTTGTAACAATGAGACAGATTCCATATTACATACATGTGCAACTTCGTATATGAACAAACTATGACTATCAAGTATAAAGATGGATCAACGACCCGACATTATGTGCACCCTGAACCATAGTTAACACTGTGCTTCAGATTTAAGGATTATTTACACAATACCAAAGTATGAATAATTAGACATCGACCACACTAAAAGCTTCCATGTTACTAATCGTTCCATATGCGTCACGTTCAATAAACTTGTCTAATACAAACACCTATGTTCTAACTCAAGTATCATAATACTCAATGATATGCGACTCATCATTCCCCTTAAGTATCCAATATTTAATGATAAAATTAAGAACACACCGGTCTTAACAGAATTATTAATATTCACTTAATAATCCGTTGATCAGGAACAGTTTAAAGATTCATCCTAATTATGAACCTGTCACATACATTCTTGACGTCTCAATAATAGGTCTAGTTGTAACTGATCTTATGGAATAATTCATAAATATAAAATAATTAGACAAATGAATGAATATGTCATTGTCATTAATTAAATAATAATAATGATAGTACAACTGAAATCCCTAACATATAACTATTACATAATAACTTCAAGGCATACATCCAACACTACCTGCCCTTTCCCATCTCTCGCTCCACCTCATCATCACCGTGCTCATCCTCGCTCATCATCTTGCCCTATCCCGCTTCTGTCCCACCTCACCTGGCAATTTGTGTCTGTCCTTCCTCTCTTCCTCCGCCCCTTCCTTCCCCTTCTCTACCTTCTTTGGCCGATTTTATGGACCCACTCAGAAATTGCTCACCCAACAGTTGATCACCCCAATGATTACACTATTTTTCATCTAGATCAAGATGAGCTTATGGGTTTGTCATACAACTAATTAAAATTCCTGGCAACTCACAATAACGGTTAAAAAAGCATGAGTTATATTTTTTCATGACCGTTGCGTTGGTTTTCCTTTCTCTACATTGTTCCAAATCATTAATTAAATGCATTTATTCTGTATCGCGTGTGAGGAAGAAAGACCAATTTGACTAGAAATGTAAAGAAATAAAGAGATGATTTTATCCTTGAAAAATCATGTGCTAAAGACGTGCAAACGAAAAATTGCACATGGGTTACGATTATAGCAAAATGATTGTTAAGGGAGGTTTTGTCGAACGGTGAGAGAGTGGGGAATTTACTTCTTTGAATAAAGACAAAAAAAGGAAAGATAAATAGTATTTAAATCTAAAAATTTAACATGAATTTTTAACCCGAAAGAAATATTGAATAAATGACTCATTGATTCATTCGAGATCGAGGATAGCGAAATGAAAATTTCACAAATAACATCTAGATATCCAAGATATTTTCATTTCGATAATCATTCAACAAAAATTCTGTCGATGAACTATAAACTGAAGTTTGTTCAACCGAAAAAGAAATTGAAGATGGCGAAATGAAGACAAAGGAAGAATCCGAAAGCAAGAAAACATGAAAGAGAATGGTTTTAAATGTACAAAATATCAAGTGAAAATAGAAACTTTTCAATCAAATAATTGATTGACCAATTAAAAATCAAAAAGGAAAATTTTAGATTTCATAAATTAATTAAAAATAAGCTTATGTGACCATGCAAAGTTAAGTACTAAAATTATGATTGGTTAATTTAATAAAAACATGAATTTCAACAGCATCTCAGAATTTGAATAAATTTTACTTCTAAACATATAACACACATTTAGCATTTCCCAACTTGATTACGTTAACAAATTAATAATATATGTAGTTCCGGTTCAATCATCATCTACAATCCAATATGTAACTTTGAAAAGTATGTTTGATCTCATTTTTTTGAAGTTTCGAAAGTTTTCGTGCATTAAATAAGATAATAAATTTTCTTCCTATTGATAACCACCTAACTTTTTCCAAACGAAAAACGTGGGCCAAATTACTAATTTATTTATAGCGAGAATTTCCATTCATGTTTTGATTTATTCGGCTTAGCTTTAGATATCTTACGTTTTTAAAAGAGAAAGCTGACTTTTTAATGAGATTTTATTTGCGAGCATTTATATATTTTTATGTTAATATTCAAAATAAAGAAACTTTTATATTTCTGAAAAACCTTTAAATTTCCATATAATCATGTAATATCAATATACTGATGATACGAATATTTCTTTATTAGCTTCAACAAAAAAATAATAACACAAATAATCCTTAAATTTTGATTTAATATATAATATAGTATCTGAATTTTAAATTTATTTAATATCATCTTAGAACTATTGATAAATGTTTAATCTATTCTCTTTTTTTTTTTTTTTTTTTTGGACGAATAATCTATTCTCTTCATTTGCTTCATTTTCACTTATTTTGAGGGCTAAAATTGAATTTTAATAAACAAGTGACTCGGCCACCCGCAAACGACACCGATCTTCTTCTCCGGCGAGGGTTTCGAACGAGTTTCGTCCTCTCTTCCTTCGCTTTCTTCTTCTTCTTCTTCTTCCTGCAATCCGGCAGGCCTGCAAATCGTAAAGCAAACGAGCGGGTTCGGTTCGGCAACCCCGTGTCAGACCCTCTTCCTCACGCTTCACTGTCACCCGAACCTGCCCCCTTCTCTCCCTCCGGGCGCGGGGCTCCGAATTCACGCTCCGTCGCCCCGACTCCATGGCTGCTTCTCACAGCCACCTCGACGAGGCAAGTCGCCACGCGTGCTCACCTATGCTGGCACGGCTTTTACCGGCGCGTGCGGCATTCTAACGGTTCGTTTCTCACTGTAGGACGACGATTTTGGAGGAGACTTATCCGGGGCTCACAATGCTAGGCGTTCAGGTCTTTCTTCCTCAGCATTGGTGTTTCTGTTTCTTTTCTTTTGCTTTAGGGGGAGTTCATGCGACTTTGGGCGGTGAATTTCTGTCGTTTCAGGTAATAAGAGGACTTTTGGAGACATTGAGGACGATGAAGACGACCTCTTTGGATCCAAGAAGGTACCCAGAGCGCGGAGCAGACACTCCACTTTGTCCAATCTTGGAATGTTTGTCGGCATTATGCATGCTCATAAGCTGCAGGGCATTCGATTATAATTTATAAGGGTGCTGCGCATGTGTTGTAGTTCTTGAAGGCCTGTGTGTCTATCGGTGATCAGACAGTTTCAGAACTTCAATCGTTGGCCGAAAATTACTCCAATGTGAACTAGTCAATTTTATTCTGCCGGAAGGAGAAAGAGGATGCATTACCGTACAAGCACGGGCATACGGGCACGTTTTGTTTGCCAATTGCAGTTGTTTAGCTCTCTGGTTTTTTGGTTCTGTTCTTGTATGCAACAGCATTGAGCCTTTTTCCATTTTTTCTCTGCTCGAGCCGTCGACTTAAAGGCTGTTTAGGGTTTAAGAGTTTACAGCCATGTTTTGGTCTTATTGTGTGTTATGCTTATAATCAAACAGAAGATGCCCGGCATCTTAGGCTATTTGATCTAATTCTTGGAAGTTTAGATTTGCCTCGCTTCGCATACAAGTGCGCCGTTTTAGTTTCATTTTCCTTCAGGCCTTTAATGCTTAAAGAGTCCCTTCTTTTTCTTATTTTCGATCCATAGAAATTTATTCTCTCTTAGTTTCTTGCTACAGGGTAATACAAAAGCCGAAGAAAATGCCCCCGGTGCAGCTACAGGAATGATATTGTCACTTCGTGAGAGGTAATTAAGAACTTTAAATTCTTACTCTATGCTTTTTTGGATAATAAATGGCTGTGTACATTTGGCACGCTTCCAACATTTTGGCAACCTATTCAGCTTATTTCTCATGAGTCTCTTATTTTCTTTTTGCAGTCTTCAGAACTGCAATGATACTCTAATGACGTGCCAAGTACGTTTTCGGTGATAGGTGTTGTCATCTTATCCTCTGTCATATCTTTTTGAACCATAAATGCATGTGCAACTGTGGTTCAATTGCTAAAGTTTCCTCGTGCCAGAAGCATGTTGATCATAAAGCTTTAACATTGATGAGAGCTGTACTGGAGATGCTAGAACCAAGGTTGTTAAAATTGGGATTTAAGTAGAATTGCTGAGGGGTCTATAAAATCGAGTCATAAGATTTTAACAACTGCAAAATAACTTAGAAAAACATCATCTCCAATAAGTAGTGACCCCAACAAAAGACCATAATGCAAGATCAATTGAAACAAGCCCAGTAAGGTATAAGCCTCATGCAAAGACAAATTTACTTGTTTATAATGTTGAGTGTTGAAGCTTGAAAGAAGGGTGAACAAAGACAATAGATGCAATCTAATTGCAGTTGACAGTCCATTTTAACAACAAAGCACACATACCCATTACTATTATATAACTCTAAAATAGATTTTCAGCAGCTTTTACCACATCCTCATCAAAGCTACAGTCATTTCCATCATCATTATCATCCTCGTCAAGTTCGTTATCCGATCCATTGTCATTGTTGTCGTTGGTACTCTCAACGAAATTAATTTAATTGCTATCCAACTCTAAATTTCTAGAAGCTTAAAATGTTCCAAATCATCTTGAACGTCATCCACATCATGGAATTAGGGGCAGTTAACATGCTCTCTCATTGGAGAATGCTATAGCCTTTTCATCATTCAGTGCTATTGCTTCCATAATGATTCAGGGAATTGTGGAGGTTAGGGCTGTAGGCATGTTGAGGCAACTTGATTCAAATGTGATGTTCAAATCGAGCTCCATCTTGCTTTAGTTTCACATAATGAGGCAATCAGCAGGCTCAAGCTCGACCATCAAATCTATGATTAATTCTAGTTCAGTTAAGCTTTAGCTTAAAGTTGAGTTCTCAATGTTCAACAGAACTGCAAAATAGTTTGTTTATGTTTCTGATGTTGCATGCACTTTTGTGATCTTTGTGCTATTCTTTTTATATCTGTATCTGAAACTATTTGGATTTTTTTACCCTGTCGAGTTTTTCAGACAGAACTGGAAGCTGCAAAATCTGAGATTCAGAAGTGGCATTCTTCATTCCAAAATGAGTCCTTCATACCTTCTGGGACATCTCCTGGTATGTTTAATTGGATAATTAGTAATCAGAACTTGATATATGACATGAGCACAAGAGGTTAGTTCAAACTTATTGCTATATATATGCTGATACTCTCCTCTTCCTTGCAGAACCCAAGGTGATAATCAGCTACCTTCAGACGCTTAGATCTTCAGAAGAGGCATTGAGAGAGCAGGTTGGTTCATGGGCAGTATGTTTCTCTTTCCCTTTGTTCTATTTTGCAATCAGAAGTTATTTATCATCTGTTGTTTCAATTTTTGTATATTAGCTGGAAAAGGCAAAGAAAAAGGAAGCAGCTTTGATAGTAACATTCGCAAAACGGGAGCAGGAGATAGCTGAGTTAAAGGTGAATCTTTTTCTTGTGGTTATGGAGGATATTAGAATGGTTTGTTAATGTAGTGTTGTTTCATGCTGTATCTCCTTGTTTTACAGATATACTGGTTATCATTAACTATGTGGGCACTTAGGTGAAAAGTAGATGAGAACCCATGATCTATGATTGTGGCTGCATTCACACTCTAGTTACCAATATGGATTGTTTCAATTGATTATCTTTCTGCCTTCTCTGTTGTATTGCGTGTGGATTCTGTAACCATAGTTATAACCTATACGAAATATTTTGTTGACCTCTTGTTAATAAACTTAATGAGATAGCGATAGGTATCATAGACTTTTAGTGACAAAAAGAAAGTTGTCCCACAAATAGGGAGAGTGAATAGGCAACACCATTTAAGGGCTCTTTCACAAAGTAAGCTGAGATTCTTTTGATGTTAGCTGGGTAGCCGTCTAAAATTGCTTCAAATTTTTAGTATCTGGGCTGCATTTGACCGACACAAGATTTACCCTTTATCTCAGTCTGCTGTTCGAGACTTAAAAGCACAACTCAAGCCCCCATCTATGCAGGTAAGGCAGAACGTACCTTGCTTCTTGAACATATGTTTCTATGGTATGGCAACGAGTGAATGCATGTGAATTATCAATTAACCGTGTAAATTGTGTATGATTTCTCTTAGAATGAAGTCTACTTATTTAAGAGAGTGCTTTCAATTTTTCTGGCTTAGACATGAATGACTAATATATGTTGACAAGCCATACATTTTTTAATGTTTGCCCTATCTGTTAAATCTGCTTGAATGATGATTTTTGGGTTGGACTGGAAAAGCGCAGGCTGTAAACACTGTGTTTTGATATTGTGATTCATGTGATGATACTGCAATCTTCCTGATGTTATATCTTGGCCAGTTAATCCTCTTGCATTTACTTGCCATAGTAGATTTAGTCTGTTTCTACCGAGGATTTCCTGTGTGTAGATAGGATTTAAACTTTTATTTTGGTCAAAATCTGGATTGGCTGGCTCTTGCTGTGGAATATATTTTCTCAAATTGCTCGGTGGCTTGGAGGGAACAACTTTTCTGTTTCAGTTGGGTAATCCTTAAAAAGCGGCAATTTTTTAGCCACTAATGTGTGCCGGTTATTATTCTGCTGTTGGCATCTTAAATTTTGGCTGTTCATGTTGCATTGTTGACAGGCAAGGCGGTTATTGTTAGATCCAGCAATTCATGAAGAGTTTACCCGTCTGAAGGTCTGTAGTTGAACTTTTTCATTGAACTTTTGTGGACGTGATATTAGTCAAGGCATCATGTTGATAAATGTCCTAGGGCAAAAAACACTATTTGGGAAAACTTGGCGATGTGATTAATTGGAAATGTACACATTACAGGAAAAATTATCTACCCTGCATAGGTGGGTTCACATTCCATGTCACATTTAATGAGTCTGCAAAGTGCCTGAAGACTTTCTTATCATTTTTTCTTAGTACAAGAATCCTTTGCTGTGGGGTTGAAACTTATTTCTAGGAATTTTTGAAGTCCTTTGATAAGAAACTGTCGATAATTGGAGAGGAGTCAATCTGTTTTCTTTTATGTGGAGATCTGTTCTCTGCTCTTTGCTAAAATTTGTCTGATTCTCCTAAAGAATTATGAGACATTTGGTTTCTTGATTTTAGGACTCCTCATAGTAGGATATGCTTTCTACATAAAGCCAAAAGTGAACTTAATGAAACTATTTTGTGCGTGCAAGTTCTTAATGTTTGCTTATATTTTCTCTTTATTATGTGAAAAAAGAAGAAGAATGTTGTCAAGTACATTGCCAGTATCAACACCTCAGTTTTTGTGGTCTTGGACTGGCTGATTTCACGGCAGTAACATTTTCTGCTTTTGTAGCTCTAATTTTCCCGGTTTACCCTATGTTGGCTTCTTGCATTGTGCCATATGCTATATGAATATCCATGTCGACCCCACATATGACTTGGATAATTCTGTCCTTGGTGTGTACCTCGGAGGAGATATCGATTCATTGCGAATGATTCTAATATTTGAATGTCGTTCTAATGCTAGAACTTGGTAGAGGAGAAGGACAAGAGAGCGAAGGAGTTGCAGGATAATATCGCAGCTGTTAGTTTCACTCCACAGAGCAAGATGGGTAAGATGCTCATGGCTAAATGCAGGACCCTTCAAGAGGAAAATGAGGAGATTGGGAATCAAGCAGCTGAGGGAAAGGTACTGCTATATGTATCATGATATCCTGCAAATTTCAATTATTGAGTCTTGTATTTACGTTCTTGATTTGTATGCTTTTTGCGACAGAGAGGAGACACCATTACTAATTAAAATAGCGCTCATCTATGAAAAGCTATGCGGTGTAGGGGTTTTGTTAAATTTTATCTCAAGAATAAGATGGTTCGGGCTGATTTACTTGTTTGTCCACTGTTATCTGGCTTGCAGATGCATGATTTAGCAATGAAACTGGCTTTACAAAAGTCGCAGAATGCAGAGCTGCAGAGTCAATTCGAAGGTTTGAACGTGGCTCATCTGTGTCTCTTTGAATTTGTACAGTTCTTTTTGCAAATTTTTTAGCATAAGAGAATCTTTACATGTCTAATGCCATGAGCAAAGGTTACTTCTTCACTAAATGGACATTGAATGAACGTAGAAATGGCATTTGCACGAACAGTGTCACTTGTCTTTGAAGGAATTTGAATGTAGATGTGTATCGCTATTTAGATAATACATAGGTTATTTTCTTCTGTTACGGTCGATCTTCCTTCGAGTCTTACATCAGCTACTCTCTCTGAGTTCATATTGTGGTTGTTGCATGCAGGATTATATAAACACATGGAAGGACTCACAAAAGACGTTGAAAAGTCGAATGAAATGGTGCTCCCTCTCCCTCTCTCTCTCTCTCTCTCTCTCTCATATGCTTCTTAGGAGGCCAGATGGAGAGAGATCGATAACCGACCTCTTGTAAATGTAGGCGCTTATATTGCAAGAGAAGCTGGAAGAGAAGGATCAGGAGCTGAGAAGATTAAAGAACGAGCGGCGGCAGAAAAACGTGCCTGATGCAATGAGCGACAAACCTCCTGTTAAAGAGGAGAATCAAGGTGTTGGTGACTGACTGGGAATCAAAGAAATTGGACTCTCGTTTATTCTGTTTCTTTGTCTATACCCAGTCGTCTTGTTTGTACATTATAATCGTTATATTTTTCTCGCAAGAATCTCGAGTGGAGCGTACACCTGTAATGTAACCGTTACCTTCTTCACGTTATTTTTTTTTTGTTTGGTAGAAGGTAATAATATATTGAACTTGACCAATAATATACACAAGATTCGGCTTTACAAAACTTGCACTTAAGAAGACAACAAGTCAACTTGAGTGGAAGGGAGCCGAATGCAAAAAGCAGCTCACAAAAGGCAGCGAACAAGGAAAAGTCAAGCAAAACCTGCACTACTAAACAGCAACAACAGAACAAAAACCTGAAGTAGAAGCGTCAGCTGACGTCGAACTGCAACCAATCCAAAGATCGGAAGATGGCAATGAAGAGAATAGGTTCAGTAGCCTATGAAGCAGCATACGGCTGAGGAGTCAAAGGCCTTCATTCTAAGGACTAATTCGCAAGAGTAGAAGTCAAAGGCCTTCATTCTAAGGACTAAAAAGGATTTGCAAGAGTAGAAGAGAAGATGCAAGGATTAATCCTCCAGTAACGCAATCTTCTGTTTCTCGGGTTGTCATCAACATTCTTGAATGTTAAAAGCCTTGTCCTTGACAACTTTAATGAGATGATTTTTAACGGCCAGAATCACCAAAATATGATTTTTGAACAGGATTTCGTTCTTGAATTTCCAAATGATATGGTAGAGAGTACCAAACAAAAAGCGGGCAATTGAATGATAAAAGTCCTTATCGACTAGAAACTTCATTGCCCACTGGAGGTTCTCAGACCATGTACCATTATGCCAAGGGAGATTGCATCTAGCCGCCCAGAAATAAGCAAAAGTGGTTGTGATGCAACACCCAAAGAAGAGATGATCAATTGAATTGGGTGTTAGATTGTAAAAAGCACAAACCGCATTCCCAATCCTGCCGTATGACAAGAGCAAGGCCTGGGTGGGAAGACAATTTATAATAATAAGTCAAAGATTGAATTGGTATCTTAGAGAGAGTGATAGTATTGCTCCAAACGAAGGAGTCCCAATGAACCCTAGCCTTTTTCCTTCTGATAGCATGCCACGCCGAGGTGAATGAGAAGAGGCTGGAAGAGCTATTAATCCAAATAAAACGATCCGGTGCCTAGGATAAGATAGGAATAGGCTAATCCCAAAACTCTAATACTGTCCTCAAGGATTGCCCAGCCGATGAAAAAAGATCAGCCACTAAAGCCTGCCCGGATAGACCAGACCTATATATCATTGGGTCCGAGAAAATAAGACTTAATGGACCTCTAGGTGCCAATGATCAAATCGGAAGAAGACTGACTGGCCATCTCCTACCCTCCAGCAGAAAGATAAACGGAATTCGGTCCTGAGGTGGAGGATTCTCTTCCAAGCCCAAAAGCAGACAATAGGCTCTTTAACCACCCAAAAACTCTTGCTTTTTAAGAAATTGGAATGAATCCATTTGCACCATAAAGATTGATTGTCGATAAAGAGGATCCAAATGTGCTTGAGTATCGCCGCTTTCTTACATTCTCTCAATCTACGAATCCCTAGCCCATCTTCCTCTTTTGGAAGGCAAACATCGTCTCATGAAACTTTCGCTCTGCCCTTTCCAAGACCCGGACCCTTCCAAAAAAACTACCGGAGGATCTGCTCAATGTGGTCCAACATTGCAAAGGGGATAGTAAAAACACTTGCCCAATAAGCTTGTATCGCATGAAGGACTGTCCTTATTAGTTGGAGTCGTCCAGCAAAGGAGAGAAATCGCTTCGTCCACAATTGAACTCTGGCCGTTATCCGATCAACTAGGGATACACAATCTGCCTTGCCAAGCCTAGAGGATATAATAGGAACACCAAAGTAGCGCACCGGTAGCTTCCCTTCACTAAAGCCAAGGTGAAGAATAAACTTACTCCGCAACTCATCTGAACCACCAGCTATAAAGATTTCACTTTTGTTATTGTTTGGTTTTGGTCCACTCCACGCCGCGAAAGTATCCAGGCCATCCTTTAAGAGAGAGATCGAACTCAAATCCGCTCGGCAAAATAGAAATACATTGTCTCAAAGAACAAATGAGATATCCCGGTAGCCTTGCATCGCCAGAAAAAATTGAACTCGGGTTGCATAGCACGAGCACTAAGGATCCCAGAAAAGACCTCCATAATCAAAGTGAAAAGGTAGGGAGACATGGATCCCCCAGCCGAATGCCTTGGCTACTAGGGAAAAACCCATGTAATTCCCCATTCAAAGAGAGAAAACTCAAGCATGTGTACACATACCATGATAAGCCGTGTAAGGTGTTCTGGGAAGCGAAATGCATGAAGAACCAGTTCAAGAAAGTCCCAGTCGACCATATGACTGGGACTTTCTTCATGTTATTTATCCCTTGTGTATTAAAACAAGTCAGAAATAAGAAACACCAAGTCAAACGTAGTGATTCTAGTCCCATCTCTGATGCTACAAAATCCAGTGGGCTTGAACATGAAGTCTCGCAAAGCAGATCAAACTGACAATATTGTTCAAAATTCAGCACAAAAACTTGCCTCTCGATAAGTAAGACGCAACTTGCCAATAACAGTTTAATGAATAAGGTTCCGACAATCTCAGATAAGCGACGGAAGGGGATGGCAAGGATCGACGGAAGAGCACGGTGGCATGACTGGACGGCAGCAGTGACACTAGATTACCAACCAAGAGGGACGACAAACCTGGATGACGATTAACCCTCAGAATTGCTGTGAAATGCTGGCGCCACCAGCGTTGCAAACGCTCTGAAATGCGCTACCGGTGTATAGCCGAGTGGTGGCGAAAGGCATGACTTGTAAGCGAGCTCATATCAGATGCCTGCAAAGACTTCCAGGCTCAACACATCATTTCTTCGTCCGGCTGTGTCGCATGGTCCAAAATATGGGTTTTGACCCAGCCAAAGAAAAAGAAAAAGGAGAAGCTACAGCAAAGAGAGAGGAATTGAGAGTTTTCGGGAGAGAGGGAAAAGAGGAGAGAGAGAGAGAGAGGAAGAAAATAAAGAAAGAAAAAAAAAAAGAAAACAAAAAAGAAAAGGGAAGAGATAAAAAGGAAGGAAAACCCACGTTCGGGCACCAGAAAGAAAAGAAAGAAAAGAAGAAGAAGAAGAAGAGAAAAGGGAAGAAAGAAAAAGGATTTTGGCATGTGCATGCCATGGATGCCTCGCCAAGCCGACTCTACTCCATAACACAGCACCCGATAAAAGATTAGGCCCCTCGTCCAATTGAAGTTATTTATGAGTTTAGGGCTCAAATTCGGAATTATTGGAAAATCAAGTGGCGAAGTCCGATTTTGGAGTCGTTGAACTGTGTATTTTTGTGGGAACGATAGTTTAGGGTGTTGTGAAGTCGTGGGATTTTACGGATCGTGATTTGAGCTTGTGGTTTGTCTGAAACAAAATTTCAAAATTTCCCGCGCGCAGTGAACGGTACGCGTCCAGCAGCTTTGAGCCCGTATTTTGTCATTTTTCAGCTTGATTTTGGGACGGTGAAGTTGAGATTCTTATAATATGTGTCAAGGGCTCTCTATTGACTATAAATTCGTTTGGATCGGGGTTCGAAGGAGGAAGTTAAGGCGTGATCAAGTTTTGCGTTTAATCTCCGTGTTGCAAATCGCTTAATCAATCGCTTTGGTTATGCGATTTGTTAGCGCGTAGAAGTCCTTTTATTAGAGTTAAGGCATAAGTTAGTCATTTCGTAGTTAAGATAAGAGTTTTATTAGATTTTAACATTATTCCTCGATTATTTGATAGGGCCTTGAGTTCAACGATATGAGTATCGTTCGTCGTTTGGTCGTAGACGACGAGGTGAGTGGTACTATATCTTCTTTGGTTTTGAAAAATTCATGTCTTGAAGTATATATGTATATACATTGAATTGAGGAGAGCATTTTTATGCATAAAAGCCAGATCGAGCAATTACTACTCTTTAGTTGATTTTGAATGTTTGAAAAGCGTGTTATTCAAAATAAGTGAGGAAATATATATATGAAATTGCTCTGCGATTAATTTATGAAAAGGTTTATAATGATTTGAGAAATTGATATGAAATGGATGATGGGTTATGCTGCAAATGTTATTTGTTTGGTTTAAGATATTGATTTCTGAATTGGATTTCTGGTATTGGAGGATGGTTATTTATGCTCAATATGACTGTGAACCCAGTGAGGGGTTTTTAGGGTATGCATACCAGCTTTAGGATATCCTTCTAGGCCTAGCCATCGGCTTTGTAGGTGGAGACTTTGCCAAGGGGAAAAGCTTGGTCGCCTTGTCACAAGGCGTTGTGTCGTGACCATGGTGGAATATTGAGCAATAGATTAATCAATGGATGGACCATTAATATGCGATATTTGATGGAGATTCTATATGTGATATTTGATGGAGAGATTATTCAATGAACTTGACTTTTGATGGTGATTTAAATGAGTTTTCCATATTAGTATAAAGCTTTGATGATATCAAATAACTCTTATATGATTTGATATGTATTTTATATATTGAGTTGGCATTATAAAGTTTAGTATTGCTTTGTATACATGCATAGTGGTTGTTCGATCTGCTTAGAAGATATGTACTACTCACTGAGCTGTTGTTGCTCATTCCACTCCTCCTTTAATCTTTTCAGGTTCCTTGGTTAGCGGCGAATAGAGAAAGTGCGCCGTCGGTGGGAAACTTTTTGGGGAGTTCTATTTTTGGGTATGGTCAAAGGAAATTGTGTACATATTTCTTGTTAGTGGTTGGATTGTCTAATTGTATATTTCTTTTTGGTGGATTATAAAAACTCTGATGTTGCAACCAATTTGTTGGTCTATCTGATATGTATATATGGTTTTATATATATATAAGTTGATATCAGATTGTTGGTTGTGTTTGAGGCTGCGTCCTTCGTGTGGAAGGACGGCCGTGTCATCCCCATTCTTTGTGATTTTGGGGTGTGACAGGAACTATACTCCAAAATAAACCCACACGGTCCATATCAAAACCACGTTTAGCCGACTTTGGCAATTTTTACAGCTTACAATTCTAGACATTGTCAGGTACACAAACACTTCATGTTTTCTAGAGGGGATAATGACATATATGATCCATGAACATCGGCTCAACATGCAATATGATACTTGAACTTTTATAATATGTTCAATTTAGTTCTTGGATTATAGGAAATATTCAACGTTGTCATTTCATTATCTCAAATTCAAGGATAATATAAAATATGTTCATATAATCAATAACTAAATTGAACATGTGCCAAAAATTCAGAAATTACATTGAACAATTTAGAAATTCAGTGACGACATCGTACATTAGGTAAAAGTTTATAAATTACATCGAACAAATTAAAGATATAGAGAACACATTACACGTTATATGACGGTCGTCCTTGTCGTCCTCTTAGTCATCCAAATGAAGAGCCTCCAAATTCAAGACTCGCCACGAGTGCTTCTCGGGAGCGACTATTGAAATGGAGGTGACCGAAAAGAGAACCATCCCAATTTAAAAACCCTATCTTAATCAGGTTGCACGCTTATTTACCCTTTTTCTTCTCTTTGGCACCAAAAGTTATCGGCTTTTATACGTATGCCATTTCCATCTCGCACCTACCATTGCCATTTTATGTCTTTCTGGGAATTGGATTTTCCCGTAGCCATAAGTCGAATTGAAGCCAAGACTTTTCGTTCGCTTGAACTCCGACACTTCGCCTCTCTATGCTCAATCGGAGATTGATTGTTTCATCTTCATTTTCGATCTCGACTTCACGTTGGCGCAAATATCCAATCTTCCCCAAGATGTTCTAGTCCTGGACAAGGGAATCGTGGTATCGGCATGGACTATCCTCTTCTTTTTTAACACGTTGAAAGGCCGATATTTTCAGTTTCGAACGACTCACGATTGATAGGATATAAAGAATTGACGACTTGGCGGAATCTGTACTAAGATCAAATCTCATTCCCTTCGTGTAGATCCAGAAAAGCTGTAAGAAAGGATGAGGGCTGGAGTGATGGAAGGGGGAGAGACTAGGAGATTGAAAGCTTTCTCCAAGTGGAGTATTGAACGCATCTATGCACAAATCTTTCAAGCTTCCACCTATAATTAGGTTTGTCCGCAAAAGGTAAGAGATTCTCCTATCTTGAACTCGGGAATAACAATTAAGCCCGAGTAAGTTTATACGTTTGCTATTGATGTATACAACAAAGGTCGGAGCAGAAGCAATGAAGCAGAACAAAAATGAAGCTTCACCGAAACATCACCGACCAATGTAGGTTCAGGAAAGTGAAATGATTATTCCGCTTTCACGTCATAATTGTCTCGTCTTTGCGTGCACTATCATCGGTGAGCTCTGTTCTTGTGTCCTGATTGAGTTCTTGAAAGTAGAAACTGGGCTGAACAAAATAGTCTATTGCAAAGCCTCGATATGATATACTCTAGTTTTAAGTGCAAGGCCCTTTTTTGCTTTTTTGTTACGGAAAAGGCCCATCACAATGACGAATCTACTGAGACGATGTCTATGTAATAACCTACAGGAAGAGTACATCCCGACGTCACTTAACTTTGCAGCTTCATAAGCATTTTCAAGCTTGTTCCTTGATCTAATACCAGCCCACTCAAAAGCAATTTTCAGATGAATTAATTTCCATAAATGAGAATGGATGAACAGTTAGAATACATGAGATATGCAAACCAGCTATTCATTCTAGCCAATCTATCTATGACGAACAGCTGATTTCCAGCCTAGTGGCGAGGATTCATCTTGAGATGCTTGTGATCAACGTGAATAAACAGTAATAACGCACGAAGTTGAACCTGTAATGGCAAGCTCAAGAACCGAAGAAGAGTATGAAAATCTGACGATGGGGTGATGGAATAAGACGATGCGAAGGACATCGTGCGATCGATTGAGGCCACATTTACCTGTACAGTCCAGTTGAGGTTGGACTGATGCTAACATTTGCATGTCGTCTCATGTTTCTTGCCTCCACATGTTTTTAGAGTTCGTCTTTTCTTGTTTCGGATGGTGGCACATGTCGTCGATTTGGCGATGCATGAAAAGCATCATCTTCCTTGAGTCTATCTTGCTAATTGGCCACCACCATGTCACGATGGACTAAATATAGCCGCAAACTGAGCATCTCTCCCGACATATTGGCGACAACGTCCTGACGCTGTCCACGCATGTGCTAAACATGAGTTTGCTAGATGTCGGTAGTACAAAGTTCATTTCATCTTTCCCCATTGCTCTCCCACGTTACAAATGAAAGAGTAGAATCAAGTTTGGTCCATGTGTACCTCCATTCCCTATGGCCATATAAGCCTTCTACAGCTAGTCTTCCTATCAGTAGACTACACGGATGGAGATGTCATCCCCGCGTGCAAACTTAACCATGTGGATGATATTCATGTTTGTACCCGCCGAATCATAGACTCGAGATCCATCAACGGGATATTGGTAACAAAATCGGAGTCAATGGTGAATGTGTAAACAAATTGCCGACGAGTAGGATCTGAGTTCCAAACCTGATGAAAACATCAAATGATCTTCTTTGACTGGTAGACTAAAAGAGAGTTCACAAGATTTGTTCAAAGAGTAGCTAGCCAATATCCGCGACATGAGTATTTACTAAATCACATTTACAACATGGTGAGACAAGCAAAGACAGATAAGACAATTCTCTATCCCTAGGCATAAAAGCATGATAAATATTGAAGAATTATGGCCAAACTTTCTCCAAGAATGTTTTTCCTCGTACAACCCCTTTGACACGTCGGTTGGCATCAAAACCCTAGTTAGTGTTTTCCAAAGTTGATGATCATCCTTGTCATCCTCTCTGCGACCGAGATGCTTTTGCAGAAATATGCTTTAGTGCTGGTCAAAGAGAACGGTGTTAAAATAAGCGAATAGTTTTGCCTTTTCAAGACCTAGAGACCGACTAATGCTGTACGACCTGACATAAGTAGAAGGAATCATGTCGCGGAGCTGAGTCAGTATTGGTTCCAGCGAAGAATGCACCAAATGAGTTCGAATGTTCTCCACCTTCGCGGACGTTCGGTTCAGTAGAATCAGTCCTAACAGTATTAATATAGTTTTACCCCAAGAAATATGATTTACATATGATGCAGGTTATGTCATGAAGGTCACCTTTTTCTATCATAAAATAGTTGTGCTAACAAGTATTTTTGAGACACTTGTTAAACATGCTTTATCTAGAATAACTTTTGTCGATTAGCGGTGACACAAGAGTGTAAGAAGCTGCATAAATTCCATAAATTAGTTACCTGATTAGTGCCCTAGTTAGCAAAGTCTTTGTACTACTAGTGGTCCTGTATTGCATGCTCTAGTGGTGGAATAGGGATTTTTGATGATGAGGAATGATCTGTGATGACTTAAGGTGATTAGTCATGTCGAGAGATTATTATGCTTCCGTGGTGCTTCTAGTAGATATTGCAATAATGTTTGTTCTGTAGCTGGATGGGATGGCAATATCCTCGTTCAATTAGAGCTCTTCATCTCGTTTTTAATGTATGTACAGCATAGTCGATTATGCACCTTACAATGGCCTTTGACTCGAGAGATATTTTTTGCAACAATTATATTGTCGATATCTAATTTAATTCATTAAACCACTGAGGTTTACCTGAGTGGCCACATTTCCAACATAAAAGGGGAGGTGGGGGGTTCGAATCCCCATCTTCTTAAGGAAGTTGAGGTGTGAACGAATTAGTTTCAGGAGTGGATTTCGGGGTTGAGGTGTAAACGAATTAGTTTCAGGAATGGATTTTGATTCCCACGGCCTGCAAAGAGACATGGCAAAAGTTTAAGAATTAGAATAATCATGACCAAAAAAAAAAAAAAAAATCTAATTCATTAAAGTAAAATAGACTTTTGGACATTAGATGCACTAAATTTAATGGAATGAGCCTCTTTTTTTTGGAATAAAAATTTAAGGATTTTGCCTAAGAAAGTGAAAATGCAAGGATATTTTTTTAAAACTCATTGTACGTAGTACGCACAAATATTTCATTATGTTATCTTTATATGTGCGAAAAAATTTAATAATGCAATAGAGAGAAATATTTCAAAATTCCTAATTATGTCATGCTATAAAACACGATAGAATTTATTATCATATCTCATAGATGTAGAATGCGTAAAGGCATAATAGGAATTTGTAGTAATTATCAACCATTTTAAAAATATAAAGATAAAATCCATGAGAAGACCAGTAGAAAAGTAATTGATTAAGTTGCAACAGCCCATTAGCTTCACTTCCTTTGAAAATAATTTATTTTTTCCTCTGTCTTTACTTCCGCAAATACCATTTCCTATTTCTTATAAATGAATTCGAATGCTCTCTCTTTTTGCGGAAAAGAAACGAATAATTACCCACCAAATTAGCGTTGATTGAAATGCTCTATACAACAATAACAATGACATTTGCTCTTGTATATGTAGATGTTATTCCTTTTTCCCAATATTATGTAAATCTTATTCCTTGTTTTAATACCTTTAAAAAAATCACTCAAATTGCCAGAGTTTTATCTCTAATTTCGCTGAGTTATCATATGTATGTACGTGTGATTTCACAAATTAACAAGGAAATTTGAACGACCAAGGTTTTCTAAGATTAAAAAAAAAAAAAAAAAACTTCTAATTTCCAAAAAAGAAATTCTCCAAAAACGTCTATGTATCACATAATGTTCGCATAAACTCATTTATCGGAAATAGAAATTATTTTCATTAAATAAGGATCATCTTAATTGTTTGTGTCAGGAAGAGCATATTGTACATGAATGCTCGAAGAAGAATAGTGTATATATTAAGATAAACAAAAGAAATGTACTCGACTTTGTCCAAACCAAATGGTAAATGGTGTCTTTTTCTAATATATTAAGAGAAGTTGTCTAGAGAGTGCTCATTATAAAAAGGAAATCCCTCATCCTATGTGAAGAATAAAAAATATATTCTATCAGAGCGATTATATTAAAGGAAAAGCACCAGATATATCGATGAAAATTGACCACAGAAGAATACATCGAGCCGACAACTTAATCACTTAGATCGAATGGTCTAATTTAAACCACCGATGGTGGAATCCGGACTCCACCACCGGCGGCTGGTATAATAACTTTTTTACCTTTTTGTATTGACAAAACATCATTAACGATGGCTTGTCGGAAAGTAAACCTCAGCGATGGCATTGGAAGCCATCAAATGAACTTGCAAACAGCTATTTTTTCTATTTTAGAAATCAACTCTGTCGATTTATTTCATTGACATAGTCATTTCTCAAATTGGAACTATACTTAAATATTTTCAATAGGTCAAAATTCTCTGTAATTTTAGGAAAGGATGCATGTGCAAATTGATGAGCAAATTAGATTATCCAATCCAATAACGTGGGTGATAATTATATATTATATAGGCCACCGGTAGGTTTATTTATTTTTTCATTAGTGGATAAGATTGAATCATGTTTTATTTGAAGAGTAATGATATATTTTTCGGATTCTGTCTTTTATTTAAAAAGGAGGAGGAGGAGGAGGGAGTGAGACCATTAACAAGGTGGATTGTTATCCTATAGTTTTTAATTTCACGGACTAATCATATCGGAGCTGACTTCACAAACTACATGAGCCTCCTTTACGAGCCCAACATAGATCGTATCCAAATAAATAAATAAAAATTAAAAAAAGGGCAGCCTCATCATGAAACTTCCAAATTCCAAATCCTATCTACTTAGATCCGCAAATCGATTTTAATTCATTAAAGCTTCCTTTTATTCTGAATAAATAAATAAAAAACGTTATAATAGAGGAGCCCTTTGTACTAAAAAGTACCCATTGCACTATGAGCTCCACCATGCGCACATGTAATTTACAACAAAAATTCCCGTGATAAAAATTTGGAAAGAAGTTATTGTCTTCATTCTTACTTAGAGGTTGGACGAACTGAGTTGTCAGACAAAGACTTAGGACTTTAATATGCTTACGCTCGCAATATATAACATTTACCCCGATTATTGAAATTAATCAATTCCAACATAAATATAAAATAATGCAAAGTTACATCAAATCGATGTGCGTTGAGCCCCCGGATTATCCGTGGCAATTAATTTGACAGAGACATCAATTTAGTTGGTGAGAAGCTCGGTCCCCCTCCCCCGTGCTTCAATGTATATAATTTGTGGGATGACGAGGGAGCATTCGAGGATTCCTAGGTCAGGTGCATTGCTCCATGGGCATGTTTATTTTCTATTGTTGTCTGTAGAACCAAGCTGTTTTTTTATTATTTATTTTTTAAAATTAAGTCGCTTTTTGAAATCCTTGTTGCTATCACAAGAGATTCGAATATGGGCCCTGGGACTCCTTACTTGAAAGGTGTTGCTTCAAAGAATTTCCATTTTATTTGGCGGTTCCTGACGAGGAGATGCACATAATCGATGTTTGTATTCTAATCTAAGCAATCCACTGTCTGTTTTCTTTTTCTGGAAAATTGCAAAAAAAAAAAAAAAATTAAACCTACTATACTTTTACTAATTTAGTTATAAACATTTTAATTATACCAATTGAGTTAAATCTTTTCACTTTTGATAAATTGAGTTCATTCAGCCAATTTTAACTTGAAATCGCTAACGTGAATATCGACCGTCCTATGGGACTAAAACTAACGTGAATTTAATAATATATATTTTCATTTTTTTTCATTTCTTTCTTCTCTTTTCCTTCTTTTCTTTTTCCTTTTGTACTGTGGCCGGTAAGGGCTGACCACTGACAAGAGAGTCCTCACCCTAGTTGGCCATAATATAAAAATAAAATGGGAAAAGAAGAAAAATATATGAAAATAAAAAATAAAAATTCTAAAATATTACTAAAAATTTATTCACGTGCTCACCATTCCACGTAAGAGGTATTTTTGGCCAAAATTAGTTAAACGGATTCAATTGGTAAAACGTAAAAGGTTAAGGACTTAATTAGTCCAATTGAAGGGCTTATGATTAAATTGTTTAAAATACAATGAGTTTATGATTTTTCGGTAATTTTCATGTTTTTTTCCCTTCTTTTTTTTTTAAATTGTAAATGGAATAAGAAAATTCTAAAAAGACCAAGTTTAATAAAATCTCTTGCTAATGCATGTACATGAGAATGGAAAAGAAAATAAATTAACATGACGATAAGACACCCACTTAATTTATATACCCACGTTCGCAATCATGTTCCACAATGGTTAGACTAACCTAATATATGTTATTCTTAATTTACTTCCAATTGTATTTTCTTTTGTCAAGTCCACCAGCTTTATTTTGTTGATGCAACTATTCAACGACCCACGGCGGCGACCCTGCTGAGGCACCCCTCTCCTGAACAATCACCGGCAAGCCGCCGCTCATGGTGGCAGTGAGACCGGGAGAGAACCGGGCTTGTTGGTCCGTGCCCACGACCCGGACGTCGAACCTCCACACCAATGCGAGCGCCACGCTCTTCATCTCAACCACCGCCATCTCCTTGCCCAAACATGCCCGAGGGCCGGCCTGGAACACCGGGAACTTGTACAGGCTCTCCGGACGGAACACCCCGTCCTGCAGCCACCTCTCGGGCCGAAACTCGAGGCAATCGGGTCCCCATATCCGCTCCATCCGGCCCATGGCATATGGGTGGTATGTGACCCGGGTCCCGCCTCCGACAGCCGTCCCATCCGGCAGCATGTCGTCCGCCGACGCGAACTTGGAATCAAACTGCACGGGCGGGAACAGGCGCATGCTCTCGTGAACAGCCGCATGCAGGTAGTGCATGCGCTGCATCTGCTCGTAGCTTGCCAGCACATCCCCGGCCGAGCCGCCCATGACCAGGTCCGATTCCTCCCGGATCAACCTTTCCACCTCCGGGTTCCGCGACAGCAGCCAGAAGAACCCGGTCAGGGCCGAGGCGACCGTGTCGCGGCCCGCCAGGAGGAAGCTGATCACAATGTCGCGGAGGTAAACGTCGTCGTCCACCGTGCCCATGAACCGGGACAGGAGGTCGTTGCGGGTCGCGAACGACCCGAGCCTCCGCCTCTGCCTAATCACCTCCTCCGCGAGGGCGTTGACCAGTTTGATCGCGTCCCTCAACCTCCGCTCGCTCCCCACGTTGAGCAGGCGCTTGGCCTTCCAGACCCCGTGCGACACGTGCGCCGCGCGCTCCGCCGACAGCCTCGACGCGAGGTCGAAGGCCAGAGCGAAGCTCGAGACGGGGAGGGAGAGCTGGAGACAGCCCGGGTCGAGCCCGAACGAGAACTTGCAAATGCTGTCGAACGAGAACCTCCGGAACACGTCTTGCAGATCCACGGCGCCACAACCCATTCTCGACGCCAGGAGAGGGACGAGCCTGGTCTCGATCTCGCCCCTCACGATGTCGAACGCGTAGGCGCGCACCGACAAGCTCCCGAGCTCGAGGCTCGCCATCTTCCGCTGGAACCGCCACGATTCCCCGTCGGCGTTGAAGATGCCCCGGCCGAGGAGGTCGCCCAGGATGGCGTTGAAGGGCTTGCCCTTGGGGTAGTTGTCGAACCGCGCCCGGACGATGTGCTCGACGTTGACCGGGTTCGCAGTGATGGTGTTGCGCAGGACGTGGACGTGGATGGTGCCGGTCGGAGAGTTCCGGAGGAGGTGGGTGTACCAGTCGCAGAGGTTGGGGAACTCGGACGACCAGCTGGAGGAGAGGTAGCTCGCGCAGACGTCGCAGCTGCAGAGCGGCGCCTGGAGCGATCTCAGTAGGTAGAGCGCGAGGGAGAGGAGGGCGAGGACGAGGGCGGAGAATAAGAGGAGTGCGGAGTGCACGGGCGGGTCGAACCACAGCGAGAACAAGCGCTCCATTGAGAGAAACAGCTGGGAACGAGAGAGAGAGAGGCGGAGAGAAAGAGAGAGATCGAGGGAGAAAGGAAAAAGGAGGCATTAAAGACTGCAATGCTCTAGGATCAACTGGTGCAGAGAGGCATTAAATACTGTAATAGTGCCCGGCATGACGCCAGTGAAAGTAATGTGGGTTTTCCTCGTTTTTTATTTGTTTGCGGCACAAAATATGCTGTACCATCGTATAAGGACGCGCATGATAAAATTTTTACTTCTCTACTTATCTGTTTCTTTATTCCCCGGAACAGATTTAGAATAGAAATCTATTTGATAACGTAATTTGATTTTTCTATTTCTGGAACAAGTTTCTATTCCAGAAATGGATTTGAAGAAGAAATCAGAAGCTAAAATTTTTAAAAATCAATTTTTGGCCAAAAATCAATTTCTGTTCCAGAAATTTTGTCATGCGCATCCTAAGCATTTATCTAGTTTTTGAGTCACTGTGAGAGTACGGATAGGTCATGAGTCATCAATAATGTCTAATTATCTGTTATTTATTTTTTATTATGGCCCAAAACAAAATTGTTAATATCACAATAAATTAAAGACAATCACATGTGCATTTCTCTTTCACGAATGTACACTTTATGGAATGGTTCTTGCACAATCCACATTTATCACCATTAATTTGGATGGTTCATGGAATTTTCGAGTCGTAACTATTCAATAGATGGAGATGGAACGTGGGTTGTGTGAAACAAGATCACACGAGCCTTGTGCCACATAAATACTATTGCAAATAATGTGAATACTTGGTCAACTGTTCAAATTATAACCGTCCCCCAAAAAAATGATTATGAAAAGGTGAAGAATACACGAGCTATGTGCCATATAAGAATGTTTTCTATAAATAGGCATTAGTTTCTCGGACAATATATTGTGAGCCATGAATCGTTGAAGAAGTGGATCCCATAGATTTTTAATTATTTGTTAATTATTTTTTGTGATCCAAAATAGGTTGTTATTCTGATGGTAAATTAAGAACGATCACATAAGCATTGTTTTGTTAACTCCGATTTTTTTTAGCGAAATGGTACATAGTGACTCTATAGTAAGAAGTCAAAGAAGCATTTGTATGAGATTACAAGACCATGAATGTTCGTACTCTTTGGTGGTCTTCAAGTGAAATTTCAATCGTTAAAAGGTGAAAGTTGAGATTCACTCGTCACCCACGTTAAGTACGCTTTGATAAGCTCAAGATGTAAAGGGTGGCGTGATCCATCGAAGTAGGCACCTCGTAAAAGCAACCCCAGGATTTTCATATTGGAATGTTCAGTTCGAACCGTAAGCGCTCAATGTCCTCGCCACCGATGCAGGTTTAGAGAAAAGCCGGAGTTCTGCGAGGCCGATTGAGTGTCTCGAAATCAAAGGGAGACGCAGGGATTCGAATTTATGATGAGGAGATTTCGAGGGCGAGTCTTATCCAATCCGATCGACCGCTTCCCCTTTGCTTTGAGATGCGTTATGACGTTTCGAAGCATTAGCAACTAGACAGGCATGGAGTTATTGCAGAAGGGTGAGTACAAGGGGTGCATAGAATTTAAGCAGCGCATGGTCGGATGAAGGGATGAATTTAAGCCGTCGTGCTGCACGTAATATCTTCTTTTCTCTTCCTAATATCCGCTCCAATGTGCGCCGGCGGTTGCAACATTGCGGCGCTGCGGAGACAGTAGAGATAAGCTGGTTTTATATATCTTTCTTATCAATTGTATTAAATCTAAGCTGCTTTTGCTTGTTTTAGCATCGAGCCAGAAGCCGATTATGTAACCAAGTCCAAGATCCTTTGTTCCTCTTTGATCTCCGCACGGTGCCTCGATCCTTCTTGATGATGCATTGAGTGATAAATTTCAGAACCGTACTTTTTTTATTGTAGAGATCGATGGTTGAGGTCAATGAGGCACAAATTGAGAGCACAAGGAGTTTATTGGAAACCTATGCAAACAATTTTCGTGAGTATGTAATTGATTTATGGTTTGAGTCGGACGTTGTTCAATGTATCTTCCGGTGACGGAGATTATTTTTAGTATTACTCTCAAACACCACTATGAATTTATAATTTGTAAAGTTCTCCAATGCCGAGAGCATGAAAAATTGATGGTAAACAATAGGAGAAAAAGAACAAATTCGATTGCTTCTCAAGTTACTAGTGCCACATTGAAAAGAATCGGATCCAAATCAAGATCCCGTGGACAAGAAATAAATTGCTGGAAATACTCACGCCGTTAATATTTATTGACTTTTGAGGTGGAAATAGTGAAAGTAGAATCTGGCAGTGGGCCAGGGATTCAACCGCTACATTAAAACCCAGTTTCTTAATGTAGTTCTTTCGTCAGTCATCACACCCTCCTTTACCTTTTCCACCCGTCAACATCCCAATTTTCCTCCATATTAAATACCACGTAAAAAAAAAAGACATATACTCATGAGGAAAATGATACGTATAGACTCTTATATTATAGCCCAGTTGTCATCCTTAGATTTTAATTTCGTTCATGTGATCTTTAAATTATATCAATCTAATTCCTAAACTTTCGATTTAGTCCATCAACTTTTCGTAATTGCACTATTGCCCGGATTTTATAATTTCTTTATTTTTTATTCAAATCAACAAAAAGTATATTATCTCTTTACTACCTTTTCACCTTTTGGTCTTTATGAATATTAGTATAGTTCCAGTTATTTATCTTTTTATTACCTTTTTCAACTCATTAGCCTTTATCAATATTAGTATAGTTGCAATATTTTGCAGATCATTTGGAATTATATATGATTCATATTCCTATTCTAAAAATAAGTGTTTTTATAAGAACATATAATAATCATGCTAATTATAAATTTTTTGTGCTAATATTATTTTAAATCGGATTCATATTCCTATTTTTAAATTTTAAGTTTTTGTGTTTCCTATTTTCTCAATCAAAGTTAGTCAGATCATAAAATAGTGGGAACACCAACAAAATGCAACTCCAATTGATGTTCAACTTTTACTATTATAGGGATCTGTTTCGTCGATTTTGGATCCTGCAACGAAATATCTTTAACCAAGTGTTGTATTTTAGTTTTTATTAAAGGAGACCCAATGTTATCCTTGGACAGAGGGTCAAATGCGAAAAAGACTATACACCTTATAATCTCAAAACTAAAGAAGTCGCTAGCTTGTCGCACATATAATACCAGCAATAATTAGTGTTGAAACCTCATTAATAACATCATCAAGACTCACTTTATGCAATAATGAAATCCCATTAAAATTGAAGTAGTATGCACAATATCGGAGGTCCTTCAACAAGGTTGGGTATGGACAAGATGCCTAGTAAAGCACAACTTCTTACTAAGTTTGAGGACACAACGTCAGAAACGAATCAACAATGCTAGATAATAAAGGCTAGGTATTTAAGATGAATATGAGGACACAACGTCGGAATCGAATCAACGACGTTAGATAATGATAACCACACCTAGTATACACCATCTCTAGAAGCGCATAAACACAACGTTGGAATTTAATCAACAACATCGAGCAGATGCAACATCTAATGAACATTGCCTCTAGATGGAATCGAGGACACAATACAAAATCTAATCAATGGCGCTAGACAATGGTTAGCATTGGAATCTAATCGATAGTACTTTTCGAGATATAGACGCTCGCCAGAATTGAATCTACAATAGGAATCTTAAGCTATAGTTAGGCAAGACTAGGAAAAGATAAAGACAACAGAAATTAGTTTTGTGTGTTGTTTGGGGGGAGGGGTTTCTTTGTTTGACGATTGATGATATTTATAGGCTAACTTGGTAACCGTCAATGATCGCTTACCTCCTCCTCAAGAATCGCTTCACATTTTGGGTTGAACCGCATTATCCATGTCTATTCGACAAGTGTGTCATGGCTTACCCAGTAAGCATTTAACCGTTTTCCTTTAGAGTTTGGCGCCTTTAAACCTGTTCCCGCCTATTTCCACTGCAAAGGTTGTATTTCCATCGTTGATTTTTGGCTTCGACACGTGGTACTTTGCCACTCCATCTTGTCATTCCATGTCATGGTCTTGTCGAAATTCAACTTGAAATTTCTCCAAATCCTTAATTGTCTTTTCCCATATAATTATTCATGGGCTAAGCTGATAAATTATAGCCCATATATGGTTGCGATGACTATTTCAAAGTTTTCTATCCTCACGCCTTTCACATGCTCATAGGGGTATTTTTGGGTGTCAACAAGATCACAACCTAAAATATACTTAAAGAGACAAAAAAAAAGGTACAAAAAATATAATAAAAAGATACCCGTATCTTTTTTTTGTTGATTTAGGAAATGATTGAAATTTTATGATCTCTTAAAATTCGGGCAATAGTGTAATTATGAAAACTTTTGACCTTTTTAAGAAAAATTGATGGACTAGATTGAACAAATCAAGTTTAGGGGCCAAATTGAATATTTATTAATAATTCAAGGATCACATCGAATGAATTAAAAGTTCCAAAATGGCATTACATATTAAGCCAAATTGTAGTGACTATTAGTGACATTTTCCCACAATCATAAAATGGAAATAAAAAAAGAAATAGCAATGTGACAAAATTCTAAGTAACCGTGCCATATTCCAAGCATATGCATGATAGACTAATTATGTACGTCTCTAGCTTTGTTCCTTTTTATAACATATTACTCTTTGGAGCTACAAGTTGTAGACTACAACGATATCATACATCAATGTTTGCATGTTATAACCAAACAATTGCATGTGCATACCCTTCAATTATGGGAAGATTCTCTTGAATGTGCCCTAGCCAACCAAATTCAGGAACTGCTCCTTAAAGTAATCACCAACTGCACCAACTGCACGACGGAATCTCAACCATAAAACAGTTTTGAGTCTTATAAAACCTCACATTGATGCCGCCGCCTGTTTTGTTTACACAAAATACAAGCCCATGCGACGCTAACCGACACGCGAGTTTGGACCGCATCCGTGCTTTGTCTGTGCAAGGATCCATGTCCTAACCCAATGGCATATGATCACACAGTTCGGATTTCACATGGTGGGTCTTCTCTCTCGGCTTGTCTCTTAGCCCGCCGAATGATCACATGAAGCCGCCTCTCTGATGACCCGCGTGCATGCGCATTTGTAATTTATTCAGTCTTAGTGGGTGATTACGCCAGAGGGTGCGTCATGCGTAGAGTGGTTGGTATGCGAGATCATCGAGCTTATGTGCAGAGCTAAAGGGCCATCCTTCGTACCGATTCTCGTTTCCAGTCATGCGTTTGCAGGAGGATGTGGCTGTCGTTGTCCTCGTACATCAGATATGACGACTTTGATTACGTAGTCGACAAGCATCCATCGCTCTCTCTGCTCGGCTGGCGAAGTCTGGAACGCGATGCACCTAGCCAACTCGATTTAAAACATTGAGATTACAGCCATACTCAAACGCTAATCATCTAATACTGCCACGGCGGAACTTTAATTTCTTTACAACAGAATTCTGTCGTTCGTTTTTAATCATCTACCTGTTCTTTAGCTTGTCTACTATCTTCGAAGCACTTTAGTTCCTGTTCTGGTCTGAGGTCAGTTCTCGAATGCGATAGCCTGTCAACTGTTAGGTACTCATCTGGAGACGGAACAAAGCATCATGGGACGTGGAGCTTCTTATGGCCGAATCCAGAAGTTTAATGGGCCAATTTCAATAGACAATAGTAGCCCATTGCACAAGAGTATCTAACCAAGTCTTAGATTGGATCATCAAAACCCAAAGATCTCAGACACTCCATTGTAATTGAATTTTTTACCCTCCTTTATCATTATGGGACCTCTTATGCTTAGAAACTCATTTTACTTGTTCATGGCATGTTACTTGAAGTAATAGAAGTACTTAGTTCTGACAAAAAAAAAAAAAAAACTAAATAGCAAAAATCATCACAGTTATAATGCAAAATCTTCTATAGACTACCATGGAGAGAACACGTTTGGTAGAGCATTCACAAGCCTATCGCGTCACCTTCTATAATTATATTAGAACCATTTGATCTAAATAAAAGCTAAATAAAAAACAATCCGAGAGAAAGAATAATCAAAATCCTGAAGATAATAATACTCACTGCCATTTATCACCACAAGGCTAAGCCAGAGGACGAGTGGTTAAGCTAAACAACCCTGCTAATCATTGCATCAACAACTGAATAGTGGATATCTATTTACTTATTTCATTACTAAATCACAAACTAGAAATTTGAATAGTTTACAAGAACCGCCCATTTTAGAGATCAACTGGCTTATCAAAAATAAAGAAAACCAACTTGAATATTTAAAAGAAGATTTAGAATTCGAAAAGATGGAACAAAATCTAAACAAACCAATAGTCCAAAGTAAAATAAAATTAGCACATTCACACATAGAAAATAACATTTGTTCTACTTTGCCCAATGCATTCTGGGAAAGAAAGAAATATATAGTTGAATTACTTTATGAACCAAAATTCTCCTAGAAAAATATCCCTACCAAAAGAGAAGCCTACCCAATTGGATCATGAAGTATTACAATTTTGTCAAAAGGAAATCCAAGATCCACTTGACAAAAAACCTATTAGGAAAACTCAATCACCATATATAATTGCATGAAAAAAGGGTTAAAGCCGACTATAAAAATTTTCTTTTCTCATACCATCGATTTGTTGGATCTTGTGAGTGATATATCCACAACATGATCCAATGGATTAATGGATATTTTAAATTTGCATACATATTTATTTTTGTATTTATATTTTTTGTGTGTATACAATAAGATTTAAACTCAGAAATAAGTGAGAACATAGTAAAACATTCAGTACATTTCGGTTGATGATTCGTTGCTTCTTGGACAGCAACGTACAAATGGTTACGACCGTAGAAATTATGAAACCACACAACAACTCGCTTTGCAAAACAACATTATACCTAGAAAATGTTTTTTTCGGAATGGAAAGCACGAATAGATTGGGACGGCAACATGTCGAACGACGTCGTTTCGTCGGGAAGAATCATTTGAAGACGTATTTAACAATTCCAGGGATGTGAGTATTCATGACGTAGTCTTCCCAGTCTATACACTTGGGGTCAAAGTAAAATAGGTCGGTCTCCACGCTTCCGCTCTCTCTCGCCGCCGCTCGCAGCTTCTCCGTGTTCGTATCGTCGAAGCTGCACAGAAACCAGAAACAAAATAAATCAAAGAAAGAGAAAGGACAAATTGGCTAATGAATTGGTTTTCTCGTGCCAAAAATAAAAGAAATATATATAAAAACGTACATGCCCTTGAAGAATAAATAAGGTTTGTAAAGTTCCACGAGCCGCATCACGAAGTTAATCTTCTTGTTGAGATCGCTGCACGTGCCATTCAGAGAATGGCAGAATGCCGTATTTACCAATTCCAATCCCTATCAACAGATTTTAAGAAGAAAGGGAAAAGAATTAGTACGAATTTAGATAAGGAGATCGAAGTGATTTTGTGAGAGGTAGCCAGAGTAATTGTGTTTCTAATTAATCTCTCGATCGAGGCGAGAGGAGGCGAGGCAACGGCTTATAGTGATCGAATTAACGAGGAATTTACCTTTAACCACATGAGGTAACGAATGGCCATGTATCTGTGGAAGCTAGCCATGCTCTTAAGCACGGTGACCTTGCCGACTTTGATGGGCTTCCCGTCCTTGTTCCTCCACGGGTTCTTGGTGAAGTAACGTACCCCGTAGTCTTGAAGGCTCGAGTATCGCACTGGATTCCTGGACGACGATCCCACCTGATAGATCGCATCGGTGGACGGTTGATTCCCGTGTGCCACCATCGCCACCAACATTGAGTTCACCACCATGTCCGCTGGTATCTGCAAAAGCCATTCGATGGATATTTACCTATAGTTAGTCTTGAGACAAGCTTGTCACTACCATATAAGGAGCAAGAGGTTCAGTTGCCAAAGAGACAACTCACAATCGCTTAATGAAAAATGTTCAAATCCGGTCAAGGTTGAGATTAATCGTGATTTTCCCATCTAATAAAAGTCAAGTCCTAGTTGACTAAGGTCCATGAAGGAAACTCATACTTATTTCTTCAATGCCGCTTGCTGACACGCCATGTCGAGTTAGTATCCAACCCAATAACATGTCGACTGCTATGAGTCTCTCTTCATTGAATTCCTAAGTTCGTTAAAAAGAGCTTGTATTCGAATAACAAATCTCAAGTCAGCATCCACAGGTACGAAACCTAGGACACGACTGATTGATAACAGAACTCACCGTGTCCACAACCCCATTCGTGTCGCCGAGAAAGCACGTCAATTTTCCGGTGGCATAGCCCACGGCTAGGGTGTCCACGGTTCTGCAACCAGGGAAGGGTTATATTAATATTTACTAGTCATGCTTACTTCTTGTGAGAAGTTACGTTAATCACAAGGATTAAGTGGGTAATTAAGTAAGCTTAAACCTGACTCCTTCGGCCCAACCAGGGAAGGGTTCTTTGTAAGTGCTGGTGACGATGGTCGGGCGGACGATGACGGCGGAGATGTCCTCTTTCAATTCCCCCACCAGCATCTCTCCCATCGCCTTTGTGAATACGTACGTGTTTGGCCATCCATACATCTTCGCCCTGCAACACACACACCCCGCCACCACTCAAAAATCTATTGGATTTCAAATTGAGTTTAGTGCATCGGACGATCGAAATCATATTCCAGCGACCTCATTGTGAATTTCACTAAGATTTCCCGTGATGAACAATGAAGTTTACCCTATCGATTTCGGTTTGGGGAAACTTTGTCTCGGAGATTGTCGACTCAGCTATTAGGTTTTGAAACTGTGGAGGGTCCCCTAAGTTACCTACCGAGAAAATGTCTTGTACATGAATTAATTGAAATTTTAAGGAAGATTGCTGAATAAAAAATGAAGCGAGTTGTCACTTTAATAAGCAACGTCGCTATCATCACTGACAAGAGTATAAGTAATAATTACTAATCACTGAGCAATAATCGGCAAGAGGACACGACTACTCATCCCAAGGAATGACGCCCCAATCTTTGTATCAACGCATTTATATCTGATGAACTTTTTTTTTTCTCTTTATTTCCGCCAAATTTTAGAGAAATTACCCAATCAACCACAAATCTATTGAACAAATATCAATTCAATTGTAAACTTTTCAATTGTACTAATTTAATCCTAAAATTTTTATATGGAATTCCAATGTAATCCTTCCGGTCGATTCTTGCTAGAAAATACTAACATGACCAGCAATAATTGAACTGACACATCAGTGATTTTCGATAAAAATTTACCGAAATAAATAAATTGGAATTTCACACAAAAATTTAGGACTAAATTGGTAAATTAAAAAGTTTAGGGCTACAATAGGCTTAAAATCAATTAGGTGATTTTCCTCGGTTTCAACAGAATGATGCTTGTCCTAAGGGCTAAAAAGACCCAGCAACAGAAACCTAGAATTGCATTGTGTCCATAAGAAGTTCTCTCCTTTTTGTTGTGGAGATAGTGATTAACAAACCTTTTGAGGCCCAACTGCTTCATGGCCACTCTAGTTTCCTTCTCGGAAGCTCCCTCTCTTCTCAGTTCAGCCAACCTATCCTCCACAATTCTCTTCTCCGCATCAATGTCCAGCCCGGCGACCCCATTCAGCGTCTCCCCCATCCGATACGGACTCTCCTTTATAAGCCCTGCCCTTTCGCCGCACACGTAAGCTGCGATCGAACAGGCAAGAACAGGTCTCGTATCAGGTGCATCCACTAAAACCATGATGCTCGGTAATATGATAGACCAAGCCAATCACAAGAGACAAAGCACAGCGAGCTTATCTCATACCATTTTTTGTTCTGGCCCATCGATACTTGTTAACCAACAAAAAGTAATTAGAAAGCATAAAAAAGAGGATACAAGGGTGACTGATGGACTTACATGTTGAGACATGGACAAGAACCATCAGTTGGGAGCATTTCTTGGCAAACTCTGTCACATATTTTGCTCCATATGTATTGACACCCAGTGCGACATCATACCTATATACACATACGAAATCAAGTAAATTTAGTTCGAAAAACAAGTGTTACTAACAACAGGAAATGAAGATTCAACCGATAAATTCATATCAAGGAAGAATTCACGTAATTAATTGAGTTAAAACCTTTCATCAAAGTTGGTGGTCGCAGCTAAATTGATGACCACGTCAATTTGAGCCAACATCTGCTCTCTCAAATCCGAGTCCATCACGCCCAAGTCCTCACAAGTGATGTCCCCAGCAACAACAGTCACCTTCTCTGATGTCAATGAGCTGAAATCCGGACCATATTTTTCCTTAACCACTCTGAACAGGTCCTTCCCAAACACCTAAAGTCAACATACATATTAACATGGAAATTTATATATAATCTAAAGATCAACACTAGGGAATATATATGTCTACATAACAAAAGGTTAATCCTCGTTCATCCCAAATTAAAAAGACATTCTGTCATGGTCACCTTCCCTGCCCTAGCCAGCAAAATGACTTCTTTCTTTGATTCGTCTTATCTTAATTTCATTCTTATCTGTTCTGTGTACCTCGCTGTGGAGGCGCTGCGTGGCTGATTTTGCGTCTGCAGCTCTCAAGAGAAGATAGAGATTCTTCACATTTGGCTGAACCCTCAGGACCTTCTCCACGAATACTGCACAGTCCCAGAAGACGAACAAGCCATAATTACATCTCACAGAGAGAGAGAGAGAGAGAGAGAGAGAGAGAGAGAGAGAGGAGAGGGAGTGGGAGGGAGGGAGGGAGGGAGGGAGGGAGGGAGGGAGATTCTCCACAAATACTGCACATTCCCAAAAGACAAACAAAACATAGTTACATCACAGAGAGTAAGAGAATGAGAGATGGAGATACTTTTGGCAAGAAACCCAGCAGCACCGGTGACCAAGATGGTCTTGTTCTCAAGAAACTGAAGCACGCTCTCCAACTTCATCGGTGAGAGAAGAAGAACGGGTAATTTCGATAATGAATCCGTGGACTGTGTTGTTTTATGTCAGGGAGAGAGAGAGAGAGATGCGAGATAGAGAAGGTTTCGGCCTCGCTTCCACTGGAGAGGAAACCAGAAAGCAACCCACAAGATGTTTGGCCCAAAGCAACATGGCTTGGCTTTGCATCTCCGATATAAATTGTTCCGGAAAGGGTGGCCGAAAACGATGTTGGAGTGCACGCAATCCGTTTTTCTTTTTCGTTTTTCCGTGATTTCTTTTCTTCGTCTGATCGAACGACAGTTCTTCACTTTCCTCAATGCGAGAAAACATCCCAGTTCATCCCTTGCGCTCTTTTCATTTATTTATCCTTCGTCCTTGTCTGTCTTTGTTCTGACTCGCAGTTCGCGCATGTGTGCATGACATCTGGCCAACCCCATGCTTTCTTTGGTAAGTAACCAGTCAGTAAATCTTCCAAACCACGCATTTCTAATTAACCTAAGACACTGCTGGATCTTCCAAACCACACATTAGTAGATAACCTAATTCCAGCTATTCTATGGAAAAATGGAAAAATGGAAAAAAGAAAAATTGGGTTCAAGTACATAGTGAAGTGAGCAGTTTAGAATTTTGATTTCAGGAGAATGCCATTAACTAGTCTGGATATAAAACAAAGAAGAGCTTATGTCTTTTTTTGGTTCAAGTACTTGCCAATGTTAGGTGTTCATTAAGAAAAGTAACAAAAATGTCTTAAACTTATTGCACTTGCATCGATTCAGTCATAAATTTTTCAATTATACTAATTTTAAATCTAAATATTTTCACAATTTATCAATTAAGTTTATCCGACTAATTTTAACTGGAAATTGCTAATGTGGATATCGATCATTCTACTTAATATAGTCAACACTAATGTAAATAATTATTACAATTTAAAAAAAAATTGATTTTTTTCTTTCATCTACTAGCAAGGGTGGCAAATCTAGGGAAGGCCCAAGCCAAGATCTAACAAAGGGCCACCTCACCCGTGACAGGCTAGGCCACAATGGCCTCGCCTAGGGCCATCGTGGCCTCATCGACTGCGAGGAAGGGTGTGAAGGCCCTCGCTTAAATCTTGCTAGAGGGCTTGGGTGAGGGCCACAATCCTCATCGGCCAAAATGAAAAGAAAAGAAAAGAAAATTATTTAAAGAGAATATGAAAGAAAAATTGTATAGTATAATATTAAAAATACGTCCATGCAACGCTAAATCTGCACTTCATGGGATGGTCAATGTTCACATTGGCGATTTCTAGCCAAGATTGACCGGATGAAAAGGTTCAAGACTAAATTACATCAATTGAAAGATTTAGGAATAAATAGAAACAACCGGAATAGGTTTAAGGTTTTCTTCTTCTTTTTTTCACTTTTCTGGAGTTCATTGGTTAGCTAATCTTATTGTACATGCTGATGTGTAAATATATTTTAAATGTATTTGACACTTTAAAATGTGAAGTCAAGCATCGGATGTCCCTTTTTCCCACTGAGGAATTTTTCTCAACCACCCTTCGATGTGGAGTTGAGCACACTGATTAAGTTATGACTTATGACCACTCAAAAGATATGTGAATCTCATGGTAAGTATGTTATTCGTGCGTTTTATGAAATTAGAACTATATTGTATGGAGAATTATCAGGAGCTAATATTTCATGCATGCGCCATAACTGAGGGTATTTATTCATGACGTGTAACATTCTTCACTAATCGTGGTTATTGAGGATCAAGTTGGGGCGAGGCCGACGCAACTGCCGTTAAAAAAGACTGTTGATCTTGATCATGATCCACCGCCAAAAGATCTTGTTTTAAAAAGCGTGGACGAAAATTTTGTCTCTATGTTACTAAAATATAGAACTTCTCTTTCTTCAGAATAGCATATGCTGGCCACTGGTTAGCTTGATGCTTGTGAACAAGGTGGACGAAAAATTTGTCTCTATGTTACTAAAATATAGAACTTCTCTTTCTTCAGAATTTTGAATGCTTGTGAACAAGGTGGATGTTTTGAATTATAATTCTGGACCATACATATCGGAAAGCCTGAGAAAGGCGCTTTCAGTTGGATTTACGGTGACGAATGAGAGGTTCTCATTGCTTTGGTCTCTCCTATTTTGGATGGCCGAAGCCCTCGTTTTGTAACTTGTCCCCACTTTTTCTTGAATTTACAGTCTACAAGGGCCAACGTACTTTCGTCTCCGTCACCTTAACTTGAAGGTCAAACGATCTTTTTATCGTATAGTTGAAGCACTCCAGTGCTCTCTTAACACTTCCCGAAGTAGGGAAACTTTCCTTTTTTTAAAATAATAGGAAATGTCCACTTTTCTCGTTTTACAAGAGATTATAAATTCTTTTGATTATATTCCTAGCAATTGAAATCTTTCAGTTGGAAGAGGTCGCCATGCACTTGCTGGTATCGTAGTGTCGTGTAATTCAGTAGATTCGAAGCTAGAAACTAGGGGCAATCACATGATCATTGAACTGAGTTGAAGATTATATAGAGACTAATTCTCTCGCGAGACCGTGTAGGAACTTGTGCCGTGAATCGAAGCCGTTTTGTGGGAAAGGAAGTGTGATTTAACATTCGTATGCTAGAACACTCCCCAGTTGAAGAGGTCGTATTCAATTCTCATCATGTAGAAGCTCTTGATTTCTCTCATATATCAGTTCACAATTTTAATTTCCATTCCGGTGTCTTCTGTCTTATGATCGCCACAGATGGGTTAGTGAATTCTCAGCCACACATTGAGATGCATGCAGATAGCAACTAGCAACCGTAGATGCATGCAGATAGCAACTAGCAACCGTAGATCCATAAATTAATTTATTGCTCCGCGCAGAGCTTGCATGTGCCCGCCAGATAGTGTCTTCAACATTATGCGCTGTCGCCAAAAAGGCGTGAGGATGACATTGCGGTGGGTTCATCTCTGGAGGAATTCAGTTGAACGTAATAATTCATCATAAAAACCATTTTAGAAATTGCATTAGGTGGCCAGTCATTTTTGGGGTTTTAATTGGAGGTAGCTGCCCCGTATGGTTACTTTCACAACACCCCCATAACCATAATTTTTATAATTTGGTTCATCTATATCTTCTCGCGATGGCCATGAATATCTTAATGCCATATAGTGTCCGACGCTTCTTTTTGACATGTGGTCGTTCAGGCATCGAGCTTTTGTTTATGTCCAAACGATACTTGTCAGCCAGAAGCATTGAAGCACCGTCTGTACTGTTGCGAAGGGACCTTCTGCAAGTTCCTCTAGGTCGCTTTCTTCCGTTACAAGAGGCCTAGTAAAGTATGAATGGAAGAAGCCAGATTTTGTGCCATTTTGACATTATCGAGGGAAGCTCGTTTCAAGCTAATCAAGCTTGACCCGGAGCAATCGTTCCTGAAAAGGACCTGTGTTTAGTAGTTGGAGAAAGGGTAAGGAACACGCGATCCTAATTGCAAGGAACTGTCTTATTCCAATCTCATCGAGAGATTAGCAGAATTTAAAATGAAGAATCATGCTTAATCTTAACAAAACGAAGAGAATACGAGTTATATTGGAATCTATATGAGATTTAATTTATCATTCGTTATGTCATGCTAACTAGTATTTATCGTTAACTAATGCATTTTCACGGGATGCTTATGCACCATTTTTCCCCCTCTATTTGTCTTCAAATTTTGCATAGGTGGCTAGCGTGCTTGATAATAATCATTCAATCAATCCTTGGTGCACATGCAACCCGCATCGATCCTAGTGATTTTGCAACCGTAGTCAATTCGCCACCCTATATGTAGATCAGACACAAGGACCCCGTCGCTTACGTGCCAGGATTAGTATTCCACCGCTATACTTTTACTTATAAGTCTAGTGGCTAGACGACACTCCATTGCGTTTAGCCCCCCGAAAGCAAAAATCTGGTCCGGCCAAGTCAAGGAAAGTTACGTTTCATCTCTTTCAAAATTTCTTCTCACTGCAATTATTGGCGCTTGGAGCGTCAAGCCAGCTGAAAACACCTTCAAGATCAGCGACTTGGATGCCACCACAAGAGAGCAGGAGGGGTGCAACTTGAGTGCCGTACTCTTCCTAATCCCCACCGGCCACGGCGTCCTCGAGGGACCAATTCACCTTTGGACCCCGTCGTCCTTAAATATATTTTGTCGTAATGCATACGCATATTGGCACAGGACATAAACTATCGGGGAAATTTTCTTTGTCGGTCAATACCCTCAAGAAAGAAGGAAGCGACTCCAAGAGATTCGTTGCCCTCGGATAATTCCGACTACACGAAGTAAACCAAGATAACAGAGCACCAAAGTCTCCTCAAAACACTGTTCAACCGCATTCTAGAGCACATGCATCTACGACAGACCGGGGAAAGTCTTGCCTGAAAACAAAATTCTGATGAATTGGAATTAGTTACTGTTTTAAGTTTCGAAGACCGTAAGTAATTCTCCGGAAAAAAGCAAAGAAATTCTTTTTCTTTTTCTTTTTTTTTTCACCTGCAAAGGTTCAAAACAGGGTAGGTCTACCCAGGGAGTTGGAATGCGATTCAAAGGAGCATCAGATCTGTGATAGCACTAGGGCCAAAAGAAAAAACTCTACAATCAGTAACTCCATAAAAATCGAAGGGTTCTGTGTCCAAAATAGCTTGCTACAATCGTTACAAGGGAAGCATGAATCATCTCTAATGCTGAATCTAATCAACAGTGAGAAGGATCAAGAATCTAAATGATGTACAACAAGCTAAGAATTCCAATTGCTATCTGTGACAGAAAGAAAATCCGAAAGGCAACCGCGCTTAACATCTCCCAAAGCAACTGAGCGAAATGAGACATCCTGTTTGATACCCCAAAGCACTCCAAAAACTTGAAGCTCATAAATAAGCTGCATCCCGGTACAAAGACGGGCAAGGTTCATTAGCATATTCTGCATGCCCTTCGTGAGGGAAGCATATCTTCCTTGGGAATTGAAGTTGGTTCTATGGATGGGTTCAGTCGAGGTCAAGCTTAGATGGTAGTCAAGAACCTGTATCTTTTGGTAGATTGATCTCTTCAACATGTTCGGTCGCTGGAGGATCTCTGCTTAGTGAATCTGTTTCTGCTGGAGGTAGAATCTCTTGATCCATTGCTGACGCATGGGAATTAACTTCTTCTGAGGCCTTCGAGGCAGATTCTGCTTGATTTATGTCCAGTGTGATTGAATTAAACCGATCCTTTGCCTGCAGGCAAGTCTCCAGAATGCCTGAATTAACTTGATCTTTTGCCTGCAAGAGAGGATTCACTTGGTTTTTCTCATTTGTCGACGGAAGCTCAGGTGACAGAGAATCAGGATCTTTTCGGTCCGAAACAGTTTCTTTTTTGTCCAATATAGTCTCAATGCTCTCATATTCAGATAGAAGATCCATAAACTCATTGAGTAATCGTTGAACTTTCCTATTTGATGCCATTGCGGGGAGAATGTCATCCCGCAGAAGTTTGTGCTTCTCAATTCCCTGCAGAGAACAAAACAAGCATTTGGTATCTTCCCAAGACATAAGACCTGCAACATAATTCAGAGGAAAAAAGCAGACTCCCATCCAAAATGAGATGAGTTCAATGGCCTTGCTCTGGGCAACACAAACCAGGAGTCCTCAGTAAATGCAATTGGCAACGCCATTCCATTGTTAAATCAACTGACTGAGCAAGAAGATAATAAGACAAAATGCTGGAGCCTTCTCACAGCCAAGACCTAAAGCAAGATCAAAGCAGGACAAAAAACTGCCATTTCTGGCAACTACTGCAAAGTTGATCAAACGTCATATTTCGAAATGAATTGAGGACCTTAGAGGCCACCAGTAGTTCCCAGCGCCAATTTCAACATTAAGGGTCCTTGTGGGACTGGTGAAAAGATTTCAACTCAAAACCAAAACCAACAATGCAACTTGGAAGAAGAAACAAAAATCAGAATTACTAGTCTCTACTATGAGATAACTGAAAGTGCAGAAATCCTTACAAGCACAAAAGGATCCCAAGCAGCAGTCTTGGTATCTGAAGGGGTAGCATTAGCCATCCCAGCAGGAGGTCCAAGAAAACTTTCACAAACTTCTCGAAGTCTAGATTCATCTGCTTCCCTGCAATCAATAGATACACACTATGCTCACTAACATGCTAAACAGATGATACTTTGCTCCTGCTTCAAACAATTTCTGCATACTGAAGAGCACACATCATGATAATGATTAAGCATATTACAGGAAATGGATCTTGAAGCAAATAGATATTTAGTTTCTAAAGTCTAAAGTCTAAACAACTACAGATACTAGAAACACGACACAATAAATAAATTTATATCTGTAAATTAAAGTCCTACTCCTTGATGCCAGCCTGTTGAAAAAATCCTCAAAAATAATAAGAGGAAAAGTTGTGCCACTGATGATTCAAATAAGAACTGGTCAACATGGTTTTAGAGCTCTGCCATGTCCATAAGTAGAGGCGGACTGGAATTTCTGAAGCAGACTAGCCAGAAAAACCCCTCAAGGTGCTAGAAACAAACATGTCACAGTAGCACTGCAATACCCCACTAGTTGACATCCTGCTAACTTAAACAATCAATGATAGCCACAAGACCAGCTTAAGGGTAATTGTTTAGGAATGCACTATGGAAAGAGGATAAACCCAATCTACTCCAACAGTCAATGGTAGGGAAAGACAAGAAAGTTAGAGAAAAGTGAACGTTCTCTAATTCTGAACCTAATCAGCTTTTTCTCCAAGCTGCAACTCTTTCCTGAAGGAACTTAATTCCTGCCACTAAGATACTAAAGTTTACCTTGCAGAAGCAAATCAAATAGCAATAAAACTCAGCGAGGAACTGCTAAGGTGGGGCGACCATAAATGATACATGAGGCAGGCAGACATAACCCAATGACTCAACTCCAACTCCAGCCAGAAGAAGTTTCTTTCAACTCCAGCCAGAAAAGTTTTGAAGCCTAGCCACCTTTTTAGGTCATTAAATGAAGCTTACTAATTGCCTTGGACAAAACATATAAACTAAAATCACATTTATCCCATCCGCATAAGAGCATGGCATTGATGAAGTAGTGGACATGAGAGGCATTTGCTTGTGATCTAATTACTAACAAATTTAAGCCACTAGCAATAATTAGCGGACTTCAGAACAAGCGATCCCGTCTGACTTACCTAGCCAAAAACCGTATATAAGACAGAAGGCATTGGCGATACTCATTCGGTGACTGCAGCGCGAGTGCAGATGCAACCTGTGTTTCCAAATGAGCTCGCGTTTGCATGCCATCATCAGTAAACCTGCCAGAGATACCCCCAAAGTTAGATTCTAGGCATTTAAGATTATCAAAAGCACACACGTATAAGAAGACAATTTCAACATGTGTATGAAGACAATTTCATTAGGAACCACTTAGTCACGTTAAACCTAGAACAAATTAACAATGATTTGGAAAAGATTCCCTATGCAGTTGCTCCATCAAAACCTCAAGCACTTATGAATGAGGAATACTTTCATGACTTAAGTCAAAAAGAGTACAGACCTGGTCCATCCTGGTTTTCTGGCCATGTATTTCCTCACATCCACCTGCAGTGAAGCAAGCTCACCATTTTGGATGGAACCCAGACTCCAGGAGCTTGCAAAATTTGATGCAGGGAAGCAATCATCCGCAACCCTCAACCAACACATAAGACTCATATCAAACAGAAATGCATGGCGGGTGGCGAGAACAACTAGAGGAGAGCCACACTTCGATAACTTTGCAGATATTACTTTAATTGTCCCTGATAGCATTGATGAAACAATTACAACCAGCCAAAGGCATGTGGCTTATAAGAATGAGAGTGTGAAAAGGGCTTAACCACTTAAAAAGACAGACAATCTTCTTATCCTAACCTTTACCTTTGTCAGACAAGCTAGGATCACATGTAATGAGAGATTCCAATGAGCCACGAAGAATACAATTCCGGTTGAACAAATCCCAAACATATAATGACCCCTTCCTTGTAACAACTAACAACTTCCAGCAGTCATCACAGTCCACAAACGTTGGTGCAGATCCAAGCATCATTGTTGGCATTGCACGTCTCCCGCATTTTGTGTAAACCTTTTTCATAACAAACAACCAAACAGAAAATCAACAATGATATATTCCTTGATCAACCAACAGGTACATATATGGCTAACAAGCTCAATTCTTCTATTGAGTTGCAATGTGTGCATATATTCTAAGCAGAGGTCAAAGAATTTAGAAACTATCAAGATGAGGCACTAATTAGACCACACCCAAAAGCACAGAGGATGCAAGACGCAAGACTCTCAACACCATCCATTAGCATTTTACCGTCAGGTTAAATGAGCATCATGCGACTGATGATAGAATTGGACTTTAATTCCATACAAAATATACAAAACAAAAAAAGAATATTATAATACATATACCCTGTTGAAAGTTTTGTGAAATTACAGACAGATTTAAATAGGTCAACTCAAGGGGAAAAGCAGCAATTAGGACCATCATCAAACTAATTGAAAATCTCGCTACAATATCCTAACCTTGAACTAACTCAGATAAAAAGAAGATTGCATTTTGATTGGAAATTCTATTGGTCTGCATAACTATGAAACATCACTCTTAAAGGTAACACCTGAGAATATAAAAGAATATATCAAACCACAACCAAATGATCACTCTACCGATAGACGCATAAATCTTCGTACTTTCTTGTTTTTCCTTTTACCTACTTTGATGATTTGGCTTCTCAGTGTTCTCCATATCTCTGTTTAACTAAACAACTTTAAAAGGCTGAATTTTAAGATCAGATCTTCTACATTGTATGAAATTGCTAATGCTATCAAGCACGATCTGAGTACACACCCAATAGTAAGAACCCGCATGACAGATGCTTGAAATGCCATATGTCAAAGCTAAAAGGGACTGAATAAAACTCAACAAACTATAGTTCCAGTAGCATCGGATCATGAATAAAAGTGAGCTTGCCATTGGGACAAACTGGAAACAATCATACTCAGCAAGGAGGGTAAAGAAACCAACTTGAAAGAGTGAATATCAATTACTGCGTATGCAAAACTTCATTCATGCAGTGGGCAGGAAACAAATTTCACCTACAAGATCTCCATAGAAAATGAAACAGACAAAACAAATGATCACTCAGGCTACCTGTAAGCATCCATCCTCACACCCCACGGCCCAGAAGTTTGCATTTCCAGCTAAAACAGTGACATTTCCAGATATCCTATCAGACCAAAGAGTTTGGGCTCCTTTCGTACAAGCAATTTCTGTTTCTTTCATCATCAGTGGATTCCCCACTCCAATGACATCATTTACAGGACGTTCCCGTGGCCGAGATTCCAAGCACACAGGTAAGGAGTCTTCCCCTTCTTTCTTATCAAAAACCCTGATGATAAGAGTAGCACCACCATTGGGAGATCGAGAGGATTTTATACTTCCCACTGGCTCCACACTAATACTCCCATCTCTGCCAGCGGAGACCGGAACCTTCTCAATAACTAGACTATCAGTAACAGTAACTCTAGCAGTTGCTCCAGAGCGATCCTTTATACTTGAACTTCTGCCAGCTGCTCCCCCAACAGAAACTTCCCTGACGCCATTGTCAGTAGTAACAACCGCATTATCATCCTTCTTTTGCTCAGATGAGATAAGAGTGAAATCTAGTGCTTGAGACGGAGTTCCACCAGAGATATTTTGCTGCTGGCTGGGAGCTCCTACCGCTTCTGGAATTATCCTCTTTCGACCATCAGGGCGTCTGTACTCTCTTTGCTTCACAGGGCTAGAATTACGAGCAGAAGTTGCAGATTTATTTAAGCCATCAGCATCAGCTGCTCCAGATTTCTTTACAACTTCAACTTGTGGTTCAGATGCCTTTGTTTTAACACCCAAATCAACAGAAGGTTTGACAGTTGCTTGCTTTTGCTGCACATCCAAGACCACCTTTTTGTTAGCAGTTTGTTTAGCAGAAGCTGCTTCAAGCAACAATTGAGCTGGGCTTTCTGCTAGGTTGGCCTGCCGACCTCTAACGTCGCCATAACGACTTCTCTTTAACTCGTCCAGTTCGTCATCACTTAGTCTGTTCCCAATTTCTTTCGCCTCAAAATGGAACGTAGCCACCGTCCCATCCAAAGAACAGGCAAAAAGAGAATAACCATCAGGACTCCTGTCCACAAAATTAAAGTCAATGAAGCTAAAAAGAAAATCACGCAGCGAAAAATTCAGTGCATTTTGTATTAGGTAGCATGCATATCCAGCTACATGGAAGATGTTTTAAGCCTAACATACCATGACAAATCGACGACACTTTGGCTAAAGAAATGTTTAGCCACAAAGAGAGGGCGAGCACTCGCTGTTGTCCATACAGTTATAGTGCGATCCTGACTCCCAATTGCAATGACATTATATGGTTGTGATTCTTTTCCTCCAGTATTTGAGTTCCCATTGCTCCAGGCAACAGGTGCAGTGATCATTTCATGATTATTAGATAAGTTCCTTCTGAACATTGAGTGATTGAACTTCACAACAATAACAGGTGCATTGTGACCCAGGAAGTCAAAAGTAGCAGACCATTCTCCTCTCTCAAGAACGGGAGCAGAATGCCTTGGCTTCTGGAAACCGTGCGTTGTTGTTATAAAATGACCACAAGGAGACCACCCAAGCCGCCTAAAAAAGGTTGAACCAAGCTGAAAAAAATGGAGCAATCAGAACTCATTAAAAAGAAGGTAGAGAACAATAAAAACACGGCATTAATATACATACAGATTTTGTCCAGTGGCCGTCCGTTCTGTGAGCAAGACTCCAATCGCTTGTTCGCCAAATAATAACAGTCTTATCATCTGATTGACTTGCTATAAATGAGCCAATTGGATCCCAAGCAACGCCTTTTACCAGACTAGAATGCCCCCTAAGAACAGCAGTGCATATTCCGTTGGTCATATCCCATATATGTACAGTGTTATCCAAACTTCCACTAGCTAACATTGAATCATCAGAAGACCAGTTGAGATCCACCTACTTTAAGCACACGGAAAACAATTTGCAGTTAGACTAGACCTGGAGGCATCTTCAACAATTCCAAGAAACAAACTGTCCTGACTAAAATAAGCTCATACATCAGGTAGGATAAATTGAAAGAAAGATATTCAATATGCTCGTTGAAGAGAAACTTGACAAGATCAATTCAGCAAAGTCAAATTCTGCATTAGTTAGGCCAGATGCAAAAGCAATTCCATTACCACATCTGCTGTGTGCCCTCTTAAAGTCATGACAACTTTCCAATTCTCCACGTCAGGGGGTTCTCCGCTACCAAATTCAGTGGTTCCTGAACCAGGCTTTCTCTCATGGATCAAAATTACTTGATCATCAGACCCAGATGCTATGTATCGTCCATGCTTAGCCCACCTGACACAATTCACAGACCCAAAGTGATCACGGAGGGTAGCAAGGAGCCTCTGCGTCACATCATCATGCTCGACCTCCTTGCTGACAGATTTCATGTTCCATATCCGGACCTACATAAAATGCCAAAGAAAGAAAATTGTCAAGATATATATCGCAACACTTGGGAGTCTTGCAGCAATTTTAGTCCTCTAAAATTGCATGGTAAAACAAACTGATGTGCATGATAACAATAAACAGTTTCCCCATGCATGACACTTTCTCATTCATGTGCAACAGCATCATCTCACATTTTGAAGCAAACAATTCTAACAGAAAACCATAGATAAATACATTCATAGATCAAGACTCAAAGAGGCCTCACTTTTCCAACAAAAGAGTCACGACAATGACCAATTTTACTCATCTCTCATCATTGTATACAAGAATTACCAACCACCATAAAAACAAATAATTGAGCAGTGCTCAATGCTACAATATCTGACTTCCCTTCGACCTTTTATCAATAAGGAGGCTTTGAAACACACTCAAAACTTATGACAAGGAAAGCTTCCGAGCTGGAATTCGAGCAAACCGTAAGCTGGAAGGTGAGAAATACCCGAGACTTGGTACAAATACCTTAAATTTCTTTTCTTTACTTTTCTTTTTCCTTTGCATTCTCAAACAGAGCAAAAAAAGTGAACCAAGATGAGATCGCATTACCTTGTGATCACCACCTCCAGTAGCAAACCTGAGCCCTCCAGGCTGGACATCGATTGAGAATATCTGCATTCCCTCATGCCTCACCCAGGCCGGCTTCTCTGCGATCATCTCCGCTCCCTCTCGCCCCGCTAATCTTGAGTAGCCGCCCCTAAAGCACACTCATTGATGTTCTCTGGAAAAACAGACACATTTCCTTTTGAGCCTTGCTAGGAACACCCATTCAGCTCGCTCCTTAACCGACACAAAACCACAGACTACCTCACTCTTCCCTCGAAACCGCAAAAACTACTGGAATTAGCAATCCGGAACCGAGAAAACAAATGAAGACGTCACTCCTAAAAAGAGCGAATTCCAGGCGTACTCGAACGACCCAGGAAAACCCCGAAATTTACCGACCATGAAGACCATCCTAGAGAATCCCAGGTCAAGGAATGAATCAAACGCCAAACCCTAGATGATGGGTCATCACCAGGCTCGAAAAAGAAGAAGAAAGACGAAAGCTTTGACCCCCTCGGCGACGGTCAAACTACTGGGAAGCCGCCGAGGTCGTAGACTCGGGACACTAGGCGAGGAGAGACCCCCAATGAGGGAACCAAGAAGGCCGGTTTCAGCATCAGACGCGGCCCAAATTTTGCGACGACGGACGGGGCACGAGCAAGAAGATTGAAAGAGACGGCGAAGGACGGGAATGAGGGGGGGGCACGGTACCTTGCGTTGTTCCCCGTTTTGAGTAGCTTTCACTTTTTGGAGTGTGCGTACCCGTGCGAGCGCAACTTTTCGCGAGACGGTTTGAATTTGAAAGCTCCCCCTTACGCCTGGTCAATTACAGTCACCATGGGCGAGCAAATTCACCCAAGAACAACGAAATCAGGACGACGGAAGAAGAAGAAGAAGAAGAAGAAGAAGAATAAGGGCGAGGCTCTTACCAGAGAAATCAATTTGTCGCACCCCGGAACGTATTCGTACGTGAAATGCGCACCTAGGTTTTCTTCTTTTCTTTTCTCTTTTTCTTTTTCTTTTTTTCTTTTTTTCTTTTTTTATTTTTTTATTTTTTTTTTTTTTTTAATTTACCCTATCGGTGCGTAAAAAATTGGGGTCCCTTTTTCTGCTTTTTAGCGACGATAGAAAGTGAAGGGAACATTTTGCCTCTGTTTTTTTTTTATTCCTTTTTTTTTGTCAGTATTAAAGTGAGAGAAATAAAAAATTGAAATAGTAATGATAAGATAAAATGGGAAAAGCTAAGAGCTAAGGTAAAGTGCTGCGTGCTAGCTTTTAACCGGGGTCCATCGATTGAATTCCCCCCATTATCAAAGAAAAGAAAGGCAGAAAAAAAAAAAGGCGAGGTTCCAATTCTGTATGGAAATTAATTTAAAATTCAATTGATTATTCAAGGTATCGGAAAAATGGTTCTTTCCAATCTTGACATTATGGTCTTTTCGATTATAATTATTTATTTTTTCACTTTGTCATACTCCAGATTGCTGATACGAGATTGGGTATTCGAGGTTACGTGAGAGAATGGAAAACAATTTCGATCCATTTATTTCCCTATCTCGATAAAGAGTAGGGAGAAACCGTCATTAGATTCGATCATGAGTCAGAGGATAGAAGCTTGCACAACCGTACTCGTGCCATAAGGTTTATAAGACACTTTATCGGTGGATCCAGACAATGGTCTATAAATATAAAAGTACGGCCCAATTCAACATTAATCGGACCCACTTGGCCCGCATAGTTATTGTATGATCTTTTTATGATGGAGGGGCTTAGGCAATATTTTTTGCCCTATCTCAGGTCCGAATCCGATATTTTGATTGGCTATAGCAATCACCTATTTGTGTAAGCACTCGCATTAAACACGAAAATGTGTAGTTGGCTTTGCTTGAGCTTGAAGTTGGTCAGTGGATGGTCGCCGAGCTCGAGATGAGTTGTTGATGACTGCCAATGGATCAATGGCCCCTCCCTAGCTTGCATTTTCTTTAAATGCCATGTCAGTCAACGGTCCAATGACTCCGATCGGAGCTAATGTGAAATCCTCTAGTATTCTAATTGAAGGAACCGACATAGAAAGAAGTTAAGAATTCAAAGGTCGGATTTACGAAAAAAGAGAGCTTAAAGATCTAATTGGAATCTCTTACAATGATTTGCCCTAACTAATAACTTTATTATTAAACAAAGTGGCTAATCATTACGAACTTTTAGAAAAAAAAAAAAATTAGTGTGACAATCATAGCATGATTCCTAAAATTTGTGCCGATTCATATTCCAATACCCTAATCTTCAAATTTTTCAATTTTATGTTTGAATCCTAAATCTTAGTATTGTCTTCAACAATTCAATTTTACACAAACGAAAAATATATGTGCCCTTTTTTTATTAATTTCTCTTTCATTTTTTTCCGCATAATGTCACCAACGTTGTGGCGTCATATTAAAAAAACTATAAAAAATTAAAAAGACTGAAAAATTCGAAAACGGAGAGATCGTACAAGGGCGAGGATTAGAAGGGAGGGGCGGCAAGGCAACGGCCCCACCTTTGTTGTTGGCGGGGGTTGTCAAACGGTGGCAGCCGTCATCAGCCCGATGAGTGCCTACTGCTTTGGCCCATACCTTAGCGATGGCAAGGGCCTTCACTCGATGGTGGCAATGACACATGCCGCGAGACTCAATGGACCCTTACCCAATAGCGGCGAGCTATGTGATGCCATCACTACTAAGTGCTCTTGCTTACTGTCGGCAATCAAAGCGATCGCTACAAGGATCCCCAACCAATCCTTCTACCGACGATAAGAGCGGCGGCAATCTCATCCCTTTTCTTTGATATTACATCATGTTTATTTGAATTCCGACAAGTCTCATCAGTTTATCATATTCATATGAAAAAAAAAAAAATGACAAAAAAGGCATTCGGACTTTTCCATTCATTAATAACCAACAGAGCTAAGGGAAGGACAATGTGGAAGATGGCGAAAAGGTTTTTCTTCTTTCCTCCTTAAAATGCATGAAAGAATTTAGCATTCAAGTGATATGAGTTTGAGGACTCCTGTGGAAAAAAAATTTACGTATATGACCGCAAATTTCCAAGCCATTGAATAAACAAGTGCGCCCAGCTACATAACTCTTTCAGACAAAATCTACGTTCTTGAGTGCGAACTCCCGAAACAGAGCCTCGGTCCGGCATTCTCATGCACCTTATCTTTGCATGCGAGACGTTGGAGAATCACGTCGTCTCCTCTGTGCGCTGGTGACGCTCCAGTGGGATCCTCTCGCCGTTTCACTCCTTCGTCTCCTCAGCAGAATGCGAGCTTTCTCAGCCCTTTGTTGACCCTGGTTATATGCTACCGTCCTCAGGAGCATGACTGGGAGTTCGTCCATAAGGACGCTAGGAAATTCTCAAAGAACGCGATTCTTGGAAAACCCATCACGGAATTTGCATCATCGTGCCGTACCTGCTCGGTCCGATTCCGCTGGTCACGCTTCTTCAACTCCGCCGCGCGCCAAAACTTTGGTTTCTCCAGACGTGCGCCATTTGTTCGACAGAAGTCCCCAACGAGCGCAAACAGGGTACAGTCCCTCGCTTTCTGAGTATTCTCGCTACTGTCGAAACCAGGGTCCTCTAGATCTCTTCACGAGTGTCCACAGGTGGGGTTTACCCATCGATGGATCCGCCCTGTCGTGCGTGATCAATGTCTGTGCGAACTCGTTTGATCAAAACACGGGCAGACAGGTGCACTGTCAATGTGTAAAATTGGGTTTTTTGGAGGATGTGAGCGTTGGGACTTCTCTCGTTGATATGTACATGAAAACTGAAAGTGTTGAGGATGGAAGGAGAGCGTTTGATGAAATGTCCGACAGAAACGTTGTGTCCTGGACTTCGTTATTGTCTGGTTATACGCGAAATAATTTGAATGGAGAGGCAGTGGGATTGTTTCGTAGAATGCAAGTAGAAGGTATAAAACCGAATGCATTTACCTATACAGCCGTTCTTGGAGCTTTAGGGGATGATGGTTTGGCTGAAAAGGGGATCCAGTTACATGCTATGGTAATCAAGGACGGTTTTGCATCAGCTACGTATGCAGGAAACTCTTTGATCAATATGTACTCAAAGGTTGGGATGGTTAGAGATGCTAGATCTGTTTTCAATGCGATGGAGAATAAGGATGCGGTTACATGGAATAGCATGATATCTGGCTATGTTGCCAATGGACATGATATGGAAGCTCTTGTAATGTTTCATTCAATGAGAAATGCTGAAGTTAGCCTCAGCCAATTGACTTTTGCTAATGTCATCAAGTTATGTGCTAATGTCCGAGAACTTAGCTTTGCAAGACAGCTTCATTGCCAGGTAGTGAAGATGGGGCTTGAATTCGATGATAAAGTTAGGAAGGCACTCATTGGTGCCTATAGTAAGTGCTGTGAAATGGATGATGCCTTCAAGAGCTTTTCATCAGTGTCTAGATATCAAGATGTTGTCTCCTGGACAGCCATCATTACTGGGTATTTGCAAAACGGTCAAGCTGCACAAGCGGTTGATTTATTTTGTCAAATGAGAAGAGAAGGAGTAAAGCCTAACGACTTTACTTATTCCCTGATCCTTGGAGCCCAGCCCCTAATTTCTCCTTATGAAGTGCACGCACAAGTCATTAAAACCAATTGTCAGTTGTTGTCTACTGTAGGAACTGCACTTTTAGATGCTTATGTTAAGATAGGGTCTACTGATGATGCTGCAAAAGTTTTTAAATCAGTTCGAGAGAAGGATGTTGTTTCTTGGTCGGCAATGTTGGCTGGTTATGCACTATCAGGGGACACAGAAAATGCTGTAAAAGTTTTTCTTCAGTTGGGCAAAGAAGGGGTCAGACCAAACGAGTTTACATATTCAAGTGTAATTAATGCTTGTGCAGCTCCTTCAGCAGCAGTGGAACAGGGGAAGCAGTTACATGCATGCTCAATCAAATCAGGATACAGTGACGCTATATGTGTAAGTAGTGCTCTTCTCACAATGTATGCAAAGAGAGGAAATATAGAGAGCGCAAACAAAGTGTTTCATAGACAAAGGGAGAGGGACTTAGTATCCTGGAATTCCATGGTATCTGGATATGCACAGCATGGTCATGCAAAGAAGGCTCTAGAGGTATTCGACGAAATGCAAAGGCAGAAGATGACTATGGATGGCATCACATTCATTGGCGTGATTTCTGCCTGTACTCATGGGGGTTTTGTGAAGGAAGGTGAAAGATACTATGATATGATGGTTAATGGTCACCAAATCAGTCCGACAATGGAGCACTATTCTTGCATGGTTGACTTGTACAGTCGAGCAGGAATGCTAGAGAAAGCCATGGATACCATTAATGGAATGCCATTCCCACCTAGTGCCCCTGTTTGGCGGTCTATCTTAGCTGGTTGTCATGTTCAACGGAATTTGGAGCTAGGTAAATTGGCAGCTGAGAAGCTCATCTCCCTTCAGCCTGATCACTCTTCTGCATATGTCTTGCTCTCCAATATTTATGCAGCTGCAGGCAAATGGAAGGAGAGAGCTGAAGTAAGGAAAATGATGGATGAAAGGAATGTAAGGAAGGAAGCTGGGTATAGCTGGATTGAGGTGAAGAACAAGACCCACTTTTTCTTGGCTGGCGATGTTTTGCATCCATTGCAGGATAGAATTTATGCGAAACTTGAAGAATTGGGTGTTCGTCTTAGGGATTATGGCTACCGGCCTGATACAAATTACGTTCTTCATGATGTTGAAGAGGAACATAAAGAAGCAATCTTGTCTCAACACAGTGAGAGGCTGGCTCTTGCTTTTGGATTAATTGCTACATCTCCAGAAACTCACATCCAGATTTCGAAGAATCTTAGAGTGTGTGGGGACTGCCATAATGTCATAAAGTTGGTGTCCGTAATTGAAAGGAGAGAGATTATTGTCAGGGATTCAAACCGATTCCATCACTTTAACAGCGGTTCGTGCTCTTGCGGCGATTACTGGTAATACTTCAGAGATTCATTGAAAAGTGATACAAGACCTTCCACGTTAAGCCAGGGCTCATTTACTTTCCACATCTTGAAGACATGCGTAGATTGACTGCTCGATGCTCATTTACTTTCCACATCTTGAAGACATGCGTAGATTGACTGCTCGATGTCTCAATTGAGAAAAGAAAACTTGAGCAGTAATTTTGTGGTTATTCGACTGGAAGGATAAACATATTGAAGAATTACAATTTCTTGGGCATGTGAGGGTTATTCAGTTCAGTCAGCAGGTCAATCATCTGAAATTTGGATATCGACCACCCTTCCGCGTGAGGTGATTGGTGATCTACACGACTGGTGACTCCTCTCTGATTATTACCGGTGACTTACCTGTTCATGCTTGCTTCCTTCTCGTGTTAGGTCGCTCTTCTTTCCAACAAGAAAGATCTTCTCCCGGACTGCATAGCTTGTTGACACAAACAACGCTTGCTTCCACATATCCAGCCACTATCAAAGTTAGTACCGAATTTTGTTGAACGGTAAGCAAAATTCTTGGTCAGACTTTGTCGAAGTCAAGTTTGAGATTGTCAGATCCAATCGCAATCAAGTACAACTGCATACTCGTTGCATTCGAGTGGAATCCAAATAGCGAAGACTGACACCCCAGAACTGAGATTGAGAAGGATCCTCTTAGCGAAATTGTAAGTTTCCGAAGAACCAGTTGAAAGGTGCTCCACCAAACACTCTGAAAGCGCATTCGAGGAGGGGTATGGTATATAGAGGCTCTGTAATTTTTTTTGTTTACGCAAACTGCTTTAGAATAAAGGCATATCCATGGCCCTGCGTGTCAATCAGAGTTCACACCGTTTGCAATATAAAAACCTGGAATACGATTTACGCTTAATTTATTTCTGCTCCTATAAGTTTACTTCCTACATTTCCGTTTTATTGCTGTAATCTAATCGCTGTTGAGACATGCAGAAGGTTCCCTGGTCTATTTAAGAGCAGCAGGGAGGAGCCAAGCATGCAGAGAAAGCGCTTCAAGTTGGCAGCTTCAAAATGCCTGATGACCAAACCGAAGTCAGACCTCGCTTTTTTCTCTCAGCTGGAGAAGATATACTAGACAAAGATGGACTTTGCGGCATGTAATTCAAACAATTTTTTTTTTGGGGTCAAAAAACAGAGTCTTGTGTGTATTTCCGAAACAACCTTTTCAAATTACTTTTTTCTGCAAGTTAATAAAAGCAATTTGCAAAAAGTAAACTTAGCAGTTGTGAATACAGAAAATGGGAAGAGCAAATCATCGGCCTGATTGCAGAAGCAAAAACGAAATGGAATGATGCGGGGATTGACGGGTATCAATTACATACAAATCCAGGTGATCAAGCTTGCTTTCGGTATAAAATCAATCAAAACTCAATCAACCTTCTTCCCCAAACTCCTTTGTGAATCTCTCATGAACCTCAAGGTCAGCTTTGCTCACAGTTGGTCTCTGTCTTGCAAGCACCTTATCGAAATCTGTTCTCGAGATCGGTGGTGGAATAATCTGCATCAGTTGTTGAACACAAAAAACAACTTAATAGTCAGAATGTACGCACTCACTTCTAATGTTTCTGAGATAAGCACGTTCACATGATAGGCTATATGTCTCTCCAACGACTATAACCATATGCATTTTGCTAAACTAAGAAACTTCCGATTGAGACACCAGTCACAACAGATCAACAGTGCCGATGTGGCATATTTTAGTACATATAAAGCATGGAGGATCTCATATCAAGCATTACTTTGATCACCAATTATTCTGTCCATTGCTCCAAGCATCAGCTAAAATGTCTATTCTCTCATTTTTCAAAATGAATATCCTCATACCAGGAAAGGTTTCACTAATACCTTAGCAGCTTGCCCATCGGCCGCCAGGTCCTGCATGGTGATTTGAATAGCACCTTGTTGCTTTGGTCCACATGGCATCCACATACTATTAGAAGTCTTCATGAAAAACATGGCATCCTGAGTTTTCCGAACAGGCTCAAAGAGGACATCCTTGACCTGTCATTGTGAAAATAGATGGAGTTGACCAAAAGATAAGCTGATAATTTGAATAAGGGAGGAAAGCTGTTCTACTATGTTGTGCTTACACAAACAGATATATCTGAACCAGAAAATCCCCCTGTCCTCGAAGCCAAGCTCTCAAAATCACTTTCTGCTAAATTGTGAGGAGTATCTCCTAAGTGCACCTATTCACATTTACAAAGCCATAGGAAAGACATGAATAAACTATACTTAGTTTGCAGTATACTTTCGAAACAATGTACTTACAGAAGAACTTTAATACCTTAAACATGTGCTGCCGAGCCTTAAGATCTGGTAGGGGAATATATATACGCTTGTCAAAGCGCCGGCGGATTGCCTGTAGTTTGTCAATAATCATGAGAAACAATCATGTGATGGGCCACCCAGAAAAACCACCAAAACATCTTATCCTACATCCATTTACCTGATCAAGAGAATAAGGAGTATTTGTTGCTGCAAGGACAAGAACTTTATCATCATTGTTTCCAACACCCTGAAAGAAAGCGATTCATATAATAAAACCATTTTAATTCTCAGACCAGCAGAGGATCTAATTCATTCTGTGACCAGTTCTGGAGATTTTTCCCCCATCATCAGTATAAGAAAAACAACTTCTCAAATTATCAACAATCGCCGCTTCGTGTAACCATTCAGTTCACCAATGTTCTATTATACAAGCAACTGAGGAGGCATTACGAAGATCTATTAACAAATATGGGCATCCATACAATATAAAAGAGAAACCATTGGGCAACAGAAATCTCTGCTAACCTGCATTTGGACAAGAATTTCTGTTTTAATACGTCTAGAAGCTTCACTCTCATTTCCTTCTCCACGTTGGCCACTTAGAGAGTCTATTTCATCAATGAAGATAATTGAAGGAGCACTCTCACGAGCCATCTGAAAAAGATTGGAAACTAACTTCTCACTTTCACCCATCCACTTTGATACCAGATCTGAAGAAGAAACACTAGCCACCAAAAAGTCAGGTCATAAATGACACAATCTTGGCATTAGACTCATAAATATGACCTAAACTACAGAATTTCCATTGGTGATGAAGAGATTTGAGACTCAGCACGTACACAAATGCATCCAAAATTGTCAGACATTAATTGATCTTATTTAAATGCAAATACGCACTGGAAAAAGTGGGCTTAGTATGAAAAAGCTTGCTGTAGTATATCTTGCGATGGTGATTAGAGAAGCTACAAGTGCAGCTCAAACAGATTCCTAATTGCAAAGAAGCACATTTCACAATCTCTTTTCAGATTAGCAGAATAAAATGGAATCATCTGTGCTTGCAACTAAAATAAAGCGCAAATCTACAGGCACTTGCCAGAGAAATCTGTGAGAAAGGACCACCAGAAAGATGTTTTTCAGGAAGCGGAGTTAATGGAAGGGGTCCATGAGATTCGCAAGGGATAATGAAATATCTAACGTGCAAAGTGATGAGAACAAATCCAACTCCGCAAAAGTTTAACTTTACCATCCACCCAAGGAAGGAAAACAATCTGAACTATTCTAGAAGTAAGGAGGATTAGTAGGATTCTAAAAGTGAAGGAAAATTCGACAAGATAAACAAATAGATAAGACATAGGGAACAAAATACTGATGGAGGTGTCTCTCAATTTCTTCTGCAAATTCCGAATGCAATGACAAAGCATATGCCCATTCATGTTGAAATAAGTGTTGCAAGTCCCAACATTAATTTATCACTTGACCTGATTGCATAAGGGAAATGTAAGCCTTTCTGACTAATTACTTGCAACTAATATGGCAAAAGAAAATTTGCAAAAAACATGATAAACTTGAAATCTGCACTACGTCACACTGCATGACAATGTACTTATACAAGAGTATAGACATCATATGCCCCTCTCTAATACATACTCCAGTATCGACAGCTCCAGTAAAAGGAAAGATAGACCCACACTTTTACCAGCTAAAACCTTGTATCATTTGGGACTTACCATGGTGGTGTCCTATCAAACATCATACGAATATAAATGTATGCCTAATAGATTCACACAGGTCCCACTTTGTAGAACAAGCACAGAATCCAAAATGTCAATATCTGGAGGATTGTACGCAAAACTACACTGTACCTTAACTAAATTTTGATTTCAACCAAAAATCCCCCAAAAATATAGTAAATGGCCCCTTTTGGAAAGGTAAAATTATTAAATTGCCTGATGATGGCTACCTAAAAAAGGTAGAGTCTGCTTCTGTTGCCACAGCTTTTGCCAAATATGACTTCCCTGTTCCTGGTGGACCATACAAAAGAAATGCCCTCCATGGCCGCCTCTTCCCTGAAATGACAGTTGAATAATACAATAAGACTCACCACCACTAATGCATAGATACCCCACTCAATGATTTGCGACGTGAAATAATACAATGTCAAGAAGATAATGCACTTCACAAACATCTTCAGAGAGAGGATCTCGCCGGGTAAAAATTTCTGAAACTGTGATAGTAATAAGGACGAAAAAATTCTCATCAAAAGAAAAGGCTGATTATATTACATCATATCAGAAGAGCAAGCAAACTAAAAATGAGACCGGCAATGTCTCCTCTGATAAATGAAACTGGTAAATTGGACTTATCTAAAGGCGAGGCAAACACCTTCCTTCAGTTGAAGTACTGAACAACAAACAGATTCTGTGCCTTCATCACCAAAAATACAAATTTATGCTATCTGGTCATGCTAAGATCTACTTAAAGCCTGTAAGAGACCAACCAACTCCATGACCACTAAAGTCCAGCAATGAAGCAAATGCCATTTTCTCACTTTTTGAATCTTTTTTCTTCTGGAATAGATAGCAAGACTGCTTCCATGGAGTTCATGCAGTGACTCACGAGGTGGTTATGATAACAAGAGGGCTCCATGCCTAGACATTTCCACAATCGATAGTTAACAACGTCAGCCTTCACGAAGCAGCATGATGCAACTTGTTTCCCCAACAAGAGTCTGCAAAAGCCCTTGTAAGCAGAGAGGGGACTACCATTTGCTTTTGTTGTTTTTTCTTTTAACATTCACAATCAGAGCAGATGCTGCTGAAGCCAGAAACATCAAAAAGCAATGCACGGCAGCCAGAACAAGAGTGCGCTTCTTGATCAAATATCAAGGATAGCAATAACCATGTTGAACATAATTAGTTGGTGCCTTGGCCACACGGTTTGACTTTCACAAAACAGCAATGTGCAGACCCTGTTTCATTTCGCAACGATACCATTCGTCGCAACATACACCGTGCAATGGATAGGCCACTTCAAACATGCAAGCTTCAATTTAAGATGGATAAGACAGAACTTCCCAAAGGGGGTCAGGCACTAAATTCTGAAGCATGCTCTAGAGCAGTCCTTCAGCAATAATATCATCAATCGAAGAAACGAAGAAAAATGCGCGTTTAGCATCACAATCTGTTAGAATCAAGGAAAGAATGTAATTGCAGGCCCGGCTCGAAAGCAACTAAACGATCCAACCAGACAAGGGAAAATCCGAGATCAACGAATTCCAACTTACCGGTGAAGAACTGGGGGAATTTGACGGGCAAAATGACAGCTTCCTGAAGCGCCTGCTTGGCGCCCTCGAGCCCCGCGACGTCGCCCCACTTCACATTCGGCTTCTCCCTCACGATCGCGGAGTTCAGACCAGCTCGGAGCTTCTCCTTCTCCGCGTCGTCCCCGCCCTCGCCGCCGTCCTTGGGCCTCGCATTGGGCCGAGAAGCCGCCGCGGGGTCCCCGCCGGAGGAGGAGCCGGAGCCCCCGCCGCCGCCGCCTTCGAGGACGGCGCGGATCTCCTCGGCGCGGTGGAGGTACTCGGTGAACTTCTGGGTGATGGCCTCGCGGATCTTGGGGTTCTTCTCGTACTTCAGGTGCGTCTTGAAGTACTCCAGCGCGTTCATGTAGAGCGCGAACGCCTTGGCGTAGTTCCCGGCGTTGTCCTCCTGGACCGCCTGCCTCGCGTACTCGATCGCCTGCTCCTTGAAGTTGCTGTACATGGCTCGATCGCGCACGCTTCCGGCGAGCCGCGCATGGAGAGATTCCGCGATCGCAGGAGCGACGGAAAGGGAGCGGCGCCGGACGCGACGGCGGCGATCGGAGGAAAGCCGGAGGGAATCGGAATCCGGTTGCTTGGCCCGTTCGTGAATCGGGTTGCTTGACGGAACCGGCGGACGAATGAGTCTTTCTTCTTGAACGAGGAGAGTCTTTGTATTATTATTATTATTTTTTTAAGAAAATATAAAATACTATTTAAATTTCCAATTTCGAATAGGTTCTCTCGTAAATGGAATCAAGAAGAGGGGCAATTCACTTTTCACCGACTTAAGTCGTGGGAGTTTGCCGAATTACCCGTGATGGCCCGATTTTTTGCAATTTGCCCCCCACGTAATTTGAAATTGTTTGTGAATGCGTCCCGCGACGTTGACTTTTGGGAAATTATACTTGGGGACCAGGCCATGTGGCAATGCGTGTTTAGTTATAGAGAAAATAGGTCCTGAGCAAGACTTTAAAAGGCTCCACCCTGAATCGGATATCCCGGAGTGACTCTCCCTCACAAGCCATTTACAGGCAAGTGAGGGGGTAGTAGTATGGGATAATATCCTCATTGGGTAACCCGGCCAAACCCTGAAAGGGGTAGGGACCCACCTTTGATCCCCGTGAAGCCTTCCCCAGGGTTGCCTGGGAGCGGTTCAGGGAAATGACAAGGCTCCTCCTGGGAACAAGAGGAGGTGGCCGGCCGGGGACCAGGCCATGTGACAATGCGTGTTTAGTTATAGAGAAAATAGATCGGAAAAGTATAGGCACCGAAAAGAAAAATAGAATATATGTAATTAACTTTAGAAGTAGAGCTAATAAAATCTGAAAAAAATCTAAAAAAACGGATTTGATGAGAAAAGTAAAAAGATAAGATAACTTATATAATTGACTGGAGGGGGATTGCGTTTTGAGTCGATATTTGTATGTTATAAAGGGTTAAAGGTGTCTTGAGTTAAATATAAAACTTAGAAGATATGCGTCACGAGATTAATCTATTAATGCCAGGTGGGAGCATCAAACTCAGTTTTAGTTGAAAGTTGGTCATAACAAGCCAATTGAATTCGCATTAGGGTTTTTCTTGGGAGAACCATCTACTATTTGATTCATTTTTCTAGGCTTCTTGTTGTTTGGTTCAATTCTTGCGTAGAACTAATTTGGAGTCGAATTTTTCAATTTTTTTTTTTAATTCGAATTCATTAACATTTGTGTCTTGCCTTTAATATTTGACATGGAGAAATAACTACATAGTCACTTAAACAAAATATGTTTTATAGTCAAACAATACTTATTTTGAACTTTTAATATTCGCCAAAACAAATAAGAAGCGAGTCAGTTTTTCAATTGGAACTTAATGAAGCTTGGCGCCAACTAATTTGATTCTTAATTCTAATTTGTCGATACCTTGATTTATTAGCACCAACGATATATTCCCCATTTCAAATCAGGAAACTAATAAGCTTATGTTTTTTGCATCCATATTAAAGGTCATTTTGTTTTATATAATTCAATCGTAATTAAGTTCATTTATCTTAAGTTTTGCGATAAACATCACGCGTAAATTCAAAAAGATTTTATGATCGAAGGTTATATTCACGGCCACTTGATATTAACAGTCTGCCATGCTGTCAAGATATAACCCTCGAAAATGCATTTTCAAAAAACCCTTTTCTCCCTTTTTTTGTTAAAAAAAAAAGAAAAAAATCCTTCTTCAAATGATGAGCTTGTTCAAACGATCACGTTATATTCCACGGCCACTTGATTTGATTCGTCGGCAGTGGCGTCCGCGTGGCTGGAACGGCTTCGAGAAGACGCCCCGCCGAACGACGCCGTAACGACGAGCTGCCCCCACCCCCCGCGCGGGCGATGACGTCGTAAGCGCGTAGATAAGCATAAGAGAGAGAAAGAGAGAGAGACGCGGAAATTACACATTTTTTCTTTTCGTTTGGTAGGGAAGTTAAAAATTAAAATAATAATCAGGACGAACCCCAAAAGGACGAGAGAGAGAGAGAGAAAGAAACGGAAATAAATCACGAAAAAAGAGGAAAGGAAAATAAAAAGAGAAAAAGAAGGAAAGGAAATTAAAAAGATAAGAGAGAGAGAGAGAGGGGGGTCAGGCGTCTGGAATCTTCACCGCGAGGGACCAGGTATCCCGAAAACCGCCTTTGTGTGGAGGTGCTTTGCCTTGCTTTTTAGCCCATCCTTCTCCCCTCCCCCCTCTCTGTCCTCCGTTCCAATCTTCCCTTCCCATCGCACCTCTCCAAAGATTCCACCTTTCGTCTCTCTCGAACCCAAACCCTCTCGATCTATATTTGCCCTCCTCTCCTCGATTCATCCCTCGCAAAACCAGACCCCCGGATCAGCCCCGAAAGCAGGTAAGCGTCTCCGTCGTTTGAGGTGATTTCGTTTGGTTTTTTCTGGAGGAAAAGGGGAGCCCTTAGATCGGTAGATCCGGATCTGTTTGGTGGGTTGTTTCGATCGTGGGTTTTCGGGATCGGGTCTTGAGAATCGCTCTTGATTTGGCGTGTGTGTGTGTGTGTGTGATTTGGCAGGTCGGACAAGAAAGATGGCGGAAGAGCACCGGTGCCAGGCCCCGCGCCTCTGCGCGAACAACTGCGGCTTCTTCGGCAGCCCCGCGACGCAGGATTTCTGCTCCAAGTGCTACCGTGACCTCCAGCTCAAGGAGCAGCAGTCCTCCAACGCCAAGCTCGCTTTCAACCAGACCCTGTCCTCCTCCTCCTCCTCGCCGTCCTCCTCCTCCTCCTCCTCCTCCTCCTCGATCGTCGAGCCGCCGGCCGCGGCCGTCGACTGTAAGGTCGCGGCCGTGGCCCTCGAGGCGAAGCCGGAGGGGGCCGTGGCTGCGGCGGCGGCGGCGGCGGGGGAGGCGCCGATGCCGGCGGTGTCGAACCGGTGCTCGACGTGCAGAAGGCGCGTGGGGCTCACGGGGTTCAAGTGCAGGTGCGGGATGACCTTCTGCGGGTCGCACCGGTACCCGGAGCAGCACGACTGCGGGTTCGATTATAAGGGCCTGGGGAGGGAGCAGATCTCCAAGGCCAACCCGATCGTGAAGGCCGAGAAGCTGGACAAGATATGATTGGGAACAGCCTTCTTTTCATCGAAATTATATTTGTCGTCCAAGTTTAAAACTTGAATTGCATCTGTGTGATTTGGAATTTGGGGATTCAGTTGTCGTCGGGGGGGGCTCCGCCGGCCGCCGCGGCGGTCGGCTCTAGGGTCGGGCGGTGATCGTCGGCCGGCGCCCGGTTGGTGGGGTAGGGTAGGGGTGGGGTCTGGTCCGGTCGGTGGAGACGTGTTGGTACGGTGGTGCATGTAAATTCCATGATACTCTAGTAAATTCCTTTGTCATTTTCTCTTTCGATTAACGCTAAGTCCTCAGCCGAACCGATCGTTCCGACAATTATTAGCGGTGGTTGGCGGAAAATACGAAGGATTATCTGTCCGGTCCCGCTCCGCCGAGGGAGAAGGTATTAAAAAAAATCCGAAATTGGCCGAAACGATGAGCAAATTAATTGTTTAACAAGAACTAGAGGCGCTTGAAAATTCCGATTTTTTGCCCTATTTTAGTGTTTTTCTTCAATTGCGGTCCCTAGAGAAATTCTGCGTTTGAACAATTGGGAAATAGTATAGGTTAAGTTAAAAAAAAAAAAAAAACAATTGGGAAATAGTAGGTGCGGGAAACATAATGAAATCCTAAGGACGAGGGGGCGTGGATAAGCATGAATTGGTAGACTAATCGACCTCGTGCGAGACGTGGCCCGGGTCGGAAGCTTTTGAAATACGTATTTTAATTGGGCTCTGAGATGCGTATTTTAATTGGGTAGTTTAAAGTGGGCGGAGATGGGAAGACGAAATGGGTTTGTTAACATCGGTGGATGACGTGAGGCATAGGTGTTGATACAATGTGGGACGTTTGCTAGTTGTGTTAATTGGGATGAAAATGATTTTTGCTGATGTGTTATTACTCATGGAGCTAGGATAAATTATTTGATATCGTGCTTCGGCAATTTTGAAGGATTCTAGGGGGGTAATCATAAAGTTGAAGATCCCTTTCCGGTTTAGGCTTAGCAAGTGAAATCGCAAACCAATGGCCAGAAAGTATAAGGGAGGAGGAAACGCCATCGATAGCTTTCTTAGTTGGCGAGACGAGTTTTACCAATATCGATCATGTGGCCTAGTCTAGCTATGATATTACCTATAGTTAGGTTGGTGGGATAACTCTTGTCTCGTTCGATATTTTGGCAACATAACATCCGAATATATTCGAATAATGTTGGTACAAGAAAATCTCACCAGCGGGATGGAACTTAATTCGGATATATCAGAATTCTAAATAATCAAGATTTGTATGACCTCACCTTCTTCAATGATAGCAACACTTGCTATTGCAAAAGAACCATCATCGCGACAGCTAATCACCATCGATTCCTATCATCGTGCAAGGATCACTGCCTTGCGGCTGTTCAAGGTCGTATCCCCCGACTGGAGCTTCCCGGCCGACATCTCCACCTTTGCCAAGTCGGCACTTTCCACTTGGTCCTCGATGATAGCAACACTTCTATTGCAAAATGACCTTTCACCTTCTTCTAATTCTTAGGGCCCGTATCGAACCAAACTCTACCATCGGGCTTTTCCATTTGGACTTGCTTAGCTTGAGTCGGCCTGTAAGCCAAGTCAGTTTTAAAATGTCACGTCATATTAAGGGTAATGACCAGTTTAAAATAAAAGGCTTTGACGTTGGATATTACATGTTAATTTGCTCGATAGAGTTGAAAAAAAATAGAAAAAGATAAGGGCACTGGAATTTGTCAAATCTTGGGATAGCGCAAAGCAAGGCTTCAATTGACGTATGTAATCTCAACCGTGCTTTCCTCATTCTTGATGTATAATCTCAAAGTTTTTGCTGGAATTTGCCTCGGCGGCAAAATATTTTGCACCAAAAGTTATTCTTCGGTCTTTTTTAAAGGTGATAGGTTTTATGGTGACTCCAGATAGAAATATTACAGGTACATCGGGATATGCTTTTTTAGTATTTAATCAACATTAAACAAGATAAATATACAATATTGAAATTTAATGGACGACTAAGCACCCGAAAACGATAGCAAAGATACATGGCAAGATTTGATAGACGACAAGAAATCTGAAAACTCCAACTATATTACAATACAAGAACCGAAAGATAATTAAAAGATAACATGTTTCGTTTGTTTGCTGCAGGGGCTTCTACAATATAAAAACGCTAGAACTTATAGCCATGAGCACAGTTTTAGCCATGCTTTCACATATTCAGAGCTTTTGGTTCTATATCTTCACATCACCATGACTTCTCATATCCGGGTGAAAACTAAATTCACATGAATAACTTCCTCATCCTATATGTCAATTTCAATGTCGATGACTGCATCCCAGATAAGTGACATTTAATGTTGATAACTTCCTCATTATTGATACTCTTCAAGTTGTCGACACTCGTCCAGAAGAGCTTAAATTTCAAAAAATTTCGCTAATAATTAAGTTGTTAACTATTCTTGTCATCGATGACTTCTGCTATTTATCAAACTCTGCTCTCATTGACTAAATCTATTTCTTGTCCATAATAACCAAAAGTTTCATTTTTTGTGTAAACAAATGCCTCATATTAAAAGAATTGAACCATTTATCGATTATTCAATTCATTCAATTCTTTTAAGTTAAATAACTAAGAGTCATCATGTGCCCCCTTGTCATCACAAATTTGATTTTTCCTTGCCAAATTTTATCTTGGTCAAATTCATCACAACTCTTTTTTTTCATGCAAGGCATGTTCTATGTAAGGTCTTCATGTGACCCACTAACTCTGTCCTTGAATAGTTGCTCATACTTAGACGCTCTTGTTGCAAATTGGAATAAATCAGCAAAACTTCGGCCTTTGAATTTTTCTCTAAGATTAAATTTTTATTTATGGAAAGGCAAATTTGTGAATTCCTTCTCTAAGAGAGAAGTAAGACATTTATTCCTAGCCCTCTTGAATTGACTAGAAAACTGATCGACTAACTCATTATCATATTGATAGATTCTAGCTAAATCAGCAATTGATACCTCATGTAGCATTCTATAAAATTAAAAATGACATTGACTTTCCATCTCGACCCAAGTGTGGATTGAATTAAGAGATAAATTTGTATATTAAGTAAAAAGGAATTCATTTGTTCATATTTCTCCACACTGTGCAATAAATGGACCAATGTGTTCGATAGTTGATTCGTCATCTTCGTTGGTGAAAACAACAAAGTTAGAAGTTTTGAATTTTCTTGGGTAAGGCATAATGTCAACCCAATCCGAATGTAGCTTTTTATATACTAGCTTGACCATTCCTTTGTTGGCACCTAATTGTTGTTATACGAGTTCAACCGCTTGATCAGGATATGCAAGTTGATAAACTTGCCTTTCATACGCCTTAAGCTCAGGGTGCATCGGTTGATAGACTTGACCTTTTTGCCCCCTGGGTTAAGGGTATATAGGATTTCCAAGCATTCGTAAAATCCTTACTAGTGGTGGGATCACGTGGCTTATTTTATTTCCATCATTCAATTGACTAAGAGTTGAAAGAACATATTGGAAGCCATTATGTTCGATTGAATCGATATGGATTGATTGAATGTTGCATGCTTGGAGATGACATCATTGATCACATTGACAACCATTGACTTAATCATAGTAGAGACGTGTCTTTATGACTCCGATACAAAAATTGAAAACTAACATTATTGTTTATTTGTTGCGGTTTAGGCATCTATATTACACAAACTCTAGAATTTATAGTCTTCACGTAATTTCCTATAAGCAATTCTTGAACGATTTTAGCTACCTATTCACTTCTTTGGAGTTTAAGGTTCCGAATTTTACGTCGCTATGTCTTCTCATTTCTAAGTAGTTATTGTGACCGACTTCCTCAATCTATACTTCAATGTCGATGTAGATGACTTCATTCTAGCTAACTAATGTTTGCTATTGATAATTAATTTAGCTGTTGATACTCTTCAAATAGCTTAAATATCTGAAAATATCGCTACCCATCAAGTTGTCGATTATTTTTTTTCATCAATGATTTTCACTATTCACCAAACTCTGCTATCATCTACTGAGTTTATCTCTCGTCTTTAGAACCAAAAAAAAAAAAAAACTGAGTTTATCTCTCGTCCATAATAACCAAAAGTTGATCATTTTTTTGTGTAAACACTTAATATTCGGTATGGATAGTTATAATTATTATTATCACCTATCCTTCGACTAGTATTAACTAAATAAGTTGGTTAGAATGATGATCGGTAATGCGCATGCAAATCAATCGTTGATGCTTTTTTTTCTCAATTGAATTGTAAAGAAATTAAAATTATGAAACTAATTCTTAATAGTCGCTTTTACATCCTATCTCGAAAGGAAAATTTACTCAATTAGCTTGAAATATATTGTACGGTTGTTAATTCAATCATAAATTTTCCAATTCGGCCAATGAAATTCTAAATCTTTGCGGGAGAGTCCTTCCGATCAATTGATATTGAAAATCGCTAATACAACAATCTACAGGTTATCCATGTCAACGTGCTACGTGGGAGAACCAACAATAATTAGATGTCACGTCAGCTACATTAAGTTTTTTTTTTTTTTAATGTAGCCTAACTCAACATAGACGAGTTGACATAACAAATTGAAGAGCCAAGCACAAAAGAGTTTTTTTTTTTTTTTGCTCATTCCTTTTACTTTTCTCCGGAAGCAACCAGAGAAATTGATTTGACAAGTTTTTTTATTGGAAAATTGTACAAAATTGACAAATTATTACAAAGGAGTTGTAAGTTGCACTCCATGTGATCTGTGATTCATCTTTGAAAATTAATAGTTTGATTTGACAATAAAGTGGGTTCCCTATATTCTGACAATGACGCTGTACTGATCTTTCATAATATATCGCCTGCCATTTTACAGTGGGCACTTTCGACAAGCCATATATTAATCCTAAAATGTCGTAAGCAAGGGTGTCAGCCGAAAAGGTGTGTTTTTCATTAGGCTTCCTTTGAGAAATTTGGAGAAACCTTCCCCAGATTCCATCAACCCCTCAGCTCCAAAATTTGGAAAATTTCTAAGATTTAAATTAGGGAGAATCAAGGGACTAGTTTTTAAATAGAAAAACATGGATTAATATTAGTTTATAGCTAGAAATTCAGATAATATTCGCTATGCTTGTGCTTTTTATTAATTTATCATTTTATTTTCCCATGAAAAACGAATTATATGGCTAGATTTCCAATTTAGAGACCAGGTTTAGCATGAGTGAAAGATTGACTACTGATATTCAAAATTTCTTGAATATTGATTCTTAAATCATAAACAAATAGAGGAAGTGACGCTAATTAGCACGAGTGAAAGATTGACTACGAATATTCAAACTTTTAATGTAACAACCACATTTTTTTCTTTTTCTTTTTTGTCTGATGTAACATCCCATTGTCGTGTGAAATGCTTTTCACGAGAATAATAATTTGCTCTAGTTTTCGCCAAAACACGATAACTTCACGTCTTTAGGAAATATATTATATTGGTTAGAAAACTATTTTTTAATAATTTTTTTGGAACTATATGGTTACATTGCCGGCTATGAAAGCCAATTATATCTCATTGCTTTATCCGTTGACAATAGTGGTATCTAAAAAAAAAGGGACAATTTGAATTTTTGTTTTTCAGAATTTTTAAAAATCATAAATACTTCAATTGGCGTAATATAATTCTAAAGCTCCGTGCTATATGCAATATCGTTCATACGGTCTCTACTTGTTTAATTGTTGATGCCGCAACACGCAGCAAATAAATGATCGAATGATCATAAACATAGTCTTGCAAGTGAATATTACACGATTCACGATCGCAAAGGGTGTTTCCATCGCAATATCTCGAGGCTTACCTATGGTTTTCTTGTGAATTTCTCCGTCTCTATACTTAGGTAATTTCAACTCGGTCAAATTAATCTTGTTTGACTTTACAAAATCGACGAGTCATAACTTTCGAGTGACGATAAAACCAATGCTCAGCACCATTAAATGCACAAAGCCTAACAAAGAAGACGGGGAGTTTAGACAAATGATGAACCCTCAAAATCTGTATTTTGAATAACCACTAATACAATCAATATCGTCCGTCCTTATTCAACATTTAAAATAGGTGATCTTGTGATGAGATGGGCATCAGTAATTAAGCTAACTATTTAATTTCAATATCTAGCATGGATGTGATACAATTTGTTTCTTTTTAGCCGTCCTTTTTTAAATTTACCGCGAAACTTTGGGAAGCCGGACAAAGAGAAAATTATTGGAAGTCAATTCCTTTCTGTGGTTTAATTAGTAAATTTAATACTTCTTACGAAAATTCAACAATGACATTAACAATTTTTTGACCCAACTCACTAGGAGAATAATTCTTTTAAATTACGATAAAGGTAACAAATTAAAATAAAAATCGACGTATAGAATAAGGGAGCTAGGTCTTCTGATCAAAGGGATAGGTCCAAAATATTATTCAAAGATTCCAAAGTGGACTCGAATGCAAGGTATTACTCCACGTATTGCGAAGGAATCATCATCCTCTCTGATTTGTTTACTTTTTTATTATGAAATTTAGTATTACAAACTAAAGCAGTCTGGCGAAGTAAAGGTCGCCCTCGAAATAATCGACCCAAATAAATTAATTAGACATGTGGTCACCGTCCCTAGATGGGAACGAGGTTACTTGCTTTTCAATTTTATTATTTTATTTTTTGTTTTATTTCGGCTCCTGAATTGATTATTCGTGGGTTAAATAATTCAGCTTCTCCTGTGACTCCGCCCAGTTTAGGCGACTGACAGACTGTATTTGGACGAGAGTGAAAAATAATGATAGATAACAAATGATTAAACTCGTTTTGTAGGTCCATGGCAAAAAGAAAAAAGAAAAAAAAGAGTGTTGCTTATATGTCTCAATCGATGATTCGCGTTAATTGGTATCGCGGAAGTTAGTAAGAACCTTTCAAGAAACTTACTTTATTTTTTTTTTTTTTTTATTATTAGGAGAAAACATAAGATAACACTAAGAAAACCCGCAGAAAAGGGGTCGATCCAATCTATGGGTTGTATGGTGATAGTTTAAAACAAAACCCGTGGTCCCAAAAAAATTAATTTAAGAACAAAGCAAAGGCTATTGAGTCTGAAATCACGATGTCCTTGGAGTTTCTGAAAAATACAAATTAGAGAACAACAGAGATCAATTTAAAATTTATAAACTTATATTATATTTTACATACAATCCCAAGATTTAAATAGATCAAAGAGTATTTTATGAAAAAGGTCTTATCGAAAAAATATAGTTATTTCAATGCTCAATTGAAAATTTTTAAATCGATTATTCCTTTTTATTTTTGTGAAAATTGAAAAGAAAAAGAAAACAAAAACTCGGTTCCGCCGGCTATAATTACTAACGATGAGAGACAAAATTCACATGCTAGGTTTTACTTATTAACTATTACTAATTTATCTCGTATTCTTTCAGTTACGACCATACTTCATAATAATTGACTAGGATAAATTAGAATACCACACTCTGAAGCTTTGCAATAAATTTTAAAGTAAATTATAGATGTTCGAAAGTTAAATCCGGATCATATTCTTTTTTATTAGTTTAAACTTCTCTATCATCTTTGACATTGGAAATAAGTTATGGGTCATTCATGAACATACCTTGTACAACCTTTAATAATCATGCCATACAAATTCCGAATCAGCAAACTCATTAACTATTCCACTCAATCATAAGCAACTCATATCCATCTTAATCAAAGCTATTACCATGCCTTTTCTTAATCAAACACAGGACGTCATGCTTTTTGAGTGATTCAATCGTCCTGCCAATGCGAATCTTTTACCCCCACCCCGGGCGGATCCCGCCCCAGATTCCACCCGACCCCGTATCCGCCTCAGTCATAAAAAAAAAAAAAAGAACCCGACCCGGTCACGTCTCTAATTAGGCGGCTGAGAGGCGAATCGATTCAAAAATTTCCGCAGGGGGGGCCAAAGAAAGCCGTGGCCCGATTCGGGGGAGACTTCGCCCAATCAAAATAACTAACTTACCCGCCCGACCATTTTCTTCAACGCCCGAACTCGTCTCGAGCCGATCTCCACGATTCGTTCGGACAAAAAGGGTCAACGTCGTTCGTGCCGCGTCGCCAACTCGCTCCCACGCCCGCACGCCCGCCCGGCCGCCCGCTCGCACAAAAGATGCACGCGACATTCCTCCCCACAAATTCATCACTCTCACTCCCCCAATCCCTGCCTCCACCAGTCCCCCGCTGATCCTCCGTCGCCGTCCTCCTTCCCTTCCTCCAAAATTCCTTCGATTAGGGTTCATCTCCTCTCTTTAAAATTCCCCATTTCGCTCTCTCCTCCGCTCCGCATTTCGTCCCCTGCTTCTTTTTCCCCCTTTACTTTCCTTCCACTTCCCAGCTCATCCCTCCTCCTCGCATGGATCTGATACCCCAATGTGCCAGCTCAACCGCGCCGCTTCTCCTCCTCCTCCTCCGCCGCCGCCATCTATAGCGGCGGCGGCCCTCGCCGGTCTAAGCCCGCCCCGCCCGCCCCGCCCGCTCCGATGAAGCGGCCGGCGCGCCCCCTTCTCAGCATTCTGCTCCTCGCGCTGCTCGCCGTCGCCCTCACCTACCGCACCGCCCTGCTGCCCCGCGGCGGCGGCGTCAGCGGCGGCGGAGGCGTCGGCGGGCCTTTCGAGCTGGAGGGCGCGGCCCAGTCGGTGATGCGGGGAGCGCCGCTGCCGGACCTCAACTCGTCCATGCTTCGGTACGCCGAGATCGACGCGTCGGAGGAGCGGTTCAAGAAGGAGACCGAGCAGCTCCTGGAAGGCGACCTCGCGAGCAGTGGCCGATTCCGGACCTACGGCACTTGGCGGAGGTTCAACCACCACGACCCCAAGGCGAGAAACTCCCGGGGCATGCCCGCGACGCTCCGCTCGCCGATGTTCTACCGGTACTGGCTCGATTTCAGGAGGATCCTGCGGGATTGGGCGCGGAGCAAGCGGTTTCAGCCCGATGTGATGGACGATCTGGTTCGGCTGGTGAAGCATCCGCTCGATAGGCACGCCGGCCTGCCGGCCTCCGACCGCCGGTACGCCTCCTGCGCGGTGGTGGGCAACAGCGGGATCCTGCTGCAGAGCGGCCATGGCGAGCTGATCGACAGCCACGAGGCGGTGATACGGCTGAACAACGCGAGGATCGAGAACTTCGGGCGCGACGTCGGGTCGAAGACCACCATCTCCTTCGTGAACAGCAACATCCTCCACTTGTGCGAGCGGCGGGAGGGCTGCTTCTGCCACCCCTACGGCCCCTCCGTCCCGATGGCGATGTACATTTGCCAGCCGGCGCACTTCCTCGACTACATCATGTGCAACGCCTCCCACAAGGCCCCGCTGATCGTGACCGACCCGCGGTTCGACGTGCTGTGCGCCCGCATAGTGAAGTCCTACTCGCTGCGGCGGTTCGTGGCGGAGACGGGGCGGCCGCTGGAGGCCTGGGACGCCGCCCACGACGCCGCCAACTTCCACTACTCCTCGGGGATGCAGGCGGTGATGCTGGCAGCGGGGATCTGCGACCGGGTCAGCCTCTTCGGGTTCGGGAAGTCGGCCGCCGCGAAGCACCATTACTACACGAACCAGAAGAGCGAGCTGGGTCTGCACCATTACGAGGCGGAGTACGATCTGTACCGGGACTTGGCGCAGCAGCCGCGGTCGATCCCGTTCGTTTCAGATAAGTTCAGGTTCCCTCCCGTGGCTATTTATCGATGAAGTTGGTCGATTTTTGTTCGTCCTTTTTTCTTCTCTTTCTTTTTTTTTCGGATCGTGGGATTGATTTTGTTCCATCCTTCGATTCTTCACACGATTGGTATAGTTTGCTCATGTTACAAAAACTGTAATTTTCCCACCGGCTTGTCCAAAAAGAAATGTTCCTGCAAATTCCACCTACAGTCGCCTCGTTTTTGATTCTTGCTCGTCTGTTGGCACTTGTAAAGATACCGGAGAGATTAGGAATGGCATTCGAGAGAGTAGAATCGGACGGATCGTGACGAAGGTCTTTCTCCTCCTGTCCCGATCCGATCCGGCTCTTTCTTTCGTCACTTAGCCGAGTTCCTAGCTACGAAATGTGAAGTGGAACACATGGGTCGTTGAATAATATGGACCCCACACACAAGGCTCGCATGATCCAACGATTGAGATAGAGCGAATTCATATGAATCAAATGTCCGTTGACAGGACGTTTACATGAATTGAGTTGGGGGATGATTGCCTCTTGCCATTTCTGTACATGACGGGACGAAGCAGACGGCGGGCTTCCCGTCGCTAACGGTTATAGTTGGGCCCGCAAGGCCATCATGGCATTGATTTGGTCCGCGCAAGTTTCCCGTTAGGGCTTAGTGGGCCCAATGGGCCGTGACGTTTATTAGCATTTTCCCTCTTAAGAACGACAGGAGATGATGACGGTTTTGTTTTTCTTTTAGAGCCCCTTCTTCAAAGTCCCTCGGACAGTCTTCTCCTGTTTACGAATTTGGTACTTGATTGCACTTTTTGGACGAGTATTATGACTTGATTACATTTTAGAAAAGTTTTGGGACTTTTATTACACATTCACAACAGGTTTACGGAGTTTTGGTGCATTTCTTCCGATAAAGAAAGGCTATATTTTTCACGTACTTAGAAAGTTGTGGTGTGCAAACTTGCGATGACCCCACCCTTCACTTTTAAGCATTGCAAATGTGAGTGAAAGTTCAAGGTGGGCACAGGTCTGTGAAAAAGGGGTTAAGTGTTGATTTAGAGTCATGGAAATTTAGCTATTGGTTAATTAAGGTGTTAAAATATCCCATGTTGCTTGATTAAGGTATTTATACACTTTTTAGATACATGTTTCATTTATCCTTTTAGCTTGGGCTATCGATTGGGTACTTAATGTCCTAAAAAGAGCTCCAATTAGGCCTCAAGCTCCTTGTCGGAGGAATTCAACTGTTGGAGACAACATGCGACAAATGCCCAAAATTCATTCCATTGATGATGAGCTCGAGATTAGACTCTCGATTGTGATTTTTCTTTTTAAGATGTCAACTCCTCAATCGACCAAAATAAAACCTTCTATCCCCAACCGACTTATGGCCCGTTTTAGGACTTTGTCCCGGCGATAAACATTGCCCATATAAAGATCGCCAGTCTCGAATGAACAAATATCTGAAAAAGTCTTATAATAGCCGGCGGAACACGAGACCTTCGGATTGTCAGTGCATCATGCACAGACACTACCGGATGCTAGTTACATCATTCGCTTGGAAAGGCCGGTCATCAACCGAGAGATTCGGCCGGTGATTAAACAAAGCTTTTGGGGTTAGAAAAATCTCCACGCGAGCAAGATCTTCACGATTCTCAATGACATAAACAAAGAGATGCTCCTCCTATTCATTGCCATCTTCTAAAATCACCAATGTTTCCTAAACACCCAGTTGGACTTTCGGATGCGTACTTGCCTAGTTACTCCATCCGTCTCTGTTCACTGAAATCCATACCTAACTAACGTCGTCGCTTCGGTAACCGTCCCCGAGCCAACAAGACCAGCCGCCCAACGGCTGTTCAAATCCCAGGTGGTCCAATCGAAATCGAAATTCTATCCGCACGCCACTTTCGTGTTGGGCGGGGGCGCAGCAGCATCGTTTTCCGTCATTCATTTCTCGTGGCCTGCCAAAACAAGAAAGACAGAAAAACACACAAAAATCATTGCAATTTGAAAAACACACACCAAAAAAAAATAATAAAAAAATGGAAGAATTCCGCGTCGAAAATTACCAAATTAAATGACGCCCTCCTCCCCTTCGTCGCTCCGCGGTGCGTTCATCCTCCACTTTCCACACGCACTACTGCAGTGAAGAATTTTCTTCCCCCAAAAAAATTTCGGTTAGGGTTCGTCTCGATTCTCGAATCTTGCCGCAGAATCCTGAATCCCGCATCTTCTCCCTCCCCCCACCACCGCGCGCTGCGGAATCCCTTCTCCCCTCCCCCCGTCGGGCGTCGCCGGTCAGCCGCCGTCGCTTTCCTGCGAATCCCCGGTCTTCTTGGATGATGCCGCGGTAGCGACGCCGCCTCGCCGCGGGCGGTCCCCCCCGGGAGGAGGAGCCGCCGCCGATGATGAAGCGGCGGGCGCGCCACCTCTGCAGCATCCTGCTGCTCGCGCTCCTCGCCGTCGCCCTCGCGTTCCGGGCCGTGCTCCGGCGCGGCTTCGTCGGCCCCTTCGAGCTCGAGCGGTACGGGCTCGCGGCGGTGCGGCGGCCCCCGGCGCCGGTCTTCAACTCCTCCTTGCTCAGGTACGCGGAGATCGACGGCGCCGATGAGAAGTTCAGGAGGGAGACCCAGCAGCTGTTGGACGGGAAGTTCCTCGGACACCCGCAGTTCAGGAGGTTCGCTGCTCGGAGGAGGTTCACCAACTTCGAGCCCAACGGGAAGATTAACATGGTTGTCCAGCTGTCGCTGGCGCCCAGGTATCAGAGGTACGTGCAGGATTTTAGGAGGAATTTGCAGGATTGGTCGAGGAAGAAGCGGTTCGAGCCTGATGTAATGAATAATTTGATTAGACTAGTGAAGCATCCGCTTGATAGGCACGGTGGTCTGGTTGTCTCGGATAGGAGGTATGCGTCTTGTGCTGTTGTTGGGAATAGTGGGATTTTGCTGCAGAGCGAGCTTGGGGAGTTGATCGATAGCCACGAGGCGGTGATTAGGCTGAATAATGCGAAAATCAAGGGCTTTGAGAGAAATGTCGGGTCGAAGACCACCATTTCATTTGTAAATAGCAACATTTTGCATCTTTGTGCGCGGAGGGAACGGTGCTTTTGCCACCCTTACGGAGTGGATGTTCCAATCGTCATGTATATCTGCCAACCAGTGCATTTGCTCGATTGTACGATGTGTAACTCCTCTCACAAAGCGCCCTTGATCATCACTGATCCGAGCTTTGATATGTTGTGTGCACGGATCGTTAAGTACTATTCGGTGCGGCAGTTTGCGAATGAGACGGGGAAACCTTTGGAAGCATGGGATGCGTCACATGATAAGGTGTTCTTCCACTATTCCTCAGGGATGCAAGCCATAATGCTGGCTTTAGGAATTTGCGACAGAGTCAGTGTTTTTGGCTTTGGGAAGTCGGAGTCGGCCAAGCATCATTACTATACCAATCAAAAGGGTGAGCTGACTTTGCATGACTACCGAGCAGAGTATGAGCTCTATCACGATTTGGTTGAGAGGCCTCAAGCAATACCATTTATTTCAGATAAGTTCAAATTTCCTCCTGTGACTATCTATCAGTGAAATTGCACTGGTTGGCTTGTATTTGTTTTCAGTTATTGGTCTTCGAGGAAATAGGTCGGTCTTTCAATGTGTCAAGATTGAAATAACGTGCTCATGTTGTAACTGTAATCTTCCACGGGATATTCATGGAATTAAATGTCATGATATGCAAATTACAAGATTGTTTAGATGTTAGCCCTGTTACTTCTTTCAAGATTGTCTTAGACGAATAAAAGTTGGTTTACTCATTTTGGTTATGTTTACCCACGGCACAGCAGCTGAATTGCCCAATTTGGAGAGGTAATCTCATGGAATTGATAAATCTCCTCAATGATGTGAAGATTCTAATTGGATCAGCAGTAGCCATGTGAAAAGTCAGGAAATTCATATGACTTAAAAAGTTTCTTTTGTTGAAGATTCTTTAATATGAAAATTGGGATTGCTTGTGTCTAAAAAGTAGTCGAGATATTCACTTGCAAATAGCGGGTGCTTCCTTCCTATGAAGTTTTCGTGTATGCTGATCTCTGCAAAAGAAACTGAGCATAAGAGGATGACTGAGACTGTCCGTTCATATGACCAGAAAAATTAGATTTATAAAAACCCAACTTGTGTTTTCCAAAGTCGCCTGTCCGAGGATGTACATAAACTGTTCAGTATAAACATGATACTGCGATCTCCCCCAAAGATTTCTATGGTGTAAATACTGTGCGAAGCAACTAGTTTGTCAAAGCTAGATGCTGGGAAAAGAGAACCATCTCTTTTGAACTGTCATGATTTTTCGTTTTGATCTCTGTTCAAGAGCTTGACGATATGGACTATGTGTTGGATATTCTTCTTTCCCTGTCTTCCTAGCATCTAATGCCTTCATTTATCCCAGACTTGGTTATTCTTTATTATCTCCTCATTCTCATTTGTATATTTTATTGACATTATGGACATGACAAGATAAGTGGTGAAATAATTATCGGAACCGCGATCATATCTCATCTACAAATTGCTGTTAAATTCCAACCGGCAGAATACTTTCTATTGCCCGCCATCTGGTAATGCATGTGTTTGTGATTGTGATGCATAAGTTCACAACAAGGAGAAGAGAGGATTAGAGTAAATTTTGAGACTAGCGGTGAGGATCAGTAGCGTGAGGCTTCTGGTGGAAGAGCGTAATCCAGATTTTCTTTCGGGCGAGGTTTAATTTCAGCGTGTTGAGTAAGATAACTGCCCAGTGATTCCGACACGAATCACATGTTCTCACCCCATCCTCAAGATCCAAGGTTCCAATCCAATCTTCGACTTCTCCTCTTCTTTGGAAGGGATATGCCAGTTAGGCGATAGCCAGAGCCGCTTATCCGATTCCAGTGGTTTTTAGCTGTTCTGAAACGTTATTTGCTTCTCTCAGTGAGTTCCCCTGACTCATGGGGTCGCTTTCGCTTCATTAAGTCTTGCCGTTCTTCTTGTTCTCTCTCTCTCTTGGTGGCAAGAGATTGACCTACAGTTGCAGGCTCAAGCAGGTCAATCAGCGGTCACCATTCTATTCCCGTTGTTGTTGCAGCCATCGCTCCGCGGACAGGACTGAGGGTTGGGATGTCAAAAGATCAAAGAAAGGCAAATGCTTCGTTGGCAAATGATGTGGTTGCAAAACTCCGGCTTTCCTCTTTCGAGAATGACCTGATGTTGCTTTAAAGTTCATATCACCTAGGTGGGCCTTAACATTATAAATAGTATTAAATACGCAATCCAAAGCGATCTTCCTTGGAATTTATGTACGCTCGTAAGGTGGCTGTGCAGCCTCGAACGTGTGGTTGAGGAGAAATTCGTTGTGTTGACTTGGTATTCCTATTGAAACTCAATTTCGACAAATGAACATTTGGAGTATCAAAATTTGACATAGAAGAACACTTAAACATTGAAAGTTAGGAAAATGATATTTTAAGTGGCAAAATTAGAGTAAAATGAATTAGTTGAGTGCTAACGGGGAGAAAATCCCATCAAAAGCTGACGTGATAATTTTCTGGCAAAATAAGTATAAAATCATGTCATTTTGCACGTTGACGTGACTAAACAAATATAAAAATGATATCGTTTTGTTGATATGGCTAGATAATTAAATTATAAATTATTTTTTTTTCAAAAAAAGATAGAGAATATAGGTGGCGAGGGTGAGGGCCGGCGACCCTTAGCTCAGATTTGGGCGAGGGCCTGCGAGCCCTTGCCACCGGTCGGCTGGGGTCACTGACTTCTAAACAAGACCCAACGACCCCTACTAACCTTTCCCCCATCATCACCGACCCTTGTTAGCGATGGTGGGGAGGCGGCGACAAGAACTAAGCCCTCGCCTTTTGCTCCTCTCCTCATACTTTTTTTTTTTTTTAATATATATTATAAAATTTAATATAAATATGTTATTTTAATCAATATTTATATTAAAATTCAAAAAAAGACAAAACAACATCCTTTTAGTTATTCGTTGCTAACTTAGTTCTCCGGCATGCCACATAAGTGAATTATACTATAAAAAAAAATTGCCACGTAAAATTTTTGGCCACTTTCTACGGACTTGGTACTTAGGTGTTCTATTTTTTTTTTTTAATTTTATAAAAATGGTACTTAATTGATACTTTTTTTAACTATTGGCACTTAAATTTCCCTTCGTGCTAAATTTTGGCACTCCATGTGTTTTTTTATCCAATTTGAACCATAAAAATAATGGGTCTTGACTTGTTATTTTTGTTGACACCTTTCCACTCGTTCTGACTAGTTTGTTTTTATGAGTATAAGTTTTTGGTACTGATCCACTTTGTACAGTTTCTAGGTAAAGCTCAATATACTATTACTTCACCAAAAAATAAAATAAAAAATAATGGGTCTCACTAGATTTGACGATTTAGATTCAATTATGTATATTAATAACGTTCATGCAATATTTGCTCCTAATCTAGGGTTACTTTGCATAATTGAATTGCAATTCAAGATACCATTCGATTTATTCCCATCATTTATACGAGCAAAGCCTTGTGATCTCTAGCGAATTCACGATTTCTCTCTAGACTTTGGACATAATCGATCAAAGGGTGTAGAAAATATGGGATTAAAGTCATGTGGATCCAGTAACTTCAAAAGGAAACAACTCTAATTACTGGAGAGAACAGGTAGGATGCATTGCCTCGCATGTTCCCTCTTTTGTTGGGGACAGAGAGAAGCGAGATTTGAACATCACGTGGGAGATTTTACTAGGTATTCCTCGAATCAAAATAAACATGTTCTCATCCAGAAAGAGTTTCATACCCATGATTGTCAAGAGATGCATAATTATTCGAAATAATCTCCTTCAAAATTATCCAGGCATCACGAAATGAGGGGAAAATTATCAAAATAGTTCTAAGCCTATTGCAATTTTTCTAATTCAATCTTAAACATTTTTTATCAATTTAATTCTAAACCTTTTATAATTGCATCAATTCAGTCTATTCAGCCATTTTTTATTAGCCGTCTAACCTTAACATGAACAATTTTCAATAATTTTTTTTTGAAATTTTTTACTGATTTTTTTTCTTTTTCTTTCTTTTTTTCTTCACTTCCTCCAGCGGCCGGTGTCAATGTTAGCGCCAATCGGCCAAAATTGACCGGATGGATTGAATTAGTACAGTAAAATGTTTAAGACTGAATTGATTAGAAAAAAAAATTTAGAATTGAATTGAAAAAATTGCAATAGATTTAAGATTATTTTGGTAATTTTCCTTGAAATGAATGCTTTGTCCATAGTCATTCATTGCTATGCCCTACAGAAATTTTTCAAATCATGTGTCTGATGCCTCTCACCGTCAAACCCCACCATGTGCCCCTTCAAAAGAACGATGGCATTTGCCTCTTAGAGAGGTAGCGGGTTTGATCCGTTTTGAGAGATGCGAGTTTTGTTCGCTCATCGAACGAAAGATTGCACCGAGGCACGATGACGAACGATTAAGCGCCCCCAGTGGCTGTTCTCGATTCTCATGGAACTTTTGAAAGCCTCGCAACATTCTATCTAGTTAGTTCATTTTGCATTTGGAGGGGGAGTTTCAACTTCTAGTTTCCTTCTGCCACTCAAAGTCGCCCCGGCCGGAATTTCACTCGAAGCTCGGGACGTCCCATCCAAATCACTGTCCCCTCGACTCGAGGTCTCACCTATCTCCATTTGTGTCCGGCACGTATCTCTGGCCCATACCCAATCTGGACTCATCAAATGAGTCGACTTGGTGCTCCCTTCGCCACGTCTGGGATCTGACACGTCCAAACTTAGACGAGGATTTTCAGTCTCCCCACGGACAAGGACCTCTCTCTCTCTCTCTCTCTCTTGAGTTTTTACTCTTGAAAAAACGGGCCGTACTTGACCCGCCTCATCCTTTGCGGGCTCCTCAATACATTGAACCCTGGCCCATTCACCCTTCTGTGCTCGACTTTTAGTTTGGCGTAGATTTGGTCAAGGGAGACGATTAAGTTACGGCAGTGCCATCTCCACCACCAACTCTTTTTCTCGAATTCTTTGGAAAATCTGAATGAAAATTCGCTTGGGATTTGCTCCACTTCCATACGAATAAGAAAGGAAGCAAGGACAAAATTAATCCGTAACAAATCTAACTACTAAATTAAATTACAAGTATGAAAACATCCTCACTAAACAGAGATTTTTATTAAATTTATAAAATAGAACATTTTTTTTTTTAGACTAATGAAGATATTATCGTACATTTAGACGGGTCCTCATGTTGGTTTGAAAGGAACTCTTGTTTTTCTTCATTAGAGACTACGGTAGTGGGTTTTTCACCGTCGTTGAAGGATTCAGCACCACTTATCGCCATATAAAGATCCACTTCCAGTTGCTTATCTTCTTACAAACTGAAATTTGCGGTCATGATAGCACCGTCAGAATTTATAGCTAACAACGCCGTGATGCCAGCACCATCCTGGAGAGTATTCATAGTATTCTTCCTCTTCACTTGAGGCATTAGCAAATGAACATATATACTCCATCGCCATCCTGGACTCTCATGTCGCACGAACTTTCGACAGCACATGGTTTGAGCAGCAAGATCACTTCTCGTCTATAGATTTTAAGCACGGAATGTGGGCGCTTCATCATCAAATGATCTGGTTGCTAAAAGGGTTTTCATGTAGTTTTAAGGTGTAGAACTACATGGCGTTTCTTCCTTTTCTTTCCCAAATCTCGAGCTTTCGAATTCTCTCCCGACAAAGCATGGTGGCTGGTACTACATTAAACAATTTGCACGACCACTGTTAGTTTTCCCCGCTCGCTTTATAAGTCGGTCAATCCTCCTAATTGAGGAAGCAAAACCCATTCACTGGTTTTCACTGTTCCTCTTCCGCCTCTTAATATTTTAATACATTTTGAATCCATTCGGGATGATAGATCATGATGCCTTCCCATCTTCTTTTTGAAAAGAGGCGCTTTTGTGGGTATCATTTCACACGCACGAAGAGAGCCCACCGATTTCAACTTTCAAGAGTTCTCATTTTGCAACAGCTGCCCTAGCCCTCCATGTAAGGTTTAGGTTAATGATGATCTACCCTTCTAATTTTGTGATACATAACATAACTACGGAAGAGAATTCTCCTTTCTCAATCCAACATTATCGATATCACCTGAGAAACGGAATAAGAGGCTCTTTGAGGATGATGCCGCAACCCGTCACATGACCAGATTGTTGGGAATGAAAGAGATGAGATGCAATCGTCGTTGGACAAATCGCTTCTCCATCAGATCTGTCGACCGTCGGAGTTTGCACGACACCCCCCCTGCGGGGGGCCCGGCGTAGTAGACGGATCCGAGAATAAGAGAAGAAGAAACGTGGAAAGGTTTGCAGCTGTGAAGTGTGGACACAACTTCAGAAAAAGTTGACTCTCTTGGGCTGAATCTTTTTCCTGTTCCTCCTTTCCATCTGGTTCTCCATTTTTCCACCCACCAATTTACGCGGCACAGAAAGGTAACTGCTGGGCTGATATACGTGTGCCTATGACTCCACAGAATTCCACCTTCAACTTGAGATTTGTTTGACCAAACGCGTTCCCGGAACTCACGAAAAGCCAGCAAAAAGAAGTATAAAGATCTGAGGAGCAACCCCACCAACGTCCGAGCTAATGGTCTCACGTTCCTGTGGCTAGTAGACAAAGGCCTCGCGTGAAACTTATTTCAGATAACTATAACATGTCACGCGTATGAATAGGTCGGTTGTCTTTCATCCGGAAAAATTTCTTTTATCCATCAAAGATGCCAATAACTCTGGCACAAGCTTTTGATTGTCGCAAATCCTACAAACATTACTGAGTTCAATAATTGCTAACTGTCTTAAAATCCAATCTATTGTAATGATCCTCGTAAGATTTGAAGTTTGAAATGAGATTTTCATGTGGAACTGAAAAAAGAAGGAATATATTAAAAAAGTATTAAAGAGGATGAACGATATGTGAATAGACAAAGAAAAAAGACCAGGCAATTAATCGGTGGAACAACACCACAATTCTCATACAAAGTAAGATTACCAGTTGGCGATGAAGCTGACAAATTTTCTCCTTGTTGAGGTACAACAAAAGCCTCTCCCTCTCTTTGAGCTGCTAATCTAGTGAAGAAAATTCATCTGCTTCACCACCAAGGCAATCAGCTTATTAGTGGCAATCATACTACTCCAACTCTCTCTAACATTTTTACTAGCTTATCGCTTGGCAAGTGCTCCGTAACAAACCAATCCCTAACCCTAACTTGCCTTCCAAGCAAGTTGTTGAGAATTTTTTGTTACCGAGCACGAGCTCATCAGATAAGTCCATCTAGTTTCAATTACTTAACCCTCTTCAAGCAAGCCATAAGAACCCAGCGGACGAAAGGACAAAAGAAAAAAAAAGGAACACCACTTATAGTTAATCACGAGCGAGCAAGTTCGTCCTCGGATCCAGTAGTGACACACTCCTTCTCGTCCTCAAAACCCTCGAGAGAAGGGTGTGGAGAGTGACCTCTCCCAAATGACCTGATGTGGTCTTTGAGCGATCTCTTGTGCTTGAAGTCGGAACCGCAGGTGCAGTACCACAATTTCCCGCAGTTCTTCTCATGGGTCCGCCAGTCGCCTTTGACCGCGAAGGTCTTCCCGCACTTGCGGCACATGAAAGGCTTGGCGCCGTGCTTCCGCTTGTAGTGGGTTTGGAGGGTCCTGAAATCTTTGAGCGGCTTGGCTCTTGGGTGGTTGATGTTGTTCTTACAGCCTTGCGCACAGCAGTAGCATGGCAGCCTAAGCATCGCTGCTGGTTGTGTGCCCTTCAGCGAGTCTGGGCCCTTTCGATATTCCGATCCGTGTCCCCACATATGCATCTGTGGTTAAAAGGGTGTTTCAATGACTTAGAGAAACAAATCTATGTTTTACTATGGATTCATGATATTAAACTTGAGATTAAAATTTTTGAAATTGTCAAAGAATAGTTAAGAATTAAGGATTTTCAAAGTAAAATTTCCCCTAGTGCCCATGTTATATGAAGTGTTGAGGCATTTATGCTGATAACTTAAGAAAAAGTAAGTTTATATTAAATGTGGCATTATCAAAATCTCAGAGCCTTCCAAAATTTTTTTCTGAACTAAGGCTTGATCGGTTCATGCATTGATTTATGTGCCGCCTCGCATAGTAAAGACCAATGAAAGGGGAGGAGATTTTGATTATAATGAAAAGAGCAGCTTTCAATTTTCAAATTGCAGCTGGCCCTCCCATTTTTCTCTCTTGACATGAATCACTTCTTGAGAGAAGAAGGAGAGGGATAGATAATCTGCCTAATTTACAAGCCACAAGAGATTTGTCCGAAATCAAGAAGGTAAAATTGAGAGGCTAAGGAGATGGTATAAACACGAGATGCTCGGAGGCTGCACTCATTTTCTCCAGTAATTAAGCAGCGGAAAATGAGATGAGATGACTTTATTAGGCGATGAACACTGGTGCTGGTGAGTGCACTTAATATCCCAATCAACCGACTGGCTAAATCAGATGGAATGAAAATGTAACAAAGAAAGAAAAACACATGGACTGGAGGAAAGTTATGAGAAAACTTAAGAAAGAATCAATTACTATAATTTTATCATTTAGCATTTCACTCGGAATTCATTCAAAAAATGAACATGAAGATCCTTTTGGTTGGACTAGAGGATTGACAACTAGAATCGTTTAACTACCGACACAGGCGCACAAGTTCAACGCAATCATCTTCTTGGTGTATTGCATTCAAAAGGAGATGAATATAAAACAACAAAAGCTAAAAAGAGAAGGAGAAAAGAAAGGCAAAGTTTCTGGATGATGCCCAGGATAGTGATCTTAAAAAGGCGATGAAGATTTGCTAGTGCATCTACCTCCCTCAACACGTTATCCATGCACGAGTACCTGCTCCCACCTTGACTCTCTTTCCCATTTGATTTTTAAAACTATCTTGTTTGGTTTCTAGATGAAGAGCCACGCAAATTTCATTTCAGTCTCAAAAATTTTAGCTGGGCTTCATATGTACATTGCATCAATTCGTGAATTTATGATGAAAAGGCATGTTCGACTGAATCGTCTCACCTTGCTCTCCCGCTCCGAAGCGCCTCCGCAAAAAGAAAAGAAATAGAAAAGGAAATAATCATGTTTCATCATAAGATTTTTGAATTTCCATCGTCGTCATCTTAAATTATAGTCATTGTCGGAGAAAAGTCTAAAGGGAGTGCGCGGAGAATGTGTAGAATTTTCAAAACATAAAACTGACGCAAAGATCTGTTGAAAGATCGCCAGAGAACAGATGCTAAACTCCTCCACGAGAAAACCACATGAAAAATTACTGTAGAGCAATCAATAAGCGAGTTAATTACCTGCATGTTGTTGTACCTATTGAAGGTCTTGCTGCAAATGGCACAAGCGAACTGCATGGGCCCCACGAGGATCTGAGCTGGTGTCGGGATCCAAAACCTGCTCTCCGCATTGAAGCCGGAGTACCCATGGAGCAGGTTCCTCTTGTGAACCGCTTCCTTGATCAGGAGCTCATCAAAGCCATGCTTGCTCTTCTCAAGATTGTCGCCATAGCCGCAGTCCACGCCACCGAGTGGCAATCCAATGTGCAACCCCACAGCAACGTTCGCTGCTCTCAGCTCTCCGACCCCATGCTGTCTCTCTCTTCCCTCTCCGACAACCGTGACCTCTTCTTCATCGCCTTCCTCTTGCTTCAGCGGCTTTGTCTCGGAAAGCTTGCTCAGGAGAGGCAAGCACTGGATGGTTTCACGGAGGAAGCGCTGTTCTTGCTGCTGTTGCTGGTGGAATGAGTAGGGCGAGTCCACGAAAGTCGCGGGTTTCGCAAGATGAACGGGTTCGGTCAGACAAGAGGAAGAGGAAGAAGATGGAGAAGAGGTTGAGATTGATGGTTTGAGCCACTCAATGAAAGTTGGAGGTTGATGACACGACTCTTCCTTGCCAGTTGCAAGGTAGTCCCTGAAACCCATCTTTCACTCGGAGAGGAATTCACTCAGAGAGCGAGAGAGACTGGGGGAGGGACGGAGAGAGAGGGAGAGAGAGATCCCTGAAACTATCCTTGGATGGTTTATATCCCGACTTTATGTAGTGGGAAAGGCCTTGCACTTGGGGTTGATTTATGAAAGGTGTGGTTTGGTTTGTCTTTTAGGAACTTTTTTTCCTTCTTCCTTTTTCCTCTCCACACAGAGAGAGAGAGAGAGAGAGAGAGAGAGAGAGAGAGAGATTAGTGGTGAGTGGGGTTAGGGATAATGACATGCAAAAATGAGACTTACTGATGAAAGAGAGAATCCTAGAATAGTCTCAACTGAGTGTCTATTGCAAAGTCTATATAGATGAAAGGCATTGAATATTTTTCTTTTCCTTTTTTTTTTTGGGAGGATATAATGGAATTTGACCCTTGATGCATTGTTTTTCCTAAAACCATGACAATGTGGGATGATGACTGAGTATAGAGGGTGGAAAGAGAAAAAAAGGTGATAGAGAGAGCATTTGGTCAATACCTAAAAGAAAGGAAAAATATTAAAAATTTTTGACAAAACCATGTCATGGACCTCAAAAGGAATTTAAGTACTGAGAAAAGCCAGGTTAGATGAACTTTAACTTCCGCAAGCTCTCATATTATATAAAGCATACCGTATTTCTTGTGTCTATGATGACATAGAAATGGATGCCCTCAAGCTAATCTTTTTCAACATAAACTGCCTAAGGGTACAATTATTTTAATAAACTATAAGCAAAGTATTGTAGGATCAAGAATAGGTCTTCCGACATGAGAAATATTATATTTCCTTATTAAACTAAGGAAAGGGGAAGAACCAAATGACTTAATTAGTTTTCTATATTTCCATTGGCAAACATGCCGTGGTATGCTCCTCAACTTTATATGGCGTTCGCTATTTCCTCATTGGATTACATATGCGATGAGATTCATTTGATGAGTTTGAGAGAAACATTGTACTTGAATTATAACAGCAACAATGTGTTTGTGCGTAGAAACACATTCATTAGGTTACGTCCTTTGAAACCGTGTTTAAATACGCGTCATGAGAGTGGGATCTATGTGAAAGGAGAGTGATCTTTAGCGATGGAAAATGGAATCGGAACGAGGCTGGATAATGACAAAGGCAAAGCAATGCTTTGGCATCAACTGCGATTTCATTGTATTCTCTCTCTCTCTCTTTTGGGGTGTGTACAGTTCAACTTTCTTGTGTCCAGCGACACCACACAAAAGAAAAGAGACCCCACATGGCCAAATTATGCAATCCAGGTTATCTCCTCGTCCATCTTTACTTGGTACATTTCGGTATAAATAGATTCATCTTTCGAACGTGAACACACGAAGGAAGGAGGCAAAGCCAAATCCATAGAAAACAGCCGACAAGATATAATGACCGGATTTTCAGGAGACAAAACTACAGTCTCTCTTTTTAGCCCTTTCCTCTTGTTTTCTATCCCCACCCCACTTTATTCTCTTCCCAGGAAGACACCCTCCCCTTTCCTCTTTCCACCTTTTCTAGTGCGTACTCTCACTGTGTCCTAAATTCTAGAAGGTAACAGGCCCTCATTTCCTTAAATTTTTGGCGTAATTTGATGGATCGAATCAATCACACTCATTCATACAGATTTTTTTCGATTCACCCCGTGATTATTGAGAAGTCTGGTCCTGATAACATAAGGTAGTGTCAAGGATTACTTTTTGTCACTGTCTTGGAACGTTGGTGCTAATCTTTGGGAGGTTTATGAGCTAGGCGATCTTCTAATTCTAATTACATGAAACTTTTACACGAGCTATTCTAACTTCACAACACCCAATAATAGCCCACTCCATATTTATGAGATTATATGCGATTGTTGCCAGATGTATGACTTAATTAATAGTTAAGGAATTGATCCGAATGTGCGGTTGTTTAGATGCACAAACCCTAGTGTGGTTCCTTTTATTATTATTTGCAGACAATTTCATTTCACGTTAAGGCCACCAATCAAGGTTGTGATCATGTCTTGTATTACTTGATTCATCAATTTTAATTAGGGAGACGTTTCGTGGTCCAAGCTCTCATGATCTAAAAGTGTACTATCTGCAGTTGCTACCTTTGTTTATTCTAACCTAATTAGTGAAGGATAGATAAAATGGGCTTATAGGCTAACTTTACCAGCTTTCCAATTCATTTCTCAAACCGAACCAAAAAAATAAAAAAATAAAAAAATAATAATAATAATAATTCATTTGTCAAAAAGTTCACTTTCTTTAGCAATTATTGATGTCCACCCTTGAGTCTCGCTTACCATATTTGATTTCATTCTCTAAATATGCAAAAAATAAAAAAAGTACAATTCTCCTTATTAATCGGTACAAATTTGTACTAGTGCACGCCGAACTTGACACAGCAACTTCGCCACAGTTTCCGCGCAACATAAGAAAGTTCTCTAGACTTACCGAAATGAAAGCCAGAATGTTTGAGCTGATTCATGAAATGGCATGATGAACTATTGACGGACCGCATTCGAACTGCCAACAGAAACGCATCATGTCTATATTTAGTCTTCATCTCTATCTCTGGCCTTATTCATGATCAAAGTCGGGGTCAACCATTTGCTAGGTCTTTCCATTGAAACAGTGAAATGCCATTTCCAGGCTACCTAGGGTTGATCGGGCCGAAATAGTGGAATATTGAAATTTCGCCGACGTTGATTGTTGAACTTTGTCATGCTCATTCGATTCAACTCTGACATCATTGCCAACTTCAGAGTTTTTTTTTTTTTTTTCCATGGTCGTTTTGAAGAAGAGACCCAGATGTTTTTCCTTGACCAAATCGGTCGCCACATTCATCGGTTTCTCTCATTTTAAGGCTCCCAATTGCCGTGAGGTTCTTTCAGTTTGGACTGTCCATTCGCCTTTTTTTGTTTTTTCTTTGGACATACTTTTCTCATTAATGTCATATGTTTGTGTTCTCCTATAAATTTTCTTGAATGTGAACTTCTAGAGGTTAATTATGGTGGCTGAAAGAAGAAACTTGGGGTTTATTTAGGTAATACGAGTTCAAGAAATGTCAGCATCATAATTTTATGGTATCCAAAAGTTAATTCGATAATATTATTTATGTAAAAATTCGATTGAAATTGAGATAGGTGAATGTATCGCGTTAAGGTTATACGGTATGAATTTGGACCTGCTATACTGCTGGTTATTTATGCACTATCATCAAAATGAGGATTAGAGAAGAAATGTGGAAACTCCCCAAGAAATGGCGCTCTCAATTGGATTTTACTTTTTTAAAGCGTATTAGGGAAAAAAAATTATGGAAAAATGTCGCCTAAAATCAGGACCTACTTTCCCCCCGGGGCAATGAGGAGAAATTAATCGTTTTACGTAATCAACTTGGGTTTGTTTCGTCATTAACCGGTGTACAGATATTTATTTTCCACGCTTTAAAATTTGTTTTTTTTTTTGGTTGGAAGCTTTAAAATTTGGTTTCAAAAGACTTAATTTGCGTATTTTTCTTATGGCCATTTGCATAATTCATGAACTCTTGCACCCTAATAATCATTTACTGTGTTATCGTACTTTTAATGAGAAGCGATTAAGCACTTTAAGAGTCTCAGACGCCCCATTACTAAAAGAAAAGAAAATAATTATTAGTCTTTTTTTTTTAAGTACACCATGTACCTCTGAGATGTTTTCACATGTAACTAATTAGCGAGACCCTCTCGATTTAGTTGTATGAGGTCATAAAATGCGAATAGAAAATAGATGAACAACGATCGGGATGTGAACCCTTTATTATCGTGCTAGGAGAGTAATTTGATTCAGGGAATGGTGTGCAATACAATCTACCTTCACTAAACCATGCATCGCAATCAAATGGAAAAATGAGAAAAAAGAGAAGATGCTAATCCAGGACACACATATGCTAATTCCACAAATATTAAAAAAAAACTTTTGAACATATAATTTTACTTTTTTGGGTTTATTTTTGTCATCATCATCCGGTAATCCTGAGCAACTTTATTTCATTAATTTTTAAATTTAACTGGACAAAAGGGCCCTTGACCATGTCTTAATTATTTTTCCTTGCCACTAATTCCAGGATCAAAACCAACCCCCCCTCTCAAAAGAAGCCACCTGCCCAAATGATTATTGCCTATAGCGGTCAAGTTAAAAGGGCAAACCATCCAAATCAAAGACGAATCCATAGAAAGAAAATCTACCCCCCAAAAAAGTATTAAAGCAGGGTCGATTCCAAATTGCACTTCCGCAAGCACGTGTCGTCGTTTTCTTGGTTTTCTTGGACTTTCGTTTGGCCATCTTCTCCAACTAATTGCAATGCAGCAAGAAGTAATCACGCGACCTCTGATCTTCTGGCTTATTGGGCTCAAATTTAAATAATCTGTTTTTTTTTTTTTAACAGTGCGAAATGTTTGGTATCGTTTGATCACGTCTACTAACTTAATAAATGACGAAATTTGTCGGCAATCCTACTTATTATAAACTCGAATGAGTTTTTCTGTATTTTTTATCTATCGGAGTTCTCATGCAAGTCTAAAGATTCGAATGGCCCACATCACTTGAAACGAGAGATGATATGATGTTAGCATTTGCAAAAATAAGTACGAAAGGGCACTAATTAAGAACGTATGTAAATTGGCGCTCTTGCTGTTGTTTGGTGAGGGTTTTACCCCTAAATATTTTTTGATATTCATTAATAACGAATAAACTTGCGTTACGCTTTTATACATTAATATTCTATGATCATAGTGAGGATCATTATTCGTTTCACTATCAACATGGGAAAATTCATTTACATTTACCAATGGATGGTCGACATGCGTGTTTGTAGTTTCATCCATGCATCAACCATCCAATAGTGGACAAGTAATCTTCTTTTATTGATGATAGACTTAACAAATATCCTGATAATAACGGCGACAATTGTTTTTGTTCAGTCGAATTTGACTCTATTATAGGACCAAAAGAATTTTTTTTTTACTCTATTATGTGTATACCAATGACAGTATAGTTAGATAGTATCGAAATATCCTTCTCTACATAATAAAATAAAAGAAAATAGAATTTACTTAGTCAAAATTTTATTGCATGCGTGAAGAAAGCAATATAGTCAGTACGTTGAATGTTACCCTGGAAGTCCCGGCTGTCCCGTTTCACATTGACCTCCTCTCTGAAGCCGGATCGAGCGCCTCCGCCGCACGTCAACACGGCGTCACGCCGACGTCACGGGTGCCCATTGTTGTCTTGATTGGCGGGAGTGATGTGGTTAGCAGGGATTCGCACGGTAGGTAATTTAGGTAAAAATGATGAAAAAACATCGATTCCCCGAAGCTGACCCCCCCTCTTCTCCTTTTTTCCTCCCGCTGCAGCGTCGGTTGACGTTGACTCCAGTCTCCCTCCCTCTCTCTCTTTTTCTTTGTCTGTCTGTCAATACGGCAGTTTGAGCGGTTGACAGGTTTTCGCAAATGGGTGGAACGCGACCGAACCGTCCCACGAAATGCAGTGGCTCCGAACTCGAGAAAGAGAGAGAGAGAGAGAGTCGTGCGGTGTTTTTTTTAAGGATTTTCCGGTCGTTTCCTCTTTGCCATGCGAATCGGTCGCCCGTCGCGTGGGAGGCGGAGTGCTTTGCTGGACTCTCGCCAACTCGACTCATCATTGCATTCCTTGCGTCTTGAATCGGGCGGCAGCGTTTGCCTTTCTTTCTCCATTATTTTTCCAAGTAAACGGTTGAGGTACGGGGGGAAGTGATGACCACCATTGAACCCGGCGGGGAATTGGGCAAATCAACTCGGCCGCCCCTGCGTGCGAAAAGCGTTCCGGATCGGGGCCGCCTGCCTAGGGCCAGGGTTTAAACTTAATGAATACGTAAGGTTTGTAGAGTATTTTATGAGTTCCAACTAGTCGAGTCTTTACGCTGTGCTACCACAAAAAAAGGGTCGCGACTTTTCTTTGGAATAAAATGATTGTCTAGGAGTGATGAGATGAATAGTGTTGATTGCGATTTAGTTTTAGAATTGATTTGCAAATGCTCCTATTTTTGGAAGTGCGATGTTGCTAGCCTTGCCGACACGCAAACGGCTTTATCTTGTGAGGGGAGCTTGTAGATTCGTGGTTTTTGTTTTGGTTATCTCTCCACTTTACATGGACTCCCATTTTGAATATGCAATATCGGAATGAAGGCTTTTCTAAAACCTTCCATTCACGGCATGCTCTTCCAATGAGAAATCACCTGTACCAAAAATAGAAAACACTTACCTATTCCACTTTAAGTATAGAACACGCGAATAAGAATAATAATGCTGTTATGATCGTATAGAAAAGATTTACATTGATCCCTATAAAATGTCGTACCGATTTTTCAACTTTTTTTTTTCTTGGTAACCCTCTATCTTAACCTAATTTTAAACCGAGAGATGGGGGGAATTAGACCGCTAAATCAAATGGACCACGCAAGGGTTCGTCGAGGCCCAATCAGTAATCACCCCCCTCGGTCCAATATGTCAATTGCATACTGATTTGACCCGAAAAGAAGACTGGAATTTAAAAACGTGGTGATCCTCGTTCCAACAAGTTCCAGCGCACTACCCAAAAGCCTTTGCGTGGAGAAAGGATTCGACCTATTTGTGTGACTCGATCAAATCTTATCTGAGAATTCAGTCAAAGTGGCTCAACACTTCACCTTATATATGTCATCAAAGTGAAAATGTCGCGTTACACCTGCCTTATTTTGATTTGATCTGTCGACTTTTATCTTACAAGAAAGTAATCTTTCATATATTTTTCTTTTTGTTCAATTTAGATAAGAACGACCCGTCTTTGATAGGACCCATAAAAGCCGGTTCATGATATATGCCGTTTGATCGTACTGTTCATAAATAAAATAGTTAAAGATAAAGAGCTTTTATACGGTGTGCAACTTGTCTACTCTTTTTATACACGACCCACTTTTGTCATCCATTAATTGGGTAGTTGTAATTTGAAACGTGGACCGACCGTCCAAATCGATGGTGATGGACGTGAATTATGTACTAAAGAAGAGTACATACGCTGTGTATTTAAAATTTTCTCTCTAATCTCTAATTCACTACTCATTCGAGATTTGAAATCTTGTAGTGGGAGAGTCAACTTTGTTGTGCAGAGACCGGGCTTCGCTTGCATCATATAATACGAGTTGAACAAAAAGATGTACCGTACATTTGTCTTCACATGAACATTATTAAACCCTAGCAGTTTTTTTTTTGTCCAAAAAATAAATATTACTACACCCCGATGAGTTTTCACGTGACTTCTAAAGTTCATGCATTTATAGAAATGAAGCACTTTCAGCACGAATATTATATTTATAAAGTAGGTAATAGTAATGCACACATCTTTTTCATCTTTCCTCTAGAAAGATATATTCACTCTCTTCATATGCTGCTGTGCAATTATCTTCGCATTATTCTCTTTATACTTGGCATATGGTGCGCCTTGGATTGCTTAAAAGCATGTTTGATGACCATGTTAAGTGTGTTCAATAATTATTCACAACTGAATTGATTGGTTTAAGTGAAAAAATCACTTAATGTAATAAGTAAGAATGACATGCTTAATTGGTTCAACGATAAAATGTACAAGGAAGACAAAAACCTTACAATTTCCTCGATTGATAAGAAAACTGCCACTTTATTTTCATATGCTTTGCACGATATTTTATTTCCATTTTTGGCAGTTAAAGGCTTCAGCACTTGTCATTCAGTACTTAAATTTTAATTTTGTCTCTATTTATTTTATTTTTTTTGGAAAATAGAAGGAAGATTGGGTAGGACTGCAACCATGTCCTGGCGAAATTGGTCCATTAGGATGATGAGTTTGAGGCTCAAAGGAAATTGGGCCATCTGGAATCATAGTGGGCCAAAAAATTGACTTGAGAATGAATCCAATCCAACACAGCAATATTAAGGGTGCGTTTGGTTCAGCTTTCCCAATAGGCTTTCAACCTCCAAAGCCATTTGGGAAAATTTTGGAGTGTCTAGCAAGCCTGTTCAAGGGGCTTTCAGTTAAATGCTAGCATTTGGGAAATCGGAAAGCCCAATGTTGATAGAGATCAGTTTTGGGCTTTCAACATTTGCCCAAATATTGAAACTACTTTTATTTTTTATTTTTCAAGACTACAATCATAATTTTTTTAGTTTTTCGATTTTACTTCTCATTGTTCTAAAACTACCCTTACCTTCACTAAAGTTGACAAAGAGTTTAATATTTTTTTAATAAAAAAGAAAAATGAAATCCAAAAGCCCTTTATAAAAAAAGATTTGCCAAACACACTTTACGCCAAAATAGCTTTGCAAAGAATTTTTAACCAAACACAATTTGCATTTCCTTAAAGCCTTTTAGGCCAAAGATATTTGCATTTCCCCAAGACCCATTTTCCTAAAGCATGGTGGCATTGACTATTCACGTTGCCTTTTACTAAACAGGGAGATTATACGTATCAATTCGATTCAACACCAGAATAACGTGTAACAAAAAATTTCATGACCATTAGGGAATCATTATGTGCTCGGGATGGATAATCAGGCCGCTGATCCATAGATATTAGCCAATGCGTTTGATTGGGAAAAAGCCAAGGCGCTAAGATGTTGTGTAAATCAAGATATATGAACTGGCAGCAAACCAGTATCGATTTTTTTTTTTTTTCCCTCTCTAGATTCTCTCTTTTAACTACTCATTCCTTGTTCGCGCTTAAAGTATTGATGGGCTCTCTTGAGGCCAAGCCCACGATACTTCTTTTATTTGGTGGTGTCCAGTTGGGCCCAAACCTCCGGTAGTTGGAGACAGCCCAATTGTGCCCAAACACCTGTGCATCGACAGCTCTCTTTGGGAACACCTGCGTCTTAAACCGGTTTACTTAGCTAACAAGGTCAAAAATAAATAAATAAAAGAGCCTTTGTTCTTAATTATTTCAAGGAGCAAGTGCAATGGAACAATAGTGGTTGGGCCTAAAAAAAAAACACAAGAACAATGTCATAATTTTGATACGGCGCTTTTTTTCTAAGCGAGTAATCAGGAAATTGATCACCTATGTGCATCCACAATTTTCCTTGCCTAAACAACTTATGCGGCAATAATTTAATAAATCATTGGACGCAGCTTGATGGGGTTAATGACATGTAGGATTTTCCAACAAGAAGATGGCATGAGTTAATTTTATTCGGTATGATAGCAGGAGATTTCGAGTTTAAATTTTTTCAAGTCACAATTACCTTCTCAATTAAATATAGGAAAATGATCAGACTAAGCATGAGGGAGGAGTGATGGATGGAATATTAAAATATTAAACCTATTCCTGCTTAAATTTTTAGAATAGTTGATAGAAGTCCTGCAAAACCTTCCATCGCCAATCCCATAAGTCATATGGCTTCTAAAAACACTTGAATAATCGTTTAAAAAGCAATGACAATGAGTGTTGTGTGAAAGCCAAGGCTTGTTAGTGCTCTTGCTGCGAAAGAAATTTTGTTCATGCGATTTGATTATGAGTTCAATTTCTATGGGCACAGTGCAACAAGTTACCACGATCTTGATGTCAACCTTGCAACCCTGAATTTCGTCATTTGTGTTTCCGAAGAGGCCTCGACTTGGCATGTAAATGCAAAATGAGAAACTAACTCGTGTGCATAGAGACGAATGGAAGCGTGCATCAACTAGATTCTGGTCGGGGAACTTTTTCCTCAGTAAATTTCTATGGTCGAAGCTTAACTACGGCAGTTCATGTACCCAATAATTCGTCATGATCTCAATATAGTCGGTGAAAAGCTAATCCGGATGAAACATCTGAAACTTGTCGCAGCAATTAACAGTGTCAAACAGATGACATCTTACGAATCCGTTTGACTTGTTTATTGCCCTTAGCTAAGCTGCTGCAGCTTCCTGGCTCTGTTCAAGAACTCCCATCAAATATGGAGCGGCGAGTCTATGATGGAGCTTGAGGAGCCCAGATGGAATTCGGCCTGGATTCTTCCTCTAAGGAGAATGCAGATTCAGTGTCGATCATCATCCCAGTGGGTGAAAGCGAGAGATTCAATGATCGGAACCGTAGATGACCCGACGAAAAATCTGTAGAAATTGTCTGAATAATACTAAGATAACATAATGCATGCCAAGGAAATTGGTTGGTCTCCTTTCAAGAACGGCCCCGAGTAATTTGGAGGGCACGGTCGATGATGGTACAGCGACTTGTCGGAATGGGGCGATGGATGGGACCAGTACTCGGTGCTCACCATACAAGTCCCTTCACCGCCTCCACGCCGAGCCAAACGCGTCCCAGTCACCAAAACTTTTGGCTCCTCCTGATTCTTGTTCTTGCATCACATGTCTCAAAAGAGATGAGAGTAAACCGAACGAAGTGCTCGGGTCTTGAAAGTGATCGTTTTTCTTGTACCCATTTGGGCAATTATCAGTCATACGTTGTTCCTCGTGTTGCTACTGCTTCTGGGTCAGGCTTCTTTTTCTTTTTCTTTTTTCTTGCATGCGCGTCGCTGGTTCGATCATGGAGGCACGAGCTGTCTGTTCTCCACGTATCAGACCTCCTTGTGCAGCTTCCCGACGCTTCAAGATTGTCCCTCCCACCAGCAATGCTCTGGTTTCTGGGGTATCTCTGGTCTCCACGCTTAATTTGAGGACGTTTTCACCCGCTATTTGTCGAGCCATGGAAAAATCTGACCAGGTAGCTGAGGTTTTTCTTCACTTCACTTGAAGGGTTCCCTGTATCAAGTTGACAATTTTTCATGCCTGAGAGATAATTTTTTAGCTGAACGAGGGGATTGGGAGTAAGACGTACACGTACCATAGGATTTTTTTGATGACGATGCAAGCACATCAAAGCGCTTTTATGAGTGAATTTAGAGTATATGCATGTGTCTTATGCTGGAAAGATGTGATCTTGCGGAAAGAGATCACGTTCAAGGAGTCAGGGTCTTGAATTGTTTTGGAGCATATGGGGATATGGAAGATCCAATGGTATAAGATAATCATTGTGGTTGACACAATTAAGTGGAAAAAAGACTTTGCCTGTTGCTTGCTGTTTGTATTTGTCCTAAACTGGATGATTAAAAGCAGGTTTAGCGAGATTAAGAATACATCTTCATTTCTGTTTTATTGTTCCTTTCTTCTGTTGGACACCACTCTTCACGTTCTCTCATACCTCTCTCAAGATTTCTCGGATTGCTTGCTTGCAGGGAAGAGCTGACTGGAGTCAGGAAGAAGAGATACCAGAGTCATTTCAGTTGATGAAATCAATAACAAATTTTGCACTGACTAACTTTCTCCCAATAGGTAATGCTCCAGTATTGGCTGGCATCAGTTCATAATGCACACAGTAGGTTTCTCTAATTTGATGAGTTGATCCTCACTCCATTGTCGTGGCTTCAGATGCTTGAGCATTTAAACTCCCACAGAACTTAGTAGCTTAATTTTTAAGAATACGTGACAAACGTTGTAACTAAACATGTTGAATTTGCAGCTCTTCTCAGTGGAGTAGCTTTGGGATTAGCAGATCCTACTCTCGGTTGTATAGCACACAAACATTCATTGACACAATTTGCCACTTCAGGAATATTCTTTATATCAGGTGAGACTTTGGTCTGATGCACGTTGTTTACAGGCTTTTGTTGTCAACGTCTAAGTCTGTTTTAAGTTTGCAGGTCTGAAGTTGCAGGACAGGGAAATAGGAGCTGCCGCACAAGCGTGGCCTTTAGGATTATATGGGCTAGTATGACCTCCGCTTTTTTTCTTTTTTGACCATATGGTGAAACTTCCTTTCTCCATTCTTTCTCATTGATTCGTGTATGCATCACTTCTGGCCATGCCTAACATTTACTCAAACTTAGATCTGAAAGGAAAAGCCTTCTATATTGAATATAATTAGGTCAATTTTTGTACTTGTTCTGTAGATAAATCATGGGATGAGTCTTTTATTCTCTTCTGACTCTTATTAAATGCAGAAATGGCATTATGACTTCTGCACTGACAAATGTGATGCCTGATTTCTAATGTACTTTTCTTAGAACCTTGAAACGGACGAAAAACGTGTATCTGTTTTTAATGTCAGTTTATGTTTGCTCTTTTGCTATGAGTGAATCGTCTGTGTTTTGCTTTCTGAAGAGGAAATTTGCTGGGACTGTTTCCATCTAATGTTATTATTCTTTATTCAGGCTTCTATACTTCTGATCGGTCCCTTCTTGTCCAAACTAATTTTGCAATGTCAGCTCACACCTCAGGAATTTGTTACAGGCTAGTGGCTCAACTTTAAACATGGTCATTTTTGGTTTCTTTTATCTGCAAAAGTTACTTCTCTAATTTGAAAGTTGCTGGAACAGGGTTGGCCATTTTTACTTGTATGCCAACAACTCTATCTAGTGGAGTTGCTCTAACTCAAGTATGTTCTTTCTATGTTTTCATAAATCAGTTCTGCATCTTTACTACAATGTTTCTCCAGTGTCTTTTTGTTTCTTCTCTGTCTCTCTCGGTTTAGAGGTTCCTTGAATTTTCATTGTTTGACTTAAAAGATTGCATTTTTGCAGCTTGCTGGTGGAAATTCTACTCTGGCACTTGTATTGACTGTAATGTCTAATTTATTAGGCACTGCTGCTGTAAGTCTTGAGTTCCTAAGCTATTTCTGCTTTCCTTCTTTCCATTAGATAATATAATTAGTGAAAATGAACAGCAGCAACATGTCTTAAGCAGGTTGATTGTCTGTCATCGTCCTATTGTTGGACCTGATTTCTTTCTGGGATTTGCTGCAGAAATGCTGCTATTATCCTCTTTGGAATCAAAGCTGAAGAAAACATAACACTTATGCTTTTGTGTTATTTTTGTTGTTTGTGATATTTTAATTAGCAGTTAAACTCTCATCTTGCCACCATTCAGAGTCTTCAAATTATCCTAGCTTACTAATACTCATGAGCTTCCATCTTTCTCTCATCAATATTATTGCATTTTCTCATTGAAGCTATTGACAAGTGGCAGGCTCAGTTGTATTAAGCGATTTAGCTAGATCAAGCTTTGTTTGATAAGCAATCTAAATAATCTGTTTGTGAATAGTACATAGTGATTCTGCCACAAGTGACTAGGCTGCATGACTTCTGAACCTGCCACAGCACTTTGCAATTCTTATGTGCCAAGTCTTATCAAAATTCAGAACCATCTTTCATGCAGCCAACTTGGACTCTGTTTTTCATTATTCAGGGAATAGAATACTATGCTTATGAGTTCTCATCTTCTAGGTGCCATTTTGGGTATCAAAGTTCTTCGCTGATGGTTTTGGTGTATCCATCCCTACCGAGAAGCTTTTTTGGAGCCTTATGTATACACTTCTTGCCCCTTTGGTTCTGGGAAAGGTTCATTTCCTATCTAAAGGATTTTACTCCCCAACTTTGTGGATTAGTTACTGCTATCAGCCTTGTGAGGTTAAATGCCTTTCGACAAGAGCTAAGTAAAAACTGGACATGGTGTCTCACTGAAATTGCTAACATTTATCTGCCACACTACAGTAGATTCTCAGGTCTAAAGTCTTGATTTTGAAATAGGTGTCCTGTGTTGAGATGCTGAGCAAGTGAGAATTTTGAAATTTATTTCCAGTAAACAGATGAAATTAATATATTAAGACTGAGCATTCAACTTCGATCTTTATGAACTGCACAATTTGTAATTGCAAATTTCATGCAGCGAGACAATTCAGGAAAAATGCACAATTTTACTGTTGGCTTACTCTATCCCCCAATTTCCTATTAACTGCTTCTCTAGTTTTGGTTTAAAAGACTCCATCAAATCGTTTTTCTGTTGGGTGCTTGTTATCCATGAAATCAATTCAATCGTTGGTTACTTATCCAGAGCAAATTGTTGTTTGCTGCCAACCAGTTCACTTAGCTTTTAGGTAAAATGAAATTTGTTCTAAAAGAAAGTTTGGTGGTGTCTGCGGAACTTTGAATTCCTAGGAATACAAACAACCGGGTGGACAGAACTTAGGCCTTGGTCTCTTGAAGGTAGTTTAAGCTGGGAACTTTCAAGGATCTTCTGCATTTGCTGTGATGGATGCAACCCATTTTTCTGAGCCTAGGTCATGTCTCTGACATAAATTCCCATATATGAAATGTCTTTCAACTGCATGTATACTTGATTGTTTATCGTTACAATTTCTGCCTGCTACCTGGACTGGATATCTGTGCCACGTACCTGCAGTCTATATTGCCTAGTATAGTCATGGTTCTTACAGCATTTAGAGCCTATAGAGGATCCAATACAGGATCTAGTGCAATGGCATAGTTGAGTTCATATAGGCGATTCCACTTAGTGGGAAGGCTTCTTGTTTCTTGTTGTTGTTATTACATTAGCAGTATTTTGAATACAGCTTTTATTGAAGTTCTTTCTGGAGCTGTCTAGCACAATTTGAGGGATTTTCTGCCTCTTAAAGCATGTGTTTTTGCATCTTCTCTACATCATAATTTTGACGAGACTTTTCATTAACAGGTAGTGCGGTATTCCTTCCAAGGTAAGTTTCTTGACTGTTCCTTACTTACAGAGACTATGTCATGCATTCTTGAACTTTACCAACCTGTGCTGCTTCTTGTCCCACTTCCAGAGACTATGTCATGCATCAGATTTTGTGAAAGATGACCTTTTCATTGTTCTTCAGAAATGAATAGATGAATGGCCATTTGTACTTATTTTGCCTGTCCCTGGATTGTATGTTTCCATCATCTCCTTTCACTATGAGACAGCTTGTCTCTAGTTTGCAGGTCTGGCAACCTATGCTGATCAGAACAAAAGGGTTTTGACAATGATTTCTACGATCCTTCTAAGCCTTGTAAGCTTTGAAATCTTTCAAGTGCTATTCAGAGAATTTCAGAAAACTTGATCCCACCGACTATATAATGTTTTCCTTTCTCTATATTCCCAACCCCCTTAAAATGCCAAAAATGCTAAATAGACTGAAAATGAGATGAGTGCTTGCTGCTTACTGATTTATTCGGTTAATTAGGCTGATATGTATGCTTCTATCATTTGTGAAGAGAATGTTATCTAACTGTTTGCATTTAAGCGCCTTCTCGCACATACATGCACAAGGAACCAAATCTTGATCTGAAAAAGTACATGACATGGTGCATGGTGCATCGAGCTTTGGCCTGGGAGATGCTCTTGATGGATTCTTCTTCATTGTTACTTGAATTAAATTTGCTTTTTTCTTGCTTTAGACACCATGGATGCAAGTGAGTAAATCAAGAGAATTGCTCTTAATGGTGAAGCCAATTGTTTTTCTCAAAGCTATTGGGCTAGGAATGTGAGTTCATGGTTCCTCTGGAATTTCACGATTTGGGGTTTTCCTAATTTTCAATCTTGTTCCAACTGATGTATCCAATATCTCGCAGAGTGGTGCACCTTTTCTTTCTAGGTTTCAATGCTGTTGCCTTGAAGATTTTCTCGGCTGCCTCTGGTTCGAGGATGTCTTCTCTAGTGAACAAAAGAATGCCCGTGCCCTTATGATAGTTTGTAGTCAGGTGGGTTTCCAATGGATGAATTCATATTGTACTCAGATCATGAATGGATTCTTATCGTTGTGCACCGAAAGGTGATTAATGAAGTATCATGCCAGTTATTTTTGTTCAATGTGAGGAATTACCATGCTAAAGCAAAATATATTCTAATTCATCTCCATACCTCCAGAATTTTGTGAATATCCAGCAAAAAAAGAATAATAAGTACTTTCGTCTATTAGCAACATCCATTACTCAGTTTTGACATCCTTTCCTATCAGTTTCTATTTTATCTGTTAATAGCTGATTCTTTCAGTTGTAGGATTGTTTCTTCTAGCTCAAAAGGTGCAAACGTGGGCATCGAGCTCATTAATCTTTCTAATTTTACAGAAAGCGCTGCTGATTGTAGTAGCAGTGGTGGAGCAGCTGAACGGTGCACTTGGCGAGCCTGGGCTGCTAGTGCTCCCTTGTGTAGCAGCACACATAACCCAGGTATCTCGTTTCTTCTTTCCTTTTTACAACCATTATTGGTGATTATGTTTTTATTGGCAATCTAACCATCAGACGTGCATTTTTGTTTGTGGCTGTAGATCATCATTGACTCATTAGTAGTTAACTTTTGGCTTCAAAAAGATCGAGCATACAAGAAAATCAAGACAGCATGAAGTTTGTCTTCTCAGCACTTGTTGAGTATTGGCATCTTCTGCATCCTTAACGAATACAGCGCTAATGCTACTGAAGAACGTTTCATCCTATCATCTTTGGATGGAAAGAGCGTGTTCTTTATAATGCTGAACAAATTCTTCAGGATGACAATTTACGATTTTACATGTTCTGCTAGCCCAATAAGCTGCTAAAAAGTCGAGCTGTGAGCTTGCACGCCTTGTGATGATGCCTTCCGATCTCTAAATCTGATGCAGATAGATACCCGGTTGGGAAGAAGAATCTAAGGGTTCTGCGGATACCGTTATAGCTTCATTAAACAGCAAAGCGTTCCTGTATCTTCACCTACATGAGATGCTTAAAAAGAGGTCTCATGTTGCATCTCTTTACTGCAGCCAATGGCATAGTCCAGACAGAACTTCACCAAAGAGGCTTTCAAACTGGAAAGTTTTGATGAATAATTCTCCTCAAGCCCTTGAGATTTCTATCACACCATGATCTAGAGAATCTGTAGTACCCCTGAAGTTTTGGTCGGCGAGACAGTCGACGGATTTCACTTCAGAAAATGATACGCCCTAAAGCTATAACCGTCTGGTACAGCCCAAATCATCAAGCACCTTCAATTTTTTCTTAAGGACATGAAAATGCAAGTTGCAGATTTACCACTGTCGTCTCTTCATCATAGGCTTCAAGCTTGTTCCGGCACATAGTTTCATTATGTACTTCTATTAGTAATCGGCCCGCGTTTCTTGCAAAAATAAAGTATTTTCACTAGGAGTTGAAAATATTTAATTAGATGGTTTTAGTTATTATTTAAAACTAAAGAAGTTTTGTCCACTATTTCTGTTAAAAAGTTCTATTTAAGAGGATAAATTTTCGTTTTTTGTAAAATAAAATTTATATAAGTAAAATTTAGAATTAATATACAATTATCTTCATCTGTAATTACTACAAAGTTAGCGAAGTAGTTGAGGGATATTGACTTTCATCATTTTGAGGTTGCGCCATGCAAAAACTGTTTTAGGTCAAGAAAAAAATGGGAGAGAGAGGAAAGAAGGAATAGTCATGTTTAGAGAAAGTAGAAAAAAAAATTATACTCAGATTTTTAGAATTAATATCATGAAAAACTTCAAAATATTACATTTGTGATAAATTTACAAGAAACTAATTTTTTTAACAATCAAAAACTCAGAACTGGTATGTTTTTGATAAATTTATTCTCCATTAGTTTTCGTTAAATTGAATTATTATATTAGTATACTTATGACCAACAAAATGTAAAATCCCAAACCAATATACCCATTAACTTGTGTTATCCAATTCAGATTTTTGACCATAAAATTTAAAAGGAACTAACAAATGATAAAATTTATCATAAATGTATTAATGTTGGATTTTTTGTGGTATTAGCTTTAATTTTAAATGGATTGACCTTTAAAAGGGTAAATAGGAAGAAATGTTTTTACCAAACACCTCGCGTTTCATCCGCTTTATTTCAAAATACCGGAGAGAAGATATAATTCCTCGATATGATCTAATCAATATGTGTTTCTAAATTTATTAAAATAAAATAACTTTCTTATGATTTGACACCTAGACTTTTTAGGCACAGTCAAAAATCATCAAATTAGTGCATTTATAGTAGACTGCGCTTTTTCTGACTTTTTCTACTTTAGAATATTTATGTATTAACGTATTAATGTTGGATTTTTTGTGGTATTAGCTTTAATTTTAAATGGATTGACCTTTAAAAGGGTAAATAGGAAGAAATGTTTTTACCAAACACCTCGCGTTTCATCCGCTTTATTTCAAAATACCGGAGAGAAGATATAATTCCTCGATATGATCTAATCAATATGTGTTTCTAAATTTATTAAAATAAAATAACTTTCTTATGATTTGACACCTAGACTTTTTAGGCACCGTCAAAAATCATCAAATTAGTGCATTTATAGTAGACTGCGCTTTTTCTGACTTTTTCTACTTTAGAATATTTATGTACTATAAAGATGTGACTTTTTCTTAATTCTTCTTTTTTTTTCAATTCTATTTAATAGGATGCACAAAAAAAAAAAAAAAAACAAACAAAACAAAACAAAACAATTCTATATAATAGAATAAGTTATCATGATTTATCATTTGGACATAATTTCAATGCAACTAACCTAGCAATTTTTAAAAGAAAATTCAAAATAAAGATTTGAAGTGCAATCATCTTCTCAAATAAAAATATGAAGTACACTTATTTCAAATAATAATTTGAAATAGTCATGTTAATCTAAAAAAGGACCCAACATTAATGCCGGTTAAGGACATTTTCATCATTTTTTTCTTTCCTTTTTGTCGGTTGCTAGTCTTAGGTGATGGCTAGCCACCAACAATGCTTGAAGAGAGCCAAGCAATAGTCACCCTCGAGTTAGCCAAGTTAGGCCACCTTCGAAAGCCAAGCCATAGGTGAGGACCAACCCCGCTGACTACAAGCAAGGCCAACCCTTGCCAAATATGGGTGAGGGTCACCTTGCTTGCGACTAGTTAGGACTTGGGTAAGGCAAGGACTTGCAACCTCACCCGTGACTCGATGCTGCGTAAAAATTAAGTTCTTTCGTTAACCCTGTCCAATTTAAATGTTGAAATGGTTTTTTAATATTTTATTTCTCTCACGTGGTGTCTTATGCGATGTTAAAATTAATTAAATTATTAAAATGACGAAATCCAAATCCTAATTTTAAAAAAATCCAAAAAATTTCCATAAAAACGACGAACTAAAAAAAGGCTAAAAAAATAAAAACTCATAAAAAATGAAAAAACCTAGTACCTTCGCCTTTGGCCACTGCCCCATCACTAGTGGAGCATCGACGATGGCTGACACGGTTGATGGTGCCTTTGCAAGGGCCGGCGACCTTTGCCAACCTAACTTGGCCTTATCGAGGCATGGGCAACCTCGTTAGCCATTGCCTAATGCCCTATTGACGATGGGGTGACACCCTATTGTGTGTATTTTTTTTTTTTTTAAAACTTTTAACTTTCTTAGTTTTCAATCTAATAGAATTAAAATTTAGGTTAAAATTGTCTTGGGACGAAAATGCTCTTGACTAGCTAGAATATTCAGCTAGCCAATGAGGTTATACCCTTATTTGAAACTGTGATGGCCACTTCAAACCTTTTTTTGAAATAAAGTTTACTTCATACCCTTATTTGAGAAATTGAGAGCATTTTGGGCTTTTTACATTCCTATCCCAAAATAATAAATTGAGTTCATATGAGCATTTTGGACGCGGCTATTGAAATAGCCTTTTTGGCTATATTTTTTGCTACTTCGTCCATTTCATAAAGTATTTTGCTTAGTTTAATGACAGCTATCCAATATTCAGGAGATCCTATACCCGAACTTACACGTGTTTCTGTAGGTCTTACCATAACTAGTTTGTCTGGAAAAATATGTACCCATATTTTTCCACCACAGCGCACATTTCTTGTTATTGCTTGTCACCCTACTTTTATTTGTCTTGATCACTCATCTATCATTATTCTGAAAAGAATTGTTGTATAATCCATAACCAATTTGATTTATTTTCCCATTTTACTACCAAGTAAGGTCCCATTATCTTCCATTAAAAAAAGAAGGTCTATTATGTGCTCCATTTATTTCGTGAAAAATGAATATTTTGAAATATATATATATATATATATATATATTTTTTTTTTTAAATATGATCGCTTCATCACTTGAAATAATTGGTCAATGAAAAATATTTTCACCGTAGATAACAATTTTTGTCTAACTATTTTAGCAGGCAATGAAAATAAATTTCATTTATTCAATTTCATTAGTGATATAAGAAATCATTTAAAAAAATAATTTTTAAATTATTTATTTTTCGTGAAACAAACAAAATCCTCTTACATAAGACTGCTTTTCTCTTTATCACGCACACATACTTGAGAATAACACGCAAAACCCAAATAAGCAGCACATGTTCATCCACAAGAACAACATTGATGGTACTATCTTAATCGCTGGGTCAAGAAAGAAGAAACCGGCTTGCCAGAATTCATCCATCATCATTGATTTTCGGCCCATCATCATCTCTTGACTTAAGCAACCAAAGCATCTTTCCCCAAACAGTGCTAAAACCCAATGTCAAAAACATGCTATTCCCAACAAGAAACCGAGTCAAAAAGGTAGAGGAACTGAGCGGACTGCAGAAAAAGCATCGGACCCATTTCAAATGCAGGCGCAAAAAAACTGCACCAGCTAGGAGCCTCACGGGTGGTCAGGCGCGAGTTCTGCGGTGGCTCTTGCTGTGGGTTCGCCCGTCTCAGTCTATCCTGAAAAATTGGGTACGATGCATGCACATGGGATACATTTATGGAGGAGCTCTAGGCCAGGGGTATAAAGTTGTCAAACGTGAGCTGCAAAAGGCTAGGAAGAAACCAGTAGATAGACAGAAGAGTTCTTCCGACGGTGGGGAATTGTGAGGTGACAGTGCCCACTTGCAGATACTTCTGTGATCTATTATCTATTGCCCTACCTTTGTGTGCACTAGTGTGCGCAAGAGAATCTATGACACGTGCAAAACTGGTATGATCGAGTGGGTTTCGAGAAAAGTATTTGAGGACGTACGGTAGATTTCGGATTCCAAAGTTTTTTGATAGCTTCCGGGGGTTCAAGCCTCAAGGTCATGTCCACCCTGCACTCATCCGGTGCGCAGGGTACTATGGAGAAAGAACACGATACCCTTAAATCATATTTACTCAAATACACATACACCAACTACTTATGATGATTTTTGACAACTTTTCTTTACAAATGTTTCATACTTAGATGTGTGAGATAATAAGAGGAAACATATATATATATATATATTTTAATTTATAATTTGTGTGATTATTTCTTAAGACTTTATCGCCGTACATATTGTGTCATGTGTTAAAATTTTATTTCTCCTAGCATAGCTAGCTAACTAACTATACTTTTATGGATAGTTAATCTTTTGCTATATTGTCTAAACATGATGAGAAGGCTCTTTTTTTTGGGGGGGGGAGGGGGTAGAAATTAGTTTTATTTATATGGAGTTGGTTTTTTTTTATCTAATTAGTTCATTTTATCAAACTAAAGTCGAAGAAAATTAGCTGGAATAGAAAATGTCAACCAAAGGATAAATTAATTTGTTGATAAAATGACTCGGTTCATTATATTTTTCAAGTGAAATTAGTGATTGGTCTTTCGGGTCATCTTGCCGGGCAAACATTTCGCATCCTAGCTTGTTATTATTGCAAGACGTAAGATACAAGATGAAACGCACACTATTGCGTTACATCAAAGTCCATATCGGACTCCACGCTGAACTTGACAATAATATCCATTATTCTGACCACCGGCACAGTCACTCGACACACTTCACGCGTTATAGAAAGCTTTCTCTTAAGCTATATCACATCATAGTAATCTAGGGTTCCATCCAGATGCATGAACCTATCCATTTATGTTGCACACACAGTTTCATTGTCGTTACAGTCACGGCCGGGTCGTCTTTCAACGTCTCCTGGCGGCTGTTTCCCTCTGAGCGTTGAAGTAGACAGCCGCAACGGGGAGGCCAAGCTCGTTGTCTTCGGCGAATCGCCGGGTGTTGAAGCGATCCCTCGACGAAGGGCCTCTCACCATGTCCCTCCTCTTCTGCTTGAACAGGATGAAGACGAACCTGTGTATTCCGATGTTGGGCCTCGGCATCTCGTACTCTACCACCTCTTTTCCTGCGTTGTCCAACGGGTGATGATGCACACCACACCGAAACGAAGTTGAAAAAAGTGCAGGATATTGATTATGGTCTTTATTCCGCTGACGGTAGGTGGGAAAAAGTAGCTTTCATGACGGTCAGTTGAGAGGTAGACAATTTCCTATCAAGCGGCTTGTGCAAATTGCGTTTTTATATCGATATTGTCAACCCCGAAATATTGACAAAGGTAGCCGGTTAAGCGTGCTTGGTTCGGATGTTTGACATTTTATGTTGATCTGTACCGATTGGTTCGGATGAGAAGTTTAAGACCCATTACATTTTAAAAGAAACATTGACATTATGTCTAAAGTTTGCGCTTTCGTGTTCATGCATGCGCGTATGCAAGATTATGTTGAAATTGTATCCGAATCATATGAACCCAATATTCATGAATCGGCCGGATTCATGCCGGGCTTGCCCAATCCAAGAATGCATGGAAGATAGACTTGCATGCGTTAGATCTACAGGAAATACCTTCTCTGACCAGAGAGAGAGAGAGAGAGAGACATACCAAATGTGGCATCTGTTGTTCCTGGGATGTCCGTAACCATCCTGTAAGTAATACAATCGTATCAATAATACATATTTAAGCAATAGGCGCGATGCCAATTTTTCTTTACATGATATATGAGGCTTGGCTCTTTCTGTATTCTCAGGTTCTTGTTGAGTCACAACCAACATGTAAATGCTTTGAACTTCGGAGTGATCTACTTTCATGTCTTGTTGAAGTTCGTTTCTCATATCAACAATATTTATCTTAGCACAAAATCCACTACCAATTAATAGCCTAAAAACAGATGGGACCCACACTCAAGACTAACAAGGACATTGGGTTTTTCACAAATGTATCATGAACCGTGGTCTAGTCCTTAAAAAAATAATGGTAAGTCTAGTTAGAATAGAAACTAGGTCATGGAGTATCCGGTTGATTAATATGAAAGACCAAATAAGACACGAGTCGAAATCTAGGTGACCTTGCCCAAACATAGACGCTTTGCACTTTGCGACATATGAAGTCATATTTATACAGCGAGCCCTCATACACACATATGTATGTATGTCGAAGCAGAAGACTAGGGAAACTCCTCTTCACAGTTTATTGTGGAGTGATGATCTTTGCAAAGTAATAGGAAGATTTCATCTTGATCCGAGCTTGGAGAAGGGTGATTATCAGTGATTACCAGTGCAAGTGCTCCCTTAAATATGGATCGCTAGGACCAGGGACATCTGGGTCTGTCATTACCTGCATACATGCATTAGAATTGGCACCTTATGATTAGTCAACTTTGAAGCCCGAAATGTAAGGAAGAAAGCAACCCCGAGAGGTGTAATGGTTCAAGTATTACCAGTGTGAAGAAGGACCTCATGTCACCGCCGTGAACCTCAACCCTAGGCTTAGCGGTAACGGTGGAAGGGAAGAGCTCATGGCCATTGAACACATGCTTGTTGGAGTTGTAAGTGACCGTCATTTTGACACTGGTTGCAAAACAGTCGATCACATCTCCGATCACTCGACCAACCACGAGTGGATCAGACATTCTTGCCATGAGAAATTAATATAGGACACAACCAAAAAAACGAGAGAGAGAGAGAGAGAGAGAGAGAGAGGCAAGTGTTTGAGGATTGGATAATTAGCTGAATATGTGGTGTCCTTTGGAGGCTTCTCATTGGGCACTGATGGGGAAGTACCCCTTTTTATAGTGTTGAGATCAAGGCTCAAACTGATGCTCTCTCTCTCTCTCTCTCTCTTTCTCTCTCTCTCTGTCTCTCTGGCTCTCTGTCTCGAGCATGTGCTTAGCACATAATTCCAGAAAGTCCAGAAACGGGAAATAAAGCAAAGGGAGCATAACAAACAAAAGAGGAAAAGCAAAGTACAGTTTCAGAAACAGGGTAAAAAAGGGGAAGAATACAATAAGAAACACCTCCACCTATAAAGGATAAGGATCGGTTGCTTGAATCTAACTTGCATAGGTTGAGTTCATACCAAATTTTACATTTTACGCTTTTGATATTGGTAATTCACTTGATTTGTGCAAGAATCATTTACAGATGCGGTAAAATTTTGTTATTTTCGAGGGAAGTGTTAGACGATTAGTTAGGCTTGCACTTAAATATCGCATCGTGATGTCTATTCAAATTGTACAGAGCGCTTTGCAATAATTCATACTGCCCATCATGTGATACGTGCATTCGCCAAATCACATGATCTTTTAAAATGTGATTGGCTTGAGTTTACAAAATAAAGTTCAGCGATCTTCTATTCATGGTCATGTTACACAGCAAACTTTGATCAGACATGGTGGGGGCTTTGGCAGAAGAATCATATCAATGCAAATCACTGTTAGGGCAGAAAGAGAATCACACGTTCTAACAGTATTAACATGCAGCTCTTTTTTCTCAGCTCGCTTAAATCGAATGACATTATTTTACAGATGAAAGTGTACTTTAACTGTGCAAGGAGACGTGAAAAAGGCTTAAGCTTTTTTAAAGCATGGGGTGTCCACCAAGATCATTCCTCTAAGTTCATCCTCAACTTGCTTCTTTCCACAAGAAAAAAAAAAAAGGCAAAAAAAACAAGACAGGAAGTATTTCGGCAGATCCTGCATAGACATTCTCTAACTGGGAGAGACTCGAGGCCCTTTTGTATATCAGGTAAAAAAAGGAGATGGTTCCCTTGTGATCGTTGCCATGAGGACATCTGTCCATAACATATTATTAAATTAGTCTTTTGTGGCGGGGTATGCAAGAGGACATGCTTAAGTTCAAGAAACTCCACCATTAAAAAATCGCCATGATCAGAGGCAAAGTTTGTGGTGTTAGGCACATTTTGCAGTAAAGTAGATTCTAACCTAGGCAGGCCTAAATTGGTGATGGGAGAGAGTGGATTGCCATATTTGGAAAAAGAATTGAGTCACTCATTTTCAATATTATTCCCCTCAATAACGTTACTTAATGCCTCCCTAGATTCTGTGGCTTCTTTTCATTGTGTCCAGTCATTCCTTCAATTGTTTCAGCCCCATCAGATATCTCATGCCCATATAAAAATGGATACTTTCTCCTATCCTATTTCTATCCTAGACGAATTGAACCTACCATAAAAGATAAATCTCAGGTTGATGAAACATCTTAAATATCCAATTAGATGGCCAAAACATGGAATTATTTACAATCGATAGAGCGGACAAAATTGAACCGATGTCATGCACGTGATGTATGCACATTGGTCCGTACTAAACCAACCGAAAAAAGAAAAGAAAAAAGAAGACAAATCTGCCGGTGAAACTACAAGGTGGTTGTACAAAATAGTTTCATCTCTCGTCAAGCCAATAAGTCTAGGTCTTTCTCGGTAAGTGCTATATTGTTTCTTGTGCACCAGGCACCAGCTCATTTGCTTCCCCTTGAGTTAATTCTCAACTCAATTTGAGGACATGCGCCTCGGTGGAAAACCAATAACGGGGATTGCCCCTACGGATTGCACCACCCATTATAAAGAGGGAAACCGCGGTTGTTCGGTCAAGTTGGACTTGCGTTGTACCGCCGTGATCGGGGGTGCTGACTAGGCGCTTGATCCTTCCAGGTCACAAGTGTTCATTGCTTTGAAAGCTTGAATTGAATCCATTTCGTGGCTGATATCAATGACAAGAACGTGCAGATGGATAAGGGGTCAGGATTAGTAGATACTAGGGGTGTGCAAAAGAATCGGGACTCGCCCGGAACCAGATCGAAACCGCCCGGAATCGGTGGTTCCTAAGGGAACCGGTCTGGTTCCGGTTCCATGGACAGATCCGGTCACCCGCCCACTCGGACTGGACCGGTTATTTTATAATAATATATTAATTTTTAATATTAAAAAAATTTGAAATAAGCAAATAAAAAATTTAGGGCTCCAATCACCATCTTATCTCAATTCACCACTCTTTTACTCCATCTCGTCTCTCTTAGTTCAAAATCTCCCCGAACTCCCTCTTCTTCTCTAATTTACCTCCGGATCTACTCATCTCCCTTCGTTGATTCTCTTTTCCTCCCTCGAACTTGAACTCTCTCTCCACGTCGTCACCACCTTTGCATTCACTCTCACTATCGTCCTCTTTGTTGTTGGGCTCGTCCCGCTTCTATCTCCCCTCTTCCTCCTCCCCCTCCTTAGGCCTTCCCCCATTGTCCTCATTTTCAAGGACAAGGGCGAACTCCAAGTCTAAGAATGGCTCATCGTCCCCATTGTCCTCCTCATTGTTAGTCTTGAGGGAGGAGTGGGAGATGGCGGAGGCAATGGCGAAGATGGTGGTGGTGGTTGAGACGGAAGGGGTGCGAGGGTTGCAACCACCGCTGCCACGGCGCTAGTACTTGGGGAGAATAAAGCTACCATGGTTGGGAATGAATCCACATGGGAATCGGACTGGATCGGCGGTCCGGTTCCCGGGTGGATCCATGCAACTAGCGGGTGGTTCCCGATTCTAATTTTTCGGGACTGATTCTTAGCGGGTAGTTCCCAGTTCTAGGTCGGGACTGCCCACCCAGACCATGCACACCCTTAGTAGATACGTACTCTCTGGACTGATCCAATTCTGCAAAATGAGTTCCTTAGGCTCAACAGAGCAAAACCAGAACCGGCCTGATGGGCCTCCTGAACGAGTCGTCGACGAAAGGCTTCGGGCCTGAGCGTGATGAGCTGATCGATGGGTCCGTTTAAGGGCGATTCGAAAGGGCCTCCCTGTCACGATCATCGCTCTGGTCGGAGCGTAAACAAGGAAAAGATCCGTCGTCGAATCGTGCGCAACCTTGGAGTTTTCCGAAAGTTTCAAAGTAATTTTGGGCAAAAGAAGTCTTTTTCTTTGGCTAATCTTCCATGTTGGGACGCGACTCGACGATTAGCCAAGGAGTCACCGGTCGATGTCCAATCGAATAATTGAACCCAATTATTAGGCAAGTGATCCGACATGGGTTTGGCACCAAAAGCCAAGTGCAGAAGGCACGCTTGCGAGCGAAGAAGGTGACGCTCAACTACCATTCAAGGCGACAAAGGCCGCCATTCTTTTGTCTCCATGCGCCTTTCTTTCCGGTCTCGTGCACTCAAGACATTCCGGTGCGAGACGCCAAGACCATCGTTTTTGTCTTCTCTTCCGACCGCCCTGCGTCTCACGTTCTCCCGTGGGTCTCTTTCGGTTTCGCTTCTCCAGTTCAGTGACCAGCTGTACTACAAAATCCATTGGCGAGATCCTGACGGCTTCGGGTTCGCTCTGGTTCGAGAGAAGTCGATTCGACTTTGAGGTTTCTTCTTGTCTATCTATTCCATGAATGTGTTGCATCGCTCGCTCTCCTTTTGTGGTTTTCAGAGGATGCTGTGCTCGAGTAGGGTGATGGTATAATTGGGAAAGTTCGCATTTTCGCTATGGTGATTAGCGAAACGCTCCTGAGTTTTAGGAATGTGGTCGAGCCGCTACGTTTTTGTGAGGGGGTCATTCTCGGTTTGGATTGCAGAGTCCAGGAATTCCTTATTTAGTAGCAGAAGATTGAAAAAAAAAGGAGGAGGTTTTTTTTGAGTAATTGGTTAGCAGGTCCTAAGTGGATGGCTGCTTCTGGAATTTTAAAGAGTGAAACGTAGAGTTTGAGTCCGATTTATGGCAGTCGATTGTTGATTTAAGTGAATCGGATCGACGTAAATACATGAAGGATGCTTCAATATGATTCACATAAAGCTCTCCGACCATCTTTACTGTGTATCACAGGCTACGTTATGTTGCCTTTACTTTTTTAATTGGTTACAATCCCAGGATGAGATTTTCACAGGCATTCTGCGAGTCTTGTTCTGCTCGTCTGAGTCGTTTTGTGATGGGTTTTCTTAACGATCATTGATGATTAGTGACTGAGCTTGAATGAATGTCTAATTTGCCGTGGCCAAATATATTAATAAATGGAAGAGGAAAGGATAAAGAAGTGATTATACAACTATCAGAGGATTTACCATTTTAACTAGGATTGAAACATCATCTTGATCCTGGTGGAGAATGCTGGTTGCTGTCATACTCTAGGCTGTTGATATATGCATATCTGTCCGTGGCTTCTAGGGTATATTAACATTATCTCTATCTAAGCTGGAAGATTACTCAATGGCCACTCCTCTCGTTTCCAGCGATGTTGGGGCCTATTGCGGTGGCAGTGGTGGTAGGTGTTCTCGGATGGGCATACCAGGCATTGAAGCCCCCGCCTCCAAAGATATGTGGCTCGAGAAATGGTCCTCCAGTCACGTCCCCAAGGGTCAAACTCAGTGATGGGAGGTATTTAGCTTACAGGGAGATCGGCGCTCCAAAGGAAGAGGCTAAGTACAGAGTTATTGTAATCCATGGGTTCAACAGTTCCAAGGATCTCAATTTACCAATTCCACAAGTAGGGAACGTCTCTGCTTTTCTTTACTGATGTAGATCGTACGATTTGACTGACCAATAATTGTTGCCTATTTCTTGCAGGCATTGCATCCAATTACCGCATTTTCTTGTGTGTTTATTTCCTGAAACGTACTTTATTGGAGAAAATTCATTGTTAATTAAAAAAAAAAAAATTAGCTATACTGGCAGAGTTAAAGGTGGCAAATTCAGCATCAGAATGTCATTGCACCATCACATAACAGCTTTGGATACGAGTATGTTGAACTGAGGTTGTTTTGGGTGAAGAAAAGTAAAAACTGTTTGTGGCATTTTGCACTGAACAAAAATATGATTTGTCTTTGCATCATGGATTTTCAGCTTGCCCTCTGCAGTAATGCCTTTTGACTTCCCAATCTGATGCGTGTAGTCCTTTACTATTGGTGATTGATTGCCGGCATTTCTGCATCTTTATCAAATGTGGTAGAAGTCTTGAGGATTATGGTACAATCATCATTATGTTTTCTTTTACAGGAACTTATAGAGGAGCTAAAAATATACTTTCTCTTCTACGACAGAGCAGGTTATGGGGATAGTGATCCAAATCCATCTCGCACTGTGAAAAATGAGGCATCAGATATTGAAGAATTAGCTGACCGGTTACAGATTGGGTCCAGATTTTATGTGATTGGGGTCTCAATGGGCGCCTACCCGGCTTGGGGTTGCCTCAGATATATACCCCACCGGCATTGATCTAGCCATTAGCTTTTCAAGTTTGATTGCCCGATTAAGTCGCTGTTTGAACTTCTCATGTTTATCAACCTGTCCTCACATGTAGGTTATCGGGAATTTCCCTTGTTGTCCCTTTTGTGCACTACTGGTGGCATTCATTTCCTTCCAGGCTATTAAGGGAGGCCTTTGGAAAATTGCAAGTGTCCGATCAATGGACATTTCGAGTCGCTCATCATGCCCCTTGGTTACTTTACTGGTGGATGACCCAAAAATGGTTTACCTCGCTAAGCATGATGGCTGGAAACATGAAGATTTTCAGCCCAGGAGATATGGAAATTATCAAGAGCTGTGGGGACAAAATTAACCTTTGTCAGGTAAGTTGTATTTTCTAATGCATTTATAAGAGCAGTTTGCTTTTTGTTATGTTGATGAAAACAGAAGTATTTCCTTGCGGAGAGATGTTTCATTTTAAAAGCTAGTGCTGCAAATGCGAAGCTAAATGCAAAGCTATTTCATGCTCAGATGCACTAAAGGCTGGAGATCTTCGTTGGCAGAACATAATGATGAAAAACCATTTTTTCGGAACATGTTGACACAGATGCTACTATCCTCTGTCGCAACAGAGATGACTTCCCTCATTAAGATATTTCTTATTCAGATCTGTAAACTTGTGTTGACCATCTCATGGTTTTACTTGATTTTGTTTGATGGATAGTGTTTGAAAATAAATTGATCAGCCATTTCTTATCTGCGACTTAGTAAGGAAAGTACGATCATTTTTGGGTCATCAAAGTCGGTGTGAAAAATTTAGAAACATTTTGTGTAACTGCAATGTTTTGGAATTCAGGAAAAGATACAGCACCAAGGCGTTCATGAATCTCTACACCAGGATTTAATAGCAGGTTATGCAAGCTGGGAATTTGATCCCCTGGAACTGGAAAACCCTTTTCCCGACAGTCAGGGCTCGGTCCACCTTTGGCAAGGGATGGAAGACCGCATAATTCCATGTGAGATTAACCAGTACATTGCACAGAAACTTCCATGGATTCGTTACCACGAGGTGCCCAACGGCGGACACTTGTGCATCTTCGAGAGCGATCTTTGTGTTGCTGTGATAAGGGCGCTTTTACTGGGATAAGCTTTGCTTGTGCGGGGGAACCTACCCACCTCGCCTTGAACGATTTCCATGTAACCGGCGAGGCTCCTGGAAATCATTGGCTTGTGTATGGACTGGTGCACCCTGCGTAGGTGAGGGAATTAGCTTCTCTCATCATTTTCCGGCAACAAGTGTCAGTGTTGCCTTGGACTTTAAGATGATTGAGATCTCTAGTTGCTGGCTATGCATATGCTTGATGATTGGTCTCTTCCTAATTCGATGTTCTGCTTTCTTACTTGCTTTTCTTCCTTATCTCTAGCACTAGTTCTCTATGCTTGCTGTTTCAGACGCAGCAATCCACTGTACAGAATCAGTCTGATATGCATTTGTTGAACATGTTCAAAGACGTCCCTTTTTCTTTGAACTCAAAATCGGTCTCGGTATATCTTGAAAACAAGCGTCTCCTTCAGAATGCGAGCATTAGAACTTCCAAATGGAAAAACTGGTTTATCGAAAATCTAGCTAACAAACTAAGATACCCGCTCCATGTTTTTTGTTTATTTTTGGTGTACTTCATGGGAAACAGTTCGACATAGTACTCTAATTTGGTCATTGTGACACCTCCCTGTTGAGCTCAGCTAATCAATTGACAATGAGTGCACTAGGGTCTCAGCCTCGTTTCCATAGTGCCGCCACCGCGGCCAATGAAACCTGAGAGGATCCGCCGTCGCTCAAGGCCTCCACCATGCCTTCTCTTGCGGCCAAGACCCGCTCTCTGACCACTTTTCCTTCTCCCGAGCCCACCATCAACTTGGCGACCCGCTTGGCTAACTCGTCCGCACTCACGAACCCGTCCTCGTCCGACATGCTCAGTGGGAGCGCCAGGACGGCGTCCTCCACGAGAAACGCCCTGTTCACCTTCTGCTCAGCGTAGAGAGGCCAGGCCACCATCGGCACGCCAGCGTGCACTGCTTCGATGATCGAGTTCCAGCCGCAGTGAGTGACGAACCCGCCCACCGAGCCGTGGCTCAGCACCTGTATCTGCGGTGCCCACGACTTCACCACCATCCCCCTCTCTTTGTCCTCTCCAGAAATCCCTCCGGCATGAACTTCTCTATGCTCGTGTCGTCGCCATCGTTTGACCCCGATGTTGATTTTGCGGACGCATCCTGCGGCGGAGGCCGCACCACCCACAAGAATCTCACCCCGCTTCTCTCCAAACCTAATAAACAGGACAATTGAATTTGAATTAAGCAGCGGCACGTGAAGTAATTTTTGCACGAAACGAAAGCTTACCCGAGGCCATCTCCTTCAGCTGCGCAGCGGAGAACCTTCCCTGGCTGCCGAAACACAAGAACACGACGCTTCGGCTCGGTTGCGAGTCGAGCCAACTCAAGCACTCGTGCCTTCTTTCTCTCTTGTCGTCACCGCCCTCGTCACTGTCAACCTTTGACTCAACCAAAGGCCCAACGGAAAAAATAGGCGGAGTCGGCCTGTCTGGCACGCACAATCCTTCTTCGATGACTCTGATGATCCGACTCTCAAGCGACTCGCACGTGTTAACAATGATGCCGGACGACGAGATCATGTTCCTGCAAGCATCCAAGAAGTAGCCGTACATTCTCCAGCTTCGGTCATGCAGGCCCCACGGCATGTCCGAGGCCTTGATTGGAGGCAACCCGGGAATGTTCACGGTCTCGTCTCCAAGGTCCTTGAAGCTCTTGGTGGTGCTCCCGTGGAGGGTTGGAAGGTGGAGGAAGACGGCAAGGGCAGCGGCACCCGAGGTGAAGTAGTAGTAGGTCGGGATGCCAAGGGCGGCCGCCACAGGGAAGGCGGCATCTGAGAAGCTGTCGATGATGAGGGCTCGGAGGTCTGCGGTGGAGGCGATGGCGGCGAGGGCGAGGCGGAGGTTGGAGGTGTCGTGGCGGGCCAAATCGAAGGGCGTTTGATCATGCTCAGCTGCTGCGGGGGCGGCGACGGATGAAAGGTGGAGGACAGTGATGGAAGAGGAGTTGGTGACGGGGGCGGCGGTGGAAGCGGAGGAGAGGATGATGATGATGGAGAAGCGAGGGTGGTGTTTGCCGAGGAGCCGTCCAAGCTCGAGCATGGAGACTATGTGACCTCTCAATGGCGACGGGTAGAGGACTATGGTCTCCTTCATATTTTCCTATGTTGTGTCTGGGAACTGTTCTTTTGAACGTCGAAAAATAGTTTATATAGGCAAACAATACCGCCCGCGGGGTTCAATTGTTTCATACTTCGCGAGTTCTTTTTTAATTTCATTCATAAATTATAATCAAAAGTTCCGAAAATATTAATTTCGAATGGCGACAAGTCCTAGGTAACGAGGAAGTATTTTGCAATGTAAGGACAGCCAAATAAATAGATATAGATTTACAACGTAGTATTTAGAGAAATTAATATACATATGACTTGTTTGTGCTTATCTTTCAACAAGGCAAACTATCAGACTGCATTCCTTATTTTGACATATCAGCGCTCACACGCTTTGCTCTCCCTAATTGTCTTTTGTTTTTTTTTGTTTTTCCTAGGAGAAGAGCATACCTGTAAATGCTTTACAACTTGAAAATCTTGAGATTCGGATTGAATCAAGACAAAGTTTTTTAAGGACTTGCTTAAGTCTAAATGTGCATATGAATACTAAATAATGTTTCGTGCTTTTTATATTTTCTAAGAATCTACTCCAACCGCTTGTGCGGTGCAGTGCAAATTGGGATGTTCCTACCCAAATAAAGGACAAAAAAAAAAAAAAAAATATCATTACTTGCACGTTTGGACCATGCGAAACAAGGAAAAAAGGACCTGTCCTTACCTAGCATTAAAGTGGGTGACCCATGACGGGCCACCTAAATCGGTGACCGTCTACTAATTAAGAACCACACGGAACAGATTTTTCTTTCTGGGCATTTGATCATCGATCGCTTGTTTTAACTAGGGATTATTGGCTCCAGAGAGAATAGGTTACAGAACCGAAACTATCCTATGAGAACCGATCTGTAGTTTGTGAAACATGGAATCTATCATTTTTTTTTCAAAAGCGACCTAGAAACTTACCTTATCTGCACGATCCGATTCCAAGATCTACTTGAGAATTGTTTTTTTTTTTTTTCACTTTGTTTGTATAAAAATCCAAGAGAAATAGCAGTTATGATAAAATAATATAAACAAGAAAACGGCTTTAAAGCGACAGGGAAGTTAAGTTCATTTTAAAAAGATAAAATCATCTTCCTCCAACTTTATAAAATAGTTTTTAGTCGGTGGTTGATAGGTGGATGGATTCAACACCCACAATCTAAAACCTCCCCATACAGTACCAATGAATTGGACCTATTTCCATGAGCAGTTGATTCATATCCTAACTAAATCGGATAGGCTATCTCATGTCGTGTCGTATACGAAATTACAGGGGTGCACTAAGCAATGCTTCCCACTCGTAACGTCATCCCCAGCACATGATTGCCGACAAGTATATTCTTTTAGGGGGAATGGAACTCCGCGTTGCCACCTCTACCTTTGACGTCATCCCACACAGAAAAAGATGAAAATTGAGTAAATGATATGATTAATCTCTAAATTTTGATCCAATATGTAATATAATCCATAATTTTTAATTTGTTCAATATTATTTATAAATTTTAACTCAATGTGGAATGTAGTTCAATATTGTTATTCTATTAATATCGGACATTTTTCATATTCTTGGGAAATTATATTGAATATATATCAAAAGTTTAGGAATCACATTGAACACACAAAAGTTGAAGGATGATATTGCACATTTGGTTAGATTTTAAGAACCACATGGAACAAATTAAAAGTTCGGAGACTACATTGTACATAGGAGAAAGTTCATGGACCATCTGTGTTAAGAGTGAGCAGTCCAGGTTCTATACATGTTCCACTTGGAATGTAGAATCCGAAACCCGGAACCTACCTTGTATACTTTATAACTTAGAACATATTCTATCACAAGTTCCAAGGTTAACCTAAATTCCATGTGTATCATTAATTAAATGATTGCAGTAACCACCATTCGCTACTACAATTCATTGACTATAACTTATACTTGGACATAAAAAAATCCAACATTAACAAAGTAAAAGTCTTAGGGTGCGTTTGGATGGGCATTTAGAAAGCCCATCCAAGCCCCAAAGCCCTTTCACCCTAAAATAGGGTGTTTGGCAACTATTCCCAAGGGGCTTTCAAGTGAAAGTCTCCCCTTGGGAATGCTGAAAATATTTTTTTCTTCCTAAACTACCCTCATTAATTTTTCATATTTCTGTTATTACCCTTGTATTTATTTATTTTTTAAATGAAAAAGGAGTAGCCCTTCGCCGCCGGCGAGCGGATCTGCGCCGGCGGCCGTCGGCTGAGGTCGCCCGAGGTCGGGCGACCTCCGGCGAGGGTCGCGCGACCCGTGAGGGCCGCGGGAGGTTGCCCGACCTCGGGCGACCCTCGGTGAGGGTCGCTCGACCCGGGGGCCGCGCGACCCGGGCGACCGCCGCCCGGGTCTCGCGGCCGCAGTGGCCCTCGCCGTCGCGCGACCCTCGCGAGACCCGGGCGAGGCCGCTGCGGCCGCGAGACCTAGGCGGCGGTCGCCCGGGTCGCGCGACCTCTCGGCGCCCGGGTCGAGCGACCACAGTCGCCCGAGGTCGGGCGACCTCCGGCGGTCCTCGGGCTGGGTCGCGCGACCCTTGCGGAGGTCGCCCGACCTCGGCGACCTCGGCCCGGCGCCGCCGCGCGCCGAGATCGGCTCGGCGGCGGCCGCGGCCCTTCGCCGTCCGCGAAGGGTTTAGCTAATTTTCAAAAAAAAAAAAAAAATAATACCCATCAAAGCCCCTTGTGAAAGTTTTTTTTACCAAACACACTTTCAACTCAAAGTCCATTTGCAAATTTTTTTTACCAAACACAACTGCATTTTCCCCAAGTAGCTTTGGGCTTTCAGCATTTGCATTGGACTCAAAGCCCATTGCAAATGCTGAACCAAACGCATCCTAAGTCATAAAATGGAAATTCATGCTAGTGGCTTCAGATTATATACTCATCATCCAACATCATGGAATACCATAAGATCGCATGAAGAAATAGATTGAGAAAAACACAAGAACTTATTTTAGGTTTTAAGTTCTAGGTTTCACTAACTTAGAACTTTGAACTTATCCGTCCAAATAAGTTTCCAAATTTTTGAAATCTAGAACCTATCTTGCATACTTTAGAGCTTAAAACCAGATGGATTTTCACCGGTTTCAGGGTCTATCCTATAATCATGTTCGCCCCTAATTTGTGTAACCCTACCATAATGAGACTTCGCAAAGCCACCTCTATCCAAGAAAATATCGGGTAGGCTTATCTTGTAGGACACTCTATTTAGCTAGCCGCTTGTCCAGGGTGGGGTTCACTCGTCAGTCTCTAGTCTTTTGTGCACCTTGCATTTCTCTTCTTCCTTCTCCTTTATTCCATTCAACCATCACCAACGTCAATAACCATGCCCACGAAGCCCCCACCACCAATCACCATGACCTCACTCTGGCCTTACTTAACTATGAGTTGGATTTTGTTTTTTTTTTTCTTATGGAGTTAAAAGAGGGGTCGTCTTGAGTTTCTTCCTAACAGGACTTTGCTTGTTCTGGTTTCGAATTGGCGAGAAAAATTTGATATTTTTGGGGTTTCAGATGTTTGTGAAATTAAAAGGGAGATTTTGATTTCTTTGTTGGATGGTGATTCCCTATTCAGCAACACCTCCAGCAAAACGTAGAGTTGCGTTTCCATCACACCCTCGACCATCGCCCTAATCATTGACACCAAGCTAGATTGCCAACCCGAAGTCCGAGAGCTTCAGGTCATTGCACCAGTTGATCGGAATGCTACTCGACTCCACGTTACAGCGGACGACCACGGAGACGGTGGCAGCGCGCCCGTTTGACGGCATGGCAAGTCTCGGGCTCTGAGAGGGGGCAGTGAGTGATGAAATCGCAGAGGGTGCAGCGCTTGCAAAGCTTGAGGAAGATAGAGAGGCAGTTTGGGAAATCGAAGGCATCCATGGTGTGTGTGTTGAGTAGGTCACTTCCAATTGGAGAGGCCAATGCAATTATGTATATTTGTAGTAGTATGGTAGTGAGTGTGTAAAAGTAAAAAAGAAAAAAAGAAAAAAAAAGGAGAAAAAGAAAATATCAAAATAGATCGGTAGATAAATCAACGAGATCTTCCATATCCAGAAAATCAAGGGAGATTGGAAAAGAAATCAAAGTGATATTCTCAGGGAAAAGTGCCAAAAAAGTCCTAAACCTTTTGTCATTGTGCCGATTTAGTCCTAAACATTTTTTTGGTGCCGATTTAGTCCTAAACCTTTTTAAGTTGTGCCAATTCAGTCCATTTGGCCGGCCGGAGCGACGTGGACGCCGGCCGGAGCAAGGCGAGGCCGGCGAACAATTTTTTAATATTTTTTTCGAATTTTTTTCGAATTTTTTTTTTTTTTTTTCTACTTTCTTCTTCCTCCGGCCACGCCGCGAGGCGAGCGGCGAGGTCGCCTCGCCGGCCCGTGGCGAGGCTCGCCCCGCCGCCACCGGCGGAGGCGAGACTCGGGCGGGCGACGCGGCCTCGCCGGATCCGGCGAGGCTCGACCTCGCCACGGCCGGGCGAGGCCGAGCCTCGCCTCTGGCGGCGACGCGGCCTCGCCGTCGGCCGGGCGAGGCTCGTCCCCGCCGGCTGGCGAAGGCGAGCCTCGCCCGGCGACGGCGAGGCCGCCGTCGCCCGATCTGGCGAGGCGACGGAGGCCTCGCCGTCGCCCAGATCTGGAGAGGCGACGGAGGCCTCGCCGTCGCCGGATCCGGCGAGGCTCGACCTCGCCACGGGGGGGCGAGGCCGAGCCTCGCCACGGCTGGGCGAGGCCGAGCCTCGCCTCGGCCGGGCGACGGCGGCCTCGCCGTCGGCGGGCGAGGCTCGCCCCCCGGCTGGCGAAGGCGAGCCTCGCCCGGCGACGGCGAGGCCGCCGTCGCCCGAGATCTGGCGAGGCTCGACCTCGCCACGGCCGGGCGAGGCCGAGCCTCGCCTCGGCTAGGCGACGGCGGCCTCGCCGTCGGCCGGGCGAGGCTCGCCTTCGCCGGTGGCCGGCGGGCGAGCCTCGCCGGTGGCCGGCGAGGCCGACCTCGCCGGCCCTCGCCTCGCCCGGCCGGCGCGCGGCGCCGGCCGAGGAAGAAGAAAGTGGGAAAAAAAGAAAAAAAAAAATTCGAAAAAATTTAAAAAAATCGAAAAAAAATTTAAAAAAATCGAAAAAAATATTTAAAAATTATTAGAAAATTGTTCGCCGGCCAGGCCGTCTCCGGCCGGCGTCCACGTCAGCTCCGGCCGGCCAAATGGACTGAATTGGCACAACTTAAAAAGGTTTAGGACTAAATCGGCACCAAAAAAAGGTTTAGGACTAAATCGGCACAATGACAAAAGGTTTAGGACTTTTTTGGCACTTTTCCCGATATTCTCATATATACAAAATCACGAGAGATTAGGAGATAAATCTACGTGATTTTGTATCGTATAATTCCGATTTGGGATTGTATTTGCTCTTATTAATAGGAGTCCTCCTCAACGGAGAAGAAGTTACACAAAAGCAACCACAAATTGAAGATAGCAAGAGATCCACCTTTTGGGTGAAGTTGTATCCCATTATTTATCATAGTGGAAGTTTGAAGTGGACTACGGTCCCGTGGTTTTTCCCTTCGCCTTGGAGGGTTTTCCACGTTAATTTTCTAGTGTTATTTATTATTCATCTTTACTGCTTTCAGTTAGTATTTTATCCTATTTAATTTTCACAGAAATAGTAGTGGGAAAAATTTTCTGGGACTTCTCCACAAATATTTTTTCCCAACAGTGTGGTGGGGAGACAATGCAGACGAAGAAGTCGTGCGGTCTGTTGTGGGTGTCTTGGCCACGTTTAGTGCAAGGTGTGGAAGAGGGAGACAAAAGAGACTAGCCAGTTAGCCCAACCTAGATACATGGCCAAAGCTAAATGGAGTGTCCTAGTGCCCAAACAGTAAGATAGACCTAGCTAATATTTTTTCACACCATTGTGGTTATCGACGTCATTGGAGTCAGTAAATTTGGTATGTAATTAACGAAAAGCAAATAAAATTGATAATAATTGATGGAGAATTAATAAATTTAGTAAGCAACTCAGATATAAGTTGATAACCCAAATTAAAAAGTAATTTGATTGGAGAAAAGATGATAAATTATTCTAATTAAGGTTAATAATCTCTAAAAAGGGTCAATAGACTTAAAGAATTGCTGGAAACACAAATAAAAATGGGTTAATATTCTGAAAAATCCTAAATTTGTGGACTTATGATAAATTTACCAAAAACTAATTTTTTGAATACTAAAAACCCCAAATTAATAGATCTATGATAAATTTACCCCAAACTAACATTTTGACCATCAAAAACCTTAAATTTGTATACTTATAACAAATTTACCATTTGTTAGCTTCCATTAAATTTAAACGTTAAATTTGCTGACTTAGATGACACATGGTGATGTAGTGTAGTGATGTGGCAAGTCTACGTGGAAATCCATATGGTAAATATCATAAAAAAATCTCAAATCGGTATATCTGTAACAAATTTAACAATACTTTTGTGATAATTTAACAGTATTCTCATAATAAATTTAACGACATGCTCGTGACAAATTTGAGATTTTTCGTGACATTAACCCTATGTTTTTTTTTTTTTTATACTTACCTTACCCAAAAAAAAAAAACCCTATGGATTTTCACATGGACTTGCCACGTCAGCATGTGTCATCCAGTTAGCAAATTTAAGGGTAAAATTTGATGAAAGTTAATAAAGAGTAAATTTATTACAAGTCTATTAATTTGGGATTTTTTATGATCAAAAAATTGATTTGGGGTAAGTTTGTCACAGGCGTATCAGTTTGGGATTTTTTATAGTAAAAAAATTAATTTGAGATAAATGTTTTTCAAGGTATTAATCCAATAAAAATTTGTAAACAATAAGAAAAGTCAAAAGAGAACCAAATTAACGTCGATAAGAAGCGCGATTGAGAGTTACTAGCAAAACATTTAGAGATAATGTAATCATAAAAAAAAATGGTGAGTGGCACTGTGGCACTGATTTAGGTTGGTTGATAATTTCATATAAAATTACTAAATTAAAAATTATAAAAAATTGATAATCTCATAAATATATTAATAGTCCACCAATAGGCTTTTTACACTCATAAATACTTCTTGAAATTTACCGGCACCCCCAAAAAAAGAAAGAAAAGAATTCGCAATCTCCCGCCACGAAACAAAAGAAAGTTCTGTAACAATTAAATAATAATAGCAAAGCTCACCATCTTCTCCCAACTTAATGTAAATACAAAAAGGAAATAAATCAAATTACATCTTTTTTCTCCAACTCTTTTTTCTCCAACTTACTAGGATACCAAATAAATACTCTAAAACTCAAAAAGGATACCACGAGCAAAAGCCGTTCTCGCCATGAGATTGTAATTGCGAGTTCTTTAGTGCTATTGTCTCATCTTTTCCTCATTGAAAGATTGCACCGCATAGTTCTTCATTTGCTAAAAGCAACAAACCATAAAAAAAAAAAGTTATGTGAAATTTAAGAGGTGAGCGAGCTGTGTTTGTAAGGCACGTTGAGAGAGGTGAGCGATTTCACTAGTTGAGCAGCGTTCATGAGATGAGTAGCGAGGTGAGCGAAGAGGGGTTTTTTTAAAATTATTTTTTTTGATTGAATCAAGGATGGATCTTTACTTCCTAATTTACCTAGTAGAACCACATAAGAAGAATAGAAAGAGTATATATATATATATAGGATTGATCCGGGTTGGATCAGTTCTAAAATGTCAAAACTGAAAATCGATGCGTACAGTACATGATCCATGGGTCCCAGGATTAAGAAATGCCCTAATTCCCCTGAAAACCGGATCAAGATTAGCCGAATTAGGCTGATCCAGGTCCATGGGTAATCCTCCACGGATGCTCACCCTTATGACATAGTACTCTAATTTGGTCGTTGTGACACCTCCCTATTGAGGTCAGCTAATCAATTGACAGCGAGTGCGCTAGGGTCTCGGCCTCGTTTCCATAGTGCTGCTACCGCGGCCAATGAAACCTGAGAGGATCCGCCGTCGCTCAAGGCCTCCACCACGCCGTCTCTTGTGGCCAAGACCCGCTCTCTGACCACTTTTCCTTCTCCCGCGCCCACCATCAGCTCGGTGACCCGCTTGGCTAACTCGTCCGCACTCACGAACCCGTCCTCGTCCGACATGCTCAGTGGGAGCGCCAGAGCGGCGTCCTCCACGAGAAACGCCCTGTTCACCTTCTGCTCCGCATAGAGAGGCCAGGCCACCATGGGCACGCCGGCGTGCACTGCTTCGATGATCGAGTTCCAGCCGCAATGAGTGACGAACCCGCCCACCGAGCCGTGGCTCAGCACCTGTGTCTGCGGTGCCCACGACTTCACCACCATCCCCCTCTCTCTTGTCCTCTCCAGAAATCCCTCCGGCATGAACTTCTCTATGCTCGTGTCGTCGCCATCGTTTGACCCCGATGTTGATTTTGCGGACGCATCCTGCGGCGGAGGCCGCACCACCCACAAGAATCTCACCCCGCTTCTCTCCAAACCTAATAAACGGGACAATTGAATTTGAATTAAGTTGCGGCAGGTGAAGTAATTTTTGCACGAAACGAAAGCTTACCTGAGGCCATCTCCTTCAGCTGCGCAGCGGAGAACCTTCCCTGGCTGCCAAAACACAAGAACACGACGCTTCGGCTCGGTCGCGAGTCGAGCCAACTCAAGCACTCGTGCCTTCTTTCTCTTGTGTCGCCACCGCCCTCGTCACCGTCAACCTTTGACTCAACCAAAGGCCCAACGGCAAAAAAAGGCGGAGTCGGCCGGTCTGGCACGCACAATCCTTCTTTGATGACTCTGATGATCCGACTCTCAAGCGACTCGCACGTGTTAACAATGATGCCGGACGACGAGATCATGTTCCTGCAAGCATCCAACAAGTAGCCGTACATTCTCCAGCTTCGGTCATGCATGCCCCACGGCATGTCCGAGGCCTTGATTGGAGGCAACCCAGGAATGTTCACGGTCTCGTCTCCAAGGTCCTTGAAGCTCTTGGTGGTGCTCCCGTGGAGGGTTGGAAGGTGGAGGAAGACGGCGAGGGCAGCGGCACCCGAGGTGAAGTAGTAGTAGGTCGGGACGCCAAGGGCGGCCGCCACAGGGAAGGCGGCATCTGAGAAAACATCGATGATAAGGGCTCGGAGGTCCGCGGCAGCGGCGATGGCAGCGAGGGCGAGGTGGAGGTTGGAGGTGTCACGGCGGGCCAAATCGAAGGGCGTTTGATTGCCCTCGGCTGCGGCGGCGGCGGATGGTGGAAGGTGGAGGACAGTGATGGAAGAGGAGTTGGCGACCGGAGTGGGGGCCGCGGCGGAAGCGGAGGAGAGGATGACGATGACGGAGAAGCGAGGGTGGCGTTGGAGAATGAGCCGTCCAAGCTCGAGCATGGAGACGATGTGACCCCTCAATGGCGACGGATAGAGGACTATGGTCTCCCCCATGTTTTCCTTTGTCGTACCTTACAACTTCTATTTGGGTAATGCCTGCATATGGACGTCGAAACATTTGTTCATATAGGCAAACCATATGGCGGGCGGGGTTCAATTACTTCATCCTTCACGGCTTCTTTTTTAATTTAATTTTTTTTATAAATTATTGAAAGTTCCAAAGAAATTAATTTCACATGGCGACAATCCTTAGGTAACGAGGAAGCATCTTGCAATCTTAAATTACTAGGTTTATACCCTAGCATCGCGCACCATTTTTTCTACAAAATATAAGAGAAACTAAGGTATGTCTGAATATTAAATGATATTTTATGCTGTTTATATTTTCTATGAATTCATTTAAGGTATATTTACTTATGATGCTATTTTAGTCACGTATATGCAAAAAAAAAAAAAAAAAAAGTCTAAACGAAAAAGTGCCATGTAAAGGAGTTACAAATAAGATGAAGAACTAATCAAAGGAGTTCAAAGAAACAAAACATAATAATATGCTCATTAATATGATGTAGAATCCCGAATATCACTCCATTTATTTTTATATTTCATATTATGATCTGTTTTTGCTCTTCGTGACAATTAAAAAGTTGACTTTCATGGACAAAAGTCGAATAACAAGCATCAGTTGCTACTATAAATTATCTACTTCAGTTGCTTTTGCAGTCGAATATTCATTAGGTTCTCATTCCTGGGAATAGGAAGCATTGCTTAGTGCACCCTTATAATTTCCTATGCACCACAGCGCGAAATTCAGAGAACTAATTTAGTGAGATTCACCTATTCTAAAAAGCCGCTCGTAGTTCAGCGCGTTTGGCAGCCTTGGCATATTTGATTGGTCGTACTGGATGCGATACAAAATAATGATCACTAATAAGAACCGATACCTTTCTGCTCTCTCTGACCATGTAGTAAGTATCTTCTCCGCGTCAAAAACGTCATTGCTGACGTCATCGGAAATGATTGGCCATGAAGTCCCGCCCCACGAGAAAATTATTTTAGGGAAGATGGAAGTCCGCGCTGCCTCCTCCACCGTTGAGTTCATCCCGCCCCACAGGGATATTATTTTAGGGAAGATGGAAGTGCCGCCTCTACCGTTGACTTCATGCCGCACAGAAAAAAGATAAAAATTTGAGAAAATGAGACAATTAATCCTTAAATTTTAGTTTAATGTGTAATGTAATCCCTAAAGTTCTAATTTATTTGATATTATCTTTAGCTTAATATGTATCGTAGTCCTTAAAATTTTAATTTATTGTTCTTTTATTAATTCAACTTCACGGACGATATCGGATATTTTCATATAATTCAAGAACTAGATTAAGTATATACCAAAAGTTTATGAATCATATTAAATACAAAAAAGTTGAGGAATGATATCATATATTGAGTTAAAGTTTATAAATCATATTGAATAAATTCATGAACCATTTGTGTAATGATCTCATAATAATTTATGGAAGATCTTGCAAAGCCATTCTTACTCGAGAAAATATCAGGTAGGCTTGTCTTGTCATATAAGTAGTAAAATACTTAGCACTTGCCACATGTCTAAGTGGGGCTCGCTGATTAGTCTCTTGTCCCTTTTGCACATTGCATTTCTTTTCTTCATCATCCTTTCTTCCGTTCAACCGTCGCCTTGCCCACCAAACTCTAGCCACCAACCATAGCGACCTTGCGCTCGCGTTGCTCAAAAGTGTGAATTGGATTTTTTTTTTGGTTCCTTTTGGAGTTAAAAGAGGTCTCTTCCTATTAGGATTTTGCTTGTTCTGGTTTTGAATTGGTCAGAAAAATCTAATATTTTTGTGGTCTCAAATGGTTAAGTATTTGAAGGGAGATTTTGATAGGCATGTTTGATTTCTTTATTTGTTGGACGGTGATTCCCTCCCAAGCAGCACTTCCAGGGGAGCGTAGAACTGGTACACCATCGTCCTAGCCCTCGTTAATAAGCGTTGGCTGGGTCCACCTCTTGTGGGGCCCAGCTAACATAAAACAAAACAAAAGAAAAATAAAAGAGAAAAAGGAAGAAAAGTCAAAAGGAAAGAAAGGAACAAAAAGAAAAGTAAGTGGTTGCCTCGGGCGTGACCAGAGGAGAGAGAGAAGGAGAGAGTGTCCCCACCCGAGCCGAGAGAGTTACCCGAGAGCGTGGAGAAGAAGAAAAGAAAAAGAGGCAGAACTTTGAAGTTTCCATTCCAAAGTCAAATATCGACAGAATCGGCTCAAATTAGAATATGTCGTTCATGAGATTGAAAGCTACGAGTTAATGATTTTCGTTCATCAAGATTCGCCTCTGAATTCTCTAATTACGGTTATGGTTGCCCCATTTATGTTTATCCACTTTTGTAGTGAGGAAATGAACTTATAATACTTATGTGGAGCCTCTAGTGTGTGACTGAAGAAAACTACTTTATGTATCCTATTATTCTTAGTGATTAGTGAAATTTTTTGGATGGTCCATGATTCTTCCCACATTGAATTTTCATGTTAAAACCATGGTATTGTTGTTGACTTTGTCTACTTATCATTTCTGCATTATATTTGCTTATTTCGAAGTTATATATGGCTGGTTATTGATAGAGCTAAGTTGATTTTGCTCGGTTTAGTTTCGGGGGGAGAAATTGATCTTGGATTGGGTTTAGTTTGTGATGAATTGTTGCCTAAGTTTTCCCCAACACTAAGCAATTGTTGACCTGAAGTCAGTGAGCTACAGGTTGTTCCATCAGTCGATCAAGATGTTTTCGGGCTTCACATCACAATGGCAAGCCTGAGGTTCCGAGAGAGTGTGATTGGTGATGAGCCAAAGAGGGTGTAGCAATCACAGAGCTCGAGAACGAGAGAGAGGTGGTCTAGGAAGTCGCAGGCGTCAACAATGTGCGGTGGGGTAAGCTTGTCTTTCTTTATACCAGCTCTTTATGACACGCACACTAGATGGCTTAACTGAGAGACCCTCTTCACACACATATATAAGAGCTAGTGCTTGCCAAGCTGTCTAAAATGACTAAGATAAGCAACTATGACTAGAATGCAGACGAAGAAGTCGCGGGGTCTATCGTGGGTGGTGCAAGTTGTAGGAGAAAGAGACAAAGAGACTAACAAATGAGCCCCGCCTAAATATATGGCGAAGACAAAATGGAATGTTCTACCGCCCCGTAATAAGATAAATCCACCTAATATTTTTTTTGCCCTATTGTGTTTGCCAACGTTATCGAAGTCAGTAAATTTGGCATGTAGTTACCAAATAAAATTGATAATAATGAAAGAAGAAATAATAAATTTAGTAAGCAACTCCTAGGTTGATGACCCAAATTAAAAAGTTACTTAATTGGAGGAAAGTTGATAAATTATTCTAATTAGGGTTAATAATCTCTAAAAAGGGTTAGTAATTTTAAAGCATTGCTAACAATACAAATTAAAACTTGTAAACGCTTTCTCAAATAAAAGTCAATAAGAAGCTTGATTGAGAGTTACTAGCAAAACAATTAGAGATAGGGCATAATGTAATCGGGAAAAAAATGGTGAGTGGTACTAATTTAGGTTGGTTGATAAATTCATATGTGATTTAGCAAATTTGAAGTGTGACTAAAAGAAATTTACTAAATTACAAATTTAAAAAAAAAAAAAAAGTGGATAATTTCATAAATATATTAATGGTGGACCAACAGGCCTTTTACACTTTGCAATACTTCTTGATATTCACCGTCCAAAAAAAGAAAAAAGAAAAAAAAGAATTCGTATCTCCCGCCACGAAACAGAATAATTCTGTAACAACCAAATAACAATAGCAAGCTTCCCACCTTCTCCCAACGTAATGTACATACAAAAAGGAAATAAATCAAGTTACATCTTTTTATTTTAACTTACTATTGATAACAAATAAAATGCTCAAAAACTCAAAAAGGAAACCACAAACAAAAGTAGCTTTCGCGTTGAAATTGCATTTGGCAGTTCTTCAGTGCCATTGTCTCTCCTTTTCTCATTGAAATTGTCTGAAAAATTTGGCAAGATTGCATCACATAATTCCAGCTTCCAAAAAATTCAACAAGTAAATAACGAGAGAGACTAATCAGGAGGGCCCCAGAAAAAAAAAAAAAAAATGCTAGTTACATCTGTCTGCTATATATTACATAGACATATATATAAGTCAAATGCCCGACAGGACATGCATATCCTTTCAATCCCCACGCGAAAGCCGACCTTATTAACATACATATTATTGTTATTATTACCTGATTTTTAATTTTTTATTTTTTGATCTGCTTATGCATGCATGCAAATCCCAACGACATCATATATAGAACTAGCTATCAGATTATATGTACTGTATATATAAATATATATAACAAGAACTGTGAACTCGGTCTGCTTCGAACATGGCGTTTCCTTCACCAAGCATTGCTCGCCGTCCTCCTAATCAACTTGAACTTCTCAGCTGCCTTCTCCGCCTTGGTTGGCAGTTTCCATTTCATCATCATCTGTCATGGATACAACGTTAGCGCTCAAAAAGTTCACTTGACATGTGCAGCGGTCGGGTCTGAATTGATGGGAGATCATGCTTGTAGATGAATGTTTAGACTAAATTTTACCTCCTTTCTGCGTTTCTGCTCGCTCTCCGCCTGCCCAAAACGGCAAGAAGTAGAGGATAGTCAGATTATGCAATGAATGCAGTGGCAGTTTTGAGATAGAACGATTTTTTTTTTTTTTTACCACAATCCTTTTGAGCTTCTCGTTCTCTTCTTTAAGCTGATTGAGCTCTACTTCTAACTCAACTGTGTACGCCTGCGGGAAACGCGTTGATTTATCAGAAGATGGAAAAAAAGAAAAAAAAGAAGAAGAAGGTTTTTTTGAGTAATTGGTTAGCAGGTCCTAAGTGGATGGCTACTTCTGGAATTTTAAAGAGTGAAACGTAGAGTTTGAGTCGCCCGATTTATGGCAGTCAATTGTTGATTTAAGTGAATCGGATCGACGTAAATGCATGAAGGATGCTTCAATATGATTCACATAAAGCTCTCCGACCATCTTTACAGTGTATCACAGGCTACGTTATGTTGCCTTTACTTTTTTAATTGGTTACAATCCCCGGGATGAGAATTTCACAGGCATTCTGCGAGTCTTGTTCTGCTCATCTGAGTTGTTTTGCGACGGGTTTTCTTAACGATCGTTGATGATTAGTGACTGAGCTTGATTGAATGTCTAATTTGCCATGGCCAAATATATTAATAAATGGAAGGGGAAAGGATAAAGAAGTGATTATACAACTATCAGAGGATTTATCATTTTAACTAGGATTGAAACATCATCTTGATCCTGGTGGAGAATGCTGGTTGCTGTCATACTCTAGGCTGTTGATATATGCCTATCTGTCTGTGGCTTCTAGGGCATATTAACATTATCTCTTTCTAAGCTGGAAGATTACTCAATGGCCACTCCTCTTGTTTCCTGCGATGTTGGGGCCTATTGCGGTGGCAGTGGTGGTAGATGTTCTTGGATGGGCATACCAGGCATTCAAGCCCCCGCCTCCAAAGATATGTGGCTCGAGAAATGGTCCTCCAGTCACGTCCCCCAGGGTCAAACTCAGTGACGGGAGGTATTTAGCTTACAGGGAGATCGGTGCTCCGAAGGAAGAGGCTAAGTACAAAGTTATTGTAATCCATGGGTTCAACAGCTTCAAGGATCTCAATTTACCAATTCCACAAGTAGGGAACGTCTCTGCTTTTCTTTACTGATGTAGATCGTATGATTTGACTGACCAATAATTGTCGCCTATTTCTCATGTCGCGGGTGTCACATCCAATTACTGCACTTTCTCATGTGTTTATTTCCCAAAACGTACTTTATGGGAGAAAATTCATTGTTAATAAATAAAAAAAAAATTAGCTATACCGGCAGAGTTAAAGGTGGCAAATTCAGCATCAGAATGTCACTGCACCATCACACAACAGCTTTGGATACGAGGATGTTGAACTGAGGCCGTTTTTGGGTGAAGAAAACTAAAAATTGTTTGTGGCATTTTGCACTGAACAAAAATATGATTTGTCTTTGCATCATGGATTTTCAGCTTGCCCTCTGCAGTAATGCCTTTTGACTTCCCAATCTGATGTGTGTAGTCCTTTACTAATGGTGATTGATTGCCGGCATTTCTGCATCTTTATCAAATATGGTAGAAGTCTTGAGGATTATGGTACAATCATCATCGTGTTTTCTTTTACAGGAACTTATAGAGGAGCTAAAAATATACTCTCTTTTTCGACAGAGCAGGTTATGGGGATAGTGATCCAAATCCATCTCGCACTATGAAAAATGAGGCATCAGTTATTGAAGAATTAGCTGACCGGTTACAGATTGGGTCCAGCTTTTACGTGATTGGGATCTCAATGGGCGCCTACCCGGCTTCGGGTTGCCTCAGATATATACCCCACCGGCATTGTTCTAGCCATTAGCTTTTCAAGTTTGATTGCCCACTTCTCATGTTTATCGACCTGTCCTCACATGTAGGTTATCGGGAATTTCCCTTGTTGTCCCTTTTGTGCACTACTGGTGGCATTCATTTCCTTCCATGCTATTAAGGGAGGCCTTTGGAAAATTGCAAGTGCTCGATCAATGGACATTTCGAGTCGCTCATCATGCCCCTTGGTTACTTTACTGGTGGATGACCCAAAAATGGTTTACCTCGCTAAGCATGATGGCTGGAAACATGAAGATTTTCAGCCCAGGAGATATGGAAATTATCAAGAGCTGTGGGGACAAAATTAACCTTTGTCAGGTAAGTTGTATTTTCTAATGCATTTATAAGAACAGTTCGCTTTTTGTTATGTTGATGCAAACAGAAGTATTTCCTTGCTGAGAGATGTCTCGCTTTAAAAGCTAGTGCTGCAAATGCAAAGCTATTTCATGCTCAGATGCACTAAAGGCTGGAGATCTTCGTTGGCAGAACATAATGATGAAAAACCATTTTTTCAGAACATGTTGACACAGATGCTACCATCCTCTGTCGCAACAGAGATGACTCTCCTCATTGAGATATTTCTTATTCAGATCTGTAAACTTGTGTCGACCATCTCATGGTTTTACTTGATTTTGTTTGATGGATAGTGTTTGAAAATAAATTGATCAACCATTTCTTATCTGCGACTTAGTAAGGAAAGTACAATCATTTTTGGGTCATCAAAGTCCGGGCGTGAAAGATTTAGAAACATTTTGTGTAACTGCAATGTTTTGGAATTCAGGAAAAGATACAGCACCAAGGTGTTCATGAATCTCTACACCGGGATTTAATAGCAGGTTATGCAAGCTAAGAATTTGATCCCCTGGAACTGGAAAACCCTTTTCCCGACAATCAGGGCTCGGTCCACCTTTGGCAAGGGATGGAAGACCGCATAATTCCATGTGAGATTAACCAGTACATTGCACAGAAACTTCCATGGATTCGTTACCACGAGGTGCCCAACGGCGGACACTTGTGCATCTTCGAGAGCGATCTTTGTGTTGCTGTGATATGGGCACTTTTACTAGGATAAGCTTTGCTTGTGCGGGGAACCTACCCACCTCGCCTTGAACAAATTCCATGTAACCGGTGAGGCTCCTGGAGATCATTGGCTTGTGTATGGACTGGTGCACCCTGTTGAACGAGTCAATGTTTCTGGTTTGTTTTTTATGTGTTAATAGTCTATTAAGCACTTCTATTATGTGGATTGGTTGTTGTATGTGTGAAGTTAGTGGGCTGTGGTGGTTATTTGTTTTTGTAAAGCCTATATAAAGGCTATGGCGTTAGTTTTTTACGTGGGTGGTTCTGCAGACGGTTCATCTATTTTTGTGTATATCAGTATCTCCTCTGTTCTCCTCTGTTTTTAACGCTGCTCTTGTGCATATCTGCATATCTGCATCTCCTCTGTTTTTTAACATTGGTATCAGAGCCGAGGTTAGGAAGAAAAGTGTGTGTTTGAGTGCTGTAAAAAGGTGAGAACCAAAAGAAAGTTTTTATTGCAGCAAGTACTTTCATTTGCAGCAGTCAAAGGAGAGTATTGCAGCAGGTTATTTTCGTTTGTAGCAGCAGCATGTTGCTTTTGTGGTGGTTCTGTTTTGCAGCAGTAGTAATGGCCTCAGAAACATTTGTACAACCTGCTATTCCACACTTTGATGGTCACTATGATCATTGGAGCATGCTAATGGAGAATTTTCTCAAGTTCAAGGAGTATTGGGATGTTGTTTCTTTGGGAGTTGCCGAACCTGATGAAGGAGTTGTGTTAACGGCAGCGCAAAGAACGGCTTTGGATGCATTAAAATTGAAGGATCTCAAGGCCAAAAACTATCTTTTCCAAGCAATTGACAGATCCATTTTGGAGACAATTCTTTGCAAGGATACCTCCAAGGAAATATGGGATTCCATGAAGAAAAAGTATCAAGGCTCGGCAAGAAGCAAAAGAGGCAGCAGCTTCAAACGCTTTGTTCGGAGTTTGAAATGCTACAAATGAAGTCGGGAGAGAGAATCACAGATTTCTTCTCTCGGACAATGGCAATAGTTAATAAGATGCGGATTCATGGCGACAAGACAGAGGATGTCATCATCGTTGAAAAGATTCTTCGATCTTTGACACCAAAGTTCAACTTTATTGTTTGTTCCATAGAAGAAGCCAAGGACATTGAAGAACTTTCCATTGATGAGTTGCAAGGATCCTTGTTAGTTCATGAACAAAAACTCCTACAACAAGAGACGAAGAGCAAGCTTTGAAGGTCTCAACTGGAGATCATTCTTCATCGGCGGCAAGGGTGAACAAAGGAAGAGGCGAGAGGAAGGGAGAACAACGATCACAGCAACTTCAGCTTTGATTAAAAGTCTGAAAGCTATTCCTATCGTGATTTCCAAGGGAGAGGAAGACGTCGTGGAGGACGACATTCAACTAGTTTTAGGCCAAGGTCAGCAGACAAATCCAAAGTTGAGTGTTTTAGATGCCACAGGTATGGGCATTACAAATCTGAATGTCGAACTAATTTGAATAAACAAAGAATTGAAAGAACTAACTTTGCTGAAAAAGAAGAAGAAGTATCTCTTTTAATGGTGTGCCATGAGAAGGAAGAAACTCAACCAAACATGTGGTATTTCGACACTGGTTGTAGCAATCACATGTGTGGAGACAAGAAAATGTTTTTTGATCTAGATGAAACATACAACAACACCGTAAAGTTTGGTGATAATTCCATTGTGTCGGTGATGGGGAAAGGAACAGTGGCAATTCATCCAAAAGGGACTTCGGTACAAACTATCTCAAATGTATTGTATGTCCCTGAATTGAAGACTAATCTGTTAAGTGCTGGTCAGCTGCAAGAGAAGGGATATGAAATCTCTATTAAAGGTGGGATTTGTAGAATCCAAGATGAGAAGTTGGGTTTAATTGCCGAAGTCAAAATGGCGGGCAATCGGATGTTTCCACTATATCTCCACAACACTACAAATTCATGTTTCTTTGCAAGATTGAAGGAGGAAGCTTGGTTATGGCATTTTCGCTATGGGCATCTAAATTTCGGTGGGTTGCGAACACTATATAAAAAGAGATGGTGGAGGGTCTTCCTCAAATCTCTGCTCCTTTGGAAATTTGTGAAGATTGTGTTGTTAGCAAGCAACATCGTGCTCAATTTCCACAAAGAAAATCGTGGAGAGCAAAAAGTCCGTTGGCGTTGGTTCATTCAGATATTTGCGGACCAATATCTCCAATTTCCAATGGAGGTAAACGGTATATCATTACCTTCATCGATGATTTTAGCCGGAAGATTTGGGTATATTTTTTGCAAGAAAAATCTGAAGCTTTTGTAGCTTTCAAGAACTTCAAAGCACTTGTTGAAAAGGATGGAGGAAATCAAATAAAGGTCATTCGCACGGATCGTGGTGGAGAGTACAACTCACTTGAGTTTATAGATTTTTGTGTGAAGCATGGCATCAAGAGACAACTTATAGCAGCCTATACACCACAGCAAAATGGCGTATGTGAGAGGAAGAATCGTACCATTCTGAATATGGTGCGAAGTCTCTTGAGGGGAAGTGGAATTCCAAAAAGTTTCTGGCTTGAAACAGTCAATTGGAGCATTCATATTTTAAATAGAAGTCCCACTCTAGCTGTTCAAAATATGACACCGGAAGAAGCATGGAGCGGCCAAAGACCTGTAGTAGATCACTTCAGGATTTTTGGGTGCATTGCCTACGCCCATGTTCCTAACCAAAAGAGGAAGAAGCTAAATGACAAGGGAGTCAAATGTGTTTTTCTTGGCATTAGTGATCAATCAAAAGCCTATAAACTTTATGATCCTATGACCAAGAAAATCATTATTAGCCGTGATGTGATTTTTGATGAAGAACAAACTTGGCCGTGGGGTGAGCAAGGTGTTGGTAAGCAAATTCCAACGAATTTTGAAGATGAAAATGGGCTGGTGCAGCAATCCACAACAACCCAAATTGCCACGGGCGGTGTCAAAGTACAAAGCAGCGGATGCGGAACCTGAAGATCGGCCTCATCGTGTTCGACGGAGGCCTGCATGGATGAGTGATTATGAAGTAACAGGAGTTGATCAATATGAAGATTCACTTATCCATTTTGCTTTATTTTCAGATTGTGATCCAACAACTTTTGATGAAGCAGTACAAAAAGAAAATTGGAGGATAGCAATGGATGAAGAAATTGCAGCTATTGAGAGGAATAACACTTGGGAGTTAATAGATCTTCCAAAAGGACACAAAACAATTGGAGTCAAGTGGGTGTACAAGAAAAAATTGAACAAGAATGGTGAAGTTGATAAGTATAAGGCACGCTTGGTGGCGAAAGGCTACAAGCAAGAATTTGGAGTGGATTACAAAGAAGTATTTGCACCTGTAGCAAGACTTGACACAATCAGATTGGTAATTGCATTAGCAACGCATAATTCATGGCCTATCTTCCAATTGGATGTGAAGTCAGCATTCTTGCATAGTGATCTTCAAGAAAAGGTATTTGTTGATCAACCTTTTGGTTATGTGAAGCTCGGTAGTGAATATAAAGTTTATAAATTAAAAAAGGCACTATATGGGTTAAAACAAGCTCCCCGAGCTTGGTATAGTTGCATTGATGCCTATTTCTTGAAGAAAGGTTTTAGAAAATGTCCATATGAGCATACACTCTTTATTAAAATTGGTGATGATGGAAAGTTGCTTCTTGTATGCTTATATGTGGATGATCTTATTTTTACTGGGAGTAATAGTGCCATGTTTGACAAATTCAAGGAGTCTATGATGGATGAATTTGAGATGACTGATCTTGAATTAATGCATTATTTTCTGAGCATAGAAGTAATTCAATCTGCAGCTGCAATCTTTATGTCTCAAAAGAAGTATGTTCAAGAGATTTTGGACAGGTTTCAAATGAATAATTGTAACGCCGTGACTACTCCAACTGAAGTTGGATTGAAGCTCTTGAAAGATCCTAATGGAAGCAAGGTGGATAGCATTCTCTACAAGCAAATTGTTGGAAGCTTGATGTATTTGATGGGGACAAGACCAGATATCATGTATGCTGTGAGCCTTATAAGCAGGTATATGGAGCACCCAACAGAGTTACATTTACAAGCTGCAAAAAGGATTTTTCGCTATTTGCAAGGAACTAAAAATGTTGGGCTGTTCTATAAAAAGGGAGAAAAGTCAAATTTGTTTGGGTTTACAAATAGCGATTATGCTGGAGATGTTGATGATAGAAGAAGTACTTCAGGTATGTATTCATGCTTTGTTCAGGGCCGGTTTCATGGTCTTCAAAGAAGCAATCAATTGTTACTTTATCAACAACTGAAGCAGAATTTGTTGCTGCAACTTCATGCGCCTGTCAAGCCATATGGTTACGGAAGATTCTTGAAGAGCTTTAGTTCAAACAGCAAGAAGCAACTATAATCTATTGTGACAACAGCTCAGCTATCAAGCTGTCCAAAAATCCAATTCTACATGGGAGGAGCAAGCATATAGATGTGAAGTACCACTTCTTAAGAGATCTTACAAAGGATGAAGTAGTTGAGCTAGTTTTCTATAGAAGTGAAGATCAAGTGGCTGATATATTCACCAAGCCCCTAATGTTGTCCATGTTTTAGAAGCTGAGAAAGCTCCTTGGTGTTCGTTTGTTGGATATTCCAAATTGAGAGAAGGTCCTTTAAACTGATTGTTTGCAACATCAGTTTAAGGGAGGGAATGTTGAACGAGTCAATGTTTCTGGTTTGTTTTTTATGTGTTAATAGTCTATTAAGCACTTCTATTATGTGGATTGGTTGTTGTACGTGTGAAGTTAGTGGGCTGTGGTAGTTATTTGTTTTTGTAAAGCCTATATAAAGGCTATGGCGTTAGTTTTTTACGTGGGTGGTTTTGCAGACGGTTTCTCTGTTTTTGTGTATATCAGTATCTCCTCTGTTCTCCTCTGTTTTTAACGCTGCTCTTGTGCATATTTGCATATCTGCATCTCCTCTGTTTTTTTAACACACCCCGCGTAGGTGAGGGAATTAGCTTCTCTAATCATTTTCTGGTGACAAGTGTGTCAGTGTCGCCTTGGACTTTAAGATGATTGAGATCTCTAGTTGCTTGCTATGCATATGCTTGATGATTGGTCTCTTCCTAATTCGATGTTCTGCTTTCTTACTCGCTTTGCTTCCTTATCTCTAGCACTAGTTCTCTATGCTTGCTGTTTCAGACGCAGCAATCCACTGTACAGAATCAGTCTGATATGCATTTGTTGAACATGTTCAAAGATGTCCCTTTTTCTTTGAACTCGAGATTGGTCTCGGTTTATCTTGAAAACAAGCGTCTCCTTCAGAATGTGAGCATTAGAACTTCCAAATGGAAAAACTGGTTTATCGAAAATCTAGCTAACAAACTAAGACACCCGCTCCATGTTTTTTGTTTATTTTTGGTGTACTTCATGGGAAACAGTTCGACATAGTACTCTAATTTGGTCATTTTGACACCTCCCTGTTGAGGTCAGCCAATCAATGGACAGTGAGTGCACTAGGGTCTCAGCCTCGTTTCCATAGTGCCGCCACCGTGGCCAATGAAATCTGAGAGGATCCGCCGTCGCTCAAGGCCTCCACCACGCCGTCTCTTGCGGCTAAGACCCGCTCTCTGACAACTTTTCCTTCTCCCGAGCCCTCCATCAGCTCGGCGACCCGCTTGGCTAACTCGTCCGCACTCACGAACCCGTCCTCGTTCGACATGCTCAGTGGGAGCGCCAGGGCGGCGTCCTCCACGAGAAACGCCCTGTTCACCTTCTGCTCCGCGTAGAGAGGCCAGGCCACCAATGGCACGCCGGCGTGCACTGCTTCGATAGCCGAGTTCCAGCCGCAGTGAGTGACGAACCCGCCCACCGAGCCGTGGCTCAGCACCTGTATCTGCGGTGCCCACGACTTCACCACCATCCCCCTCTCTCTTGTCCTCTCCAGAAATCCCTCCGGCATGAACTTCTCTATGCTCGTGTCGTCGCCATCGTTTGACCCCGATGTTGATTTTGCGGACGCATCCTGCGGCGGAGGCCGCACCACCCACAAGAATCTCACCCCGCTTCTCTCCAAACCTAATAAACAGGACAATTGAATTTGAATTAAGTTGCGGCAGGTGAAGTAATTTTTGCACGAAACGAAAGCTTACCGGAGGCCATCTCCTTCAGCTGCGCAGCGGAGAACCTTCCCTCGCTGCCAAAACACAAGAACACGACGCTTCGGCTCGGTTGCGAGTCGAGCCAACTCAAGCACTCGTGCCTTCTTTCTCTCTTGTCGCCACCGCCCTCGTCGCCGTCAACCTTTGACTCAACCAAAGGCCCAACGGCAAAAATAGGCGCAGTCGGCCGGTCTGGCACGCACAATCCTTCTTTGATGACTCTGATGATCCGACTCTCAAGCGACTCGCACGTGTTAACAATGATGCCGGACGACGAGCTCATGTTCCTGCAAGCATCCAAGAAGTAGTCGTACATTCTCCAGCTTCGGTCAAGCACGTCCCACGGCATGTCCGTGGCCTTGATTGGAGGCAACCCAGGAATGTTCAGGGTCTCGTCTCCAAGGTCCTTGAAGCTCTTGGTGGTGCTCCCGTGGAGGGTTGGAAGGTGGAGGAAGGCGGCGAGGGCAGCGGCACCTGAGGTGAAGTAGTAGTAGGTCGGGACGCCAAGTGCGGCCGCCACAGGGAAGGCGGCATCTGAGAAGACATCGATGATAAGGGCTCGGAGGTCCGCGGCAGCAGCAATGGCAGCGAGGGCGAGGCGGAGGTTGGAGGCGTCGTGGCGGGCCAAATCGAAGTGTGTTTGCTTGTCCTCGGCTGTGGCGGCAGCAGATGGTGGAAGGTGGAGGACAGTGATGGAAGAGGAGTTGGCGGCCAGGGTGGGGGCGGCGGCGGGCAGCGGAAGCGGAGGAGAGGATGACGATGACGGAGAAACGAGGGTGGCGTTTGAGAATGAGCCGTCCAAGCTCGAGCATGGAGACGATGTGACCCCTCAAATGCGACGGATAGAGGACTACGGTCTCCCCCATGTTTTCCTTTGTCGTACCTTACAACTTCTATTTTGGTAATGCCTACATATGAACGTCGAAACATTTGTTTATATAGGCAAACAGTATGGCGGGCGGGGTTCAATTACTTCATCCTTCTCGGCTTCTTTTTTAATTTCATTTTTTCATAAATCATCAAAAGTTCCGAAGAAATTAAATTCTTATGGCAACAATCCTTAGGTAACGAGAAAGTATCTTGCAATCTTAAATTGCTAGGTTTATACCCTAACATCGCCCACCCTTTTTTCTACAAAATATAAGAGAAACTAAGATATGTATAGATATTAAATGATATTATGCTGTTTATATTTTCTATGAATTCATTTAAAGTACATTTACTTATGATGCTATTTTAGTCACGTATATGTAAACAAAAAAAAAATCTAAACGAAAAAGTGATAAGTTAAGGAGTTACAAATAAGATGACGAACTAATCAAAAGAGTTAAAATAAACAAAATATAATAATATGCTCATTAATGTGGTGTAGAGCTCGAATATTGCTCCATTTACTTTTGTTTTTCATATTATGATCAGTTTTTGTTCTTCGTGACAATTAAAAAGTTGACTTTCGCCGGCCAAAGTTGAATAATGAGCATGGGTTGTTACTATAAATTATTTACTTCAACTGCTTTTGCAGTACTCGAATATTCATTGCATTCCCGGGAGTAGGAAGCATTGCTTAGCACACCCTTATAATTTCATATGGAAAACTGCCGCCCGAAACTCAGAGAACTAATATAGTGAGTTTTACCGATTTTAAAAAGCCGCTTGTAGCTCAGCGCGTTTAGCGGCCGTGGCATATTCAATTGTCCGTACTGGCAGTGGTGCAAAATAATGATCAAGGATAAGAAGGACACCTTGCTGCTCTGACTATGTAGTATCTTGTCCGCGTCAAGAACGTCATTGCTGATGTCATCGGAACGTGATTGGCCACAAAGTCCCGCCCCATAAGAATATTATTTTAGTCTAATGTGTAATATAATCCCTAAAGTTCTAATTTATTTAATATTATCTTTAGCTTAATATGTATCGTAGTCATTGAACTTTTAATTTATTGTTCTTTTATTAACTCAACTTCACGGACGATATCGGATATTTTCATATAATTAAGGAACTATATTGAATATATATTAAAAGTTCATGAATCACATTAAACACAAAAAAAATTGAGGGATGATATTATATATTGAGCTAAAGTTCATGTAATAAATTTATGAATCATTTGTGTAATGATCTCATAATAATTTAAAGAAGACTTTGCAAAGCCATTGCTATTCGAGAAAATATCAAATAGGTTTGTCTTGCCATATAGGTAGTAAAATACTCAATTCAGCACTTGCCATGTGAGCTCCACTGATTAGTCTCTTGTCCCTTTTGCACCTTGCATTTCTTTTATTCACATATAGGTAGTAAAATACTCAATTCAGCACTTGCCATGTGAGCTCCATTGATTAGTCTCTCGTCCCTTTTGCACCTTGCATTTCTTTTATTCACATATAGGTAGTAAAATACTCAATTGAGCACTTACCATGTGAGCTCCACTAATTAGTCTCTCGTCCCTTTTGCACCTTGCATTTCTTTTATTCATCCCATTGCGTTGCCCACGAAACCCCCACCACCAACCACAACGACGTAGCACTGGCGTTGCTCAAGTGTGAATTGGATTTTTTTTTTTTTCTTATGGAGTTAAAAGAGGTTTCTTCCTATTAGGATTTTGTTTGTTCTGGTTTTGAAAATCTAATATTTTTGTGGTCTCAAATGGTTTAGGAATTTGAAGGGAGATTTTGATAGGCATGTTTGATTTCTTTATTTGTTGGACGGCGATTCCCTCCCAAGTAGCACTTCCAGCGGAGCGTAGAACTGGATCCCCATCTCGCCCTCCACTAGGGGTGATCGGTTCCCGGTTCGGTCCGGTTCCAAGGTGGAACCGGGAACCGGACCCGGAGAATCGGTTCCCAATTTTGGGAACCGTGGACCGGACCGTTGGTCTTAGGACCGAGAACCGGACCGGACCATCGGTTCCGGTCCGGTCCGGTCCGGTCCAAAAGAATTGGCACTTTCTTTTTTCACTAAAGAATTACCATTCACTAAAGAATAATCATGCTCCAGACCAATCAATCAAATTCGGTTTCCGAGCAATCTAATAAAACTACTCACACATGTTTCTACGTGCAAAATATTCAAACTTCACTTGTGTGAATATCAATCATAGTTTATGTGTTTCATGCTTAATTTTAAGCATAAAACCCATGAACAACGTGATTAAAGGTTGTGCTTGGCTTAGGTTTTATAGACAATCTCTCTTATATACTTTGAATGTTTAGTCGATATGAGACTTTTTAAGGCTTGAAGTGCCTTGTCGTTTGCAAGTGAGGGGAGCAAGAGAGAGTGTGAGCATGAGGAGAGTTTTTCTATAAATAAAGAGTAACAACAAGAGTTTTGGTGGTCTCTTGGCCACATAAGAGGTTATTACCTAAATTGCAATTTCGATTGCAATAAGTTTCATATATAATATTCATATATTATATGTGTTTATATATTATATGAATATAAATTATATATAAAAAAATTTGGTCCTGGTCGGTCCGGTTCCCACCTTGGAATCGGGAACCGGACCAACCGGCCGCCGGTTCCAAGATTAGGAACCGGGAACCAGGACCCACGGCCGTGGGAACCGCCCAAAACCGGCCGGTCCGGTCGGGTTCGGTCCGGTCCTGGTTCGGGCGGTTTCCGTTGCACACCCCTACCCTCCACCATTGTCCTTGCCCTCATCAATAAGTGTTGGCTGGGTCCACCTCTTGTGGGCCCAGCTAACATAAAACAAAACAAAAGAAAAACAAAAGTGAAATAGGAAGAAAAGTCAAAAGGAAAGAAAACAATAAAAAGAAAAGTAAGTGATTGCCTCGGGCAAGACCAGAGGAGAGAGTGTCCCCACCAGAGAGAGTTACCCGAGAGCGTGGAGAAGAAGAAAAGAAAAAGAGGCAGAACTTTAGAGCTTCCATTCGAAAGTCAAATATTGACGGAATTGGTTCAAATTAAAATATGTCATATTAACGGAATTGGCTCAAATTAGAATATGTCGTTCATGAGATTGAGAGTTACGAATTAATGATTTTCGTTCATCAAGATTCATCTCTGAATTCTCCAATTACGGTTATAATTGTCTCTCTTTATACCGGCTCTTTATGACACACACACTAGATGGCTTAACTGAGAGACCCTCTTCACACACATATATAAGGGCTAGTGCTTGCGGAGCTATCTAAAATGACTAAGATAAGCAACTATGACTAGAATGCAAACGAAGAAGTCGTGGGGTATGTTGTGGGTGGTGCAAGTTGTAAGAGAAAGAGACAAAGAGACTAACAAATGAGCCCCGCCTAAACATATGGCTAAGACAAAATGGAATGTTCTACCGCCCCGTAATAAGATAAAAATCCACCTAATATATATATTTTTTTTTGCCCTATTGTGTTTGCTAACGTTATCGAAGTCAATAAATTTGGCACGTAGTTACCAAATAAAATTGATAATAATGAAAGAAGAATTAATAAATTTAGTAAGCAACTCCTAGGTTGATGACCCAAATTAAAAAGTTACTTAATTGGAGGAAAGTTGATAAATTATTCTAATTAGGGTTAATAATCTCTAAAAAGGATCAGTAAACTTAAAGCATTGCTAAGAATACAAATTAAAATTTGTAAACGATTTTCTCAAATAAAAGTCAATAAGAAGCTTGATTGAGAGTTACTAGCAAAACAATTAGAGATAATGTAATCGGGAAAAAAATGGTGAGTGGTACTAATTTAGGTTGGTTGATATTTTCATATGTGATTTAGCAAATTTGAAGTGTGACTAAAAGAAATTACTAAATTACAAATTATAAAAAAAGTGGATAATTTCATAAACATATTAATGGTGGACCAACAGGCCTTTTACACTTTGCAATACTTCTTGAAATTCACCGTCCAAAAAAAGAAAAAAAAAAAAAGAATTCGTATCTCCCGCCACGAAACAGAGTAATTCTGTAACAACCAAATAATAATAGCAAGCTTCCCACCTTCTCCCAACGTAATGTACATACAAAAAGGAAATAAATCAAGTTACATCTTTTTATTTTAACTTACTATTGATAACAAATAAAATACTCAGAAGTTCAAAAAGGAAACCAAAAACAAAAGTAGCTTTCGCGTTGAAATTGCATTTGGCAGTTCTTCAGTGCCATTGTCTCTCCTTTTCTCATTGAAATTGTCTGAAAAATTTGGCAAGATTGCATCACATAGTTCCAGCTTCCAAAAGATTCAACAAGTAAATAACGAGAGAGACTAATCAGAAGGGCCCCAGAAAGACAAAAAGGAAATGCAAGTTACATCTGTCTGCAATATATTACGTAGACATGTACATATATATAAGTCAAATGCCCGACAGTACATGCATACCCTTTCAATCCCCACGCGAAAGCCGACCTTATTAACATACATATTATTGTTATTATTACCTAATTTTTTATTTTTTATTTTTTGATCTGCTTATGCATGCATGCAAATCTCAACGACATCATATAAATAACTAGCTATCAGATTATATGTACTGTATATATAGATATATATAACAAGAACTGTGAACTCGGTCTGCTTCGAACATGGCGTCTCCTTCACCAAGCATTGCTCACCGTCCTCCTCATCAACTTGAACTTCTCAGCTGCCTTCTCCGCCTTGGTTGGCAGTTTCCATTTCATCATCATCTGTCATGGATACAACGTTAGCGCTCAAAAAGTTCACATGACACGTGCAGCAGTCGGGTCTGAATTGATGCGAGATCATGCTTGTAGATGAATGTTTAGACTAAATTTTACCTCCTTTCTGCGTTTCTGCTCGCTCTCTGCCTGCCCAAAACGGCAAGAAGTAGAGGATAGTCAGATTATAAAGTGAAGTAAGTGAGCGCAGTGGCAGTTTTGAGATAAAACGAATTTTTTTTTTTTTTTTACCACAATCCTTTTGAGCTTCTCGTTCTCTTCTTTAAGCTGATTGAGCTCTACTTCTAACTCAACTGTGTACGCCTGCGGGAAACGCGTTGATTTATCAGAAGATGGAAAAAAAGAAAAAAAAAAGGTTTTTTTGAGTAATTGGTTAGCAGGTCCTAAGTGGATGGCTGCTTCTAGAATTTTAAAGAGTGAAACGTAGAGTTTGTGTCCGATTTATGGCAGTCGATTGTTGATTTAAGTGAATCGGATCGACATAAATGCATGAAGGATGCTTCAATATGATTCACATAAAGCTCTCCGACCATCTTTACTGTGTATCACAGACTACGTTATGTTGCCTTTACTTTTTTAATTGGTTACAATCCCGGGATGAGATTTTCACAGGCATTCTGCGAGTCTTGTTTTGCTCATCTGAGTCGTTTTGTGACAGGTTTTCTTAACGATCGTTGATGATTAGTGACTGAGCTTGATTGAATGTCTAATTTGCCGTGGCCAAATATATTAATAAATGGAAGAGGAAAGATAAAGAAGTGATTATACAACTATCAGAGGATTTATCATTTTAATTAGGATTGAAACATCATCTTGATCCTGGTGGAGAATGCTGGTTGCTGTCATACTCTAGGCTGTTGATATATGCATATCTGTCTGTGGCTTCTAGGGCATATTAACATTATCTCTTTCTAAGCTGGAAGATTACCCAATGGCCACTCCTTTTGTTTCAAGCAATGTTGGGGCCTATTGCGGTGGCAGTGGTGGTAGGTGTTCTTGGATGGGCATACCAGGCATTGAAGCCCCCGCCTCCAAAGATATGTGGCTCGAGAAATGGTCCTCCAGTCACGTCCCCCGTGTGAAGAAAAATGGAATGAACAACAACGATGAAATGAAAGTGTTTCTGATCCTCTATTCTGTATTCAATGAACAGTTGGAGAAAATGTTCATCCGAGAGCTCAATCCACATATTCCCCTTCTTCTCTCTTTTATACTACATGATCTAAAGAAACGAAGAAGGAAGAAACAGAATTAACAGAAAAAAAAAAAACTGTTGCTTATTTTGTCAGTATTGTAAAACAGAATAACGGTTCTTTATTAATAAAGCTCCATTTGTATTACCACCGCCTTGGTGGCCGCGATGGTTTGGGCTCGGGGAGGAGTTCGAATCCCCTCATGGTCGCTTGGGGTCTTAAGTGGGACACCGAGGGTGGTGGGTCCTCCCGCTTACGTGTTCCCCCAGGTTTACTCGCCGGCTGCCAGCTGTACAGGGTTCTTAGGTCACCAAAAAAAAATAAAAAATAAAATAAAAATAAAGCTCCATTTGTATTCAAACACGTGGAGCTCTGAATTGAGCTCTGAGTTGGGCTTCTGACTTTGTCGACTTTGTTCTTCTTAGTTGAACCTCCATTGACTCCATGTGCACTTGTAGCTAATACAGCTGTCGACTTACTACTCTTTCTTGTAGTAGCAGCATATTCCTCCTTTTCTCTTTGATAAAACAGCAACATTTGCTGAGTTTGCTTGTGTAGACTTTACTTCCACAAGCTTTGTTTCATGATCTTTAACATCCCCCCGCAAATTGGGAAGGGGTATATAACCTAGACCCAATTTAGTGAGAAGAGTAGAGTGTGCTAAATGGGATAAAGATTTAGTAAAGATATCAGCAAGCTGATGAGTAGTAAGAACATATTGAACAGCTAGGGACCCTGAGGACACTTTCTCTCAAACAAAATGAAAATCCACTTTAATATGTTTAGTGCAAGCATGTAGAATAGGATTAGCAGTAAGAGAAATAACAGACTTATTGTCACAAAACAAAATTGTTTGTGCAGACAGACATATGCCAATGTCACAAAGAACAAAGCTGATCCATGTAAGATCAGCCGTAGTTGATGCAAGAGCTCGGTACTCAACTTTTGTTGATGAACGAGACACAGTAGGTTGTCTCTTTGCTGACCAGGAAATGAGGTTAGAGCCAATATATGTGCAGAAACCAGTAGTTGATGGCCTGGTAGCATTACATCCAACCCAATCAGCATAAGAAAATCCATATAGGTTCATAGAGCTGTTAGAATGGATGAAAATACCAAAATTAACAGTTCATTTAACATAGCGAAGAACCCTTTTTAGCTTATGAAAATCTCCAAGTGTTGGATGCTGCATTTTCTAACATAAGAGATTTGTTGCATAGGCAAGAACTGGTCGAGTTATGGTGAGGTATTGAAGACCACCAACTAGACTTTTATACTCAAGTGGATTGGTCAAGAGAATGTCATCAGTTGCCATGATGGTTGATCTCAAAGACAGAGGAGTTGAAATAGGTTTACACTCTTTCATGTTAGCTTGGGTAAGAAGATCAAGAGCATACTTTGTCTGACAAAGAAACAGATCTTGGGATGTACGTTTGGCTTCAATTCCTAAGAAATAATGAAGGTATCCAAGATCTTTCATGTGGAATTGAAGACTTAGAGACTTGATCAGTTTAGATAGCAATTGATCTGAGCTGCCAGTTAGCACAATATCATCTACATAGAGCAGCAAAAGTACTGTATTTGATCCATTATGAAACACAAAAAGTGAAGGATCAGTTGTGCTGCAAAAGAAGCCATTTTCAAGAAGAAAATTGCTAAACTTATCAAACCAACCACGCGGTGCTTGTCGAAGACCATATAAGGATTTCTTAAGGAGATACACATATTGAGATTTTTTAGGATGTATAAAACCTGGTGTCTGTTCCATATACACTGTCTCATGTAATGTTCCATGTAGGAAGGCATTTTTAACATCAAGTTGATGTATTGACCAATGCTTCATCATTGCCACAAAGAGAACTATGCGAATTATGGCATGTTTAATAACAGGACTGAAGGTTTCTGTGAAATCGACTCCTTCTTCTTGATGAAATCATTTAGCTACTAACCGAGCATTTAACTTGTCAAGACTCCCATCAGGTGCGAGCTTAGTTTTAAACAGCCATTTACAACCTATGACATTCATTTGATTAGTTCGAGGAACTAATTTCCAAGTCTGGTTTTTATACAAAGCATCCATTTCATCTTGCATTGCTTTATACCTGCCTTTATCTGCCAATGCTAACTTAACTGATTTTGGTTCAAGAGGAACCTTATATTCAACTAAACATGCATATTTAGGATTTGGCTTTACAATGCTAGATTTTAGTCGTGTTTGCATGGGGTGAACAGAGAGTGTACCTTGTGTATTAGGTGGAGAATCGAATTGTGCTTGATCAGTAGTGATCTCAGTTGATATTTCAAGTGTTTGAATAGGACCTGCCTATTCTCCAAAGGCTAAGTGAGACTGTGACTATAAGAGATGTGAATTTTGTGATATTGTAACAGGATATGATGTATTGATGTGGATATTTTCCAATATTCCATTATCTTGTAAATGTCCTATAGATTCATTTGAGTGATACCTCATTTGTTCTGCACTCGTGGAGTCTAGAAGATTAACTTCATCTATCCACTGTTGATACAAAGCAGTACACTGATTGTACTCTGTTGTTAGTCTATTAGTGAAGGGAAAGACTCTTTCATCAAACACCACATGGTGACTGATATATATATATATATATATGTCCATTAGTAGGCAGAAGGCAACGATATCCTTTGTGACTTTCACTGTATCCCAGAAATACACATGTGAGTGATCGTGGATCAAGTTTATGTTGTGCATATGGTCTGAGACAGGGGTAGCATGCACATCCAAATACCCTCAAATGTTCATAACTTGGCTTCTGTTGATAAATTTTGCTGTAGGGTGAGTGCATGTGTAACTTTGGTGTGGGAAGTAGATTGACAATGTAGTTGGCTGTCATGAAGGCATCCACCTAGTACTTTAGTGGAATTTTAGCATGATAGAGCATGGCTATTCCTAACTCAACCACATGGCGATGTTTCCTTTCAGAGATCCCATTCTGCTCTAGTGTATAGGGATAGGAAACATATTGTTTGATGCCACACTGTTGTAAGTAATTCCGAAACCGTTTGCTAGTGAATTCTCCTCCTCCATCACATTGGAAAAATTTGATTCTCCGATCAAATTGATTCTCTACTTGTTTCTTGAACATGACAAAGATGTCATAAAAGTCTAACTTCAGTTCCATTGGATACATCCAACTGTAACGAGAAAAATTGTCCACAAAGATGACATAGTATTTGAATTTCTGAAATGACTCAACTGGTGAAGGACTCCAGATATCACAGTATATCTTTTCTAAGGGAATAGTAGATGCAAAATCCAACAAAGGAAATGGTAATGCATAACTCTTCACAATCTGATAGCTACTACATATGTTTTGATTTCTTGTATTGCAGTGGATTAGGTGTTGATTCTGCAGATACTTCAATATTTTGAAATTGGTATGTGCTAACCGCTGGTGCCACATATCTTCTCCCAAAGCTTTCTGTATTTGAGTAAAGAAGGCTTCTATGGTTTGTGGATCAATTTGGTAGAGTCCTTTAACTTTCTTTCCAAGCCTCACTATTGTATTGGTGCGGTTGTCCTTTATATAGACCTCATTTTTATCAAAAACAAATGAGCATGGATAATCATCTATTAGTTTTGAAACTGAGAGTAGATTTTTCTTGATTCAGGGACTATCAACACATCATTTAGGGGTAAAGAACTGACTTATGTATGTAATAAAGCATCACCAATACATGAAATGGATAGACATGAACCATTTCCTATCATAACTATATCAGTCCCATTATATGTAGAATAGTTATGAAGAATACCCGAGTCTGCAGTAATGTGAGCCATTGCACCAATATCTGGATACCATTCATTGCCCTAAGAATCTTCAAGGTGCATTGCTGCTAGGGCAGTTGGAATTTCTTCAGCCTGATATGAGTTATCAAAGCGGTACCAACACCTAAGTGCATCATGTCCTGGTCGTTTACAGATTTGACACTCCAAAGGAACATTGTTTGTTATTTTCTCACCCTGCACACATTTGTTAGATGTTAAATTTTGGGATGGATATGATTTGGTAGCTTGGTACCTTTGGGAAGAATTTGCATATGGTCGAAATCCTGTCCAAAGTTAGACCAATTATATGACTGCTTGAAACTTTGATCCTCTTGATTCTAACTCAAATTACTTAGCCTATAATTTTGAGTTCTTCCCGTTCCAATATAACCATACCCACGATTCCTATTGTTCATTGCATGTCCTTTGCCATAACTCCATCCCACACGACTATTATCTCTTTGACTTCCAAAACTAGAATTCCGCAAAACTTCAGATTTTCTTTGTCCATAGTAGGCTAGATTAGAATTGTATTGACTTGAGGAATAGGTTTGCAACCTGGTTTCGAACCTTTCAAGCTGAGAGATTACTTCATCATATTCTAGTTGTGGTTTCAAGCAATACATAGTAGTTCTGAAACTTTCATATTATGATCCTAATCCTTCTAGAACACCAAACATCTTGGTTATCTCATCTACAGGCTTCCCAATTGTATTAAGCTGATCACAAATTGATTTATATTCCCTGAGGTAAACAGATAATGTTCGATCTCTTTTTTGGCAAGTTTGTAACTTTCCTCTTAGTTCAAACTCTTTAGCTACTGATTTTTGCGTAAAGCGATTAAGTAGCGTTTGCCATACCTCATGTGAAGTTTCCAACCCGATGATCAAGCTCAAAATGTTCTCAGATACTGCTCCACTAATCCATGATGATACAAGTTGATAAGTTTTTACCCAATCTGTATAATCAGGATTCACTATTTCAGATTCATGACCTTCAACCTCAACCTGCAATGTTTGAGCCGGTGGTGGTGTTTCACCATTGATGAATCCAAAAAGATCTTGACTTCGTAAGAATATGTGGAACTACACTTGCCAAAGAAGGAAGTTATCTTTAGCTAACTTTATGATGACAAAGTTAGATATATTGACATGGATTGGGAAAGGATATTTATGTGTTCTTGCTGTCATTTTGTGTTCTCAGGGACCTTGATGATGTTCGTTTGCAGTCACGATCGCTCGTTGATCTTTACAAGATGAAGCTCTGTGTGCATCACCACAACAAAACCTTGCACAGAACAATCTAAGATCTCTCAACAACAAAACCTTGCACAGTTCATAATCAAAAGATTCAATTAGTGAAAACTCAAAAGCTGCTTCAATCTGCCTCGACTTCGTTTAGATTTCACGAGCGATAGGTTGCTTGATTGGAATAGCCAGCGAAGATGATTTGAGCTCTCAAAGAATGCTCTGATACCATGTGAAGAAAAATGGAATGAACAGAGAAGAAGAACAACAATGAAATGAAAGTGTTTCTGATCCTCTGTATTATGTATTCAATGAACAGTTGAAGAAAATGTTCATCTAAGAGCTCAATCCACATATTCCCCTTCTTCTCTCTTTTATACTACATGATCTAAAGAAACAAAGAAGGAAGAAACAGAATTAACAGAAAAAATAAATTGTTGCTTATTCTGTCAGTCTTGTAGAACAGAATAACAGTTCTTTATTAATAAAGCTCCATTTGTATTCGAACACGTGGAGCTCTAAATTGAGCTCTAAGTTGTGCTTCTGACTTTGTCAACTCTGTTCTTCTTAGTTGAACCTCCATCGACTCCATGTGCACTTGTAGCTAATACAGCTGTCGACTTACTACTCTTTCTTGTAGGAGTAGCATATTCCTCCTTTCTCTTTGATAAAACAGCAACATTTGCTGAGTTTGCTTGTGTAGACTTTACTTCCACGAGCTTTGTTTCATGATCTTTAACACCCCAGGGTCAAACTCAGTGACGGGAGGTATTTAGCTTACAGGGAGATCGGTGCTCCAAAGGAAGAGGCTAAGTACAAAGTTATTGTAATCCATGGGTTCAACAGCTCTAAGGATCTCAATTTACCAATTCCACAAGTAGGGAACGTCTCTGCTTTTCTTTACTGATCTAGATCGTACGATTTGACTAACCAATAATTGTCGCCTATTTCTCATGTCGCGGGCGTCGCATCCAATTACTGCATTTTCTCGTGTGTTTATTTCCTGAAACGTACTTTATGGGAGAAAATTCATTGTTAATAAAAAAAAATTAGCTATACCGACAGAGTTAAAGGTGGCAAATTCAGCATCAGAATGTCACTGCACTATCACATAACAGCTTTGGATACGAGGATGTTGAACTGAGGTCGTTTTGGGTGAAGAAAACTAAAAATTGTTTGTGGCATTTTGCACCGAACAAAAATATGATTTGTCTTTGCATCATGGATTTTCAGCTTGCCCTCTGCAGTAATGCCTTTTGACTTCCCAATCTGATGCGTGTAGTCCTTTACTAATGGTGATTAATTGCCGGCATTTCTACATCTTTATCAAATGTGGTAGAAGTCTAGAGGATTATGGTACAGTCATCATCGTGTTTTCTTTTACATGAACTTATAGAGGAGCTAAAAATATACTTTCTCTTCTACGACAGAGCAGGTTATGGGGATAGTGATCCAAATCCATCTCGCACTGTGAAAAATGAGGTATCATGTGACATCCTGAATTTCTCAACATGTTTTCTACTGAATTAATCGGGCATTTCGTTGACGCGTTTATAGGGCTATTCTTAGAGCCGATCACTCTTGAGATAACTAGACTGTTTGGGTAAGTAATTAAGAAATTTTAGGGCAATAAACTTGAGAATTCGATTAGAAATCGGCTTTTCGACCGTGCTCATCTTTAGAGGTCATTATGGCACAATTAAAAAAATCGATTTAAGACCAAAGATAGGTCTGGTCGACTGAGATGTGTGGCCGATCGTGGGTGACTCCACTAAATTGGAAAATTCTCGTCGACCGACACTAATCTGATTTTACTGTCGTCTTGGTACCCTGTGTCCGTATTTGAATCCTCGGGATTTTCACGACAATCGAGAGTCGCCATTAAGTCGAATGGGTTCATAGTGGTTTGAAGAAAATCAACCACGGATCATTTGCCTTAAAAAGTTTTGAAAACCACCCGATAGCCTAGGTCACGCTAAAAATGCGCCAAATGGAAATTAACCGCCGATTCAAGTCCAATTTCAAAAATTGAAGGTTCTGTCATGTCACAATAAATTTTAGAATCCATGACTCAGTCTCAGAAGATTTTTCAGTCGTCGCCGGATTGTTTTTGTGCAGAAAATGCCGAAGATGGTTTTTGGTTGCAAAATTGAGATGCAATATGGGTAATTGGGTGAGGAAAATTATCAATTTGATAATTGATATATCAATTGAAATTATGGTGGCAAATGGAGAATGAATCAAGAGAGAATTGAAGAGCAATTGAAGCTTTGGCTAAAAAATTCGTAACTCACCTCCCACTAGCCCAAAATTGACCAATTGAGAAGTTGTGAAGGGTGTGGGTGTGGCTGTGAACGGGCGAGGATAATACTTGGCCTAGAGTGAGTGTGAGAGATAATTTGTGGAAAGATCAAGCTAAGGGGGACCCTCCATTCTCTCTTTTTCTTCAAACCGTGCGTGACCAGCAAGGGAGGGCAGAATCAGCGAAAATTCCAGTCCACCGAACGTCCACCTTCTCTGCCATCCCACCGAAGACACAGCCCACGATATCTCTCTCTCCCTTCGCCCGTTTGCCTCCTCTCATGCGGCCAGCTCACCCCTGCTCCACCATCTCTTGCTCTCTTGGTTAACTTCAGTGAAATTCCTCAAGCGAAGTCCCCAGGTGTTGACCGAAACTGCTGCGGTTCGTCCGGCTCCACGCGGCTTCAAAACTCCTCTCGCTGGCCTTGGTTGTTGACTGGAAGCATCCACGAAGCCTTGAAGACCGAAGCTGCCTCGTGTCTCTCGCGGCTCAGACGGAGCTGTTTCTCCATCCGTGTCTTCTGCCAGGCGTCCCCTCCTCCGCGCGTCCCTCAGCTCCACCCCAGCACGCCCACATCTCGGTCAAATTCCCCACCGAGTGAAGCCCTTTGTTGACCAGCAACGTCGCTTGAAGAAGCCACGTCTTCACCGAGTCATGCCGTCCACCGAAGCCACTTGCCAGTCAACTTCAGCGCCCATTGAAGACCACCGAGACTCCTAATTTGATCGAGCAGCTTGGCCTTGCTGCCACTTGGCAGTGTTTGCCCTTGGTTCGGTCAACAACATCAACCGAAGACGTCCCGCAAAGCTACCAACTCGACTGAAGCCGCACGCCAGTGAAGCCCGTGAATTCGTGTGCCTTCAGCCCATCACTCTCAGTCATTCGGGCCCAGCAAAATTCGGTCCAGTTGAGGGCCATTTCAAGCCCGCAGAATTGACCCATTTGAAGCCCAATTTCCAGCAACTTGAAGCCCATCTTCAGCAAGCCCAATCCAACTTGGGTCTGGCCCAAAAGCAAGAATAAATTTCAGTTGGGCTGAGATTTGTTGGGCCAAGTCTAAGGCCCGGTCCAAGCCCGCCGGTGTTGTCGAAAGCCCGATTTCGACTGCCGTCGCAGTGATTCGGTCTCCGCTTTTACCAAGTGAGTAATCTCACTAATCCTTGCTTAGTAGACTAATGATGCCTAAGGGTTGATTAGATTTAATTAAGTGCAATTAAGTGGTTAGATTAGTTTAGAACAATTAAATTAGTGACTTAATGATGCATGTTAGGTGGTTAGACTTAGCCATTAGCAAGTAGACTTGCTGTACTATTTATTCAATGCATCTCGAGATTTTTCCCGACCTGATTCGGGCTTCAATTAGGCATTACGAGCCTAAATTGGATTTTTGGTAATTATTTATTAATTTTCGAAATTTATTTAATTATTTATTTATTTTCCGAAAATTAGGCGGGGATAGCCAACGACTGGAATTTCGTGCTGATTTTCGTAGTGCAGTCCGTTTATTTATTTGAACTCCACATTAAGTGAAATTGACTTAATTGTGCAATTTGAGGAATTATTCCTAAATTGATTGGAATTAAATGGAAATTGAGTGATTGATTGGTCGATGGCCGAATATGGTTATTTAACCTTTATAATGCTTTGATGAATTGTAAAGCGGAAAGAATCGTGAGAGTGAACTAGGAATTCTCTTGGCTGAGACCGATCAAGTACGAAGTATAGACAGGCGTGGTTCGGTGATTGAGGAATATCACTGTGCGAAAACGACGCCTTAAAGAACGCACGTAGACTGTTTATGACTTTTGGCAAGCGTGGTTCGGTGATTAAGGATATCACTGTGCAAAAACGGCGCCTTAAAAAACGCACGTAGACTACCGGTGATCTGTGACCTATGACAGGCGTGGTTCGGTGATGGGGAATATCACTGTGTGAAAATGACGCCTTAAAGAACGCACGTAGACTGTCTATTACTTACGTCACCTTAGCGAAAACGACGCCCGAGAGCATTAATGGAGCTCTGTGACTAAGTGTATTATTAGAGGTTATACAGTGGGATGTGAATGACCTAGAAGGGGTCTAACTGACATATAATCGATTAGGTTGATTGATCAAAGATTGATATGATGTCGTGATTTGATTTACTGTTCGATGTGATATACGAAACATTTGTATATAACCTTGAATTGCAGGTTGGAACTGATGCCAAGGTAAGTCTTCTGACTCGTGCTGTGCTTAGGTAACCATGTGGTGTATTGGTTTCCTAATCGAGTCTTAGTAGGGTAGAACTTGCTGAGACGTAGTCTCATCCCAGTTGTGGGACAACATTTCAGGACCCTAATGAGGAGTCGGAAACGGAGGAACCCGAGGAACCCGAGGAGGAGAAAGATCTTGAAGAATAGGGTGATCCTGAGGAGGATCCTCAATACGACCTAGATGAGGACTGAGATCCCATCCCCTTTTGTGATCAGTGTTTATATGTGAATAGAGTGAACTTAGGAAGTTGTGAATGGCTCTGTATAAAAGTATGGTTGGGAATTTCAATATGAAAAATATGGCATTGCTTCTCTATCCCATTGTTTTATTGTCTGGGTTTTTATAATTGCTTCCGCATGTGCTTAATAAATAAAAGGGTCGGCGATACATAGTCCTGGGATATCGCATTCTAAAATCAACCAAGTAGAAGGATGTGTGCGTGCCCGAGAATCGGGGCGTGACACATCAGATATTGAAGAATTAGCTGACCAGTTACAGATTGGGTCCATATTTTACGTGATTGGGATCCCAATGGGCGCCTACCCGGCTTGGGGTTGCCTCAGATATATACCCCACCAGCATTGTTCTAGCCATTAGCTTTTCAAGTTTGATTGCCCGCTTAAGTCGCTATTTGAACTTCTCATGTTTATCGACCTGTCCTCACATGTAGGTTATCGGGAATTTCCCTTGTTGTCCCTTTTGCGCACTACTGGTGGCATTCATTTCCTTCCAGGCTATTAAGGGAGGCCTTTGGAAAATTGCAAGTGCCCGATCAATGGACATTTCGAGTCGCTCATCATGCCCCTTGGTTACTTTACTGGTGGATGACCCAAAAATGGTTTACCTCGCTAAGCATCATGGCTGGAAACATGAAGATTTTCAGCCCAGGAGAAATGGAAATTATCAAGAGCTGTGGGGACAAAATTAACCTTTGTCAGGTAAGTTGTATTTTCTAATGCATTTATAAGAGCAGTTCGCTTTTTGTTATGTTGATGCAAACAAAAGTATTTCCTTGCTGAGAGATGTCTCACTTTAAAAGCTAGTGCTGCAAATGCAAAGCCATTTCATGCTCAGATGCACTAAAGGCTGGAGATCTTCGTTGGCAGAACAGAATGATGAAAAACCATTTTTTCGGAACATGTTGACACAGATGCTACTATCCTCTGTTGCAACAGAGATGACTCTCCTCATTGAGATATTTCTTATTCAGATCTGTAAACTTGTGTCGACCATCTCATGGTTTTACTTGATTTTGTTTGATGGATAGTGTTTGAAAATAAATTGATCAGCCATTTCTTATCTGACTTAGCAAGGAAAGTACGATCATTTTTGGGTCATCAAAGTCAGGGCGTGAAAAATTTAGAAATATTTTGTGTAACTGCAATGTTTTGGAATTCAGGAAAAGATACAGCACCAAGGTGTTCATGAATCTCTACACCGGGATTTAATAGCAGGTTATGCAAGCTGGGAATTTGATCCCCTGGAACTGGAAAACCCTTTTCCCGACAATCAGGGCTCGGTCCATCTTTGGCAAGGGATGGAAGACCGCATAATTCCATGTGAGATTAACCAGTACAATGCACAGAAACTTCCATGGATTCGTTACCACGAGGTGCCCAACTGCGGACACTTGTGCATCTTCGAGAGCGATCTTTGTGTTGCTGTGATAAGGGCACTTTTACGGCGACAAGTGTGTCAGTGTCGCCTTGGACTTTAAGATGATTGAGATCTCTAGTTGCTTGCTATGCATATGCTTGATGATTGGTCTCTTCCTAATTCGATGTTCTGCTTTCTTACTCGCTTTTCTTCCTTATCTCTAGCACTAGTTCTCTATGCTTGCTGTTTCAGACGCAGCAATCCACTGTACAGAATCAGTCTGATATGCATTTGTTGAACATGTTCAAAGATGTCCCTTTTTCTTTGAACTCGAGATCGTTCTCGGTATATCTTGAAAACAAGCGTCTCCTTCAGAATGTGAGCATTAGAACTTCCAAATGGAAAAACTGGTTTATCGAAAATCTAGCTAACAAACTAAGACACCCGCTCCATGTTTTTTGTTTATTTTCGGTGTACTTAATGGGAAACAGTTCGACATAGTACTCTAATTTGGTCATTGTGACACCTCCCTGTTGAGGTCAGCCAATCAATTGACAGTGAGTGCACTAGGGTCTCAGCCTCGTTTCCATAGTGCCGCCACCGCGGCCAATGAAATCTGAGAGGATCCGCCGTCGCTCAAGGCCTCCACCACGCCGTCTCTTGCGACCAAGACCCGCTCTCTGACCACTTTTCCTTCTCCCGAGCCCACCATCAACTGGGTGACCCGCTTGGCTAACTCGTCTGCACTCACGAACCCGTCCTCGTTCGACATGCTCAGTGGGAGCGCCAGGGCGGCGTCCTCCACGAGAAACGCCCTGTTCACCTTCTGCTCCGCGTAGAGAGGCCAGGCCACCATTGGCACGCCGGCGTGCACTGCTTCGATGATCGAGTTCCAGCCGCAGTGAGTGACGAACCCGCCCACCGAGCCATGGCTCAGAACCTGTATCTGCGGTGCCCACGACTTCACCACCATCCCCCTCTCTCTTGTCCTCTCCAGAAATCCCTCCGGCATGAACTTCTCTATGCTCGTGTCGTCGCCATCGTTTGACCCCGATGTTGATTTTGCGGACGCATCCTGCGGCGGAGGCCGCACCACCCACAAGAATTTCAACCCGCTTCTCTCCAAACCTAATAAACAGGAGAATTGAATTTGAATTAAGCAGCGGCACGTGAAGTAATTTTTGCACGAAACTAAAGCTTACCTGAGGCCATCTCCTTCAGCTGCGCAGCGGAGAACCTTCCCTCGCTGCCAAAACACAAGAACACGACGCTTCGGCTCGGTTGCGAGTCGAGCCAACTCAAGCACTCGTGCCTTCTTTCTCTCTTGTCGCCACCGCCCTCGTCGCCGTCAACCTTTGACTCAACCAAAGGCCCAACGGCAAAAATAGGCGGAGTCGGCCTGTCTGGCACGCATAATCCTTCTTTGATGACTCTGATGATCCGACTGTCAAGCGACTCGCACGTGTTAACAATGATGCCGGACGACGAGATCATGTTCCTGCAAGCATCCAAGATGTAGCCGTACATTCTCCAGCTTCGGTCATGCATGACCGGCGGCATGTCCGAGGCCTTGATTGGAGGCAACCCAGGAATGTTCACGGTCTCGTCTCCAAGGTCCTTGAAGCTCTTGGTGGTGCTCCCGTGGAGGGTTGGAAGGTGGAGGAAGGCGGCGAGGGCAGCGGCACCTGAGGTGAAGTAGTAGTAGGTCGGGACGCCAAGGGCGGCCGCCACAGGGAAGGCGGCATCTGAGAAGCCATCGATGATAAGGGCTCGGAGGTCCGCAGCGACAGCGATGGCAGCGAGGGCAAGGCGGAGGTTGGAGGCATCGTGGCGGGCCAAATCGAAGTGCGTTTGATTGTCCTCGGCTGCGGTGGCAGCGGATGGTGGAAGGTGGAGGACACTGATGGAAGAGGAGTTGGCGACCGGGGTGGGGGCGGTGGCAGAAGCGGAGGAGAGGATGACGATGACGGAGAAGCGAGGGTGGCGTTGGCGAATAAGCCGTCCAAGCTCGAGCATGGAGACGATGTGACCCCTCAATGGCGACGGATAGAGGACTATGGTCTCCCCCATGTTTTCCTTTGTCGTACCTTTACAACTTTTATTTTGGTAATGCCCATTTATGAACGTCGAAACATTTGTTTTTATAGGCAAACAATATGGCCGGCGGGGTTCAATTACTTCATCCTTCACGGCTTCTTTTTTAATTTCATTTTTTCATAAATTATCAAAAGTTCCGAAGAAATTAAATTCTTATAGCAACAATCCTTAGGTAACGAGGAAGCATCTTGCAATCTTAAATTGCTAGGTTTATACCCTAGCATCACCCACTCTTTTTTATACAAAATATAAGAGAAACTAATGTATGTATGAATATTAAATGATATTTTATTATATTTATATTTTATGTGAATTCATTTAAAGTACATTTACCTATGATGCTATTTTAGTCAAGTATATGCAAATGAAAATAAAAATCTAAACAAAAAAATACTAAGTAAAGGGAGTTACAAATAAGATGAAGAACTAGTCAAAAGAGTTAAAAGAAAGAATATATAATAATATGCTCATTAATGTGGTATAGAGCTCGAATATCGCTCCATTTACTTTTGTTTTTCATATTATGATCTGTTTTTGTTGTTCGTGACAATTAAAAAGTTGACTTTCACGACACCTTCCTGTTCTAACCATGTGGAATTATCTTCTCCGCGTCAAGAACGTCATTGCTGACGTCATCGGCCACGAAGTCCCGCCCCACAAGAATATTATTTTAGGGAAGATGGAAGTCCGCGCTGCCTCCTCTACCGTTGACTTCATCCCGCACAGAAAAAAGATAAAAATTTGAGCAAATGACACAATTAATTCTTAAATTTTAGTCTAATACGTAACATAATCCCTAAGGTTTTAATTTATTTAATATTATTTTTAGCTAAATTTGTGTTGTAGTCCTTAAACTTTTAATTTATTGTTCTTCTATTAATTCAACTTCACGGACGATATGAGAAATTTTCATATAATTCGGGAACTAAATTAAATATATAACTTATCACATTAAACACAAAAAAGTTGAGGGATGATATCATATATTGAGATAAAGTTTATGAATTATATTAAATAAATTCATGAACCATTTGTGTAACTAATAATATACAGAAGATCTTGCAAAGCCATTGCTGCTCGAGAAAATATTAGGTAGGCTTGTCTTGTCATATAAGTGGTAAAATACTCCATTTAGCACTTGCCACATGTCTAAGTGAGGCTCGCTGACTAGTCTCTTGTCCTTTTTGCACATTGCATTTCTTTTCTTCATCATCCTTTCTTCCTTTCAACCATCGTGTTGCCCACGAAACCCCCTCCACCAACCAGAGTGACCTCATGTTGGTGTCGCTCAAGTGTGAATTGGATTTTTTTTTTTCCTTATGGAGTTAAAAGAGGTTTCTTCCTATTAGGATTTTGCTTGTTCTTGTTTTGAATTGGTAAGAAAAATCTAATATCTTTCTGGTCTCAAATGGTTGAGGAATTTAAAGGGAGATTTTGATAAGCATGTTTGATTTCTTTCTTTGTTGGACGGCGATTCCCTCCCAAGCAGCACTACCAGTGGAGCATAGAACTCGATCCCCATCTCGCCCTCCACCATCGTCCTAACCCTCGTCAATAAGTGTTGGCTGGGTCCACCTCTTGTAGGGCCCAGCTAACATAAAGCAAAACAAAAGAAAAACAAAAGAGAAAAAGGATGAAAAGTCAAAAGGAAAGAAAAGTGATCGGTTGCCTCGTGCAAAGACCAGAGGAGAGAGAAGAAGAGGGTGTCCCCACCCGACCCGAGAGAATTATTTGAGAGCGTGAAGAAGAAGAAAAGAAAATGAGGCGCAACTATGAAGCCTCCATTTGAAAGCCAAATATTGACAGAATCAGTTCAAATTAGAGCATCTCGTTCATGAGATCGAGAGCTATGAGTTAATGATTTTCGTTCGTCGAGATTCACCTCTGAATTCTCCGATTATGATTATGGTTGCCCTATTTATGTTTATCTACTTTTGTGGTGAGGAAATGTGAGATAGCTAGTATAAGCACCTAGAGGGGGTGAATAGGTGTAAAAATAGATTTTCGAGATAAGAGAGCAATACTAGGCAGACAATAGAAAGGAAGTTCTCCTTTTGTTAACAAAACGAATTATGATTAAAGTAAAGCAGAGAGTAGGGAAGAGAAAATGAACACAGAATTTATAGTGGTTCGGCTTATTCCAAGCCTACGCCCACTCTTCCGCACTAACAGCCCACGGGCTGGATTTCACTATGAACAAAAGAGTTGTTACAACAAGGCTCTCACTTAATTCCACAGTGTAGATACTCTACCACACTTCATCAAGGTTTCTCAAGAATATAGACTCTCTTTTGCGTACAAGATTTCGCTCAGTAAATGAATTGACTAAGAACAAGGAGCTTCAGACTTTGGAATTCTTCTATCGCGCACCCACTCGAACAACTGGAACGTCTTTCTTATATACTCCTTTATGCCATCATACTCGTTGGCACTTACCAAAGGAATTCTTCCAATCTTCCCGTTGGACAGAATCAATTAGGAAGATCATTCGAGCTATTTAAGGAACATGTCGATAGCCCATCAATCATGCTCGCCCATACAATCAGGATCTCGGTTTCCATAAGTAGAACCTTCCAAATATACTTCGCCAATCATCGGATCCTCAATCTCTGAATCAATCTTGATCAAATAAAGGATTCTGTTATGTCATATCCAGCCAAGAGATCTTCTCCAGTCGATAAGGTCAAATCCTTAACGAAACATCCAGTCTTGGATAGCCCTTCTTCGACGGATTAGAAACTGTCAATGAGAATAGACTTTGAGTCTTGAGTCTGGCAGTCCGGAGGTCTTCAGACTTTAAATAGTAGAGTCTGCAAATCTTCAGACTAGACTGATGGAAACGTTTTGTCAGCTTCAAAACACTCCAGGAAGATTTCTCCAACAATCTCCCCCTTTTTGATGGTGACAAAACTTTTCTACAGATTTGGATAACTTTGACATGCAAAACATTACTCAAGCAAATATGGATATCTCATAAAGATAAATGGCTTAATGATAACACTAGAATCTGCAACCACAGAAAATAGGTTAGTCTTGCAGATGAGTAAAGCCATCCATAAGATATCAATAGTACTTAATATAAACAGTCAAACCCAAATCCCAAATTCAGTCCACAGCCAGACACAAAAGTCAAGTCAAACATCAAAACAAATCAAAAGTTCAAGTTCAAAAAGTTCAAGGTTCAAAGTTCAAATCATATCTCTCCCCCTTTTTGTCATCATAAAAAAGGTTGAGATGGAAAGAGAATGGAATCAAGAATGCTTGGGAACACGAACAAGCTGGAAATCTTCTATTGACTGGACAATGCCTTCCAGCTTTTTCAATTCTTCCTCCAGTTGAGCCACATCTTCACCCTTAGCATTTGCTTGAATCTGAACAGCAAGGGCTTGGATTTGATCATTCAAAGAAACTGAAGAAGCTTGTCCTGCAGTCTGCAAATTATGTACTTCGCATCCCAGAGCATATATTTGACCCCGCATTTCTAAGAGAACATCAAGAATTCTGCGAAAATCTGCTGAATTATCAGTCTGCGTACTAGCTTCTGCACGATCAGATGGGGTAAAAGCAGACGATGGCAAATCAACATAGTCACGCAGATTGGGCGATGAAACATCATGTTCCTCCTCAGGAAATTGAGAGGCATAGATGTCCTCTAGATCTGCTGGAGAGCGGCTTACTCCTTCACTGGTGGCAGGATATGAGGACATTCCTCTTTTCTCACGATCTCCCCCTGTTTCCATGCCTTCAGGTGGAGTAGAGTGTTCCTCATGCTCTACTTCCTCTTGATCTCCTCTTTCCTCTTCTTTTTCTTCTTCAATTTTTTCCTCCTCTGCATCTCGTTCTTCTGCTTCTCTTTCCTCTGCTTCTTTCTCTTCTGCTTCCAAATTTTCTCTTTCTCCAGTCCTCTGTTCTGCGTCTTTCTCTTGTCGTTCTGTTGATCTTGGAACAGAACGACTCAGGTTCTTCAACACCATTGCAGAAATGGTGATGTCTTCCTCATCTTCTTCATCCTCAACGATGAGAGCTCTTCTTTTCTTGGATGGAGCAACCATGGGCTCCTTCCCTTTTCTTTTTGCTGCCGAAGAGATTTGATGAGTTTTAACAGGGGTTTTCTCCTTGAATTTCTCCAACGCCTTGTTAAGTTCCTTCAGACGCATTTTAGACACCATTTTCAGTCCCACTACCATTTGATCACAAGATCGAACACAGAGAATCCGGGGAGGCTGAACATTCAAATGTCTGAATAACTTTGTCACAAGAGCTGGATAAGGAAGTTGACCATTGTCCTTCACCACTGCTCTATACATGTGGAACATAATAGTGTGAGGAAGAGAGAACTTTTTCACAGCATTGATGGCATACATCAGCTTTGCCTCTGAGTTTGAGACATCAGTCTTTGAAGTAGATTTTGGTCTGAGGCAATAATCACAATCTTGTGAAGCAGAATGTTGAACGCACTCATCCTCGAGTAGAAAATCTTTCCCTATGTCCTTCTATCCTTAACAAGTTCCAACGTAGCACGAGCAATAGAGACATTGATTGGTTGATATCTCCCTCTTTCAACCCCAATCACATCAGCCAACATATCTACATCCACCACATAGTCCTAATCTCGGACACTAAAAGAGAATCTATTCGCATCCAAGAAACTGATATTCGAATAGAAATATGCAGTGAGTTCAGCATAGGCTTCTGTAGATTCAGAACAAAACTGTTCAAGTTGAAGAAGACCGAATTTTTCCCTCAAATTGATATTCACAGAGTCAAGGAAATCAAAATCCAGACTTCTAGGGTTTATCACCCCACGCTTCAACAACTTAGAGTATAGATGCTTGTGTTCCTCCGATCGAAACAAGTCTGTCCTTTTGCTTCGAATTTTTGCCGCAACACCCATTCTCGGTTGAAACTGATTGTACAACTTGTCATCATCATTCCCATCTGGCTGATTCAGCCCTCCAATACGTGGATCGATTGGAATATTTGCCATTGCCTCTTCTGCCGACCCAGCAGGAGCAATTCCCAACCGTTCCATTGTGCGTAAAAAGAAGGTTTCTTTTTTGTACCCTTTGTCTTTCAGAAATTCGTCAATGTAGTTCAAAGGAGTTCCACCCCTTTTTAAAGCACGATAAAGCTTGTAGGTAAAAGAGGGCTTAAAAGTTCTTACGGGTTTTGCATCTTCGATTATTTCCTCCTCTCCTCGACGAGCAACATCCTGTGGTCTAGATGGAAAAGATGGACGCTGCTGAGAATGTTGTGGGCTCTGCTGCTGATTAGGAGACTCTTCTTCCTCGGTGAGATCAAAGTGCGTAGGCCCCTCACGCATTTGCTGCGGTCCCCTGTTTGCGATCCTCGAAGACTTCCTTTGAGACAACATTTTTCACAGTCTTTGAAAGATTCCAAACTTGACTTTCCCAAGAAAGATGACAACTTTTCGAAGATTAAACAAGAGAAGAAGACAGAAGTGGAAGATCGATGCTTTTTAGGATTTTTGGAGTTAAACGAAGAGGAACCAACAGTATATAGGTCAGTCGAAGAGAGGCATACAAAACGTCGTAATGGAAAGTAAAAAGATGCCCTTTTAAAAAAATAACTGCCTTTTTCAAAAAATTAGATAACTGTCATTTAAAAATTAACTCCATTTTTGAAAAAGAAAGATTGCACTAATCACGGAAATTGAAAGTAGCAAAAATCAATTATGGACAGATGATCGTACCTTTTCGAGATTTAATCTGAGAGAGAATAAAATAACTTACAGTAAAAAAAAATCCTGATCGTCTGAGTCTGAGAGTCTCTAGACTTTTACTTCTTCAAACCTCAAGATGTTGAGTTTGGAATAAATGATTTCAAATTGATTTTTCTCCAAATGCTTTGTAAATATATCCGCCAGTTGGTTCTTTGAGTCAACAAACTGAATCGAAACTTCTCCATTTTGAACATGATCTCTAATGAAGTGATGTCGAATCTCTATATGCTTTGCTCTTGAGTGAAGAATTGGATTCTTGGTGAGATTGATTGCGCTGGTGTTGTCACAGTTAATCTCCGTGCATGAATCTTTAATTCCAAAGTCTCTTAGCTGTTGTTTTATCCACATAATTTGTGAACAACAACTTCCAAGAGCTACATACTATGCTTCTGCTGTAGAAAGAGCTACTGTATTTTGCTTCCTTGAAAACCAAGACACTGTCCTGCTTCCAATTAGTTGTTAGGTACCCGAGGTGCTCTTTCTATCAACTCTGCATCCAGCTAGATCTGCGTCTGAGTATCCAAGAATAGTAAAGTCTCCCTTTTTAGGATACCAAAGACCAAGGCTTGAAGATGATGCAATGTATTTGATAATACGCTTTGCAGCACTTAGATGAGATTCTTTAGGGTCTGTTTGAAATCTAGCACAAATGCAAACACTAAACAAAATGTCAGGTCTAAAAGCAGTAAGATAAAGAAGTGAACCAATGATACTCCTGTATAGCTTCTGGTCAACTTTCTTTCCTCGTTCATCTTTGTCTATCTTCAAAGAACTTGACATTGGTATATCGGTCTTTTTGCAATTTTCAGTCCAAACTTTTTGACAAGATCATTAGCATATTTTTCTTGATGAATAAAAGTTCCTTCCTTCAATTGTTTCACTTGAAGTTCAAGAAAGAAGGTTAGTTCACCCATCATGCTCATTTCAAATTCATCCTGCATAGACTTAGAGAATTTTTTGCACAGACTTTCATTAGAGGATCCAAAAATAATATCATCAACATATATTTGAACAAGCAGAAAACTTTTGCTTTCTCTTTTGATAAACAGTGTAGTATCCACTTTACCTTTGACAAAGCCGTTTTGAATTAGAAACTTACTTAGCCTATCGTACCAAGCTCGAGGTGCTTGCTTTAAACCATATAAAGCATTTTTCAGTCTGAATACTGAGTCTGGTTTCCTTGGGTCTTCAAACCCAGGTGGTTGTTCCACATAGACTTCCTCATGGATAAATCCATTCAGGAAAGCACTTTTGACGTCCATTTGGAATAACCTGAAATTCTTATAACAAGCAAAAGCAAGTAATAATCTAATTGCTTCTAACCTCGCTCTTTGGTGCGTAAGTCTCATCATAGTCTATCCCTTCTTCTTGCGTATATCCCTTGGCTACGAGTCTTGCTTTGTTTCTTACGACCTTTCCTTTCTCGTCCATCTTGTTCCTGAAAACCCATTTAGCTCCAATAATAGATTTACCTTTCGGTTTAGGAGTCAATTCCCAAACATCATTAATACTTGAATTGCACGAGTTCTTCTTGCATGGCTTCAATCCAGCTTTCATCAGATAAAGCTTCTTCTATACTTTTGGGTTCTATTTCAGAAATAAGAGCCACAGCACTAGACTCTTCGCGCCTTTTGGATCTTATGCGAATTCCTTCATTAATGTCGCCAATAATGAGATCTTTGGGATGACTGGACTTATGCTTCCAGTTATTGGTTGATTTGTCAGGTTGATGATTACTTCCTTCATTTGAATCTTCAACAATCATTTGTTGCTAGTCTTTCGAAGTCTAAGCTGCTTCTTGAGATTTAGACTTTGTAGAGTCTAGAGCAGGTTCAGATTCTTCAAGATGAGTCTGAATAGATTCATTTTGCATAGAATCTTGGAATTTGACATTCATTGATTCCTAAACAGATTGAGTCTTCTTGTTGTAGACTCTTAGCTTTGCTTGAGGTAGAATATCCAAGGAAGATGCCTTCGTCTGATTTTTCTTCAAACTTGCCAACTCGATCATTTACATTTTTCAATATAAAGCATTTACATCCAAACACATGAAAATATGAAACAATAGGCTTCTTTTCTTTGAATAACTCATAGGGGTTTTTTCCAGAATAGGTCTTAGAAAAACTCTATTAATAATATAACATCTTTGTAGAAACTGCTTGCTTCACCCAAAAACGTGAAGAGATGTTACTTTCAATTAAAAGAGTTCTAGCCATTTCTTGAAACGACCTATTCTTCCTTTCCACAACTCCGTTTTGCTCTGGAGCATATGGAGAGGAGAACACATGCTGAAAACCAGATTCATCACAGAATTTTGTAAAATCTTGATTTTCAAATTCACCTCCATGGTCTGTTCTTATACTTGAAATAACATACCCTTTTTCATTTTGAATCTTTTTAGCAAACTTTTCAAAGTAAGAAAAGGTTTCAGACTTACTTGCCAAGAAATATACTCAAGTAAATCGTGAGTAGTCATCCACAATTACTAGGCAATATTTCTTACCTCCAATGCTCTGAGTTCCGGTTGGTCCAAAGAGATCCATATGTAGAAGCTGCAGTACACGATTAGTGGAAACTTGATTTATTGGTTTAAATGAATTTTTTACCTGCTTTCCCAATACACATGGTGTACATAGATCAGACTTTTGGTATGACAGATTGGGTAGACCACGAACTAGCTTCTTTGCTGAAATTTTGGCTATTTGCTTCATATTTATGTGCCCAAGTTTTCTGTGCCATAAATTCGCTTCGTCTTGAATTGAGATTAGACATTGCGATTCATCTGGTTTCACGTCCAAGAGGTAGATATTTCCATGTCTTCGACCCATGAATGACTTAGTAGAATCTTTACTGGTTCCTGAACATATTCCCTCTTGAAAGTTGATTTTGAAACCGGTATCGCACAGTTGGCTGATATTAAGCAGATTGTAGTTGAATCCTTCCACTAAGGAAACATTGCTGATTGTGAGGTTTCCAATCTTTACGATTCCGAATCCCACAATTCTTCCTTTGCTTTGTTTCCTCCAAATGAGACTTTTCCACCATTTACTTGAACGAGCTTTATGAAGCAATTTGAATCTCCTGTCATATGTCTTGAGCATCCACTATCCAGATACCATTTTACCTTCTTCTTGATAGTGACTTGCATTTAAAAAAGAGACTCAAATTTTCTTTGGTACCCATATTTTCTTGGGTCCATTGGTGTTAGTATGATATGCGATTTTTGCCCATACTTTTTTTAACAGGTTTCCAAACCATATGACATTCTTTCTCAAAATGATATGAACTATTGCATTTAGAACATTTGAGAGCATTGCAACCTACTGGTTTTACAAAGACCTTTTTAAAATGATTTTTGTAAGCATCTCTTGTGGGTCTTTGCTTAATTATTTCCTTCACTTTAGGAAAATCAATTAAAGGAATGGTTTCCACAGTCATTCCCAAACCAGATTTATTGAAATAAGGTCTTTGTACTGAAAGAATTTTCTCAAGTTTCTCAGATCCTATTGAAAATCTTTTGGAAATATTTGATATGTCATTTTTCAAAAATACATTTTCTTTCGAAAGATTATCTTCACTTTCTTTAAGAGTAGAAACATTCATGTCTAAATATTTCACTTTCTCTTTCAAAACATTTTCCTGTTGTTTCAGTGCAGAATTTTCATTTTTAAGTTCGGAAATCCTTTTAAGAGAAGTCTTGAGACTAAAACACAACTCATCAATGTATTTAGAGACTTTAATAGGGATTTTAAAGTTACTCACCTCAAATTCACTGTCGAATCCGAGTCGTGTCTCGGAGTTTGAATCAATCCGATTATGCCATCGGACATATATTGGCATAATCATCATCACTTTCTTCACATTCTGTATCACTCCAGGTTTCTGCTTTAAAAGCTTTTCGATACTTTTTAGCTTTTCCTTTCTTCTTCCTCAGAAGATGACAGTTGGGTCTGATGTGTCCATTTTTCTTACATTCAAAGCAAACTACATCTCTATTGGATTCATCATCCTCAACAGACTTAGTCTCATTGCTTTTGAAAACTCTGTTTCTTTGGATTGAATCTTCTTCCTTTTACGTTCAGCTTTCTGAATCTTCTTATCATGAGAGCAAGCTCCTCATCATCCATATCGTCTTCAGAATCAGTAACATCATAATCATCATTGGATTTTAATGCAATGGATTTCTTACCTTTAGGATCTTCGTCTTCATTGATTCGTTCCACTTCATAAGACTGAAGAGTCTCAACCAACTCATCAACAAATAGTGGCATAATTCTTTGTGTCTCCCTTATTGAGGTCTTTATGTGATTCCAATCCTTGGAGAGTCCACGTAGTAGCTTGTTTACTTTCATGGGATCAGAAATTGGTTGACCTTGATTTTCAAGATCATTCACGATTTCTGTAAAACGACTAAACATGTCAGTTATAGATTCTCCTGATTTCATTTTGAAGGCTTCGTATTGACCGAGGAGAATGTTGATTCTGGTTTCTTTCACTCGATCGGTTCCTTCATAGGTAATATGTAATCTATCCCAAACTTCTTTCGCTGTAACACAAGAAGATATTCTGTTATATTCAGTAGGTGACAAAACACAATATAAAAAATAAATTGCTTTTGCATTAAGAGCTTGTCTCTTGGTTATCTCTTCCTGAGTCATTTCACTAGACTCAACAGCTTCTTTTCCTCTCTCTGAGACAGGTGCAGCTTTAGGAATGATTCCTTTGTCTACAACGTCCCATTCCAAAGGATCCTTTGATCTTAGGAACGCCTTCATCTTGTTTTTCCATATGTTGTATTCCTTTCCATCAAAGTAAGGCGGTCTGGTATTGCTTTGCCCTTCTACCAGCCACGGAGCCAACATACTAGCCATGGATCTTTAACTCTGAAGTAAAACACTTCAAACAAAGTGAGTACACGAGCTCTGATACCAATTGAGATAGCTAGTATAAGCACCTAGAGGGGGGTGAATAAGTGTAAAAATATATTTTCGAGATAAGAGAGCAATACTAGGCAGATAATAGAAAGGAAGTTCTCCTTTTGTTAACAAAACAAATTATGATTAAAGTAAAGCAGAGAGTATGGAAGAGAAAATGAACACATAATTTATAGTGGTTTGGCTTATTCCAGGCCTATGTCCACTCTTCCGCACGACGACCCACACCACTGGATTTCACTATGAACAAAAGAGTTGTTACAAGACAAGGCTCTCCCTTGATTCCACAAAGTGTAGATACTCTACCACACTTCCTCAAGGTTTCTCAAGAATATAGACTCTCTTTTGCGTACAAGATTTTGCTCAGTAAATGAATTGACTAAGAACAAGGAGCTTCAGACTTTGGAATTCTTCTATCGCGCACCCACTCGAACAACTAGAACGTCTTTCTTATATACTCCTTTATGCCATCATACCCGTTGGCACTTACCAAAGGAATTCTTCCAATCTTCCCGTTGGACAGAATCAATTAGGAAGATCATTTGAGCTATTTAAGGAACATGTCGATAGCCCATCAATCCTGCTCGCCCATACAATCAGGATCTCGGTTTCCATAAGTAGAACCTTCCAAGTATACTTCGCCAATCATCGGATCCTCAATCTCTGAATCAATCTTGATCAAATAAAGGATTTTGTTATGTCATATCCAGCCAAGAGATCTTCTCCAGTCGATAAGGTCAAATCCTTAACGAAACATCCAGTCCTGGATAGCCCTTCTTCGACGGATTAGAAACTGTCAATGAGAATAGACTTTGAGTCTTGAGTCTGGCAGTCCGGAGGTCTTCAGACTTTAAATAGTAGAGTCTGCAAATCTTCAGACTAGACTGATGGAAACGTTTTATCAGCTTCAAAACACTCCAGGAAGATTTCTCTAACAAAATGAACTTGTAATGCTTATGTGGAGCCTCTAGTGTGTGACTGGAGAAAATTACTTTAGTGAAAGTTTTTGGACGGTCCGTGATTTTTCTCATATTGAGCTTTCACGTTAAAACTTTGGTGTTGTTGTTGACTTTGTCTACTTACCATTTCGGCATCATATTTGCTTTTTCCGAGGTTATATATGGCTGGTTGATGATGGGGCTAAGTTGATTTTGCTCGGTTTAGTTTCGGGGGGAGAAATTGATCTTGGATTGAGTTTAGTTTGTGATGAATTGTTGCTTAGGTTTTCCCCAACACTAAGCAATCGTCGACCCGAAGTTGGTGAGTTACAGGTTGTTCCATCAGTCGATCAAGATGTTTTCGGGCTTCACACCACAATGGACGATGGCAATGCACCCGTTTGACGACATGGCCAGCCTTAGGCTCCAAGAGAGTGTGATTGGTGATGAGCCGAAGAGGGTGTAGCAATCGCAGAGCTCAAGAACGAGAGACAGTTGGTCTAGGAAGTCGAAGGCATCAACGATGTGCGGTGGGGTAAGCTTGTCTCTCTTTATATCGGCTCTTTATGACACTCACACTAGATGGCTTAACTAAGAGACCCTCTTCACACACACATATAAGGGCTAGTGCTTGCCGAGCTGTCTAAGATGACTAAGATAAGCAACTATGACTAGAATGCAGATGAAGAAGTCGTGGGGTCTGTTGTGGGTGGTGCAAGTTGTAAGAGAAAGAGACAAAGAGACTAACCAATGAGCCCTGCCTAGACATATGGCGAAGACAAAATGGAGTGTTCTACCGCCCACATAACAAGATAAATCCACCTGATATTTTTTTTGCCCTATTGTGTTTTTGGCCCTATTTTGTTTGCGGACGTTATCGGTAAATTCGGTACGTAGTTAGCAAATAAAATTGATAATAATGAAAGAAGAATTTAAAATTTTAGTAAGCAACTCATAAGTTGATGACCCAAATTAAAAAGTCACTTAATTGGAGGAAAGTTGATAAATCATTCTAATTAAGGTTAATAATCTCTCAAAAGGGTCAATAAACTTAAAGCATTGCTAAGAATACAAATTAAAATTTGTAAACGATTTTCTCAAATAAAAGTCAATAAGAAGCTCGATTGAGATTCACTAGCAAAACAATTAGAGATAATGTAATCAGGAAAAAAAATGGTGAGTGGTACCAATTTAGGTTGGTTGATAAATTCATATGAGATTTAGCAAATGTTAAGTGTGACTAAAAGAAATTACTAAATTACAAATTATACAAAAAGTGGATAATTTCATAAATATATTAATAGTAGACCAACAGGCTTTTTACACTTTGCAATACTTCTTGAAATTCACCGTAAAAAAAAAAAAAAAGACAAAAAAAAAATTCGTATCTCCCACCACGAAACAAAATAAGTCTGTAACAACCAAATAATAATAGCAAGCTCCCCACCTTCTCCCAACGTAATGTACATACAAAAAGGAAATAAATCAAATTACATCTTTTTTCTTTAACTTACTATTGATACCAAATAAAATACTCAAAAACTCAAAAAGGAAACCACAAACAAAAGTAGCTTTCGCGTTGAAATTGCATTTGGCAGTTCTTCAGTGCCACTGTCTCTCCTTTTCTCATTGAAATTGTCTGAAAAATTTGGCAAGATTGCATCACATAGTTCCAGCTTCCAAAAGATTCAACAAATAAATAACGAGAGACTAATCAGGAGGGCCCCAGAAAGAAAAAAAAGAAATGCAAGTTACATATGTCTGCTATATATTACATAGTATTACATAGACATGTACATATATATATATATAAGTCAAATGCCCGACAGTACATGCATACCCTTTCAATCCCCACGCGAAAGCCGACCTTATTAACATACATGTTATTGTTATTATTACCTGATTTTTTTTATTTTTTTTTTGGATCTGCTTATGCATGCAAATCGCGACGACATCATATATAGAACTAGCTATCAGATTATATGTACTGTATTTATTCATATATGTAACAAGAACTGTGAACTCGGTCTGCTTCGAACATGGCGTCTCCTTCACCAAGCATTGCTCGCCGTCCTCCTCATCAACTTGAACTTCTCAGCAGCCTTCTCCGCCTTGATTGGCAGTTTCCATTTCATCATCATCTGTCATGGATACAACGTTAGCGCTCGAAAAGTTCACATGACGTGCAGCGGTCGGGTCTGAATTGATGCGAGATCATGCTTGTAGATGAATGTTTAGACTAAATTTTACCTCCTTTCTGCGTTTCTGCTCGCTCTCCGCCTGCCCAAAACGGCAAAAAGTAGAGGATAGTCAGATTATGCAGTGAAGTCAGTGAGTGCAGTGGCAGTTTTGAGATAGAACGATTATTTGTTTTTTACCACAATCCTTTTGAGCTTCTCGTTCTCTTCTTTAAGCTGATTGAGCTCTACTTCTAACTCAACTGTGTACGCCTGCAGGAAACGCGTTGATTTATCAGAGACACATGCTTCTCAATTTCGCCCTATATAGTTTCGATGTGGGGGATTTTGGGATAAAGAAAATGGTCACCTGTTTCCTGGCTCGAGATCTCGCGGCCGATTCCCGGTTTTTGATCATCCGTCGTTGCCTTCGCTCAACCACGATTTCCGGCGGGCCGTCAATTATCCTTCGACTCTTCAGCCCCACTGCCTCCGCCAAGCTCTGGCATCGCTCGTTCATGATGCCACTTGTGCATTCCCCCATGTACCGATTGTTGTGCGCGTACATTTGGAACCCCGGGTACCCATTTCCCACCAAGTTGTTCCCGCTGCCATGAGGAGCGTTGGTGTATCCATACCCGCTCACGCTTGTGCTCGCGCTTCTCATCCCGAGCCCAGCGTCCAGAGATGGAGTGGGATCCATGAAGTTCCTCTGTGGCTTGTGAACAGGCGGCTGCGGCGGTGGAGTCGCCTTAGGCAGGGGAGACTCTTGCACGACCCCGGCTTTGATCAGGAAGTCCTCCAAGGTCATCTCGCCAAAGGTTTGTTGTCGCCTAGGCGGTTCATGATCAGCGAGGTTGGTGTTGTTCTCGTTATTCGGGGACTGGCGGTGGTCCTTGTGTATCTCCTCCCACACCTCGTCCACAGTCTTGTTGCAAAGTGGAGTCGGGATTGAGAACGAGCCTTGTCTCGCCAGAGACGACTGGCCCGCCGTATTTATATTAGCACTAGGGGGCTCATTCTGGCACGGCAACGACTGGTTTTCCTCGACGCTCCATATGCTTGCTAGGAACTCGTCCATGTTCATCGAGCCAAAGCTCTTGCCGCTTCTGTACTGGATTTCATCGAGGGTGAGTGAGAGGATCGAGTTCTGTTTGCCGAGAGATGACGGCGGCTGCTGCTCCTTGAGCAGCTCACCCGGCGGCAGTTGCCCTGCGAATGGTGGTTCCAATTTAAGGTCGTCGCGGCCAGCATTTTCCAATTCCGCGACTTCCATTTTAAATCAATTGCACAATTTTTTTTCTTTTTTATGGGACTGATGCTAATTATTACATGGGCAGGTTCCAGCGTCTGCATGGAAGAAAAGGGTACATGTAAGCAACAGAATTATTTGAAAGAACAAACAAAATTGGCTAGTCCTCCCATGACATTATTTCAACAAATCTTAGCACTTTAGCAATAGCAAAATCAATTTCTATTCTTAAAATGCTTTATAGATTGAATTACAGGAGATTGAAGACTGAGGTCAATGCTAGTACTGGGCTAGCAACAGACAGAGAGTACTGATTCAAAGTATACAAAAATCAGATCATACCGGTTGCCATTTCCTTCTATTTGCAAATGGTGTGATTACTATCTTGCAAGCTTGTACCCCAAATTGTCACCTGATCATGCATTATCTGTGAGAGAACCTTACCCAAATCGTAAAAATACTTATATCTCCATGAGAAAAAACAGTCACAAAACACTAAAAGAAAATAAAATTACAGACCATGCTATGACGCATGTCAATGTCGCATTAAAAAGGAGAAGAAAGGATAAATTGTTTTGTAATTTGAAAATGTCGAAAAGTTAGTGGGAAACATTGAATGGATCGCAAGACCCGAGTCCAATCTCTCTCTAGCGGACCTGTCAGTCAAAAAGCCCGAAACCAACCAAAATCGAAATGGGCCTTTAGACTGCCCCGAGTCGAAAGCTCTTCGATTAAGGGGACAGCTCCCGACCCAAGAACAAAGATCGATGGCAACGACTTAAACGGGAAAGCCGATACCAGAAATCCGCACTCGGAGTTTCACGCTTTCCCTCAGTTTCTCGAGGCGTTTAGCGGCGACCCATTCCGTGGTCAAGTGCAGAGAATCGACATGCATGCAGGTTGCGCACCACCTCCTCCTCCTCCTCCATCCACATCGCAACGAAAGATCGTGAACCCCAAACGGTACCGCAAAGCAAACCACACAGAAAGAGAGGAAGGAGGAGGAAAAGAGAAGACAAGACATCGTTCAGAAAACCAGCTGCATGCGACAGACACGTACCTGGGAAGCGGAGATCTCAGCTGAACTGCATGTTGAATCTTGAACAAGAAAAGCCCATTCGTCCTCCCCGCTCTCTCTCTCTCTCTCTCTCTCTCTCTCTCTCTTCAAAGGTCTCCCGCGACCCGCATTTCCTCAAAGAACTGAGAAGCGATCTTAGAGAGAGAGAGAGAGAGATGAGGAAGCAGTGAAGGAAGAGAGAGAAGGGGGAGGGGGAGGTGGGCTTTTGTAGAGAGGGAGGGAGGGCTGCTGGGTGGGTTCTTCTGTAACTGCAAATAGCCCATGCACCATGCAAGCTGATGCCCGCCCCGGCTCCCTCCTGCCCGGGTAAACAGTGGGCCCCCCGACCCGCCTCCCCGGGTTCACTCAGTTTCGACACGTTCGCGACACGTGCCGCTCCTCCCCTTCCCACAAGAAAACAAACGAAGGAAAAGACTATGTTGTCTGGTCCCGCCCATAGAAAAAAAAAAATTTTGAATTTCAAGAGAGGGACCAGGACATGGATGTCCGAAATTGGTTTATTCTAATCGTCCGTCTAATAAAGGAAAACTGATTTAAGGGGCCTAAATATTTCGTGTTTTAGCGAAAAAGCTTGTGCCCTATTTTCACGCTCTAAATGATTATAAACTTATACCCGGCGAAGATGACCCCGAAAGTACTAATTTATCGAAATCACAAAAGAAATGGGGGGAAGTCGCGATTTATTGAAAATGCAAAAGTTGCACATTATCAGGAAAAAAAAAACGAGACTGTCCATATCAATCAAAATAATGATATTTTGTTTCACCATCCTGTGTTATTTCTGTTTCTCGCGTACAAACTTTGGTTGCTATCTTCAACTTACTAATGTGCCCAAATTGATTTTTTCTCAATTATTTTTAATAAGCTTGAACCTTGTTGGTAATCCTTATTGATTAACGCATCCTAAATATAAACTATAATCATAAAGAGCTCGCAACTTGAACGAAAGAATTCCCTTGAAAAAGTTTGAACTAGAATCGCATATTACAACAAGTCATTAGAGATTGAACTTTCGAGAGACATTGTGAATATATGTATGTTAAAATTAGAATCCCGATCATTAAATTTATTAAAATAAACTATTATTACTCAACTCTAAAAAAAAAAGCAATGGCCATGCAAACTTCTCCAATTTGAACATAAAAGTAAAGGCAAACTAGTTAAGCAAGATTGATAAAAATCATTAAGTTGATCGATCCCATGAAAAGTAATTTTTTCCTCTTTCATCGATTTTGCCATTAATAAGGTGCCAATGAGAGATTTTTTTAGAGAATTGAGATTTTAGGGTGTGCCTAAAGTTATAAGGGATGAACATAGCGTCTACCTTAACAAAAAGATATGATTTATCTATTGAGATATCTACTCAGTGACAAAATCACTCAAATTTCGTACAAATCCATCAATAGGATGAATGCGCCCAAATTTTACGTGGATTATTCAATTTATGAGAGTAATCTGATTCATATGTATAAATCCATCAATAAGATAAATGTGCCCGATTTTTACGTGGACTATTCAATTTATGGCTCCCGAATTTTATGTGGACTATTCAACTTATGAGAGCAATCCGATTCATATGTATAAATCCATTGATAGGATGAACGCGCCCGGATTTTATGTGGACTATGCAATTTATGAGAGCCATCCGATTCATATATATAAACCCGTTACGGTTGTTTGTTTTGGCTTATTTTAAAGAAAAAAGTTATTCATCATCTTACAAACCAGACTCCCACAATCAAACTACGAGATCCAATATCTAAACATGCACGGAAATATTTTTCAAAAGTTTCAAACATTTCGTATTTGATTTAAAAATTTATAAGGTTATATCATGAAAAACCTCAAATTGATATACATGTGACAAATTTATCCCAAATTAATTTTTTTTTACTGTAAAAAATCCAAAACCGACACATTTGTGACAATTTTACCCTTTTTTAATTTTTGTTAAATTTTACGGTCAAATAACTAAGTTGAATAGCATATGATGGTTAATGGGTATATCAGTTTGAGTTTTACATGTATATCAGATTGTGGTTTTTTGTAATATTAATTTAATTTAACGAAAATTAATAGATGATAAATTTATCGTAAATATATTGTAGGTCAAATTTGTCACATATATATCACTTTGGAGTTTTTTATGGTACTATTCCAAAGTCAAATTAATTGGTCGTAAATTTGGAAAGAATTTTAAAAATAATAATAATTTCTAATCCAATGTAAAATGCAGTGAGGTGTCTTTATCATCCTGTAATTTGTAATAAATGGAAAATAATAAATTTTTACAGAGGTCAACGCAGACTGCATTCAATGGCACACTGTGCATGGCACCGTGAAGCCTGGGCAACGTCTTTTCCTGGACCATAACCGTACAGTCTCGTCGCGGTCGAGGCCTCGGCGTGCTGACGTATTGCCCGGTATTTCTGTAATTTTTTTTTTTTTATCTCAAGAGATTGATATTTATAAATAAAAAAAACCACCAAAAGCCCTAAATTTTGCCCAAAGTAATAAATTTATCTCAAACTTTTTTTGTGACATGAAAAGCGCAAACTTTATTAACCGTGACATATTTGTCCTATCAATGACATTTATGTCTTATTTTTTATGTTTTTCCTTTTTCCTTTTCTTTTTTTTTTTTTTTCTTCTTCTCTCTTCCCCCCGTCGGCCATGGCGGAGGGAAGAGAGAAGAAGAAGAAAAAAAGAAAAAAAATTAAAAAGTAAAAGACGAAAATGCCCTATAGTTTAAGGTAAATGTGTCGTACGAATACAAGTTCATGGTTTTTTGTGTCATGAAAAAAATTGGGGTAAATGTGTGATGGTTAGCAAAGTTTGGGGATTTTTACGTCATAAAAGAAAAATTGGAGTAAATTTGTCACTTTAGGTAAAATTTGAGATTTTTTGTAATTTTTTCCCTATTTATAATACTAGAATTGACTATGAATTCATGCATCGTGTCCAGCCATGTGCATTGGTTGAGACTTCTGCCGGACGTGATTTCCAAGTTAAATAGGGAGAATGCCTTAAAATGGAAAGTGTTAACTTTCAATGGAAAAATTATTCTACTATTCCTAAATTTATTGTGCTTTTATCAATTTAGTTTTAAAATTTTCAATTTTATCAATTGATTCCTACTTTTTTTTTTTTTTTTTTTATGTTTGCCAATTGATGGTCAATTTTGACAAAAAATCGCTAACATGAATACCAATTATCCTACGTGGTATAGTCGATGTGTTTTTACCGACTTGATTTTATATTTTTCAATTTTATTAATTGAATCTTGAATCTTTTTACGTTTGGTCGATTGAGTTCATATGACTAATTTTGACTGAAAATTGCTAATACCGATATTCTTATATGATACGGTCGGCAATGAATGCGTAGATAATTTTTAATAATATTTTAATATTTTTGAATTTTTTGAATTTTATTTTTCTTCTTTCTTTTTCCCATTTACCCTTCACCGAGTAGGCCTTGTCAATGGCCGATGAAGGTTGCCGGCCTCAGGTGAGGGTTGCCTCACCTAGTGAGCGTGGGCCGCCCTCACCTAATCTACCCATCGAGGCAAGGGCCCTTGACTAGGCCATCAACAAGGCCTAGGATGGTTGGCAAAGGGAAAAGGGAAAAGGAAAAAAAAAAAAAAAAAGAAAAAGGGGTAAAAAAAAAAAAAAAAAGGAAGAAAAAGAAGAGAAATGAAAAAGGAAAAATAAATAAATTTCGAAAAAAATATTAAAATATTATTAAAAATTATCCACGCGCATTAAGCATGTACCACATAAGATAGCCGATGTCCACATGCAATGATTTCTTGTTAAAATTGACCGGATTGACTCAATTAGTAAAACATGAAAAAGTTTAAGACTTAATTGAAAAATTAAAATGTGTATAACTAAGTAGGCAAAAATGCAATAAGTTTAGAATTTTTTTAACAATTTCCAAACTTCCTTCGTTTATGCTTTTAAGGCATCAAATGAAGAAATTTCCTATGTGTAAAAGCTTAACTTGCGAACGTGGGTCAGTATATTAAATTGAATGTTTTTACATCAATTAAACGTGGGTCAAGGCTTGCCTTCCAGGCTTGCTTGGGGTCACGCCACATTGGTTATTGGCGCTGAGGTTTGCACGACCTCGACATCAAATTGCCTAGGGTTTCCCTGATAGTCGAAGCATTAGATTTTGGTCACCCAAGGACACGATCTTGGCGTCCCTCACCTGTGGTCACACCATCTCGACGACCCATCACTTGCCCTTCGCTTGAGGTGCTGAGAATAAGCATAATAGCCATTTTATTTCCGGTAAGAATTATTTTTCTATTTTTAGGAATAGATTTAGAATAGAACTCCGTTTAACGTAACGCAATTTTATTTTTATTTTGAAAAAAAAAAAAAAATAGTCCAAAAATAGATTTTGAATAAAAATGAGAAGTAATAATTTTTTATTTATCCTTTACTCAAAAAAATTTTTTTATTTCTCTCTTTTTAGAATAGAAATGATAAATAAAAACTTTTCTCATTAATTATTATCGATATGAGCCGGCCGCCCACCTACCACCGCTCATCATCTATCACAACCAATCACTATCTATCGTTGCCGGTCACCATCCGTCAGTCTCCATTTGCCATCGCCACCATCCACCGGTGGCCTGTCATCATCTGCTGACTACTGTCGTTTGACATCTGCCATCATCATTTGATCCACCGTCGCTTAAAAAGAAAAAACTTTATCCCATCATCAAAACGTATATTTTTGCTTAGAAAATAGAAATTTTTCGGAAAATAAAATAGATTTTTGAAATTGCGTTGAGGATAGAAGGGCGAGATTTCGGTTGCCCGAGGACACAATCTTGGCGTCCCTCGCCTGTGGTCATGCCATTTCGGAGACAGGCCGTTGCTTGAGGTTCGCCGGAGCTACTGAGCATTTAGGTTTTGTCAAAGGGCCAACGGATCTGGGCTTCCACTTTCCTTCTTTTTCTTTTATTTTTCATTATTTAACTTGAGTCTTTATCAAGTTTGTGCAAATATTGTTATCACACACTATTTACATTTCATAACATCCTTTGGTCTAAGGCCCTGTGCTTTGATGCAAAGGTTTTTCCCAAATGCTCTCTAAATCCTACCAATTGTTTGTAAATTATTTTTCATTAAGGCTATTTATATAAGCCAATGGCCCGCACGGTAGTTCATGAGCTTTGAGATAATCGTGTTTTTATACTGTGCTCCTGTTGCATTATGGGGGAAAAAACAAATGATATCTCAAGACAAACGAGTTCCGCGGTCAACGAATGGTGATAAATCACCTGGACTAAATGGGTATTCAGCTCATTTCTTTACTTCAGCATGGTCAGTTGTGGGGCAAGATGTTAGTAATGTCGTCCTGGACTTAGTCAATACAAGGAAAGCTTGTAAGGAAGTGAATGCTACTGGTCTTTCTTTGGTTCTTAAAAGGAAACTGCTTTTAAATTGACACAATTTGGACCCATCTTATGTTGTTATATCATCTATAAAATGCATCATAAAGGTACTTGCTAACATTCTTAAGCAATTTCTGCATCACTTCTTAAGCTACAATCAAGCTGCTTTTGAGGAAGGGGGGAGTTTGGTGTACTTTTGTGGATAAGATCACCTCCAGGATGAATGCACGGACTGGGAGACATTTTCCTTTGGTGGAGGACTCCAGCTTATTGAATCTGTGATCTATATTTTAGTAAACTTTTGGTGTCAGGTCTTTGTGCTGCCAAAGAAAAAAAAAAAATGAAGATGCTTTAGAGTAAATGCATTGCTTCTCTTTGGAAGGTGAAGATCGTTTGGGCTGAGGAAGCTTGTTCCTTGGAAGATTCTGATTCAATCCGGATCTATTTGGGTGGCATGGATCAAGTGTTACCTGCTGAAGGGGCAGTCTATATGGGCAGCTCAGCTTAAAGGAAATTGCCCCTATGCTTGGAGGAAATTGCTGAAGATGATATCTATGTTAAAACTTCATGTTAGATATATTGTTGGTGATGGTAAGAGCACTTCCCTCTCTGGTTTTATAATTGGCAATCCCATGGCATTCTTCTTGAAGCTCATTCTCCGAGAATAGCATATGATTCTGGTCTTATTTTGCATACCAAAGTAGCAGAGATGATTCATGACAATGAATGGGCTTGGCCTCCTGCAAGATTTGATCAATTAGTGGATATACAGGCTGCTCTAAGCGCAACGACAATTTCTTGTTCTGAGTTAACTGACAGAGTGGTTTTTGAAGGGTTACATCTGGAACGTCATGTCAAACTGATGCTTGAGCTCTGATAAGGAGTAAGAAGCAGCAGGTCCCCTGGAATAGATTCATTTGGCTTAATTTAAAAGTTTTTAAACTTGCTCTCACCTTCTGGCTTGCCATGATTAACAAGCAAGCTACTCAAGACAGAATTGGCAAGGGGGTTTCTTTGGTTAATCAATGCTTGCTTTGCAAATCATCTTCAGTGTCAAGACAACTCGTTTCTCAATGCAGTTTGGTCGTACTTCCTTCAGCTATGAGGTGTGTCTTGAACAGCTCATGGCTGGGAGATAAAGCCAGATTGGATGCTGCGGGTTTCAAAAAGGCAAAGAAATGGCACGGGATGGTGCCATCTACTATATTTGGAAGGAAGGAAGTGAAGTATTTCAAAATGGCTTTGCTCCTTGTTTGAGAAGGAATGTTCACTTCTGTATCAGAACTAAGGTGAGCTGGTACTTACAGAATAGGAAACTTCCGTTCTACTGCAGATAGAAGTTTGTCCGTGATTTGGATCGTTTCTATGTCCTCAATGATGACCACACTGGTATTCTCGACAACCAATACAAAATATATTGCCAGTTTTTAGTACTATTTGCTTGTTTCTTCTAGCTCCACTCAAACCTCACATAGTGTGCTGAGTTTTAGATTGCTAGCTTGTTAAGTGTGTAGTGCAGGTGAATGAAGAACACTGTACCCTGTCTATATAACACTAAACATGTTAATTGAAGAGCCAGAAAACACCGTTTCCTTGCACATCTGTCAAAACCAAACATTATGGACACCATAGCGATTCTCGCTCAGCTCTTCTGGGTATGCTTCTCACATCTTTGTCATCGCTTTCGCAAATTTTTGGCCCTATTTGCTTGCTTTTCTCTTTTCTTTGGTTGCTTTCGGACTGCTTTAGATGTATGTTCAGTTGGGTGTGCTACTAGCTTAAGCCCATATCTTTTGGCATTTTTTAGGCAATGCTGTTAAGTTTTCGAAGTCCAGAGCTTCGCGTGAGCTCAAACTTATTTCTTGAAAGGCCCAGCAGAACTGAAGACTACTTTTTTCCTTTCTTTCCCCTCTCAATCTAGAGATTTTAAAAAGTTATTCCTAGGCACATATAACTTCTTTATATAAGGTGGAAGTACAAAGTTTTCAGGCTTCATTCTCTTGAAAGTTCTAATCATGTGATGCATGAGCTCTAAATATAGTTTTCCAAATATCGATGCCAAATTTTTGTGCTCATCTATTTCTTGGTGGAAAATGTTGGGAGTTGATCAGCTGATGAAATATCATCAATCTGCTGGTTATTTTGATGCCATTGCCTTGCTGGAGTACTGCAATTTTGTTCATACATCAAATCCGAAAGGGCGACAATAGTAAATAATTCAGTCAGAACTGCTCTGGATTTCCTGAAATGTAAGGTAAGGGATGGTAGCCGGGTGGCCTATTGAGGGGTCGCTTCCCACCTGAGCCTGACGGATGGAGAGGAGAAGAATTTATTCAAGGGCCCCCAAATTTTCAGTGGTAAATGCATCAGGGTGAGATCAGTACACTTGCACATATATTATTGACGACAAGAACTGCAGAAGCTGCGAGAGTCACAATCAGTGTAAAGTAATGGCTGTCGTCATTTTCTCCGGAAGGTGTTCTCCATTTAGAAGAGCCCAGAGAATTGCCTCGCACACTCCCTTGTAATGCACAATCAGATGTCCGCCGTCAGTAATTTCGTGATACCTAACCCAGGGTAGCTTTCCCGAGACATACCGTTGAAGTTGAAAGGGCACTAGTTTGTCTTCGTATCCTTGCCAGATATGAACAAAGCTATCATTCCGTGGGAACGGATTGCTTAGATCCAGGGGATCAAATTCCCATTTGCCAAAACTGACCATGAAGTCATTTAGGAGTGTGTCGAAGACCTGCCGTCTCCGTAGTTTATCCTGTTCACAATGGCCTTTTATAGTCAGAAAGAAACCTTGAGAATGGGAAGAGAGGATCATAACAGCCACAGCAAGGATTTGCCATAGACTGGTAAGGATGCCACCCTCTTTTCTTAAACTCTACTCTTCGCCGATAGACAGAACAAGGGCCATTCAGGTAAACCTTACATGCACATTGGAAATACGAAGTACCTTGGTGAGCATTGGGAATCCAGGGTTCTTCTTGAGGACGTCAACGTCTCGATTGTTAAAAAAAATCGGGTTCTTCTCCACGAATGTAGTTGAAGGGAGCCATTCTTGAGTCACCCACCAGTAGAGCAATTCAGGGGTATAATTTGCAAGCCAGAGAGTCCACTGGATGAGCTTTCTCCTGAAGTCCAGTCTAGTCAAATTCTCAGGAAGAGATTTCCAGGAATAGTTTACGACTGGAACGACTAGAGCCACGCCTTCTAGTCTGCACGACCTTGGACCATAAGATTTGTTTCCAGAAGGGGCTACCAGTTATTTGAAGGTTGTAAGACTTGCCTCTGGGGTATGTACTTTAGGCAACTCCAGGCAGGGTAGGATCCCATTGAAACCCCAATCACGTAAAACTTGGGCCCCAGCTTTAATTGATCTGCAAGTTCCTGAATATCGTAAGCTTCGCTCTTTGTGGAGCGCTTCAAGTTAGGATCACTGTCTCCATACCCAGCTCGATCAAATAGCAGAAAGTATATACCCAACTTCTCTATCAGTTCCTGCAAACTTAAAACTCAGAAACTTACATTGATATCTAAATGTCAATCAAATACTGTCCTCTGATGAACTCGATGCTTTCTTAGTTGTGTCGCCTTACTATCATTCTTTTGGCCGGAATATGTCGCCGTTGATAGGGTAGTATGTTCCTTTGCGAAAATGACTAAGTCGTTAGACGTACTTCATAATAGAATTTTGCTGTTTTTCCTTCCTTAAAGTTGGGGACTAAATTATAAACTGAAAAAGAAAAGTAGCACAAATGCACAATACAGGCGAATTCATCTTCAGGTTATTGCATTATCCTAGATGCGAATTATATGTGGAGAAGAAATATAGAGTGGTTCTGGATGTTGCTTCAATTCTATATTTGTCCCTCGTCAGGCTCAGTGCTTCGATAATATTCAACATCATCTTGCTATTGATATGGTTGCCGATTTGGCATGGCAAACCTACAGGGTAAATCACATCAGATTCAATGCAAGGGGAATTCATGCTCGTACTTGGGGTGCCTGGAAATTCATCTCCTTGGAGCTCCCAAAGCCGTGCACTACAATGACCTTGTAGCTTGATCTATCTCTGGCGACGCCTGTCTCTCTGTAAGCTAGATACCTTCCGTCGCGGAGTCTGATTCTTGTACAGGTAGTTGCAGTATCTGCAGGGAGTACAGCGTCCTGCGGAGGAGAAAGCTGTGCGGCCTTGTAAAGTACCATCAGACCCATCAGCAAAACTGCCACCCCTCTCGAGATCATCCCAGAAACTAGTGGTCTAGAAAATGAGTTAGCTACAATCCAAGAGAGAAGCACCTCAGGAGAAGGAAGGAGGAGGGCGAGAAGGAGAGGAAGAAGAGGAGGCAAGACTCCATCTTACCTGAAGAAACTACAACAGATGGCTAGGAAAGCTCCAGTCTTTCATGGGTTTCGGAAGTCCAGATTGTCTTCTTCCACGAGAGATGCATTATTTGAGACATTGTAGATGTGAGGCGGCCCGAAAAATTTGACTAGACCGCATCAGGATGCTTTGCCTCATAAAGTCATAGTGGATATTTTATGGCGCTTCTTGCTTATGCTTGCTGAAGTGGTTTCATCATTTGGAGAAACAGTGTTCAGCCAGACGACTTATAAGAATTTCCGTGGCCACCCCTGATTACGTCCATGTGATTCCTTAAACTACTTAATAAGAAAATGGAGTTCAATGCCCCATTATGGTAGTTTCCGAAGAGAGACCATCAATAGGAGCTGGTGCTTTTGGACTCTCTCTCTCTCTTTCTCTCTCCTCCGTGCGTGACTACTGACTAGTAGGTCTAGCGACTGCTCTTTGTCAAATGAAGAGAAAAAATCAGGAGAAGGGCAAGATTTGAAGGACGAGTCAGTCCCCTATGAACCCAAAAGGCACTACCGATAGAATCTTGCAGGACTTCACTTGCTCGATTTCCAACTCTGTTTCTGCTCTTTAGCTCCAGGACCATCATCATTCCTCACTTTAAAGAGGCCGAGTTCAACGTATCCAACGACAATTCTCATCACAAGTTACACCCCAAATGGAAAATCATTTGACTTGGAGCTTAACGTTGCTAAATCCTGAGAAACAAGAGGATTCCCGCGAATGACAGATGATGTCTGATGTCTCCCACCCAACGGCCAAAGACTTTGCTTCTCTCGCACAGATTCAGAAGGAGTGCGTGGACAATGGACCCTCTCTGCCTCGAAGGGGGAGACAAGCGAGTTTTGGGTAACTCGAGACGAGGCCATTTGAGGACCATCCATGGAGTAACATGCGCACGTATTGAATTTGAGAGATCATTGCAGCACCATCTTGTCGGTGGACCGAATGGAAATGATGGGCCGGGATCGAAATGGAGGGACGCGAACTGGAAGATCGGCTCGTGAGGCACTTCCATTGAAAGGGCTGGACTGGACCAGAAGATCCCAATAAAGGTTGGGCCGGTTGTGGCTTTTCCGCAGTGAGCAGAGAAGGTGTTGGATGATCAATATGAAGAATAATCGGTTCCAGGTTTTGTTCAGATTCCATTTAAAATCTAAAACTTACTCTTCGGAGTAGATTTTCTAATTTTTGGAATCTGAAACCTACCATGTCATAAGTTTTCGAATACATAGGTTTTAGGATTCACTCAATTTCTATATATATTCTTAATTGAACAATTGAAATGAATCATCATCTTTAATTGTCACAATTTACTATAATTCACTAATCACAACTCATATTTAGACACATGAAGATTATAAAATATTAATAAAGTAAAAGTCTCATCATGTATATCGCTAAAAATGGAAACTTGGATTAGTGGTTTCAAATTAAATATTCATCATTGGACATCGTAAATGTCGTAAGACGCACAAACATATAAAACAAGAAAAACACCGACTTATTTTGGGTTTCAAGTTCTCAATTCCATACAGAATCCAAAACTTACAGCTCTCGTTATTGGTATCAAACCAATATCGATTCATACAAGATAAATCTTCTAATCGATAATTAGGCTCTGTCGAAATAGATTCATAATTTTTAGAACTTGAAACCTACTCTATATATTATAGAATTTAAAATCGAGCCGGTTTTCAAGTTCTTGATTCTACCATAGAATTATGCTCATCCCTAATCAAGATGTGACTCCGGACAAAACGTGCTCTAGTGGTTCAATATGATATTTTCATTTCCTTCTTCTTTCAATTGGTGATTCGAAAATGACATGAACGAGCACGAAACAAGTTTGAACACGGAATGAATTTATCTCTAGTATTTGTTGGTAAGCTGGGTGATCCAATAAGTAAAACTAATTTTTAAGCATATCTAATGCAAATGACAAGAATTTCCAATCCAAAATCGATGTCATGCATGAATCTAGAAAAATCATCTGGTGAGAGCCCAAATCCGAGTCAGTCTCGATCATCACTTCTAACCTCCATAGAGGATGTGATCGCGGCCGAGTACAAGCCACACCGCAATGGCCAGCGCCGACCCAGCACAAACTCCACTTTAATTATATAAGATTGCTGTCTAAACGAGCCAATTAGTGTCGAGTCACGAACTTTCTCACCGATTCTTGTTATCATTTTTTAAGTACTCTAATCGATGAAAGGTCAAATAGATTTTGTCATTTCCCAAATTTGCAGATTGTGCTAGGTAATGACGTGGAAAGCGAAGGTCGCTCGGTCCCCCCTTCTTTTTCTAAATCGTTTATTTAAATCGGAGTCCTAATCTCGAAAAGGGACGTGTGCAATAATTAGATTAGAAAGGGAGTTGCAATTTGAATTCGTATATGCTGAGGCCGAAAGGCACGCCGACAGCGACGGCGCCGATGCAATGCCGACCTCCGATCACTAGTCCAATCAGTGCTTTCATAACTTCTGATAGATCCTGAGGGTGAACAAGATGGAATGATCACTCGGCGAATTGACTTGGCAGCTAAGAAACGAATAGACGAGCGCGGAGCAAGATTTTCCCATTTTAACAATTTTGTGTTCGAGACTCCTATCAGGATTGTTAGGAGATCTTTGACCGATACTGACGAGTTGACATTGTTACAGGCGCATGATTAAGAGACTGGACTCGACAGGGACTCAAAACATTTTTGAAACTTTTCTTCATTACACCGGCCATGCCAAAAAGATTATTACATAAGCAGGATTGGGTCGCCAGCATGTGTATAACTTTTCATACCGATGATTGAATTCAATTAATTAATAAATGAGTTCCATTTCATTCTAAATTTGGAGATCGACGGTGTTCATGTTCTATGCGACCTAAACTCGATATTTCTTTCTTTGTTTCTTTATGGAAATATACATCGGATATAGAAATCATTCTCGTTTCTCTTTTGAAGCAAGTAGTAGCTACGTAATTTGCAGAGAATTTCACATTTACAGCATAATTACATCATAATATTCACTGATGGAAGATCTTAACACGAGAAAATTAAAGTGACTGAATTGGTAAAAAAATAATAAGAAAGGACCGCTCTATATTTTTTTTTTTTCCCTCTAATTAGCATAGGCGTCGGAACCTCGCCTACATTTCATGATTGTAGCGTATATGCACTTGAATACGTCGCGCGAGCAGTAGGCTATCGAAAAGGAGGGAAGTGACTTTGAGCAGATTGAAACGCTTGCTGATCCGTTGACGTTTGGCACGACCCGTCGTCGTTGATCGAGTTCCTGTGCAGTTGCAATAGTGTGAGTATGAAGAAGTATTTTAAGTTCATCGCAAAACAATCTGTCAAAACTGCTTCATGCATAGATGAGCCGCCGATGATGATGGTAACTCTAGATTTGATCTTACTCTCGCGGACGAGATGACCATAGCGAACTTAAGGCTCGTAATCGGGCGCAGTACTCTCCGATCATCAGAATGCAGCGCCCTGCCTGCCTGACCGTTAATGTCCGCCACAGCTGGTGAAGGGTTTGCTGCCTCAAGTTGTCAGCCTGCAGGGAACATCATTTTTGTCACTGAAATTTCCCATCACAAAGATGCAAAAATTATTCTTGATGTAACACTAATCTTTCCTTGCTAACCAAGTACTTCGAAAGGAGGAATCTGCTTTGAGAGTATCTTTTCAAGAACATCAGTGGACATGAACTTGCACTTGTCACCTCATGATCTTTTCCAAAGTTTGGCCATCACACATCAGCTGATCTAACGAAAGCACTAGCTTTCAAGACAGTCGCGTGTACATGATCATTAAAATTTATCATCCTTTTATACTCATTCCCGTCGTGTACATTTTTCGCAACACTCGTAAAAACCTCAAAATTTTAATGGTGTGTCGAGTTCTTATGCGTATACCTGGAGAACGAAGTTTTCAAGGTTGGAGAGTTTGCTAAGGGAAACGGCCATCAGCTGCATGCTGTCGACCAGGGGCCCGCCGGCGACAGTGTTGATAAGCGAGTGTTGGAGCTGTTCGAGGCCTTGCGAGAGCGCCTCCTCCGCCTGCTGCAGCGATTGCTGGAGGCTGTGTATCCCCATCAGCTGCTGTTCCGTCAACGGGTCCAACTGGGGTTGCAACATCTGAAACACGCTACTCGAATCCATCAGTAACAAAACTTAGATTTACATTGAACTGTTCTGTTCCGTTTTTATTTTCGTCAGTTGAAAAAAGATTGGAGTTTCATGATATCTATCATACAGAAGAAGCTGAAGGCGAATTCTGGATTTTCTGGGGGTAGTATGGTCATTTGGTCCATTGACTTTAGCCTCATATGCCTTTGTAGTTTGTACCCCTTCTCTTGCGGACAATAATTAACAGATAAAATAGATTTTAGGGGAAAACGGTCAACGGCTGTCGGCTGAATCGTCCAAATCATAAGACAATGATGGCTGAAGTCTGCTTTCTTTAAATCCCTTCTTTTTTTCTTTGCACCTCGTTTCAAATTATGATATTAAAACGATAGTAAAACATATTACATTACTCATCGAGATAAATAGTCATAAGAATGTAGTAGAATGATATGAAATGAACTCAAAACACCATTACCGACCTTGATGAGATCGGAGGGCCGGAACCCGCCCATCCAGAGGAAGCAGCGCTCGGCGGGAGAACACCACATGCCGGTGAGGATGTGGAAGACATCGGTTCGGGCAGCGGCCCCCTTGATCCTGAAAAACTCGTCGAAATGGGAGATGTAACCATCCACGATCATCCCTAGATCGCTGTCCGACAAATGCGCTTTCAACGCGGTCCGGAGCTCCGACGTGTGCCGGTGATCTTCGTCCAGCCACCTTGCATATTCCACATCGAATACCGCAGCCCCTATAAACAAAACGCTCGGTGTTCAGAACGAATAAATGCATAATTCGCCTCAGTTATTTAGTCATCACTCGAAATGAAGGAGCTACGATCTAATATATCTACTGATATCAAACTCCGTCTCAGGCTTTTCTACTAAGATGACGAAAAGCATACTGCTTCTTAGACTCACCAGAGCTGATATTCCCACTGGCGCCGCCATAAGCGCCCAAAAGCAAGCCCTGCGATCGCGCGTGCTGAAGTTCTTGCTCCATATGAGTAAGCTTGATCCTGCTTGATTCAAGCTGTTGTACATAAGCCTGTTCAAAAGACAAAATTTTTGTCAATAAAAGCTTATTGAAGAGGGTGCGATAATGATATGTATCAGAATATAAGACAGAAAATGACTTTCAAGCTGCTAGAAAATGCGCATTATGTACCTTCTTCCTGAGACGACTTTTCCTTGCTGCTTCTCTATTTTGAGCCAAACGTCTTAATGTCTGCAATCAATTAACCAAAAAATGCCATTCTTTTAACCCAGATAAATATAAACTCTGTACTGTCTACAGACGCATGTAACAAGCTATCTGTCCTTCACGATTAGAATCATAATCTAGTATATGATAGTAAATTAGTGATTTAAGGACCTTGGCATCGAGATGTTTCTCGGAGGTTGAACCAGCTGATCCTTTCTTCTGCAAAAATGAACTGATATTATATAAATAAAATGAATAAAACTAATAGAATAGAAACCCCAATAGCTAGAGAAAGAGTTATGAAGCATGATACATTTCCTATTTGTATAATGATAGTTGCTTCGATTGCGTCAGTCATTGAGAAACTGAAAATAAAAGGGCCTATCTCTTCTCTTTCTCTTTATCCAAACAAGTATGAAATGAAGCTTTGACAAAAGGAAATGTATCGAACAAAATGGCCAGGGGGAAGGTAATGATATCATGACTCAAATCACATACAAGTCTGTTGTCGGGCAAATTGGTTCTCTCTCTCTCTCTCTCTTCTTCTTGTTTTTCAATTTTGCCTTTTGGGATTATGCTGCTAATGTAATTTTCATTGAGCTAGTGGGAGTTGGTCGTTAGTACTACGATGAACAGTGGCAATAACCACTCGGCGAAAGTGCTTTTTTCTTCGAGTCTGCTTCAAAGGCATCACATCTTAGGAACAGAAACGCTTTAATTTTCACCTCTCGATGGCCTTTCTTGTCAGGACAGGACTTCTGTTGGGTTTTCAGGTAGTTGTTGGGATCCGTGCAAGGCATCTAAAACAAAGACAAGACTCTCTCACGCAGGACGAGAACACTAGAGGACAGACAGAATCACAACGATATCCGAGACAGCTAAAATATTGAAAAAAATGAGTTTTTTTGTGAGATATAGAGAGATTTTTTTTATGAGACAGGTAGCTTCATGATGCCCAGAGAAAGAAATGGTCTGTAGACTCTATGATATGAAATAAGAATTGTAGTAGAAAAGGGAGAACAAATGCTAAAAAAAAGTTTTTGATCCCAGCCAGAGAAGCATTCGACGAGAAAAAAGAGGAAAAGAAGAACCTTGTTGTTATCTTGGGGCGATCTTGAAGAACCAGGCGGATCTTGGGAGACGACACCCGCCATTTCTTGCTGCTGCGGCCTTTGATGATGAGCTGAAGAAGAAGAAGAAGAAGCCTTGTTACTGATGGGCGACTCTAGTTCGAGCTGCGTCTCAGTTTTGCTCGAAGAAAGTAGTGCCGTGCTGAGGGTGTTTGCACCCGATCCTTCTGAGTTACCGCTGCTCTCTCCTCCCGACCTTGAACTTCCCTGCATCCAAATTAGACAGATAAAATGAATCAGAAGGGAGGAAAAAAAGGGCATTAAATGAACCCCGTTTTGTCTTTTGAAAAAAGCAACCCCTCAACCAAAAAAGAATAAGAAATGCATAATAAAAATGACCTAAAAGATTTGTTGAACTGGGAGAGAGATATACATATGACCGGCCTGGGAAATTGATGGAAGGGCTTGTGATTTAGACTGGTATCGTGCTTTCACGTTTAAAATATTCACCAAAAGATATAGTAAAGAACGAGAACAGTAAAGGGCATTTCGAGAAATGAAGGAGGAGGAAGGGGATTGAAAAACTACTCTTGTCGTTGTTGGGGTTTGCTGGAATTTCATTGGCCATGCAGGGAACATTTCCAGAGTCTCTGAAGGCCTGCCTGATGAGTGAAAAGCTGCAGGATATCACCAAAGCAAAATCTCAGAGAATCGTCCAAACATTAAAGACACCCCCCCTCCAAATATTCTGAATCTTTTTTCCAACCAACATCAATCTTTTTCTTCAAAGCAGTGGTTTCACCAAGCGGAAAAAAAAAAGATGGGGCTTTTCGTTTCTATATGGATGTAGCTTCACGCCATTCGAGTCTCCTTTGTGTTAAAAATGATTGCTGTAATGGAAATGGAAATTCTCGGTCTCTGCGCTCTGTAGGCATTTTCAGACCATCTTTCTTTTCTCTCTAGGAAATGATTTATTGTGCTTATAAAACGTCACCAGATGAAGTGGAAAGAAAATAAAGAAATACTGCAGTTTTCAAAGAGAATGGCATACCGGCTTTGTGATCTTCATCATTTCTGATACTGACTTCCTGCAGGACTATTGCTTGTTCTAGCTCTCCGAAATCAAAAGCTGGCCCTTCTTGATTGCTGATCCGGAAAGACAAAAGAGATCCAACAGTGAACCGTGCATGTCAGAAGAGGAAGCGCAAGAGTCATTTGACCATCATTCAGAAGCAAAGAAGAGTTGCGGTTTTCCTTAATACATGAAACTGGAGGAAGGAGCATTAATTCCAAGAACTGAATAAGGAACATGGTGGTGATGGTGATGATGATGATCGCTTGAGGGTCCTGCTTCTGATAAACCGGTCTCTCCGAGTCTCTGACTCGCCATGCCAGCAACTTTCCGAAGCTCAAACCGTGCTCACCTCTCTCTCCTCATAAGCAACTGAAACATTAGAAACCAAGAAACACGTTAGATTACGAAGAGCTCGAAGAAGCGAGAGATTGTGATTCAGCAGGTGGCGAAGAACACGCGGGTTGACCTTGGCTCAGGAAATTCTAGGAGGAAGTAATGGCATGTTCTGAGCAGGACATGACTTGGAGTTGAGAGAGGTACAGAAGTAACACAAGAAAGATCGAAACTTTCTTTTAAGACGAGTACATACAAAAATCATGGACCTCTCTCTCTCTCTCTCCAGCTTCTCTACCTTTTAGGTGAAGAAACTTTTATTGCAGGTCCCTACTTTTGGGTTTTGGGTGCTGCTATTACCCTCTGCCGTGAACGCCTTCAGCAGGTTTTTTGAGACTTGGCCCATAGGTCCAGAAAATCTTGTCCTTGCAGACCTTTCGCAGGCCACCCTTTGGAAAATTATTTATATGCTGCTTCCAATACAATATGAAATATTTGGAAAGGCAAGAAATTTAAAATAGGAAGGTGGGGTCTCTGGAAGGAACCCACTAGAATCACTACTGACTCCTACTCCACTCCCTCTCTCTCTCTCTTCTTTCTCTCTGTGCAACCGCCTGCGTCATTCCATTGGTCCTCTCTCTCTCTCTCTCTCTCTCTGTGCAACCGCCTGTGTTTTTCCATTGGCCCATTTATCATCAGCATGCAAGTACTTGTTGTACCTAAAAATGAGTAAAGAACAATATATACATGCTCCGATTAGTAAGGTGGGACAACATCTTTCTCTCAGAAGAAGAAGGTAAGAGAGGGAGAGAAAGGCTATACAAATTTCTAAAGGACTTCCCCTCTTAAATCTTTTCAATGTCGTCAAAGGGGATAGGTTTAACTATGACACCTAATGCAAGAACCTTGAGAGGGAGAGAAAGGCTATACAAATTTCTGATCCAATGCCCATTTCAACCAAAACATTTGAATAATCAAAGCACAGGCAAAGATGGCCACTTGCACAATTAAAAACCCTGCTAGATGAGATGGACTTGTTTGGTATTATCACCTTTGTTAATGGGTCAACATCCATTCCCTGTCATCACCTAAAACCATGCCACATTGAGATTCCTTTCCAGTAATAGAAATTTATTATCTCTTCTTTTCTTTTTTTCCTTTTTCCTGAGGTCTTCGGGTGCATGCTCCGGCATGCCATTGAGATGTAAGTCCCTCACTTGTTTACATTGAGGCCATCATGTACGTGGCTATTGCAAACGATGCCTTAGCCTGACCCTTGACATATCATATTCTTGTGGGAAGTGTCCTGCCCAAAAGAGTGTATAAGAACTTGAGAGAGAGAGAGAGAGAGAGAGAGAGATTGTTTGGACTTACATGTCAATGGCTAGCATTATTGAAGATAAATTCTATAAAAGGGCTTAGTCTCCCTAATTTTGGACGGAGACTTTTAGGTTAATGGGGCCCATGAGATCTTTTCATAAAGAGGTGGATGCAACTTTCACATTTAAAAAAGCAAGAATAGTGGTGCATCTACTACCATATGTGGCAGTATACCTACAAACCAATAATTCCCCTCTAAAAACCAATCATCAATTGGACAACACAAAGGTTTGCCCGCCAGAGACGTGGTTCGTGAATTAGGTAAAAACGTACACTTTAAGTTCTATAATACTGCGTTTAGTCGTTTGGATTTTTAATAAGAATGTGATATGAAATTCATTGATTTTGTTATATCATATTTACTGTTTGGTAAATCGCAAATATAAAACTAGATACTTTATTATCCAATCTAATTTAATATTTGGTATGAACGACATATCAATGTACATGAACCTTAAAATACACAAACAGAGATGATAAGAATCTCTTACGGTTCATTGCTCTAGGAACCACAAATGCATAACCAAAGATAACTTCCATCAATCAATTCATAATTATGGTATGATTTAAATCTTAAATAGCAAAGGAGCTCATTGCAGCATTCCAAGGCCACATGTTTGACTATGACAAGAAATGAATGAGCCCTAGCAACATCAATAAGATAGATCAATCAATGAATGCTAAATCTAGAAAGAGAGAAAACATGATCATTCATTTTTACAATTCAAAAAAATATAATGTTTCAACTTTCTCGTCACTTTCATGAAGTTTCGGCATGAACCATGGAGTTGTGTAGGAGAAGTTTCAACTTTGCTTACGTGGACTTTTGATTTGAATAGGAGAGCTATGCAGGAGAAGAAGCATTGATTCTTTCGCGGATTTCATTGAGCTTTGACATGAATCAAAGAACTACAGAGTAGTCATGAGACTTCAACATGAACTGGAGGAGACAAAGAGGGTAAGGATTTTTATCAAAATCTCATTGCCCTCATTTTTTGAGAATTAGAAAGATCGTCTTCAAGTTTGAATTGATTAATTAAAATCTCAGTTCTTTTGCTTCATTTCTATCTACTTATTTTTTTCCCTCCTTTTGTCAATTTATTTTCTCTTTTATTCCCTTCCCCATTCCTTAATAAAAAAAATTCTTGAAATAATAAATTATACTATTATACCTAAAATATGCAATAAACATAAACATTATATACATAGAATATATATTGTAGAATAAAAGAAATCCAATTACATAATAAAATTAGGAATAAATAAAAAATTGATTTTTTTGTTATTTTGAATTTCATTTTTAGTAGAATTATTATATTATTTATATGTAGTTATTTTTTAATTTTATTAATTTAAAAAAATAGTATTTATACAATGGATATAACATCCACCTTAATCCTGCCTTTCTATGGGATTTTTTTTATCTAGACTAATTCCCTTTTATATTCAACTTTATCTTCTCTTGCATAGGAAACTAATACAAGACAATGATAAATCATGTTATATCCCAACCTTTATTCTTACTTCCGAATGTAGTTTAAGGGACCTCCCAAGTTCCCAATCCCAATCCGTTTCTCTTATCTGACGTTTGGAGAGACCATCTGAATCAATAGACTCCAAGGATCTTGCAAATGAATTGGCATTTAGTAAAGTCAATTACTTATGAGGTCTCATCGATCAGGTGTTTCGTGCACGTCTATAGGGTGATGTTATTGGTCAAGACCATTCCCTCGGGATCTCCTAATGGTCAAAGATGCACGGAGGCGATTTTGCTTCTGTTGGAAGCATGGAAAATGAACATGGGCTCATATAATCTAATTGATGGCAACTTGGCAAATTGCAGACAGGTGCCCTGAAGAAGCTGATTACTGATGAGAGCCCTTCCTTCTTTGACCCGCCACGGATGGCGAGCCCTGAGTTTTAGACTCGAGGAGATGAAGTAAACGATTAATTTGTAGAATCCCAGGAGAAATACACTAAAAGTGTCAAAAATTATATACAGCACTCACTTTAGTATCAAAAAGATTTTTTAGATTACTTAAGAGTCACTTTTTTTAAAAAACAATCACTTAAGTGTTAACTTCAATCTGAGTCACCGAAAATTTGACGTGACTATATTTTATTAATTTCTCAGTCTTATATGACTCATCGGTATACTGAATCAGCAGATAATCTCTAAATGACGTTGTGTAAAAGTTGTATATAATGATCATTTAAGTGCCAACTTTTGTTTAAAATGATCACTTCAATATTAGTCGTCGCTAAAAAGTGATCACTTTAGAATTTTTAAAAAATTTGCCAAGTCATATTATAATTTTAATTATAAATGTCATATAATAAATTTAGTCGGAATTTTTCATCATTGGCACTTGTGATTGTTTTTTCTCCAATTTAGCACTTAAATGAGTTAGCAAAAAACTTTTAAGATTAAAGTGAGCGTTATACACAACTTTTGACACTTCTAGTATACTTATCCCGCAAATCCCATTGCAGAGATCAAGGAATTCTACAAGAAATTATATTGAGATAATTACAAAGTTCATGAAAATTGCACCGAGTAACTAAGGGGCGGGCCGATGCTTGATTTATTTTAACCTCTTCAAACTTACCAGTGTCTATGCTGAGAGAAATGATGGCGAAAACTCGGTTAGCCGTAAGGACAAGAATGGAGAAGACCGTTCTCTCTTTGGGATTCATAATCAGATATACCTGCAACCTATCAGAGTCATCATGAGAAGCAGCATCTTTTGCAGTTTACACAACCTCAACCACCCGAACAAGATTTAGTCATTCTGAAAACTAAGAAGCGCCAGTTATATCTACAATCGATAATTTGGGAAGCTTTCGAAGTTCATATCGATGTGATCAAATTGCCGGCGTTTTTGAGATCCAGTGCCACAATCTCTCACCCCAAGTAGCACAAGACTTCATCCTTCCAAGCAACTTCTAGACCTCAACCCCGCAAATGGATGCAAGGTTCTTAGTTTCTACCCAGAAAAATTACATGTTTATACATATATTGACAAGATAAATCCTGAATGATACGTTGGCTGGAATTGCCACTATCTTAGAGACAATCTGTTGCTCAACAACTAATGGAACTTTGCAGGTTTGAAATAGTTCCAGGAATTTCTCTCTTCAATTTTGGCACTATCACTGATAACCGTGCTAAAGAGATAGACATGAAACAGTTTAGAATGCAAGATCAAAATATCTAAGTGACACTCTTACTGCATCACCAGTTCATCACACAAATGCAGATTACAGCAAATAGAAGTAACCCATCTGATACTGAAGCTACCACTAGTTTTCAGCCAGCCATTGAGAGTGAAGACACCCTTTGGCTACATGTTCAGCAAAGTCTGATCACATGCTACATATGAAAAATTGACCGCCTTCTCTGAGTGCGAAGCCATGACAGAGCCAGATGCGGTTATGCTTGCACAATTATAGTTTAGACCATGTCCATGTAATAATTAGCGAATCATCATGCAATCACATAAATCACAGAGGAAAGCTAAAAATAGATTAGGTCCCTTGGTTTCTGAACTTAACCCAGTGCTTGCATGACACCTTGACTCCTCCTTAGACTGTCGACAATGATGTGGTGTTAAGTCATTGTAAATAATAAGCCTTCTGCGCACAGAGATCTAATGGGAAGCAAAAAGATGCCGTGGCCATCATCTTATTTTACCTTTACAGGTCGATTCAGGAACGGTTAAGAAAAGAAAAACAATCATGGTACTTCTTAATTGCCTACATAATCATATTCCAGTCTGAAAACAGGCTTAAGCTTTTTTAATCAAATGTCTCAATTCAATTAATACCCATAAATTTTGAGTCTGAAAAAGAATCATCTGCAGTACTGAATATTAATGATACCACACTGCTGATGTTCTTATACTTAGCTCAGCTGCCAAATAAGTTGACTATCCAAATCCAGCAAATGAGAACAAGGAGTTCCTTAATGACCTAAATTGATTCCATCAAATCATCAATCTTCTCCAGGTCTCACTATCAACATGAAGTAACTACATCTTCACCTGCCTCCCATTTCTCAAGCAACTAACTGGCCAAGTCTGGAGCATAGCTGTACATATAGTTCACGCTGTCATAGTTTTCTAGTGTGACCATCACAGCGCTTGAAGTAGTCTTTACAAGTGTACATGTTAAGAAAAGGTAGCTCAGCTAACTGAGTTGACTAAACATTAAACAAATCAAAGTAAAATATTTCCTCACATTGGATAATGATGGCAAAGCCATCACAAGAGAAAAGGAAACTAAAATGTTGAAAGAAACTAAACCAAATTTCCCAGGGTCGCTGCAGATACATATAAACGTGGAAAAAAAGGTGATGCATAATTAAGATATCGAATCTGACTCATACCTGCAATCAATTGGTCATGCGAGAGCTAGCCACAGTTGTGGAAAAATAAAAAGTTCAGAAAAAGAAAAGAACAACCGATGAAGCATAAAGAGTTGGAACCAAAAGAATAAAACCAAGCAGGAAATAGCATATCAAGAAAAATGCTGCAGGCAAATTAAATAATATTCCTGACTGCAACATAGTCGGCAATAAAGGACAACTATATCATTGCGCTCCAAGAAGTCTGCTTATTGCTTTCTTAAAAGAAGCCTGTAAGATGAAGAATGATCGTCACAAACCCAAACAATTGATTAAGCACATATGTCAGAAAATTCAAAAGTTGCAGAAAAGGCTTAAAGCCAACGTGTGGTGGATAAATATTTTCATAGATCTCATCACTCATAAGCATCTTGCGGCACTTGATTGATTGTTCATACATAAGGAAAATCTACATATTCAAGTAATGTATTAGAGCCAGCAATTTATTATATATATATATATATATATATATATTTATTTATTTATTTATTTAGTTATTATTTCCATAGACCTAGTTGCTGGTAAGAATCTTGCAGCAATCCCAGTCTTGCTATTGTAGCTTGGCGAGCAACCTGAGTGAAACCTAAATTTGACTTGTAGCTCACTGAATGAAGCTATATTTCATAATTAAGACTCTCAATTAACAAATTATTCTAAAATCACATTAATGAAAACAAAGGTATAACGGATCATCTGTAGCTTGTTCATTGGTATATGTGACGAAAAATTGGACTCTGTTCACATATATGTGACACAAAATTGAAATTCTGCAAACAGCCTCTACTTGTACTCAAACACTACTTCTATGTTGACATATTCCCGCATGACACATACAATAGCCAAGGTGAAATTGGCCAGCAACTGACGTTCTTCATGGGTTTTGAGGTCTGAGACAACTCCATTAATAATCAACTTCTTAAGATTCGGGCAACGTTTTAGCATTAATTCGACCCAGTCTGAAAAGAGATCATTCAGAAAAGTCCATCCAAGCTCCAAAACAACCACATTTTCAAAATGAAAACATCCATGAAGACCATATAGAAGCACTTCATCTCTCAAGTCGCAACTCAACGACAGATGGCTAAGCTGTGGAAAGCAAAGAGCAATGGTTTCTATTTCCACAATCTCATCCTCGTCATCAAACATTAAATCCCAAAGCCGCAGCCTCCTCAATTTTGCTGATTTCGAAATCATCTGAAAGAACTTTGGAGACGTAATTGTGAAGTCCCTAACATCCACTGTGTCAAGATTATCAACAGCGTCACCAATATCAAGATGTAGAACGCTTACGTCGTCAATCTTAAAATGCTTCAAAGTCCCCTTTCCAATGAGTTCGAAAAGCTCAAGGGAGCAACTTTTTAGATGCAAAGACTCGATACTATCTGCTTCCAAAACGAATTTGTCCAAACTTGTCGCCTCAATGTAAAAGTGCCTCAACGTAGCGCTACTGACCTCAACCGTGACTTGTGCATCTGGCATTGCAATGACTGGACTTATGAGATCCAATTTCTCAAGCTTCGGACACGTGCTGACTAGAAGACTCAAATCCAATGCCGAGATACTGACATGACTCAAAGAGAGGGACTTCAACCCAGCAAACCTGTAATAATTCGGTTCGACCCCTGATATGGAATTATGCGACAAGACCAGATTCTCAAGCTTCTGCCTCCCGCAAATTTCGAGGATGTTCACATCTCCGATCGTCCGGACGTTATAACGCAAGCTGCGCAACGTCTCCCTAGTGTACAAGAGCCAAGCCACCACCGCAGAAACCGAAAGCTCTTCATCGACGTCGTCCAATTGAAGCGAGAGACTCTCCAATCCGGCGGTCTGAAATATGGTCTGGGTTATCCAAATCCCTGCCTGACTGCTGCCATAATCACGATAACCAGACCAATCGCCTACACTAAACGAGAGGCTACGGAGGTGCTTGCGGCGAGCTTCTAGCCACTTCCGGCACGTAGCGGAGGCCACGACCACGTCCCTGGCGGCGGCCAGCCGCGATAGTATGCTCCCGATGACTTCAATAGGCAGGCTCTCCATACCAATTAAACCGATTGCTCTACAAACTCCATTTCAAGCAGGCAGAACATAAAATCCAAGCAACGGATCAAGCAACGGACATATAATCCTCGAAACCGAAAGCGCTCATTCCCAATCCAAACAGTGCGCGGACAGCACGACGACGACGACGACGACGACGACGACGCCGACCGCCGTCAAATCCGTCGGATCATGTAAAAGCGCGGGGGAATCGAAACCGCACGAGATGACGACGATGAACTCGTGCGGACGACGCGGCTATTCCCGGGACGAGAGGATCGCCACGGAATATGGAATCCGCATCGCTCGCGACTGACCGACGAATCCTCGCCGCGATTCGATGCGAATGGGGTTGGGGAGGGGCCTCGCGGGAGGACAGATTCTCGGCCTTCGAAGGAGGAGGAGCGGCGGCGCCGATCAAGACCGTCCCGTCGCGGCGATCGATGACGTTGATGCGGAGACTGGTTCGTCGGAGGGGCGAGAGGGAGAGAGAGATTAAGGAAGAGACGGAAGGACTCATTCATTCATGTCAGGTCATGGGAAAGGAGTCCGCTCATGGGGGACGGGTCGGGTCGGGTCGGTTCGCGGGCCCCCGGAGCGCGTTCGCGCCTCTTGTTTTGATTTTTTTTCCCTTCTTTTTCTCGATCTCTAAGTCCGTATTTTAGCAAATAATTTATCAGGTACAGATTTATTTTTTGGTCGGTTATTAGGTACAGATTAGAATAATAATTTTTTTTATGACCAAAAAATCGCTGGAGATCACCACGTAAACCCTCAGGAGTGAACCTGAATAAGTTGCGAGCATCTAAAAATTCGAACCCGTTCACTCGATAATGAGATAATAAAACCCAACTATCACGATTTAGAATAATTTATCCTTCTTTCTAACATTGTCTTGGAATTTAATTAAGTAGACATAAGGCGAGATTTATCATCAATATTATAAAATCCAATAAATTACACATCAATCTCACTCAATATATTTATATAATCGGAAGATTAAATTGCCGCATATAGGTACATTTCAATATGGTTCATAGAATATCGTCTGAATATAAAAATTACGCGAGCTCCTAATTCCTTTGTCACGGGAAAAAAGATTATTTTCTAATTTTGCGACTTTATTAAATTAATATTAAATGCTCCATCTGTTTAGATCTTCATCTACACTTCCCCCGGGTCAAGTCGGGTCGGGCCAAAGCACCAGAGCTCTCGAAATCGCGCGTTGACATCTTGGTCCCGTTGCATCCATTCTCGCTTTGACTCTCTCTCTCTCTCTCTGTGCATCCATGGCGTCCGGCACCCGCCGCCGGAATCTCCTCGTCGCGCTGCTCGTGCTTATCGCGTCGCCGGGGAATCGGTTCGCGGCGGCGTCGCCGGAGGATCACCGCTACAATGCGGGAGATCCCGTCCCTCTGTTCGCCAACCGAGTGGGCCCGCTCCGCAACCCCAGGTACCTTCGCGCGAGCGATCTCGTCTGCCCGCCCTCGATGTCCTGCGTATGAATAACTCCCTTTCCGCTGTTCTTGAGTCGGTCGCGAAGCTCTTTCGTTCCAGGATTTCGCCGGCTAGGTAGCGACGCGCCTGGGGATTTAGCTGCTGTCGCTCTTTGGAGTGGCGATGATCCGATTGGGCGTGGTGTGGATTTAGTTTGGAGCATCGGTGATTCGTGTCGTCCCGTGTCGCTACTGGAATGTCGATATCGATACAACTTAGCCAATTTTCTAGTTAGTCATACTCGTGTTGTGTCATGTCGGGTTCTACTCGCGGTTTCCCTTGGTAAATTTGTGCGGTATTCTAGTCGGGTGCGCGAGTGTCCTGTCAAGAATTGCCTAGTTTCGCTACTGTTTCTGCTTCGTTGTTTTCTTGCAACACCCAAGTTTAAGGAATTTGCCAAAATGTTAGTATGAGGCCTTTCTTTTTTCCGTCCTTTTTTTTTTTTTTTTTTTTGTTTCCAATCGCTTTTGAGCCAATGTGTTCTTGTGTTGCAGTGAGACCTACGAATACTATGACTTCCCATTTTGCCGCCCAGGTTAGCTTTTTAATTTATACATGTTTGTAATGGTAAGGATCAAACATAACTTGAGACAAATTGAAATTATATTGTTCTTTTGTTAATCTGATTAGAAGCTGCAGTTGTGTGTTTGAAAGCATCCAACTTTTTTTTTTTCATTTTTTGTGAGCAATGTACTGAGACATTATTTCTCGGTGTTCTGTTGTGGCCTTTGCCTTAAGGAATATCGCTCGTGATTTTAGACCATGCATCAATGTTACTTATTCATTATCCAGTAAATATGAAAATAGAGGCACTTGTGCTTCGGGTTATTGATCTTTAGCTATATCCTTTGCAGACCCACTGATCTGGAAGAAGGGATCTCTTGGGGAAGTTTTGAATGGCGATCACTTAACCAATTCCTTGTACAATTTGAAATTTCGGGAGGTTAAGGATGGGGAGATTCTGTGCGAGAAAAAACTCAAAATTAGTGATGTTGCAAGATTAAGGAATGCTGTAAATGAAGATTTTTACTTCCAGATGTACTATGATGATCTTCCAATGTGGGGGTTCATTGGGAAAGTGGAAAATAGTAGCTGGAGTCCAGTCGTAAAGGGACCTAGATATTATTTGTTCAAACATGTGCAATTTGATGCCTTTTACAATGGCAACCAAATTATAGAAATAAATGCTTTCAGTGACCCAAATCATGTTGTTGATATAACTGATGATGTTGAGGTCAATGTAAAGTTTACTTATTCAGCTTTCTGGAGTCCAACCTCAATTGGTTTCGAGGAAAGAATGAGCAAATATTCAAGGGCTTCATTACTGCCAATCCACCGCCGGATACATTGGTTCTCACTCATCAACTCTACCGTCATCTTGATTCTTTTGATGGGTTTGTTGACACTTATTTTCATGAGGTGCTTAAGAAATGACCTAAGGCAGTAATGCTCTTTTACCTATATTATTTCTCATACTACTGTTGATAATGACAGTTTTGTTTCCTGACATACATCTGTATCGACGTGCTACAGATACTCTGCTAGAGACGACGAAGAAGAAAGTGGTGTTTCCAGGAAATATGTGTGTGGCGAATTATTCAGGCCTCCATCACATTTTCCCCTGTTTTGCGCAGTCTTAGGCTCAGGAATGCAGTTATTGACTATGTAAGCTCCTTCAAGCATCACATGACCAATTGCATTTGTTGATTGCTACCAACTTTCAGCATCTTCTGTCGTATGCTGCCTCAATTGGCTGTGAGCATAGTGTTTCTTATGCCCCTTGAGTCTTAGGAAATTAATCTCCAGATCCCAAAGTTTGCAAATTTACAAAAGTGAGTTGCATATCGCTGAACACTGTTTCTTATGCATCTTTGAGTTTTCAGAATAACTATTAAATGTCAGTTAGATTTACTACAAGAGAAATGGTATGCAGCGATATGGAACTCGCTTTTGTAAATTTGCAAACTTTGGGATCTGGAGATTAATTTCCTAAGACTCTAATTCACACTGCAGTGGTTGTAGGGAACTCTTCAGAATAAGTGCGGAATTAGTCCTTAAAGTTTTTATCGTTGGTCAATTGAGTCCCTAACTTGTTATCTTTATCAAATTAAGTCCTAAGTTTGCCATCAACTCTGGAAGTCCCATGTGGTCCTTAGGTCCTCAACCGTGTGGCATTCAAAACAGGCCACATAAGAGACATATATGATTTTCGGTGTCGGGAAACCACTGATTTGATTAGACATTTTTTCAAACGTTTGAAGACTTAACTCACCATAAGAAAAGGTGAAGGTCAAAATTAACCAATGCCGAAAGTGTTGAGGACCAATTCTGTGCTTAACCCAGAACTTTTGGTTTGCATATATCTTGCTGACCCAGACAGATTGTCCACCGAAGCATTTACCTAACATGTATACACTTTGCGCAGGGTTTGCTTTTTATCTCTCCTGGCATTCCTCGGTGTCCTCTATCCTTACAGCCGTGGATCCCTATGCACTGCTTTGGTTGTGAGTTATATTCTCACATCTGTGGTTGGTGGATTTACCGCAACTTCTATTCAAAGTCAATATGCTGAAACTGGATCGGTACTGAATCTACTGATTTTGCATAGGTCAAACATATTTTGTGATGCTGGTTTTTTTTTTTTTCTTTTTTTTTCATTCCTCAGTTATCTGATACAAATGAATTCAAACTTTCAGGGGTGGACCATTCCCCTTACTGGGATAGTTTACTTGGGCCCAGTACTTGCGATAGGTTTTGTCCTTAATACAATTTCCATGGCTTATGGAGCCACAGCTGCACTTCCAGTTGGCACCATTTTCATAATCACCTTCATTTTTGTGCCAATTACTGTTCTGTTGCTTTCCTTGGGCGGGGTAATACGACGCTTTTTCAGGACAGAAGTTCGTGCACCTTCCATCATAAGGAAAAGTTTGAGAGAGATTCCACCACTAGCTTGGTACAAAAATTTGCCATGTCAAATGATTCTCGGAGGTCTCTTATCATTTAGTTCTGTTGTTCTGGAGTTATACGAGCTGTACTCGACCCTTTGGGGTTTCAAGATCAGTGTTCTTCCAGGCACTTTGTTTGTGACATTTGTCATCCTTGCCATAGTGACAACTGTTCTTAGTGTTGTTCTGACACACATCCAGCTTTCATCTGAAGACCATGATTGGTGGTGGAGGTATGTTCTTTTGCCCAAGTACCGAAGATTAAAATACCCGTAATTTGGTATTTTTGAGGGAAAGAATACTAGTGCGAAACGAAACTTTTTAGATTGAGATTACTCTTCCTGTTCAGTAGTATCACATGATCTTAGATGAATTTGGTCAGTTGGTAGTGGATAAGACTTATCCTTGGCATATTGAAGGAGTGAACATTAAGTATTGAATGAGCCTCTGATAGAAAATCTAAAGTTGCTAGACTAAAAGTTTGTTGTTTAATTCTGTTTCATTGTGCTGGGCTGTTTGATTAGTGTTTGGTTTAAGAAATTTCGATAGTTAACTTTTGGATCCAGAAAATGGGTAAATAGAGTAGTTGCAAAATCTACTTGGTGAACTGAAAAGTGTTCATGCTTCTTCATCTGGATGTGTGCTTATGTTCATGACTTCTGCTCCTGCAATGCAGGTGCGTGTTTCGTGGGGGCTCAGTGGCCATATTTATGTTCGCCTATTGCATGTACTTCTACGCAAGGTCAAACATGAGTGGCTTCTTGCAGCTATCGATTTTCTTGGGCTATAGTGCTTTAATGTGTTATGCAGTTTTTCTCATACTCGGTGCAGTCGGTTTCATGGCTTCACTAATGTTCATCTGCCGTAATTACGAAGCTGTGAAGAGTGAATGAATCCTTGCTTCAATGTGTACGATATGAGTTGCCTGTGCTTGTTACTTCTTGGAAATTACTGAGATCACGAAGCGAAGCCAGAACGCTGGAAGCTACACAGAGAAGGCATTTCTTGCATCTTTCCTTCGTGGATGATTGACCAAAAAGGTAGTTGATGTCGCTGATCCGAGAGTGTCACAGCTGAGATCGTCAGGCAAAAACAGTGAAGTTGCTCTCAGCATAAGAAAAAAATCAAGATGATGAAGAGCATAGAGATGCATCGTAGGTGGAACGGTATATGTTCTTGGGTGATTTACTCAGCTATTTCTGGCAAAATATTAGTTAATGTCATGCTTTCTTGGCTGGTAATGAAGTGATGTTTTTCGCCTGATTCTTCCTAGTAGCACAGAAAAATGTTAGAGGACGACTAAAATGATGGCGAAAAAATGGTCTAGCACGGATGTTCTTGTTTCGTAGTTGACGTTCCTTTTTGATTTATCTATCAACTAATTACAAATTTTGGCTAAAACACAGACGGAAAGATGCCTTAAATGGCTTGTTTGTGACTGAACCTTTGATGTCGATAGACTTATGCGAAACTTGCCTGTAGGAAAAGGCTTCTCTTTGATAGCTGCGGGTCCCCCACAAAGGATCCCATCATAGATAGAGACCGAAACCTGCGCAGCGGTACCGGTGGATGTAGCCAAGTGGATCCGGGCAGTGGTTGGTAATTCACCACGTGGGAGTTCAATCTCCGCCATTTGCCCATGAATAAATGGAGCATATGTTACGGAGACACGAGACATATCTAGAAAGCATTTTTTTCTCTGCAAGTCATCTCAAGTCATTCAAAAGCAGCCAAACAATGGGCATTCAATTGAAAGAAAGAAACCACAGATTCGCGCGTTGCCAAAAGCACAAATGAGATGACCGTATCAACTAAAGAAAAGGAGGGTTACCAAAAAAAACTCCTAGATATGTTGCAATTGTAGGAAGAATCAGTTTTAAATCTTTTGTATTTGTGTCGGTTGAATCCCTTGCTTGGTCTGGGCGAGGGCCACATTTGGCAAGGGCCACAACGCCTTTGCCAGATCTGGCCATGCGAGGACTAGGACACCCTCGCTAGCCCTAGGGGAAGGAGAAGGGAAAAGGGGAAAAAATAAAAGAAAAAATTCAAAATATTATTTTAAAATTATCATGTCAACACCAGTAATGTCATATCAACGCCAGCCATCCAAAAATTGCCCGGATGGACTCAACGAACTTTAAGACTGAATTGGTCCAAAAAAGTTTAAGATTAAATTAGGTTTAGGACTTTTTTAATAACGACGATCAAAGAGGAGGCAGCCAGAAAGCAACTACTCCTTTTGAAATGTCATAGGCGTCATCTATCGAATTCAATTTAGATTGTCCTGATTCTATTTTTTCTTTTATAGCATTAGATATTGGAAACTTTAATTTGACCATTCTCATGGCTACATGCAAGTCGCTAGCCAATTTGCATCACATGAATTGCTTGGTTTAAATGGGAAACACTGTGATATGAGTTAGGGTTGAGCACCAGCTTCAGTTCAACCTAAGAACCAGCCGATTTGGAACCAATCTTTTGAAAAGACAAAAAAAAATCACTTCCACACACATGGGGATTGGACCATGGTCTTCAACTCAAACAAAAAACAACATAACCACTTGACCAAGATATGTTTTTGTCATAAACTAATGCAACACATGTTCTTATAATTATTTGAATTTTTTTTTTTTTGGACAAAACAAAAATTGGACTAGTTCCAATTCGGTTCACAATACTAATTTTTTGAAATCAGGAGTCGCGGGGTTAGTTTCTAATTCTAGGCCGGGAACCGACCCACCTAGAAACTAACCACCCTAATTCAAGAGAGATTCCACCACTAGCTTGGTACAGGAATTTCCCATGTCAAACGAGTCTTGGAGATCTCTTAGCATTTAGTTTTTCTTGTTCTGGAGTTATGCGAGCCGTATTCGACCCTTTGGGGTTTCAAGATCAGTGTTCTTCCAGGCACTTTGACATTGGTCATCCTCATCATAATGACAGCTGTTCTTAGTGTCGTTCTGACACACATCCAGCTTTCATCCGAAGACCATGATTGGTGGTGGAGGTATGCTCTTTTGCCCGAGTGCCGAAGATTGAAATACCCGTAATTTGGTGTTTTTGAGGGAAAGAATACTAGAGCGAAACGAAACTTTTTAGATTGAAATTACTCTTCCTGTTCAGAAGTATCACATGATCTTAGATGAATTCAGTCAGTTGGTAGTGGATAGGACTTATCAGTTATATATTGAAGGAGTGAACATTAAGTGTTGAAAGTTACGATGTTGCACGTGTATTCAGCTCACAGTGCATTCTCTCAGTTGCTGGCTCACTGTCAATGAGCCTCTGTCCCTCCAAAAAGGAATAGAAAATCTGGAGTTGCTAGACTAAAACTTAGTTGTTTAATTCTGTTTCATTCCACTGCATGCTAGAAGGATATATTAAAGGAGTATTGTGCCGGGTTGTTTGATTAGTGTTTGGTTTAAGTAACTTTGATAGTTAACTTTGGGAGCCAGAAAAGGGATGAATAGAATAGTTGCAAAATCTACTTGGTGAACTGTGAAGTGTTCGTGCTTCTTCATCTGGATGTGTGATTATTTCCGCGACTTCCGCTTCTGCAATGCAGGTGCGTGTTCCGTGGGGGCTTAGTGGCCATATTCATGTTTGCCTATTGCAAGGTCAAACATGAGTGGCTTCTTGCAGCTATCGATTTTCTTGGGCTATAGTGCTTTAATGTGTTATGCAATTTTTCTCATACTCGGTACAGTCGGTTTCATTTCTTCGCTTATGTTCGTCTGCTGTAATTATGAAGCTGTGAAGAGTGAATGAGTCATTGCTTCAATGCGTACAATATGAGTTGCCCGTGCTTGTCACTTCCTGGAAACCACTGTGATCATGAAGCGAAACCAGAACTCCGGAAGCCATACAGAGAAGGCAATTTCTTCCATCCTTCCTTCATGGATGATCGACCAAAAAGTTAGTTGACGTTGCTGATCTAAAAAAAAAAAAATCAAAATCAAAATGATGAAGAGCATAGAGATGCATTGTAGTGCATGCCTTAAAGTGATTGACTCAACTATTTCTGGCAAAATATTGGTTAATATCATGATTTCTTTGCTGGTAATGAAGTGATGTTTTTTGCCTGATTCTTCCTAGTAGCACAAAAAAATGTTAGAAAACGACTAAAAGATGGTGAAAAATGGTCTAACATAGACGTTCTTGTTTCTTCGTTGATGTTCTTTTCTAGTTTATCTATTAACTAATTACAAATTTTGACTAAAACACAGATGGAAAGATGCCTTAGATGGTTTTGTCTGTGACTGAACCTTTGATGTCAACAGACTCATGTGAAACGTGAGTATAGGGAAAGCTGCTCTTTTTAATAGCTGGGGGTTTAGAAAGGATCCGATCGTGGATAGAGACTGAAACGTGTGCAGAGTAAGAGTGGATGTAGCCAAGTCGATCAAGATAGTGGTCGATAATTCACCACGCGGGAGTTCAATCGCCGCTGTTTCCCTATCAATAAATGGAGCATTTGTTACGGAGACACGACACATATCTAGAAAGCATTTTTTTTTTTTGTAAGTCATCTCGTGGCTTTTCAAACGCAGCCAAGCAATGGGTATCTGATTGAAAGAAATCACAGATTGGCGAGTTGCTGGAAGCACAAATGAGATGACCGTATCAACTAAAGAAAAGACAATAAAAAAGAAGGCTGCCAGAAAGCAACTACTCATTTGAAATGTCATTGGCATACATTGAATCTATCAAAACGCAATGTAGTTTGTCCTGATTCTTTTTTTCTTTTATGGCATTAGATATTAGAACCTTTAATTTGACTATTTTTCATGACCACACGCAAATTTATGTCACATGAATTGCCTGTTTATTTTAAATGGGAAACGTTGTAATACAAGTAAGGGTGGAGCATCAGATTCAGTTCAACCTAAGAACCGGCCAATTTGAAACTAATCTTTTAAAAAGACAAAAAGAATCACTTCTGCACACATGGAGGATTGAACCATAGTCTTCAACTCCAACGAAAAACAATATGACTACTTCACCGGTATTAAAAATTTGATTTTTTTTTTGACAAAACAAAAATAGACTAATTACCTAGCTAGAACTGATCGGTTCAATTCACAATTCCAACCTTTTGGAATCAGGAGTCTCAGGATTAGTTCCCAATTCCAGGCTGAGAACCGACGCACTTAGAAACCGACCTTCCTAATTCGAGCACAAATCGGGCCACTTCAGAATCGAGGGTTCGACTATTTGACCGCTTCTTGGATCCAATTCACTCTCTCCCTCTCGTGTCTGCTCAGCTAGGAGGTCCATCCAAACCGAAACGAGGACGACCATCGAAATTCAGAAAAATTGGTTGGTTGTGTTTGCTGCCCGATGGATCGAAGCCCAATATCCACACCGACGTCCACATCTCCAGAAAGAAAATCAATTTCTGTGTGCCCTGCTCTCTCATTCCACCTCACGAATTTTACCCACCGTTTTCCCCTCCCCCCGCCGGTTGCATGGCCACCTTACAAAGCCACAGCAAATTTTCAACAATGAAAAAAAAAAGAAAAAAAAGACCAAGAAAATAAGAAAGACCCGATTCGAAAATCTTACAAAACCACACACACGACAACCCTAGTCCACGTCCACGAAGAAAAAAGCAACGAGCCAACGTAGGATTCCCGCGCACCACAGAAAACAGAAGCTCGCGACGTGTACATCATCTCCCCACCCGTTCCCCTCGACATTCTCCCTCGACAATATCTAGCGCACTGAACCATTTATATATCCCCGTTATCCCTCCCTCCAGCCCTACGATGATTGCTGTGGCCGCAAAGAATGAAGAACGTCGACTACTCGTCCGCTGCTAGAGAAGATTCAAAGATGGCAGCGGCGACCCTAGTCGGGGACGAGAACGGTCCGCGCCGCCCCGTCCCTGCATGTGCGCGTCCGGCGGCAAGCAAGACTGCCGCATCGTGCGAGGAGTCTCCTCCTCCGTCTCCGAGACCGCTAGAGCGTCCACAAACGCTGTGGTTTTTGGAGCATTATGCTAATATTGGGGAGGCCAAAGCTGGCTCGGCACAGGCACAGCCTCAGCCGCAGCCTCAGCCTCAGCAGGACAGCACGGGCAGCGGGCGCGATAAGCTGAAGAGGCACCGAGATGAGGTCGCGGGTCGAGTCCCGATACCCGACACGTGGGGTCAAGAGAGCTTCTTGAAGGATTGGATGGACTACTCGGCGTTCGACGCGTTGCTGGCGCCGAGGGGGATCGCCTCGGCCCGTGAGGCATTGATGGCCGAGGGGCGACGGCGGCGGGGGCGGCTCCTCAGCATCAGAGGCTGAGAATAGAGGGCAGGTGCTGAGGTGCTGATGATGAGGAGAGACGGATCTTGTTTGTTCATAGAAATCTTCGCATGGACCTCGACTGAATCGTGCCTGGCGTTAAACTTTAGTGAACTACATATTTTGCTTTTGTCTTTCTTTTTCCTTCTATTGTAATAAACGCTGTGATTGCTGGCAATTTGCTTTCTTGTAGAATTTAAGGACATGAGTTTATGCCAATTTCTGGGATTTTTTTATCTTTTGGAAATGAAAAAATCGTGAGATTCCGAATGTAATTTTTCCATCGTTCCTTGTCCATGATGTGCAAGAAAGATAAAATTCCGAATCGTGCATCTAAAGTGATGATCCACATAATAGAAGAATAACTCATGGAAAAAAAGGACTTTAAAAGACTTTCGTACTATCTTGATCTTGATCTTTACTTAGCCAACATAGATATGCATCCTCTCCCCCCGAAATTTGATTCGAAGAGGTAATCTATCATTAACTTTTTATAGGTTTTGCGATGAAAGTTCATCATTTTATTACTAATAAGAACATTTAATTTTACTTTAAGACATTGTAAAATAGAGATAATTGCTTAATTTCATGTCCAATTACATCAAGTTTCATAGATTTTTTGCATTCTACCAATGCCATATTTATTATTATTGATTAATTTTGCCATTTTTCCAATTCATTAAGCAGCCTAATGCGAACCGTCTTTCCAATTTACATGTGAGAATGAAAGTTAAAAAGTTCTCTCCAATCACAATTTATTACAAAATGAAGATAATTGCTTAATTTCATATCTGATTAGGTCAAGTTTCATAGATTTTTTGCATTCTACCAATGCCATATTTGTTATTATTGATTGATTTTGCCATTTTTCCACTTCATTAAGCAACCTAATGCGAACCATCTTTCCAATTTACATGTGAAAATGAAAGTTAAAAAGTTCTATCCAATCACATTTTAGTACGAGTGTCACAAAGAGAGAGATTTACATGTGAGAATGAAAGTTAAAAAGTCATCTCAAATCACATTCTAGTACGAGTATCACACAGAGAGAACAATTCTACTCCAGTCAAGCTCAAAAGCAAACCCAAGAATGAGGGCATTGCTTGTCACTTGGGCAAAAGCCACCATCCTTCACCTCACTGCCACCTTCTTGGTACGACCCTTACCTGCATCTCCACCATGCTTATGTTCCACGAGAAATCCTAGCTCACGACCCATTGATGCACCCGACCTCCCTCACCACCTTCGTGAGTTGGTCCAAGGACTTGCTCAATTTTCATAGGCAATAATTTTAGGAAAAATCTATTGAATATTAGAGCTCGTGTTAGGTCGGAACAAGATTGGGTTCGGGTTGGATCGAATATCAGTTGCCGAAATCGTAGTGCCTAGAAATAGCCAAGATAGGTCGGGCCAAACCAAACCCGACCCGAACGGACCCGTTTGACAGGCCCAGCGCGCCACAAGAAATCTCTCGACATGGGTTGGGGCTTCTCTTAACTCCAGGCCCAGAGAATCGGGCCCAGAGAATTGGGCCCAGCAAGCGGGCTGTTTATTTCTGCTAGGGTTCCTGGCGCGCTGCGTATTTATGCTTGCTGCATCAGCCGTCGAAGAAACCTGACCGGCGCCATCAATCTTCTCTCGGGTACTCTACTCTCTCTCTTCTTTTTCATCTTCATCTTCGTCGCCTGGCTCGCTAAGTTTAATCGGAATCCGCGCCGTTGCATCGATCTGTAGCATCCCATCTGTTCATCCGTAGCGTGTAAGAAGTAGGACGAATTTATTGAGTTCCGGTTCACCGCGGAAATCGAGCGAGATTGGGCGATGTAGCTCGATGCGCCGCGCCGCGCCTACGCATTTCTTTCGTCGTGTTGTTTTCCGCGTTTCTTGCTGACCCCCTTTTGGTTTTTATGTTCCCAGGAGAGCGACTCGTTCGTGTTCGGTCCCGTAGAGTTTCCTCAACATGAGGTACGTGTGGATATGCTCTGAAGCTTGTGATGTTGCGTATTGATTTGTGTGGGTTCGTGGGTGAGTGTCGTTGCCCGTGTTGTGTTTGCAAAAATGGCCGAGTGATTAGGACCCTTATGGTGGGTGACCGGTGATTGATACGATGCGCATGTTCTCTGTCGAATCGTTCTAAGCGGCTGGTGTCATTGAGTTACTTCATTGAGTATGACGGCGGGCATGAACTAGCCTTTGACATTGTTTGAGTTGGAAGTTAGTTGTAGGCGATAGTTTGGGTTGGGCGCCAGTGTTTATGATCTACAAGAATGTCGTGTGTCATATTTGGTAGTGTGGAGAAGCTACCCAGATGGAAGTTTGCGCTAGAGCTCCTTGCATTTTTACTTGATTTGTGCCCTCATGAGTAATGACTTATTGGAGCTTCTCTTCTGTGGTAGTGTACTGCTAATGGCCATGAGAAAATAGTTTTTTTGGTATAAAGTCATCGATAATTTTTCAGGGTAACCGCTAATCCAGCATTAAAAAATTTGATTTCTGGGGGCTACCCAAATACGTGCAGAACTAGTCGAAAGTGCTACCATAGTTTGAGTATTTTCCCTCTAGAGAATATGTGAGTTTCTGGTTATGGCTTCTGAGAGCACATTTTTTCTCCTGCAGTAAGCTTCAGAGTGACGCTCTTAGAGAAGCCATCTCGGGATCTTTAGTGATTGCAATGAGAAGAAGAGGAAGTTCACCGAGACCATTGAACTCCAGATTGGATTGAAGAATTATGATCCCCAGAAAGATAAGCGTTTCAGTGGTTCCGTTAAGTTGCCGCACATTCCTCGTCCAAAGATGAAGGTCTGCATGCTGGGTGATGCACAGCATGTGGAAGAGGTATCTTCATTACTGCTCTCACCCTGTTAGTTTCCTTAATTATTGGGCATATAATGCTGTTAAATAATCCTGTCGACATTTTGCTATTAAACAATATAAGTTTAAAGTGTGAGCCTATGTGGTTAAATGCTTGTTCCAATGGTTTTTCTTTTTCTCAGCTGATCTGCTTGTTTATGAGGTTAAATACAATGCTTTATGTGAATTTTCTCCCTCCGATTCACAACTCCTTTACCTATTCTTGATAGTATTGGTTTTCACTAAGGCATCAAGAGATTTTAGGCCTTTTGATGCGATCTGGAGATATTAATTTCAGGCAGAGAAGATAGGCCTGGCTTATATGGATGTGGAAGCGTTGAAGAAGCTCAACAAGAATAAGAAACTGGTGAAGAAACTGGCAAAGAAGTACCATGCCTTTTTGGCTTCAGAAGCTGTAATTAAGCAGATCCCCCGTCTTCTAGGCCCTGGTCTAAACAAGGCAGGCAAGTTCCTTAATGTTTAAATTTGTTTGTACTTAATGGGTTCCTGTATACGGAGAGTCTGCCCCTCAAATACAGTCTTTCATCTTTTGCATTTCATAGGGATTTGGCTGTGGTTGACATTGTCACTGTAAGTTTGGTGCACATAGGGTTTCTTCTGGGCCTGCCTTTTTTTTTTCCCGGGGTGGGGGAGATAAGCAGGACCTGCTTTATTTGCTAATACATGAATGACCTTTCATTTTGCATTTGGAAGGGTTGCCATTCATGATTCACTCCTGACCTGCCATTCTCTGCTTTGCAATCACAGGGAAGTTCCCAACCCTGGTTACTCATCAGGAATCTCTGGAATCTAAAGTCAACGAGACAAAGGCCATGGTGAAGTTCCAACTGAAGAAGGTCCTTTGCATGGGTGTTGCCATTGGCAACCTCAGTATGGAAGAAAAACAGGTTTTCCAAAATGTTCAGCTCAGCGTGAATTTCCTTGTTTCCTTGCTGAAGAAAAACTGGCAAAATGTGAGTTTATTTACTATTTTCAGCTCTTTGAATTCATCTCCACTCAAATGTTTCACAAAACCTCAATTCCCTTCACAGTACCTTTTCCTTTCTGATCCTCCCCCTTTCTTTGTACTAATAAAAATCATTTGTTTTTTTTTACCAGGTCAAGTGTCTGCACTTGAAAAGCACAATGGGAAAGCCATATCGCGTTTTCTAAGCCATTTCGCTCGATCATCTGAAGAGTTTTGTAGGCAGAGAATTAGTCAGTTTCTGGTGGCTGATGTGGATGGTTCTCTTTTGGTTGGTTTTTTTCCCTCAAAGAATATGTTATTCAATACCATCTATCTTATTGTGAAATTTCTCTTTTGAAGATATTGAATTCTTCTTGACTTCACAGTTTCGTAAACGATAAATCTATGTCGGAATGCTCTTTATGGATTGAATGCTTATTCTGTCATAGTGCTCTCGAAGAGAGCTAAAGAGGAGCGAAATGCATAACTGAGGAATTGAAATGGATCGCCCGATAGCCTGTCGCGAGGGACTATGCCCTTGTACAGGAATAAATCACAGGCCAATGTGCAGTGGGTTTGCATGTCAGTCATATTAATACGAACTCTGTAAACATGAAACGAGTGCGAGGGCTGATAAGATGACCTCTGAACAAGAGATGGAAGTTCACACCGAGCGTCATGAAAATAGAAAAGCCCTTGGATGACGACGATGATGTCTCATGAGACGGGCCTGCCAACTATATCGATGCGCCTACCTCTCTTTTCAAATCCGATCCGGTCTCTTCTACAATGCATTTGCCATTCGGAATGCTTCTTCAACGAGACTTTCAGTGGTGGCTTTTTCCGTCACTGCTCACCGGAGTCGCCATGCGGGGTTCGAGTTTCTACACTGATTCAGTCTTTTTCCAAAGCAAGAACGACCGTTAGTTGAGTCGGGTCTCCCCCATCAGCTGTGCTAAAATTAGGATCTATAATAGGTAAGTTGGTGCTCCGGCAGTCTTGTATTTTCATGAATTTAGTCCGGTCGGTTGCATTGATGGTTAGGTAGGTGATGCCCTTCCTTTGATTCCTCGCGCACGTCGAAACAACAGTGGTCCACTGTCTACTGAAAAAGACAGGTCACTACTTGGGTTTTTGTCCAAAAGTCAGGGCTGGCGCGCAACTAAATCTAAACAACTCTCCCCCGATTAGAAAGACACGTCTAATTTCTTTTTTCTTTTTAAAGGACTCCCCAAATCTTGACCTTGGCTTATACAATCTTTGAATTTCCCAATTTTTTTTTCCAAATTACCGAATGTTAATGCATGGAGATGATATGAAACTGCTGTCTAGTTACACTTTATATTGCTGTGTATATATTTGTGTAAATATATCATGTAGCACTGCATATTTAGGGAGAGGGTATCAAACGTATTCAAGTTGGAAAAAAAAAAAAAAAAATGGAGCAATCTGAAGGAAATGAATGAGAGCGACTTGCTGGACTTGAAAATGGGTTAGGTAGGGTTGGCTCTTTCGTGGCCCGCGGAGGGGCATCTTCTAGGCTCTCTCGCCCTTCGCCAGATGCCAAAAGCCAAATTTTGTTTTCCAATTCCCGGGTCGAATCAAAATGTCAAGGTCACAGAATCAGCACGAGCACTGTTCTATTTCAATCGTTCCAGTTCCACATCGAGGGTGGATCCATATCCACGTGATACACGCAATGCGTGTATAGCGGTACAATGAAATAAGGAGGACGCATAACACGTGGATCAAGCCTTGAATTTGAGGTCGGCACTTTCCAAGAACGTAGAACGACAGGGGAGGTGGCAGTAACAAGCGCGGGGGGGTCTGTCCCGCAGGTGCAGAATATAAAAACAGAGGGGGGCTAACAGTAACACCACACGGACGCCACCTTCCTCTCTCCTCCTAGAAACCCTACCATACTCCTCCGCCTCTTTCTCTCTCTAACCGGCGCTCTTCCTCTCTCCATCTCGGTACTCTCTTTCTCTCTCTATCTCTATCTCTGTCTCTGTCTCTTTGAGGTTGTGCATGTGCATCTTTTATCTTTTGATCTCCTCCTGCACTTGGTTTCTGCTGCATCTGTTAAGTCTTTGATCTTGTCTCGGTGGCTGCGCGCCGTGTCTTCGCCTGCTTTTTGGGTGGAGTTCTCCGCCGCCTCTTTTGGTGTTCTCTGGTTTCGATCGTCCCTGGTGCTTTTAGAGCACGTGGGTGGTTATCGCCGTCGATCGCGACGGTGGTGGGACGGCGTTTCTCTGCGTCGGTTGGACGGATTGAAAGATCCCTCCTTTCGGTCGACGCGGGGCCGGGGGTCGCGGGACCTCGAGTTTCTCTTCGGTCCGGCTTCCGGATGGAAAAGAGGGTGGAGGGTATCTTGCTTTCCTGGCTTTTGTTTTGCTGAGAGGAATCATGTGTTGTCCGTGCCTGCCGAAGTTGCCATCTCTCGTTGAAAAAATTTGTTTTTTTTTAGATTACATAGTTTGAAAATTTGTACCTGGTGGTTGTTCTGTGGAATAGGATTATCATTTACAATTTTGGTAGCTATGTGAAATTTCGTTTTGAACTTTTATGCCTTGCCCGCTTGAGCTGTGGTAGTGTGATTTGGTTTTATGGAAAAATTTCACACCGACCCCTGTGTAATCTGAGTCTGTCATCGGACGGTTTGCTGTTGATGATTCGACATTGGATGTCTAGGCGCTAGTTAATTCGTGTGGAGCGTCAAGTGAGGACCGGGGGAGCCTCTGAGCTCGTGTCTTCTCATATTGCTCCGTAGATCGATTTGCCTTGTTAGCATGGGATTGGGAAGCTTTTCGGCTATATCCTCATGAATTCACACGAGGCGGACACTTTACTCTCTCTTATAGGATCACTTGATGGATGGTTGCCTTGTGAAATCTATTTGCTTACAAAATTTCGGTTTTCCCCGGTCTTTTTATTGTTTTCATAAGAGATCGATAAGTTTGATTGTTGAGAAAATCTATTAGTCGTTTGATTTTTTCATGAAAAGGACTGGCCATCTCTTTTTTCTTATAGATGAGCAAGGTGACTGTATTATGTATCCTTGCTTTGCTTGAACGTACTCCCAGATATGATGTCCTATTTTGACATTGTTATTTATAATCGCTTCAGCATATTATTGTAAAAACATCAAATTATGCGAAATATCATTTCCTTTCTTATGTTGCTTTTCTGACTGGACTATGAAAGCACTCTTGCTTAACCTGCTGTATTACTCTGTATACAGCTGCTAAAGATGTCGACGGTGTCTCTGTCCTCCCCCTGCATGGTAAGAGTCGCACCACCAAAGCAGATCAACAGCGCCATCATCAAGAACCCATTTTCACTTGGATCCGTGAATAGCGTCTCAAAGTCATTCCGCTTGAAGTCATCCCCTGGTTTTAGAGCATCTATGGCCGTGTACAAGATTAAGCTCATCGGACCCAACGGTGAAGAAAATGAGTTTGAAGCGCCTGATGATACGTACATTCTCGACTCCGCCGAAAACGCCGGGGTTGAGCTGCCTTATTCATGCAGGGCTGGAGCTTGCTCTACTTGCGCTGGGCAGATGGTGAGCGGTGCAGTGGATCAGAGCGACGGCTCTTTCCTTGACGAGAACCAAATGAAAGAGGGTTATCTACTAACCTGCGTATCGTACCCAACTTCCGATTGTGTGATTCACACCCACAAGGAAGGTGAACTGTACTGAATGTTCTCGCGTCCGGATCGAAGTAGGGCTTGCTCATGGTAGCTTTTGGCAGCAGGGGAATGATCATGATGATGGCTCTAAGGAACTCTTGGTTGTCGCATGTAGTTTTCTGGTGTATGCTCTTTGTTTTGTTTTGTTCTGTTGGAGATTGTGTTGCATGCTTTCTGCAATAACCTTCCCTGAAGATAATGGAAGACCTTGCTCAGGCTCTCCTGTCTGATCATTTCATTTACTCAGAGAGCCTTCTGTCAACGATGTTGCCGGAGAATCTAGGGAGAGGAAGACAAAAGTGCGCTGCAATCTTCATGGAAGATGATGAAGATTTCGCCGAAGTTGGACGTTGTTGCGTTTGGAATCTTGTCAAAGTTTGATAGGCAGAGCTCTTACATTATTATCATAATTAATAATTTTTAGTTCCTGGCTTAAAAGTAAGTTTCACAATATCGGAAACTCCCTTTTTGGGCTAAAAGGTATATATAAATATATATTTATTTATAATATATAAATTATAGGATGAGTACCAATAATCGAGTTTAGGCTTCGTGAAAATGAAATGAACTATTTGGAATATATGTTACTAAAAAATAAGTGTTTATATGATTTATGAAAAGAAATTAACATAAAGTAAGAAAATGTTTAGAAATAAAATTATTATTGATAACAAAGTTATTTTTTAATTGGCTAATTATTTCAAGCAATATATTTTTTTTAAGAATTTTTTTTTTCAAATTATTTATTTTTTACGAAACAAACAAAATATAATTATATGGTTGCACAAAAGTCACGCAACCCTCGCATTATTTCAAAAGTAAAAATAGTGGTATTATTCCAATAGTAAAAATAGTGATTTAGACGATAATCAACTTATATCCGAGATGTTATCGATGCTTAGTATGAGAATGAAAATTGGAAAATTGGGGAACTCATGTTTCTATATTGTTGAAATAATCACGTCTATGCTTACATACAGGGAAGATCAATGTTAAGCAGCCTAAGGCGATGCAGAGTGGAGACCGTGACACTCTAATCAACTTCACAAAGAGAAAACATTATGTTTATATAATCATTGTTAGAAGTTTGATTTTCCGGTGGCTAGCCAAGTATATGCTGAATTAGTCGAAAGTGCTACCCTGTTTTCAAGTGTTTTTCCCTCTAGAGAAGATGTGAATTTCTGGTTACAGCTTCTCGGAGCACATTTCATTCTCCCGCAGTAAACATCAGGGCGAGCCTCTTGGAGAAAAGCAATGTAGGGCGGATCTTTAGTGATTCCGACTAGAAGAAAGGGAAGTTAGCCGAGACCCTTAAAAGAACTCCGATTGGGTTTGAAGAGTTATGAACACCAGGAAGATGAACGTTCCGGTGGTTCTGATAAGTTGCCACACATTCCTCGTCGGAAGATGAGATGCACAGCATGTAGAAGAGGTATCTTCATTGCTGCTCTTGGTCTCTTAGGATGTGTTTGTTTAAAATTGTTTTTGTTCCCCTAAACACAAATTTTTGTTCTTTTGTTCCAGAATGTAAAAAAAAAAAAAACGCGTGTTTGTTTATGATTTTGTTCTCGAACAAAAAATCTATTTTTTTGTTCCGAAAATAAAAATAAAAAAAAACTTATTTCTTATTTCTAACACTTCCAAGAAACACTTTTTTTTTCTTCTCATTGTTCTTCTTCTTTTTTCTTTTTCTTTTCTTCTTCTTTTCCTCTTCTTCTTCTTCCTTTTGCCGGTCACCAGCCTTGGCCATGACTGGCGCTGGTGGCGCTAGCAACTAGCCGAGCGAGGGCCCTTGAAGCCGACCACGGTAAGGCTCACCCCCCAAGCCGAGCAACGATGAGGTTCATTGGCCCAAGTCTTGCCGTGGCCGAGCTCGCCCAACCATTGACAAGGCACGGCCTCATCGAGCCACCTCCAGGATGGTATTGCCTGGCAGTGGCCTGATGAGGCCAAGCATTGCCTAGCCCAAACAAAGCCGAGCCTCATCAGAGGCTAGTCTCACGGTGGCTTGGTAAAATAGCCGCCGGGCCTAGCGAGATCACCTCCGACAAGCTCGGCCTTCGGTGAGCTGGCCCACGACCAACCAAAGAGAAAAGAAAGAAGAAAAAAAAAAAAAAAAAATTAAAAAATTAAAAAATTAAAAGAAATAAAAAAATTATACAAATTTACCAAACGTATTTTTCTTTTTTTTATTTCGGAATAGAAATTTTTGCAATCACCAAACGCATTCTTCTATTCAAAAATTATTTATTGGAACAAAAATAGTTTTTTTTATTTATGTTCTGGGAACAATTTTTTAACAGAAAAGTTACCAAACGCGCCTTTAATTTCCCTTGATTATGAGGCATGTGGTGCTGTTATAACAAGCTTGAAGTGTGAGCCCAACGTGGTCTAATGCTTGCCGCGCTCTTCTTTCTTTTCCCTCAGCTGCTCTGCTTGTTTGAGGTTAAATTAAATGCTTTATGCGGATACTGTGCCCCGGTTGATAGTCAAATTCACAACCCTTCTTCACCTTTTCTTGATTTCTCGATTCTATTGGTTTCTGCTTTAACATCCAGAGATTTCAGGCCCTTCGATGTGATATGGAGATGTTCATATCGGGCAGGGAAGATAGGCCTGTGGATTATATTGATGCGGAAACCTTGAAGAAGCTCAACGAGAGCAAGAAACTGGATCATATGGATGTGGAAATGTCGAAGAAGCTCAACGAGAACAAGAAACTGGCAAGGAAGTGCCATGCCTTTCTGGCTCCAGAAGCTGTAATTAAGCAGATACCTCCATCTTCTAGGCCCTGGTCTAACTAAACAAGGCCGGCAAGTTCCTTTCTGTTTGAATTCGATTCATTCACTTCATGGGTTCTTGTATATGGAGACTCCGCCCCTCGAAAACAGCACCTTCGTCTTTTGCAGTTCATCAGGATATAGCTGCGGTCAACATTAGGCTTTTCCAGTGGGATACTTGAGTACCAAATTAATGTCGATGGATTTTCAAGCAAACCTGGTAATGGTAGGGTGGACATTCTGCTTTTCTACCTGTAGAAGATGCCATTCCACGTTGAGAAAATCTGTTCTTGGAGATTACAGAGTTCCAAAATCGATGGTGGTACCATTCAGGGGTTATTATCGCAGTTTTGGCATGCTATTAGGTATGAAAATTTCGTTTTAAACCCACTCGAGTTAAGGTAGTGCAATTTCAGAAAGAAAAGGAACTTCGACACCAACCCTTGTAATCTGGGTTCATGTGTGCGGCTCCACTGCGTCTAACGATTCGCTGTTGATACTTCGACAGAGAATGCCTAGGCACTAGTGATCCGCATGGAGTGTCGAGTGCTGGACCGGGGAGCCTCCGAGCTCGCATCTTCTCATGGTGGTCCGGAGACCGATTTGCCTCGTTAGCATGGGACTGGGAAGTTTTTCAGCTCCATTCCCTCGCGAATTCGCACGAGGCTTACACTTTGTGCTCTCTTCTTGGATCACTTGATGGATCTGGCCATCTCCGTTCTCTTATGAAACGAGCGAGGGGACTGCAGCATGCATCCTTGCTTAGCTCGAGCGTACTCCCAGACATACTACGAGACACAGCCAATTACAGAAGCGATCGGATGGTCCTATTTCCATATGGTTGTAATGATTTCTTCGGCATATTATCGCAAAACATCAGCAATGCGTTAGATCTTTTCCTTCTCTGTTGCTTTTCTAATCCGGTTTACGGCTGCTGAACCCCTGGCATGGTCAGAGTCGCTCATCTGCTGCTCCATCATCCCCTGGTTTTAGTCTTTTAGTGCCTGTTTGGTAACCATCCCAGCACTATCTGATTTTTTGTTCCCGGAAGCAGTTTGGAAATAGAATCGCGTTTGGTAAAATTTTTGTTTCCAGGAATAATTTTCTAATTTTTTTTCCTAGAATTAGATTTGGAACAGAATCAAGAATAAAAAAAAAAAAAAATGGATTCTTGTTCCGGAAACAAATCTAAAAATCAAAACCAACTTCTCTTCTTCTTCTTTTTTCTTCTTCTTCATTGACTATCATCCCGTGGTTACCGTTTGCCACTGTCCGCCGGCAACCGATCCGGCGAGCTCGCCAAAGGCTCCCCAGACCGCCGATGAGCTCACCGGAGGCTCCCCAGGCCGCCGATGAGCTCATCGAGGCTGGGCAAGCCTCGCGACGCTTAGCCCCACGCCGGTGGCCAAGCGGGCCTCGCCCAGCCCCGCCGATGACCAAGCAGGCCTCGCCCAACCCCGGCGAGGTTGGCCTTGCCAGATCTAGCGAGGCCAAGCCTCGGCGGGGCTAGGCAAGGGCTGGGCGAGCCTTGCCCAACTGACCGCGAGGCTCGACCGATGAGGGCTGGCCTTCATCTGGCCGATCGCCGGTTTGGCGACCGGCTTGAAAAAGAAGAAGAATAAGAGAAAAAGAAAAAAAAAATATAAAAATTATTTAAAATTAAAAGAAATTGATTTAAAATAGAATCAATAAGCACGGTATCAAACATAATTCTATTCCAAAATCAGAAATTTTGGACAGTTACCAAACGGCTTAAAATGCTTAAAATCTATTCTCGAAAACATAATAAAAAAATCATTTTGATTAGAATGTACTTCCAGGAACAGAATCATTACCAAATGCGCCCTTAAAGCATCTATAGCTATGTACAAAGTTTAAAGCTCAACTCTACTCAAAAGGCCGGGGTCAACCCGCAAGGCCGGAGCCCGCTCCACTTGCTAGGGGTGAGCACGGTTCCTGGGTGATGGGAACCGGGAACCGAACCGGAGGAGGGTCCGGTTCGGTTCCCTGTTTAAGAGACCGGTTCCGGTTCCCTTTTTCTCGGGGAACCGGAACCGGTCATAATTTTTAAAAAAAAAAAAAAAAAAACCCTAACGTCGCCCCCGCAAGATTTCCCCCTCTGCGGATTCTTCCCCCATTTCCTTTCTTTTCTCTCTCTCTCTTTTCTTTTCTCCCTTTTCCCTCGTCACGTCACTTCCTGCCCCCAACTTTTTCTTTTCTTCTCTCTCTCTCTTCTCTTTTCCCCTCTCTCGGCCGAAACCCTACCCCTTCTTCTTCTTCTTCTTTTTCTTTCTTCCTCCTCCTCTTGCTGGCTGCTACTTCACCCACCACCACACCGCCGCCCCACGCCCTACTCACCACCACCTCTTGGCCACCGAACCACCACCACCCACCGCTCGTCCGACAAGCCGTCTCGCCGTTGAGCCCGACGAGCTATCGCGCCGTCCGCGCCGCCCCTCGCCGCCGTGAGCCGCCGCCACCATCACCACCTCTTGCCGCCGCTCGCTCGGCCGTCCAAGCCGTCGTTGCTCCAAACCGCCACCGCCACCGCCTCCGCCAGAACCGAGCTCTTCCTCCGTCGGGGAAGTTGAAGCCCTTGAAGATCGATCTGGCCTCGAACGATTCGATGGCGAAGTGCTGGTGGCCGGGCCGCGAACCTCGCTCGCGGCTTGATGAATGGGATGGCCTCGTCGAGGTTCCACCGCCGCCTCCATCTCGCGAGCCATGGCTTTCGCGAAGTGCCTCACGGATCGTAAGGCGTAGTGGAGGGCTTGGGCGAAGTAGGTCGGGCTCAACGACGCGAGCTTGAAGCCGTCGAACAGGGGCAAGACGCTGCTCGCGTTGAGCTTCTTCTCCGACGACCGGTTCTTAGAGACGAGCTCGTTGAGCTTCTTCTCCGACGACCGGTTCTCTGTTATTTCATTTCTTTCTTTCTTTTTTCAATTCTGTTCAGCTATTGTATTGTTTTCGATGCTCCAAATTTGCCAACACAAGTTTCGCTCGACGTGGCACCCACTTCTTGCCCACTCAAATCAAGAGCGAAATGCCAAGCCTATGCTCATACAACATGCCCATAGATATTATTATGAAACATCACCAAATTATACATTAGACAATGTTTTCTCTAGAAAACTATGAATTTAGTTTTTTGTTCGGATGTAAAAGATTTATATTGCTGTGTTTTGGCAGGTATTGAAAATGGAGGGCCAACTATTGAATTATTTCGGCTTCCAAATATTCGCGTCGACTACGAAAATGAAATAAAAAAATAAAAAAAAAAAAGAACCTGTTGGAACCTGGAACCGACCCTGGAACCCGTGACGACAGGGTAGGTTCCAGTGTTCCTGCTTCTAACGGTAGGTTCCTGGGTTCCAAAATTGAGGAACTCACCCGGCAGGGTAGGTTCCGGGTTCCGAGACGGAACCGAACCTAACCGGAACCGCTCACCCCCACCACTTGCCACCGGATGATGGCCAGCGATTAGGTGGATCAGAGTGATAGGCGATTCCTTGATGAGAAGCATATGGACGAGGACGACTAATGGCTACAAAATTAGTGATTTCAAAAATAATCACCTGGTCATATTTGAAATGTTACCTAATGTTTAACAATGTGAAAATTGAAAAAGATGGGCACTAACCTGTGTTTTTATTTTATTGAATATATATAAATATATCTTCAACTTGAAAAATTCGGAAATATTATATCTATAATAATGTAAAAAGGTAGAATCAACAACTAACAAACCGATTGATTAATAGTTATGTAAATAAGAATAATCAATATGAAGCAACTTCATGCAATGTAAAGTTGAGAGCATAGACGGTGGAGTCAAATATTTTGTTTTGGAACATTTTCCATATGAATTAATTATGGTGCATTTGGTAACGTTTATATTCAAAATTGTTCATCTGGAATAAAATAGTTCAAAAATTGTTCATCTAAACAGAAATAAAACTATTTTTGTTCCGAGGAACAATTTTTGAAACAAGAACGCGTTTGTAAATTTGTTCCCGGAATAGAAAAAGAATGTAAACACGCTTGGTAAACTTGTATAATTTTTTATTTCATTTAATTTTTAAATATTTTTATTTTTTTATTTTTTTTTTTTTTTTTTTTTTCTTTTTTTCTTCCTTTTTTTTTCTAGTCACCAGCCTCGGCCATGGCCTGGCGACCGGCCAAAGAAAAAAAAAGAAGAAGAAAATAAAAAGAAAAAAAAAAAAAGAGAAAATTGTTTCCTCATAAGTGTTTTAGGAATAAAAAAACAGTTTTTTTTGTTTGTTTTTTTCAAATTTATTCTCGAAACAAAAACATAAATTTGAAAAAAAATACAAACAAACGCATTTCTATTCATTTTTTGTTCGAAAAAAAAATCTAAAATTATGTTCATGACCAAAAGAAAAAAAACACAAACAAACGGGGCCATAGTTTCGTGCCAATAAAATAGAATTGCTGTAGAAAATATCTGGTCTTGCGCACCTTCTGGGGGGTCAATTGAAACTTTGGAGAAAAATAAAAGGAAAACAAAAACAAATATAAAATAAAATAAGATAAATAGCGGTCCGCTAAAAACCCTCTCTCTCTGGCGCTAGGGTTTTAGCGACATGCTGGTCGCAGGAGGAGGGAAAGAAGAAGGCCCATCATCTTTGCCTTTCCAAAACTACAGATACTTATTAAAAACCCATTCTCCCTCCTCCTCCTCCTCCTTCCTTCTTCTTCCATCATGATATTCTGCTCCGGTTCAATCCTCCTGCAAAACCCTAGTCCCCACTCCGTCGGAAATGGTCGGTTTTGTCTCCGGGCCCGCCTTTGAAGGGCGGGAAGAGGACCCCGATCGGGCCGGTTCCGACCCGAAGGGTCTCGGCAACCCGCTCGCCCTCCTCGACCAGAAGATCGGCGACCTCTCGTTCGCCGACTCGTTCCTCGATTTCGAGTCCATCCAGGACTGGTTCGAGGACGTCCCCATGGATTCGGTGGCCCTGCTGCCTGGGAACTTTGACCCCGCGAAGGTTGAGGAAGGTGCGGAGGAGATGTTGGTACCCGGGTCTGAGCTAAAGCCGGGCCCTTGCGAGGCGGCGGCTGGAGTTTCGGGTGCGGCGGCGGTGAAGGTTGAGAAGGAGGAGTGCGAAAAGGTGGGGGCTTTGGGCGGTTCGATTGAGGACAACATGGGGAGGGTCAGTTTGGCTTGCGGTTCCGGCGTTCCGGTCGTTGCTGACGGTGTCTGTGTGAAGACTGAAGTGGGAAGTGATGATGGTGGGGTTGATAGGAGTTTGGTGCCTGCTGGTGGTTTCGAGAGTGATGACAGAGTGAATGCAGTGAAGGGGGAACAGGTGATTGGTGGTGATCATGAGAGAGGAAGCATTTTAGAGTCCGACGGCTCTAGTTCAGCTTCGTCGTCATCCTCCAGTAGTGGTGATGACGACGGTGACAGCGACAGGGAGGAGGAGAGGAAGAGGATGGACGAAAACGGACACGTGGATGAAGCGGGTGAAATGGAAGCGGGTGAAATGGAAGAAGGTGAAATACGGGAACTTGATGGGGGAGAGGAATCTGGTGAGGAGAAGAATGGTGACAACGATAAAGACAGTGATGAAGATCGTCAGGATGTACAGGATATGGTTAGTTGGAGTGATGTTGAAGATGAAGATGATGGTGTTGCTGGCACTGGTGCTAAGGCTGGACCCATCAGGTCAAAAAATGAGGTCAAGGTAAATTTCGATTCTTATAGCTGATATTTGTTTTCTTTCTTGATGCTGACTTTTTTCCTCTTACCTTTGCAACTTTGTTGGAATCATGATGAATGCTAGATTTTGTTGAGTAAACTAGTGCAGTGGTTATTAGAGACCATATTAACATTCCAATTGATGTAGGGGTACTGAATTTGTTCTGTGTTATTGTTCTCAAATGTGGATATTTATTGAGTTTGTGAATCTGCTGTTACCATCTTCATAATCTGGTGTCAGTAGCTTCGGTTGTTTAGATCGAGTGGTAGGGACTGATCAGCATGAATTCAAATTATTACTGGATATGATGGGACTATAGCTGTTTCTTAGATTCTTCATTGACCTTCACAAGCTTGACAGGCAAACCTTTTTTCACCTGAATAGCTTATTCTTAGGTGTCTGTACAAATTTATTTCATAAGGAAGCAATTTGTCGGTGGTGATGATGCAAATTATATAACTATAGTGGTTTTTTGACATTTTCTGTCTTTTGGAATTGCAGGATCTCCCTCCAGTTCCTCCTGTAAATGCAACACTGCAGCCGCATCATCAGATGTCGCCAGTTGGAGTTGTTCTATCGGTATAGGCCTATTCCTTACATTTTGTACTCTTTGAAGCCACCTCATGATATGTATGATCAACTACTGTTAGAAGTCCATAATTTTGGTATAATAAGAAGTAATCTACATTCAGGATCATTTTGCCAAAGTTTGTTTTTTTTTTCTTTTGGGCAAGATTGTTTAGTAATGTTACTGGAATAATTTACAGATTTTAGGAGCCCAAGTTATTGTTGAAGGGGTGGAGAAGCACAATCCTCTTAATGAGGGCTCTATCCTTTGGATCACTGAGACCAGAACCCCATTGGGGCTGGTGGATGAAATTTTTGGACCCGTCAAAAACCCTTACTATATGGTAAGATACAATTCAGAAGCTGAAGTCCCTGCTGGCATCCACCAAGGCACTTTGATCTCTTCTGTTCCAGAATTTGCCAGTTATGTGCTTAATGAGAAAAATCTGTACAAGAAAGGATATGATGCCTCAGGTGAGAATGACGAAGAGTTGTCGGAGGAGGCAGAGTTTTCAGATGATGAAAAAGAGGCCGAGTACAGGAGAATGCAGAGAATGGCAAAGAGGGGCACAAACATGGATGACCAGAGAGCTGAAAACAGGAAAAACAACAAAAAGAAGGTCAGAAGTAGGGAATCGAACTGGAAAAATGGTAAACCTTCACCACAGCAACTGCCGGCAAGAGTGGCTCCTCCCGTATCAAATCAAACTCAGCATCAAATCTCACCTAGAGCACCATCACTGGACTACAGTAATTTCACGACATCCTCTGCCATTCAACCAGGTAATATGGGTGGAATCGGCACAAATCCACCATTTCCGCTTATGCAGCCAAACAGTGGCTCCATTCTACCGCTACATGAAGCTTGGGTGAACGGCTTGCCCTTGCAACAACCAATGGGTGCTATTTTTGCTAATGGAATTCCAAATGGAATGCCGTGGCCTCCACGTGGTAGTCAATTTCCATTTCAAATGCCTCTTCCCAACCAAATGCCATTTCAGCAGCAGTTTGATCTGAGCCAGGGATTACTTCCCAACATGGTCCTACCGATGGGGCAGTCAAATGCTTTACGGCCTGGTTTGGCATCTTGGCCCAATCCCATGGGTCAAAATGACTGCAACCAAATGACAGTTGGGATTGGTGCATTTGGCCAAAGTAGTCATCCAATTTTCAATGCTGGAGGACAAGGGTTTCAGTTCAATGGAACCCGAGTTGATCAGACCAGCTATGCACAGCCACCTCCTGCAACTCCTTGTCCAGCTGATGCTCCAGGGCCATTCAAGCAGCGGGGTCCATCCTTCGGCCGTGGGAAGAAACCATATCGTGGAAGAGGTGGTCGATTTTCGGGTGGTAGAAGCCAGCAGCAACCTCGCTGACAATTGCGGTTGCTGTTCACAGTGTTTGTGCAGTAGTTTGATTGCAAGCTGCAGCAATCATGCCTCGAGCCTTCTAGCGAGAAAGAATGTATAATGTGATGCTGCAGGGGAAGCGGTAATTTGTAATTTTCTGGTTCAATATGAGAAAATCCCCTGGGTATGTAAGCCAACTTTGTCTCCAGTGAATTTTGTTTTGTGGGCATCACATGTTTTATCTTTGTATTTAGAGTTTCTTTTCACAATTTTTGCGTTCACACTCTGCTGTATTGATGCGAGACATAGTTTCAATATAGATAAAGCTTCAGAGATTAGAGATCTTCATGATAATTGGCCAGAGAAAGTAAACTTACAAAAGAGCGTTTGATGTGCTGAAGAAGTGGTAAGTCACGGATTGCGGTTCAATATGAGAAACTCTGCCTCGTCATCTTTAGCCGACCTGGTCTCTAGTGAATTTTTTGTTTTGCGACGCATCGCATGCTGTCAGTGTCTACTTGTACATGGTGGCTCTCTGCTGCGTTGATGCAAGGCAATCATTTTTACGGGAGACATTAGCCTTCTTGAATTTTCCTGGACATTGTCGATAGCGGAGGAAAAAGTAGATGGAGCTTGACACATTGAAATGTATCTTCCATGGGAGGACATGATGTGCGAAGTGCGAACCCTCCTGGCTGAGGAGAGACGGTCGAGTGATTAAAATTGCCTGCCGATGAATTTTTCCTTTGTGCTTGTTGCATTTCTTTAACTTTGATTAGTCAAACGGGTGCCTCTAATTGAAAAAATTAAGCCATTTTCATGTGATGCAAATTAGTAACTCATACCAATTTATACCTGACCCCACTCAACTCATATTATTAAAACATTTATATATTTAATCGAATTCAGGAAAATTCACATCCAAACTAAGCACAGAGTAAACGAGCGCAAGATCAAGAGAATCATAGAAGTGGGTTAAGTATGAGTTATTTGTGAATTCATTTAACATACATATTAAATCCATTTATGATTCAAAAATTGGGCCGAAATTTTTTTATGATCAATTTATTAAATATAACTTATTCATAAAACAAATCAGCTCATCAAATATAATTTTTCTTGATTGAGTACCAAATATAGATTTAGGAAATGAATTTATGAGTCATTTTTATATATCTAACTTTAATTGATGTGATGCGATCATCAATTACTGGCCGTCTCATTTTGCAGCTAACAGTAAGCAAAATTACAGCTAACAGCGTCATTTTCCATACATAGAGAAGACGCAAAACCGTCCTTGGTGCCTTCTAAATGGCGACGGCTATTTGTTCTTCAATTAATCTCTTTGTACTTTTTATCTATTATTGCTGATGCAGACCGTCGGAAATCTGAGTTAGGGCCCGGAAATTTGACGAGGATTAATGTGCAGAAAAGATCAAACTCATCTTCTGAGGAAAAAGTATCTAATGAACCGATCGCTTCGGCCGGGAAGAACACAAAGTCACTGCTGGAACCCAAAAAAAAAAAAAAAATATATAATAAAGTGCATAAATAAGGGGAAAAATAGAAATTACGAACCGAAACCACAAAACCCTAGCCGCGGACGCAAACGACCTTGGCTGCGAGATGTTGGATTTAGCAGCCATCGCCAGGTCGAGTGCCATGTACGTAATGACAGAAGAAGAGAGTTGCTCACAGTGAGACCGCCGCCATGCGTGACTGCCACTCATCTTATTTACAGCCTTTACCGCCCCAAATCCGAAGAATCGAACCTTCGCAATCGCGGCAGACTCTTTGGTCCGAATGAATTCAAAAAGCCTTTATCAACCAAATGATATGCGCACTCAAATCAACTCTTCACTCCCAGAATAACTCCAAATCAAATATTCTTCTGTCTTCACCCCCTTTTTCTCTCATGTGAACATCTAGTTCCCCATTAAACCTTGAGAGGACCTCGCAAACTTTGCATCCATGGCAGTCCTCACAGCCCTTGCATTGCATCCGCTGTGCTCTCTGGCCATCTCGATTGGTATGGAAATTTTGATTGAGAGGAACTCGTAGAAAGCCAGCCTGGCTGCCTCAGCAAGCTCAAAGCCTAACCCGCCCATGGCCGTGAGCTGAGCTCAACTGGCCATTGCACCATTGAGCTCAAGCTCAAGCAGCCATAGTCGCAAACTCAATCTCAAGCAGCCATGGCAACTGCAAGGGGAAGGAGTAGGGAGGGAGGGACCTATGTCATGGGCCACATCAGCATTTTTCTAGAAGGCACCCGTTTATTGTATGCCCCAATAGCAGTCATGATGTTTTGTACTCTGTACGGGTTCGTGGGAAAAGAGATTTACTCGATACGCTAGTAAACAGCCCTCCATCATATACATAGTAGAATAGTACGTGGACCAAAAAAAAAAAACACTTTCTGGATTTTTGAAACATTCGCAAAATCATAGCTTTCGCATTTCAAGGAGTACCTAAAAACCCATAATATTAATGCAGCAACTTGATCAGCAGAGTAAATATATAGGAATGGATATGATCACCTTCAGGAAAACAGAAGGGTCACAGGAAAAAGCGCCCAGAAAAAGAGAGAAACATGAAAATGGGTGATACAAATTAATAAACAAACAACTTTCAAGGTATCTAACACTAATAAAACTCCCTCCAGCGCTAGTAAGGGCGGTACCTTCGCCCTTGGCCACTATCATTATTATGTTTTCCCCGGCTTGAACTGCCACCACTCTTGTTGCCACTCCCACCAACAGGCCTGTTGCTATTTCTTTGATGTGAAGGTGGAGTAAGAGGCTGTGCTCCAGGCTGCTGCCTGAATATTTCCATGTCCAAAAACAAAATCAGCAAGAAAAAAGGTCTCACGGAGCAATATAACCCAACAAAAATGCCCATTAAGAATTAAAGCTAACACAAGCAAATCTTTTAGTTGCATCATGTAACTTATGCATGACGGACACTATGCACGCGCCCCTTACCCCTTAGTTATGTAGAGAATCATGATAAGGACACACAAGCATGAGTTTAACACTTTGACCAAACATTTGCTGCATTCTGAAAACAAGTCACGGAAATTTAAGACTTTCCTATTTTGGCCAAATGGACAAAATAAGGCTTTAATCATTTGAAAGGCTCAAAGTTAGGAATACTTCTCCATCATACTCTAAAATTTCAAGTTAAGTGCATACACTTCATCTATAGCCTAAACTGTCTTTCACTAAAATACTTTAAGATTACGCTAAGGTAAATGTTTTCTCCTTTTCACATGGACTATGACATCTAGAAATCTCACAGCTTACATTCAGCAACAAATGCATATCATCATGATTGCAGAAATGCATTATATCCAAGACCCACATTCACTTAAGACTATCCACAGCATAAGAACGGCCAGTTTAAAGGGTTCTCCACAAAGTAAACATGTCAAACAATACTCAGAAGGGATTAATGCAGCTGACTCACACTACTCATTGGAAACAACCACCTTTAATTTTTCTTTAAATATAACCCCACAACAAAATAGAGAGAAGAGGTGTATAAAAGACAGGCGTTAAAGTCCCACCCTCCTCAAAAGACACCCTGTAAGCAATGTAGCAACTTATCTGCTGCAATGTATATTGGTCTCACAAAACAAAAAGCAGTGCCAAAGAAACAAACATCAAAGCCAGCACCTCCAATAAGTAGAAAAGTGTAGATGGGCTTACAAGACATATCCAATCCTTCCATCAGGCAAAAACATTGGCATCATTGCCATACCAGCAGGGCTTGGTCCTCTTCCATATATCATAGGCTGTGTTGCAACAAGTAGAATTTCAACATCAGTGACATTCCAATAATTAAAACAGATAGTCAGTCAGAGAAGGCAAGAGAGTATTCTAAAACAGCATAAGCCTCTCATTCACAGATTCCTATATTATTGTGCATCACTCAAGATAATGATATGCACAATGCCCACAGAAACAAATTACAGCTTGTGACTCATGATAAGTGGATTAAGCAGGAAACAAGCCCATATGATTATGGATAAAGCAAAAGGGAAAAGTTCTCTTTTTCATACTTCTACTTTCACTTTTCAAGTATATGTATTTTAATTTGTCTAATCAAGTCCTACTTTTACAAAGTTTCTAATCAAGTCCCTCCTACACCAAGTAGGACGGATGTAGTGGCAGATGATGTTGTAGTGCAACGTGAATAAAATTTTTCCAACATGGACATGACAGTGAGCATCTACATTAGTTGAATGTTATCCACATCAGACTCTGGCGTCGTCTAAATTGGCTAAATTTGTCTACACAAAGGGCATCCACATATTTTATCTGCAAAATTACATCAGTGAATTGATCAGATTTAGCTTTAGAGGGACTTGATGGAAAAAATTGTGAAAGTAAAAGCACTTGATCAGACATTAAAAGTACAGGGACTTGGCGTGAAAGTTTGGGACAAAAATAAAGTTCTTCAAAGAAAAATAGACAACATGCAAATTAGGATTGCAAAACTCCAAGATAATATGAATATCCTTTCAGCCACTGCTGGTTGACTCTCTCGCACTTGAACTTTTGTGAGAGATTGCACATGTGGGCTGCTTTGCAGGAGGTACTTTGACATCACTCAACAGCAAGCAAAATTTAATATGATAAGACACTATATAATAATCTGGCAAACTGCCAGGCATCCCAACTTTGAGCACAAGAGAGCCAAATTAATAGAGAAACCACACAATCATCCAACTGAGAATGAAATATAAGAATGACAGAGAACTGATTAGTAAAACTAACCGGCTATAGGCATGTTTGTAACCAGCAGTAGATGCAATAATTATTTTGAAGCAACAGCAATGTCACCACTCAAATGTTAAAGCCGTGTAATACTATCACATCATGACCGGCAGAAGTATCTCAATAAGATAATGGAAGTACTTTGAGAAAACATAGTATATAAAAGGTCACTAATAATCATCTACTCCAAAGAAACTAAATTAAACATCTCAACAAAACTAGAAGTTTTCTTACTTGTGCAAAGCCTGCTGCACCAAAGCCTCCTCCTAGAGAACCATATGCACCCCCAGGTAGACCATAACCAACACGGAGTGGATAACTTGGAAGAAGGCCTGTCTTCTGAGAAGATGGTCCTGCTACAGACTTCTGATCTACTTGTGGCTTTGCAAGAGAACACTCCAGGACTTGTCCTAAATTAAGTATGAAAGCAAGTGCGAACTTAATCATTTAGCCAAGAAAAACATAAAGGGTATGCACAAGGAAGCAAAAGTTACCATCGAGTTCATATTTTTCTGTATTCTTCAGTGCTTTCATGGCACTTGACCTCTCCCCAAAGTGTACAAAGCCAATCCTATTTTTCTCTTGCCCAACTTTTGCTGGTGGCAGAACTACTTTGGTTATCTTTCCATGGTGCTCAAATAGCTTCTTTAATTGATCTTGTGTCACATTCCTGGGAAGGTTCTTCACATATACTGCCTTCACCTGCAAGAGATGAACTTAAAAGTTGAACTTCAATTAAATATTCAGCAAGCGATACTAAACCAATAATGTCCAGCATGAGTGAAACATGATGTGCATGAATGGAACATGATGTACTTTTCATTGTCCCATTTCAGATGATAGCTATTTGACAATCAAGCACCAGATGCAGGTAAATACTAGCTTAGTTGCAACCCCAATGCCAAAGAAATAATATCTCTAATGCTTTTTATAAAGAATTAGACTAGGGCCAATGCTTTATTATAGTGTGTCCAAATCATCTGTTCTTCTCCTCCTTAGACTTTAAAACTAAAGGCCTCCAACTCATCCTTTTGTCATCCATAGATAGTATCCAATAAGCAAGCCCCAGGTACTCAGTAATTGCTTCTTTGCTTTGTTATCTATACTCAGTGGCCAATAAGACCAAAAAAATTTGCACAGCATGACCACGCACCTCATCAAGACTAATAATCAGGAGAATGATGAGATGCCATAGGGTCAGAATAGCTATTCGTACCAACTGGAGCCAAAGTTTTAATTCTCTCCCTCTCCCCCAATATGTTACAAGGCATTCGCCCTTCAAGATGAAATCAATAATATGAATGACATGGAGAAATATGCATATAGTGGGGAAGCACAACTCATAGACAATTCAGCACTGTAATCCACATAATAAACAAAAGCAACTTAGGCTTCAATAATCAAATCTATCCACGAGATGGTGTGCAGTTGATTGTTCAGATCCAGTCTCATTCATTGCCAAAACTCATTTCCTACTTTTCAATTTTCATTTGGTCTTACTAGCTCCACCAGTACATACCTACTAAAGTACACAAAATGTGACTCACTAGTCACTAGGTGGTCCCAGAGCTTAAAAAGATTAAGGCAATATGATCAAATTTATCTGGACAGCTATGCATCCAACCCCTTCCCCCCCCCCCAAAAAAAAAAAGAAAAAAGAAGTAGACAAGGAAAAAGAAGTCATCTCTCTAGGTGCGTTTGGGATCTGCTTTGGGAAGGGGCTTTGGGTGTCAAAAGCCCATTTGGCCAAATATCTCTCTCTCTCTGTGATTTACTTGGGCAGTAGCTGAGGATCTTTCTTTTCCAGCCGATATATAATGGTGATGCGTGTAGGACACTCGAAGAGATAAATCAGATATGAAATCATACACAAGAAGAACGTAAAAGAATTAAAAATGCATCAAATGTCCTCAATCTCGATATTATCAGAATATAGATAGATTAGATTAGTATCACAGCAAACCTGAGAAGAAGCAGAAGAATCAGAATTTTTAGGATCAGCCCAGCTAACAGTAGGAGCATTTTTGTCCAGCTTAAACTTTGGATTCATCATCTTCTGTCTAGAATATTCAGCACACGCATGGTTGTGATAATCAATAAAAGCAAAGCCACGATTATTGCTAGTATTCTTCAAATCCTGTCAAGGAAAAAAGTAAGGGAAAATAAACCAGATTGTAAAGTTTCATATAGGAAGGGGGGATAAAATTACACATGCAGCAAAGGTGGTACAAGCAGAACTTGGGAAGCACAGCTTATCATGTCATGCTCCAGATCTCACTAACCTTCACCAACTCTATACCAGTCACGCCAGGTCCAATCTGTGTGACAACTTTCCTCAGATCTTCATCTCCCCAGCTCCTAGGAACATTACCAATAAATAATCGATGCTTTGCTTGCGACGTTGAACATTTTATTTTCTTACCCTGAGTAGCATATGAACAAAGTTGTATTTGAGTGGTCCTCAAACTTCTCACAATCATAACAACGAAAAGGAATGAAAAGAAGAGTTACCATACTATTTCAGTAATTATTTCTTTCAATTTTCTCATCAGACATTTTGGTTTTCGGCCTTATGCCTACTGTTTGCTTTTGTCAAGATAGGGACTATATAACATGGCCATATTGTCTTAGTACCTTAAAATCAGACTCATTCAGCTCCTCAATGGCTTTGGATGCCAATTCCACATTTTAAAAGTAACAAAGGCAAATCCCTTGTTTTCAGCTGAATCTTTGGCTTTCATAATCCGGACCTACAGCCACAGATGAAGGTATAAATTTCCATTATCCTCAAAGAGGATGCAGAAAGGATATGTTGTAAATAACTGTGGAGTTCACGTCTTATTCAAAAGAAAAACAGAGTAGCGAGGCTCACCTCAGTAACTTCTCCAATGGACTCGCAGAAAGTTCTCAGATCCTCCTCTGAAGCATCATGAGGTATACCGCCGATGTACACTTCAGAACCATGAGGAGGAAGGGCAAGAAGTTCATCATGTTTTTTCTTCTCGTCCTCATCCACAACCATTGTATCATTGCCATCAAGCGTTTTATGGGCATTAGTCGCATTGGCATTATCATTATTATCCTCCTCCTCCTCCACCTCCTCCTCCTCCTCCACTTCTTCTTCTTCCACTTCCACCTCTTCTTCTTCTGCCTCTTCCTCTATCTCTTCCACTTCCTCCTCTTCTTCTACTTCCTCATACTCAACCTCTTCATCCATTTCCTCCTCAGGATCATTCTCTTCTTCAAGGTCAACCCTCTCATCGGATTCAACTGGCTTTTCCGGCTCAACTGGCTTAGTAGCTGATGATGCATTTGCCTTTGCCCTTGGCATTCTAGGTATCTAACTAGAAAAGCTTGCAAGGAAACTGTGGAGAAGGCAAAGGGTCCAGAAGAATCCATGGGAAGAAGAATATAAATATCGAAAAGAAGAAAAGCAATAAAGGTGATAAGGAAGATCAGAAGAGCATCAAACTCAATTGAGCCAGTGTTATGAGATACGAAAGGGAGTGTTGCCACGTGAAAGAGTTATTATTGGAGATCATGCTAAAATAAGTAGGACTCAGTAGAGTCAGGCAAAATTGATGTCTGAATGACAAAAATGGATAGTAAAGGTCGGTGCAATTTCAAGAAATGAATCTTGAACAGAATGAGAATGCTGCAAGAAAGGTGATGACAAGTTTAGGTGTTCCCATCATACTCATTTGAGGGGCAAGCATCAACCCCATAACAAAATTAAGAATCAAAGAATCAGACGAGTTCAGAAGCTTGTAAGGAGACAGCCATGGCGCTTGAAGGTAATAAAAGATTATGAGACAACGTTAATGAGAAAAGTCGTCCACGATTCTATTTAGAGCCACTCAGATAATAAGGAAGTGACTGTCCCAACAACTAGGAGATTCAAGCCAGAACAACTGTCCAATCTCACACAAATAATACCAGTTCCAAATTAAACGTACCAATCTGAGCACCTTCCTGCAATAAATTGATAAGGACTAAGATTGGTGTGTACACGATATGCCAAAGTTACTATCAGATAGAATTTCGACGTTCGAAGAAAAAAATAAAACGTATCATATTCTCTGTGAAATCAGAATTTCTTGCGAGTGATATAACATGTTGGAGTGCATTGTGACATTATTTTGGTATCGCAGCAATTGCATACAAAGGCCCCTTATTAACATAATTAACATTGTTGTAGAATGGTCAAATTCTCATAGAATCTTAACAACACGTGACAATTGGGTGAAACCGTGAAAAAGGCTGACTATGCAAGGTTTCCAAAAGAAGAACAACCTAGATTGCTTACGACGATCCCCAAAATATATAACCAGTGGCCTCTAAAACCCACTGTTATCGGCGATACCCAACATACAACGTGCAAGAAATTACTGATCAAAAGAGAAGAAACAAATAATCCACATTAAGACAGACTGACAACAATTCAATGAAATGAATATGAGGAAGTGAAGTGAGGCCGGAGTAACTCATCCCATGTCTTTTCTATTAGGTAATCTATAAGGTAACCATATTTTATCGGCAGGCAACGAGTTTCTGTATCGGCGGTATCCGTAATTAGGATTCCAATTGATGAACATCTAAACATCCCACGTGCGGCGGGATGCAATGGGACGAGTTCTTCTTGTTTCTCCTCACGACGATAAATGACCTACTTAACTCGGCAGTTAGCTCTTTTATCGCATGCCCGAGATTACATGTTCATCGTCATCAAACATCAAGCACTGGTTTCGTTGTTCGATCAAAGATGCTGCCAGAATTCACCGAAATACTTTTTTTTTTTTTTTATACAAAAAACACCGACCCCCCATTTCCCCGATGATAAAACCCTCAAATTGAACAGGCCCAAGCGTCACTATCAAGGGGAAACGAGTTCTTCCCCACCACAAAACGACCCGCTCCCAAGATCTAACAGTTAGGGCCGAGCATCATTCCGACGAAATCCGCCCGGAAAAAAATCCCCAAAATACTCCGACTCGCGCGCGAAATCGAGCTCGACCGAGTTGCATTTTCCCTTTGATCCTCGAATCGGAAAGCGAAACCGCGCGGGCGTCCGCTGAACGGAGAAAGCGACGCCGACGCCACGTCTTACGCGCACGCGATTCAGAGACTCCACAACATCATGCGAATAGAGAGAGAGATAGAGATAGAGATAGAGAGAGAGGGAGGGAGGGGGAGGGAGGGAGGGAGAGTATACCGTAGAGCGAAAGCTGAGGGAGATTTAGGGTTCGAGGTAGGCGAACGCGAGTGGAAGCTGGAGTTCGACCCTGACCCTCGCGCTCTCTCTCTCTCTCTCTCTCTCTCTCTCTTCAATTTCGAGACGACCACCAGCGTCGACTTCTCTCTCTCTCCCCTCTCTGCTGTTTTCCGTCCTATAAAATAATAAATTCCTATTTCCCTTTCGAGAAAAGGGTCGTCTGATGGATTCTGAAATGAAGATGCAGTTGCCAGTTGGTGGATTGTGTTTTTTTTTTTTTTTGTAAAGATGGATTGTGTTTTTCTATTCCATTATTTCGTGGAAAAACTGACCAGGATAGTGATTTGTAATTTGTACTGCTTGTTAAAATAAATAAATAGAAAATATTTTTATCTTTCGTAAAAATAGTTCCAGTTAGTGAAAATATTTTATACTAACTAACTTTTCTAAAAGATATAAGGGATATTCTCAGGATTTATAATTTTCCTGTAAATTACAAATACATTTGGGAACTATTTATCGATTTTGAATCCATAATTGTTTGCAACAATTGTCGTTGGTGGGATATAAAACTTTTTATGGACTTAAGTTTCTATACCAAAACGCTCATTTGTCCAGAAATCGCAACCATGGACTCTAATATCATTTTCTTGAGGATATAAAATAGAAGTCCAATACATTCACTTATAAAGACTACCAAGAAGGAGCTCAAGTCCAAGCCGGTCAATATATCTAATTTGGTCTACCTTCACTAAAAATTTAAGCTAATAAATTATGAGCCAACTATGATATATTAACTGTTATATAGCATGTCAATTATCCGATATAATATTTCTCTAATATAATTTAATCACACTTATATCACGACACTTACCATGCCGCAGGTTTTAAAGTCTATCAAGATTCCATCTATATTCTTAATTAAATGATTATAGTGAATCATCACTTCTAATGACTAACATTTGTTCCAACAATTCGTTGACCAAAACTCATAAACGCGTAGAAGATATAAAGCATTAACATAATAAATCAATTATGGATATTTTGAAATGAAAGTTCGATTGGCAATTCTAGATAATGCCATAGAAAGTTTAGGATTGCATGAAAACACATAATAAGAAAACATGAAAACTTATTGTAAATTATAAGTTTCACCTGAAATCAGAAACTTACTTGTTATAATTGATTTTCTAATTTTTGAAATTCGAAATCTATCCTATAATCAAACCGATCCGATTCTCCAGTGTTACTTCAAAACCATATTCACCTCTACTGTTTATGCAATTTTATGAATTTTCTTTTTTTCAAATAACTTACAATCCGAGCAACCTTTCAATTTCCAAAGTTGTCGTTTTTTTTTTTTTTTGGTAAAAACAATTTCCAAAGTTGTTTGTACTCTTGCAACCCTTCATTTCTTAGCATTTGCACTTTAAATTTCTGTACTTTTCGAACCATTTACTTTCCCGTCCGAGATCAGTAAAGGACAATTTTATAGCCTCGTTAATTAATTCGATCCTTCGATCAAAAAAAAAAATTAATTCGATCCACCATGTCCTTAGAATTTTGGAACCTTCTTTTTAATTTATCCCTAGTATAAAGTTTGGAACTTTCAACTTGTTTTTTTCGCTTGTTTTAACTTGAAATTCACTTTGAATTCCATTAATTCACCGCAATCATGATCATTAAATTCAAGTTTTTGTCGTTTCAACAAGTCTAGGTCATCACAAAATATAGCTTGAGTTTTAATGAAGTATACAAGAAATTGAGCCGCAAAACTATACATGACAAGAAATTACAAAATGGCCCGACATAAATTTGCTCGCCAATAAGAAACAACGTGCATATTCATAGAGATAAAATATATCCATTTACTCCATCTTCCAATATATTAACTTCCATTAGAAAAATAAAAATAAAAATAAAAATTTTCTAATTCCAGGTGAATCACACACGTACATTGGAAACAAGTAATTGTCTGTTTCCAAGCTTTATTACAAAATATTTTAAAAAATTAATTTGAAACTACACTAACAAACTAATCCAATTTCTTTTTCTTTTTTTTAAATTTTGCGTGGTCGTTTGTGTAGTCATTTAATCAGATAATTAACCTAAATGCAATGCTTGCATTTGGAAATGATATTTGATTTCAAAGAAAAATGAAAATTTGAAAAATAAGAAACTTTCCCGATCTATTCAGCTCATGAAGAATAGCAAGTTGCATAAATTTTGGTAACCACCCGATGTCACGATAGGAAAAACAAGCTCTAGCTGATGTGGAAAATAGAAAATGAGTAATTATCTATCTCCGAGCTTTATTACAAAATATTTAAAAAAAATAAAATTGAAATTACACAAACAAATTAACGCGATTGCTTTTTCTTTTTTATTTCTTGCATAGTCATTTGTGTGGTTATTTCATATGATAATTAATTTCATTCCTGCATTTAGAAATGGTTTTTTTTTTTTTTTTTGACCCTAGGAACCCCGCCATGGCCGACATTTGGAGTAAACCCTTGGGGAGGTACTAAATGCATTCCTTGCATTTAGAAATGATATGGTTAGAAATTTTTGATTTCAAAGAAAAATGAAAACTCAAGAAAATGAGAAACTTTCCCTTACTTGTTCAGCTCGTGAAGAGCGATGCGGTTTGTAAATTTTGGTAACTACCCGACATCCTGATAGGAGAAACAAGCTCCAATTGACGTGGAAAATAGAAAACGAGTAATTGTCTATCTCCAAGCTTTATTACAAGATATTTAAAAAGATTTAATTTGAAATTACACTAACAAAAAAATCCAATTATTTTTAAAATTTGTTGCATAGCCGTTTGTGTGGTCATTTTATATGATAATTAATCTAAATGCAGTGCTTTCATATGGAAATTATATTTGATTTTAAATAAAAATGAAAAGTCAAGAAGATGAGAAACTTTCCCAATCTGTTCAGCTCATGAAGAATGGCATGTTGCATCAATTTTGGTAACTACTCGATATCCTAACAAGAGAAACAAGCTGAGATGTGGATGATAGAAAATAAGTAATTGTCTGTCTCCAAGTTTTATTACAAAATATTTTAAAAGATTTAATTTGAAATCATACCAACAAATTAATCCAATTTTTTATTTATTTACTGCACAATCATTTGTGTGATCATTTCATATGATAATTAATCTAATTGCAGTGCTTGCATTTGGAAATAATATTTGATTTCCAAAAAGAAATGAAAATTCAAGAAAATTATAAATTTTCCCAATCTGTTTAGCTCACGAAGAATTGCATAAATTTTGATAATTACCCGATGTCCTGACCGGAGAAACATGCTCTAGCTGAAGTGGAAAATAGAAAATGAGTAATTATCTTTCTCTAGCTGAAGCTTTATTATAATATATTTTAAAATATTTAATTTTATATTTCACTAACAAAAAAATCCAATTGTTTTTTATTTTTGATTTCTTGCATAGACATTTGTGTGGTCATTTCATATGGTATATTAATCTAAATGCAGTGAGAAAAGTGAAAATTCGAGAAAATGAGAAACTTTCTCAATCTATTCAGCTCATAAAGAATGGCGCATTGCATAAATTTTGGTAACTACACCCGATGTCTTGATAGGAGGAACACACTCCAATTGATGTGGAAAATAGAAAATGAGTCTCCGAGCTTTATTACAAAAATAGATTTAATTTGAAATTACACTAACAAATTAATCCAATTGCTTTTTTCCTTTAATTTCTTGCATAGTTGTTTGTGTGGTCATTTCATATGATATTTAATCTAAATGCATTGCGTGAAATCCTCAATACAACCCCAATTTTTAGAACAAAATTACAACGATGGCCAATTTCAAAGTGGGATTACAATGAGAATTGGTAGACCACGGAAAAGCCAAGAAGACCACTTTTGGGCGAAAACTTGAATTTTCATTTGCGAATTGCAAAAATTTGGAAAAATGGAAATGGGTTGAGAACCCACTTGGGCCCAATGGGCCTCACGCTCAAGGATGGGCGGCCCAATGAGCCCACTTGCCAAAGGAGTCCATGGCCATCCAAGCCCACTTTGGCTTATGCAAAACTTCACATTAAATGCTCCCACGTGCTTGAATAGTGTCATATCCCATTTGACCTTTCTAGAAGCTTGAGATGAATAGTACAAGAGGGATAAGCATGTGAGAGGGATGCCCATGAGAGATAAGAAAAGAGAAAATGATGTCACCTTAAGCCTAGCCCACTCCCCTAATTTCCTATGTGCATATTTAAGGCATTAATAGCCTTGGATTTACTTTCATCATGAGTTTTCTCCTCCAAGCAATTACGAGGATTTTGAGGGATTGCAAGTACATCCCATTAATGGCAAAAATCTTTTTCTCTCTCTCCTCTTCATTCTCTCTCTCTCCTCTTCATTCCCTTTGGATCACACGGCCACACACTCTCTCTCTCTCTTCTTCATTTTTCCTCTCATTCCCTCTCCTCCCTTTTGCTACATGAACCCCTCAACTCCATTTTTTCTCTTTGCAAACCCATTCTCTGATTTCCTCCCTTGGATCTCACTTGGCCGTCCACCATCCACTGTTGAAGCTGCTGTCCTGGCACCATTGTCCTCATCGCTATGCCGAGCTTGGGCCATGAGTGGTGACCACCTGACCCTCACGCCGCTGTCTCTCTCTCTCTCTTCTTTTCTCTTCGGTTTGCACTGCCATGAGCCCGAAAGCCATTTGCTAGCCCTTGCCGCCGCCATTCCCAGCCAAGGCCGCTGTCCACAGCCTTGCAGTGGGCTATTTGGAGGACGACCAGCCATCGCCAAGCACCGCCGCTGCCCTCTAGCCCTTACCACCCATTTGTTGTCACTTGCTGAGCTTAGATCTCGAAGTAAGTGGCTTTCTAATCATCGTTTAGGGGATTGCATTTATAACTAGGATTAGTATTAGATTAAAGATAAGTGATGATTTGTTTATGTAATAAGTGGGTTTAAGTGATAGGTTATCATGATTTCCAATAGGTTATCATGCTAGGCCATTTTAATATTCGATGAGTTATTGTGATAGTTATGCTTAAATGCAATAACCTATCTTGTCTTCAATAAGTGTTCTCTATGTTTTGAGTTCTAAATTGATTAGTGCCTATTAATGTTGACTTTAAGTGGATGTAAGTTCATGCAATCCTTAGAATGGAATTTGCTAAATGTCTATGGCATTTCATGATCGTAACTAATTAGTATGAACATAAGAATATGTGGAAATGTAATATAAGTGATGTTATGATGTGATATGCTATGAGATAGAAGCATGGCATGGTTGCATGTGATAAATATTATTACATATAGTATGAATATTGCACACTCATGCATCAATAATGAGGAAGATATTAAGTGGTGATATGCTCGTGTGATCACTTAAATATCCCTGATGTGTATGATTATGCGGGTAATGAAATTGTCCCAATGCGTATGATTATGTGGGACAATACCCAATTAAGTTCAAATACCCACACGTCAAAATGATGCCCCCACGTTAACGGGATGCCATTCATGAATGGATTTCGGAACAAAATTCTTTAATTGGAATGCCATCTTGAGACATATACATACACGGGATGATGCCATGCCTAATGGGGTGGGACAATGCCTAGTTATACCAAAAACCACCGACCTTCGGGTCGGCCGTGGCCTAAGTGGTTGTAATAATCTGTAAATATATATATATATATAGAACATGCATAAGGAAGATATTTGATTATGTCTAGATTTTTAAATGGTATTTGTGCATAATTATGAGACATTTCATGTTCTTATTTCTGCATCAAAGTATATGATTTATTGCAAGAATTACCTATGTGCTTATATGATGATGGCTTTGAGAATGTGAGATGACTGTTTTTGTTAATAGTTAAGGTAAAGCAAGGGTTTTGTTATTGATTTACCATCAATAGATAATTTGCACATTTAGGGCAACTCCAAGGTGAATTACCTCCTCACGCGAGGATTATGGAGCTTATTCATTGAGTTTTATCTTATTGTTATTGTTTGAATGTTTTTATGACCTAAGCATGTCTAAGCCCTTTTGCCACATTAGGTTCGGAGGTCCCCATCGAGCAGAGTTAGGAGGTGACCGAGTATCTCATTGAGGGGATGAAATGCTCACTACAAATGTTTCGCGACCACCATTGAATAGATGAGGGGCTTCAAAACTTAGTGTCTCATCGTTTCATGGCCCAGTAATTTTGGGTTAAGGAGGACTTGTATGGCTCCATTCACGGCATTGACGGGTCTCCAAGTGCAACTCGAGAACCAAATATGGGACCCAATGGAGCTAGATGTGCCTGAAGGAGCTGTGTCTAATCCAAAGGTTGATCCTGACCTAATCATCAATCTAGAGTCTTGGTACATGGAGCCCTTAGGGTGTTAAGTGGCAGTGGGGTGCATCACTTTTTGAAATTACCCTCATGATATTGGAGGTGTTGGGCTTGCTGTCACAATCCTTTTGAAAGTGTGTGGCTGTGCTTTTGAATATATATAAAGTGGTGTAATGGTGGGTGATGCATAAGATGTATGTAAGTCTGATGTGGTGATTATATACATAAAAGTGTGTTTTATGATATCTCTGCTTCGAATGGTTAGGTGATTTTTTCTATTTCTGCTTGCATATAATTAACGATAACACAAACGGGTTAGCAATGCCTTATAGGATGTCACATTCAAATGGCCCGAGTGAACAAGAGTTATCGCGTACCTGAGACTTGGCGCATGACACAGTGCCTGCATATGAAAATGATATTTGATTTCAAAGAAAAATGAAAATTTGAGAAAATGAGAAACTTTTCCAATCTGTTTAGCTTATGAAGAATAGCACATTACATAAAATTTGGCAACCTCGATAGGAGAAACAGGCTCCAGCTAATGTGAAAAATAGAAAATGAGTCTCCAAACTTTATTACAAAATAGATTTAATTTGAAATTACACTAACAAATTAAACCAATTACTTATTTTCTTTATTGTATAGTCGTTTGTGTGGTCATTTCATATGATAAAATTAAAGGGGGGCAAAAATACAAAGAACCGGCTTCAAAGACTCACACTCAAAAGAACAGTCTCAAAAGAGTGAAAGGAAGCCGGGCAAAGGCCAAGCGGCCAAAAGACAACAAAAAAACAACACACGCTAAGACCACGAACCCAGGCTACACATCAAACTGTGAAGATAGCAGGGTCCAATTCCCAAGAGCGTTGTAATCTTCTCGTTTCTTGGGGAATCCTCCACATTTTTGAAGGTGCAAGCTTTGTCTTTGACCACCTTCATGAGATGCATCTTCATAGCGAAGTAGAAATCTGCGCACCCTCGAAGAGTATGTCATTTCTGTTCTTCCACACAATGTGGCATAAAGCACCAAAAGAAAAGCGGGCGATGCAATCATGGAAGTCCTTGCCAGATAGCAAGGCCGAGACCCAAATAATTGTTTCCTCCCACAGATTGTTCCTCCAAGGAATACCACACCTAGTCGCCCAAAAGGAGGCAACTCTTGAAGTAACCCGACAGCCAAAAAAGAGGTGATTAACCGAGTCAGGCACATCGTTACAAAAGGGGCAGTAAGCAGCTTCGATCCTACCGTAGGACATGAGGAGGGCTTGAGTAGGTAGTCTCCGTTTGGTGATGAGCCACAAATTGAGCTAGTAACGAGACATAATGGCATTGTTCCAAATGAAACCATGCCAAGTGACTCGATCTTTCTTCCGTCTAATAAGCTCCCATGTCGAGGCAACCAAAAACCTACCAGACGAATCCTCACTCCAACAAAACCGATCCAAGGCATTAGTCAAGGAAGGAAGCGGTGAACCCTAGCTTTTAATCACTGACCTAATCGCCCGGCCATCCTCAGTGAAGAGATCAGCAACCCTTGTCTGCCTAGATAGGCCAGAGTTATAGATGAGTGAATTTGAAAATAAGAGGTTCAGTGGATCCCCTGGGAATTATCGAACCAGAGTGACGTGGTGAGTCCATCGCCTATCCTCCAGTGGAAGCGGAGCCGGAATTCTGTCCTTAGTTGTAGGAGCTTCTTCCAGGCCCAAGAACTTACAGTCGGCTTCTTCACCACCCAAAAATTCCCTCTTTTTAAGAAGGTTGAGTGGATTCATTTGCACCAGAGTGACTCCTTATCTGAAAATAGAATCCATATATGTTTGAGCATAGCTACCTTGTTGCAGTCTCGCAATCTCCTGATACCAAGACCCCCCTCCACTTTAGGCAAGTAGACATCCTCCCAGGATACTTTGGCACCTCCTCTACCCAATTGAGGTCCTTTCCAAAGAAAATGTCTAAGGATCCGCTCAATCTTATCCAGCACAAGTAAAATAAAGACACTCACCCAGTAGGCCTGTATGGCATGAAGGACTGACCTAATCAGTTGAAGACGTCCAACAACGGAAAGGAACCGATGAGTCCAGGACTCAACCCTGGCGGTGATACTCCTGAAAAGAGCAGCACAATCCGCCCGTCTCATCCTCGACGTGATGATTGGAACTCCCAAATAACGAACTGGGAGGGATCTCGCTCGGAAGCCAAGTTCCATCAATATTTGTTGTCATAGAGTGGAAGGACCGCCAGATAGGAACACCTTGCTCTTCCTCTGGTTTGGAGTAAGGCCACTCCAAGAAGAGAACTGCTGAATTCCTTCTTTGAGAAGCTTAATAGAAGGCAAATGACCTTCGCAAAAAAGAAAAATATCGTCAGCAAAGAAAAGGTGCGAAAGGCTAGTAGGCCTACATCTCCAGTAGAATCTAAAGTCCGACTGATTCGAGTATCTCCCAAGAATCCCAGAGAGGACCTCCATCACCAGCGTGAATAAATAGGGAGACAAAGGATCTCCTTGGCGCAAGCCCCTCCCACTGGGAAAGAATCCATGCAGCTCTCCATTCAACGCGATGGAGAACCGAGGAGTCCTCATACAAGTCATAATGAGGTGAACTAGCCGATCAGGGAATTGAAAAGCAAGAAGGACACTCTCGAGGAAATGCCAATCAATAGTGTCATATGCCTACCAGAAGTCGACTTTTATAGCATACTTGGGTGTATAAGGCTCCACATGAAAACCAGCAAACAGCTCCTGTGCCAAAAGGATGTTATCCTTGATGCGACGTCCTTTAACAAAGGCACTTTGAGAAGGGCTCACAAGGTCCTGAAGAACACCTGCAACCCTATTCGCAAGCACCTTAGTAATGATCTTATAAACCGTATTGCAGCAAGCGATAGGTCTATAATCATCGACAGTAGTTGCATTAGGCGCCTTCGGAACCAGCACCAGAATGGTATTATTAATTTCCTTCAGGATTCTCCCTGAAATGAAGAAATCCTGTACAGCATCCGTGACCAGCTGACCCACTGTATCCCAATTCTCTTTGAAGATTTCCACCGTGATAATTAATCTTATTTGATTCTCAATAAAAATGAAAATACGAGAAAATGATAAACTTTCGCAATCTCTTCGGCTCATGAAGAACAGTGTGTTGCATAAATTTTGATAACCACTTGATTTATTGACAGGTGAAATAGGCTCTAGCTGACGTGAAAAATAGAAAATGAGTGTCGGTCTCAAAGCCTTTATTACAAAATATTTTTAAAAAGTTAATTTGAAATTACAACAGCAAAAATTCCAATTTCTTTTTTTTTTTTAAAGAATTTCCTACATAGTTTAAAAGATTTAATTTAAATTTGATTTCAAAGTGACAATTTGAGATAACAAGAACAAAAAAAAGAACCCATTTGCTCTTTTTTTGGTTGATTTTTGTCTGTCTTTGATTTTATTATAATATATTTTAAAAGATTTAATTTAAAATTCGTTTGCTGTATAATCGGTGGTCATTTCATATGATAATTAATCTAAGTGAAGTGCCTGCATATGGAAATGATATTTAATTTCAAAGAAAATGAAAATTCAAGAAAATGAGACACTTTCTCAATTTGTTCAACTCATGAAGAATGGCACGTCCCATAAATTTTGATAACCACTCAATGTCTTGATAGGAGAAATAGGCTCCAGCTACATGGAAAATAGATTATGAGTCTCCGAGGTTTATTACAAAATAGATTTAATTTGAAATTGCACTAATAAATTAAACCAATTGCTTTTTTTTTTTTCTAGTTTCTCGCATAGTCATTTGTGTGGTCATTTCATCTGATAATTAATCTAAATGCAGTGCTTGCATCTGGAAATGATATTGGATTTCAAAGAAAAATGAAAAAAGAATCAAGAAAATGAGAAAATTTTTCCAATCTGAAGAAGAACGGCGCATTGCACAAACTTTGGTAACTAAGAAATAGGCTCCAGCTGACGTGGAAATGCCACCTCACGCCACGATGACGTGGCGTCACCTCACGGGTCGGCAGCATGTGGAACGCTCCCCCAAGGTGAGGAGGCTGCTAACCCGCGCCGCGCCTCCTCTCCCCTCCCCTCTTCCCCCTCCGGCGATCCCGAATTGTCTCGCTCTAATTTTCTCGAGAAAGCAGACGCTCCCGGACGGAGAGGAAAAGGAAAAGGAGAAGGAAAAGCGATGGCGGTCCGAGCCACCGTCTCGAGGTTCCCGATCGATCCGGACGCGCAGGAGGGCTCCGGCTTGCCGTGGGGGATCACGGTCACCCCCTTCGCCGCCAAGGACGAGAACGGCAACCCGCCGGCTTACGGATCGGGCGGCCACCTGCTCCCCCGGTGCGAGAACTGCTGGGCCTACTTCAACACCTACTGCGAGCTCGACCAGTGGGCGTGGAACTGCTCGCTCTGCGGCACCCTCAACGGCCTCCCCTCCGAGTGCATCGAGAAGTACTCGCGCTCGCAGTCCTCCCCCGATATGACGTCCTCCTTCATAGATCTCGAGCTCCCCGGTGAGACTCGGCTGATAGAGCTCGAGATTCTCTGCCCTGCGTTGTAAGTTTCTCTGATTGAAGTGCTGATTGTTGTTAGTTTTGGTGTTGTGTTGCAGCGGAAGGATCGGAGGAGCCTGTGGAAGCTCGGCCCGTCTACGTCGCTGCTGTTGATTTGTCGTGTAAGTTTTACTCTGTCTTGAGGAAATGTGCTCTGTCAATGTCCCGTGCTCCATTCTAGAATGCTCAATTCTACGTTAGGGGTTTGAGATGTGGAGAATTGCAGCATCTCCAACCGCAGACTGCAGCAAATGTTGACGTTTTACTCGCTTCACTGAGAGAGTGATAGTTTGGGCCAAAATGCCAAGTTCAGAGTTCTTTATATTGACTAGGAAAGAATAATTAACGAAGTGAACACAGTAGAGTTTATTAATTTCCGCTGCTGGAGGTCTCTGAAGAGCCATCAAGATGGAACTGGTTGTGGCAAATGCCTTCCTTTAATGTGGCCTTTCTTTGCTATGTGCTTAAGTGAAATGTGTTTGCTCCTTCAAAGCTTGGTTGTTGTGGGATTGTTCTTGTAAATGTCTTCAATGATACCAACTATCAATTAACCTGACCATATGTGATGAACACGAGCCATGTGCAAGGACTGAGGATGACGTGGGATCTTGTTGCTGTTCATGGATTGGAATGGATGGGTTTAAGGAGATGTACACAGCTGTTGAGTTTATCTGCTCATCTGGTTTTATCTGGTGGTTTTGTAGGTCAAAGTTTAACATGGTGGCTGAGGGAAATGTTCTGAGAAACTTGTTTTAAAAAGGTCTCTGGTCCAAAGAAAAAATACTAATGCATTATGAATAGAGATTTGGCATGGTGTAACCTGAGAATTGTTTAAGTTTAAACGGAGTAATTTTGAAGAATCTTTATCTTGTGATAATTAAAGAGTCATATGTCAAAATGTCCAACACTCAATTTATGTCACATGTTTTCTGTAACATAATCATAAAAGGAGAATTGTAATTAACGAGGACATTCTCATTTTTTGTTTGGAAATTTCCAACAAGCAGTGTGAGAGTACCATCGCAGATGATTTTGTAAGGTGAAAGGAACAGTTTCGAGTTCCTGTCTCAAACTAGTCTGTGCTTGAGGAATTTGTCGGAGAATAGCTCAAATTGGTCCAGGTACTGATCAAGGCCTGTAATTGGTATCTGGGAATGGCAGGTCTTTTTACAATTAATCTGATGACTCAAAGGCTTGGATGGATACTTGTGTTGGACAACAATTATAGATCATCTTGTTTAGAGTCTTCACCATCTAGACTGAGAAAAACAATTTTGTTCTGTCTAAGCAGAAATGCCACGAGCCTTCTACATGGATAACTATTTGAGTTCCATCAACCCAGGCTCTATTTCTAAAAGACTTGATAACTACCATTTGCTGGAAAGACCCTTATATTGCGCTGAAAACAGAAGACTTGTTCAAGAGAATACTGGTGATAAAGACATCAGTAAAGTACATGGAGCTCACCACTTCGTGATGCTAAACGCAATAGATGCCAAATCTGACCTTGGCTGGCAGACCTTAGAAGTACAAGCTTAGTCATAAATATAATGTAGTCTTAGAAGCTGTGGATGACAGTAGCCACTGCTTTCGTGCTGCAGTAACTTAGCACTTAAAGTTTATGTATTTTTCAAGGAGGATTCTTTGTTATGGATGAGTATGCTCATGCTTGAGAAGCTTCAGCTTTTGTTGTTCAGATAATTTAGCACACTACTTGTGCTCAGAGGTAGGTAATGGTACATTTGATTTTATCTGTTGTGTTTTGGCTGAAGCCAGGTTTCTGTCAGAATTAGCCACTCCTTGTGACAAGCCCCTTTATCAACTTTTTTAGCCTATAGGTGTGCTGCTTCTCTCTCCTTTTAAATCTTCAGAGGAAAAAAATAGGGAGTTTGGCTTTAAAATCATTACTTTTAATTGGAATTACTTGTTTATGGATATATCATCGTTAAAAGAAGTATTAATTTTTGTCTCGCACTTTTCCTTTTGCAGCGTCAGAAGAATTTTTGGAACTTACAAAGAGCGCACTACTAGCAGCTCTAGAAGGTAGTGTGCACCTGGTTCAAAATAAATCTTGATCTCGAAAACTTCCTTATCCTGCCAAAGTTGTCATTATGGAGAAACTAATTTTTCATTGTCCGCTGCAGCTCTTGGGCCTGGTTCATTGTTTGGGCTTGCTACCTTCAGCCATAAGATCGGACTGTATGATGTCCAAGGGCCTGTACCAGTTGTAAAAAATGTTTTCATTCCTCCTGATTCTGAAGGCAGACTCCCACTGGAGCTTGAAGATGTCATGCCTTTGCTACAGTTTCTAGCACCTGTATGCCACTTGTGAAATTAGAGATTTCTTTCTTTGGTTTCTTAGTGTTGTTAAGTGACGATGAGCTTAAATTTACAGTATGCAAGTTTTCTGGTTATAGGTGGAAACCTGTAAGGATCGTATTGCATCTGCTCTTGAAACGCTCAGACCAACTACTTCATGGGAAAGGAGTACGGCAGCCGGTCAAGGACTTGAGGGTGTTTTAATGGGTGGAAGAGGATTTGGGGTGGCGATGGAATCTCTTTTCAACTACCTTGGATCAGAATATGGAAGCACTTTTGCCTTAGGTAGGTGCTATCTCTCCATGGCTTGAGGCTAGGGGTGGTAGAGGAACTCAAATTCTTAAATCCGCATCAGATAGGCTTGATGACAAGATAATAAAGGAAGAAAAAGGAGTAGGTCAGGCCAACATTAGCAAAGGAGTTAGAGAATGAGTTGCAAAGTGTTTTTTTTTTTTGGGCCATCTGCATGCTGAGAGAAGCCTTTGCCATTCTATGTTCCTGCTCCAGTCATTTTCCTCAACAGGAAGACATGCATCCTAAAGCCAGCAAGACAATGGCGTCTTCATGGGCAATAATAACCAATTGACAGATCATATGCAAAGTCTGAGCTCCTTTATCTCCCAGACAAATGCAAAGTATCCCTGTTCCACTATAATACTGACAACTGTTCATCTTTGTTTTAATCATTTTCGGGAATTCCTGCAGGTTATAAGACATATACACTTTGCCAATAAGATCATGAGCACTTCATGGAGCAATAGTTAATTTCATTGACAACTTGTACACAGCATTCACAACTCCTTAAATAGCAGACAAATGGAAATTTATGTATAACACCTGTTCACAAAAAAGCTTGTATCTATCAGCATTCATGAGCATTTATCTCGGTTTATTTCTGTGACTCCATGAGTGCAGAAATTTATCTCGAAGGTATTCATTTGATTAACTAATGTGACAATTGACGTGCTTTCATCTTTACATCTTATTCAACAACAGGATTATCAAAATCTTATTTAGGATTCACTTGATAAACTGGGGGCTTATCGCTTCAATGTCTATGATGAGGAGCTGCATTCCCATCTTTAAGCACATCTTCCAAATTCCCTTTGGTTCTGAGAATGATTTCTTTCATTCTGTCAAAACTGCAGCAAGGGTCTTTGCCTTTTTATCTGGTCCTCCTGATTACGGAGCTGGACAGCTGGATACGAGGCGGTATGGAGAGCAATACGCCAGCAGAGGAGAGGATGCTGATCGGGCTTTGTTACCTGAGCAGACGCCATTTTATAAGGAACTGGTAAATTTTTTGGGCTCTCTCATTTTTGGTTGTTCAATCATTTCTCTTTTCTTCATGTTTATGGAAACAGTTTCAGCTTTAACATCACTTCTATAGGCAGCTGTCGCTGTTCAAGCAGGTGTTTGTGTTGACATATTTGCTGTGACCAATGAATATACGGATCTGGCATCCTTAAAGTTTCTTAGTATTGAAAGTGGAGGCTCATTGTTCTTGTATACAAGTACAGATGATTCAACTCTTCCTCAGGACATGTGAGTATTAGATGTTGGAAAGTACTTCTGATTTATACACTTCATTGTGGCGTGATAAGATTAATCATCTAATAGAATTAAATGTTCTGAAACTGAACAATTAAAATTTTATACTTAAGTTTCTTCCTTGATTAAACTCTTGCATGTCAGTTGCCCGTTAGATTGGTTTAGTGGCCTGATCTTACCTTTTCATAAGAGCTGATATAGAATGCAGACACTTAACTTTAATTATCAATTATGTGTTGTGGCCTTCATGGGAGCTGAATCCCGATTTATTTTCTGTTACACAATAGTTATTAATAAACCAATTCTTGATCAGGTACCGGATGTTGAGCAGGCCATATGCTTTTGGTTGTATAATGAGACTGAGAACATCTTCAGAATTTAGACAAGGCCACTCAGTGAGTGATTGTATTATGTTGTTTGAAAAAAAAAGAAAAAAAAAAGAAAAGAAAAAGTAATTGAAATTATTTTTTCCGTCGCCTTACAATGTGCACTATATTCTGTGGCAGTATGGTCATTTCTCTCCTGATCCGCAATATGAAAACGTGCAGCGCATAATTTGTTGTGATTCCTATGCCACATATGCATATGACTTTGAATTTGCAAATACTATTGGCTTTTCCAGGTTTGTCTACTCTCCATTTTGGGGTTATCATCTCTCTTTAGTTTCTGATAGAAATCATCCTTGCTTTTCCCCTTTATTTTTCTTATCAATGCATAGATGGATGTATGCCAAAATAGACCTCTAACATAATATACGTCTGGAACTCGTTAGCTTGATATATGCATGACATAAGTTCACTTTGGACATCTGCTGGATTTCACTTTGTTTTGTCGTTTTCTTCAAGCACACTATTGGATGTCTGAACTGCACACACACACACACACACACACACACACACACACACATGTAGTTTGCTGAGCTATTGTGTGATTCATTGAAAGTGTGAATTTAGCTGGTCAGGTCTTGGTCTTTCAACCGGATCAATATTTTATTTATCATGAACTAATTTGAAGATTATCTTAAGGAATATGGATTTAACAAAAGAAAAAGGAATCTCTTCTTTACTATAAAAGAAATATTATGCAAACATGTGGTCACTAATGGTTCCTTTGAAGTGGTTCAGTCTGTGAGACCTCATATTGTCATTTTTGTCAGACAGTTCTTGGTTAGTATAAGGCGTTATATGCAAGTGAATTTTCAGGAATTACTTTATATATCTAATTGAGTAATAACTGCCACTAACTGAAATGTGGTAGGTGCATGGAGCCTTTGAGTTTATGATTTTTTTTTTTTTTTTTTTTTTTTTTTTTTTTTTAAGGGAAATTTCAAACCTTCTCCTCCAGTTTATTCACTTTCTTCAGATTTCTTCTTCAGTAGATTCTGGTCTTTTTGTGATCTTTTATGTTTCTCCTAATTGTATTCTTGTTAGAGTAGTTCACCTTTATTGTGGAATGATTTTTTCTATTTTGGAGCTACTTCCTTCAATTACTCCATTGTTATTTATAATGAAACCCTGCTATTTTGTTGATATGGAGATTGTCTAATTAAATGGCGTTATCTATTCCAGACACACATCAGAGCCTCCCGTCTTACAGATTGCTTTTCGTTACACTGTCATAGTACCACCACAGGAGCTTGCAGATTCATCAAATGGTTCAGGTAATAGGTATGGCCAATCCTTTATGATGGTTCACTTTCAAGGTTCATTTAATTTGACAAAGCTAAGAGGAACAACATTGCCTTCGAAGTCTTATTGCCTTTCAAGAAGCAACTTTGCTGTTGACGTGAAACATCTACTTGTGTACTGTTTAATTTTTGCCCTTGGGAGCATACATTTAAATTATACTTAGCCACATTGAGCAATGCTTCTTATGGAGTTTCTTTAGAGACTGCTACTGTGAATTTAGTGTTCTGTATATATAGTCGTCCGACATTTTCATGGTACCAATTTCGTGAGAGAATCTCTTGATGGTTTGCTGATAACTTTGTGTTTCCCAGTTTGGTTTAGATACGTTGGTCTGCTAGAAACATATTCTCTATGAAATCTGTGGATTTTATTTCTTTCTGGGTCAATCTCTTTCTCCATCCCGACGTTGTTCTCTGAAGTTGAAGAATACGTTCTTTTGCATGGGGCCCCTTCCAGAATAATCCATGAAGCATATGTTTTTGTTGTAAATAAGATTTTCTTATGACATTTTATTAGTTGCAAGAATGATTACATAGAGAAAGATGTAGATGTAGGACTTTTCAGCAAGAGAAGTTGGGGGCTCATTTATATTGCATTATTTCTTTACTGATTACCTTGAGTCATGAATATCTTGTTGCTTTAAACATTTTCTTAAATAATGAAATATAATCTGCACCGGTCATGAAAAACCTGTAGAACTTTCATTACCTTCTAACTGTGACCTATTTAATGGGACTATGAATGCTCTTGACATTGCATTTTACTCATTTATCTGCAGGTCCAGTTACTCCCTCAAACGTCGCCTAAGAATACGAACTTTTCAATACACTGCTGCCCATAATATGAATGAAGTCTATGACAGTGTTGATCCTGAAGTGGTTCTATCTTTACTTGTTCACAAGGTGATTGCCATTTGGATGATGTTCCATGTTTGTGTGATTAAAATGAAACAAATGACCTCTTGGACATAGATCTCTTAGTGATTTTGGATGCATTATCTTTCCAGCCCTTATATTATAGGACCGTCCTTCAGAATGATCACGGTTAGTCAGAGAGACATTGGTCTAGGTTATTTTACACTCTTATTGAAAAAGGTAAAGCCTTCAAGTTGTCAACCAGAGAATTTCGTGATGAATACTGCTCTCAAAGTGTTTAACTGGAGATGCTCCAATATTTTCTTTTCTCAATTGAACAATTGCTTTCTTGTTTTTGGACATATTATTACCTAAATAATGTCACAGTAGGAATTTTGTATTTTCTTCAACCCATCTCAATGGTTCTCTCTCATTACAAGGGTTTTCTCCAGTCTTTAGTGACGGGAGGGTAGGTGAAACCCTCATGTGGAGATGTCATCACATGAACTTCTGTTTTTTTCTACACGAGTGTTTCACTGACTATGGATGATAAATTTGACTGAGATACTAAGAAGATCGGGGACTGATTTGGAAAGCCTTAATTCCTGACATTGAAGCTGTGTAGTCATTTGTTGTGTATGCCAATGCCTTTATCTACTTTAAGGTTGTTGATGTTTGAACTTGTCAATGTTTATGTTTGTAGAAAGCTGCACACCAGCTTCCTAAGACTTGACAATTTTAATGTTAGCAACAACTTACAAATACAATCAAATTGCAGGTTATATCAGCATCTTTGGAGCAAGGAGTTCGGGAGGGAAGGATGCTCCTTCATGATTGGCTCGTAATCCTCACAGCACAGTATAATGATGCTTACAAGCTCATTCAGCCCAAAAATGGGAGTCCAGTAAACGCTCAGGTGGATGTTGCATTCTCGCAATGCCCACAATTGCAAACGTTACCGCATCTCATTTTTGCTCTACTGCGGAATCCTCTTCTTCGCTTCCATGAGGAAGGTGTCCACCCAGACTACCGGATTTATTTGCAATGCCTTTTCAGGTAATTGGTGCTTTGATACTGAAAAAAGTTGTCTATAAAAATTTTGCAAACCACTTATATTGAAGACTATGAAGAGTAACACGTGTGAAGGCCATTTAAGTAACATGTGTAGGCCATTTCATCTGGTGTAGAAACTCATGCACATATATTGAATTTAAACCAGGGTAGTGGTGCTTCTGTGTTAATGTGGAAGATTATGAGCTAGATTGGTTTTGGTTTGTACTTTCATATTAATGGCACTGTGCTGTGTTACGCTTGGTGTCTCATCTCTGGGTTTTCAAAGGAAGTTAAATTGCATTGATCCTAATATAATTGGATAGCGCTGAAGTGGGATGTTTGCAGTGGATAAAACAAGATGAATGCGTCACTGTTGGTTCCTCAATGGGATGGACCAAATTGTTTGCTGCTCTTTATCTACTTTTCATGTCAGTTGTTCAGCAAAGTTATTGTTTGCACTTAGATCTTGGAAGATTATCTTTCTCGCAGACCACTTCATATCTCCTACACTTGCTCCTTTATATTTTTATTGAAAATAATGGTACTTTAGTAGCCAGAAATTATGATATCTTGCTATAAAGTTATAACAGAAACTAATGAAGTTGGTATCTTTTGATTATGTGGTATAGTGCACTGGAGCCAAGTTCCCTTCACCGTGCTGTCTATCCTAGGCTAACATCCTATTCTACGCCCGACAAGCAAGCATATCCACGCCACTCATTGAGTCGGGCGGCCCTAATTACCAGCGGCAGTCCAATATTTTTCCTTGATGCATTTACTACTCTTATCGTGTTCTATTCTTCAACGGCAGACCCTTCACTTCCTTTTCCTCCACCGCATGATTGTATGTTTCTTCCCTTCATTTCATTTCCCGATCATAGTATACCAATAATTTGTCTGATTTCATTTGCTGCTTAAACTTTTCACCTCAGGCTTATTACGGACTACAATCAACAAATTGAAGCAAGACAGAAGCATAACTCCCAAACTCCTTTTTATCAGGGGAGGGCAGGAGGATGCGTCGGCTTTCGAGAGCTATCTCATTGAGGAGCAGGACGTTGATGGAAGTGGCCTCACTAACAACATGGGGTTTGTTTCCTTCCTCGAGGATATCACTCAGGGCGTGTTAGAGTACTTGAAGTAAAAAAAAAAATGCAGCAGCCGATGGACCTCCAGTGCTTCGCAACCGGAGAACGTCAATGCTAAACTTTGTTTCCCAACAAGCGGCTATAGGTCAAACAGCAAATGAGAGCTCGAACTTCTGGCTAAAGGGGCTTTGAGATGTTTATGCAGATCACTGTCGAGAGAGTCGATTCATCACATTGCTTGTGCTTGCCTCTTTCTTTTAGACAGTGCTCTTTGTGCAGCAGTACAGAGTAGGAGAGCAATCTCGGTGGTTTTCAGTAATTCACAGTTTGGGGATATATCTGCTCTTTTTCTCATCAAAAGAGAACATTTTTATTTTTTTTTCTTTTTAGTCTGTCGTCCATTTGAGTTGTGCCTGTGAGTTCTCATTGATTTGAACTTTAAATTATGTGACAATCACAGGGATGCAGTATCATTTATTCACAGAGAAGAATCTGGTGGCCTTCATACATGACGTCTCATCGTAAACATCTGTCTTCAGCTGCGATAAAATAAACATATATCAATCAAGATTGTGAACTTTGATCTTTTTTTTTTTTTTTTTTTTTTGAATTGTGTCCGGAACGAGGCATCCGCCTTTTCCGGTGGCTGCACCTCGATGCAGATTTTCCTTAGATGATGGAGAAATTGGACTAAGAATAGAATAATTGTGCGTTATTTTTCATAATGTTTGGAGGGAAATCTCCTTGATACTCGTTGAACTTTATGCTGTCTGTCGCATATCCATCTCTCTGCATTTTCTTTCTTTCATATCCTTTTTTAAATCTTAAGTGATTTGTTGACGGAGCACCACGGGATGCTTACAGGGTCAGTGATAGATACGCGATCATTTCGCTCACTCTTGCAAATCAAACTCTATCAGGCAATTAAAAAACAAAAAGAAAGAGAAATGCGACATTTATTCGAACTGAAAATCTTCCGAGGCTTGGAATAATAATAAAAGAAATCGTCTCGCGAATACTTCGTTTAGGAATTAAGCGAGGAATAAATCCTAGGACAAAAGGAAAAAGGAAAAAGCACAGAATAAGTGCTTCACTTGCCTTCCACTCTTCCTCTTAACGAATCGGTCCAATCCAACTCGGCCCAAGCCCAGCTCAGCCCAGCCCAAGCCCATCCATGGCGATTACAGAGTCTCCGTCTTCCACATAGTTCGCTTTCGACGCCTCTCTCCTCTCGTCTCTCGTCTCTCTCTCTCTCTCTTCAGTCGCAGAAAGAGCTCAAGAAGTCTTCCGGACGCTCCCCGCATCTCTCCGGTAAGCCGCGCTCCGATTCGTGCATAAGCATTACGCGGCGGCGCTTGTGCCGGCGACGGTGCTCGCGTGTTACGATTTTCGGCTTAGTTTGTGCCGTGCTTGTTTGACATAGTAGAGAGCTGCGCCGGTAGAGTTTTTGGATTTCGGCGTTCTGCGCGCTCCGGAATTAGCGGATTTTTCTTTCTGTCTGATGAGTGAGGTTTCCTAGGGTTTCGGTGGCTCCGCGTGCGCTATATTCCAGCTGAACATCCGTTAAAAAAAAAAAAAAAAAAAGATGTTTTGAATCGGTCGACGCGGTCGGGCTTGCGGCGTTCTCGCGTGGAGCTTGGTCTTGGTCGCTGAATCGCTGAATCGCAGAATCGTTTTTACGTTCGCTTAGATTACTGAATAGATTGTGCAGGTCGTGAATCTGCTGATATTTCGTTTGACTGAGCATCTGCTCAGGAAAAATCGTTCTCCATTTCTTCGACGAGTTGTTTCCAATCTGTATTTCGTGTTCCATTTCCTGGCAATGCCGAAATGATTTGCATTCTCTTTGATCCGTGGAATTTGTCTTGGATTTTGACGTTCTTAATCATTAGGAACTTGGTTCTTTTGTCCCGATGGCGACGAGGATTGCTGCAAGATACGTTTCTCGTAGGCTCTCGAGCAGTGGCAAGATGCTCAGCGAGGAGGAAAAGGCTGCGGAGACTGTCTACATCAAGGTAACTGTAGAGGCCCTATGTTGCGTTTGTTATGTTGTATACATGGAAGGTAGTAGAAAAACATTAGAATTTAAATATTCCATAGTAATCTGAAATTGGAATGCCTAATTTTAATGCCTGTCATTATCCGCATTAGGATTGACGACTCTAATTACTTTGTGATTTACAAGTTTACATGCCTAGGCCCGATGCGGGTGGTGTAGTTTCGGTAGGTGTCTTTTGTATTTTGCTGGTTATCTTGGTGGGCTGCCAACTACGTGGGGATTGATCTTCTACTCTTCTTTGGAGGATCATAAATAGCTTTTGTGTAGAATCATGCTTGGATGTTCACATATATTTTTGGAATTGCCCAAACCAGATATGCATATAGTGATATGAAATGAAATAAGAAAAACAAAGTTCGTAGAACTGTTATGCTCAATGCTTCCAAGGCAAATGGGTTTTCCGTGCACACCATTTCTCTTCCGAGCACCGGCTTTTAGAGAATTGCCTTTCGATGCTAGTGTTGAGGCCTAGGTAGCAGGGTTTATGGGCTCTGAGCAGAACTTATGTATTATACTTGTTGCCCTTTTTCTTACGAGGTGCTTGGCTTCCATAAGTCAACCACCATCGATGAGGTGGGTGAAGCTGTGACCCCTTGTTTACATTTTGAATTTCTGAATCTGCTCATCGGAGTGAACAGAGAGTTAGCTTTCTTGGTTCAGTTCTGGATATGTTAGTGATCCGAGTTTCTGTTGTGTTCTTTGTTCTCATTGGGGTCATTAGAGCAGAGCTTTAAATAGAATCCACATCAGTTCATGCTTTGCCGGTGTTTTGTCACATAAACTGATGCATATTCGCTTCCTCCAATGTCCTCTAGTGTTTCCAGCATTCTAGTTTGAATTGCATAACATTTCTTCTCCATCTTCCGGTCTTAAATATCTGCGAGATTTCCATTATTGTCTCTGTTTTGCTAAATCATTGCTGCACTAATTCTTTCACGAAATTTGTCTCCACAGAAAATGGAACAAGAGAAGCTAGAGAAGGCTGCACGGAAGGTATTGGATTTTGTCTCTTGAGTTTCTGACGTTCGACTTCCCTTGATAAAAGCTTTACCATATGGATTTCTTCTTCTTCTTCTTTTTTGTTTTTGCCTCAGCTGATGGGTAATCATGTTTAATTCAATAGAATGCTATCATCATCGGATAAGTTGACAATACTTAGACGTGCATTTCATCAGAGCACCCACATTCAAGCACAGATTTTAGGTCATGGAAGTAATTCTGTGTTCTTTGCTATTACGAAATCTTGGGTCTCGATTCATACTCATTGGTCCATGTTGCTAGTTGGATAGCAGTATGAACTGCATGGCCTGCGCATGTTTTTCTTTTGTTTCTTTTTGACTTTGTATGCTGTTGCCATTTAAAGCATGCGCATTACGCTGACCCCCCATGCTCTCGTCCTGCTTCAACCATCATCGACTCCTGTGCTTAGGGCCCAAAACCGGGGGAAACATCTGGGGAAACATCTGGGGGATCAGCTACCGACGCCGCACCGGGCGGGTCTTCAGCAACCGAGAAAGTGTCGACCGACAAGGACAGGAACTACGCAGTCCTGGCTGGTACCATAACAGCTCTCGGCGCTCTGGGATGGTATCTCAAAGGCAGATCCAAGAAGCCCGAAGAAGTGCAGGACTGATTTGCACCGATGGTCCCGCACCCCACCCGCCACCGGCGGCATTGATGTTTCGCTGTGCCAACCCCCTTACCGCAGTACTACTGCCTGATTGCGGCGGTTATAATAAATACTTGGAAGTTTCCTTTTATCTTCACGCAGATCCCATTTTCCTGTGGTCTCAGGTCTGGCTATAACTTTTCTAGCTGACTCGGACCCTCGTTTTCTCCGGTATGTGCATACAATCATGAGGCTGATGTCCAATGTTTGGTGGGTTAGTGTTCAAGCTTTTGGCTGCCGAGATTTATCGCCAATTGGGAATGATGCGATCGCGCGTGTTAATGAGGCGGTTTCGGTGACTTTGGTTCCGATGCGATTTCATACTTCTACGCACTGGTCTCGTTCGCGGTTCGCGATCGGCTCTTTCGAGGGTCGAGCCTCGACTCGAGTCGAAAGTGGGCCTCTGAAGAGGGAGTTTGTTCTCTTCCGCAACATCTCTTATCTTTGATTCTAAGGATTGGAAAAACTCTTGACCACTCATCTACCCCAACATATAAATTAACCTCAATTATTTTAGAGGGTTCAACATGTTTAATGTAATCAACGTTGCACCAAGTCCCAATGACGCTTCACCAGGAAAAAAAGAAAAAGAGAAAAGGAAAACAGAGAGAGAGCTAAGTGAACCGTCGAGCTACCGAGCTCCACATAGTTTCAAGTTTCTCTCAATTTCCTAGCGATGGCGATTATCGCTCCGACCACCGCCACGACTGCCACGGAGAACACGATAGTCGAGCTCAAGCTCTCCGGCACTAAATCTGTACCCTTCCTCCCTTTGCTCTCCTCCTTCCCCGCTTTATCCCGCGCATCGTCCCCCGCTTTATCCCGGGCTTCGTTCGCTCCTTCCTGCTCGTGGCATCACTGTCTAATTTAGAGCTCGTCGCCGGAATTCATCGAACCAAGAAGAAAGAAACCAGAGGGAAAAATCAGGTTGACCATGGACCCATTTGCAATGGCCTTACCTCGAGCTGCTTAGACGTGACGTACTCCTGCCGTGGCTCCGAGACCGGTGCCGTCACTTCTTCCTCGGCTTCCGGCGCTGGGAAACGCCTCGTCGAGGCGCTCGTAGGTCGAGTCGATGTCCTCTGCGTCCGACATGGCTGCTGTCTCCGAGAAGGGCTCGACCGAATCGCCGAAAAGCTCGAGAAGAGACGAGAGCGAGCAAAGAAAAGGGGCGAGCGGGGAGAAGACGATGGATGATGGTTCAATTCAAGGAAGGTTGGAGGTCATCATCTGGCGACGCTGCTGAGCCGACACGTTGCGACTACGTGTCCAGCTTCGAAGGTGAGCATGCGGGACTCGAGTTGCGACGTCGACGTGGGAGAGTTTGCTCTGTTATTCCATTAAAGCGCAACAAGATGTTGAAAAAGAAGAAGAGTTAGCTCTTTTTAGCAAATGAAAGTTGGTAAAAGAAAGTTGTTAAGCAATTCAAAACATGAGTTTGGGACTCGAAGTTAATTGGTTACTTAATTGCAGATAAGTTGGTGAGTCACTCTAATCAAGGTTGGTAATTTCTAGAACCAGTTGGTAATATTAATGTGTTATCAAGAAATGTGAATAAAAGTTTGTAAATGATAAAAAAAAAAAAAGCAAACATCAATCCGTAACATAAAAAAACAAACCCAGTGGTCATCACCCTTCTAACATGGAAGGGGGAGGTGGGAGGTCGAATCCTCATATTCTTAGGAATTGGGTTGGGGACGATTTAGTTTTAAATGTGGATTTCGATTCTCAAACTCTCTAAAGAGGCGTAACAAAAATTTGAGAGGGAGAGTTAGAGTAGAAGTAAAGTATGATTAATAAAAAAAAAAAAAACTTAAAAAGGCAAAACTGATGGTAATTTTAGTAAATGATAATTTAGTAAAAAGAAAAAATTGGTGAATCACACCAATTCACGTTGGTAATCAAGTTTGTAAATGGAGGAGTTTGCTAATCAAGATAAATAAAAGTTGGAAAATTAAAAGAAAATCAATTCTTGGTAAGTAACTCGAATCTGCAATTTAATCCAATAAAAAATTAGTAAGTCACTCTAATTTTAGGTTGGTTATTTCATACAATACTTGTGAAATAAAAGAGCTAGTTAGTTATATATTAATAAAAGTTCATAAGTAATGCAAAAATCACAAATTTGTAGACCGTAAAAGAACTTTAGTCATTTTAAAAAAGTACTAATAAGTCACTAACGAGCTAATCATAAAAATATCAACTGCTCGTTTTCTTTTACTGATTTTCCTTCAACACTCACTTTCACTTATTGAAATTTACCAATGTGGAAAAGATTGATGCATGAAAGATGAAACGGGCTTTTATTTCAACTTTAGCATAATTTATATATTTGGCATAAATTCATAATTTAATTAAATAGAAGTATTTAGGGAAAATTCATTTTGCAACGACTGTCTTTTCCTTCAACACACTTTTACTTATTGAAATTTACCAATGTGGAAAAGATCGATGCATGAAAGATGAAACGGGCTTTTATTTCAACTTTAGCATAATTTATATATTTGGCATAAATTCATAATTTAATTAAATAGAAGTATCTAGGGAAGATTCATTTTGCAACGACTGTTTCTAGATACATAAGTTGTGATATTTTATTTCACAATATTTGGCATAAATTCATAATTTAATTGAATAGAAGTATCTAGGGAAAATTCATTTTGCAACGACTGTTTTCTAGATACATAAGTTGTGATATTTTATTTCACAACCGATTCAATTTAAAAATGACTTAAAGTTAGGGATTTATCGATAGATAATGTTGCTCCAATACCCAACTACGGTATGATAAATGACTGGACATAGTCAACCCCTGTCGTTGAAGGCTACTCTCCTTCCTCCTTCCTCTATCCTATGTTACAGATAAGATGTCACCAGAGTCTGCTGAGTTTCTTGGAAATTTCTCCGCAGAAAGAAATAAATTCACTTTCTCTTTTCAAAGACAATCTAGAAAAAGCCATGCTGACGATGTCCTACGCCCTTTTTTCATGTGAATTACCGTTCGTTCGTTTACTTCCATTGTGGACCAGAAAAAGAGCGAGGGGGAGGCACAGAAAAATTGTTGGCCGCAAAAGGGTCCATCAATCGCAGGAGGTCAGCAAGAAGCAAACTTCATGATGGTGGGGGACGCTTCTGTTAGAATTCCTTTTCGCTTTTGCTTTCTAAGAAACCTGTTTGGCCTCTGGATTTTGCCACTTTGTCTGGGCCCTGGAGTTCCTTCCATATCGAGTCAAAACCAGCAGATGGGTCTCGCCCAAAAGATAGAAGGCAGAGATTTTTTCCAATCTTGATGGGGATGTGTTCCTCCATTCGATTCAGAAACCTTTGCTTCCGGTTCAACGTATGAGCGGGGCCACTACGGTTCCCGCAAAATCTGATTCTTGGCAACTGTAGCCCACGGTTCCGGGAATAATTCCCTTTCGGATTGGACCTTGAATTACTGACTTGCGTGGAGGTTCCTCAGCGTCCCCGTCTTTTGATCACGACTGGTTGCATGGCGGTCGTCATCGTTTTCCGGTGATTATTATGGCCGATTGTTCGCACGCACGCACTTCTAAAATAGGCCCCTCGACGTTAACAGCAGCGAAAGCAGGGTGTTCTAGAATTTTCCTCCGTGAATTATTGGGTAGGAACCATCGAATCTCCCTCGTTTCTTCGTCTTTCTTCTTCTTCGTCAATGGGGGTGCAAACCTTCATTTTTGTCAAACAGCGTTTCGCCAATCCAGACTTTCACATGGGTAAAGATTGATCAGTAGAGGGAAGATACTCACCGAGAAAATCAGAAACCAAGGAGAAAATGAAGGTTATTCAAAACTTGGGCAGGATTTGGCAGACGCCAAAGTTTTAGCATTTTCCTGGCTTTCCGTTTTCGTTTTCCCAGACGGGTAATCTTCAAGACTTTGAACTACAACCGGATCCAAGAAAGAACAAAGAAAAGAGAGACTAAAGAACACATCTTTTTATACTGATTTATCATGAATTACCACCAAGACCGACATCCCCTCTGCATGCTTTCTCGCGCTTCTCCTCCTTGTCGTGCTTAACGTCGCCGGAGCCGCTCTCGCCGTGCCCTCCATCTTCTCCCTGTCCATCTTGGTCGTCTTCTTCATCGTCTTCAAGACACCCTTCGTCTTCCTCGATGTCGTCGCCCGGATGGACGAACTGCAATGTCAGACGCCCGCCTTCCCTCGACGCATGAAGGAACTCCTGCGTCGGGAACCTAATCTCCTTCAACACGAATCGCCCGTCGTTGCGATACGACTTGAAGCACACCCAGGGCTTCCCGTTCATGCTCAAGCTCGATATCGGGGGCGGGAACCCACTCCCTATCGACCTCGATCGCCGAAACTCGTGGAGGCGATGATGATGATCATTATGAGGATAATACTGAGGACTATGCTTGAACGACGATGAAGCCGAGTAAATGTTCCTCCTGGTCATACCGGTGCCGGCGCTTTCTTTCTCTTCCTTGGCCTGCCACGGCTCGGCCAGCATGTAGTCCTCCACGTCGCCGAAGCTCTCGAACCCGAGCCCCTCCGTACACAGCTGTAGGCTCTCCGATTTCATCGACGAGAAGCTCTCGCTGCTCTTGTGGTGTCCATGTCCGCTGCCGCCCTGAGAGCTCATTGAAGAAGGGCTCTTCGCGTTCTCCTCGCCGTTGCCGTTGCCGTTGCCGTTGTTCTCCAACTCCATCATCAACCGCGGCAACGGTTCAGGATCTTGATCGTTGAAGTGAAGTTCGCCGAATATCTCAGTGAAGGAGGATTGGTGATCAATGAGGTCGTGCTCGCCGTGGTCATCGTTGCTGTGCGAGGGCGTGATTTGATGATGATGATGATGATGATGATGACGATGATGGCGGTGGTGGTTCTTCCATGAGGAAAGAGATTCGAGAATAGAGGGGCTATCAGGTAATGTGCTGTCGAAGATGTGTTGGAGGCTCCCACAGGCAGCCATAGCTGTGTAGAGAAGTGGTTCCTAATTTAGCCCTACAAGTCTCAAGCTCTGTATCTCTCTCTCTCTCTCTCTCTCTTGGGGGGTTTCGCAGTGAGAGAAAAAGAAGGAAAATTTTTGGGTTGTTGAAGGGTGGAAAGAGGAAGGGTTGGAGCTGCAGCACGGGTGGGTTTGCGATATTGATTTTTTGCGTGGGCGAGGGGGTTGAAAAGATCAAAGGCGGGGTGGTGTGGAGTTATTAATTGGGGTGGTGCTGATTTTGAGCAGGGGAATAGGGACGGGTGGTTGTGGTTGTGGTTGTGGTTGTGGTTGTGAATCGAGTCAGGCTTGTGCGTCTGTGATTTTTGGAGAGCTTTCGCAATTTCTGTGATTTTTGGAGAGCTTTCGCGTTCAGGATTACTGGTCATCCTACTTTCTTGGATGGGTACTCTGGCCTGGTCAAATGCTCATCCATCGTGGCACCGGATAACGGTGGAATAGGGACGATAGTCATTGGTCGGTCTATATCGTCTCTTCCCGCCCCTTTTTTCGAGTCTCGTGAGTGAATCGGATCGAGAGATAATTTTGGCTGATTTCATATCGTATCGAACCCAGATGATTGGCTCTGTTTTCCAGCTCCAGGGATTCAAATGTCCCAAGAATTCAGATACTCAACTGATGAAGATAAGATTACACCCGTCCTGAGAATAAGATTTTCTTTCTTTTCTCTACTGAAGGTTAAAAATGAAGAAAGCTGGGATATTTTTTTTTTTTTTGTTCCTTTGCATGCCATGGTGCTTCCTAGACCATTCACGTGGTTGTGTGGAAAACTAATGGCCACCAAAGACTCACACGCTCACTCTCATTATCTCTCTCCAGTTCCTACTGTTCATGCACTTCCTGATCTGGGACACGCGTTTATAGGTGCCACAAAAAGATCTTGTCTCATTGACCTTCGGCGACAACATTGTCATTTCAGTTGTCCATAATCTCACCGCCCTCACCCAAAAGGGATCTGGGATCAGGGTCTCGACCGTCATTATTCAGATACATTGCCTAGATTACAGACTGATGTCACCATCCGTGACAATAGGAAAAAGGAAGATCCCTAGAATTATCCTGGAATCTGCACATGCTGTGTGATCTTTTCTCGGCAATGTCCTTTTTCCTTTTTCCAGAACATTGTGCTCTTTTATCTGGTACATGATTGTGAGGATCTTATGAGGGAGAGATTCACAGCCAAGCACCCATCATGTGCCATTGGTGTGTTATACTTGTCACTGCGGGGGACACAAAGGGAGATATGCCAAATATCCTTCTTTCCAAAGTCCCGTGCATCATATTTTTAGGAAGTACAGGTTTAACTTAATAACATGCCTAGCAACTAGAACATTTTTGACATGCCCAAAGAAGAGATCCTTCGTGCAGACGATGTGAATGGCTCTCACATCTTTCAAAGGACAAAGCATTGGAGAAGACTGGAGCAGAAAATAATGACACCTAAGTCGCGATCATGACCATGATCCAATGAATTAAATGCCAGTGTAGAATATGAGATTATTTGCAGATGGAACAAGAAGCAGAAGAAACTATGTTAGATGACTCCAAACACAAGCTATTCATAACTTCCAAAGCCAACAACCCAGTTTAGCAAAAGAAAAAACGATAATAGAAAGAGAGTACAAACCAATTGTTATGCAGGATCCATCATTAGCATCTTCTAATGAAGAATATTAGCAAGCAAGCACCAATCATGAAAAGATGGACATGATTTATAAGGAAAACCAACCTTCACAAACCTCGACCTAAAGAAATAATGTACTCATCAGTTAAATCTCTGCAGGCTCGGTGACTTGGTAGCTTCCATCATCGCCAGGCTTCTATCCATTCTACCCTTGAATTTATCCTGCTCAAAGTGCTGATTCCTCCAGTCTTCTCAACAGGACCTGATACCTGAACCGCAGGTTCCCGCACATATATTTCTCTATTAAAACTTTTAATATTTGATTTACTGGTTTGGCAAAGTCCGAATTTCCCTTTGCTCACTCGAGCTCTCGCATTAAGACCATCAAAATTATCAGCTTTGATTTCGTATCTTCGAGCTCCTTCTCCTACTGGGTCGTCATTCTTGTCAGAGCTGACAGAAACGTCAATTGCTGGTGGAGTAAATTCAATGCCAATCTGTGGACTCTGGTGTCCATTATCATCAGGAGGCTCTGTATAGGTAGTTGGAGGTGACTCTAAATTGGAATCCTCCCTTTCTCGCAGCATCCTCATGATAAGTGTTTTAAGGAAGTTCATTACTTGAACTGCATACATTAACGCAGTCAAGGGATCTGCCATCTGCAATGATTTTGAACAATTAAAGGTTATTGCAGACTATATCCACATGAAGAAAGCTTTTTACATGGCTAGAGTTTGGAAGACCTGTATTATCATGGAGGAAAAGTGAAAAACAATACAATAACTAACCGATGGCATTCTGGCCAAAAGAAAAGGAAAAAAGGAAAAGCTGTGGCATTCTGTTTAAACTGTTCTATCAGGAGCAATTTAAGTATACTTCTGCTGGAAGAAACTTTAAGATTCGTTTGTTTAGAAGGCTTTTGAAATGAATTAGCATTAGCATTTTAGCAGGATATATCATTAGGAAAATAAGGGCTCAATGTGGTTCATCTTCCTAGAAAAGAGTTGAAAAATCTTCAGGTACAAGCCTTACCTGAGTCATATTTGGGGCAAAAACCATGGCAATGTTGCGTGCATTCATTTTGTTTACATGTTCCATCTGGGCAACATCGCACATCAGGTTAATTGCCCAGTCTAATAGGGCAGCTTCTGTTGGTGGTAGAAGCCTCAAAAGCTCAGCACAATCTTCTTCAGTCTGGCACTGCATCACTTGCTCAGGCAACAGAGAATCCAGAACACCTCGTGGGAGTTCTCTAAACCATGCCTAAATAAATTTTATTTTACAAGAATGAATTAACACTCAGCAACGTCCATCTAGAAAGGGCAAGAGAGCGAGAATCTGATAAAGAGATCCAGTCAAAAAAGGAAGCAATGATATTATAGTTCATATTAGAAATGTCATCTTGCTTCCACCAAAAAGAGGACCTCCACCTAATAAACCAAAAAATGATAGAACACAGGCTTGAATAGAATACACACATGGCATTTAACTTGAAAAAAAACATAATTTTCTATGCAAATAGTTTCAAGGTCATGTGGTATGAGATATATCCAGTAGCTGTGAATCAATGACACCAGGGATTTAAGTTTCTCTATGTGCACATACCACACTGTTCCAAAACTTATGATTGGCCTGAGTAGATTCCATCAGAAACATGCGAAAGGCAGCTGGTCCAGCTGGTAGAGTCATCCAACAATCCATCAACACGACGTTACTCATTGAAGATTGAACCGCAATATGATGTTGCTTTTGACAGTTTGCTAACTTAATTGCAGATGCCGTGCATAACATCAGGGTTCATGCTGTTACTTATACAGTTCTTGGAATTCCAAAATAAGCTATACATCATTTCAGGCTCTCTAATAATAACTCGTGCCATCTATACTGGCCCTCAAAGGTGGGCATTAATGGCATGGCTTAGCAGCATCGTAGCTTCAAAGAGAAAGTTAGCTAACATACAGTCGACTGGAGACCTAAATACAGATGATCAACCAAGCTTATTATAGTACCTTGATTAATCCAGCCAGGCAATGCACATCAATACCTTCTGGCATATTTCCCCTGTTTAACTGGTCCCTCACATACTCTTCTTGACTATTTTCTGCATTAATTCTGAATATCCCTTCTGCCTGCATGAATAAATAAAGAAGTCAAACAACTCTGGACAGAAGTCCACTTATTGGTTAGTTGCTAGAAAAGCATCATGCTTCTCCAAAGCCAAAGTCACGAGCAATCATGAAAAGCCTTTACTTCATATTCCTACTTCTTTTCCAAAGTCAAATAAATATCAAAAAATAATTACATACCTGTAATCCTTCTTGTGTATACAAGCGTCTTTGCATAAGCAAGAGTACGGTGGGAATGCTGTTACCTCTGGAGTCTTGTGATAGCTGCATGGACTCCGTTGAGACTCCAAAAACATGTGTACTGCGTTGGCAAGGTTTAAACAACAAAATCAACATAAAGACGGTGCTACAGAAAATGAGATACATTGCGAACTTTTTAAGAAATACAACCAAAAAGGTGTTGGCCAATGATATCGAGTTACTATTGTAAGCTATAAGGAGAAGAGCTTCAATTTGTTGTGCAATAGGAACGGTTTAGGTAGCATTGCATTTCTTGTAATAAGACATAATCTGATGAGCACAAGACGCCGCTTTTTGTCATGTGATTGGCCTCACACTACTCAACTACTGGGATTCGGATGTTTTTGACTAACTGAAATATCGCTTTATTTAAATAAATACGTAGTGAGCTGACCTCAGAAATGAAACATTACAAGAACACAGAAATTTCTTTCATTTGCACTGATTCTCTACCTCGGAATTTCATTTGACCCAACACTCGAATGACTCGACACGTCATTGCAAGATCACAATTCAGAACTAATACAATTCCATTTTAGTCACCTGACACTCTTGACCCAAACCAGTATAAGATTATACAAAATCTTATTCTCATCCATAGGACTAGCATAAGAAACCAAATCACACCATCAGGAACTCAACCTCACAAATTCCAAGCCCCAAAGTCTCTGAACGCTGAAACATTGCCACAAACACCAGCCAAAACCCAACATCTCCAACCAAAGACAGTCAAGAGTGCAAAAACAGCAATTTACCTTGCACTGGGGGCTCTCCTGGGCACTTCAGGTTCAAACTCCACGGGCAAGCCCAAGAACCCATCGAACCTATCGAACGTAACGTGCGCGACGTGGCGGACCCTAGTGGGCTCGCCAATCTCCATGCCACAGAGCTCTTCGCTCACTTCGCACTTGCAAGCCACCAAAGACTTCCTAAAGATCCCCACCAACACTGCCAACACAGACAACTGCGGCTGCTGCTGCTGCTCTCCGTTCTCTCCCTCGCTCTCGACGTCCTCCTCCTCCTCCTCCTCCTCCTCATCATCATCATCATCATTCGCAGCCGGTGCACAGGACAAGGAAGCCGAAGGGTCAGTGCGTGGACACGAAGCGAAGCGGAGGACCTCCGTCACGGCCGGCAACGAAAAGGGCCGCTCTTCTTTCAGGAAATTACGAAATGGGCACATGGCGAAGTACGGGCGAGAGCGTGCTGCGCGGCTTTCATGCGCTTACAGCGACAAGATGATGGAAAAGGTTGTGTCTCGGGGAAGAAAGGTTCGACCTTTACGTTGAGTTGGGTGGAAGTAAAGGTCGTCCGAGAGGCACTTGAGAATTCTCATCATCATCATCATCCGAAGTTCCCTTTCGGTTTTCCGTCTTCGCTGCGCGTTTTGTGGAGAAAAGTGAGCTAAAAAGCTTTGATTTGGCTTTTGAGGGATGAAGAAGCAAAGTAGGAGAGAGAGAGAGAGGTTTTTGGTGGGAACTTTGATGATGTTGGGGGAAACCTTTTACTTTTAGTTAAGAAATTTGCAGCTCCTGTCGGATTTTCCAATTAATTAATATAGGATTTGTTTGGTAGGAAATCTAAATGATGGTAATCGAAGGTGCACATGCAATGTTTGGTAGGAAATTTAAATGATAATCGAAGGCAAACGTGCAACGTTTAGCATAAGCGATCTCATTTAAATTGGAAGATTTATGGTTATCTAGGGTGCATTTAGTAACATTTTTGTTTAAAAATTGTTCTAGGAAATAGAAATAGAAAAAGTGTTTCTCTTAACAATTTTGAAAAAAACGCATTTGATAAATTTGTTCTAATAAAAAATAAATAAACACGTTTGGTAAATTTGTATAATTTTTTTTTTTTTTTTTTATTTTTAAATATTTTTATTTTATCTTTTCTATTTTCTTTCTTATTTTTTTTTTTTTTTCTTTTTTTCTTTTTTTTTCTTCTTTTGGCTCGCCTAGCCACGGCGAGGCCGCCGGCCCTCATCGGCCGGTCGCCGCCATGGCCGAGGCCGACGACCAGCCAAAGAAAAAGAAAGAAAAAAAAAAGAAGAAAAGAATAAGAAAAAAGAGAGAAGAAAAAGAAGAAGAAAAGAAAGTGTTTCTAAATTTTGTTTCGAAATAAGAAAACAACTTTTTTTTTGTTTCTTTGTTTTTACATTCAGAGATGTGTTTTAAGACAAAAACAATTTTGGAACAAAAATACACCAAAACGCGTTTACTGTTCCTTTTTTTGTTCCTGGAATAAAAAAACAAAAAAAGTGTTTAAAAACAAAAAAAGAAGTGAAAACAAACGCAACCCTACATTCGATTTTTATAAAAAGTCGCTTATGCAAAACTTCTTTTTTTTTTTTTTTTTATCATAGATAGTCGATGTACATTATAACTGTTCATTTTTTTAAGGGAAAAAGTCACAAAAAAAAAACTTAAACTTTGTCTATTGTGAGATATTTATCTTGTTTCTTATGATATTAAAAATTATAAACTTGTATTGGTATGACACATTTACCTCAAATTTTTTTGGATAAATGTCACATAGGTAAAAATTTAGATTTTTTTTTATCACAAGAAAAGATTTGAGATAAATGTGTCATAAAAAAATTTAGAGTAAACATATCACGGTAAGTATAATTTAGAGTTTTTGGTGGTTTCTACCCTTTTTCAAATCATTTTCGGGAGCTTCAATTGCTTTTATGAAAGTGCCAAGTGAGATTCGATGAAATATTGCATATACGCTCCCTAATAGCTGTTTCATAAACCTCACTTATACGTAATCATGCATCAAAGGATGTACTTCTTTCGGAAGAGTATCGGGCGCTTAAAAAAATATATTTTGAAAAAAATACAGCATTTACTGTCGAAATAAAAGAAGTTTTACACAAGTGGCCTTATCTATCCTTGCTTTCGAAAAATTAACCTCTCATCTTCTCAAATCAGGTATGCAAAAGATGAATAAATTGTTCATGCAAGGCATTACCTTCGTGTTGGCACTTCGGCAATGAATAAAATAAGAACAACATGCTTTCTAATTCACGTAAAGATTGATTTAATTATGATTAGATAGATCGACATATGGATTGGAAAGAAGAGATTCAAATGATTTTTCGTGCGGTGAAAATTTAAGAATTATCATATGTGATTAAATGGATTCACTTGTGGATGAGTCCGTACATGATCGATGCATAGAAAATCTTCCCAAAGTATTAAAGAAGTACCAGACTCAAGAAGCCTAAACTTGAGCCCCTTATCAATACATCAAGCCTCTGTTTAATATTTCTCATTTTTTGACGATTGATTTACTTGGGAAAATAAGTCAATGAAAAAACCTATGCTTAAATTAAGGAAAAATATTTTTCTCTTTAAAAAATCAGAGATTATTTTCCAAAATATGACTATATCAATGCATGAACCCAAAACTTTACGCTTAGACACAAAAATTCCAACGTTAGGACTTGGGTCCGCAACATCCAAGATCAAGTCTTTGGTGTTTGAGCCCTAGTCCAAGGCCTGAGCCCATTGAGGCTGGGCCATGACCCTAGTGCCTTCACCCGGGTCCAATGAGGCAGAACTTGGGCCCACGGCGCTCACACTTGGTCCATTAAAGCCAAGCTCAAACCCCAGGTGCTTGTGCCTAATGCCTCACTCTTGGGTTTGGTCCACAAAGGCGAAGCACGGGATCTAATTCCCAAGCTCAAGTCCACAAAGGTCATGCCCATGTTCATCGAGGCTGAACGCTGGACCCGGTCATTGAGGCTGAGCCTAAGACCCACGTGCCCCTGCCTTGATCCTTGGCACCTAGGTTGGGGTCCATTGTGAGCGGACCCCAAGACTCTACTGTCCATACACGATTTCCCGACTGCTCTTACGCAAGTTAATGGCGCTCGAATAATATATATCTATTTAGACAAATTAAATCAAAATTTCATATAATAACGAAATATTTTCCAATTTATTTTTAGTTTTCAACCAAACATTGAAAAATATTGTCATTTTCTTAGAAAATGACTTCCTAAAAAATGTTTGTCAACAATGTCACATTTTACACTAAACAAAAGGAGCTTGAATTGGATCATTTGAAGGGTTTTCATTCCAATATTAAGGTGTTCTGTAATACATAAACGTTGAACCGCGCACACTACAAAAGTCGGGGAGTGTCAGAAGTAAAACCTCAAACACATAACTTTGAATGTCAAAAGAATTAATTACACTAATCAAACTTTGACCAACTGCATGATCCTAAGTAACTGATGTTGCACTAATTTAAGATCGGGAGCATGATTCGCGGTCCAAACTATTTCTTAGATGCCCAACTGAGAAAGACAATAGAGTATGAGCAAGTCAACTTTGCTGCAACAGCCATTATCCTTAATCTCAACAGAGGCCTAAATCAACAAGAAATGATTATCTAAGCACTAATCAGACCGACTTTGATTATTGACGTATTGGTATAAGATTGCATCTTGAAACGTGACGTCGTCGTCGATTGCAGGGACGCGAAGACATGAGCCCCAGATGACTCCATGCACGTCGGAGCTGGGCTCGACGTGCAGAGCATTACCATCCTCCTCCTTCTTGTCGGTAACGATGGTACTCATCATCTCTCTCTCCCTTCATGTCCGCCATGACCAACCACCCACCTCGGCTAACTTCACTATAAAAACGAACCAGAGGACGATCATTTGGCATCCGCAAACACACAATCTCCCCATCTTTTCATAGTCCGTCCGGCTGCGAGCTTTCCTTCTCTGTCTTAAAGGAAGAAGATGACGACGGCGCGAGCAGGTGCTGCTTTGGGACTGGCCCTGATCGGCCTCGTGTTGGCGAGCCTGAGCGGGTCTTGCCAAGGCGCGCTTCAGGTTGGGTTCTACAATGGCAAATGTGGGTTCTCGGATGTCGAGGCCATCGTGGCTCGCGTCGTGGCGGCCCAGTTCGGGAAAGACCCTACCATCGCCCCCGCTCTCCTCCGCATGCAGTTTCATGATTGCTTCGTCACTGTAAGCTAATTAGCCTAATTTAATTCATAATAAGCTACTTAAATATTTAATTTGGTTCCCATGCAAGTGCTTTAGAACTAGTCTATTGACCAATAAATAAATTATTAAGATGGACAGGATTGTTTAATACCAGCACGTTTTGTATGTTAAAATGTTATGATGACTAGATAAATAACATCGGATTTTATTTTGATACGATGAAAATTAGGGTTGCGACGCTTCCATTCTTCTGGATGGAAAATCGAGCGAGAAGACGGCACCACCGAATTTGAGCGTCAGAGGCTACGATGTCATTGACGCAGTGAAGGCCGCCGTGGAGGCCGTATGCCCCGGAGTCGTTTCCTGTGCCGATATCATTGTGATGGCCACGAGGGACGCCGTCTCCTTGGTAATTAAAAATCGTACTTTCTGCATAATGCATGATAAGATGTATACACCAAGTGTCTCGATCCGGTTTCATTTTGCTCCTCATATGCTATACTTATATACACATTAGCTTAGTAAATTTCGTGACGTACAAGTGAGACATGCTCAAATATTGCAGAGCGGAGGAGGTCGGTACAAGGTAGAAACGGGACGAAAAGACGGGCTCGTATCACTCGCGTCCAACGTCAATCTCCCCCCTCCCTCCATCTCCGTCAAAGACTCCATTCCGGCGTTCGCTCAAAAGGGACTCAACGTTTCCGACATGGTCTTTCTTCTAGGTACATATATGCGGCAGTTGAAAAGCCTAGATCCATGTAAATAAGTATGAAAGTTGTAGCGTGGTATTAGTGTTTGTTCCTGAAAAAACTGCTATCGGTGGTCTCCTAGGTGGCCACACGATCGGCGTTGCTCACTGCTCGCTCTTCCAAGACCGCCTGTACAATTTCCAGAACACTGGGAAACCCGACCCAACCATGGACCCTTCATTGGCTTCCGCCCTAAGGTCGACGTGCCCTAACCCTCAGACTAATGTCGACAACATTGTCAATCTCGACCAGAACCCTTTGAGTGCTTCGATCGTCGACAACTCCTTCTACAAGCAGATACTCGCCCATAGAGGGATACTGCAGATCGATCAGGAGATCGCACTGGACGGGCAGACCAAAGACATTGTGGGAGTGATCGCAGGTGGGCTCGACTTCTCGGCTAGGTTCGGCCAAGCCATGGTCAAGTTGGGCGCACTCCAGAATGGCTCCCCGGGGGAGATTAGGCAATCCTGCAGAGCTATCAACACGGCTCGTAAGCTGCCTACTTCCAAAGATGAGCAGAGGACAGGCAAGAGGCAGCAGAGAGACAACCTGAGAGCCCGTTCAATTCCAAAGCGTGGATCTTAGGACTGAATTCAAGACTTGCTATTTTCTTGCCATCTTTTTCCCTGATTACGTTTGAATTTATACTACTCATTTGGCTTTTCTGTTTCTCATATTTCATTTGAGAATTCTATGTCATGTGGTGTCGGCTAATATAATTGAATATTAAATTTTTATATGGATCTTGAAACAGTTGCATAAAATGTTTGTGAATACTGATCTTTGAAGGTAAATGTCATTAGGTTTCACTAATATAACAGTTTTTGGATTATTATGAAAATAACATCACGTGTCACAAATTCTTAGAAAAATAGATCTCACAATAATTTTTAATTATTTATTTTTTGTGTCTCAAAATAAATTGTTATTCTCACAATAAGTTGAGAATAATTACATAAGCCTTTCTCAAGTCACTAATTCTAATTTTTTTGTGCTAAGAACGTCCCTCGACACAAAATGCTCCATCTTAATTTTGATGGAGGCTTTCCTCTTACAAGTAATCTTGGCAGGTATTTAGGAGTGCCTGTGCTCTATGAACAAATTACTCGCAAAACTTACCAACCTATTGTTGGAAAAAGAATCAAACATAATCAGGGAAAAAATTTGTTCTTTATTAAAATATTTTTATAAGCACCAAATGTACTTCCAAAGGGCATGGTTTAGATTTATGTGAGGAATATGCAAAAGCTATTAGGAACCGTATATGCACTATTACGAATATGTGATTTATTATTTAAATATTCAAACACCCCTCCTCACACTTAGTTTGGTCTTTTTGCCCAATATTAAGTGTGGAAATTTACTTCAGGAGGCAAATGGGGCTTAGAAATATTCGAATTCATGACCTCCAACTCTGATACTGCATGAGGTTTTATGGGATCATTACCAACTGTTTTAAAAATTTAAGTTATTAGATTAAGACGTTGCTTATTATTTAAATATTTAAATATTAATTTTTTTATATAATTTTCCTGTGTCTAATTATGAATTGTGATAAGTAGATTGTAGTAAATGATGGTTTGATAATTCATTTCAATCATTCAATTAAGAGTTTGTGTATATGTAGAGTGATTTCCAAGTTCCAAAAATTAAAGAGCTTGTTCTAACGGGTATATTCTAGGTTATAAGTGAAACTTAAACAAAATTTGGAACTGCTTGCCCCTACTATTTCATTGAATCTCACTTGGTATTTTCATCAAAGCAAATGAAACTCTTGAGGATAATTAGAAAATTGAGAAATTATAACATACATCGGCGGTGCCCAAAAAAAAAGAAGAAGTTTTGCCTTCGTGTCAACGCTTTGGCAATGAGTAAAACAAATAAACATAATCCCCAATGTAAAGAGTGCAGGTTATGAAATTTGAACAATGCACTTCGCTGTTTTAGGAAACTATTTTGAAATAATATGCTTTCCAATTCATTTAAAGATTGATTTAATTATGATTAGATAGATTGACACAAGGACTAAAAGAAGACATTCGAATGATTTTTGTAAGATGAAAGTTTAACAATCATGGGCGGTTGCCTTTTTTAGAATCAATTAGTCCTTATAGAAATTTGTTATCAATATGTTAGAACTAACTATGATTAACAAAAACAATTAAAAAATGTGGTTAAGTGGGCTCACTTTAAGAAAATTGTCACATAATTCTTAAATCTATCGTACTTTTGCCAATTCAATCATAAACATTTCAATTTTACTAATTAAGTTATAAAATTTTTCACGTTTTACCAATTGAGTCTATTAGGCTAATTTTAGCTTACATATGCTGACGTTGACAATTTTAAATAGTATACTAATAAATTTCAATTTTTTAATTAATTATTTATTTATTATTTTCCTTATTTTTGGTCTAATCCTAGGACAATGAGACCATAGGCGAGGGTCGCGACCCTTGCCCAAACTAGGCAAGAGTCGCCAGCCTTCACCTGCCTAGAGTTAGAAAAAAATAAAAGAAAAAAGGAAAATAATTTAAAAATAAAAAATATATGAAAATATTATTAAAAGTTACCTATGTCAGCGATTTTTGGTTAAATTGACCGAATTAACTTAATTGACTAAGTATGAAAGGTTCAGGACTTAACTGTAAAATTAAAAAAATTAAGACTAAATTGGTAAAATTGTAATAAATTTAGAACTTTTTCTTTCCCTTGTTGAAGAGTTCATGCATCATCGATGTACAGAAGATTTTCCCAAAAGTGCTAAAGAAGAACGCTGAATTGGATCATTTGAATGATTTTCATTACAATATTGAGATGTTCGGTAATACAAAAAGGTCCATCCGCAGACACTACAAAAGTCGGGGTATAAGAAGTAAAACTTCAAACACCTAATTTTGAGTATCAAAAGGATTAATTTCAATAATCAAACGTTGACCAACTGCATAATCCTAAGCAATTGATGCAAGATCACTAAGCACGGTTCATGGTCCACGCTGTTTCTTAGATACCCAATCGAGAAAGACAGAATCAACGGTCATTAATATCAATCTCGACAAAGGCCTAAATCAACAATAAGAAATGAGTATCTAAGCACTAATCACTGATTAGTAATCAGACCGACCATGATTATTGACGTATCGGTATAAGATTGTATCTGAAAACGTGACGTCGTCGTCGATGAGGACACAAGACAGGAGCCATAGATGACTCCATGCACGTCGGCGCTGGTCTCGACGTGCAGGGCATTAACATCCTCCTTCTTCTTGTCGGTGGCGATGGTACTCATCATCTCTCCCATTCGCTTCGTGTCCGCCATGGCCAACCACCCATCTCAGCTAACTTCACTATAAAAACGAACCAGAGCACGATGATCCAACATCCGCAAACGCACAAGCTTACCATCTTTTCATAGTCCGTCCGGGTGCGAGTGTTCCTTCTCTGTCTTGAGGAAGAAGATGGCGACGCTGCGAGCAGGTGCTGCTTTGGGACTGGCCCTGATCGGCCTCGTGTTGGCGAGCCTGAGCGGGTCTTGCCACGGTGCTCTTCAGGTCGGGTTCTACAATGGCAGATGTGGGGTCTCGGATGTCGAGGCCATCGTGGCCGGCGTCGTGGCAGCCCGGTTCAGCAAGGACCCCACCATCGCCCCCGCTCTCCTCCGCATGCAGTTTCATGATTGCTTCGTCACTGTAAGCTAATTAACCTAAATTACTTCATGAAAAGCTACTTAAATGTTCAATTTGGTTCCCCCGCACGTGCTTTAGAACTAGTCTGTTGACTAATAAAGAAATTATGTAGATGGATGGGATTGTGTAATACCGGCTCGTTTTGTATGTTAAAATGTTAAAATGACCAAATAATTAGGGCTGCGACGCCTCCATTCTTCTGGACGGAAAATCGAGCGAGAAGACTGCGCCGCCAAATTTGAGTGTCAAGGGCTACGATGTCATTGACTCCGCAAAGGCCGCCGTGGAGGCCATATGCCCCGGGGTTGTTTCCTGCGCCGATATCATTGTCATGGCAACTAGAGATGCCGTGTCCCTGGTAATTAAATCTTACTTTGCATGCGTTAAGCGTCTCAATCCAGTGACATTCTGCTGTTCTCATATGCTATACTTATATACACATTGGCTTAGTAAATTTCATGACGTACGCGTGAGACACATTCTCAAATATCGCAGAGCGGAGGAGGTCGGTACAGGGTAGAAACGGGACGGAAAGACGGGCTCGTATCGCTCGCGTCCAACGTCAATCTCCCCCCTCCCTCCATCTCCGTCAATGACTCCATCGCGGCATTCGCTCAAAAAGGACTCACCGTTTCCGACATGGTCCTTCTTCTAGGTACATATATGCAGCATTGTCGTCCCCAATCAATTGAAAACCCCAGATCCATGCAAATAAGTTCGAAAGTTGTAGTCTGGTATGGTGTTTGTTCTTGTAAAAAACTGCTACTGGTCGTGTCCTAGGTGGCCACACGATCGGCATTGCTCACTGCTCGCTCTTCCAAGACCGGCTTTACAATTACCAGAATACCGGGAAACCTGACCCGACCATGGACCCTTCCTTGGCTTCCGCCCTAAGGTCGACGTGCCCTAACAAGCAGACTAATGTCGACAGCATTGTCAATCTCGACCAGGATCCTCAGAGCTCATCGATTGTCGACAACTCCTTCTACAAGCAGATACTCGCCCGTAGAGGGATTCTGCAGATCGATCAGGAGATCGCGCTGGACAGGCAGACCAAGGACATTGTGGGAGCGATCGCCGGCAGACTTGACTTCTCGACTAGGTTTGGCCAAGCCATGGTTAAGTTGGGCACACTCCAGAATGGCGCTCCTGGGGAGATAAGGCAATCCTGCAGAGCTATCAATACGGCTCGTAAGCTGCCTACTTCCAAAGATAAGCAGAGGATGGGCCGGACAGGCTGGACGCGGTGGAGCGGTGACCCGAGAGCCCTTTCGATTCAGAAGCGTGGCTCTTCAGACTGAATTCAAGACTTGCTATGATGGTCTTGCTATCTTGTTCTCTGATTACGTTTGATTTTACACTGCCGGCTTTTGTGTTTCTCGTTTTTCATTTGAGAATTTTATGCCTTGTGGTATCGCCTAATAAAATTGAATATCGACCGCTGCATAAAACATTTATGAATACTGATCTTTGAATGTAAATGCCACTAAGTCTAAACTTTTTTGTTCTAAGAAGGTCCCTCGACACAAAATGCACCATATTAGTTCAGCAGGAGGCTTTCCTCTTGCAAGTAATCTTGGCAATTATTTATGAGTGCCTCTGCTCCATGAACTAGTTACTCGTAAAACTTACTAACCTATTCTTGATATAGTGCTTAGTAAATTAAGTGGATGAAAGCTGAAAATTTGACTCTTGCAGGGAGAATAACTTTGGTTCAATCTGTTGCGAAGCAGTTGAACACGATTGTCGAAATTTTGTTTAGGGCGATGTTCATGACAAAAATAAAATTCACGTATGGGTAGATCCGTCAAATGGGTGGGTAAGGTCGGGTTTGGGTCGGGTCGAAAATGAGTTAACCCATATTTTGCCCATTTAACCCGTTTTGACCCATATTTATATAGTGTAAATTAAGTGACCCATACCCAACCTGACCCGACCCGACCTGACCCGTATTGCTAAAACCTATTAATATTCTAAAAAACCCATTTCTACTATATGATAATTGGATTAAAACTTCAAATTAAATTAAAAATAGTAGATAAAATAAAATAAAAAGTTTAAAAAAACCTATAAATTGAAATATTTATAAAAATTAGATTATGTACATGCTTCTCTTATTTGAAGCGAACATACCATTGAATAACTAAAAACTGTAACATGAAATTTTTTTAACTAAACCTAAAAAGCTCATTTTTATGATTTTTTTTTTTTTAAAAAGTGTTGTTAAAACATTTTTATGCAATACAAAATTTTTAACAATTTTTATGCATTAGAAATTTAATGGAAAATTTTTATAATTATTTTTAAAATTTTTTAAAAATCCAATTTTAAAAATTTTTAAATATAATTTTTTATAATTTTTATTTTTTAAAAATAATTTTTAATTTGCAATAATTAATTTTTCTCTTTTCTCTTTCTTTTTCTTCTTCTTCGGGTGGCCGTCGGCCACGACGATGGTCGACAATCGCCCACAAGCAAGATCGAGCTTGCCGGCGTTGGGTGGGGCTCGATCTCACCAATCCAAGCAAGGTTGAGGCCCCGCCCGATGCCGGCGAGCTCGAGTCTTGCCAATCGTCGGCGAGGCTCGATCTCGCCGATCCGGCAAGGTCGAGGCCCCGCCCAATGCCGGCGAGCTCAAGCCTCGCCGATCCAAGGAGGCTCAAGCCTCACCGGTCGTTGGCGGCGAGCTCGAGCCTCGCTTGGCCTGTCGTTGACTAAAGAATGAAGAAAAAGAAAGAAAAAAGAAAATTGAAATATGAAAAATAATTATAATTTCAATTTTTTATTTAAAAAAATATTTTTATAAAGTTAAAGAGTAAAGGCCATGGGTTCAAAGTGAGTTTCACCCATTCAGACCCATTTTTGTTTTGTGCTTTACTTTCTTAGGCCTATTTCTAACTCATATTTAACTTTCACTTCACCCATATATGACCCATTTTGCCAGCTCTACGTATGGGGATGGGAAAAACTTTGCCAACCGGAGAATTATGGAGAATTAGGGTTTCGCAAGTTACATACGAGTAAAACAAGCATTTCTTATCAAACTTGCTTTGTCCTTAGTTTTGAAACCAAAGAGGGCTTGTGGGTAACTTTTATCAGAGACAAATATCGATGCTTTTGAATTGCTCCTTGATTATGTTCCAACTCGTCCCACCAACACTCTACTTTGGAAACCTCTTAGTGAAGTATGGCGTGACGTAGTCAATAGTAAGAGATGGGGAGTGGTCAATGGTAGGGGTGAGTGCGGTTCCTGGTTCCCTTTTTCTGGGAACCGGAACCGGTCCGGTTAGGGCTAAAAAAAAGCCGCTATTTGATTTTCACGACACTTTCAGTCTTGGATACCTGTGTTCTTTCCTCGCCATATGCTACATGTGTTCTCTCTTCGCCCATTGCTGAGTCTGCTCAACGCCACCTGAGATTCCCTCGGCGCATCCCTGCTCTACACTTCTGCTGGCCGCCGCATCTCTGAGTGACCCCTACTCGCTTGCGCCAACACCAGAAGCCCTTTGCAACAGATCCCAAGCCGCGCCACGCCTCGCCTGCAGCCCGCACCGACCCCGACATCGCTCTTGCTCTGCCCCTTGTTACTGCCCGACGCCGCTGCTCATCCCCGTCGCTGTGATCCCGCGACGCCGCTACTCTGCCTTCGCCATGCCCCACAGCCCGCGATGCAGTTGCTTTGCCTTTGCCGTGCCCTGAAGCCCGCGATGCAGTTACTCTGCATTCGCTGTTCCCCGAAGCCCATGACGCCGCTGCTCTGCCTTCGCTGTGCCCCGAAGCCCGCGACGCAACTGCTCTGCCTCCGTCGTGCCCCGAAGCCCGCAACGCCATTGCTTTGCCTTTGCCATGCCCCGAAGCCCGCGACCCGCAGCACCCTCACCTAGCTCTAAACTTTCCCCGAGCAACGCTGCTACAGCTCGCCGCTCGCCCTCGATGCCACTGCTGACCTCTGCTCAGCGAGCCACCACTGACCTCTGCTCAACGCCACCGCTGACCTCTTCTTGTGAGTGTTCTCTCTCCGTCTTTCCTTCTAATTCAGCTAGTCGAATGCCCTTAGTCTTTCCTCCCGTTGGCTAGGGCAGCGCTCGTGCTCATTATAATGCGGGCGGGTGTTTGTGTGTATGTGGTTTCGTTCTGGTTCTTGCATTGGCTCCATGTAAGATGATCACTCGCGATGATTATGCTTTCTTAGAGTTCATGCATTTAAAGTTCGCAAGATGAAATCGGAAAGATGAATTGCGTGCTGAATGTTGCTTATTGAGCTCATTAAAGTTAAGATTGCTCATTTTAGGTGTGAAGAACTATGATTCCTCTTGTTTGAAGAATTTTTCATTTAAGCTCCTGCAGTAGCTATGTTAGTGAGGTGCGATAGATGTTCGGATTGGCCAGAATCTCTCATCTTAGAGTATATTGAATGCCTGCTATGTTCAATTAAGTAAAGTTAATCGTTTCTTTTGGCAGTTATGCGAAATTGGCTTTGTAAATAAGGAATTATACAATACATACTGAACTTGTGCATGTAAAACACACTTTACCAAGGTGTGGTGAGCTTGATGATAATTTTTCACATTCGTAAGTACGTGACCATCTTCCGTTCTTTCTTTTGGTTTTGTTGAGATAAAACTGGTGCTTCTTACAGGTATTTCCATTTGGTTCGGCTCCTTTAAAGACTTATCTTCCTGATGGAGATATTGATTTGACTACCTTTGGGGTTCTTAATGCTGAAGATTCGTTTACTGAGAAATACTTAGTGTTTTCTTGAAACAATTTCTTGTGAAAATAGTAGCACATAAGCTAAGTCTATTATGTTAGCTGTATTTCAACATAATAGACTTAGCTTATGTATAAAAGTGATGTATTATGTTTCTATACATCATTGATATGCTGTATTATACTGTATTAACAGTGTTATCAACTAAATTTTGAATCTAATATAGTTAGGATATAAGTTATGATGAGCAAAATAGTATGCATTAAAGGCACTTTAGTTAGTCAACTTATCACTCATTTCTATGCTAGACATTCTTGTTCTAGTGGTGTTTCATTTCTAGTTTGCTCTTTATTTTGAAATTTCAAATTATATTCTGTTATTGTTGTGTAGTGCGAAGTTAATGTATCAAGATAACACATCAATAGAGGTGGAGGGACATGAGAAGATGACTTTGATTACGGAATTGAAGTTTTTTGGCCATGAAAATGAAGAAGAGGCACCCCTACCATGAGTGCCACAAGTAAGGTACTTGGTTTTCATCTTACTCATGATAAGAAATATGCATCCGAATGCTGGAATCATTATACAAGAATTAATGATAAGGATGAAAAACCAAATCAAGTGAAGTGCATTCATTGTGGGACCATGCTTAAGTATCGTGTTGCTAATGGTACTTTTGTGATGAGGAAGCACTTAACCACATGCAGGAGGTTTCCCCGTAATGTAGATAAGAGACAGAAATTCTTAGCACCACGTAATGTAGACATAGTTGGCAAGACAGGAGGAGATTATAGTACTAGTAATATCTTAACAACATAATCGTTTAATCAAGAACGTTGTAGGCAAATGCTTACTCGGTTCATCATCCTTGATGAGCAACATTTTTCCTTGGTTGAACGTGTTGGATTTCGTGAATTTGTCAGTGAGTTACAACCTCTCTTCAAACTTATATCACGTTTACAATGGCAAAATATTGCATGAAGTTGTATTTAGATAAAAGAACTTCTTTGAAGAATTATTTTTGAAAGATTAATTCTAGGATCGCACTCACGACCGATACATGGAGTTCTATTCAAAATCTGAATTATTTGTGTATTATTGCACATTTTATTGATGAAAATTAAAAGTTGCATAAAAGAATCATCAACTTTGCGGTGATGCATAGTCACAGGGGTAGGGAGATTGTGAGAATGGTGGAGAAATGCATTCAAGAGTGGGGAATAGAAAAAAAGGTGTCCACAATCACTGTGAATAATGCTAGCTCGAATAATGTTGCAATTGGCTATTTGAGGGATAGATTTTCGAAAGAAAAGTCATTGATATTGGATAGTAGTGTTTTGCACATGAGGTGCACAGCTCATATATTGAATTTGATTGTGAAAGATGGCTTGACTACGGTACGTGACACCATTACACGTATCCGAAATGTAGTTAGGTATGTAAGGAATTCTCCTACGAGAGCTAAAGTATTTCAGTCTTGCTTTGAGAGTGAAGAGATCACTTATAAGGGTTTGGTAGTTCTTGACGTTGCCACTAGATGGAACTGCACTTATCTCATGTTAAACACTGCCATAAAGTTCAGAAAAACTTTCCAAAGAATGGAAGACGACGATTTATCTTTTGCAAGTGAGCTTAATCATGAAACTCCTAATGATGATGATTGGAAAATGCTATTATTCTTTCAAAATTTCTAAAAGTATTCTATGATGCCACCAATCGGATGTCAGGGAGTTCATATGTTATTAAATGATTATTTTGAAGGAATAGCTCTTTTGTATAGATATTTGAAAGATGCGGTTGATGCTTCGGATCCTAAGTTTCAAGCTATAGGTTTGAAAATGAAAAAAAAAATTGATAAATATTATGGAAGCTTGGATAAAGTGAATATGATGGTGTTGATTGCGGTTGTGCTAGATCCTAGAGCCAAGTTGAATTATGTGGCTTTCTTGTATGGACAAATTTATGATGATGAATTGAAAGTTAAATAGATGCATTATAAGATGAATGATACATTGGAGCGTTTGTATGAATTTTATGAACAATTTTCTCTTATTTCAAGTGATCGAAATTTTGGTGGTCATAGTTCGGGTGCAAGTAGTAATGCTTCCAATGCCAATGCGGGTGGTAGTGAAAGAATAAAGAAGTATGACGCTCAAGCTTAGAAGAAAATATTTTTATACTCGAGTGAACAAGAGTACAATGACAACAAGTCCGAGCTTAATGAGTGTCTTCAAGAAAAAGATGAAAAGGATCTTAATCTTGACCTTTTGATGTGGTGGAAGACTAATGGCTCAAAATATAAGATCCTTTCTTTGATGGCTCGAGATATTTTGTCCATTCCTGTAACTACCGTTGCTTCCGAGTCAACTTTTAGTAAGTCGTGTGCTTGATGGCTTTCGAAGTTTCTTTAACTCTCAAAGTAGTTGAAGCTTTGATTTGTACTCAAGATTGGTTGAGAGCCGTTCGTGTACCGATTGATGTTGAGGAGTGCATCGAGAATGTAGAAAAAATTGAGTTTGGTAAGTGACATTGTTTATATCTTTATATATTGTAATTCTTTTTATATATCTATAATTGAATATTTTATTTAATCTCTTCTTCTTCTTCTTTTTATAGATATCGATGGTCTTAATGCGGAGATTATCGTTGGAAAATAGAGTTTATCACTGGGAGGATGCTTTGCATTGAAAAGTAAAGCATAGCTTTTATTTTAGCTTTCAAGAGATAGTATGAACCAAATATAACTATGTTGTATATTTTTTTTATGTTTCAAGAGCAGTAGGTCTTATGCGGGCCAAGTGAAGGTGCTGGTGTGGAATCAGAATTCTTGTCTTATTTACAATATTACTTTTTTATCTGATGAAATCACCTTGGATTTGTATTATTTTGAAGGCAAATATGGTTACTTTCTTGCAACTTACAGTGCTGTGTCTCTGAATGATTTGTCAATAATCTATCCACATCCATTATATTACAAGGTATCTAAAATACGTGATTTTTCTGAATGCAGGAGCAAGGATTTGTAAGGAATGGACATGCTGATAAATGGGAAAGGGTTCACCAAATTCAAGATAAGTTTGAATATGATAGAGAGAGAAGAATGAGGGAGAAAGGTAATTTCATGTTTGACTTTCTGAATGATTCATCTTTTGTCCATTGGTTTCACCAATCTATGGTCTGCTTGCCAGTGATATTTTACTCACATCGCCCAAGGCATCTGCACCTGGAATTGAAGGTTAGTGGATTATGGAAACTAATATGAGTATCACCTGTTATCCCATTAATTAAAAAATGTGGATCATGATTTAGCTAGACAAAGGATAAGGCAGAGCATAATTTCTTATTTTGAGAAATGAGCTGGTTGTATTAAACCAACATTATACCACAGCACCCTAGGCAACTGTTCCTTAAATTAAATAACGAGTGGTTTTATGCAAAATATTCTGGGTATCTACCTGTTATTTCATCCTTACAAAATGCAGTTGATAATGCAAAGCACTTTAAGTCACTATTTGGATTTAAATGAAATGATAAATTGCAAAATTGAGCTGAATAGCCAGTTTTACATTTTTATATTTTTTTCAACATCAAATGGTTGAATGACCTCTCTGAATGGATCTATAATTGTGGGCATGGACGGATCTGGTTGATTTTTATTGAAAGATTGAATACTTGATCGAGACTGCAACATTTTATTTTCCCAATGAGGATGAGCAAGTCATTTAGTAATTTTTTCTTTTATTTTAAGCCCCACCAAGTGATTCTCTCACATCTCTCCTTCGTTAAATCAATATATATGTGCCGAGTATTCTCCTGATTTGTAGCTTCCATTACCCATTATTTATATTTTCTTACATGCATGTAAATCTCCATCACTCTCTCGTCCCCAAAAAGCCAGTCCAATTACTTGGTTTGATTATGAACTTTGTTTTTTTCTTTCATATATCTTTATCAATTATGGAACCATGACCTTGACTAACTGTTTCCTTTCTGGAATGCGCACACAGATAATTTGATTAATAAGATTAGAAAGGATCTGCCACAGGAGATTGATTCAGCTCATGGTTAAGTATGGGATATTGTGCTTGTCAATAAATATCTTGATGAGCTTTGAGTGGCAAAGAAGCTGGCTAAGAAGGAGCGGAAGCACAAAGAAGCCCAGGCTGTTCTTACTGCTGCTATTGCTGCTGCAGCAGCTTCATCTAGGATTTCTTCACTCGGGAAAGATTTGCTTGATGGATCAGCAAATCAGGAGGTTATTGGCATTGTCTTAGAAATTACTTTAATGGTCAAAGAAGGGAAAATGATGGTTATTTCGGTTATAATCTTCATTATAATTTCTTGTCTCTGCAGAATTTGGGGAAACTAACACTACTAGTGGAAGGCTTGGTTATTGTTCTCAACTTATGCCACGAGCAAGGGAGACAGTTCTTTGTTGATTGGCAATAAGTAATATAAGATCCGTCATATGTTGATAGTCAAGTTAGTACAATGCATCAGGAAAAGATCTTAGGCTGTGATATATGATGAAATCTCTCCTTTTAGTCTTCAAAAACCTGAGAAGCCAACCAATACCGAGGCTAGATCTGTGTGCGTGTGTGTGTGGTGAAAGTGATATATATGTTCAGTTTGTTAGATGCACATTCGTGTTGGCTGGTCTGCTTTGTCAATCTTGGATGTTCAGAATTTTATTAAACCTACACTTTTCCCTTAAATGATCTACGTATGTAGACCCTTAAAACTAAGACTTTGAAATTATGTGTTGCCTTCTTGTTCAGAAACGGAGCAAGGGATATTTGAACAGGTTTTAAAAGGAGAACTTGACTTTATATCTGAACCATGGCTCAACATATTTGAGAGCGCCAAGGATCTAGTGCGGCGAATGCTCGTAAGGGACCCAAAAAAGAGGCTTTCAGCCCATGAAGTTCTTTGTAAGTAACAATTCTTATTACTTTTGATATTTTGGAAATTACACCTATGTATTTCGCCTCTCTTAGTTCTTTCAAAGCCACAATTTGTTGCACCCCTGCTATTGTCACCTGTTGCTGTTTGTTGTAAAGAAGTATCATAATGCATGTCCATAGCATCGGTAAGAGTGTAAAAGCACAATGTGGCAGCATAGGAAATTCTCAGAAGGTGCAAAGCACTTGCCTCACCCTTCCTATTTGAAATTTTCTAAGTTACTTCTAGCTTGTTTACATTTGGGACTTTGTGGGACTACTTCCTATTTGCCAATTCTCTTGGTCCTTATCATTGGAAATACTAGAGCTTCACTGTCCTAACTTCAGACAGACTCAATTGATAGCCTTGCTGCGTCCTTCCATGATTCTCACAACAAATACATAAACAAACATGCTTTTGCCCTGTGCAGGTCATCCTTGGGTTCAGGTTGATGGCGTTGCTCTTGACAAACCCCTCAATTCTATGCAAGCTATCCAGCAGAGGTAGGCAGTCCGGCAAGGTTGGCCAAATCTAGTCGCTGCGACCCTCGCCGGAGGGCTGCAGGACCCAGATCATGCGACCTTGCCGGAGGTCGCGGCGCGTTGGGCAATCCTCCGGCGGGGTCGTGGTGACCAGATCTGAGGTCGCAACCTTCGCGCGACCTCAGATCTGGTCACCGCGCGAGCCTCCAACAACCACATCTAGTTGCGACCAGACCTATGACCAAATGGGTAGCGTGGCCCCGGCGACCTCCGGGCGAAGGTCGCAGTGCAGCTAGCGCGACGGTCGCCGGCGACCACATCTGGTCACAACCAGATCTACGACCAGATGGGTCGCACGGCCCCAGCGACCTCTACGCGGAGGTCGCGGTGCGGCAAGCGCAACAGTTGCCGGCAACTACATCTGGTCGCAACCAGATGGGTTGCGCAACCCTAAGGATCGCAACCTCCGCGATGACTAGATCAAGTCGCGACCAGATGGGTCGCGTGGCCCCGGCGACCTCCGTGCGGAGGTCACGGTGCGGTGGGCACGACGGTCGCTGGCGACTACCTGCCCTTCGTCGGCCACCGCTCATGGAGAATGAAGAAGAAGATGATGAATAGTGAGGGCGAAATCGAAAAATTGAAAAATCAACGAGGATAATTTGTGAAGAAAATTACTTACCCTCAACCTCAGCATGCCGAGAATGTTAGAAGCCCAAGGCAGCTCCCAACCTGCCTTGGGCTTTCAGCCTTTGGAATGCCAGCATTCCTCCAAGATGAGTTTCAAAGCTGGTCCCAAACACCTAATATTTAGGTAAATGGGCTTTGGACCCTTTTGCAAAGTGGTTCTCAAACGCACCCTTAGTTTCAGTTTGACCCCTATGCTTATGAGGAGATAAGATAAAAGTATAAAAGTAATAGTAGAGTAAGATCAATTAAAAAAGAAAAAAAAAATCTAACTTTTAAGAGGGTAGACGGCAATTGCATCCGATGCACGCGCATTTTCTGCTTCAAAAGCAGCACCGATCCCAATCATCTACGCCGTCCATTTTCTCTCCCTCCCTCTCTCTCGAGAAATCTCTCTCTCTCATCGGTTTTCCTCAGGGAAGCGACTTCATTCGACCGCTTTTTGCTTCTTCCATCGCTGTCGCGAATCTCTCCCCCGCTCTCCACTCTCTCTATCGGGCGCGCTTCCTGATCATAAAAGAAGGGGACGCCAAAAGGGTGAGAAGAATTCCCCAATCAGATTCCACCGGTTCGATTATGGACGTCCGAGGGCCGATCCGGTTCCGCGGCTCCGACTCCTCCTCCTCCTCCTCCTCCTCCTCCGCCACCCACCACCGCCTCCTCGGCACCTTCTCCCCCAAAACCCTAGCCCCCCTCCAGCCACGCCGCCGCCGCCGCCGCCGCCGACGACGACGACCTCTTCACCGAGGACGACATCTTCTCCGCCTTCGACTTCTCCGCCGCCGCCGCCGACCTCCAACAACATCATCGCGGCCGCGACCTCGGCGGCCAGGTCGCTGCCGCGTCTCCTCGACTCCGTGATCGCCACCCGCCGTACAGGAACTCCGCCTTCGGCCCGCCGGATGGCTTCGGCATACTCGCCGCGGCGCTCCCCGAGCGCGAGGCTGGCTCCGTCTTCGGCCGCAAGGCTTCGGTCTCTCCTTCTTCGTCCCTCGCCGCGGCGGCGGCATCGGCGGCGCCCGTTTCGTCCTCGCGGATGATCCCCGCGATTCCGCGCCCCCCGCAGGACAGATTTCCGCTGGCTTCTTTTTCGTTGGCGGAGAAGTACCACCAATCGGCGCCGGTCAACGTGCCTGTGTTGATGGCGAGGAGGCAACGCGAGTTCGTCGAAGTCGAGGACGAGAATGTCGATGTCGAGGATGAGAAGGATTTTGATGGGGAGGAGATGTTGCCGCCGCACGAGATAGTGGCGAGGCGGTTGTCCCGCTCGCAGAGCGTCGCTTGCTCGGTGCTCGAAGGTGCCGGGCGGACGCTCAAGGGCAGGGATCTGCGTCAGGTCCGCAATGCCGTGTGGCGGCAAACAGGTTTTCTAGATTGAGAACGCTTCTGTAACTGAGCTGAGGGAATGTTGTGATGTTTGGTATATTAGAATTTGGCATTCATAATCTTTGATTCTAGGTTAGTATTAGGGACGTATTCAACTATTATTATGTTGAAATCGTCCCTGGTCTGGCTCTTTTATTTCTCTATCCCAACTGTTGTGTGAATTTGCACGGGTTAGATGATTATTATAAAGTCGTGATTCTTTGATAACTCTAAAGAACTCTGCACCTAAGAGATTTAGATGTCTGGTTGACTTGGCATTATGGAAGTGGCATGCTGGGATATGTATGCTTCGATCTTTGAATTTGTGGTCGAATAAGCCAACTCAAGGTTCTTATCAATCTGTATGATCACGGAGCAAGTATCTGTAGTGACTAACTTCGCTTCAACTAAAAACCATAACCACTAAACTTCACTTTCATTACTAGGTAGATAATTGAGCTAACAAGGTTCTTCCTTATGGGCCACATATCGACATATGTCTGAGATAGGGTAGTATGCTCACTTTGTGGGTAACAGGAGTGGCACTGACCAGAGAACAAGACTGTGAGCGAGTTGGTGGGCTTCATTTTGTTCATGACTAGTACATGCACGGACACTACGACCATTCAATTCATTCTGGTTCAGTGATGCCTTACTGCCGGCAAGGTTTGGCTCTGCATTAGAGCACTTTGGTTTTCTAGGGGCTATTACTGGGTAAATGGAATCCACTGCAGCAGAAGTTAATGTCACATAATACGGTGGATGTTTCCTTTTGTTAGTTAAAAAAAAAAAAAAAAAAAAGGATTTTTGTGCACTGTATTTCAACCTAATCAATTGTCTTGTCGACCATTTGTGAAGATTGATAGGATCTTGAATATTATGGGCTTTGAGGAGCTTCATTTTGGGCCTAAATTTGAGTTTCTTTGTGTTTTGGATTCTGATCTATTTGTTTGAGTTGAGGAAGTGAGCTCAGGTGAGTTTATGCACATTAATATTTTGTGGGTTGATCCTCACAACATCAAGCATGATAGAACAAAGGCTTGTACCTGAAGCAGAACTGGTTTTCTCTATCTTTACATTCATTGCTATCATTGTAGTTTGTGCAGGCACATTGCAAGATTTATAACCACCTTAAACTGCAAGGAAGATTTGTTGCAGTCTGTCAAGGATATTTCTTTCAGAAAGTCATGGGGAATTATTGTGGTCTATGCTGACTTCGAGTGAGATATCTGAGCTGGGAGAAATGAAGTGCACGAAATGAGCTGTATAGTGTTTTAAGGCGTCACTTCTTAGTAGAGAGGCAGAGCATCTGGCTTATGAACTGTTTTACTATTTCATCTGCTGATCATTCTAGTGAACTCAGGTGTGTAACCATTGTTTCATGGTCTGAATGCATTATAGTAAAGAGAACTTCAAGTTCCCTCTTCACAGACATTTTTTCTTCCCTCCTCTATCTTCTATTTCTCTGTTTTGCTTCCCTATTAACTCTTCTTCTAGATTTCTTGTGCAACTTTACACCAAAATATACATATTTCCATATTCAACATGACCTATCGCTAATTGAGAGGGATAAAAGACATACAGCAAATGAGAGTGGTAGTGAGTGTCTGTGAAGGCATATTAGCTGTGTTATCGGCCCTTTCAACTTTTGTGATAATTCCGTTTTGTTCAGAATTCATTCATTTGGTATTTTTTATAAGGTCAACTTAATATCTTTAAACTTATATCATCCATTCTTGATATCTGTCGTCATGCTTCCATGCTCGATCAAATTTTGCTATCTCGTGAGGTCGTGCCAGTGAAAGTCGACTTAAATGCTTGGGTCATCATATGGTAGATTTTGTTCTTGTGCAAAAAACTGTGGATATTGATATATAAGCAAGCTTGGTTTATTGGGAAATTCATAGGTACAACAATCATCGGCTCTACCTTTAGTTTTAGTTGCATAAGAAAATAAAGTTGTCGATAGAAATTTTTGCTCTTAATGTATGTCTCTTTGAGTGTATTAAATAATACATTGAATGATGTAGTTGGGACAATTTGAAAGGCCTGAGTAAGCCAGACAAAGATTACTTTCAATTTTTTGTCGGGCCCTGAGTGTTTTGAATTCATTTTCTCTTGTCTATGTTTGATTATATGGGCTTATAGGGTCATCATCTATCTTGTCGCTGTTGGTTGGTGTCTCAGAGTTATTGCCCAGATTTTAGCGTACTTTCTGGGGAAATCTCCCTCACTTGTTATCCTTATGGTAGGTGATGGTTTAACTCTTTGGTTGCATTGAACTAGGTATGTTGTGATCCACTTTTTTCTATCTTTTCTTGTTATCTAGCATGATGCAAATCTTTTGTGAAAGGTAGGAATTTGCTTGCTTTCCCATTGCAGATCATGCATGGTTCTTACTTATCTGACCTTGAATGCGGGTTACTCAAATTTTCTTTTATCAGGTGGATATTTTCCTTGCATATTGGCATCCCACTAGCCATGTGTCATGGCCAAGAGGTTTCTACAGCTAAATGGCCGTGTCTTTTCACAGAGGATCCCCTGCGATATTCCCGACAAGACTTCTTCTGGAACTTTCTAAGGGCGGGCAATACGGTCATTACGACAAATTCTAGTCGTCCACCGAATGAAAAGCCGATCAATGGATGTAATCAGAGGGCCTCTAGTATAAGAATAGGTGCCTTCCCTTCATTTGAATCCATCCAAACATTTTAGCAATAAAAAGGCTCCTTTCTTTACAGAGTTTCTCTCTAGGAACTTTCTCTCTACAATCCGGGTTAAGCAAGCGAGTATACGATCAATCGAGCAAGGCTTGGCTTAGGCGATCCAAAAGAGCTTGAGTCGCCGCACGGTCACAATCCCAATCGATCGGCCCGTGACAAGTGGTATTAGAGCAAAGGAGGGAGATTGAGGAGCACTACTATTCAAGAGAATGTCGAGCCAAGAAGCTGTCATGGATGAACTGAAGCTATGGGCATAACTCGAGCTCAAGCAACGGGATGTGCGCAAGAGCGCTAAGCTGTCAAGTAAGTTCGATCAACCCCGCCCGCCATCTTCTTGTTTCATTTGCAAAAGTCTGCATTGGACCAAAAAGTGTCAAAGAAGGGCAGGATCAATGCCCTCCTTACCATCCGAAGAAGAGGAGGAGCCTAAAGAAGAGAAGCAGCAAAAGAAGGGTAGGATCAATGCCCTCCTTACCATCGAAGAAGAGGAGGAGGAGTCCCAAAGAAGAGAAGCGGCAAATCTAGTTTTGAGGCATGAAGGTTGTCAATTCCGTCCAAACTCAATTGCTGTCCAAAGAAAATGAAGTTGTCTCGAACTCGGACACGTTCTTCGTGGAAGTCGAAACTCGGACATGTTCTTCGTGGAAGTCGAAGTGTGCAGCCGAATGCTATACACCTTGGTCAACACGGTGCGTCGAACATGTTCATGTCGACCGAAGTGACAAAAGCCTTAGGACTTCGCGTAGAGCCAATCGGGAATTCGCCATCAACTCGGATGGGCCCAATTGCTGTCCAAAGAAAATGAAGTTGTCTCGAACTCGGACACGTTCTTCGTGGAAGTCGAGAACTCGGACATGTTCTTCGTGGAAGTCGAAGTGTGCAGCCGAATGCTATACACCTTGGTCAATACGGTGCGTCGAACATGTTCATGTCGACCGAAGTGGCAAAAGCCTTAGGACTTCGCGTAGAGCCAATCAGGAATTCGCCATCAACTCGGATGGGCTCAATGGCGTAGGATCAACTTGGATGGTCCAAATCGGCGGATGGAAAGACAAACTATCATTCGAGATAATTTCTCTCGACGATTATGATCTCATTTTGATTATGCAATTCTTCTAAGGTCCATAATCGACATGAGGACCAAATGTATCATGATCATCAATCCAAAATGCCTGATGATCCCATGATGAAAGGGTGATCAACACCAAGACCATTGCCATGATCCGGCATCTCGACAAGAGCTTGAAGGCCGAGAAGCACATGAACAAAAAAAGCCGTCAACTAAGGAAAAGCTTAAGGAAGAGTTGGATCTTACTCCAACACACGTCATGCCGATCCAAGTGCTCTTCCACAAGGTTGAGTACTTGCCACGTGCCATGCTCGAACCAAAGTTAGAGAGGTGTGGTCCATCGTACGAGCGAGTTCGAACAAAGAGGAATCGGAAGAAGAACACCGTGCTCGTGCCAAGAAGGCCGCCCTTGGAGCTGTGAGGACCTCCTGCGATCGTTAGGATTTTCAACAAAACTTCTTCCGGAACTTTCCAAGGGCGGGTGATATTTCTTCTGGAACTTTCCAAGGACGTGCGATACGATCATTACGATAGATTCTAGAAATCTCCTGTCATAAGTGTCGGTAGTTGATAGGAATGGCGGTACGATCTCGTTCGCCGGATGAAAAACCGATCAATAGATATAATCAAAGGGGCTCTAGTATAAAAGGGATGTCTCCCCCTCATTTGAATCTATCCAAACATTTCAGTAATAAAAATGCTCATTTCTTTTTAGAGCTTCTCTCTCTAGGAACTTTCACTCTTTACGATCCGGATTAAGTGAGCGAGTGTGCGATCGATCGAGCAAGGCTTGGCCTAAGTGATCCAAAAGAGCCTGAGTCGTCGCACGGTCACGATTCCAATCAATTGGCCCATAACACATGCCTAAACATACATGCCACTTGATGGGTGATTCTTCATCTAGGCTGTGAAGCTGTTATAGAACTTTCAGTTAAGATGTTAATGTTTGATGTTGCCACACTCAGTCAACAGGAAAAGTTTTGGTGGTTCAATCTGTTTTTTCAGGCAAATCTTTTCCATATCCTTGCTCTTTAATGCTGTGTTAAGATAGGATCTTTTTATCTTTTTTTTTTTCAAACAAAAGTCAGAATTGGCCACAACATCGCCATCAAACATTATATGTCCTAGTCCTTGTTAACCTAATGCTAGTTAGTTTTGAAACACATAGTCAACAACAGTCTTACGTACGAGCAAATGATGTAAGAGGAACATGAGATTGTTTGATTTTATGGGCCATTTGATAATGTTGCACAAACCTAATGCTTGATGGAGGTTTGTGGACCATAAGCAATAAGGTGTCTGATTGGACCGACTAAATTGACACAACTCACTATATGATTTCAAATATCCAGACCAGTGTCTTTGTGGTCATGACAAGAGATGATGTTTGCTTCTTGTGCTAAAATCATATTGCCCTATCGTGGGTCCTATTTTTAACTTATGGAGAACAAGGACCGAACACAGCTGCTAAATGGTGTTTAAGCTTACGGTGTCCTCTGTGGTCATGACATGCAAGCGCATAGGAGTATGTTTACCTGTATAAATTTCTGTTATGATGTATACCCTTTTGATTATCTCCTTGCAGGCCATTCATCGGTAAGAGTGAAGCACTTGGTGCGAAAAGCGGATTTGATAATTTGCTGGGAATGCGATTTCTTTATTAACTGAGCCGTAGGAAGAAGGTGGGCATGCATTCTTCAATAAATTTCTCTTCTGTTTTGGCGGCTTTAATGGATGTTCAACTCCCGACGTTGTTATCAGATCCTCTTATCTGTCCTTGTCTTGTCTTTTTCCCACAAAACTGGCTGTTAAATGCATCTTGAAAATAAAGTTCAAATAAAGAGATTCGATATGGTTTTGTCCCGATGGTGACAAAGACAAACGCATGTGCAGTTAATACCAGCATAAACATGGATCCTGCATGAGATATGACTACTGTGCAAATATTATCTGCTTGTTTCACCTCTGCCATTATATCAAAGAAATCAGTCCTGAACATATGCAAATTAAAACCGAGAATTTCCTTGCGGGGGAAACTCCAGAAATTTGCATGTGAATCGATTAGATAATACTATATGGTCTCGACATTAGGGAAACGCAGAGAAGTGGAGAAGATGAAATAGATGTAATGCAATTGATACTCGGATTAGGATTATTTGCCCGGAGGACGAGGCAGAGGAGACGGTGAATCTGGACACTTGTGAATCGCTGACAAGAAGTAGGCTGTGCTATGGCAGACACCTTTTTTTTCAGGCTCAGGTGCATACCGTGCACACGGTAGTTGAGGGAGCTGGTGGTTGTTCCATCAACCACTCATCGTCACTTTCTCTCTCATTCACACTGAGTACGTTTGAAGAATATATATCAACGGATATGGTATTTACAAATTCAGGTAAGGCGCACGAAGATCAATTTCTTTGAATTAACTGTGATTTTGTTAATGAGTTTTCCAGCAATAGTCGATCCTTTTTATCGTGTTATGCGTAATCAGTATGTTGAATATTATACCTTTACACATAACAAGTGTCATGGACTCCCGATAAACGTGACCTGTTGAACCGGATTTGAACCATTTCTTCCACGAGTATATTCTAGCTTGCATCAATTTCCAGTATTTTTTAAGTACATGCAGAACAATGCCTTTCAAACTTGTGGGGTAACAAATGGATCTGAGCTTTTATTGTATCTTCTTAATTACCTTGCAGGTCCAGAGTCCCAGCAACAGGTCCATCACCTACTCTCTGACTGTGTAATAAGTGGTCTCGCTTATTTTGTAGTATTCCCTTGTACTTGGCCATTCTCCCCGAAATGTTTACCCCCATTCGATGCAAACGATCGGTCGCCGCTGAAAAGTTTTGACTGGTGGATTGTATTAGAATATATAAATATTAAATTATACCTACGTCTAATAGCTCAAGTAATCTCGCATTGATCGTGGAATGAGCGAATGATTAATTTATAAGTAAGAGAAAAATCTCTACCCTATAAACTATATTCTGGAGTGAGAAAGGACCAAGACTATCCAATACCAGTATTAGAGCTCGGATTATCAATAAATCTGGACTCAACGGTCACATAAGAGATACGGGTTGTTGAGCTCCGATATGTAAATGAGAGATTTACATAGTTGTGGAATGATTTATGGTCAATTTATAAGTGTATAGGAAAATCTTATATTTTGAGCTAGTTTTTGAGATGAGTGAAGCTCATGACCATCCCATAGGCCCAATCAGAGCTTAGAGATCCTAAGCTTAAATTCCATGCTTAGTAATAGACAATGCATGATTTAAACATGATGGCATCGTGATCCTCACTCCTTCTCACGCGTAAGTTACTCTTTGACTTAAGCCTAAAGCATGGAAGTATATGATTGGAGAGGCAAATGGGACTTGTAAATATTTGAATTTAGGACCTCCAACTCTATACTATGTTACATTTTAGTGAGGCTATCATTGATTATTTTAAAAGGTTAAGCTGTTAGATTTATACATGATTTAATATTTAACTATTCTAACATATTGGTGTTGGTGCATCATCCTTGTGGTTTGCTTTTGGTACTTAGCAATTGGCCCTGATATATATGTCCATATGCGATGCAAACGGCTGGGCGCCGTGATCCGCCAAAAAATTTTACCGCTGGTTTGCTTTTCGTACATTAAAGTTTCTGTTACGTGTAACATGGTACAGAATGACATAGGCAATGTTCCCTGCATTTGCTTTGTCCTCAATGGGGTCATAGATTTTTCCTCCTATCATGGAATGAAATTGGTATCGGTAGAATTAGAAGATCCCAGCAATGTTTCGTAGAGCTCCTTCCGGTGTGGTTCAATGATCGCGAGCAAATGACCCGTACAAGTCATTGATCGCGGAAAATGCAGTCATGGGCATGTTCGATACGAAGTGGGTATTTGAAGTTAGTTTCTCCTGTGGTGACGGTATATTCTGTTATATTTTCTTGTGCACCTAATCGTAATCTGACTAGATGACCTGGTTATTGTGATGAATCTTGAATGAAACTGGTAGGACCCCGGTACCTTACGCCAAAAGCTATGAACTGAGTAAAACTTAAAGCCTGTGATTTTGTGAATGCTATGAATGCTTCTTGGGCTCTCCATTTCTCGAGGAGTGACAGTCTGAGCGAACTCGCTTAGATCCATGAATGAGATGGAATGAGACCGCAACAAAAGATGGGCATATCTACGTCTTTAAAAGTCAGGATCAGGTGTGATTTGTATTGAATGATAGTAGATGCTTCGCAATATTACGAAAGCCATCTCTGTCTCAACCCTTTTGAGTTACGATTTAGTACCTCCGTCGCGATCGCCGCATCAGATACGACGCGTGATCACCCCCGTCTTTGCAGGCGTCTTCTCAAAGACAGTATGCAGCCGAAATACATAAGTACATACGTTCATCTTATTAAAGACAAGGTAGAGGAGCATAAGCCAATGACGACAGAGTTCCCTGAATGCCCAGTGGCCCAAAACTGCGGGAACCCCTCTAGTCCAAGAGAGCCATCATGTGGTTTCCACTTCCTACACATCAATCAGTTGCTGATGCTCTTTCGTGTCATTGAATCCACTGGCCGATGAACTGCACGCGACCCAGATAAGAATGAAACCGAAAGAGAAAGGGGAAAGAAAGTCTCGTGTCGGGTGCTCTCATTAAAAGCCCTTGCCGGAGCGGAATTTACTGCCTCTTCACGAGCCTCCAACAACCAGCCGAAACTGAGGGACCCTCCTCCATTAATGCGTGACGAAAATTCTTGCGCCCCTCCCCCTTCATTTATATGCTGCTCCAGCTCTTCTCCACGCCATGCCCAACTTGCTTCGTCCCCCCTCTCCTCTCGTGTTGCAAGCTGCGTGCACTGGAAAAAAAACATGGTCGATACATCCTCCATGGCCCGGTTTCGGCTGCTGATAACAGCGGTCTTCTTCGCTGCGTTCGCTCTGGCGAGCCTTGACGTCTCGGACTGCCATGTCGTCAAGGGAAAACTGTCCTGCCTTGACTGCAAGCAAGACCACGACTTATCAGGTCTCTCCTTTCGTTTTCGCGATGTTTTGCATGCTGCGCGGAATGGCTTCCCCTCTTTCTTTTTCTCCCTTTGCGGCGTCTGTTAACTGCATGATTCTATTGGGGACCAAGCAGAAGCTCTTGAGAAGCAGAACATGAACACGGTATTTGACCTATTCCATTTTAAGGATACTGGAAATTTGTCTGAACTAGTGACGGGACGAAACGGGAAACCCGAATATTTAGACGACTGGGTCACCTTTTGTGCGCCCGACGAGGTGCCGTATCCCTTCGTAAACCGGTCATAGTCTCTCTTAACGTGATTACTCTACGACACGTCTTATTTATAGCGTAACGATACAGACAACAGATCCTTAAATTGTAGATGTCTACGCATATGGCACGGCATGACATTCAATGTATCATCTCGAGTAAGCGCGCCCTTTCGTTGAGCTAGGCAGGCGCCGGGACCTCGTGATTCTGCCTTGGAAAACCGTGAGATTCACTAGTCAAGTCCCGTTTGGCAAACTTCCGAGGCTCGATAACATGCTGGCGGCGACTCGAGACATCACTTGACCATAGTTAGCCTACTAAATGTAGGAACCATATGAACCTGCTTATATGGAACCTTTCCCCACTTCCAAACCCAATGGTACAATGTGAAAGAACCATGCAGCACCAACACTTTTCAGAGTTTCCAAGTGCTTTCACAAACAACTGATAAGAGAGCACTAACAGCAAAAGTACAAAGAGCCAAACAAAAAGCAAACACAACCCCAACCTAGAGACTTCATTTTAAAAAGTGATCATATGAAACACGCTCTACAACAATCAAAGGATTCCCTAACCCTTTTTTTTAAATGATAAGAACATTTGATTTTTAAGAAGGTAGGGAATACCCGCTAATCTTATGGATCGAGTGAAACACGGGCCGGATATTACTAGGTGGCCGAATGTAAAAACTTTTTTCCCTTAATGTTACGAGGAGACAAACTCTTGCCGCACGCCTAATCTGCAAACGCAATCTTTTTTTTTTTATCTCCCGTGTTCAGGGATCAAAGTCATGGTGAAGTGCGATGGAGTGAAGAAAGCATCCGTGGCTACCACGGAGGACGACGGCTCCTTCGAGGCGGAGCTTCCCTCCACCAAGGCCGCTGCCGCCGCCACCACCACTGATGAGGGCAAGACCGCCGCTCCAACGCTGAGCTGCCTAGCCAAGGTTCTTGGAGGGCCCGACCAGCTGTACGCCTCGAGAGATCACATGGTCGCCAAGGTCGTGGAGGTGGAGGGCCGCGACGGAACCGCCACCTCTTACGGCCTCGCCACTCCTCTCGCCGTGTCCACCGCATGCCCTCCGACCAAGGAGTGTGGGGCATACAACATGGTCGGTTCATCCAAGACCATTGATCTCCCCCTCCCTAAAGAGTGGGGCCTGGCGCCATCCAGCTACTACATCCCCTTCATCCCCATCATTGGCATACCTTAGTTAGGGCCAATTATACTAAAATCCCCTACATATAATCCTATAGCCTATATAAATAAATAAATAAATAAATAAATAAATAAATATATGTTATACATATATATATGTAAGTGTATGTTTAGTGCATGTGCAAGTGTTTGTACGAAAGCATGTAGACCCATATGATGGATAGTAAGTGCTAAAAAGCTTTTGCCCCTTATCTTTAATTCGCGCATATGTAATGTTCATGCACGTCTTCTCGCGTAACATCTCTACACACATGTCGTTCCGACATAGCACGATGTGCTTGAGGACGTGTCTCTTTCTCAATGGGAAATTAAAAAAAAAAAAAAAAAAAAAACCAAATCGGGTCTATCTTAGCTGTTGCTCACGTGGGCCCTGCGTGCGGAGCACAGTCCATGGTCATGACCGGCCAGGTTTGAATCTAGGCGACTGTCGCCTGCCCCCCTCGAAAAGGAGTGTCGTTACGATAAGAAAGAAAAGGGACAAGAGAGAGCGAGGGCTGGATTTGGTCTACATGGAGGGGAAAAGGGGCGGAAATCAACGTCCAATAGGCCGCATGGATCCGCTCTGGATCCAGCTTTGCAGAGAGGCGCGGCGGGGGGCCAAGATTGACTGGGTTCGCGGTCGAGAAAAATGATGACGGCTTGCTTAGTTTCTTGACACGGATTCGATGGCGGGGTCGACGCTGCGTTAACCGCGACAAGGAGGAAGAGAAAAGAGGACCAAAGCCCTTCTTCTCACAGTCCCTTTTTCACTCGGATTGAAGGAGGGGTCGTCAAAGTATGTGTTGCTCATTGACAAAAAGCGTGTGTCCCCACGTAAATATCCTTAAATTGGTAATGTTTAGGCCATTCTTGAAATCAAAGGAGAAAAGATTCCGCGGCTTCGAATCCAAAAGAGGAAACTCGAAAGCGTATAACGGTAAAAAAGAGGCTCCTGGTCGAAGATAAACCATGAGAAATTCAAATCTATCCATACGTTTTTCTTGTCGTGACTATACACATCAACAGCACGGCACAGGGACAAATCCAATTGTGCACGAACAGATCCATCCATCTTTCCTGCATTTTTTCTTTTAAGAGAGTATGTTTTCCTAATTTTACTCCATTCAATTTTAAAATTACTATTTAAAAAAAAAAGAAAAGAAAGAGAGAGATAATTCCAAAAAAATGTATAAGTGCCTCATTTTATCAGATAAGAGTATGAAGTAGATCTTGTTTTCAAATAAATGTTTGAAATCACATGTCAATCTCAAAGAAAAGTTCTTAAAGTGATTATGATTATTTTAGATAAGAATCTAACATAACTGACTCGTCGATCGGCAACAAATTCCAATCAATCAAAGATCTTTTCATCCAAATATAATTTAAATTTAAATTTAAATTAAGCTAGATAAAAAGTTAAAAAAGGAAAAATATAGGCTCGAGGGCACTACCCTCACCCGAATCGAGAGAGGGTCGTTGGCCCTTACCTACAGGATGGTGACCTCACTAGCCATCATTGTCGCCCCACTGCCGATAAGGCGGCGACCACAAGCCCTCCTGCCTAAATTTGTCTTCTTATTTTTAAAGTTTTAGTTTTTTTATATTTTTTATGAAAAAAGAAAAAGAAAAGAAAGAACAAGTAAGCAAGAAAAAAGAAGAAATTGCCCTTCACTAGCAAATAAGTTCAGGCTTTTATTTGAAATTGATATGATTGCTTCATACTATTATTTGAAAGAAAATGATGACATTTCATATCATTTTATGTCTTTATTTGAAAGAAAACGAAGGCATTTTGGGCATTTAGTTGAAATATTATCCACTTTTGAGAAAATTGGGTATTTTAATTCTTTATTTGGAATTTAAAAAAAAAAAAAAAAGAAGAAGCCATATTTAGATATGGGGAAAAAAAAAAGAGCGTTCCTTTGTCAAAATAAACGGACAAAATCTGAGCAAAACCTTGTCGTAGAGAGGACAAGACAGGATCATTTTGGGTGGGATCCAAAATCCACGCAATTCTCCCCCAACCCCTTGTGACATCTAAGGTCAAGCGACTTTCAAGGGTCAACGAATCCTTTAAACAAAGGACGAGTCAATAAAGAAATATTAAATATGACCAACAAAATAAAGAAATATTAAATAAATGAAAAGATTCTCTCCCACTGTCTGAAAACGAAGCAAACGCGGAGCGGAACGAGTAAAATCCCCCGCGATATTCTCGAATTTCATTTAACAACCCAAAAATAATAAGAATAAAGAAGCAGCCACAGAAAATAATATTTAAAAAAAAAAGGGATTTTCGACGCAATGCACGATTCCAAGCGCATGCGCGTCTCCTTATTAAGACAAGAAAAAGACGAACGGCTGGCGATGTTTGTCCTTTGGCATACTCACTTTTTTCCTCTCTTTTATTTTTTTTCTATCTTTCTGTTCCCCGAGACTCGGTCTTGTCCATGTGGAGGTGAAGACGACTCATGCCCGATTAATTATCTAGAAAACTTAATTAATATCACGAAAAATATCAAATTAATATATATGTGATAAATATAGAATGAAATCCCAACTATTACTCATCATCCAACTCAATAATTCGACGGAAAATTTAAAGGAAATCAATATCGGGTAAATTTGTCACAAATATACAAGTTTGAAGCAATTAGTTTGGAGTAAACTTATCATCATTATACAAGTTTTGGATTTTTCGTAGTATTAATCCAAAAAATATAAGGTTTTGTTTATTTCATCAAAAATTAATGATTTAAATGACAATTTGTATCACTTATAAACAAAGAATATTTCAATCGTTCACGAAATTTTATTAGAAATAAAACATTTTTTATCGATGAATTATTTAAGGGGGTATAAGTGGTCATTTCAAGAAAATATTTTCCAAATCATCTATCAAGGGGGAAAAGTCACAAAAAATTCCAAACTATGCCTATTGTGACACGTTTTAGGAGGTTATATTATATGATTTTTCCGACAAAATAACGTCGTTTTTATTTCACTTGAGTTATACGGGTGCCTTGTCAACACTGCTTGCAATATGATATATGTGTATGTAGATTTTCAATAATTCTCATCGATAGAACTTTAACGGAGAAAGGTCACTGTGTTACAGAGATATAGTTTGAGATTTTTTGTATTAACAGAAAAAATGAGGTTTACCGTAAATTCGTCATGGCGGATGTAATTCAGAGTCTTTTAAGAGCTTTTATCTGTTTTTTTCGAAAGATAAATGGAGACTGAAGGAGACATAATAGAGATTACTAAGTCCTCGCCCACTATCAAGTTGGACTTGCTCAAGGAGGAGTTAACGAACGATGTGTCTCCACCGAAGCGCAGTATTTAGTGGCCTCTCACTGAGAGCGACAACGGTGATGATTATTATCCTCATTGCACTGGAGAATTTGTTTCCTGGCGGAGGGTTTGTGGGAATGTACCATCCTTTTTTTAAGTCTTTTCCCCCAATTTGCATTATATCCTCCTCTTCATCCTTGCTCTCCTCATCATTACACAACCCATTTTTCCACAAGATTCTCCACATTCTTTGATTTTCCCGAATTCGTCCCCATCGAGCTCTTCCAAAATACCGGTATTGCGCCCACGAGAAGATGACGACAGTGCTTGCTTGTACTTATTATGGTCTTGACGAGATAACGACATGTGAAATTGTGAAATTTTGAGGACTTGGTACTTTTTATGGTCTTAATAGGTAACGACGGATGAATCGGCAGAATTTTGAAGAGGGATATGATTGGGATTGCCCTGGATTCCGAATTGGGTAATGTCGTTTTTGTATTGACTAGCAACCATTTGACGATGTAAGAGGGATTTTCGCAAAAACAACGGTAAAAATGTGAACAGGTATTGACGAGCGAGCCTTATTTATTTTCATTTTTTCTTCGTTTTGCCTAGGACTCTCCGGTCGAGAATAAGTTTAGGAATTGTCGCTTTACGCCCTTTTAGTTATTAAGAAAAAAATCAAAGATACAATATACATAATATATTCGTGAATAGGAATTTCAAATGCCCTTTTGCTGAATTAATTCATACCCTTTAAGCATTTCGTCGCCGAAAGCCACAAAGGCCGCGCGTTCATACAAAGAATGAGATTTCGACTACGCTTTTACATGGATCGGTCCATCATCGTTACAGTGTTGTTCATGTGTTGCATAGCTCGATCGTGCAATTCTAATTTTGGCCTTCTGTGTTTTCCCCGCGAAATAAGAATAAGAAGACGGGGGCAAAATTGGAATCGAGGATTTTTCTCTTGGGACTTGGGAGATGATTGGGCCCAACCCACACGTGCTTTGACCTTTTCGGTGGGGGCGTCTGTACGGCATCCATAACAGAAAATTAAACCATTTACTAAAAAGAGTTCAGCTCCGTTTCCGCGTTCCTGCCCTGCCTACCTCTCTCTCTCTCTCTCTCTCTCTCTCTCTCTAGCTTAAAAATGCGATTTTTATTGTCATTGGAGCTTAAAATGTACTCTGCCACCCGTTCGGTTTTATATGCTCTTTATATAAATGCGATCTATCTTTATTTATCGATTTAAACTTTTGCCATCCGTTCGGTTTTATATGCTCTTTATATAAATGCGATCTATCTTTATTTATCGATTTAAACTTTTGATATTAGATTTTTGTACTAGCCCAAATTTATTTTGCACGTGTAGTGTATTTACAAGGCTCATATGCTATTTGTATATGCACAACCATTTGCCTATCAACTTACCGTTTAAAGTAAGAGAGACTTATTACCTAAATATAGCATCGAGCAAAATGCTCGAGAACACGATATAATCCACTTTCGGAAGGAAACACCTAAAACAAAGAGTATCGTACTCAAAAGGGAATGAACTAGAAAAGAAAATAACAGGAAAATAACGACTCTGCATCGTAAAGCCTTCCCCCGATGAGATACCCTTGATATTGCAAAAGCCTAATTTTGAATATTCCTTCCTTCTCGCTAGAACTTAAGCCTAACTACGTATCGAGATCGGTCTCATAATTCCATCTGGCTCAAGAATGCCTTGAAATATATTAGAGCACATCACGAATTCCGCATAATTGAATCAATCACCAAGATTGACCCTAAATTATCGTATTCATCGTTGTTAGACAAAGCAAGAGAATCCATGGTTCTTGGCAATTCTCTCGGGTAGACGACAACATCGCGTTTTAGGAGCATCTAAACACTTATTGAGCTTCCCTATCGTTCAATTAACCCAACAACCGAAAAAAGGAAGTTGTATCAGAGACGGAACATTAAAGGTGAGAATGGTTTAAGGGTAAAATCTGGAATTTGAGAATCGGACTGATAAAAATCTGTTCGATTCTAAATTCCAAGATATGTAGGGTATGTTTCAAGTTTTAAAAATTGAGGAATTTTTTTGACAATTAGGTTCCAAATTATAGGTGGATGGAGCCCGAAACCTGTAATCTATAATTCGAAAAAAAAAATTGCACTTTTATTAATTTATGTCTTCGTGCAATCCTACAATATTTCATAGCATTCAATCATGAGTATTTAGTTTAAGCTTCTTTTCATGACTAAAACTTTTGCTTTATTAATAAGTTATAGTCAATAAATTGGAACAGCAAATGGTGGTCATTAAATGTAATAATTTGTTATAATTGTTTAATTAATATAATATATGTAAAATCTGAATAGATCCTGAAATTGATCATGAAACTTATGATATAATGAATTTTAGATTTCAAATTTCAGATTCCAGATTCCAGATTCCAGGATATGCAATTTATGTCTTGAGTTCTAAAAAATAGAGTATCTATTTCGAGTAGGTCTGGGGGGAATTTCTCACCCTTGCAGAGCATGTGACTCCAGCAAGCACCGGCTAAAAGGACTAGAAGCTGACTTGTTCAAAAGGCGTGGGGCGCTCCGGTGTGATGCATATGGCCCTCCTCTCGCTTTTTGGCCCTAAGATAGATAGATAAATGAGAAAGGTTCGGAGCGATTTTGCCTGTTGGACATAAAGGCATAGTCCCCTTTTTCTTCCACGTAACCGCGTGAAAGTTTCCACCAATCCCCAAACGCCTCCTCCCCCACCATCCATCCCCTCCTGCCCTCTCCTCTATATATAACCTCTGCAGCCTGTCCCTCTGTCTCTCTCTCGCATCGACCCCTTTTGAGTACCGTACTCCCCTCCTTTTATTCATGCAAGTCTAGCAGGTACTGACCAGAACATCAATCAATTGGCGTACGACCAGGAGCAAGGATGGGGGAGCTTCCGCTGGGCTACCGCTTCTACCCGACCGAGGAGGAGCTCGTCTCGTTCTACCTGCGCAACCAGCTCGAGGGGCTGAGGCAGGACATGCACCGCGCGGTGCCCGTCCTCGACGTCTACGACATCGACCCCTGGCAGCTCCCGAGTATGCTCGATCCCCTCTGGTCTTTTCTGATCTATTTGCTTCGCTCGCAGAATGGCGGGGGGGCCTCTTGTCTTTTTTTTTTTTTTTTTTTTTTTTTTTAATGGGGTGTGCTCATTTCGGTTTTCGCCGTGATGGTGATGACGATTGCAGGTCTCGCGGGGCAGCTGTGCCACAGGGACACCGAGCAGTGGTTCTTCTTCGCGCCGAGGCAGGAGAGGGAGGCGCGGGGAGGGAGGCCGAACCGGACCACGGCCTCCGGGTACTGGAAGGCCACGGGGTCGCCCGGGTACGTGTACTCGTCGGATAACAGGGTGATCGGGGTGAAGAAGACCATGGTGTTCTACAAGGGGAAAGCGCCGACGGGGAGGAAAACGAAATGGAAGATGAACGAGTACAGGGCCATTCAAGAAGAGGCCAATACTTCAAACATTGCCATTCCTAAGGTCTGCGGTTTGTTTGTGCTCTGTTCTCTCGAAGATGCCCGAGCGACAGTGTTCTTGAACTACTTTTCCTTAAAAAAACTGAACGTGAAAGCAATTCTCAGATTTCTTTTTTAAAGGCAAACTGCTTTTGTTCTTGCATCGCTTTCCTCGAATAGCAGTCAACGAAAGTGGGAACGGATTAGAGAATAGAAAGCAGTCTTTCAAATAATACTTTATTGTTTTCACTTCCAAAAACAGAGCATAGTCTCTAAGAAGCATCTTCCCGGCAAGATCCTGGCTTTCGAGCCCACTAACCGCTTCGCTTTTTCCTTTCCGTCCACAGCTGCGGCACGAATTCACCTTGTGCCGAGTGTACGTGATATCAGGAAGTTTCCGCGCATTCGATCGCCGCCCGCTCGAGGCGGCGGAAAGGTCTGCAGGGCCTAGTAACCGCAATTTGCCGGATGAAGCTCAGGCTCGACCCAACGAACGCCGGGGAACCTGGGAGCGGAACACAGCAACCGCTGTGGGATTGGGAGCAACTGAATTGGTCATGATCGAAGCTGCGCAAGGTGGGGCAGCCTAACTGCTAGAAACTCAGGCTAGGAGACCCAAGGAGAGGGCATGATAAGAAGCCGAATCCGCAGCTCAACTTCAACCAGTTGCCAGACTATTTTTTCTGCCTTCCTTTTCCGTGGGCAGATGACGAATAATAACGGAAGCTGAAAGATGCAAGACCTGCTTTTGTTTTGACTTGAAAGACGTAGAAATTCTTACCAGTAGTGATTGAATATTTAGATGTAGGACATGCTTTTCCTTTGACTTGTAAGCTGTAGAAATTCTTTATGTTAGTGACTGAATTTTCAAACCAACTGTGCCGCGTTGAGGATCTTAGCTAGCGCTTAAGACTTTCATACGTTTCTGACAGAGGAACTGGTCTTCCCTCTTCTCTTCCACTGGCCAGTTGAAATCAAGAAAATCAAATGCGTATCATAGGCAAAAATTTGACTTGCTTTGCCTGCAAAATGGCGCACTTGGAGATCAAGTTGCCTTCGAGTCAACCTCTATCCGAGACGCCACTAGAAGAGGTCAATTTGATGAAATCTTGACACGAGAGGAGAGCAAGGGCTGTTAGGTGCTTTTGCTGCTTCCTGGATTAGAGCTGCCATAGAAAATTCAAAGTACAAAACTCAAACTGGTCAGATCTCTCCCAATTCTACACATCAATATTACCAAAAAGTCCAAAATCCTGCTGCCCATCTGGACATTGAACGAGGGCCTACGAGATGAATTCTATCTTTCAATCATCGTCACCGAACCCCACATAGCCTTCTTGAGGTCATTAACGTGCGCGCGGAATCAGTCGATGATCCGGTAAATATCATGGAAGATGGCAGGTGACGCCATCAGTGACGAAGCGAGGCAAGAAAGTTGGATTAGAGCTGCCATAGAAAATTCGAAGTACAAAACTCAAACTAATCAGATCTCTCACAATTTACACATCAATGTTACCAAAAAATCCAAAATCCTGCTGCCCATCTGGACATCGAACGAGGGCCAATGAGATGAATTCTATCTTTCAACCATCGTCACTGAACCCCACATAGCCTTCTTGAGGTCATTAACGCGCGGAATCAGTCGCTAACCGGTAACCTCAGTGAAATAGCGCAACGCAATGATCAGGCAGATGTCATGGAAGACAGCAGCTGACGCCATCAGTGACGAAGAGTCGGAAGCAAATTTTCAGTTTGATACGCACAGCTCCTGCAGGGGGTCCGCATATATCAGGACTTTCTTGTATAATCCTATCTACATTTTCAAGAAACCCATTAGTAGTTCTTAAGAGATTTGAACTTTGTTCTTCACTAGACTTAAATCTACGCATCAAAATCAACACACGATAGCCTCTGCCTCGAGCTATCAAGTTTCAAAGAAGCAAACTTCATGGCACGAAACAGCACCCCCTCTCAGGCATTCCTTTCATCACCAATCCCCCAATAACCAAGGACACAATACCCTCCGAATCAGCTGCGCATGCCGGTTAAGTTTAAGATCGCCTTCTCAAAATTCATAAAGCGTATAAACCCCTCCGCCATAACCAAGGCTGCTCCACTCCCACCGAAGCAGATCAAAACCCAGAATTCTTCTTTCCTTTTAAGTTCACACAGCACAATTCGTAGGTTCAAGAGCTAAAAAGAGTTGAAACAGCGAGAATTCACGAGAAATCCACAGAGAGCTAAAGATAAAATAGAGAGAGTCGTAGCAGGAAACGGTCAGAGGGTCGTGAAAGGAACCATATTTATTATCCCTGCCACCATTTCGAGACTTTCTTGCAGCGAAGTCGTCCCTCTCGCTCGATGCGTGAGTCGTTGCTGTCGTGTTTGTTTACTGGGATTGTGCTATTCCTGTCCAGGGTTTAGTCCTTCCCCACTCTTCTTGTTTGCCTCTGCTTGTCCCTTGCTTTTGATGCTTCTATTTATCCAAAGAGATCCCGTCCTATTCAATGACATACAATCTTATCCTCTCAAATGAACGAATAGAATAAAGACACAAATCCCAATCTCGTTCTTCTAGCCTGTTCGCTATAGAAAAAATCTCAAATTTCTTTCTTAACTATGTTTAAGTAAAGTCGAGTCGAAACAAGTTTTGTCATGTAAATTATTTCACAATTCATAACCACCGATCCCTAAAGTTTGATTGTTGATTTACGAATCATAGAATTTAGTGCATTATATGAATGCAAAAAAGCATATCTATCTGGCTAAAATATTGGGATATACAACATATTTTATATGTATGTTTTCTTAAAATTGTGTAAAATTAATTGAAATTATTTGCCGTGAGTAAGGTAAATTGCTTGTCTTTTAGTTAGTTTAATTGAATTCTCCTATAAAAGTCAAGATCCTGCAAAAAAAAAAAAAATACAATACTTAAAAATAAATATAGGTACCACTCTTCCAATATGGAAGGGGGAGGTGAGGGTTCAAATCCTCACATTCTCGGGAATGGGGTGGAGACGCGTACGTTTAGGAGTGGGTTTTACTCACTCCCCCCAAAGCAGCAAAAAAGAAAAATGAGTGTAGAGTGTAGAGTAGGAAGAGACCGAAAAAAAAATGAATATAGGTATATCTAAACGGCCAGTAAATTTGTAATGGCAAGTGCATTATTCATTTTTTTTTTTGAACCTCCGCACGCGCTGCGGCGGTGGAGAAAAACCCCTGGAATGGGCGACCCACCACCCCCGACAACCCACTTAAGACGCTTGAGGACGCCGCAGTCAACTTTCCACGCCTAACAAACGGAACTGGGGGTACCATCCGGGGATTCGAACTTCCACGCCCAGCTTTGATAGGGGTACCGCTTGACCAACGACGCCACCGCCACGGGTGGTGTGCATTATTCATTTTTGTTTCGAATTTCTCCGTAAATTCCGGAAAATAGGAAGCACGTGCTCCTCACGTGCGCCAGGTTCCCCACGCCCACGGCACGATCCTCTTCCTCGTCCGTCTCCTTTCCAATGTTCGCCGAGCATCATCGAAGCGACCGTCCGTCCTCCCCTCCCCGATCGCGCATGAGGTTTCCTCCGAGATCCGGCTGATCGACTTGGGGGGCGATGGCGATTCTGTACGCGGTGGTCGCCCGGGGCACCGTCGTCCTGGCGGAGTTCAGCGCCGTCACCGGCAACACCGGCGCGGTGGCGCGCCGGATCCTCGAGAAGCTCCCCTCGGAGGCGGACTCCAGGCTCTGCTTCTCGCAGGACCGCTACATCTTCCACATCCTGAGATCTGACGGCCTCAGCTTCCTGTGCATGGCCAACGACACCTTCGGAAGTGCGTTCCTCCTCTGCGATCCGATTCGTCTCTCTCCTCCTCGCTTTGTTTCGCTGCTTGTGGTCGTGCTCTTCGGTCTTAGATTGGCGCGGTCCGATGATCCGTTCGCGCAATTTTGTCTTTACTCGATTTCGAGCTCGTTGAGGTTAGCGTAGAGAGTCCGATTGGGGAATCTTGACGCGTTGCCGGTTGTCTGAACCGGAAATAGAGGAGGGGTTTTGGCTTGTTGATGTTTGACAAGCAGGACAAGAATTAAGACGCTATGCAACGGGCTTTCGTAGAAATGCGGGTTTTTTATGATGATTTGCTGGAAAAGAGTTAAACTTCGGTGATGATTGAACTTTTCAGTCCTTAGGGCTCTTGTGAAGATTGAGGCTCCGCTTATCTGTTTGGTTAATTGTTTCCTGAACATGATTACCAAAATGGTCGTATTAATCTTGCTGTTTCTCCTCGTGGGGAAAATTTAGCATGTTAAACATATGGAGCGATGATCATTCGAATAGACTTGAAATATGCAATGGTAGGAGATACGGTGACTAATGAATTGTAGCTTTCTTGTTACTCATGTCGGAATTGATTAGTTCAATGTTGCTGAATGAACTCCAAAGAGTATAATCATCTTCATCTAGAGGCTACTATTGGGATATCACAGTTTTTTAGATTTAGACTTTTCCCTTCAATTAGAACTTGAAGAGGAGGTACCTTTCTCTACTTTGTTTGTGCCTGAATATGTCCAGTGATCAAACACTCCTCTTGTGATCTCAGTCTGGTGTGTTTTACCAGATTTTAACCTGCTTAATGACTTCTTCCATCTACCTATTCCAACTGATCTCGGGAGCTCTAAGCCTCTAACTTAAGATGATTCGTCAATTATACCTAAGTTAGTCTACGAAAAGGCTCTTCCTCTTCGGCTGGGTTCGATGTGGTATGAACGCGGCTTTCACACAATATATAATTTTAGCATTGTGCACTGTAGCATGTATAAGGAACAATGTGTATCTGTGATACTGTACTTATTTTTGTACAAGTTTAGGTTGCAATGGCTTTCATTTTTGTGGGTTAAAGAATTCATAGGGGCTCTGTTGAGATTGTAAATGCGAAGTTGCACATAGTAAGTTGGACGATCACTTGTCTGTATTTCTGATTTACATAGCCATTATCTCTTTCCCATCTTCTGAGCTGCTGCAAACTGCAGTAGTCTCCTTGTTTGCGTCATGCAAATCTGAATTTTAGATTTACTTATAGATGCGCTGTCATTTATTTTAGTATTATTAGTTTGCGTTATTCACATTTGCATTCATATGAATGAATTTCTGAAGCTTGCACTTGGTACTGATTCAGGGAGGATTCCTTTTTCATACTTGGAAGACATTCAGATGAGATTCATGAAAAATTATGGCAAAGTTGCACACTTTGCACCTGCATATGCCATGAATGATGAGTTCTCTAGGGTTCTGCATCAACAAATGGAATTCTTCTCTAGTAACCCCAGTGCAGACACTCTGAATCGGGTCCGGGGCGAAGTTAGCGAGGTAAGTACCATTCATCTATTGACAAAGATACAATTTCTAGCTAAACATGATTCTTTGCAACTGTCATCTGTATTAGGGTGGGAGGCTACTTTTGTAGCCGGTAGCATAATTTGACTGTAGAATATATAAGCTACATTCTTCATGTTCCATCAGTTGATGTTAATTGGTCAAATTATATGTGTGCCAGCGCATGCCTGTGGCTGCTGGTGTTGCTTCTGCCGCAGGCCCTTTCTTTTTTTTTTTTTTTTCCTTTTTTGTTTGATGGGGGCGAGGGGGCGCTGTTTCTTTTGTGTGCTCATGTGCCTTGTAGCTGTTGGGGTTAGCATATGGGTAGGTGGGTGGATTGTCTTGGGTTTTAATATATATCTGCAATTTTGCATTCAGATGCGTACTATAATGGTGGATAACATTGAGAAGATACTGGACAGAGGTGACCGAATTGAGCTACTTGTTGACAAGACTGCTACAATGCAAGATGGTGCCTTTCACTTCAAGAAACAGTCCAAGCGCCTTCGTCGAGCTTTGTGGATGAAAAATGCAAAGCTTTTGTAAGTAAATCATGTTCCTGCTTATAGGGCTTTAATACACCTTTAGGGTCCTGTTACTCTGGATATAGAATTTTCTGGAAGCTGACAAGAACTTTTCGCGGTACTGATCAAGATGAGAAATTGAGAAAGGACAAAAAGAAAATATAAAAGTTAAAGATTCCATATTTGGGTTGGGGGGTGTTTTTCTTTCTAACAATTGGGAAATGTTTCTTGAAATAATAAACCTTGGTTTGTAGTTTAGTTGGTGAGATTTAGGTGTTAATGACTCTTGAGCATCTAGAATCACTTCTCATAACATATTGCATGGCTAACAGGCTGCATATGGCTATAGATAAATGGGCAGTAGATGTCCACTAGGTTGCCTGGTGGGAATCTGTCTGAATTAAGGTTGGCCGTTCTATTTTTTTTCTTGGCTTGCATTGCCCTGAGTGCAGGATGATAGGTTGTTTGTGTCCTTGTACAGTTTGTGGTCTAACTCGGGAACCAGTTGGGAATGGCCCAGTCGGTTCTGATCCAGGTTGAATTCAGGCCGAACCAGTCCGGTTCTCAGTCTCAAAATCCTAAAACTGGCCTTCATATGGTTTGGTTTGCGGTTCTTATGTCAAAACCCCGGATTCAACTTTGGACCTGACCAACTGGGCTGGTTCCACAATTTATCCTGTTTAGAACTGATTTTGTGTAACTTATTAGCATATGTAGCAAGGCGTAACCAAAAGAATGAAATCTGTGACCTTGTGTTTGAAGTATGCGTATAAGACCACTAAACTAACATGACATCACTTGTCAAGGGCTAGAAAAAATAGTACACAATATCAATTGTTTGATTTTTAAAAAACAAATTCTCAAGTACAATTTGGCAACCAGCCTAAACCAACCGGTTTGGTTCCAGGCCTGTTCCAAGTAAACCGGTTCAGTTCCTAATTTGAAGGTTTTGTAATTGGGTCTTACAAGGTAGGTTCCAGGTTTTGGTCTTTGAACTGATGCACTCTGAAAATAATCACCTCTACCTCTACCCCTACCTTCTACTGTCTCTATCCCAACATAAGGAGTCTGTGCTGAAGTTGATGTAAGACTGGATCATCTCTATAATTGTGCTGCATCAATATGAGCCAAGTAAAAGAGTCCTAAATATGCCATTTGAGTACTTGGCTGTGCTTCATATGTCGAATGATAAGTTCTTTGATGTGCATTCGACAATATTTTCCTCTCCGGTTGCTGTCCAAGTAGATACTCTGGGAACTTTCACTTTCTATATTAAATTTATGATGGGGGAATTTTGGCAGAAGGAATGTACATGTTCACTTAGTGTATTATATCTAGACAGATGGTTGTCCAACTCTAAGCTGTTGAAATTTATGAATCCCGTTTATTACAAAAGAAGAAAGTTTTCATATTTAAGGTTGGGAAGGAAACTGCAAATGCAAGTCCAACTCAATTTATTAATTGCTGCACTGACAGCATTCTCAGGTGATAGTTATGCTGGACTGGGTTCCTAGGCTAGGAAAGATGCAGGTTATATAGGTTTGCTTTCAAATGATAAAAATGCTCTCATTCATCGGCAGCTGCACCAACATTATACTGCTTTCTCCCCCCAAGTCCCAGAGGTGGGGATGGAACACCCGACCTCGCTATTCTTAAATGGGAACGTTGGACTAGTGGCAGTGGTTACAATATAGCGCTTAAGATCTATATCCTGGACTGCTTGAATTGTCATTAAATTTATGCTTCTCTTTGTGGCAGGGCACTGTTAACATGCTTGATTCTTGTGCTGCTTTACATTATTATTGCTGCTTGTTGTGGAGGCATCACTCTACCCAACTGCAGATCTTAACCTCTATAGTTGCTGGTGTTGATCTCCGGTAAGTATATATGCCATGGGTGATATTTGGGTCACATTCAGGGTCCTATTTGTATCTTGAAAAGTGCTTAAATGGAATTATGATGCGCCACTCTCTGCTACATATCACCCTGTTGGGAGGTGCTATTCTGGTTTTTGGGGAGTCTGATGGGGTCCATCGCTTCCATTTTCTTGATGAGTTTGTTGTGTATTGTCACGGGGCATCTCTACACTGATGTAAATAATGTACTTGTTTATAGCTGACAGTCGAGCTTTTGCCTTTCGCATTCTTATGATATATGAGATGGATTGTGCAAAATGAGTTCTATCAATAATAGATTTCCCCATATGTTGTCTTTCACCTACTGCAATTGGCTAGTTTTTTACTCGAGTCAAGCTGTCGATTGCATCAGAGGAGCTGGTCACCTGGCTCTACTCTATGTAGCATCTTTCTTTACAAGTTCTTCTAACAGGTGCATATACATGCATGGGCATTGCCTGAAGCCTAATCATGCAACTCTGTCCCCGTCCATGTTCTCTTCCTACCGAAGACAATCTATTTCCCAATAGACAAGGAATAACACGAATAAGAAAGAGGAGGACTTGGTGAAGGCCCCGATGGCTCCTTAAACGGGCTTGCTTTTTCCGTGGAAGGTAAAAGTCGCAATGTCTTTGTGTCACCACTGTGAAATCACAGCTCCTGGGCTTGCTTGTAGTCGTTACATGTTGAAAAGTTATGAAGACCATTCAAATCACCAACCGAATCGAACTGAACTAATTGGACCGGATCTTCTAGTTTGATTCTAACTGAACCAAGCCTTGAAAATGTGTCGTGCTGCCTACTAGTTTTAATTATCTTTGTCATCCTTTCCTCTTAAATGGCGGAAGATTACATACGCATTTTGCATGAGCTTACGATTTGTTATGCAGATAGGGTTTGGTCTGTCCTTTGAAAATATTGCTCTTTCTAAGCTATTTTTAGTGGGTTTGAGCTCGTGAAAATACAAAATGAGGAAGAAAAGGATTAAAAAAATTTTCCAAAATCGATTCGGTTCCGTCTGATTTCCAACTCCACTTGGTTTGGTCTCACTTTTGATCGTGACACAATTTATTCACGAATGCGTTCGGACAGGCTGAGGTGCGTTCGGTACCGCGGCCTGAAGTGGGTCCCGGTGGGGCACGTTCTTGTCCGGCGTCCGGACAACACCTGTCACCTCGCCGGGCCAAACGCACCACCAGCAACAGCACCAGTTACTAGTCAGGTGTATCTCCGGGTGCTGCATCCACTGGCTATCCTCCTCTTTTTTCGGCAATTGCTCTGTCCACTTCCCCCATTATTTTACTCCGGAACTAGACGGTAGGTCGTTCGAAACTATAGCGCCAAAAAACGATCATGGAAGCATCCTTCTCCCGTCGCTCCTCAAGATTCCTCTCTCCCTTCCTCCCGTATTTCAACCCCCTCTCTTTCTCTGTCCCTCCCTCCTCCTCCTCCACTGCCGCAATCTTCGGTCTCTTTCTCCCTCTCAATGGCGGCGGTTCTCGGACTACCCACACTGCCGCCGGCAAGAACCAGCTACTTCCCCCCCTCGCCCGCCCCTTTCCTCTCTCCTCCGAAGACCCGGAGGCTCAACCAGGCGACCCGGGTCGGCAAGTTCGGAAATTTCCTCGAGTTGAAACCCGAATCGACGGCCCCCCAGCTCCTGGAAGGGTTCGATTCTGATCTCCCGTGGTTTGCCTCCGGCGACCGGCGTCGCTTCGACGTGGTCGTCGTCGGCGCCGGCCCGGCGGGGCTGCGGCTGGCGGAGCAACTCTCGCGCCGCGGGATTCGGGTGTGTTGCGTCGATCCCTCCCCTCTTTCCGTGTGGCCTAACAATTATGGGGTCTGGGTCGACGAGTTCGAGGGGTTGGGGCTCGTGGATTGCTTGGACAAGACGTGGCCTATGGCTTGTGTCTACATTGATGACGGGAAGGCCAAGTATTTGGACCGGGCTTATGGTCGCGTCGGTAGGGAGAAATTGAAGACGAGACTGATTGAAGGGTGTGTCTCCACTGGGGTTAGATTCCACAAGGCCAAGGTGTGGAAAGTGGAGCACGAGGAGTTCGAGTCGTCTGTCGTGTGCAGTGACGGCGTCGAGCTGAAAGCGAGCTTGATCGTCGATGCGAGTGGCTTTGGGAGTACTTTCATTGAGTATGATAAGCCGAGGAACCATGGGTATCAGATTGCACATGGGATTTTGGCCGAAGTAGATGAACACCCTTTTGATTTAGATAAGATGGTTCTTATGGATTGGAGAGATTCCCATCTCGGGAATGAGCCTTACTTGAGAGCCAACAACTCGAGACTCCCTACTTTCTTGTATGCCATGCCCTTCGATTCGAGCTTAATATTTCTGGAAGAGACTTCATTAGTGAGTAGACCGGTGCTAGCCTATTCTGAGGTAAAAAAAGGATGGTGGCAAGGTTGAGGCACTTGGGGATTCGGGTCAGAAGAGTGTTGGAGGATGAGAAATGCTTGATCCCCATGGGAGGTCCTCTCCCGAGAATCCCTCAGAGTGTGATGGCTATTGGCGGTACGTCCGGGATCGTCCACCCATCAACTGGGTACATGGTGGCTCGGACACTAGCTTTAGCGCCGGTTCTAGCTGAGACAATTGCAGAGTGTCTTGGCTCGACCCGGATGATTAGAGGAAGGCCACTTCACCATAGAGTATGGAATGGCCTGTGGCCAGTTGACAGAAGGTGCACTAGAGAGTTTTACCACTTTGGAATGGAGACTTTGTTGAAACTCGACTTAAATGGGACTCGGAGGTTCTTTGATGCATTCTTTGATTTGAACCCGTATTACTGGCATGGTTTTCTCTCCTCGAGGTTGTCCATTGGGGAGCTTTTTATGTTGAGTTTATCCTTGTTTGGACATGCCTCCAGCCCATCCAAGTTTGACATCATAACAAAGTGTCCTGCTCCTCTGATTAAAATGGTGGGTAATCTAGCTCTTGAAACAATATAAGGACAGAGGATCGAAGCAAATTTATGACTCTTCTTGTACGAGGTGAGGCAATGGGCTTATCTGGACTTTGTGCCATGTATATCGAGATTACAGTGAAGAACGCATCAGACAATCTTCTTGTTTTTGTGTCTATTGCTCAATAAGATTAAGATCAGTTTTAGTACCGTCCTTGTTAGTTACACATTACATGTCAAGCTTTGCAGTTGGAGTTGCTGTTTGTTTAGTGTCAATACTTCTCTTTTAACCATGAATTCAAGATATAAAAGAAAACACAGGCCACAAAATATCAGAGAGAAAGACTCTTCTGGCCAATCAATCACATGACAACCTCGATTTGGGTTGGTCTCATTAGATTAAGCACCTGCTGACTGTAATCTGTTATTTGTAGGAAAGAGGTCAATTCATTTAGACAGGCAAATGACCCAAAACAGGTGGACTTTATTTACTAGGACAGCTGTTGGTACAACAAGCTTCATTCTGATGATATACACAGAACATGCAGGCTGCCTAAATCTGATGAGTAGATAAACTCCGCTTGATGTTTACCAGTCAAAAGGTGATGTTGCACATTAGTCTTGCACATTAGCTGGCTGGAACGCATCTCCATTGTGGGCGGAGGAACTGGATGGAGGCCATTGGTGGTGATGGGTACACAGGTCCATAAGTTGGAGAAGGAAGTAATGGTGGCTGTGCATAAGTTGGTGTAGGTGGCACTGGATACATTGGAGGCCTCTGTGTTGGTGATGGCTGCGTTGAGACTGGCGGTGGTGATAAGTCGGTGGTGGTCTTCGAGATGGTGGAGTCCTTGTAGGTGGATGGGGGGATGGGTATACATACGTGTCTTGGTGGAGACACTGGGTGCCTATGTTTTGGATGTGGTGGTTTGTGCACTGGTGGCCGGTGTCGAGGAGAAGGAGGCCTTTGGGTGGTTGGAAATCTTGGAGGTGTATGAGTGGGAGGAGAGGATGGGGAAGGTCGATGTGTGGGTGTCGATGGCCTTTGCAAGGGTGGGGAGGTCGGTGTTGGATATGTTGGCAGCAGCAATACTGGAGGTTGATATGTAGGTGATGGGGGTGGTTGTGTTGGTGGTGGATATGTAGGTGTTGGAGAAGGTGGGGTTTGATATGTAGGAGGCGGTGGTGATGGATATGTTGGTGGTGGTGAAGGCGGAGATTGATAGGTCAAAGGCAGGGGTGGTGAAGATGGAGGTAGATATATTGGAGGCTGAGGATGTGGTGATGTTGGTGGAGAAGGCGGGGGTGGTGAAGGAGGTGGGGGTTGATAAAGAGGTGGAGGCACTAGTGGCGAAGGATATACAGGTGGTGGAGGTTGATAACTAGGAGGAGGTGGTGGTGATACCAGAGGTGGAGATAGCGGTGGTGGAATAGGTGGAGGCAGTGATGTTGGTGAAAGAGGTGGGGGAGGTGTTGAAGGAAATACAGGAGGTGGAGGTGATGCTAATAGTGGAGAAGGTGGAGGCGGTGATGGATCAGTAGGTGATGGAGACAGCGGAGTTCCATAACTAGGAGAGGGTGGCAATGTTGGAGAGGGGGGATATATAGGTGGTGGAGAAGGTGGGGGTGAATAAGTAGGAGGAGGAGGAGGTGAAGGATGTATGGGTGGTGGAGAAGATGGAGGTTGATAAGTAGGAGGGGGAGGGGGTGATGGTAACGGAGAAGGTGGAGGTTGGTAAATAGGAGGTGGTGGTGAAGGATATGAAGGTGGTGGAGAAGGTGGAGGATGATAAATTGAAGGTGAAGGCGGCGATACTGGTGGAGAAGGTGGAGGAGAAGGAGGAGGTTGATAGCTAGGAGGTGGGGGTGGTGAAGTTGGTGGTGGATAAGGAGGGGGAGGAGGAGAAGGTGGAGGTTGATTAGTGGGCGGAGGTGGTGATAAAGTTGGAGGAGACGGGGGTTGATATGTAGGAGGCGGACTTGGTGTTGGATATGCCAGCGGTGGAGAAGCTGGAGGGTGGTAAATCAGAACTAGGGGAGGTTGATTAGTAGGAGGTGTAGGTGGACTGAGAACTGGTCTTCTATGAGGTGGTCGAGACACTAGAGGACAGTGAGTTGGGACTGGAGGCCTGTGCACGGGAGGCGGGCTTGGTCGCCTTTGAGGAGGTGGTGGATTTACATGTTGTATGTGAAGTGGTAGAGCACATCGAGGTTCCGGCGGTGCTGAGCAAACCGCTCTCCAGGGAGATGGAGGATGTGACGGCGTAGGGGGTTGATATACTGGTGGAGTTGGTTGAGCAACTCGCGGAGGTGGTGCTGATGGACGTTGAGGAGATCCATATATTGGCGGTGCTCGAGGTGTTGAAGCTGGTTGGCCCGTATTTGACGGCGCACCGTGCCGGGGAGGAGCTGATGGCGGCGAACGTAAGACAGGATGTGATCCATAACCCGGATAAGGCGTTCTAGATACTGGCGGTACTGGGGATCTGGGTGCTGCTGTTGGAGGCGGATCAGCCACGAGGACTGGCGGAGGTGGCGGATGGCCTCTGTAATACGATGCAAAGGATGAACGGGTGGAGGGTTTGGAGGAGTTGAAGGCCGGTCCATTGTTATCCTGCCGATCACTCGCTACAGCACTGAACAAGATGATTAGGATGTACACAACAATGCCTTCCTTCAACAGTGAAACGCTCAAACTCACTCTCATTCTGGGCGGGAAGCTAAAATGCAGGTAAAATGGCCGAGCTTTTGTATGCCACTGAAGCGGCCATGATTAAAGGACGGGATGAACTCAATGACCAGGACCATCTTCAAGATCTGGACTCAATATCAGGAGGAGATGCCGGCATCTTTCGGCATGCAGGTAACGGTTTCGCGTCGATACCAGTCCAGACGCTCGGTGAATCTCCCGGTTCTTCTTTCAACCCGTGTCGAGTATTTCCGTTGAATGGAAGACAAATGTTAGAACGGCCCTCCCCTAAAATGCTCTGTGCTGTCTTCCGTTCTCTCAGCTTTGTCGATTAAAGCACGGGGTTCCTAGTCGTCTCCATATGAATGCAGTCCACTGCTTCTGATGTCGCGACCTCTTTCTGAATCTTTTTCCGGGTTAGCTTCCCCGTGTTATACATGGAGGAAGTTCGGCATGAGGGCGACGATTAGCCAAAACGGGCAACATGATTAATGAAACTGGGTAGGGGTCAATCTGCCTTGGTTTGTCATGCAAATCACTCGCCTTTGGCATGTTCATTAAATCTGCTGACCGTTTTGGTCGAATTTCCATATGTTCCAGATTACATGCTTTATTTGCTTGTTGTTTGGCAATTGCCCATTATGATCTTCTGCTGGTAGAATTATGCAAGCCGTCCTTTCATTTCTGAGGTCAGGCAGTGGCTTGATTCTTCTGGCATGGCAGCCATGCTTTTGCAAAGAGCATTCATTTGACTTTGATGCTGTGAAAATGTAAGTGACATAGGCAGATCTTCATGGATGAAAACGGCAGATTGCTTGCGTTGTAAAGAATAGGAGTGCTCGTGAAAAGAACCAACGAAGAAATAAAAATAGGAAACAGTGAAATCGACGTGTTATCATGTTCCGTATTGTTGAAGTAATGATTTGTATAAAGTAGATTTGACAGGAGCACATTCCAAGAAGCCCGTCTAGCTCAGTCGGTAGAGCGCAAGGCTCTTAACCTTGTGGTCGTGGGTTCGAGCCCCACGGTGGGCGATGAGTTCTTTTTCTTTTTATTCTCTTTTTTTTCCTTTTTCTTTAAAAAGGGTTTTTTATTTTAACCATTTATGTTTAGGAAAAAACTAAAATAAAAAATAAGGGCAGGTTTAGCTGAAACGTTCGATATCTTGAATCATCAAAAGTATATAATATATGGATTTCAAGGATATTTTGCTAAGTTTTGGTGGTACCTAAGATCAAGTTTGGGGTTGACGGGAACCTAATAATTAGCACTCAAAAATTTTTTCTCTCTGTGTTAGGCTGTTACCCAACAACATAAAATAATCAGGTCTTTTTTAGAAAATAAAAAGGAGTTTATGCTGATAGTGATTTGTTTGTGCGTAATAAGAAATATGACTCTGTTTGTATTTACTCTTTTGGGGGCCAGAAGAATGGTGATGATGGTGCCATGCTTTAAAATGGAATTAGTAGCATTTCATTTTTGTCTAAATGTTATAAATGCTTGAATTCTAATGTTTGGATTTAATTTATCGAAGCCCGTTGATTGAAAATGAGTGGCTTTTAAACGAACACGCCCAATCAAATTCACCAGCAAGTGCCTTGGCGATGACCTTTTAAGTCCAAACAATGGCTTAATTGCCTTATGTGATTGTTTAACGCGATTTGAGGAGAGTTCATCGTGGCAATTGTTGTTTAAAAGAGGCGACACTTTTACCATGGATAGTTCAATACCTCTTATGAGTTATACTTCAATTGTCACCATCACTAGTGATTTATACCCTCCACCTAGAATCAATTACAGTAAGTGACTTATTAAAATTTAAAACTATTAGATTCCCATCAATTACAGTAATTGACTTGCGGTAAAAGAGAGCAGGTGGTATAACAAAAAATGTGTTAAAGGTACAAGATTGATGTAATTGATCAAGTACCTGAGACAGGATTTGCTTCTTTTGCTAAGATCAGTTTTTGGCGTTAAGCGTGTCTCTCGAGTGGTGATTGGCATGTAAGTCATCAAGGCAATTTGTACCGTGTTCCAATTTCCTTTTTTAGTGTGATATTTAGCTTCATGATGTGGTTCAATTTGTAGATACGCAGTGTGGTTCAATTTGTAGATACACAGAGCCCTCATATATTCAAATGGAAAAAATTTTGATGTCTACTTGCTCCGTGAGCAGTTCATTCTATCAATTACTCGTACGTGGAAAATATGATTTGACTCTCATTAGACACCATATGATATGACTCTCATTAGACACCAACAAAATACAATATGACTCGCGAGATACCAACAAAAGCAAAACCATAAGCTGCTTCTGGCATTGGTAAAGGTTGTGCAACGCGATGTTATTTTTCTTCTGCACTGTAGTTTCACTTTCCAGGGGCGTGCTGGGGGTGGGCACCCAGTAGGACATCTGGGGATGGGTCAGCTTGGACCGATTCCCAATTCCCAATTCCGGCACGAAGTGCGCGCATCCATGACCGTACGAGGCAAGAGCGTCGGGGCTGCTAGTCGGCGAGGGCGGAAAACGTGGACAAAAATAGATACACTCTTGTGTTGAGCCCATGCGTAAAGGTTTCGAGCGAGACAGGGCAAGAGGACCACGGGAAGCAACGCGAATGGCAAGAGATAGGGTAATGATTGAAAGGGGCCCGAGACCAACGCCGATGCGAGGGACGCCACTGAAAGCGTGGCGGCGAGCATCATGAGAATGTGGAACACTCGGGTGCAACAAGCGGGAGCCAACGACAGGTGAGCGACAAGCGCCAGTGCGCAGTAGAACAGAAGACAGAAGACGGTAAGGGAGGTGGCAAAAGGGTGGGTCTCGAATGGGGACTCGGGTTTCCCTTGGAATTTGACCTCAACGAAGTTCACCAGCACGGAAACAAGGAAGGCGAGGATGGGGTGGAAGAAAGTGAAGCCAGGGGAACCTCGGACATTTGTGTCGGAACGACGGTCAGGCGGCATTGGGATCAGTTTCTTGAAGATCGGTAGTCCTGTGTAGAGGACGAAGATCGAAATGATGAGAGAGAAAGATGGCTAGAGGGGGAGCATATGTTGGCTGATTGCAGATGCCTGTATATATATGCATCGGTAAGTGCATTTTGCAGTCCAATGTCAACCTCTTTCAGATATGAATCTATCTGATTCAGAAGGAAAGAATTTGTATCAGTATCTCAATTTCAATTCAAACATTTTTATGCTGATGTATATATACATCAGCATAAATTGGACTACAAAATGCACTTAAGCAAAATGCACTTATGTTAAGTGCATTTTGCAGTCCAATATAATATATGCCGAGGCATATATTATATGCTGATGTAAAAACCCACATCAGCATAAATTGGACTGCAAAATGCACCGGTGGGTTTTGCAGTCCAATATATGCCTCGCAGGCAGCGTCTGGAAAAACACTCTGTTTTATATATATAGGCATCTTCCCAAGCGCTGCCCGGGCATATATACATACCTACACAGGACCCGAAGGGGACTATTTTGCCCCGTATAAACTGGGTCCGATTAGTCAGTACGATTAACGAAGAGGCTATGTTGGTAAAGTCCGGGGCTCCCACTTTCTATCGCCCAGTCAACAGGCAGCTTCTGGGCTGCTTCTTGATTTTTCAAGCCGCAATTGAAGACGCGGCGGTCAAGAGGTGATTTGGTGGTAGGGCCATGTGGGTGATCCTAAAATTCTCTCCAATAGGATTAATACCTAAAAGACCAAATCTGCTCTCAATTTTATCCTAAACCTTTTTTTTATAGAAGTCATCCAACTTTAGTTCCACTCTCAATTCTATCCTAAAATATTTTTTGTCTTAAGTCTATTCTCAATTTTCTGTCTTATGAGTTATACTTCAATTGTCACCATCACCAATGATTTATACCCTCCACCTAGAATCAATTACGGTAATTGACTTGTTATAATTTAAAACAATTAGATTTCCGTTAGAAATTTGAATTGTTAGATAGGATAACAAAGCGATCGAAATAAAAAAACTTCGACGGACGGCTCATTAGCCATGTAAGCCAATTGACCAAAGCCGCGCCGATATCTCGATCATGTTGGTCTCATTTTTCAGAGCACCCCTACATGATTATGGTAAGATTAAAAGCGACTGTACTTTAAAAGGTTTGATATGTATAATTTACCATCGGTAGTTATTGTACTATGTGATTTGAGAAAGTCTTCCCGCACAAAGTGCGGTAATTACCACAAATCATTAGCATCATCATTATCTAAATGACACTTTAATTATTGAGTATGTAAATAAAAGTAATCGGACATGCACATATTTAATTACTAATTTATTTTGAAATAACAACACCAGAAATGCCAAATGTTTCATGTGATACTCATTTTGGTATTAAAAGCTTTCATTGGATCATTGTAGTGTTAATTAAACAAAAAAAAAAAAGATCATTTAAGTGTTAACTCCAATTTTGATTATTGAAAATCCAAAATTTTATTAAATTTCCCAACTAACGTGGCTTGTGTGGCATGCCTAGTCTATAAATATACGCCTAAACGTCGTCATCTATATGTTTTACCCCAAATATAAACCGTAAATCAAACAATCAAGCATTTTCCCAAATTCAAAATCCTAATTCGATTTTCACCCAAAATTGGTGGCTAAATCTTGCCATGAAGAGCAACAGCAGGACAAACGCTTAAATTTATATCAATGAAGCAAAGATGAAGGTGAATATTCTTGTTATTGTTGGCTCAGAAATTGAAGAAGAACATCTTGGACACAATTAAATCCTGGGATAAGATTTCATGGACTAAACACGATAAATCACTCATCTTTTACCAGTTGAAATATTTCTCCTCTAAAATCGAGGCTCGATTTTTTCCCTTATATCCAAGCCCTAATTTTTTTTTTAAGACTACCAAATCCTTTTTTTTCCATGCCAATTGAGCAAGCGAGTTGAGAGGATGACGATAGTGTCACAGTCTGTGAATCCTCCCGCATTCATGACATTTGTGAGTGGTGCTTGGGGTTATCGAGTGAAGAGTGAGGAGGTAGAGGGGATAAACACAACTGGTCCGTGGGAGTGACGTCAAGACGGTTGGTGTTAGGAGTTATAGGATAGAAGGATTATATCATTTAAGAGCTCTGAAAGCGGGGCTGGCTTCTGTGCACAAATTGGTCGGGAGTTAATGCCGCTCTCTTGACGAGGCCATGGTAGGCCGAAATCAATTGTCGAGCTTAAAGAGATCCGATGTCTCACTCGATGAACTAGACGGCCGAGCGAAGCTGGGCGTAATACGATCTTGTATAAGGAAGCATTCACCGTATTGTTCGCTAGAATAGTTATAGAAGGAAGGCTGGCCTGGCGAATTCTGCTTGCTAGGCGTTTCACGGGTCGTTTCGCAGACAAGGAAACTGTCGGCCTGTGACACATGATATCAAAGTAGGAATCCCTCCAGTAAGTGAGTGAGTCGGAGAATTGGACTCCGCACTCAAATGTGGGTTGAATTGAGAAAGACTATCAGTATATTTGGTCCTACGAGGGCGGAGAGTGAATTGCCGGAGCAAAAGGTGCTCGGACAAAGCTCGTCTCTCTAAAGCTCCTAGGATGACAATTGGGGTGCGAGGAAGAGTTGGTTCCTTGCTGAGCAGGCAAAGAGTCTGAGAAGAACTGAATCTTTGCTAAATAAGGATGACGCACCTGGATTGATCAGTGAATTCAAAGAACAGATTTACTGCCACGTTTTCAACAAGGAAAAAATTGTGTTGCAAAAAGATGCGGCTGGCGAAAAAATGCCACACTTGCCAAAGAAAGTGCAGGTGACCGAGAATGGCTGAGCAGCTGAGATCAAAAGAGGCTACCAATTGAGCAAAATCTGTTTTGTTAAGTGAGCGTGACCATTTGATGTGAAATCCCAAAAGTAGCATATCGATGGTTAAGGGATGCAAGGAAACAACCGAACATATCGCAATGAGAGCATTGCGAAATTAAGTGGGAGAGAATGTCACGGTCTGTGAATCCTTCCGTATTCATGACACTTGTGAGTAGTTTTTGAGGTTATCGAGTGAAGAGTGAGGAGGCAGAAGGGATGAACACAACTGGTCCGTGGGAATGGCGTTAGGACGGTTGTGCTAGAAGTTTTAGGATAAAAGGATTGTATCACTTAGGAGCTCTGAAGGCGGGGTTGGCCTCCCGTGCATAAGTTGGTCGGGAGCTGATGCCGCTCTCATGACGAGGCCATGGCAGGCCAAAACTAGTTGTCGAGCCTAAAGAGATTTCTTGTCTCATTTGATGGACTAGACGCCCGAGCAAAGTTGGGCATGGCACGATCTCGTACAATGAAGCATTCACCGTATTGTTTGTTGGAACAGCTATAGAAGGAAGGCTGTTCTGGCGAATTTCGCTCACCAGGCACCTCATGGGTCGTTCCGCGGCCAAGGATGACAATAGTCAAGTGAGTGACTGAGTGAGAGTGAGACACGACACACAAGTAAGCAAGCAAGCAATGGCGATCGGTGACTTCAACCCATCTAGCGTTGAACAAACATAGAGAAATTCTATTTTGAGAGAAGATTTGTGCCCTGTCATTTAGCCAAGCCAACCACCTCATAAGTCTTAAGTCTTCGCTAGACTCGTTTTTTTTTATATAAAAAAAGTAATATTAGATTAAACATTTTATTATAAAAGTCACGTACAACTTTTGGTTGGAATTTATCGTTGAAGCACTTAGATAATCATTATTTCTCCGACTTAATACTAAAGAGCAGTATGAAACTTCTAATATCCTTTTTCTAATTTATTTTACTCCAGAAAACTTAATGGCATCACCATTATCTTAAAAGCCACATTTAAATCGAGAGAACTCGACGAGATTTTTTTTTTTTTTATCCACAAAATTCAATGAGACTTTGGTACGCTATACTTGCATTTTTATTCACCTTCTGCCGATTATTTTAATCGAGGAAAGGAATTCTAAAAAAAAAAAAAAAATATTTCCATGAATAATTTGTTAATATTTTCACATTATACGAATTTAATCAACTTTCTTATATAAATTTAAAAAAAATAGAATTTGGGTTTTCTTTCTGGGTTAGTGGAAATATCTTTCTGTTAGAAAAAAGTAGTACTTGAACTCTCCTCCGACATCAACTGCCCAAAAAGAAACAAAAAAATCCTCAAAGATCGTTCCCTTTCTTCTTTGCCTTCGTACATTTCTGCATCTGCACTGCGAAATTGCGTAGCAGAAATCGCGATTGGATCCCCTCCGCGCGCCTCTTCGCGAGCCTTCCTCGCGTCGGAATCGAGCGCCGCAGTCCTCAAATTAGGGCTCCGATCGCCGTCTATCCGCCGCGCCGTTCGGGGTCTCGATGAAGCCGATACGGCTCCCCGAGCCTCCCGGCCCTACGCCGGGCGTGCCGGAGATCTTCGAAGGCGGCACCTACAGCGTCGTCAGGCGCGCCGTCGTGATCGGGAACGGCTCGGCCGGGTCCGAGAACCAGAGCATCGGCCTGGTCCGCGCCCTCGGACTGGCCGACAAGCATGTCCTGTATGTGAGTCCCCGGCTGCCTGATTTCCAATCCGTCGCAGTGTTTTATTTTACGATTTGGCGCGGTTTCCCCGACGCCTTGTTTTGTTTACACCTCTCCCTGGTTTGAGAAATCATGCGTGTATGTTATCGGCGTTTTGCTCAAGTTCCCGTATTGATTGTTATGTGCAGAGAGTTACGAGACCGAAAGGAGGAGTGAACGAGTGGCTGCACTGGCTTCCTGTATGTGTTCACCAGAAGTTGTATTTTGTCCTGAGGCGCATCTTTGGGTACACGCAGCTTTTGCTGACGGCCCGGGGGAGGAAACATGTGTTTGTTCATCCGGAAAATGGCGGCAGTGTTGGACTGTCTTCTATATTAGAGGCTGATGCGAAGCACATTGTGAAGATGGCTCGTGAGACCTACGAGAAGTATGTGTTTGGTTGCACGTGTTTTTATTGATTATTGAAATTAATGGTTGTTTTGCTGTCCATATACTTTGATCTGGATATGAGTTTAAACGTTGGCTCACTTCATTACCAGAATTGAATGGAAGAGAAAACATGTTGTGCAATGGAAGGAAGCATCTTGGTTTCAAGTGCCATTTGGAATTAGAAACAGGCATATTTAAGTAGTTGGACATGGGTATGGGGGTGATATGTAGGGGAATCGATTTTCTCATGATTTTTGGAATTAGAAATAGGCATATACAAGGAGTATTCTCAATCGAGCTTAAGATGATAGGCATGTTCACAAAGAACTCCTGCAACCCCAATCAGGGATAAGAAGATAGAGGGTTTTTAAAAAAAAAAAAAATGTTTTAGACACTTGAAATGATAGCCTTCATATCAGGTAATCTCAATTAGGGACAATGAGAGAAGCTCATCTAAATGATTCAGGTAGGCACTTACGGTGATACGGGAGGATGTGACTATTGGCAGGGCATTAGAGCGAAGGGGGGAAGGAATGTCGAAGAAGAAAAAGATGAAAATTTTAGGGTAGGGTTTTGAGATTTTAGATCTCCTACTAAAGATACTAAAGAGAGCACATTCACGATTGTGTAGTTGACTCTACGGATGGATGCAAAAAGTTCTAATGTTATTTTGTATTGTAAGTTAGGTGCTTTGCTATCAGCATATCTTTATTTGTCCTATTTTGTTATAATCAACGTGGTAACGTTAATGATATCTATGTTAGTTCCATTTATGATGGTAACGAGCTGTTTCCTGCCTCCAGAGTAGTCCTAGGTAAATGGAGTTTTGAAGTACTTTGTTTGATCCTTTAGGTATCATGAATTTGCTAATTTATATTATAAACTTTTCATTCTTTCCCTATGCTCCCCCTCATTTTGTTTGTCCCATTGGATATCAGTATGTCTTAGGGTCCCATGATAGGTGAATTCTTAATACAGATAGATCTCGTCACTTGTGAAATGGATATTATGGGGTGTGTTAGCAACATTATATGAGCTATCGAGCTTAAAATAGATAAAGAACAACAGTTTTCAGCTAGCAGTGTAGACTCTTTTCGGTTGTACATTTAACCCCTTAAAAGTTCTTTGTCCAGCTTCATCTGCGTTGATTAAGCTTCCCTTTGACAAATGGGATTGCTTTGCTTCTTTCTTAGTGATCACACATATTGTTTCATACTTTGAGGTTGTTACTAACGCATTTAGTCCTAATTAAAACAGGGATGGGCCTCTATTAGTCGTTGCATCTGGCAGAGATACAATATCTGTTGCAAGTTCCATAAAGCGGTTAGCATCAGAGAATGTTTTTGTTGTTCAGGTACGTTTATACTTATCCGTGCTCATCTGTGCACTGAACTGGTGGCCTATGTAGGAATGCTTTCTTTATTTTTGGTTAGTTCTAGTCATTGCTCTGTGTAAATTTGTGTTAGTGCACCTGTTGCTCTTTTAGTTTATGTGTAACTGGGTATTGGTTTCTTCTTGGTTTTCTCTGTTGCAGATTCAACATCCAAGGGTAAAATTAAATAGGTTTGATTTGGTGATCACCCCTCGACATGACTACTATCCTCTGACCCCTCAGGCACAGGAGCAGGTTCCTCGATTCTTAAAGCGATGGTTAACTCCACAGGAACCTCCCGATGAGCATGTGGTACTGATCAGGAATTCCACGTATGGCTTACATAAGTTGTATCTATGCTAAGAGTTCTTGGTCTCAGGTCCTCACCGTTGGAGCTTTGCACCAAATTGATTCTGCTGCACTGCGGAATGCAGCCAGTGCTTGGAATGATGAGTTTGCACCCTTGCCAAAACCCTTACTTGTGGTTAATATAGGAGGACCTACACGTATGTATTTGAATCTCTTCACAGATTCCATAGAAGTTCTGCTTTCCGTGATAATTTCAAATTAGTATCTCGATTCATTGTCTGCCATTTTGGTTTTTTAATAAGATGTATATAATAACACTTGTCTTTTACAATCAATTATAATAAAACAGAAGGGAACTGGGACATTACATGAAAAATGCTTATAAAGGTTAGTATTTGTGGGAAGTAACTGGTAAATGTGGTTCTTCATTCGCTTTTGGTTGAATGGATGCACAGTTGAGGACCATCCTGCACCGGCTTGGTGGACTCACTTTTTGGGTGTTGCCATGCATGTTTAATCAGTCACTAAGGCATTGGATTCTTGAGAGAGTAGCTTTAAATTTTCTGTTGGAAATTATAACTGATTGAGTTTGATAAATTGCATCAATATAGTTCAGGGTCACGTAATCAATCTTTTGAGGGTCACTAGAATGTGGGCACGTAGTGTATGAGATCAAGCAGCAGCAGCAGCAGCACTTGGCAGGACTGCAAGATAGGCTAATGGTGTTGATTAGGCTTGTGTAATGTCTTATCTTGAGATAAGCATCGTAGAAAGTTCTTGGGTTTGTTTGTATGTATGTACAAGTCTTGGTGATACTGTGATTAATGAACTCACCTACTCCTCTGTTTGTAGATGATTTGAACTTTTAAATTAATTCCTATCTAACTCCATTTAATGGTGCAATTCACTGTTATAGGTCAATGTCGATATGGAGCAGATCTTGCAAAGAAGTTGATATCTAACTTATTGAGTGTGCTCGCAAGCTGTGGGACCGTGAGAATTTCTTTCTCTAGTAGAACACCTGATAAGGTGAGACTGGAGTTAAAAATCTTCTAAAACTTTCAGGTCTCTTGTTTTGATTGATATACCATATGCCCTTAGGTATCCAGTATTATAGTGAAACAACTTGGCGATAATCCAAAAGTTTTCATCTGGGATGGTCAAGGTAACTATGATTGCTTTTCATACTGTTTATTGTTTGAGCTTAGATAATGAACTGCAGATGTTTTTTCTGACATATGCTAAATGTTCTTTTGTTAGAGCCTAATCCACACATGGGGCATCTAGCATGGGCTGATGCCTTTGTTGTCACAGCAGATTCAATCAGTATGATCAGTGAAGTCTGCAGCACCGGGTAAGCTTGAGCTTGTAGAAATTTCTGTTGGAGAATTTACCTGTTGACAGATTTAAGTCTTCAAATATTGTTTTGTTAATTCCTGTATTAATTATCACTGTGTTTACACCTGCAGGAAGCCTGTGTATGTAATGGGAGCTGAGCGGTGTACCTGGAAGTATGCAGACTTTCACAAATCTCTGAGGGAGCGAGGTGTAGTTCGGCCATTCTTGGGCTCTGAGGATGTAAGTATATTTGAGTTAACCTTTGCAAGAATGTCAAAGTACAGACCATGGCATAGTCCTGGTCACCCTTTGCATTGGTTCTTCCTTTCAGTACAATCTCTTAAAAATTCCCCATTTTCTTTTACAGATTTGGGAAAGTTGGAGCTATCCTCCCCTTAATGACACTGCTGAGGCTGCTAATCGGGTGCGTGAAGCGCTCGCTGAGCGGGGATGGAGACTACGTACATAAGAAACATGTTGATGACTGATTGTGTATGCATATTATTTTATTTTTGTTGAGTTCAGAAGAGGAATTCCTCTTGACACTGCATATCCGTTCAATACAACACACGGGGGAGCTAGTTGAAATCACTGGACAGCTTCTGCATCAATATTGTATTCCCTTGTGGATTTTGATACGAATAGAATAAAAGACTAGCTGTAGGAGTTTGTGGTGTGTCAAAAGGAGAGATTAACGCGTCTTTTGTTCCTTGAGAGTTCTCTATATGTTCATGTAACACAAGGCAATTTGGTTTTGAACACGGGTACATGTTTTGATTTAAACCGCAGTTAACTAATTGCATTACTTGGATGATTCAACTTAATGCAATCAAAGCCCTCGACTCTTTTTCCCTACTTTTTGACATGCCATCTGTTATTGTCTTTTGTTCCTGGGAATCTGGTCATATGAAACCATGCTGCTGGTTGGATTGGGATCGACCGGTACAAAAGGATATCCTGGTTGTTGGATGATCCATCTTCTCAATTTCTCCCGTACCTGATGGGATAAAGTTTAGTTGTGGTGTTGGTAGTTGATTCTATAATAATGACTAGATGGGGTCATGGCTTGTTTTTCCAGCAACGAGTTCTCATCCTCAAGTCAGTTCTCTATCTTTTCTTGTCTGAGCTTTCTGTAATCAGCATTACCCTTTTGGAGAGCTTTTAAGCCATGTCTCTTGGCGTATTGACCACGCTGGAAGTTTTATCCGGTTGAAGCAGTGAAGCTGGTTGATTGGCTGGCTAAGTAGCATGTGTTGCTTAGGCGATTTTTCGTTGTATCATTTGAAATGTTGATCTTAACGCCAAACTACAATAAGGACATCATTGCCACTGAAATTGCGCATTGATATGAGCCGATGTCTTCTGGTAATGACTTGGAGTTGAGTGTTTTGATTTTTGATTTTCGTATTCCTTGCAAGTACCCTTCACAAGATCAGAGTCAAATTCATCTTGTCATGCATGATCCAAAAGCAATCCCAGTTCCATATCCAACTATACAGTGCATGGTGTTCTTATATTAAAAAACTGGCACTCAGGTTTTTTGAGGTGAGAAAGTGGAGCAGGAACAACCTATTCTCTCCTTCAAATCTGTCAGGACGTTGGTGGGCTTCTAGACAAATAAAAAAACTGAACAAGAAAAAGAGCCGGAACCACCCCCATTCATTTTCTAAATTCTGGCTCTAATCCAAGTTCCCCTAAATATTAGTCTGCTCCAACATGGTATCTCACAGCCATCTCTCTCAAAAGGATCTGAGTTAGGAAGTTGCTTGTCTCTCATATCATCAGCCTCTGGAATTCTGAAAGGAAGTTGAAGGACACATTACTGCGCCGCTCTCGTTGGATTGTCGTACAGTCGTGAAAATTGCCTGTGAAGTGCATTGAAGCAGTGATTTAATGCATGGATTAGTTCGGTTCTAAATTTTTTAATTTTTTCAATCTAGTTTCAGCCTTCGCTTTATATGATATGCTGTCAGTCAGTAATTTCCAACAAAAATTAGACAAAAAGACTTCATCAGAATTGCCTACAAAATTTAGGAGTAAATTGAAAAAAATTTAAAAATTCATGACTGAATTAACGACGTTTGAATGATAAATTTAACAACGATCGGATTATTTTTCCACTTTTCACACGCTGTTCTCCCAAAGTGCGAGCACCGACCTGGACTAACTCATCTTCGTAGCTAAGAAATGCGTACAAAAGTCAAAAGTGCTTTTGTTTGGAAGCGGAGAAATTGGTCGAGACAATTCATACAAAAATCTTTCCCCCGACGATATAGGGAATAAACAGCATAAGGTTTAATTTCCATAGAAAGGTTTAATTTCCATAGAAAAACTCAAAATTATACCCATTATAATATATTTACTCGAATCCGTAATTGGAAAAATCCATAATTTGTAACTGTATAACACATTTTACTCTTTCTTATTTCATGGACGTTTGGAAGCAAACTAATTGATGCAGTGCCTATATAACTTAAATGAAATAAAAACGACATAATTTTAGTTGAAAAATCATCTAACAGAACTTTAATGGAGGCTGAATATGTCACATAAGTACAAATTTACGATTTTTTATGTCACAAGAAAAATTTAGATTAAATATATCACAATAGAGATAATTTTGAATTTTTTATGTCACAAGAAAAGTGACATAATTTGGAGCGATTTTTATGATTTTTTCCTTAATAATAAAAAAGGTAGAAGTAAACACAACCAAAAACTCAAAAGAAAAGGAAAGAAAATAAGAACTTGAACAAAGATGAGGAGGATAGAGGGGGTTTAAACTTGGAAGGGGGATTGCCACCATCTCACTCTCCTGGCGAAAGCCGTCGACCCTCGCCGATATGGGCCTCACCAGTAGTCATGATTCCCGCCGATCCTCATGACCCTTTGTGCAAGCAAAGAGAAGTTAATTGTGATGTTTTGCCAGGGGAACATCAATTTTTCGTCTTGTAAAACTTTCACCGGGAGCAAGCTGAGAAAAGACTCCCCCATCTAGTTCTCAAAATGTAATGAAAGATCATTGCCAGGGTCTCGCGAGCAGCTGCCGATCTTAATTGGGCTAATGATGGATGAGCAATCAAACCAGCACCTCATAGTAGTATATTACTTAAATCAAATTGGAGGGAGTTAAAAAGGGTAAAAATCTTCTAATCGATGGATTATCGGACTGAACTTAGCCGTAAGTACGAAGGAATGATTTCGCACGCGTTTGAACTTTTAGGGGACGAGCCGCAGCACGTGCGGAATCAATCGGCGGGGGAGGTGACGCCGCCGGCGCCAGAAAGTTCCACGTCACCCGGCCCTCCCCCTCTCGCCGCCATAAAAGCCTATCATCTTCTCTCTCTCTTTCTCTCTCTCTCTATACGTTCACTTTCTCTCTCTGCACTCATTCTCTGATCTCTCCATAAAGAAGAAAGGGACTCCTTCTGGCATCAGTCTTTCTTCTCCTTCTCCTTTCTCCTTTCTCCTTGTTCTGCCTTCGCTTCCAAGTCACCAGCCGCCCCCCATTTCCTCTTTCCGATCCATCATCATCATCATCTTCTTCTTCCTCTTCTTTCCCCCATTCGAATCGGCGGCGGCTTCAGTAAATCTCTCTTCCCGCTTTCTTCCGGGATTCCCACTCGCCGAGGTGAGTCTACTTCTCCCCCTCTTCGAGTCAACTCTAGGGTTTTGTTCGTGTCGCCGATCTCTCTCGGCCGCGGCGGTTGAGGGGTCCGCGTTGGATGTTAGGGTTCTTCTTCCCTCCCGCTTCGAGGCTCCGTCGTTGGTGTCCACCTCTAGGTTTAGGTTTTCTTTTCTTTTCTGTCCTTCTTCTGCTTCTTCTTTCTTTGTGTTCTTCTGGGCGTCCGTGAAATTTGATGACTTGATCGGAGGATGATCTTCGAAGTAGATGAACCCTTCTTCTTCTTTTTTTCGTGTTTTGCTCATGTGTTGAATCGGTCGTTTGAATTTGCAGCTTGGGGCTATCAAGGTCAGTTCTTTTGGACTTTTGGGGATTGGTCTCTTACTTAGAGAGTGTTTCCTTTTAACGAATTAGGAGGTCACGGTCTCATGAGAATTGATAGGGGAATGCAGAGACTGATTCGCGCGGCAGAGAAGGACTCGCTGTTAGGCTGGAAGAAATCCTTCAGCCGCGGTATCGGCGTCACCACGCCCAAGGCCAGAGCGCGTGATAAACCTCTCAGCATGGTGTTGGTTCTTTAAAGACAGCGAGTTCCGGGAGGGGGCACGGAGGTTTTCTGTTGTTGCTGACGAAATTAACGATAAACCGTCCGCACCATGACTCGGATCTTAGTTCAGAGAGGCTCAGGTGGTTCGTCATCAAATCCGAACCGCTCTTCTTCCTTGCCTGGGCCTTCTTCCTCAGCTAGAACAGAGCCACAGCCCTCTGGTACTACTCCGGTTGCTTCTGCTGCAAAAGATGAGGAAAGTGAAGAGGAGGTATTAGAACAAGTTGTTGTGGATGAACTGTCCGAATTTTATTGTGGTGGTGACAATACTGCGGTGAAAAGCGATGAACATTTGGAAGGATATCAGGGTGATCAGGATGAGAACTTGGGTAATGAGATTATTGATGGCGACCTTTTGGTTATTGATGACCCTCCTAGTTCAGAGGAAGTCTCGAAAGGATTAGGCGGGCTGAAGCCTGTTGATCTAAAAGAGAATGAGGGCACAAGCAACTTACAAAGTGCTGTTGGGAGTTTGCATCCGCCACCTCCTCCAGCCCCACCAAGGCCATCGGTCACAAACTCAAGCTTAAAGAGAACTCCAATGGGAAGCTTAAATTCTGCACGACTTGGTTCTTCCAGAAGATCAGTTGCCCGGCCTGTTCTTTCAACTCGAACTTCACCTACTGGGTCGCGACCTTCTTCTCCAAGATCTCACTGTGAAAGCGAAGGTTATAACAGCGCGGATGAGCAGGGACCATGCTTTGTATCTTATGATGATTTGGTGAGTATTTTACTTCTTAAGGCAATACAAGATATGATCTTTCAAAAGGATTCAATCGTGCAAACTTAATCTCGTCGTCTTTAGTACCAGAATAACCTTTTCTTTGCATCTTTGTGGCTGTTGTCATTTTACGTTAAACTTTTTGGCTGATTCTTCTTCTTGAATTTGTCTCTTGTTTTTAGCCACCTAATTGAAATACATAGTGCATGTGACTCATTTAATAAGGCCTTCATAGTTTTGTTGGGGCTTGTGCATTAGGCTTTATTTTACAAGGAAGTTATTTGATGTATGAAACTATTTATCTGATTCGCTGGTACTTTAAATTTTTATTAGGAAAGAGAACGTCAATTCGAGATAGAAATTAGAAGGAGTAAGGGTTTGGAAGTCAAGAGGATGTTGGAGGATGGGAACTGTCTCTTTCGTGCTGTTGCAGATCAAGTTTATGGGGACTCTGATGAGCATGATCTTGTCAGGCAAATGTGTATAGACTATATGGTATGTTTATCTCCTCACATGCTCTGGTCCTGTTTACAATGCTTTCCTAGACTAAAAGAATATAGAGTGCTGTGGTCACGTGCCATTTTGGATGGTTAATTGTTGCTTGATTGTTATCCACTTTAATGAATAGGTATATGAGATTATTTTAGTCATCTGATACAAACAGTCTTTCCAATAAGATACCATGTGCATCTTGTCTACTTCCCCGTAAATAATTTCTTCATATAGTTATCAATGGATACTTAATCAGGTACAATTAAGTGATTTGTTCCCCAGTATTTTGTTTTGGGCATGATGGTGCTAGAGAATAGTATAAATTTGAACAGGCAAAGAAGGTAAAGGAAAGTAATGAACTGGATTTGGTGTTTGAAACGATAAAGGATGAAGGTCGGAATCTTCCTAGTGCAGGAAAAGTTGAAAAAGGAATCTCCTGAAACTAATCATGCATAAAAGAAAAATATTTCTTATCATCATCAACATTGTCATCTGACATGTGATTTTCTTGATATGGTTCGAGGTGAATTGATTGTGCATTTTCAAGAGGCTGATAAATGCTAGAAAGTGTGCCAGTTCTTTCTCGCAACTATTATTTATTTTATTTTTTAATTTTTTACAAATATGTCGGACTACATATAGTGTTGCTATTGTCTTGAACTACCTGTCTACCAACATCTTACTGATGAGTGGTATGGATTTATGCACGAACCAATCAGACATCGTCATTGTTTTTGTCCTTTCATGTGTTATTTCACTTCCCTTGGTGTATGTTCTTCCTTCTATTTGATCTTCTGTTACATATTTAGATACTCATGCCATTTATATACGCCATGCTTCTGCTTTCAGCAATTAGTAAAGCTTATGCTTTATCATAATACTTGTCTCTGCTTGCCTTTTTTGTCCTTGTTTAGGAGCGGGAAAGAGATCACTTCTCTCAGTTTGTCACTGAAAATTTCACACAATACTGCCGCAGAAAGAGAAGAGACAAGGTATGCGAAATTTTAGTGGCCATTTTACTTCTCTTTTTGATTGGCCAGCTTGAGTAGTATTGGACATGGCTGTGTTTCTAGGATGTAAATTTAGCCGCGGGGGGGGGAGGGGGTTTTTGCATCACCTAAAATCTGGAGACAGCTCAGTAGGTGCAAGTGGTTGGGAGACTTACTTTGATAATGACATTGGCAAATAAGCTTTTTAGCGCTAAGTGGTGTTATCTATATGCGGTGCTCTGACATATGTGTAAAATCTTAGTAAGCTCCAGATATTCAAGATATTTCCCTAGTCTTATTCCTCATCCTTTTAGGTATTTTGGTATCTTAATCTGCATCTTAACATGCATCTCCATCTTAGAGCTCCATCTTCTTGCAGAGAAGTAAAGGTTGTCATTGCATGTTTGGAAACAACCTCAGACAACCTTATCCCAATTTATCCTCAATTGTGCTTCCACTAGTTTTCCCATAACTTTCTTGGAATTTAAGTCTGAAATATCTGGAAGCTCATCCTCGTTAATCTTTCTGAAGGATATTGATTTTGAAAAAGCAACTATTTTTCTAGTGCCTTGCACCAGCAGTCAAGCATGTTTTATTGAGTAGGAGATATATTCGAGTCATCATGTAGTTCATTTCCAGCAAAGTTGACCGCTTATGCTACCATGTTGGGTAGCATTTGGTTTACTCCCCATTTTTCAGTCCCATTTTCCTTTGCAGCTTTGACTTTTTTTTTATCAATGGATTTTGTGCTTAATAGTATGTGGTAGAAGTGGAGCAAGCTTCTTGTAGTAGCCATGAGTGTTGAAATTATTCACTTTTGTTGGTTATAGGCCTTTAACACCCTTAACTCAAAAATGGGAACTTATGTAGATTTGCTCTGTAGGTACTGCTGTGACTAGTGGTTAAATAAGTTGTGATGGGACAGGCCAGGGGTGCCAATTCTCATCTACTAGCTTATGATACTATCGAACTGTTCTTCTTGGGATGTGATCAAACATGAGATTGTTGAAGTTTTTTAAGTCACTTCACATGACAGGAAAGCAATTATAAGTGACCTGATACAAGTTAAACAAGTCTTTTTTAAAACTAGATCTATTAGAGAACTGGTCAAGTGGTGGTTTCACTGTTTGACAGACTGAATCTGCAGCTGCACCGTTAGCTAATTATTAATGTCAATAACAGTTGTCACAATTGAAATGCAGAAGACCTGAATATGAAATGAAATGATATGCTTAACTCTTTTATAATAGCTACAGTGCTTCAAATGCTTACCTTGATCGACCAGGGCTGAAAATGCAATTATGACACAGTGGCATGAATTGCCAATCCTAGGGAATTATGTCATATGGTGCAGTTGGCAGGACAATATGCTAGAAGAAGTGGATAATTAGTTGCCAAGTCTCGTCGCCTGATCTCCAAACACTTTGGATTCTTACGAGCTTGATGGAAGCTTCAAAGTAATAGTCATTGGAGGAAGTTGCAGTGGCGTTTTCTGTGTTATTCATTGACTTTGTGCGTCTTAATCATATGCTTAAAATGAACATTATATTTTACCATCTTCCTCTCATAATTAGTTGCTTTTTACTATTGTTTCTGTTGACATATTTGGTGAACCTTCTGTTTGGCTATGACTGAATTACATGTTCATATTGACAGTGATTACTATTTTTTGTTTCTACTTTTGCCTTCTGTTTGACTCAAACATGGAGATGATCTTGCTCATCTGTTTTGCTGAAATGCTTTTTTCGCGGTCAGGTATATGGGAACAATGTTGAGATCCAAGCGTTGTGTGAGATTTATAACCGACCAATACACATCTATTCCTACAGCACAGGTGCTGCTCGCTACTGGCTTTTACTTCGTCGCATAATTTTGTACTTTGAAGGCTTGTTCTTTTAACTGGTGCTTCTCAATGCAGAGCCTATCAATATTTTCCAGGGGAGCTACAATACTGACACACCACCCATTCGACTTAGCTACCATCATGGAAATCATTATAATTCTCTTGTGGATCCACGTCGTTTGGCAATTGGTGCAGGACTTGGATTCAGCTCTTTCCGTGGGGTGTGTATCATGTTTATTTGTATTTCTCCTTGCCAAATATTCTAGATTAGCCTTTGCTTAGGTTGAGGGTTGCATCTTTTACATTGATCCTAATTGACTGATTCGCTTTGATATCTTGAATTCTCATCTCTACGAGAAAAACTTTATTATTGTTTTGAGTACGCCTTTTCTCACACATGGAAATAGCTTTCTAATTGCCTAGTGAAGTGAATAGATGAAAAGTTTTAGTGTTCCTCCATTTGTATTTAGCTGATGCATTGGACTGAAGTCTTTATATCGTGAAGAAGTAGTTGGATTTCCAACTCTCCAATTTCCCTCAATTATGGTTGTTGTTGTCTCATAGTCAGCTAGACCGTATTTTCAGTAGTTCTACGATTATTAAGCACAGTGAATAGTGAGTGGAACCATGCTGTGATCAGAAGTTCCCTTGGGGTTTTATGACTTCCTTGAAGGGGGTAAAAATGCAAAATTTGCCTTCTGTTCACAGTAGCAGTTAGTTGTCTTTGAATCTCACATTGATATTGATACACTTTTGTCCCTATCTTACTTGGGAATTCTTTTGCAGACAAATGTTGACAAAGATCAAGTAAAGGCAGCCATTAAAGCTCAGCAAGATCAACAGATTGATAATGTTAGTGCTATGGTTTCTTTGTAGGGTGATTTGTGAGATTATAGTTAATGCTATCATGCGTTTCCCCTAATTATGTCTTTTGGCAGGCTCTTTTGGCAGAGGGTCGCTTTTGGTCTGACCTTGAGTTGACGGAGAAGGAAATCGAGCGCATGGTTATGGAAGCTTCTCGGGCTGAGTATCTCGCCATTGACAAACTCAGGAAACAACCTGGTATTCAAGACTCTTCTACTTCTAATGCGGAACCATCATCTTCTGGTGGAAGTAAGAATTCTTTCTTTCCCCTTTTTCTCTTTGTGGTAAAAGGTACTTTCCATCAGCTCATTTGGATCGACTAAAGAGACATGCTGCCAGTCATTGGAAATTAGCTTTTTGGAAGTGTGTCTAAAACAAAATGAATGCTGACTTGGTTGAAGGAAAAGAAAAAGTATAATTTGAAGATTGCATTTTGATGTTGCTATCTGGTTAATGTTGTCTGTCAATCCTGAGTTAGTTGAAGGAAAGAGAAAAGTATAATTGCGATATTGCATTTTGATGTGTCTATCAGTAGTTAACATTGTTTGTCAATTCCTGTTTGGCATATAGCTACATCTTGTAGCAATTGTTGGAATGGATCAAAGCAACCAGTTGGAAATGTCGAATCACCTGAAAAAGAGGCTTGTTTCCAAGAAAATTTCACGACAATTTGTGTCCCTTAAAATAGGTCTTAGTCAAAAAGCTTTCCAACATTGCCATTTTAAGCAAACTTATTGGTGTAACCTTACAGTGAGGATGTGTTTAATACTTGTCTGCTGCCAACAATTCTTTTACAAGTTTGACATGACATGTACAAACTTACTGATATGTATTTGGGTACAGCACCTTCAGGTAGTGAGATGAGGATGGGGAGTGGAAGAGAACATGGTTCCCGGGATAGTGTTCTGAGCAGCGGTATGCAGGTTTTGCTGTCCATGGGATTCAGTTATCTCCAGGCGATCGAGGCGTACAGTATATTTGGCGATGATGTGGACTCCATGGTATGTTATCTCTTAGAGACTAGTAGCAGTAGGCGCAAGGGCAAGGCGACGGAATGAGCTGGAGTGCCAGGAGTATCCACAAGGGTTAATCATTGCTTAGGTTCGTGCTCTGATTGGTGCGGAAAAGCTTTTGTTCTCATTGAGCAGAAACCTGCCGACACTTTGTTTAGCGTATGTTAGTTTCTTAAATAAATGTTATCAGTCGAAATGCAGACTTCGATTACGATTGATATTGTTCTCGCAACTGCTGAAGCATTTTAAAATAAGAATTTGCAAAACAATATTCGGGTCAGTCACTCGTTATACCGTGATCATGGCTGGCTGTAAACTACGCATTTGTACCCACATCATGAAACCTCCATCCACGTCGTGGCTAACGCTGACATTAGTGGCAAAACTTGGCGAAACGTGAGAGTGAAATACTAGTTCGACGGGGCCTTATGCTTATGCTGATGCCGCGAACTCCGGGAGAGGCCATCTTCATGAAGCTAGGGGCTCGTTTGGTAACGATTCTGTTTTCGGGAGTAGATTCTGATCAGAAATGATTATTTTTATTCATTTTCCTAATATATTCTAAATATTTTAAAATGTTTGTTAACTATCCAAAATTTCTAATTCCTAATAAAGTTGCGTTTGGTTTTCGTCTTTCATTGATTATATTCTAAATCAATTTCTTTTAATTTTTAAATAATTTTTATACTTTTTTTCTTCTTTTTCTTCTCCTATTCTTTTTCTTCTTTAGGCTGGTTGTCAGATCGGTAACCGTTTAGACGAGGGCCGGCAACCTCACCGGAGCGTTGCTAGCCCTCGGTGTTTGGCCCTTGTCGATAGCTACGCGAGGCTTACCCGGGCCTTGTTGATGGCCAAGCGGGTTTCATCGGGGCTGGGCAAGGCCTGCCTGGCCACCGGTGAGCTCGTCGATTAGTTGCTGGCGATCGACAAACGGCAGTGACGGGCAGTGGCGGACGGTGGCAAATGGCAACAGAGCAGGGGAGAAAAGGGTTCTACTTTTTTGATTCTTTTTTTTTTGAATTTTGATTCTATTCCAAATTTGTTCCCGAGAACAAAATTTTTACCAAACACGATTCTGTTCCCAAACTACTCTCAAGAACAAAGAATCAGAATTGGATGGTTACCGAACATGACCTAACTAGCACGTAAAGTTTGATTCTTTTACTCGCGTGTTGTGAGTCTTGCTCGAAGTCAGTCCTTGGGACATTAAAAAATCTGAACTTTTCGGGCAATGTGGTTATTATGGCCTTTGCCCGAGAATTAGTACACCTGCGAGAACATGAATTTCTGTCGGATGAAATGAGACCGGATAGCTCGCATGGACTTCGGTTCTTCGGCAGGCTTAGCCTCTTCAGAGTCTCCTAGTCGCGCTCTGCAATTGATAATTGATGCTAGCTGATCAAAGCCCATAATCATTGGGGACGATAGATGTTCCGAGCGCGAAAATATTTCGAATGTGGAAGGGAAGCTGGAGGAGGAGAGATGTGAATCTGTGATGCGTGACGGAGCGGGGTACGCGCGAGGGCGAAAACCAGAGTCCAGACACTTCCTCCTCGGCTCCCGAGGTAGTGGATTAAAACCACCGATTGGATTCGATCGATACGTCGGGCGCGATCGCGCGTCGAGCCTCGCAGTACTTTCGAAAGTCGCGAGCGTGAAGCGTGATTTGTACGAGCTTCTTAATTCTCCGTGTTTGTTGGACCGGCGCCGAAGCCCTCCCGCCAAAATCTCCGAAGCCGACGATCGCGAATCGGAGAGCCCGAGTCGGTTCCGTCGAACTCGGGCTTTCTTCGGCCCGCCCGGCCCGGAAGTGTAATGGGAAGCTTCGGTGCGCTTGGGCTGAATCGGGGCAGCGGGCGGCCCGAGGACCGCTCGAAGATGCGCCTTCGGGCTTTCAGCTCGACTGCTGGACGGGGCGGCTGCTGCTTCGGGGATTCCGAATCTCCTCCGTGATTTCCAAATCGCGAGCTAGGGGAATCGCTGCCGCCGATTGGTTGCGATTCATGAGTTCCTCGTTGGATCTACTCGCTCCATCGCTTGAGGTGTGGGTTGATTTCTTTTCTGTTCTCAATTTCCTGCAGTTGAAGGTTTTGGTTTCTGTAGATTTTTTGCCATGCTTATTAGAGACAAATTTGGTCTTGTGAGTCATGTTACGCGGAGCATCATTTTTACCAGGAACAAGCTCGAAATCCGACAGCAACCATGTGTTTAGGTTGTTTTGGGCATTATCTCCCTTAAAATGATGTGTTTTCCCCCCCGCCATTTATGAAAATGCAAGAAACAAAAGGATAGGAACTTGTTGTTCCAATTCTCTGTCCTGGAAGTATGTCTGTGAGATCTTAAATCAGAAACTGGAACTAAATATTTTCTCTAGGAACTATTCTTCAGCTTTTTAGCTTTTCTCTTGTTCTTTAGTATATATCCTTGGTGTATCGCTTCGGGCACGGTTCAATGAAACACGGTGGCGTCGACTATGTATGCTTGTATGTGTCTGATTACCTTGGTCCATGTAGATATAATGATATAATTGGTGCAATTATTCCTACACAGGTGAAAAGCCAAGCTATAACTTATGCGGACGTCATTTTTGGCTTGGTACACCTTTGTGTGTGCGATTGTATCGGGTTTTGTGGTAGAAAACATAAGTGCATTTTTTTGGGCTGGCATAAATGGTCAAGAATGTTATATGGTAAAGTTGTTAGACATAGTTGGAAACTTAGAAGAAGGCATGAAATGCATCTTGCAGCCACTGGAAAAAATTTATTGAATATCATTCAGACCCAAAACGTGATTTGGACCGAGTTCTTTAACTTCCTTGTGGTAGAGCAAACTTGAATGCATGTCTAGGCATCCTAGTCTGTTGTTAGCGCAACTGCGAATTTTGAACAATTCTGGAAATTTGTATCTTTGAGATGATTCACGAGCTTGTGCTGCACTGTGACTTGAGGTGGGGTGTAGCTTCATTTCATGGAATCAGAAACGATGGGTGAACATCATTTGTATAGTGCAATGTACCATGATAGCCACAAGTTTGAAAGGGCATGATTTTTCATTCTGATGTTGCTGTTTAGCTGCCACATTCCTATTTAGTCATGTACTTGTATTCATGTCAATAAATCTTTGTGCAGACAGCGGAGACTACTAAGGAAATCATAGTCCCTGTAGATGCTAGCCCTTTTGAAATTACTACAGGCGAAAAGAGAAAAAGAGAAGGAGGCAGAGTAAGGTCGAGAGTGTGGCTACATTTCACAAAGCTTGAAAAGAGGCCAGGCGAGCGAGAGGAATGCAGGTGCAATTATTGTGGTAATCTATATGTGTGTTCGAGCAAGTCTGGTACAACACATCTAAATCGCCATATATTCGAGGGGGGATGCCCCAAGTACAAGCCGACTCTAAGTGAGACGCAAAATCTTACTAGTTATCCAAAAGACGATCTAGATGACGATGACAACGTGACACCTTTGAGAGTTGACGCAGAGCATAGTACAAGGAATTTCTCTGAACAGGTAAATCTTTTTTATTGCTGCATCACATTGGACGTTGTTTGGCATATATCAAATGCGTAGAAGTCTTTTCATGCTGCATTGCGTTTGGCAGTGGAAGCCCTCATTGAAGAAGCAATCTCATCTTGCATCAACTGAGAATAAAGTAGGATATTGTTGCACTGCATATGTGGTCGAGTTCATAACTTTGCCTATGGGACATGTGCCTTCAGGGTGTGCTTACAATGACTCATGTTCAGTGTTTCCATTAGCACAGATACTGTGAATGCTAATAACTTACTAGGGGTGGGCACAGGGTGCATAGGGGAATCCCTGCTGGCACGAAATCACCTGAGTTGCAGGAATTTTCCCTGCAAAAAATGCTCCACACTGCAAACTGGTCTGGTTTATATCTTATAGATAAATATATTTATGTTAATTATTTATGTATTCGTAATAAAAATATGAAAAAGAAACCTAAGAATAACTTTTTCTTCTTATGAAAATGTGGACTTACTTTTGTAGAGATGCAAGTTGGAAAAGTTTTTTAGGTAGCTAAACGGACAATTGTTTCTGATGTTTTCATCTTCACATTGTCGCATGTCAACATCATGAAGGTTGGAGTTTGTTTGACTTTATAAAATCAACTCATGGGAGGATCGTTTGAAAAGTTCTCTAGGTAAGTTAATGGGACAATTGTTTTCAATGTTTTTCATCTTCACATTGTTCCATGTTGACGTCATGAAGATGGGAGTTCGTTTGACTTTGTAAAAGAAAATGCTATTGAGTTTTTTTGAGTAAAAAATGTTGCATCAAGGGTGATTCGCAGTTCCTTGAAAGGCAAAACTGCATTGCCCCTCACAAGGCGTGGGGCAGTGCCAGGGCAGCTTAATACTTCACAGGGTGGGGACAGGGACCATGATCCTCACCCCATGCTGTGCACATCCCTAAACTCTATAGTTGCCCTCCGTTTTACTTTCTGCAAGTTTACCACTTGATATTGGATTGTAACATGCCTAAAGTTATGTTTTCCTGTTTTCTATATGCTCTTTTATTGCAATAAATGTTCTCCATTGTCATGTCCTTGAAGATTTTTTTAAGCCTGTGAGGATTGGCTATAAAGTCTGAGGTCAACAACTTGATATGAGTAGCCCAGGGCAAAGTCATAGTACAATCACATAGATTTTGTTAGGCCACCCAAGAATAAGCCTGTGCTGGAAATGATATGCGCTCCATGTATATAAGATGTGCTGGTTCTTGAACACCCAGACCAGAGTTTGGGCTGTTTCCTTAGGCACGATATGGTGAGATCACCAAGAATTTAGTCTCGCTTGGTGTGGCAAACCACATAGTCACTCTCTAATGTTCTTTACTTGTAAATTGTTTTGGCACATATTTCATTGTGTACACAGATAAACTTCAAGTAATAGGCTGAAAGCTTTTGCTGGAGGTGTTGTGTAATTTATAAATTTTTCTCCCTCTTCAGGAAGTTGCTGAAAATTTGGCATCCGAACTAGTGCAACTGAAGGAAGAGAATACAAAGCTTCTACATGAAAAAGATGATTTGGCAGCCCAAAAGACAAATCTTGAGCAACTAATAGTAACTATGGCAACTGAAACGGTAATATTTTCTCTTCCCACTATCCTAAGCCTCACAGAGTGATGTGCACGATCATCAATATGATTCTTCATCACATTTTATCGTTGATGTGTGGAATACCTATGGAAGAGTTATAAACCCAAATCTTACTAGACAAAAGCAGGGCAAGAGGTTAAGCTCTTTTGGATGATTATCCTCTTCAATTAGTTGAAGTATATCTATGGATATTAGCTAGTTGTTGGTAGGTGGTCATAAATAACGAAATTAGGGTCTTGTTGGTGTCTGTCTTGTTCTATATATCTTGCGTACTCTTTCGTTAAGTTATTGAGTAAAGATGTAGCCTTTTCTCTCTCCCTTCTCGTATTAGAGCCACTGAGAAAGAGAGACCCAAACCAAAATCCTAACTTGGGATCAAATCAAAACCCTAGCTTTATCTTTCTTCTTGTGGTTAGTCTTAAAAAGATAAGACTCGTTTCTGCCATTATCATCCTGATAGTGAGCCCACCACTGTCAAGTCCTCTGTTTTTCGGCCACCAATCTTTATCCTTGAGAGCAGCCACAAATTAGTTGTCTTTAAGAGCTGTATCATCATTGTCTGCTTGTCGCAGTTTCAGATATGCTCATGTTCTCTTTAAGACCAACATTATCTTGTTGAGCAGCCGGTTTCTCCATTGTTGTCAGGATGAGTTGTCGCCTGCGACCTCGTCAGTCTTGTCGCAGACATCCTTGTGCTGGTGAAATCTACCACAAGTCGACCTTTATTTCTCTAGCTTCATTCTGTCATGTATCTTTTTCAATCATGGCCATCAATGATGCGTCGCCATCAAAATCAAGCTAGCATCCTCATTAGTTTGTGTTTTTTTAGTCTTCAGTTTCTTTTCCCTTTTGTCCTTCTCAATTCCAAAAGAAGAAAAGCAAAATAAAAGCTCGCTAAGGAGCCGTTGGTGATCCAATCTACATCATCTCATCATCAAAAACTTCCCAGTTGTGGTCCACACTCAACAACGCCTACAATTGATATTATTCCGGGAGTCTCTTTCAATTGCGAGCATCCAGGCAGTTTTGAGCGCCAAAGTCGAGCAAGCCTTCATTGAGCAGCCAAAGTTAAGCCTTGTAGGGTGACGCAATGTAGTTTGCCACAATTCAAGTTGAGTTTCCACAGGGTTTAATCAAGGTTGGTTGAAAAAGAGGTATCAACTTTCGAACCATGTGTTTCTTTAGGGCTTGTCAATTTCAGTGATGACATGGATTAAATTCAATTTGTCGTGTAAGGTCCGCCATACACAGTTGTTGTTGTTTTGAATCCGGATTCTGATAATCCACATCCCTTGACTAGTGTAAAGTTTGATTTAGATGGCGTTTTGGTCAGACTTCAGACTTTGAAAGAAAGTTGCACTTGTCGGTGCCTCTAATGCTTTATAAATAGAGCCATTACTGTTGCATTAAGTTATTAAGAAAAGTAGTCTTTGAATAAATTCTCTCTCCATCTCTCTCTCTCTGAAGATGATAAGAGTATTTACAAATTATTTGAACACGATGAGATCATATGGATGGATGGATGGATGTTCCCAAGAAAAAAAGAAAACCAGAGGAGATCAGAAGGATAACCTGCTGATTATACTCTTCCTTCTTTGAGCTAATCTTCAAGAGACTTACACAATGCAAAACTTAAAAGCCTGCCTGTTTTGATGAACACTCAATATGAGATCTTTACTACTGAAATCTAACTTGGGTGGGAGAAAACTTGGGACTTGTTTTAAGTAGAAATGTGGTAAAGTGAGTGCACATGTAATTATGCAATTATCCATTTCAAACATTTTGGGTCGGTTCAAGGAGACCAAACTCCCAAAAAGAGTATTCAGGTTTCAGGGTGAGAGTCTACTTATTTTATCAGGTCGAAGGATCTCTTGATGATGTGGGATTATGGTGTTATTGAATGTTGCCCAGTGGATGGTGGTATATTATCTGGAGAAGTAATGTTCAGCATGTCCTTCCAGGCTCGCCTAATGGAAGAAAATACCAAGCTGAAGGAAGAATGTGCAAAGCTTCAAGAAGAGAAACAGAAAACGGTTACCAGAGAGGTGATTCTCCTCAAATCTGCTTATCGTCTCAGACTCAGCTTCTATCTGCTGATAGTTCTGAGTTGCTTGCAGGAATTTGTGCAGCTGGAAACACAAGTTTCGAAACTTAGGGAGGATTTTGAACGTGATAGACGGGGATTTCCAGCAGCTACAATGGCAGCTCTGGCACACTTACAGAATGGAAGATAACTGGAACATCCACCCCACAACAGAGCGAGCGCCAAACGGTTCGCTCGTATATCTGGCCTTTGCATTTCAAATTTGCCCGAGACTTCTAAATTAGAGATTGCGACTCTCCCTGACGTTCACCCTGTACCATAATGTTAGCCATTGCTTTCGTACCGTGGTTGTAATGTCCATCCCATTTTCTGCTTTTTACGGTCTGCAGTTCCAATTGTCAACTAGACACTGGTATTTTCATCACCATGTATTAGAAAACGTAGCAATTTCTTCCAGCGTTGTATCGTCCCGGGCATGGATCCTGTTTGCTGCTTGCTGCATGGGATTGTTTGCAGTTCTCAGCAGCATCGATCTCGTGTTCTACTCTGCGACGTCTCTGGAAAGCACAGCCCGGGTTTTGAATCGACATGATAGAATGAAACAGAGTGCGGATACGATGAACATGCACAGTGATCTAACACCATAAGATAGAAGAAAACTAAACAGAATGGAAAACGGAAGATAATCAGACCCTTCTCACCAACAATGCAATTACCTGTCAATTTTGCAGCATCGAGACCCTTCACATTTGCTCAATGGTTGCCTGTGAAACTTAATATTACTCAAGAGAGGGCTTCTCCATGTTCCAGAATCACGTGATGATCTTGATGCGAAATGGACGTTTTATATTTATTGTTCCGTAGAATTCAAATCATTGAAAAAGATTTTTCGTTTTGATTGTTTGTGATGTTTAGAAAAATGAGTCAATAAAAATTATCAACAATGACATATGGCCGTAAATTATTGCTGATAATGAAAAGAATATTTATTGGATCGCTTTTCTTAATGAAATAAATTATGAGAAGAAGGGATATATAAATATTAACGGTCAGTGAAACAGAAGTAGTCAAAGCATGATCAATTTCAAGATGGATCAACTCTTTCTCCGATCCTCATTCTAAATAATCAGCACAAGAAGTTTGTTGAGTTTTCCATTTTAGTAATATTTGAAAGTATTATATAATATGTAAATTGTATCAATTATACAGAACTATTTTGATCTAGTAATTATAGGATTGTTTGTCCTTTGAAAGCCCATAATTTGGATTTTGATAAATGCATGACCTTCTTTTGAAAAAGTATGTTCAAAGTTGATTTGAAACTGATCCAGTTAGGAATGAATGGTTCTTTTTTTGGAATTTGAAACTAGGTTTGACAATCCATGTCTCATCATGCTGTGTCTAAATGCAGAATGACATGAATTATATGGCTAATTCAAAAACGACATGCTAAATATTCAAATTGAACAGCCTAGATATGGACAATTGAAATAGGTCACATAATACAATATGACTCATGCTATTATCGATCATCTTACTAATTCGCATGTTGACACGACATAATACAATAATAATTTTAATTTCGTTTGCGACATGAAAATAGATGAACTTTAAATTTGTCAATTCGTGTTTGGATGGATGCGTTAATCGGTCAACTATGTAGGACATGATTGTAAGCACGTTATAAGTGGGTCGACACAATCTCATATGTGACTCGAATCCATTTATGCCAAATACAAGCTGGTGAGCCATGTCATGCAAAACAAGGTCATGTTGAGAACTATCAAACATATTTGGAGTTGGAAGCGAGCAACAACATGCTCCTCTTGAAATCGAAAGTAACAGACTCTTTTAGACAATGCCAATTGAATCGCGATCTAATTTGTCCAACCTGAAATCTAGATTTTGATCTCGTCACTTGAGGTAAAAAACTTTTCGAGCTTGGTAGTTGTTATGGTTCATATCGAACATCTAGTTTTCCCTCCCTTTCAAGTTTCAATCATTAAAAGGAATAAAAATTGAGAAGATACAAGAAAAGAATGGGGAGAGAGAGAGAGAGAGAGAGAGAGACCATAAGCGGGCCGCGGGTCTTTGCAAAAGGACAAGCCGATGGGTCCCGACGAGCCCGACCCGCCCGAAGGGCCCGCCCCAAAACCCGACGCCGTCCTCCCCATTCTCTCTCCCTCTCTTTCGCCTCCCTTCTTCCTTCCATCGGCGCGACAATATCTCGCCACTCTCTCTTTCTCTCTCTCTCTCTCCAGAAGAGATCAACTCTCAGACGCCATCTCCACAAGTACAGAGAAAGCAGGAAATCTAGGGTTTAAGCCTCAATCCGGGGAATTCGATCGGAACGGCGAAGATTCAGCAGCCAGATTGCAAAGAAAGGGGAACCGAAGGCTTGAGCCCCAAATGTCGCAGAGCGGGAAGCTGATGCCGAATCTGGATCACCAGAGCACCAAGCTCCTCAACCTCACCGTCCTCCAGCGCCTCGATCCCTTCGTGGAGGAGATTCTCATCACCGCCGCTCACGTCACCTTCTACGAATTCAACATCGATTCGAGCCAATGGGTCAGTTCCCCTCTCCTCTCTCTCTCTCTCTCTCTCTCTCTCCCTCCCTCCGTGGCTTTTTCCATTGTTTCGTCCCGGGTTTCTGCGCCTGCGGGCGCGTTTGAGCTGTGTTGAAGATGCTGTGGAGCTACCGGATTCGATCATTTCCGAGCTCCTTCGGCTGGGTCTCGTGCGGGTGTGAACCTGTTTCTCCACTTGTTTTGTCTTTTGCAGAGCCGGAAGGACGTGGAAGGGTCTCTGTTCGTTGTCAAGAGGTGAGTGATTGAACTGATTTGTGGGCATGCCCGGGTTGTTATCCGTGTTATGGTTGGTGAAAGTTTTAATTTTGTCGTGTTCGGTGTCGGATTTATTGTGGAATTGATTTTCCGACGTGAGGGTCCCTTTGCGGACTGTTATCTGGAATCTGCTTCGGATTTTTGTGTTTGAGCTTTGTGTTTGAGTGTGCTTGACGGGCATTTCTGGCAGCTTGATCATTCGCTTCTAAAATTTTTATTGCAGGAACACTCAGCCTCGGTTTCAGTTTATTGTGATGAATCGCCGCAACACTGGTTGGTGGACTTTATTATTGCTTATTTGCTGGTTTATCTCAGAAAATCCTGTTTCATATCTTTGTCTGTACGCTCGTTTCAGCCGATGATAGTTTTATTGGAATATTCTCTGCGGTTTATATACTCATAGCTTTTCCTGTACAAAATATGGGAAATGAGAGTTTCGTGTCTAGGGATATTCGTGCAGAGGGCTATTAGGATAATTTAATGTTTCACTGTTCAAGTGTAGAGGCAAGCTTTCGAAGTAATTCCTTTTTCTTTTTCCAGACTGCTTATGATCCTTACCTTTGCTGCTATTTTGGGCATTAATTTGTAAAGATTTGAAATATTTTTACGTTAAGAATCAACTGTTTACATCTAGTTTTCCATATTTATCATCCTCCTTTTTAGCCTATGCAACCTGGGGAAGTTTTACCCGATGTGACTTTGGAGACTTTTTTTGTCTGTCCAAATAAATCAAGAATTCAGATATAACACGATACCCAATTGAGATAAGCATCAATACCCATGCATAGTCTAATATATTTTGATCTTCCCAAGCTTACTCAGGTCTGAACCGCGCGAGATACTTCCCAAATAAGATTGCCAATGGTACAAGTGCTCGACTTAGTGAAGATGGAAAAGCGCAGTAACTTCACCTGTGCCTTTTTAATAGTTGAGTCGAGAAGGGGTCCTTTTTTTATTGTTTTGCATACTTCAGGAGCTGAAATTTAGTATGACTTTTCCCAATTTTGTCGGTTCACTAACTTTAACTACAAACTCCGGTGTACCCTTTGCTTCTCTATATCTTATTTACTAAGTGAGAGGTGCTGTATAGTAAGTTATTGTAATTTTTAAAGTCAATCAGATGGTCGTTGATCAAATTATTTGCAGCATTACTATCAGAATCTTACCGCTTCAATTTCTAGATGAGTGGAGTGCTCAATATTTATCACAGTCTGCACTTTTAAGAGAGCAATGTTTTATGCAGATAATCTGGTAGAGAATCTTTTGGAAGATTTCGAGTTTGAAGTCCAGGTTCCATATTTATTATACCGGAATGCTGCTCAGGAAGTAAATGGTATATGGTTCTACAATGCACGGGAGTGTGAAGAGGTGGCGAGTCTTTTTAACAGGTATTAGGAAAATTGGATATTTGTTGCTGTTTATGTATTATGAATCTACATATATTATATGCTTATTTGTGATTCAATTCTTCTTTAAGAGCAATTTCTGCTTTTTGCTTTTAGGATACTTAATGCATACTCCAAGGTTCCTCAAAAGTCAAAGGTGCCCACAACTAAAAGGTACCAAGCGGTTTCTTTTGTTAGTGCTAAATATGCAAATTGTTCATGAAGGCATAAAATCAGTATTTCACCATAGATGTTTTTCCTGCTGTTTTTACTAGTAGAGCTGCTTATCTTCACCTTGGCCTTTGGGCTGTGATGTTTGGAACTTGCCTTGTTTTCTGCTTCTCGATGATCTATGCATACCTGGACTGCAATATGTTCGGCAGTTGAAGTGCAACATACACTATAGGAGTTTCTAAGAGAAGCACTTAAATGACAGATTTGTAGTCCTGTTTGTAATACCTGCTATAACTATGGTGATCTTAATGTATTTGCTTGAAAGTTTTTCACCTCCGTTGAGTTTGAGGGGGATGTTGCAGTCTTGACTGTGAATTTTTAATTATTTTTCTTTTTGCTACAGAAGTAGTGTAAATTGCAAGTTTCACCTGAAAGTTGGCTTTTATAATATGCCCTGTATCGGATGGATACTGTAGTAAATTTTATCGGTTTGGCAATTGTCACGTTGTGGTGCTCAACGTAGAAGTGCCAAAGTTTTCAAGCATTACCAGTGCTTTTCGGTGAGGAAATTGATAATGGACAATGTTTTCTTTTACTCAATAAAAGACTGTAATGTCTTTTTCCCACAAATGATTAGCTGTGTTCATTCAAAGTTTTATCTTTTAGTTCTTTGCTGCTGAAGATTTTTCTTGCTTTCTGCAGTGAGTTTGAGGAACTAGAAGCTGTCCCAACTATGGCAGTGATGGACGGTCCTTTGGAGCCCCCATCATCTACGATGCCCAATGTGAATGATGTCCATGATGATCCAGCCTTTGTGAACTTTTTCAGTGTACGTACTCATAGAGAATGTCAATTTTCTATAAGTAACTTTATTTGATGGGACGAAGGGGAATGTACATCAGCACGATGAAAATGCAGGTAGGAAGAAACAAGTGACATGTTGCATACTCTGTAGGTGAATAAAGTAGCATGCATTTCAACTTCTCCTGCACCTGCATTATGCACATACTTTTGTGCAGGAGGTATATTGATTAATGTGGGTTTTAGCGGTGCTATGAGATGGCCTTCCTTTTCCTTGTCCATAAGGGAAAGAGAAGTCTTCCTTGATGACCTTCCTTTTCCCTTTCCATGGGGAAAAGTGAAGTCCTCCTACAATGGTAGGAGGAGTTATTGCACTAGCTTGCTTTTGAAGTTTGTCTAGTGCAATGAAGCAATGAAGGAAAATGATTGTGCACTTTTCCATTCCCCTTTTATAGCAGGAGATGACTCTTTTATAATCGCAGAAGACTCGTATAATATTAAATTACTACTCCACTGGATGTTTAGAAATCTCATCTATGGACTGTGGCCTGCTTTTTGCAGGGTCTCAAGGCCAGTTGCGTGTAAGAAGTTTTATTTAGTTCCTCTTGCTTCGTTTGTTCTGATACGTAGGTTCCGTGTTTTGTAGAGAAACACGTTCCTTCTGCTAAGTTAAATTCTTGCATTTGTGTCAAGAGTGGAAAGCTTCTGATTTCCTGTTTTTAGTAATTCCTCTACAGCTGGATCATTTGTGTTATTCTAAAGAGATGCCTTTGTAGTGTTTTGGCACTGATGTTCTGATGTCCCTTCTCTTTGTTTCCCCTATATCTGTAGAAACCTTTGTCATTCAGTCACAAATCATCTGATGATGCATAATTTCAAAGGGTGTAAAAGATCATTTCATGTACAATGAGCTGTTGCTTTCAGCTGGAATCCTCACTAGCTGATCTTTTGTAATGGTAGTGCGGTATGAATAGGGTTCTACTGTTTAGATATGGAAAAAGATAACTAAGTGCCAATGAAGATTGGGGAAAGTGGAGCACAGTTTCTGTTGAAAATAGTTAGAATCTACAGCAAACTCCTTCCCCATTTGCTCAGGCATTTATGTGCTTTGTGCCAGTGTATCTTGCTTAGGACATATGTTCTCTTTAGCCATATTCTACATGTTTTGCCAAATTGTACCGTGTGCTTCCTTTAGGTCCCTAATGGTTTGCTTTGGCATGCAGTCAGCTTTGAATATTGGTGGTGCTACAAATGTAGCAGGTAGCGGACAACCTTTTCCATCTTCTTCGGCAATGGCTCCACCTCCGTGTCCTGTCTCGGCTTCCTCACCGGCTGTATCGACCTTGCAAATACCATCTCCTCCTTTGGCAGCACCTACCCCTCTAGGGTCTTTGCTTGATAATAATGATCCTGGTATCAACAAAAATCGTGCAACTAATCTAGTGAAGCCTTCATTTTTTATCCCTCCGCCATCCTCCTCTGCAGCAATTGTGCCACCTGTCTCTTCGTCAATGCCTACTGCTCCTCCACTTCATCCACCTGCCAATTTACAACGTCCATATGGTGCTCCAATTCTTCAGCCGTTTCCACCACCAACGCCCCCTCCATCTCTCACGCCTACTGCTGTTCCTGCTGCCAACTATGCACCTGTCATGAACAGAGATAAAGTCAGAGATGCACTATCAGTGCTTGTTCAGGTTAGTTTGCTTGTAGTGCTTTTTGCCATCTCTTACAGGAAGTCGTACCAGTTAAATGATATAAGAAAGTAAAATGACTGACGTGCCAACTTGTTTAAGGATAATACCTAACTGAAAAGGTTGCCCTCATTATCATAGCTCATCTAGCTTTTACTGAGTAAACGGACTTTGGATGCACAATCAGAGATTCTTCTTTCATTCCTAAATTTCTTCCTTATCTATGTTTATTGAGCTTTAGCATTATGAAGAAATCATTGGATCTTCTCTTTTAAGGTACAGGGTGCTTTGTTTTATAAAGGTGTCTTATGGTTCTCCTGGTGATAACTCGGGTTCCTCATGAAGCCCATACTTGATAAAGATATACTTGGTCTGAATCAAAATTTTCCCATAAAAAGTTTTCTAATCACGCTGCACGTGTTTTCTGCTTCGCATATTATGAGCCAGAATTATATTTTTCTGGAGTTGAATCAATAAGATCTGCTGGTGCTAGCTGCTCTGACTTTCTAGCAAAGACACCGTTAACTATTTCTTTCAATCACTTATAACAATCCGACTACCCTGCAAATGACCTTGTCGCTCTTGCAGGACAATCAGTTCATCGACATGGTATATCGAGCATTGCTAAACGCACACAATTCATGAGCAGCCAAGATGGTGGGGACCTGACTTTCTTCTCTGTTGGGGTTTTGGAGTTTGTGCATTTTCCTTTCTCATCTTGAACAGTCAGATCCGCGTGTATGATTCCATTTGTATAGCATTTTGCTCTGTTGTCTGATAACCTTACAGTAAGGTATATAACTTTTGTTATGGTCTTTGTTAATCATCTGTGAATGTTGTCTGCTGAGATCATGGCACTATTCTAAAAATTAGAAATCAAAAAAGTGAGTAGACCTAGTCTATTGAATCATGACTATGTCCTTCCTTCTGATATTCGAAGTCGATGTAGATTCTTATATGCAAAGTAGACCTAGCCTATTTGAACCATGTTATGTTCGCAGCATTCGCAGCAACAACCGAGAATGCCGTCTCCATCTGTTTCTGTTGCTACGTGTTAAATTTGGCCAAATTACAAACGCAATTGGCAAAAACTGTCTGTGAGAAAGATGTACATCAACAAAACGAAATCGCGAAGCTTTCAACAAACTTATTAGCCAGGCTGAAAAATTGAAGCTTGTGCTCCATTGCGCCTAGCCCAGCCTGTGTTGCGAAAGCAAGCAAGCAAGCAAGAGAGGATCGTCGTCTATGGTGATATGACTGCGAGTGACGAGAGAGACAGAGACGGACCTTGTCGAGAAAGAATTTACCTGCTTAGGAGTTCAGATGTCTCAGCATGGGAAAGAGAGAAGAGATTAAATATTAATTATCCACCAAAAAGATTGATTCCCCAGAATTCTTAGGGTACCCATCAAAGGAGAGTGACTGTTCCAGCATCCTTTTTGGATTTATTTAATTTTGACCTTTTGTTGTAATTTGATGTCCTTCACAGTTGTATAGAGGATGCTTGACGCACCCCGAAATGGATTTGAGTAGAACCACATCATTTTCATTAATTGTGGAATATCTTGCTAGCTATAAGGAATTCCAAATTATGTCCAAAAAAAAAATTAAAATCGGTCTCCTTCTCATTTCATGATTACTTGTAAATAAGGAGAAATGGAGTATTATTTTCTTAAATTCCCAAGGAATATCGTAAGTGCGCTATAATGTTTTCTGCAATTTAAGTTGGTTTTTTTTAATATTTCGACCAATGTCGATTTAAGAAGAAAACTGTAAAAAATGGTAAAGCGTCGTCCAATCTTATTCGGTTATTTATTTACAGTTAATTAAACCTAGCCAGAGAAAGAAAAATAGGAAGCAAAATATTCGTTTAAGAACCAAAAAATTTACCTGAAATGCTCCTTACAGCTTTTCTGTTACTTCTTCTTCAGGTAATCTTAAGACTCGTAACCTCAAAAGAGCTCAGTCACACCTCTGTCTCTCTCTCTCTCTCCCCTTCCATGGCGGCTGCTGGAAGAATTTCGAGGGGATTCGTCAAGCTCCTATCGTCGCCTAATCCCATCGCTTCCCCAGCTCGTTTAATCTTCCATCGAGGACTCGCTTCCACGCTCTTCGTCAAAGGTACCAAATCCACACCCCCCAAAAAAAAAAAATCCTTTTTCCTTCTCTCGATACATGTTGCCTGTGCGTGCGCTTGTTGGCGGCTGTACATGGCCGAGCCTTCCGACAAGGCACAGCTCCGAGTGACCTGACCGAATGAGGGCGCCTTTTGGTCGGCGTCGGACCGACCTCCGAGAATGCGCTTCGGTTAATCGCGCCTTCGAAGATTTCTTGGGTGGACTCTGGGAATTATAATTTTTTTTTTTTTTTTTGCTGGGCTCTAGTAATTGGGAATTTACGCTTTGATGACTTTTGCTCGAAATTGGTGTCCATGTTTCGAACTAAAGTCTCTTCTTTTGTTTTTTTTATCCCCGAATTTTAGTCCTTTCTTTCACCAGCTTATGGCCAGTAGAAGCTGGAATCTGTTCTTTCTGTTGCTGGTTTGCTAATGGGGCCAAGCTAGATAATGTTAGTTCACTGACGGTCATGGTGGATCGATCCGCAACTCCATAAGGATAGAAAAGGAGGGACGCATGAATGAATGGCTTTATATAATCTCTGTCGGCAGCGAGATTTCACAGTAAAGCGCGGGCGTACTTGTTCCAGCAGGATGGATGATTCCAGGGATGATCCACTCGCTGTGGAAAGCCGAAAAGTGAGATAACTGGTAGTCCGTAGTGATGGTGTTTCAGAATGTGACTTCTAGTTCATCGTCATCTGTTGTTAGTTGGACGGTGCATCGCCTTAGAAGGCTTCACGGTCTTGAATATTGGATTAGATATGATGGAGCTTGTGAGGACTACTGAGGTTCGGGCTTTTGTCCCTGACCTCTTTCAACTTCCTGTGAACTGGGAAGCCATTTAGCTACTCTTTTGTGTTTGAAGGAAATCATGTGGTGACAAAACGTAGGACATTCATCCAAGTGTTAAGTGGCTTGTTATGTATTGGATCTGGCTTTTAGGACGCCAGATGATTATTTCGCCAATGGATACAGCTGTTCGTCCGTGTGACACAGCTAGGGATGCCAGTACTGGTACTGGCACAATATCATTGTCAGCTATTATCGAACCTTAGTAAGAGCGTAGAACAAAAATTTGTCAGCTGTGAAGCCAAGCAAATCTCAGATTTAATATCTGTTTCTGGAGAATGCACAAATCTTTAGGGAGGAACCAAGAAAGTGTTTTTCAAGTAAGACTGTGATGATCATTTCCTGGACTAATGATTGGTGGTAAAGGTCTGAATCTTCAGCTTTAATATCATCAGAGTTGCTTCTGGGGGAAATTTTAAATCATAGTTGATCTTACTATGAAATGCAGTTTCTAGTTGGAGCCAATACTCGGCCTATTCTAATATCGATCTTAAGTCAGGGCAAAACTTATTGTAAAATATTGCTCTTGAGCAGGTATAGCTTTTGACACGACTGAAGGCAAGCTAACAGAAGCATTTTCAAAGTTCGGCCAAGTTGAAGGAGGTAAGCTTCAATATTTCCCCTTTGGAGCTTCAAGAAGCATTAGTGTCTCTGACCATGAAGCCACATTTCTTTCCAGCTAAAATAATAATGGATAAAGTAAAAAATAGATCAAAAGGTTTTGGATATGTGACCTTCGCTGTGGAGGAGGATGCCCAGAAAGCCTTGATTGACATGAATGGGAAGGTGAGAATCATGCCATCTCTTTGTACTTTACACATTCTAGACCTTTGAAGTTCTGACCCTCTTTTTGCTTCTAGTTGCTAGATGGGCGTGTAGTGTTTGTGGACATGGCAAGAACCCGAAGAAATGTTGCTGATTCCGTTCCAAAAGCCAGGGGACCTACTGAACCTCCCATTAACGATTGACTCAATTTCTGTTCTTCCTCTGTCTATATGTCTAATGTAGTTAGAGAACCGATGCATCATTTAGTCATTACACTCTATTTTACTTGGTTTCATACTGTTCACTATTTTTGCTGACCTTTTTTTCATTTATTTGTGGCTTGCAAATGTACTTCCTGTTGCTTCATAAGCATGCCATTTGCCTAAGGCACATCATCTTTTTCTTCATATTTGTGTTGTCATATCGAGAGCTTTTTGACATTGAAGAATATCAGTGCTCAAAAGTCTGAAAACCTCTGTGTTGGTTCATGGCTTGTTACCTGTTCTGTATTTACTTACATTGAGATGTAATGTCACTGATCGGTTCAAAGAAGAAAAGTTAGTGGAGGGGTTTCAACCGAGTCTCGTAAGAGGCAAGGGAAAAGGGAGCTGACCTGAGAACCGGACCCCGGTATTGATGCCCCTTCGATTTGATGCAGCAACTCGGCGACTGTGAATCAAGGTTTGAGGATTGGTTAACCTGGGAATTGGAGTTGTTCTGTATTTGCTGTCAAAGTGGATTTTACTTTGAGTTAAATGTAGGTACTGATATCTTTGGACTTTATGCTCAAAAGTTCTCTCTGACAAAAATCAAAGTCAGGATTTTGGGTATTGGGTAATCAATGTAATTGAAATAAATCAACAAATTGATTGTGTTCTTTCGTCGTTCCTTTCTTTTTAGAATTTCCCCCTTTAGTCTATGCTTGGGGGCTATTATGGTCAATATACACGTGGGCCTATAAGAAATGGCTTGGGCTCTTTCCCAATGGCCCATTTACAAGCCCAAGTGGCCCACACCAACTTGCTGAAGTGCGAACAGTTCTCTCTGCACATATCTTTCGACGTCCCCACCACTTATCCATGCAAATCCGACGTGGCACGTTCCGATTGAGCGGCGACGTTATCCATGCAATCCGTCTTCCACAAAAATCTGTTTATCCTTCCTCAACAAAACCTCAATCCCCCGTATCCACCACCCACTTTCGAGCCTCTCATCCCGAACCAGAAGACCGGAGATGGCAGCAAGCATGGCTACGTCGAGCGTCATCGGCCTCGGCTCCTCGGCCTTGACATCGCCGAAGAAGGCCTCCCTTGTCTCAGGTACACCTCATAATCCCGAAGTGCGCTTGCTTGTTAGCACTCCTAGCGTTCCATGCTCCCTTTTTTTCTCTCGATCTTCGTCCCATCTGGAATCATTGGTCGTCTGCAGACTTTGTGAGGTCTCCGGTGAGAGCGAGGAACCCGATGAAGCCGGTTCGCGCTTCGGGAGGACGGTTCACATGGTAAGTGCTTCAGCGTTTGTTCAGCACTGATCAAGTTGGCTGCGTCGTGTCGATGTGATCTAGTTTGGCTGATTTCAATGTTGGTATCTATGTTTTTCGAAGCTTCCAGAGAGACTGGTTGCGCGCCGACTACAGTGTGATCGGGTTCGGGCTGATCGGGTGGCTCGTTCCATCCAGCGTTCCGGCGATCGACGGCAAGAGCCTGACGGGGCTCTTTATCGAGAGCATTGGGAACGAGCTCGCTCACTTCCCCACGCCTCCCCCGCTCGCTTCCCCATTCTGGTGAGTTCATGAGATTTCACACGACCGATTCATTGCGAATAAATGCCGAAGCTTTAACTGTTCAATTGATCAGTTAAAATCCCATGAACTCGGACCACTTGACAGTTTAACTTTGGTCGATTTAAGTTGCGTGATACGCGAACATCTGCAAAATGATTGATTTTTGGGGGCGAATCTGATGGATGAACAGGTTGTGGCTGATCACATGGCACCTGGGTCTGTTCTTGTGCCTCACCTTCGGTCAAATCGGCTTCAAGGGGAGGACCGAGGATTACTTCTGAAGACGCTAATGGATATTGTCATGTTTCATGTGTAATCTTCTTGTAAATTACCCAGAAATTTCCCAGCAAATCCATCCCTCTTCTTGTTTCGCCCCCTCCCTACGAAATCCATGTACCCTTTTGTATCTGATGAACAGCTGCTGCTCGTATTTGATTTAACTCCGAGCTATATGCGTAGTATGCCCTCCCTCGTTGCGGCCCTTTTCATATTGCTGACGACAGAACCGCCAACGACCGGCGGCGATCATTCGGGTTTTGCTTCCTTAGTCGTGTTTGGTTCTACCCTTAATGTCGAACCCGGTGAACGGGCATTGCAGTTCAAACCCAGCACAAGATAAAGGAGTCTTCCAACTGGGAATTCGTAGACGGAAGATGAACTTAGATTCATCGGATGATTGTGACCTTAAAGTGAATCTCGCGAGTCCAATGTCCGAACAATCTGTTTCAACTTTTTGCTGATGAGCACGGTCTAGGAAGATTGATACTTCTTGTCATTTTCATCGAGAAATGAAAGTTAGGATATCGAACAATCAAATTACAACGTTCTATCAAACTTCTCAAACTGATTGGTTGCACGACCTGAGTCTGAAATAAATAAAAAGTATATAGAGGTTGTACAGTTTGGGAGAGGTGAACGTACTTCAATTGAATTAATTTAGTCTTAAATATTTTTATATTGATACCAATTTAAACTTTCCAGCTAATATTGACTGGTTAGTGTTAACGTGTCAATTTTTAAATAAACTTCAATTTTTATTATTTTTTTCTTTTTTCTCTTCTTCCTCCTTGGGCTTCTTCTCCTTACTGTGGCTGGCAAAGCTAGCCTCACCATGGCCTTGTCGCAATCAAAGGCAGCCTCACCCAAATTTGGGCAAAGTTGCCTTACTATAGCCCTCATCGACCATTATAAGGAGAAGAAACCCAAGGGGGAAGAAGAGAAAAAAGATAAAAAAAAAAAAATTAGAAAAAATTAAAAAAATTATTTAAAAATTGCTATGTCAGCATTGGCCGCCAGTCGACATTGGTTGGAAGGACTAAAGTAGTATCAATATAAAAAAATTTAGGACTAAATTGGCCTAATCAAAAAATTTATGATTTTTTATAAATGAAAATAACACTCAATTCTGAAATTATAAATTATTATAAATTATTATCGAACACTTCTTTGAGAATTTATATAATTTATGATTTATAATAAATTATTATTTTCACGTTACTTTAAGAACTGTTATACTAATAAAATTCTTTTCTGATACCTTTACCAAATTTAAAGGCGTCGGGCGGCCATCCACGTGACCATCACGCTGCGCCACCCGCCGCTTCAACTCCGCCAGCGAGCCGGTGGAGAAAAAGGCAAACGCCTATCGCGTCCCAAAGAGCTTTGCTCTCTTTCTTGATGAAGACGGCGAACTGGCGACTGCAAACGAGACCTCCGCGTCCTGTTCTCGTCTCGACGATCAGCCGCGCGAACCGAACCGACCCAATTCGAGCTTGACGTGGGAGAAGATGGACGGCGTGCGCAGCGACGGAAGGGATGGGCGGATCATATCGATGGCCGACGCGACGTCGATGTACCCGGGGTTCAAGTTCTCGCCGTCCGACGCCGAGCTCATCTCGCACTACCTGACGAAGAAGCTCGAGGGCATCGACAAGAGCGTCGAGCAGCTCATCCCCGAGGTCGACTTCTCTGCCCACGAGCCCTGGGACTTGCCCGGTTGGTGTTTCGGTTCCCCTTCATCTGCGTTCTGATTCGGTGTTCTTGTCGCCCGTGCGTGTTCTGTAGTTGTTTCTGTAGTAGTTCGTGTTCTTGGTATGTGGGCATGGTTCTGTTTCTGGAAAAAGCTGCATCCAATGTGAGCCTCGTCCTATGCGCGAACTCTAGGAGAAAACGGTCCAGCCGCCTACTGAACTTAGAATTCGATGGGCAGAGGATGCGGTTCGCGTTTTATACCTTGACAACAAGAATGGTTCCTGCGTTAAAAACTGTCTACTCTTCAGGGCGGTATCTGAGAATTTCGTTGAATAAGGATCGGATTGAGAAAATATAGGCGTTCGATTGATTTCTAAGGTCGGATGCATGTATCGCACACAATTTACTGACTCGGATTAATTGCATAGTTAACTGGAGCTGATCTGTAGGGGAATTTTGGTCCTCTGTAGTGCAAACTTGTAGCCTGTTCTCCCTTATATTAGGCTTGCTTCGTTGAAGTCGGTTGCTTTATGATCTCAGCCAAATCGATCGTCCCCTCGGAGAGCGAGTGGTTTTTCTTCTCTGTTCGGGGCAGGAAGTATCCTAAGGGGTCCCAGACTAAGAGAGCGACCGGACATGGGTACTGGAAAGCCACAGGGAAAGAGCGCAATGTGAAGTCAGGCTCTGCGGTGATCGGTACAAAGAGAACCCTCGTCTTCCACCTTGGTCGGGCACCGAAAGGGAAAAGGACGGAGTGGATCATGCATGAGTACTCGATGAATGCAAAGTCTCAGGTAACGATAGCATTTGATTTAGAGCCTTTACCTAATGCGTCGACCTTTTCCTTGTATCTGGACCTCTATGAGTCTATGCAATGCTACTGACATCAAAATGTGTGTGCCTTCTGTAGAGGTAAGGTCAATACCTAAAAAGAACGACTAAAATCGTTTTGTGTGTTTGTCCGTTCAGAATCAGCAGGATTCTCTAGTTATCTGCCGCCTGCGAAGAAGCAGTCAGTTCCAAATGGGCGGTGCCTCCGATCTAACGCAAACGTCTGATGTTGACCGGACGGATGTCTCTGAAGGAGACAACTTGGCTGAAGGTTGTGCGAGGAATTGCTCTGGAAGTTACAATTCACACTCTGTCGAGCAAATTGAGTCCAGCTCCAATTCCTCCCATCAAAAGGTTCATTGCATTTCAAGAAGTTTAATATTTTGGAATGCCAAGTTTGCTACAGAATTGTGGTTTACTTTATTCATCAATAGCACCTCCTCTTTCATCTACGCCCTTTTCGTATCAGAAGTACCTTTCCAAATTATGGGATTGAATTTTAAAGTTGATTTCAGGTGGAACTGGTCTCCAAATAGTCAACTAATATTGTACTAACTAAAATCCATTTCCCCTGTTATACCATTCAGAATTCCGATGGCAACGAGGACTTTTATGCAGATATACTGAAAGATGACATTGTCAAATTAGATGAGTCTTCTGTTTCTCCAACTCGCAACAGCCTGCCCACTGTTCCAAATAATCTAGAGGCAGAGCTAATGTCTCAAGATTCGCAAACGCTAGTGCAAGATTTCATGTCGCCGATCCCTCCTTTCCAGGGCACCGCGAATCGAAGAATCAGACTGAGGCGGCATAAACCAGAGAGGTTTAGTAAGATAGTGCTGGAGATGAAGGCCAATGACTCCTCTGCAGAGAAGGCAGAACCTCAAACAGGAAGCTCAGGGCCCTCAGAGAGAAGAACCCGTGCGATCATTAGTCGGTGGCTTGTGTACGGTTTCCTAATCAGCCTGACCTTATTGTTTGTTTATCTGCTTGGTGGTTTCCATAGAGTCGAGATGATTGTACATACATCCTGAACTTTGGTCGCTGGCTCTGTTAGAAGCAGGCCTTATATGGTAGAGGGTTTCTTCTTCTCTCTCTCTCTCTCTTTTTAAGAGAGAGAGAGAGAGAGATTATGCCAGAATTGGCTGATCCTATGACCTTCAAGAATGATATAAGCAGTTTTTCAGGAACAACCCTGTGCATTAAATGTGCCAGAGATTAATGTCAAAGAGTGTTGCACAACACTGTTCTGCCGTAGCGCAAAAATATTCAATTCGAAAGTTCTCTTTTAAGGGAAGTGATGAAATGAGAGAATCAAAGATGAAGACAGGTGAGCGCTGTTGACACTCTGAAGATGACACTGAAAATGCCAAAAACTTCAAGAGTAGACAATGTCAGGTTTTAGGCCCATCAGCTTCCTTGTTTTGCCGACGAACAGGTCCTTAGACTTGATCGCGCCGGGAATCCTCCCAATGGTGGTTGTGAGCGAGAACCGTGCCAGTGCTTCTCTCCTTCCGAGCGAGACGATGGCTTTTACTGAACGAGGCTCGTAGACCGCCATCTTCCTTTCTTCGCCTCCATCCATCAACAGCTTCTCAAGTTCTTCACTGCAACCGTGGCATGCTTTTGTGCCAAACAACCTTGCTTGATCTCCTATTGTCATGTTACATAACTGTTTCCGTCAGCGATTTTGACATCGAATGTGTTCTTGGGGAAACCGTGTCAAATATAATATACTTGAGCAGAGTAATCTGCATTCCGAACTTACCCGAACATCAGTAATCTCTCCGACTGCAAATATGTTATCGCGACCTTCGACTCTCATGCACCGATCAACCTTTAATCTTCCAAATCGATCCAGGTTTCCTTTCAAGAATGTCTCCTCGAGCTATGAAGAAGCAAGCGGCTTCCCCGTGCATAAAAAATGGCAATCTGCTTTGATAGTTTCTCCGTGGGAAGAAGTTCTGTACGTTCCATCCGATAAGGAATTCAAGTCGACCAGCTGGTCCAATTTCACATCCACGTTCTTTGTCCTTAACCAGTCTAGAGTTTTCTCCGAAGCATTCGGTCCGATGAATTCTATCAACCTCGATCCGCCGTGAATGAGGGTGATCTTTTCGTCCGGGGAATTGATGGCAATTTCTGCAGCGAGTTCAACACCAACCGGGCCGCCACCAACGATCAAAATGGATCGAGCGATTTTATCTTTTGATTATCTGCATGCAACAGATTCAGACTCGAACACAAGTCAACAGAACAAGAACACAAATGACTGGTAGTGCCACAATGGTTCGCGTTTTAGCAGCTTCCCAGTACCTGCCTCAAATTGTTTTTGAGTCTCTCGGTTTTGGTGGTGGGAACCGGATCTTGGTGACCCGTAGCGATGACGAGACAATCATAGGCAAATAAGCGGCCATCGGCTGTCGATACTTCTGATTCAGTGATTTTAATCGCCTTCGACGTGACGACCGGAGCATTAGGGAGGTAGTCTCTATGGTTGATCAGCGATCAGTCCCTAAACATCGGCTCTATCATTGACCTCAAGCTTGCCCATGGAATCTCGAAATATTCCTTCCTGTTTTGATTCAAACCAAACTTTAGCCACAATACGAAAATTCATGACTAGAACTCCACACCAAATAAATAGGTAGAATCTACATTTTTGCTGCATAGATGTTGCAGAGACAAGTAGACAAGGAAAAGAACAATATACTGGGAGTTGCATAAGAATTATGAACAAAGATAAACAGCACGAGCAAAGTCTAATGAGAACATCCATCAAGTAATCACAGGAGCTAGCGCTAGAGCTGGGGACAAGTGAAGTAGGGCAAAAGCCAAGGAATGAGACAAAGCCAAGCCAGGCCAAGTACACAGAAAGCTTGAGCAGGAAAGTTTATGAGAATGGCAGGAGGCGACGCAACTCACAGGTCGACGAGGGTGACGTCTGCGCAGAACTGGAGAGACTTGGCGACGAGAGAGCCGCCGACACCTCCTCCTATCACCACCACCCTCCTCCTCTTTGCACTCGACCCTTCTTTCCAATCCATCTTCCTTAAATCTCTATTGCTTCCATTGCTTAGCGAGGCGTGCGAGGACGATCACCGGAGGCCTTTTTCCTCACGTCCAAGGAATTGGTACGAGTTCTGGAGAATGTCAACGATGAGCTCATATTATTATTACCAAGTCTGCACAAGTTGCCCTGATTTGTTATCCTCTCTTCTCCGTTCGCATTAACATTGGAATCCATGATTGGTTGGTCAAGAATCATAACTTGATCTTGTTCCTCCACTTATCTTCACGGACATTACCATGAACATAAGAATTTCTTCCAAGTCAGTCTGACACGTTCATACTTGCTAGAAAAGCTCTAAAAATTTTACTATTTATGAGATGATACAAATGAAGAGAGAAGACCTTTTATATATAAGTGTTTATCATATTACAACATAGATCTCTCATCAATTTAACGTGGATATTCTATCTCTCCATCAATCCATCACCCGCATTTATTATAGACACACTCCAGAATAGTATACATCGACAGTAATACCCACGCTTAGAATATTCTAAAGGAGAGAGGTTGGCCTAATCTTCTCGGATTTTCACGGCCCCTTTTGGTATATGGAACAACTTATCCTAAAATTATTATGTTCGCAGCTTGATAACTCCTGAGTCTACTTTCCTTGCCTCTACGAATGTCAACGCTGACTTTCCTTCCCGCTTAAAGTCAACGTCGACTTGGTTGAGAGCACGGAGTTGGTTGCACAGCCTGGTGCGCTTCCAAAGACGGACTACCCGGCAATCTAAACTATGCGGACCGGATCTGTCCACGGTTGGCGACCGACCGGCGAGGACTTTGTCTCTCCAGGGCCTTATCATGGTCCGAGCCCATAAGTAGTCGGGCCTACCTTGGGGTATCGCTAGGAGTTTTATTTCAACCCCAGCCCAGCCCAATTAGCCACCTTACCGCTTGGATAGCAGTTAGCATTTCCATCAAAAATAGGATGATCTATGCTTGCGCGTGATTATACGGAAGCATTCTATGTACAAGCCAAAAAAAGAGAGCAGACTTGTCTTCCACGAGATCACAAGTTCGATCCATGATGGGAATGAATTTCTGCACAACTCATGTGCTATGCTTGTCTAATTGCATTGCAATTTGCATGAGGAAATTTTTTTTACTATAATAGGGTTGCAGTGACAGGTTCGCCAATCTCGAATCTTATATCGTAGGTAGTGCACAATTAACTACTCATGCCATGTTACCCAACTGCATCATATTTTGCACAGGGAGATCTCTTGAATGTGGACTGGATAGTAGATAATACCCAAGTCATTAAGCATTAGCTTATATACCAAATCGACTTAATCGGAAAAGGTAAAAACACCTCACCAGTAGTCCATCGAAACCTGTCTCTGACGATGGCCTTGGCAATTATATCTGCCATTAGAGCATAAATTGGTTCAATGCTCAACGTGGTCTATAGACGTTTAATTTATTTAATGCTATCCTTTAAGTACTAATAAATATTAATTATGAACCTTCTCTTTACTCAAACAATAGATTGGCTATTATGCGGTGATGTGAAAATTACTCACAATATGTTGAGTTGGATTTTTTAAAAATGACGGTTCAATTTGTCCTTTTTATTCATCTATTTTGGAAAAGAAAAAAAAAAGAAAAAATAAGGACATTAATAAGTTCATCGTTATTTGATGATGTGAATTATCATATCTTGAATTGAAATGAATAGCTTATGTGGATATTGAACCGTGTGCAACTTTTTATCCTTCTTGTTCACCCTAAAAAGTAATTGATAAGCTATAATCAACATATTCCACTTAATGTAAATTAATGAAAATACGACGAAGAATATTTTTATATAATTCAGGTACTAGATCGAATAGTTGCCAATACTTTAAAGACCACTCTAAATAACTCAAAATTTTAAGGATCATATTGCATGTCTAGTGAAAAATCAATGATCATTTATGTAATTTATTATATATATTTAAGAGGGAGAGCAGAAGAGCAACACCCCACAGCTCAGCATGTAGGACCTGTTCCTCAATGATCCACAAATGCACGGGCTTCAGCCATGTGAATGTCGCACACGCGAACTTTCCATTTTCAGTTTCTTCTTCTTTTTTAATTTTTTTGTGCATTTATTTTGTATGGAAATATACAAACATCAAACAGAATATATTATCACTTCTCATGTCTCGTTTCACAACCTCACCATGTCAACTAAGGTAGAACTAACTGTTGATGTGAGCACGGAGTAGTCCATTGAAACCCGTCTCCGATGATGGCCTTGGCAATTATATCTATCATTAGAGCATAAATTGGTTCATACACAGTCTCAGTTCGGTTTTTGCACAGTTTGATTTTGTTATGATCGACAATATTAATATTTTGGGAAAACAACGCACATAAGCCCTAAACTCTCATGCAATGCTCAACGTGGTCCATAGACGTTTAATTTATTTAATGCTACCCTTGAAGTATTGATAAATATTCAATATGATCCTTTTGTTTATTCAGACAATAAATTAGCCATTATGTGGTGATGTGAAAATTACTAACAATATGTCGAGTTGGATTTTTTTAAAAATGAAGGTTCATTCATCTATTTTGGAAAAGAAAAACCAGGACGTTAACAAGTCCATTGTTAATTGAAATCATATCTCAAATTGAAATGAACAGCTTATGTGCATAATGAACCATGTGCAACTTTTTATCCTTCTTGTCCACCCTAAAAAGCCATTGATAAGTTATAATCAACAGATTTCACTTAATTTGAATTAACGAAAAGACGACGAAGAACATCTTTACATAATTTATGGACTAGATCAAATAGTTGTCAATACTTCAGAAACCACTCTAAACATATTGCATGTCTAGTGAAAATTCAAAGACCGTTTATATAAATATAAATATAAAATATATAAGTACATATATATATATATATATATATAAAATTAATTAAGAGGGAGAGCACAAGAGCAACACCCCACAGCTAAGCATGTAGGACCTGTTCCTCAATGATCCACAGATGTTCGGGCTTCAGCCATGTGATTGTCCCACACGCGAACTTTCCATTTTCAGTTTCTTCTTCTTCTTCTTCTTTTTTAAAAATTTTTTTGTGCCTTTATTTTGTATGGAAATATACAACATAAAACAGAATATACTATCACTTCTCATGTCTTCTTTCGTACGAAGATTTAAATTTTTCTCGGCGGACAGAAAATAATTCCAGGGTTATTGCGTAATAAATATGACAACGGGCATGGGACTAACAACACCATGTGACCAGCTCGATCGGCATTAAAATTGCCAGGTAACGAAAGCTAATTTCTTAATCGCCCGCATCGAATATCTCCGATTTGATCATCATCTTCTTAAAATATCAGGAGTTGTCACATGGATTTTTCTTTTTTTCTTTTTATTTTTTGGGGGACCTAATTGAATAATTACCTGTACTCCACGTGACCAAGGGACAGTGCGGCTTCCACGAGGCCACGTGCTTGGTGGAGTGAGATCGGCTGCATGGAGAATCAAGGCTACGATTTTTCTAATTTTCTAGCATGCACTTTAGCGTGTGATTAATTATCTCCGATTGTAATTTGTGACTGCATTCGAGTTATTAACGTAGTTCTCGAGAAAGCCGAAACGACAAAACCAACACCGGCCCGGTTGTCCTATCCATTTAACTCTTTTGATAACTTGACGGTCTATTCAAATGATTAACATATGTATTATCCTTATTTAAGGTATGAGTTGGAAACATCACGCTTGGACGTTTTTGTAAGATAACCCCTTTATTCAAGATCTTGGAATCATCATATGCTTAAGCGGTCTCATACGGCAAACTCTAATAACACAATCATGCATGTCTTCGATTATTAGACAATGTGTGTGGACCTAGGAAACCATCGCGCTTAATGGGATTTAGTCCAATGCTTAGAGAGTTGCGAACGCACATTAACATGGAAAAGAACTCTTGATTTTAATTTCCATGCAATATGTTAATCCTCTATTTTTAGATCTAGAATATTTATGCATCAAGTCTGATAGCTCTCAAATAATATGGGATCGCTCTTGAGAAAGACGGCATTGATAAAATTAATGGTTTTTGTTTCTTCATTGGTCGGATCATGCCAAGACTAGCTTTTTTGCACGTTGACAAGTTTATCTCTCCGAAGAACATTTTGCTCCTTGACTGCTCCCAACAATATTTGATCCAAGATCGCAAGGAGAGGAACAAACTACCTGGCCACTCGAGCCTGTACTTTGTTGGCATAAACTCGAGGATTTTAAATGCCGGTATTTCTATCGTGATGTGTCGAAGCTTGCTTGAATAAAAAGGTTTTTTTTTTTCCTTTGAACTGTGAACAAGACCATTTAAAAATTTAATACGTAGATTGACCCAAAAAAAAAAAATTTAATACGTAGGCAAATTAATATATATATATATATAATACTTCAATAATTTCATGAATGAAATACCATCTTTTGTTGTTCCTTTTTTGGTTGTCGGTTGACTATCGCCGATCGGTCGAAAGTGACCTAGTTTGTCCGCATTTAATGGGCTTTGATTTTAGAAACAGGCGAAATTGATAAGGTACGAAGAAGGACCGATTGCATAATGAGTCCAACTCAATGCGCATAGGTCAGGTTTGGTCAGCCACGCGCATCTCCCGCCGGTTTTGCTTCTCAATTTCATGGAACATTAATTTATATGAATGCGGCCTGGCCTGCAAAAGGGGTACGCTGACTTTACATCATGACTTCTCTTTTTTATTTTTTGATCAGAAATTATGACTTGCGTGCAAGGTTTAATTCCTATTAAAAAAATGAATGAAAAAGGCACAAAATAATTAATAGAAGAGAATGATTCAAAAAGAAAAAATGAGGGCTTACGACTCAAGTGAAAAAAGAAAAAAGATGATTCAAAAAGTCATTTTAACTTATTATATAACAATAAATTCAATCATAAATTAATTGATTTAGTCGGTTTAGTCATATTGACCCTTTAATAATTTGTTAACTTACATTTTTTAATTAATTTGAGTTGGAAATCATTGATGTGAATGTTAATGTTTATGATTTTTTATTTTGGATAATTTTCTTCAGAAAAAAAAAAGAAAATAGAGAGAAAAATGACAAAAGGAAATTTGCACAAGGAAAGAAAAAAAGTTCTCCACGCGACCGTCCTCACTCCGGTGATTCGATCGTAACTTCCAATCCGCTAAATTCAAAGGCTGTAGATTCAAGCACGACCATTGCAATATCTCTCCTGCGGTCATGCCCGTCGGGCCCGTCGGGCAAAGGGGCGACGGGCCCCACCTCCGATTTGAAATTTCCGCATCGAAGTCAGAGGAGGACACGTGGCGCACGACAGCCCTGGAAAGCCTCGTGAGCACTGTAGTAATCACTCGATTATGTTAATGATAAGCATCTTCTCCTTTAATATCCACCGGCGATCCTTTTCCTTTTTTCTTTTTTTTTTCCCCCAAATTTGCGCTGGCTGGCCCATCGCTTGAAAACGCGATCTCGAAGCCGATCCCTTCACCTCGCCTTTTGCGTGGGTTTTGGACTGTTGGGGATTCGCTATTCGAGTGGAACTCACGGGAAAGTTAGAGAAATTAATTCTTGATTTTCTCGCCCCTCCCCCACCTACCTTATTGATTAACCCCTCGAATGCAATTTGTGCAGACCTTTGGTAGGGAGGGGCCACCCTCGTCAGTCTCTTCTAGGTATTATTATAAAAATTCTATGCTCATCGTAATTTGTACAATTTGAATCATAACTATTTCGTACTATTTAAAATTTGAGAATCAAAATTTGACAATAGAAATGATTGAGAATAGAAAACCATACCGGATCGATAAGTGCCGGTATGATTCCCGAATTGGACTGGGATCGATCGTGTAGACTTTTATTATTATTATTATTATTATTATTATTATTATTATTATTATTATTTCTTCCATAATAATAGTGTTCTCCGCCTTCCTTCCTTTAGCTTTGTTGGCCTGGACTGTTATTCTCTAAAGTAGGTGCAACTCCATCAGGGAGGTAGTTGGCATTCCGCTGTTAGGTCTAGTGACTCTATCCTCATTGCTATTACTATTAGTAGGCCTTAAAAAGCTAGTGATGCACAACTTTAGTTTAGAAGATCAGAAGAAGATAAAAATTACAAAAGGAAAACTAAGGCATACCGATCTAAGTGGTCCATTAGTATGGTTCCTTATGCAATATAGGCAACCATACCACTTATTGCTTAGCTTCCAAAATTAGGAACCAAGAATAGCCCAAAATCGGTTCAATTATGGGGCTGGATTGGAAAGCGTACTCATCCCTAATTGACAAGCTCGTCACCACAATTCTACCAACATGTCAATAGTAGGAAAGTCTTTGCATATAAAGATATGTCATATCTCGGCAATGCAATATGAATAAATTAGAGGTTTACTCACAATTTGAATTGAACTCATGATCTTGGTAAAGATAGATAGATTCCTTTCACTGCCATGTCAACCACCTTGGCAATAAAAGCAGTAACAGATGAGAGAGGGAAAGCTACTATTTACCTTTTTTCGGCCCTCCAGTTTCTACCAAACTTCCAACCATCTCCCATCCTTCACCAAACCATTGCCTTTTATTTCTCACTTTCCATAATCTAAGCCCCCCTCCCCACCCAATCATCATTCCCGCGTTTAAGCTTAATTAGTTTTTTCTTTAACGTGTTCATGTTATAACAAAACTTACGATACCAACGATCATTTTCCTTCGTTTCAACGCACGAGAAGGTACGATTCCTAATTCAAATTTCACTCCAGTGTTAACTAATTTTACAAAATAAAATAAAATAAACCGGACGTTGTTTCGTTACCCAAGAAAAAGATCACTTTGTAATGGAAAAGCTACGTAAAATCCAAGAAACGGGGCCCAGATAGACAAGTGGAGGCGGGGGCCCGCAAAGCCATGACGTCTATCCAATGACAATTGAAAACGTCTCCACAGATACTGCGTCGTTTTCTGTAGGAGGAAAGAACGCATGTGCGCGTCACCGACGTTTGGGAGGGGTAATTTGATGCCGTGCAAGTGATCGGATAGACAGGCTTGTCAAATGGGGCCTGAGAATCCAGCAAAATCCAAGTACTAAGGTCAAAGCAATATTTGCCTAATCGTCTAAATTATGGAACGGGTTATTTACTTTAACAACAATGTGATTTATAAGTCGTAAAGTTTGAATCGTGATAATCTAGACTTTATTATCACGCGTTTTGTTAACCGGATGTATGTTTCGTGCAGTTCCATCCATGGTTCCGTGTCCTACATGTATGACTCGACTTGTGCACGAAAAGAAGAGGACCATAGGATAATGTATTTATACCCGATGGAGTATTATTAGCTTATTTTACTACTATTTAAATTTCTTAAAAAGATAACTATTGAATACCCATTTAGCGACGTGTAGCGATTAGAGACAAGTTTGTGCGGATTATTTGGATTAGATAAAGTCCACGAAGATCCACGAGAGCATAAGACAATGTCAATACCTCTCGACCAAAGGCATTACGACGACAGAGTGTTTGCGCATGCAAATGAGAGCAGCATTGCACTTATTCATGCGTTCAGGGCTAACGGCATGAGATGATTCGATCCATCATATTTTTTAATGAAAGACGATTTTACATTCGAATTGCTCGCCAATATCGATTAGTGTTTTATCTAATTCGCATCGTCTAAAAATATTCAGTGCCGTACCTAAAATTTAATTTGTTTAATTAAAAATTTAGGAGCATCATTGTGCATTAAGCTGAAAGTTTAAGGACTGCATTAAATAAATTTAAAATTTATAGATTACAAAATTTATTGAACATTTTTATATAGTCAAAGTGACTAAATTGAACACGCATGAATTAAAGGTTTAGGGATGATATATACATTAAGATAAAAATTTTGATATTTTATTATGTATTAAGCCAAAATTTAGATATGGTTTATATTATTAACCCAATAATCTATGCATTATGGAGAGGAGCGATGTTGGGAAGGCGCACATTAGCAGGGAGCAACAGGAAGAACGCGAGGCACGTGGCGGGATGTTCGAGGAGAAGGACAGCCAATACGGCGTCGTACTGAGGGAATGCGCTCCCTATCGTATTTTTAGAATTTGCGTATTCGCTTGCGGTGAGTCGGTCGATACCCCGGATGGCGTGCAAGCTGTGGAGTAATGATTTGTCTTCGAATTGTCAACTTCTCCGAGCCGTAGCAATTCGTCCCAAGGGGTCAACGCTCAGCGAGCTCAAAATTCATAAATTTAGTAGTCATAAAAAATCACAATCCTATAATATTTTATTTACACAAAATCAATTTAAATATCCAACAGATCTTTGAAATTATTATCACCCACACTTCAGAAAATTGCATAATAAATTAATTGCATAGACTTCATATGCTATAAACATTGTCGAAGTGAATCCTCATTATCATCGATTCCCTCGATTCTCTCACTGAAAACATAATAATATATGATTTTGAAATATTGCAAGCGAACAAGCAAAGATATTAACCATTTATTACTTGGACAATAAAAACAGTTAATTATTTGTTCGAGAATCAATTATTTGTTACAGGAATCATGTATAGATACTTTACACAAGCGATTTTACTTCTAATAAGTAATTAGTTACTAGAGTGGTTAATGGAGAAGGTAGGACGTGTAGATAAAAAATTACAAGATATACAAGCCTCCATTGAATTTCTTTTAAAAATTTTAGAGTTAACATCACACCGGAAGTTAATCAAAATAACTCCTACTATTTCGGAGAAAACTATTCACTCTATTTTAGGGAAATGGCAAAATTTATCCATTTCTTAAAATGTCGATCCTCGAAAAGATTACTGGACCTAATAATATACATTTGTACGAATTCCGTATTTATTTATCAGTGGAGGAGCTTTGCTGATCTCGGTCCTTATTTTATATTGTCGTGGCCCCCCCCCCCGAGCACCTTCTAATTCGGCGAAAACAGGGTCGCTTTCGGAGCGAACTCATTAAAACTCAACCATCCTCCGTCCGTCTCCGCTGCATAATTTCCGATCAACCGCTTCTTCTTCCTTCCTCTTCGGTTCGTCTTCTTCCTCCTCCATCATCGCCTTTTTTCCCCTCTCTCTCTCTCTCTCTCGAAGCTTTTCAGGCCACTCGACCTCGAAGCGCTCTCGAGTATAGAGAGAGAAGAGAGAGAAGGAGAGTTTGTGCATTATAATATTGCCTTTTGCATCATGTGAGAGAGTGTGGAGTGAAGAGCAAGAAGAGAGAGGAGAGAGAGAGAGAGAGAGAGAGTGGGGGAAGGCTAGTGAAGAGAGAAGAAGCACACGACGCGCAGGGGTCCGTCTTCGGCGGCGGTTTTCATTCGCTCCTGCCAACCAGCACGAGCCGCATTGATCCTTCCGTTCCAGCCGCGGAGTCGTCGAGGGAGGAGAAGCAGAAGCAGAAGAAGAAGAAGAAGAAGCAGAGTCGGTTGTGGACTTAGCATTTCGGCGCGTGGAGAGGGACCGCCGTTCTCGGTGGATGACTTGCTTCGCGAGGCTGCGAGCGGTCGTGTGTTTCTGCAGATTGGGAAATCCCGAGCTATGAGTTCGTCTGCTAATGCTGCGGAGACATAACCTTTAGATCCGGAGAGTGGCGCGCCGTTCCGGTGTTGGAATCGTGATGGTGTGAGGAAGATTTTTTTCGACCGGATTGATTCGTTCGGAGCGTGGTCGCGTCAGCTACTGATCTCGGAAGTCGTTAGGTTGTCGGTAAGCCGATGGCGACGGAGTCTCGGATGGATCAATACGAGATCATGGAGCAGATCGGTCGCGGTGCTTTTGGCGCCGCCATTCTCGTCCTTCACAAGGCCGAGAAGAAGAAGTGCGTAATCTATAATGCTCCCCGGAATTTCGTTCCAGTGATGTGTCGCTAATTCGCGTGCGTTTGATGTTAGAAATGTGTAGTTCATCTCGTATGTCGAGCTAAGATCTGATCGAATTCGCATTGACAGATATGTGTTGAAGAAGATCAGGCTCGCGCGGCAAACGGAGCGATGCAGGAGATCCGCTCATCAGGAGGTATCTCTATTTCTCTGGTTTCTATAATCAGTTGATTATTTCTGTCACTCATCCTCTCTTTGGAGTTGTTCACGAAATCGGCATGTCTCTTTTCTCGTAGATGGCTTTAATTGCGCGTCTTCAGCATCCTTACATAGTGGAGTTCAAGGAAGCATGGGTCGAGAAAGTGAGAGACCCGCTTGAATTGCACATGTGCCAAGTTTCTATGATAATACATCTTTTGTTTAGATTCCTTCCTGAAATAGAAGCCGTGTAAATGAAATGCAGGGTTGCTATGTTTGCATCGTCACCGGTTACTGCGAAGGCGGAGACATGTGAGTTTGATGGATTTGGAAGAATCCCCGTGTTTTTTAGTATCTAGATGGGAAATTATCTTGTCTCATCAAAATGTCTCTGTTGTTTACTTTCATAGGGCTGAGTTGATGAAAAAGTCCAACGGGGTACATTTTCCAGAGGAGGTATTGTCTACTTTAACTTATCCGCTTGATTGATCTCGTCATATTGGGAGGTTAATCAAATGAATCATGCTCACTATGAAATCTATATTATGCAGAAACTGTGCAAGTGGTTTGCCCAATTACTGCTTGCAGTCGAGTACTTGCACTCAAATTTTGTGCTCCATCGGGATCTAAAAGTGAGTAGTTAGAAAATGATTTAAGTGAACATGCAACTTTATAATGTCATGCCCAGTTTATCCAGATATTGAAGTCATTTTACATTCTTTACAGTGTTCGAATATCTTTCTTACCAAAGATCAGGATGTTCGCCTAGGTAAGTTCATACTTGCTATGATATGTAGTGGGACTTTAACTACTAGTGGTTTCCAAGTCTCTTAAATTGCTATCTGATTTTGTTTGTACATGCCTGCGTTAAATCTAGGGGATTTTGGGCTTGCTAAAACCCTGAAGGCAGATGACTTGGCTTCGTCGGTAAGTTTTTTCTCAACAAAATGTTACGAGCTGGTTTAGGAAAGCAAGAGAAAGAGTCGGATGAAATTGTCCCGATCATCTCAGACTCATCATGTTTAAGCATACATGCGCATAGATTTTCTAGTGCTGCATTCATCCGTCCTTTAGCACAAGTTTATTGATATTTTACAAAATATTAATGCAACGGCTGTCACATGCTCGTAGGTTGTGGGAACACCCAATTACATGTGCCCAGAACTACTTGCAGATATACCTTATGGCTTCAAGTCAGATATATGGTCTCTAGGTACATCCGTACTTTCTGCATACGTTTTGGTGTATCAGTTTTCTTTTTTCTTTACGTTTACTGACTTTGCTCATTCCGATCAGGCTGTTGCATGTATGAGATGGCTGCTCGTCGACCTGCATTTAAGGCCTTTGTAAGACTTCTGTGTACTTTCACTTAGAACATAAATTCAACTGACTGGACAGGTGCTGTCAGATCTATCTTTGGTTCGAGTTTTGTTCTCTCTGTGTGAGTGTGATTTGCATATGTGGGCGACTATCTGATTGCCATCCAAGTGTGAATGTAAATGTATGTATGGAGGTTGGTGGGAAGGCATGGTTTGTTTGTAATCCCCAAGCTGGATATCTGGCGCTCATTGTCATTTCTTCTCTTTATTAGACAGAAATTGCACATTTTTCATTGTCGTGGCAAACATTGTCTTGATTCAGTTCATATTGTAGCAGTTACCTCAGGAAAAAAAAGAAGAAAAAAAGAATAAGAATAGCCAATAGCCACGTAGCCTCCTGTTTATGTTCTGACTAAGTTACATTTATAATTAGACTTGCCATTTTGAGTTCATAATATTTGTAATAACTGGACATAATAACTTCTATTATGAGCGGCAATTTGGTACTGGGTTACAATTTAGAAGAAGTTTGATAATTTTGCTTTATAAAAGCTTTTTTGATTTGTTCTGCTCTTCTGTACATTTCCTGTGTGCCAACTCAATAGTGAGCAGATGTGGATGTCTAACTCTTTGCTTTTACGATGGGTCTCAGGATATGGCTGGTCTAATTAGCAAGATAAACCGTTCCTCTATCGGTCCCTTGCCTACATGTTATTCCCCATCTTTGTAAGTGTTGATGAGCTTTAGTTGCCTACTAGCATTGTGTTCTTCCCTCTTTGGTTGTTTTTTGTACTGCTAGACATTTGCATCTTAGTTGCTCTACTGAATGTTGCCTAACCTTATGATTTTGAGGAAATATTTGAGTTTCTTTGAGGGTGATTTTTTTCTCATCTGGATGTATATTTGCGGAATAGAGTCAAGGTACTCTAAAAGTGTGCATTTCTTGCCCGATCAGGAGTCTTAAATGCTCAGTTTCTTGTTTCTTTCTTGTATTAAACAGTGATATAAGAGTGATATAGGTAATGATGCACTAGGGGAGGTCTTGACAATTTATTCTACTCAATTTCACGGCCGTAAATTCCTTGCACCTCATCTGCCGTGCATGATGAAATTGGTGGCTTCTGGAAAAGCAGATACATGCGCGTCAGATACTCGGGTCTTCATTTTAGTATGTTAGGATGCTGGTGGAACCATGATGCACTTGTGAGATGCTTCTTGGTCTGCCCATTATGATTATTATTCCGAAAAAAAACCTGCTTTTCTCACAACCATCCCACCTTCTATGCAGTGACCATTGCCTGATCTGGGAGTTTTAGTGGTGGCCCCTGGCCTGCTAGTTCCCAAGTTTGTTAAACATAAAGTATTTATTTCTTTTAAAAGATTATACCTAAAATTTTAGCTATAAACTTTGTTTGCTATTTAGAATTTGGTAAGCCAGCGGCAGTGACCCTCCCATTTCTCCTTTTCGGAGGATGAAACGATCTTGGCTAGATTAGCAGATTAGTGAATAATATTTCCAGACAATCCTGACAAAGGTCCACCATCCACCAGCAAAATATGCCAGCATTACTGCTATCTTGCATAGTAATTGTAGTGGAAAGGAACTTGTTCTACTTCTGCTTGATCCTTGTGATCACTGCCTTCTTTTCATGGGGTTGCCCTCCCTTTTCCCAGAGACACTCCCTTCTTATTTTTCTTCCTCACCAAGAAAAAGAAAAGGGGCAAACAATGAAAGCCAAGAAAAGGGAAAAAAAAGAGCCACTCTCTTGCATCTCCCTACTCCTCTCCTTCCTTTGGCCCCTTTGCTACATTCACTCGATAAGTTGTGCCTCAGACTTGAGGAAGTCGTATTTATCTTGTACTTGATGTTTGATAGCAGAATAGTGCATGGCCTACTATAATCTGCTTAGCATTGTGATGCAGAAAAGTGCTTATCAAGGGAATGCTGAGAAAGAATCCCGAGCATCGACCAAGTGTAATGTTTTCTGTCAACTGCACAAATTCCAAGCCAGCAAATCTTGATGTTAACATTCAATTTTTCTTTTACCAGGCATCTGAGGTCCTGAAGCATCCTTATTTGCAACCTTATGTTGACCAGTACCGTCCATCCTTCACTCCAACCACATGTATCCCCGAAAAGCCCATAAAAACTCCCAGTTCTCGGAGAAGTATGGCTGAGAGCCAAAATAGTAACAGCTCTTGCAGTGATAAAGACAGCTTGCTTTCCAGTGAGAAAAATTTATCCGATGTTCTCAATGGCAATAACAGAGCCACCGATACCGATTTGGCTTCATTTGATGATGAAGATTGTTCCGAGCAGTCCCTATCAAACGAAGCACAAAATGGACCCGTTACCAAGAAGGAAGAGCAAGAGATAGTGAAACCCTCACATGAAGTGCAGGTATCAAGTGCTGAACAGAAGCAACCAAGAACTATTAAGAGTATAATGATGGCTTTAAAAGAAGGGAAAGTGCGAGAAAATGGTTCCCCAATGAGAGGCAGCCGAGTGAAGGCTGGACCTACATCTAACCAAAGAAATAATAGAGAAGTATCGCCAAAGATTCCTAAACCCAGTCCTGTTCCTGCTATCAAGCATAATACAGACGCTTCAGCTGCAACGCCTGCAAAGGCAGACAATGAGCCACAAAAGAAGGTTGAAAGAACGCTTTCGCTGAAGCATCAGGTATTAGGATTTACTATAGCTACTAAATTTTTCATATGGATTGAGAGTGTTGCTAATGCTCTGCGATGTATTCCAGTTACCTGTAGTTGATTTTTCACCCAAGACAAAACCAAGGCATGAGGTGGTCCCTCCTTCCGGTGCCATAAGACAGGCTACTGATGATCCTTTTTTGGCAAGAGCCAGGCAGAAAACGCCTCCCTCAAATCAGGTCAAAAGATCTTCAATTCCTGGGCAAGCCAGGCAAATGGGGGTCAATACTCCTAATACCGTGGGCAATTCAGTGAAGTTAGGTTCAAGTGAGCCGATGCATGAGCCTGAAAAGGTTACTCAAGTTCACAATGGTGTTGTTTCCCATCTCAGTAGGCAGACCAAAGGAGAGCTCCCAGAGGTAGAAGCTTCCAGAGGGATGCAAACTGCTAGTAGCAATTCTGAGTCTTCTTCTTTCTCCATTCAAGGATTTGAGGTTTGTGATGATGCTACAACTTCTTCCTTTGTCATGGTGGAACATGTACAGCGGCCACAGCCTGTCAATGACAGAGATGCATACACTGAAATTGTGATGTCTTGTGCGAGTGCGCCTGTATCTCATGTACATTGTGAGAATCATGATGAGGAGGCCACTGGAAGCCACAGACGTGACCGCAGTTCTCTAACAGATTCCAGGAAAATCTCTGAAACTGGAGGTGAACTACATACAGTGATTGCTGATAGTGACAAAGTGATTAAAAATTTTCGCCAAAATAGCTGTGAAGAAATATTTGTTTGCAAAGGTGATGGCCCTCTATGCAGGCCTAGTATTGCACCCAATAAAGTCTCCCAGTCAATTCCTGCATCTCCTTCAAGTGGTGATGAGAAATATATGGTGCAAGAGCTTCTGTCGTCACTAGCCGAAACTACTTCCGGTACATCTCCTGTATCATCTAGCCAAAAGAACTTGCAGACTGATAAAGGGATGATTCTGCACCATCCGACAATAGAAAAGCCAGGTACCCCTCATCTTCATTCGGCTTACGATGATGTCATACATGTTATAAGGCACAGTAGTTTCCGAGTCGGCAGTGAGCAGCCTGTTATGGAAACTGTGGAGATGGGTGTCCAAAATGTTAATGTTGGGAAGCTGATAAATGTCGTCAGTGATGACATGGAAATGAGAAACATGGCTACTCCTATGACTATGAGAACTTCTAGTGGCTCCGAAGCAGTGTCATATCAGTCAAATGAGTCCGATCATTCTGCTGTAAAAGAAATTGATGTCGCAAACACTGTTTCGGCCGGATTGATATCCGATTCTGTTCCAAAAACCGATCCATTGCCATCAGCAAAACTCGACTCCCCTGGGAATGAAGAGGAAATACCGGCAAAGGAGACATTGGATGTTAAGTCCTTCAGGCAGAGGGCTGATGCACTAGAAGGGCTTCTTGAATTGTCAGCAGAATTGCTGCAGCACAACAGATTAGAAGAGCTTGCAGTTGTATTGAAGCCCTTTGGGAAAGATAAGGTTTCCCCAAGAGAAACAGCTATCTGGCTAGCCAAGAGTCTACAAGGCATGAAGATAGAGGACGGTGGACGAAGTTCGTGAAGCGGCAAATTGTGGTAAGCATGCTCCTATCGTAATTATGGGTGTCGGCCTAGTAATTCATTGATTTTTATTGTGCATTTGTACATTCAAGATCCCTTGAATATTTGAGAAACCACTCCTTATCTATTTCCTTTTTTCTTATTCGTCCTTTTTCATTAGATGCATAACCTTTTTGTACATAGTGACCAATATAGATGAGAAAGATTGAATTCCAGCATGATACTTGAGCGTGCTCTGCTAGTTGAATCACGTAATTTGAGCTGTTAGAGTGGTCTAACTTTCATTAGCATATAATAGCATTGGGAAGTAATATATTGAAAAAATAAAAATAGCATTAGGAATTAATAATCGCTAGATCCATTAAGGTGAGAATGATTTCATAGTGGCCAAGAATCTGTTTCATTACCATTGTGTTCTTTCTAGCTTTCTTTTTGGCTCTCACTTTGAGAGCTAGGGCAGGAGATCGTGCAAACTCGACTCTAGAATCTAGATCGTCAAGTAAACCAGTATTTCCTCCTTGTTCATATTATTTTGTATTCTGGCCCTCCTCAGAAAGCTCACCAATAATTGTGTTAAATCCATGCTCCATTTATATATTACGATGTCACGGACACGTGTGGGTAGCGTTTACGTATTTCCCACTTCACAATTGTTTTCATTGGACAGAACTTCTAAAAAGTTGCTCATAATTTGGCAAGAATTAGTCCATTGTCGAGGTAGGGTAGTCATTCGATTCTAAGATTCGCACTAAGTTAGGCAAACATGATGGTGCATTGGATTCAAAGCTGTCGATGACTTGATGGAAGCTTCCGTATATGTATGACCATGGTCTATTGATCATCCGTGCGCAGTCTGTGACCACATAACGCAATGCTTTCCTGTCTTTAATGGAACTGACCAAGACCGAAAATCAAAATAGCAGTCTGTTTTCTAGGCTTCGAACACTTCTACTTCCCGGAAAAAGATATGAAAGAGGAGAAAGTCCGTAGGTCATCCCCAACTGAAATATGAGCTTGGTTGAGACTTTCTTGGAAGTTGTCAGGATGCTTCATCTTCTCCATGAGAACACAACTCAATACGCAAAGACCCCAGTATCTCCGAAGCGCACTCGTTTCCATTCACAAGGCTCCAAACACTGCAAACGCGTTTCCCCTCCTTCAAGTCCATAATGAACTTTCCTCTCGTTTACCTACCCCCGCCGTGGGAAGACTATATATTATAGGACCCGTCTTGAGTTTGGAAATCATTCAAAAATAGCATCTCCTCAATCATGGAGCACCCAAACACCTCTGGAGCTCCAATCCCATCCCGCAGACTGTCAAGATCTCGCTCTATGCGTCCTCCCCGACGTCCTACCAACTCCAGGGCTTATCATGTAGTTCGCTGCCTGATCACCTCGCTAATCCTACTAACTGTCTTGGCTAGCGCTCTGTGCCTCATCGCCTGGCTCACGCTCCATCCCCACCCTCCTGTATTCAGAGTCAACTCTCTCACTGTGTCCGGATTCAACATCTCGAGCCCTCAGTTCACCCCTAGATATGATCTTGAACTCGTCATCAGGAACCCGAACAAGAAGATGGTCCTCCTGATTGACCAGTTTGGCTTTCTCGTTTCCTACAGGGGCATCCCGCTCCTTAGGAGGGCCATGGATTCAACGAACGTACAGATACTAGGCAACCGGAGTTCAGAGGTCGAGTTCGAGTTGGATGTGCAGAAGCTGAACGACAAGAAGAGACGGAAGGTCCTTAGGGACATCAGAGGGGATTGGAGCAGAAGGGTGGTGAGCTTTCTGGTGAAGGTGGATATGAGGGTGGAGTTCAGAGCTGGGAGGTGGCTGAGCAGGCAGAGGTCGGTGGAGGCCTCTTGTAAGGATCTGAGCGTTGAGTTTTTGCCAGGCAAGGAGACGGGGAAGCTCCCTGATGGAGGGAGAATCTGCTCTGTTTATTGACATCAGGCGTCCTTCTGATTTCTTCTCTAACAGCCCATTATGTCCAGTGGTAGTTCATTGCCTTATTATAGCTTTGGGTCACCTTGTTCCTTCTTTGTGTCAGATCGTCAATAGGAAAGAGTAATTCGTTTATGTCCTTGTACAGTAACGAAAATATATAAGATAGTAATTCTTGACTTCATTGTAAGTATCTATTACTATCGATCTCACCTTTGTCTTCTCCTTTTCTAATCACGTTCATTTGAGCTCTTGGTCTGGACTCTGGAGGACGATAGTTTTTGGAAAAATTGCAAAAATGGTCTTAAACATTTGCCTCACTGTGTAATCAAGCCCTAAACGTGTAAATTTGTGTAATTAAGTTCTAAACCTTCAGTGCAATCTAGTCCTTCTGATGATCTCATGGGTGATTCGCTGACACAACACATTGGAATTTGGTGTGGTAATTTTTAAATTAGCATATATAACGACATGTGAAAAAAATGGAGAAAAAAAATCCAAAAACTATAATAAGAAAAAGAAAAATCAGAGAGAGAGAGAGAGAGAGAGAGAGAGAGAGAGAGAGAGAGAGGAGTGTGCTTGAGGGTTTGGGGTTGCTGGCAAGGGTCGGCGATCCTCACCATGGCTTCTGCGTAGGCATTAAATATACGATGCTCAGGCCACAGATCAAGAAGAAGAATGAAATAGAGGTTATAAGTTGGGAAAATTGTCCAAAAAAAAAGTCATAAATTTATTATACTTTTGTTAATTCAGTCATAAATCTTTTAATTATACAAATTGAATCATAAACATTTTCATGTTTTGCTAATTGAATCCATTTAACTAATTTTGGTTGGAAATCATCGACATGGATCTTTAGTAGTTTTATATGGCACGATTGTCGCTAATGCACACAATTTTTAGAATTATTTTAATATTTTTTTCAATTTTTACTAATTTTTAATTTCTTTTTCTTTTTCATTATGTATTTTCATTTTCTTTACAATTTTGGTGGACGAGGTCCCTGGCTAATTTTTTTTTTAAAAAAGGAAAAAATAAAAAGTTAATAAAATTTTAAAAATATTATATTATTATTAAAATTTATTTATATTAGCATCGATCATATCATGTATGACGACTAACATCCGCGTCAATGATTTTTGCCCAAAATTATTTGAATAGACTCAATTGGTAAAACATAAAAATGTTTAGATTTCAATTGATACAATTAAAGGATTTTTATACTAAATTGATAAAATTGTAATAGGTTTAAAATTTTTTAGAAATTTTCTTGTTGTAGGTTATATATGTTTTGAAATTCAAGAATACAAAGTTGCAGTCAAAAGAAAATTCAAGTATGTTCGTGTGATTTCTTAATGAGCTAGCATTAGTTGCGTCACATAATAATTCCTTCAAAGAATTCGCAAGAGTGAAATAAATCAACTACGGCGAAGAAAGACCATAAATCTTAAGGCTAACGTGGAATGTGGAGTCAATATTAGAGAGGGGGCAAATCCAACATGATCAAATTCCTGTTTCTCAGAGATATTGTCAAGCCTTAGGAGTGGTTTGCCAACAACTTAACAATCCGATTTACATGGTGCACATGATCGATCACTATACTAGAATTATATAAGATTCATTTTATCTGATGGATCTAGCTACGCTCACTATACTTGCTCCTTAGCTGCTCCCACCATTTGCCGTTGGAACCTATAGCAAATTGCGTCACTTTGAGATTGTCGACATTGGTACATTGGTACTTGTATCGAAAATTCTTAAATCATGACATTGACACTTGCTCTTGACATTGAGAGCTAGTTTATTGATACATCAAATTACCTATGATGTCTCTTCAACAATTTGAGGGAAATAAACTTAGTTCGCTATTTAGAATTTGGTATGCCAGCGGCAGTGACCCTCCCCAATTCTCCTTTTCGGAGGATGAAACAATCTCGGCTGGATTAGCAGATTAGTGATATTTTTTCCCAGATAATCCTGTCAACGGTCCACCATCCACCAGCAAAATATGCCAGCATCACTGCTAATTATCTTGAGGAAGTCATAGTTTTCTTTTACTTGATGTCTAATAGCAGAATAGTGGGTGGCCTAGTGTAATCTGCTTAGCATTGTGATGCGGAAAAACGCTTGTCAAGGGAATGCTGAGAAAGAATCCTGAGCATCGACCAAAGTGTAATGTCTTCTGTCAACTTCACAAATTCCAAGCCAGAAAATCTTGACGTTTGGCAAGAGCCAGGCAGAAATCGCCTCCCTCAAATCAGGTCAAAAGATCTTCATTTCCTGGGCAAGCGAGGCAAATGGTACTGTGAGCAATTCAAGTGAGCCGACGCCGACGCATGAGCCTGGAAAGGTTACTCAAGTTCCCTTACAATGGTGTTGTTTCCCATCTCAGTGGGCAGACCAAAGGAGAGCTTCCAAAGGTAGAAGCTTCCAGGGGGATGCAAACTGCTAGTAGCTATTCCAAATCTTCTTCTTTCTCCATTCAAGGATTTGAGGTTTGTGATGATGCTACAACTTCTTCTTTTGTCATGGTGGAACATGTACAGCAGTCACAGCCTGTCAATGACAGAGATGCATACACCGAAAGGGTGATATCTCGCACGAGTGCGCCTGTATCTCATGTACATTGTGAGAATTATGATGAGGAGCCACTGGAAGCTGCATACACAACTGCAGATCTTTAACAGATTCTAGGAAAATCTCTGATACTGGTGCTGAATTTCATAAAATTCTTGCTGATAGTGACAGTGATTTCGAATTTCCCCCAAAATAGCTGTGAAGAAATATTTACTTGCAAAGGCGATGGCTCTCTATGCCGGCCTAGTATGACACACAATAAAGTCTCCCAGTCAATTCCTACATCTCCTTCCGGTGGTGATGAGATATATGTTGTACGAGAGCTTCTGTCGTCGCTAGCCGAAACTACTACTTCTGATACATCTCCTATATCATCTAGCCAAAAGAATTTGCAGCCTGATAAAGGGATGATTCTGCACCATCCGACTATAGAAAAGCCAGGTACCCCTCATCTTCATTCAGCTTATAATGACGTAATACGTGTTATAAGGCTCAGTAGTTTCCGATTTGGCAGTGAGCAGCCTGTTATGGATACTGTGGAGATGGTTTTCCAAAATGTTAATGTTGGGAAGCTGATAATTGTCATCAGTGACGACATGGAAATAAGAAACTTGGCTACTTCCATGACTATGAGAACTTCTTGTAGCTCCAAAGCCGTGTCGTATCAGTCTAATGATCCCGATCATTCTGCTGTTAAAGAAGTCGATGCTGCAAACATTGTTTCGGCCCGATTGATTTCTGATTCTCTTTCGAAAACCGATTCATTGCCACCCGCGAAACCCAACTCCCCTGGGAACGACGAGGAACAACCAGCAAAGGAGACATTGGATGTTAAGTCCTTCAGGCAAAGGGCTGAGGCACTGGAAGGGCTCCTTGAATTGTCTGCGGAATTGCTGCAGCACAACAGATTAGAAAAGCTTGCAGTTGAATTGAAGCCCTTTGGGAAAGATAAGGTTTCTCCAAAGTAAACAGCTATCTGGCTAGCTTTACCAAAAAAAAAAACAGCTATCTGGCTAGCCAAGAGTCTAAAAGGCATGAAGATTAGGACGGCAGATGAAGTTCGTGAAGCAGCAAATTGTGGTAAGCATGCTCCTATCGTAATTATGGGTGTCGGCCTAGTAATTCATTGATTCTCGTTGTGCTTTTGTAAATTCAAGATCCTTTGAATATTTGATAAACCACTCCTTGTCTATATTACGATATCACGGAGACGCGTGTCGGTAACGTTTACTGATTTCCCACTTCACAGCATCTCCGGTCTCTTAGGTATACGTGTCTCGTAGCTGTCGCAATTGTTTTCACTGGACAGAACTACTAAAAGTTCAGCCATAGTTTTAGCAAGAATCATCCGCCGTCGGGGTACGGTAGTCATTCGATTCTAAGACATGCACTTAAATTAGGCAAACGCGATGGTGCATTAAATTCAAGTTGATTTTACATATTTCTTTTGTCATTCTTGTTGGGTAATTCTTGCTAAACATCTTTGCGTGTAGAGAGAGAGAGAGAGAGAGAGGCACATGAGCCTATTACACGTCAGTTCCGATTCGAAACTTCCATGTGACTACCGCCCGCTCTATATTTTATCATGCGCGCCTCGTACTGGTCATGCATGACGCAATCTCTCGGTTTAGCGAGTGAACTGACAAAATAGAAACCGCAGTTCGTGTTTTAAGCATCGAACGCGTGCGCCGCCTGGCGAGAAACATTAAATAGAAGCAGAGAGACTTTCTCGGAAGTCGTCAGGAAGTGCTTCACTCATTTCAACGAGAGCTCCCAGCGGCAGTCTCTCCAGTCCCCGCCCCTCTCCTTCCACAAGACACCCACACACGCCAACGCGTCTCGCTTCCTTACAAATCCCCCCGCGCCATGGAATTTTTCTCTCAGCGAACCGCCCCTCCCCCTCCCCTCCTCTCCTTTCGATCATCCAAAAGAGAAAAGCGCGTTTCCTCCATCATGGTAACCTCAAACGCCCCCGCAACTCCCGTCCAACACGCCCACCAACCCCCGCCCCCGCCGCCGCCGCCTCGTTCTATACACGAGGTAGTTCGCCGCCTGATCGCCTCCCTAGTCCTGCTCTTCGTCTCGGTCAGCACCGCGTGCTTCGTCGCCTGGCTCGTGCTCCGTCCCCACCCTCCCGCGTTCAAGGTCAACTCTCTCGCCGTGTCCGGCCTCAACATCTCGAGCCCCGACTTCTCCCCGAGATCCAATCTCGAGCTCGCCATAATGAACCCGAACAGGAAGATCGTATTCGTCATCGACCATTTTGGTCTGCTCGTGACCTACAGAAGGATCCCGCTCCTTAGGAGGGTCAAGAAGCCGACATACCACGTGGAGATACCGGGCAACGGGAGCTTTGGGGTCAAGCTCGAGCTGGACACGGAGGGGCTGAACGACGAGACGGAAAGGGCGGTGCTCGGGGACATGAAAGGGGAGTGGAGCAAAGGGGCGGTGAGCTTTGAGGCGAAGGCGAAAGTGAGGGTGAAGTTCATAGCTTGGGGGTGGCTGACGAGGGAGAGATTGGTGGAGGCGTCTTGTCAGGATTTGAGCGTTGAGTTTTCGCCTGGCGAAGAGACGGGGAAGCTCCGTGACGGAGGGAGGATTTGCTCCGTCGATTAGCCTTTGGTCTCTCTCGGATTTTCTTCTCCAACGGCCCGCGTTATCGCTAGCGGTCGTACATTGACTTGTCGTACCCCGGTCGATTCGTTCCCCCCTTTGCGTCGCGTTAGGTTGTCGGAAGTAGCAGTCGGCATCCCGTCTTTGCAAACAAACGTAAATACGTACATGACGGGAGTTTATGACTACGGTTAAGCATCCGATTTTACTGTTTATTTCACCCATGTGTCTTGGTCCGAACTTTCGAGGAGGAACTTTTTTTTTTTTTTAAGGGAAAAGATTGCGGCGATAGTCCTAAAAATTTGCTTCGATGTTTAATCGAGTCCTAATTTTTTGAATTTGTGTAATCATGTCCTAACCATTTTTTATTCGGTGTAATTTAGTCCTTCCGGCGATCTCTCGGGCAAATCTGCAAACACAATATGCTAGCATCTGTTGTGGTGATTTTTTTAAAATATTTTTAGCATAAGTGATGCTATTTCTATAAAAGTCAAATAAAAAAATTAAAGAAAACTTTCAAAAAATCGGAGGAAAAAAAAAGAGCCAAAAAATCAGAGAGAGAGAGGGGGGGACCCGATCGACGATGGTGTGTTTGAGGGTTCGGGGCTGTCCCATGTCGTTGACGAGGGTTGGCGATCCTCCTCCTAGGCGATGGCCAAGTGTCAAAGTGCAGAGAGTTACTTAAAATATGCTCAATTTACTCAGAAAATGCCACCTCGGATTCGAGAAAGTCGCGTCATAAATTTGCTTGATCAGTCACCGGAAGAACTTGATGGAGACGGATCGAAAACATTCAAGATTGGATTGCACATTTTTAAATGTTCAGGACTTAATTGCATATTAGAACAAACGTTTAATATTGTTTGTGTGATTTTTTTTGAGAACATTTTCAATGGAGGATAGCAAACTAAATTGAAATAAAGAACTCAAAAAAAAAAAAAAAAAAAAAGTCGAGCAACGGATATGCCGCATCAGATTCAGAGCTTATTATATTAGTATGGGCACTCTTCTTCCTCCAAAAGAACAAAACCATATTTTTCTCTACCGTGACGATTTTGAGTGCCTCCATTATTTGCATATCCAACGAACCATCCCAACTACCTATAATAATTAACTTTTCAATCTGCTGGTTCAAAAGAAACTCGCTCTTTAATTTTTTATTATGTTTTGGTGATTTCTTAATGAGCTTGCATTGACCGTGTCGCGTAAAGATTCCTTCATAGAATTCGTAAAAGTCAAAAAGTCAACCGAGGCAAAGAAAGACCAAACTCTTAGGGCTAATCTGGATTCTAGAGAAGATATTAGACAGGGGCCAAATCCATCGAGATCAAATTCCTGTTCCTTAGAGATATTGTCAAGGCGTAGAAGTGATTGCCACAACTTAATAAATGAGTTATGTGATGCATATGATCGATCGATATGCTAAAATTATGTGAGATTCATTTTGTTTGATAGATCTAGCTATGCTTACGATATTTACTCCTTAGCTATTCTCACCGTTCACCATTAGGAACTATAGTTGCATAATGGTCAACATTGGTGTTCATATTGATAATTCTTAAATCATGACATTGACAATTGGTGTCAACATCGAGAGCTTATTTATTAATACATCAAATTACCTATGATGTCTCTTTAACAATTTGATGAGAGGGAAAGGACTTTGAACTTTTGCTTAATAAGAGCCACATATCCCAAAAGGCTAACATTCGTGTCTAATTAATTTCGAGAAAGGGTTGGGTAAAGTTAAAAGTCTTCTAGAGAAAATACTGTATTAGGAGGTCAACTATATTTTCCTTCGTTCGTTGACTATAAGAAATTTCTTTCAATTATGCCTTTGATTGGGGGGCGGGGGGTAAAAAGGTATGAGTATCACTTACTTAACTAAAAATAAAAATAAAGCGTGGGTTTATGAAGCAATGTTTGATTTCTTTACTTTTCAAAAGGCCCGAGCCAAAATAGGGAAGATCCAACTCGAGGGTAATAGAAGTGAAGATGAAAATACGAGCCTTAAAAAACTTTAATATTAGATTATGAAAAATAATTTGATCCTTGGTGTTACTAATGATCAGCAAAACTATGAATATGACCATTAGATAAGGCTAATACATTTTATATTTTTGGTGTTACTTGCAATTGAAAAATATGCATATAAAATTTTAACCCACAAAAGAAAGAAGAAAGCCGTGGCTGTGGGTATCGTGTTCATCTTCAAATCTTCTTCTTCTTTTCTTTTGCTTAGTATTTTTCTTGTCGTGTTGTTGTTGCATCGGTATTCGAATCGATTGAGGACAAGATTGGATTTATATGTTTATCCTTTCTTTTTCCTTTTTTTTTTTTTAAGATCAGGGGATATTCAGATCTGCTAATCGATTGAGGTGCGAGAAGCCGAGAACCGCCACCACTCAAGCAGTTGAATTTCGGAACAACTGCGATGTCTACTGCGGCCACTGCTTACTGGCGTTGTCCTGGGCTCTACTTCCGGCGTCTCCGGGACTTCTTTTCTACGCGATGACTACCGACCCGCTGACGGAGTTTCGCGAGTTTTCGTGTCCGGCGTGTCCCTCTCTTCCTTCGCGGTGTTGCCGCTGTCTCGTCAACTGAACGGGACCTGGCGCATCGATTTCTCGCTGCTGTGCAAGTCCTCCCCTTGGGGCGTCGGTTTCTCCTACGACAGCGCCGCCGTCTCGGTGCACTACAGAGGCGCGTGCCTGGCGGGGGCGAATCTCCAGGCCTTCCGCCTGACTCCATGGCGTCCGGTTCACCTGGCGGTGAACGCCGACGCGTCTCGACGATCTCGCGGAAGATAGGAGACTTGGAGTTGCGGAGTATGAGGTTCAGTTCGTCGCCCAACATCACACATGGCGGCAATGTACTTTTCTGTGCCAGGGTTTGAGGTTAGGGTTTTCGAAGGCAAGAGAAGCTAAGCTCCTCGGCGACGGCAAAATAAGATGCCCGTTAAGAGAAATCGACGAGAATAAGAGGAATTTCTGATGGATAGATCTCGTTCTGTATGGATAGAAACTTATAACCCCAATTACTATTCTTTTAATGTTATGTAAAAATTCCTTTTGGATAATTCTTATAAAAAATCTCCATTACTAATCCTTTAAATATTTTCATGTTCCTAACCGTCCGCTGATTTTTTGCTCAATCCCCTATTATGGTAATACATAGGAACCATAGTGAAAATTGTATACGGTTGATCTTTTGAGTTGAGCCTACCTCAACTTTGGATGACCAATCAAACAATCTTGAAATAAAAGTCTTGCTTATATTTTACTTTCTTTTCCTTGTATGAGACTCGAATCTTTTTACTACTAATTTCTAAACCGTTTTCTTTCACTCGTACACCAAATTGAGTGATGAATAAAAAGGGGAATAATAAGTGATTGAAGTAAGAACACTGGGGATTTAGTAGACTTTATTTCAAATAAGGATATGGAGTAACTAACTCAGTCTCAAATTAGGGTGCAAGCCCACTAACGGCCTAGATCTTCGCCAAGTGAAGAGCATTTGTGTCTCACATGCCATTTGTCTCGTGGCCAAGGGAATTCTTTCTCAAAATATTTCTTCTTTTTCTTTTTCTCCTAAAGAAAACAGTAATTTTCAAGAAAATATTTGTGTTTACGCTCATAAATTATAAACATTAAGAACGCTTAAATATCTTTTGTTAGATGTGTGAAATATTTTAAAAAAAAGTACCCCAGATATTTAACAATTTAAATTAATCGATAATTCTTTTCAAATCATATATATATATAATGAGAGGTCTACTCTTTGAAATAATTAAACTTTCAAAAAAATTGAAAGTGCCGTCGAAATTCAACAACCTAAGTCAAGTAGGAACTAGGAAAACCAAGCCAGTCGATCATACAAATCCAACATCCAAACAAAATCATAAAAAACACAAAACATTCAAATTAAAAAAAAAAAAAAATGCTTGATTGGATGAGAGAAAATCCATCGAGAATCTATTTACGAATTCCTTCTCTCCCCTTTATCCTATGAGTTTTCTGATTCCCCGGTCATCGGATTCACTATAAAATCCGTCTCCCGCCCCTTATCTTCACGTTTCGGAATCCATGATTCTACTTCTTCAGTAGCAGCGCAGCAATGGCGACGGATCCCTTGTCACCGAGCAATGGCAAGACCGACGCCGTTCCGTCCGACCACCAGTCGGCGTCGTCTCGGTCTCCGGAGAGCTTACCCGAGAGCAGGAGGTCGCGGAACAAGGCGCCGCCGCAGCCCCACGTGTACACCTCGCTGCACGACCTGCTCGAGTTCCCTTGCAAGTGCCCTCTCTGCACGTACGTCCGCCGGCCGCGCGAGCCCGGCGGCCGGCTGCCGGAGCCCGGACCCGAGTTCCCCAGCGGGGGCATCGTGACGAGGCTCGCGCTCGCGATGCTGCTCCCGCTCCCGGAGCCGCCGAGGAGGTTCCGGTCCAAGAGGCTGATGCTCCGGCGGTTCCTGCGGGGGCTGAGGAACACGGCCGACGTGTCCCTCGAGTTCCTCAACAGGAACGTGGTGGTGGCGATTAGCCGGGCCTTCGAGTGGCTAGTCGAAGCGATTCAGGCGACGGATGAGGAGGAAGAAGACGCGGCTCCGTGCGGGCGGCTTCCGTTCCTGACGTGCTGACCGCCGGAGAACGCCTTCGACGGCGAGGCTGTAGTCGTTTTGTACATACGTATAGGATCTGACACTGCCCTTTTTGGGGCTGACATGGAGGGGTAATTCGGTAATTCGGTCATGGTTTTTGATCTTTTTACCGAGTGCATATACTTTTTTTATTTTTATTTTTCTTTTTAGAGTTTCTACTAGCTTTAGATTTTGGCGATTCTCTGTAGGGGAGATGATCTGGTGTGGTAGGTTTTAGAGGTCTCGCACTCGTGCAATTCGAAATTTGCAATTGAAGTGAACAAATCTTCTTGATTTGGAGTTCATACGAATTTTTTTTTTTTTCTGCTCGAACATAAATGTGTATGAGTGAGAGTATCGATAAGTATATATATGATTTATTCTTTATCCTTTAATAGTTTTTATCATTAAAGATAAGTCTGTTTACACAAACAAAGTTTAGAATGAGTTTGATTTTGAATGATCTTATTTTTGCAATTATGACGAGAGGATTTTGCTTTTGAATGAAAGACAAATTAGTACATTTTTATGGGGATTTCAATAAATTAATAATTGATAATATCTAAATTTTAGAAAGCATTGTCGATATAACATCACGAAAGAAAGAAGAATAGGTGGCAAACATATTTTGAATTGATGACCAATAGAATATAGTGTTGTGATTTGTTCGATTTGTGTTTACTAATAAGTAGTACTATCCATTTTTTTTTTCGTTGCCGTGCAGAGCTTAACCAAAAATATGCACATAAGATTGCTATAATTTGTTATAATTTGAACGATGTTTAAATTTTGACAGTTTTCTATTTTTTTTGGTTTTGTTTTTATAAGTACAATCATAGACCTAATGTTTTCAATTAGTTGATCGAGTTTTTAATTGTGGCCGAACAAATGGTTTCGGTTTCAGTCGAGCAAACCCTAAACTCGATTATCGACGACATATCGAGGTCGGAAAAATCCCACGTGGCAAAGTTTTTCGCGTTCGACAAAAGTTAATATTATTTCTAATTTTGTGCAAGAGAGTTCCCATCTAAAAAGAAAAGAAAATCTCCCCCAAAAAAAAAAGACTCAGTTTACTGTTGACACATCGAACGTCAAGGCGACAACGCAGTTACACCTGCACAGGCAGTCACTAAATTATTATACAGTATTTTAGCAGAATTAAGAAAAAAAATCGAGAAATTAATCAACTTCGCATCCTAATTGGCGGTTAGCAAGCGCCTTTTCCACAAGGGCAAGACGACTTTTGTGGGAGGAGTCTTGCCTTCTCTGCGCACCCAATTGGACTAACCCTAGAGATCCGATTTGCAAAATATTCGGTCATTGCATATAATAATTTCATGTAAAACGAAAAACAATTTTGCATTTTCTATAGAGCATAAGCACGTTGACACAGCTTGATCTACACCAAAATTTAATTAAAAAAAATCACTAGTTCAATAATTTATATAACTGGGAATTAATTAGTGACGTGTGGTTACTGAATTATCATTGGTTTTGATCTTCGGGTTAGGCGTCACAGTCCAAACCCTAAAATGGGTAACCACCAATTAGAGATAAAGCATAGCTTGGAAGTCATCTTTTATGGGCAAGTGCTTGGTCCCTAATTCCTAACCAAAACCCAGTCCACGGCTATGATCGCTCCTTCAAATTGCAATTTCAACTGCAAGCAAGACAGTGAAATACGAACAAGATTAGAAGACCCCTCTAATCGAATCTCGCCCCGTCTCTAGATTTCTCTCCTGCTCTAATCCATTCGTAGGTCCTAAATAAACCCGGACTATCGAACCAAAACGGGTTGGGTCGACTTCATCAATCTAGACCGCCCGATTGGAGTTCAATTTGAACCGGACAATTCATGTAGAGCTAAGATCCTGAGATACTATATCTGGCCAACGGTTTACCATCGGTGCATTTATAGGGTTAATTAGTTCGGTACATTGAGAAGATAAGGATCATCCGAACCGAGATAGGCGAGCGTGTAAAAACTCTTAGAGATCGTCAATTTCGTGTCGGTTCGAACATTTGTCAAGAGCCAAAGTACTAAATCCTTGAAGCAATCACGTTAGAGAACCGCGCGCATCAACACAATTATTCTGCCATTGGATTTGGACCGTTCAAAATTATAATTTCTCATGTTTGCGCAGTTCGATTCGGAGACGAACCATCAATCCCGATCATGGAAATTCTTAGTACTGAGAATCCTTGGTTTCTTACTTCACATGTACGGCCGCTTAGACATGAACTCTCTTACAATTTACTGCACAGGTTTGAGTTTACGCGACCATATTTGTCGCCAGGACGCCGCTCTTCCATGTCTCAACTCAACAACAACACAGACAGCGACTCGTATCAACAACCATCTTAAAAGAATCTCAATCCCTTTCGAACTCATCCCATATACCTACAATGTCATTCGACATATATACTTCGACGTTGAACCAGTTCCATTTCGACCAGGTCTGATCATCAATGGCTTCCCAGAGGAGGAGGAGGAAGAAGAAGAAGAAGCCCTTCTTTTCCGTCTTCCTGGCCAACCTCACCTGCAGCAGCTGCACCAAGCCGAGCGCCTCCGAAGCCACCCGTCTGCGGCCCGATCAGGAGTTCCCGGGCTTCCTCACACCCGAAAATGACTACGAGTCCGCCAGGTTCTCCCTCCATGCCACGACTCCACCGCGCCTCTTCCCTGGGGCCGATCATCATCGGGACGACAAGCCGGCGGCAGACGTGGTGTACGTGGTGAGCCCGTGCAGGAAGATAACCAACAGTGTGGCGATGGCGAAGGAGTCGGAGGACCCGTACGAGGACTTCAAACGGTCGATGCTGCAGATGGTGTTCGAGAAGGAGATCCACTCGAAGAGCGACCTCCGGGAGCTCCTCAACTGTTTCTTGCAGCTCAACTCCCCGGCCCACCACGACGTAATCTCCCGGGCTTTCGCTGAGATCTGGAACGACGTCCTCTCCAAGAAGATGGACAAGGGCGAGTCCCGGGTCGGGGTCGTGAGTTGCTTTACGTGAGCCCGAGCCCGAGCGTGCTTTGCTCAGGGCTTGGGATCGAATTGCATGTATACTTTTATTTTCCAGATTGAAGTAACCGAGTTGAAGTGTATGACTTTATATGCATCTTTCTCACGTGCATGTCTGGGAAAGCATATTCCTCCCTTGATGCATATGTAATCTCTGTTCAATTTATCGATTCATCTGCATTTATACCCTTTTTTAGCTTGTTCTAGGGTTTGTTCTTTCATCTGTGATGCTCGAGTCACATTGCATTTCTAAACTATGTAAGATCTTGTTATGTGTTTTTTGAGGGTTGGGATTGGAAAGGGTGTTGCCATATCAGATCTTTGGGATTTGGGAGTATTAGCGTTGAGGGTCGGGATCGGATCGAGTATGGAGGTGCTCTTAAAGTTAGGATGAAAGTGCACGACTTACGTCAGCCTTCAATTCAAGAAATCTGACATTAATAAAGGCTCGCTCTGTCAAGAAGGGTTCCTTAACGAGCGTTATGGAGTCGCTTGCTAGGAAGATTTACTGAGAAGTGATTCACTTTTCAAGATAGCAATTGTGCTTTGACACGAGAAAGGGACTGCACTGACATCTCCATAGTTTCATCAATAAGTTGCTTAACAAAGTGTCCCCACACTTGTGAATGAAATCCTATCTATAATCTTGTTGCACTGGAAAGGACGCCCATGGTGCTATCATTTTAAGATGCACAAATTAGCGGATCTAAAAACTGACATTAGAGGTAATGACACCAAGTAATTGACATTTTGCCCATATACAATTAAGTATTGTTGACTTCAAAAAATGATCAACTTTTGATCGTTATCAACAAATATCAGACTTGATTGATAATAACAGAGCTCAGTCAATAATGAATAGAATAATTAACAACTTGAATGAAATCGGTAACTCAATAAGGAGTCTTTGACAATGTCTTGAAAGTTATTGACAATAGCTTTCATCAAGACTTATGAAGTTGATTGGCATAGTCATTGACAAAAGGCAATCAACATAAAAATGAAACTGCTAAGTGGTTTTATTTATTGCCACTATTACAGAATTTTTATAACTTCTTGTGAATAAGTGTTGCTAGATAATAAGAGGTTATGTAATTTCTTGTAATCACCAATAGAATTAGGAAATTATTTTTTTATTCAAATTCGATAATTGATGTATGTAACCATCATATGTAACCATCTGAAAGGGTTATAAGTACCCACAATGTGTTCATTGTAAAAGGATCCCCAATCAATCAAAGACTCAACATTTTCGTAAATTTATCTTTATCTTTACTTTCCTACAACTTACGTCACTGGCCGTGATTGCCTCTAGTCTCTATACCTTTGAATTTCTTGTCATTTGCTTTTCTATCCAGAATCAACAAAGGACCCTTCATAACCTTTATCGATTCACCATAATTCTAAAAGTTATTTCGTCAACTTTTTGGTGAAACATCTTTTTTGTACATCCGATAGGACACTTCTTTTCATTTGACAAGACTATGATGGCAAGAACTAGGAATCAACAATAGTCTGACAATGGTGCTGGCAATAATAACCCATTACCACAAATTGACAATGAGACATCCTGATGCTCCAATTGCAAGGAGAGCCGCATAAGATAATCAACGTGAGAAAGTTAATCTTTCAATAAACCATATCGATCAATAGTCGAGGGAAGTCATTCCAAATCCTCAATCTGGTGTCCAACCATGAGAAGAATGTTCAAAGAGTAGCATGGTGAGTCATATATCTAATGTGATCAAGCCAATCGTCATCAATACTGTTAATGACATCCTTTTGAGGTCAAAATTATTCGACAGCACATTGCTTATCTCTCTCCATTTTTTGATACTAATACTGTTGATCAAATTAGTCAACCCCCTGTAAGAATCATGCAAAGTTCTGAATCTTCTAATCAAGGTCAGGAGAATGGAATAATCATGCCAATGTTGGTCAACATAACCAAATTGGTAACAATAATTTGGTAAATCAAATTAGTCAACAGGCTGGTCAACTACCAAATGTTGCCCATTAGCTCCATTGATTGCACTCGATGCAGATATTTTTATTGGACCTAACATGCTGATTAATGTAATTAATCTAGCAAGACCAGCATCACCGCCTAGGGGCGAGATAGTCAATTAAACCCACACTTGTACCTTGCACAGTTTGCCAAAAAAAATTGGGTTGGATAGAGGATTTATCATATCGGTCTATCAGAAAGCACATAGTAAATGAATCAATAATCAACCTTTTATAAGAGTTTCTAAAATGCCTAAATTTGCCATTTTTCTTGGTGAAAATGAGCAATCAACCATCAATATGTTGTTTGATTTATAGCCCATTGTAGGGAAGCACAGACAAATGAATTTTCAAGACTTAAATTATTTCCTTTGCTTTCACTTGATACATTAATTTTTCACATAATTCAATATGTAGTTAGGTGGAGACAGAAAGACAATTCCACTCTCAATTTTATAGAATGATACCTGAAATACTAGTTTGTTGATTTGGCTAGACGTTATCAATATAATAGCGAGTCGGTCGACCAATTTATTGCTTGGTTCAAGAAAGCCAAACATAGATGGTTGCTTCACTCTCAAATAAAGAATTCATGAATTTGGCTATCAATGGGTAAAAATTTAACTTGCAAGAAAGATTTGAAGGTTAAGACTTTGCCAGTTTATTTTAATTGTCAACGAGAGTATCTAATTATGGGTGATTCTTAAGAGATAGAGAGATAAAGGGCCAAATGAATACTTTACATAGAATGTGGCTTTGAAGAAAAATTGTGAGTTAAGATATGAATGTGACCCGGACAAAACATTGAAATAAATGTGGTGAAAATGATATTCGACAAGTCTTATGTTGTCGCTCTTAAAGCATGCCAAAATAAAAGACGCGAGAATGTTTAGGGTCAAAGACACTCAAGTTTACTGGTTTGACATTAATAAGTAGGATGAAATCTTTGACTTGCTCGAGAAAGATGGCCTAATTAAATTAACTAAAGCCCAAGTTATTCCGAGTAAAGAAGATCTAGTAAATTAAAAATATTATACGTGGCACCACTCGTGGAGTCATAACATAGTTAATTGTGTTTTTTTTTCTAAGATAACAATTTAAGAAGCAATTTGGCGGAGAAAAATTAAATTTGCCAATGACAATAGGTATATGATAGCTCATGAATATCTAATTAAAAAAATAGAAAAATTGATGAATCATTTGATCCTTTTAAAAAAATTCAACGTTCTCGCAAAATTATCTATATCTTTACTTTTTTGTAATTTACATGGCTTGTCGCGATCACCTTTAGATCTTGTACTTTCAAATTTCTTGTTACTTACTTTCATGTCCAAAACCAATAAAGGAACCATCATAACATTTATCAATTCATATCGATCTATCCATATTTTTAAAATATATTTTATCGACATTTCGAAGAAATAAGTATCTAAACTTTTGTTTTGTTTCGATCAAGTTTATAAGCTTTTCATATTAGGCTTGATGTGAGCTTTCCGTTAAATAAATTGACATGGGATATGATTGTAGACAAGGCTCACTCATCCAACCAAAACAGTAACATCTCTACATTGAGTTGTTGGACGATGAGGAGTGTCTGTCCACTTGCGCGGGTGTGTTGACTTGGACGATCTTAGTAGCTTAATACATATCTCTACTGACGCGACATCACCCCAAGCAGCCCTATCGGACACCAATGTGGACAGCCAATGGTCATTTAACGGAGGCTAGCGTCTATGCTGACATTTTTCGTTTTGCAATTCTAGCAGAAAGCCTCGCATCAACCCACATATGACAAAAATTAGGCGCTTGATTGTAAAACGAGCAACGGTTCAGATAATTCCGGCGCCATTACCCAATTTGAAAGCGAGTCCTAGATGTTGTGACGATGCCATGAGTGATGATGATGCATTGAAGTCTTGATTAAAGTCTTCCTTCCACGCCAATGTATAGTGCCCAAATATCTATACAGGTTGAGATGCTTCATTAAGGATCAAGCTCCGGCGATAAAAGAGGAGTGCGGAATCGAGAATGGATTTGTATTTGGTTATAATTCCTCCTATTGTCTTCGTGGACCACGAATCAAGAACTAATTTGCAAGACACCCACAGAAAAGAAAAATTCAGCATAAAAGAAAAACATATGAATATGACCCGAATGAAAACACTGAAATAAACGTGGTGAAAATAATGTTCAAGAAGTCTTGCGTTTGTCAATCCTTAAAAACATTCCAAGTAAAGGACACAAGAATGGTTAGGATAAAAGACACTCAAGTTTACTCATTCAATATTAATAAGTTAGATGAAATCTTCCACTTAGTCCAGAAAGATGGCCTAATTAAATTAACTAAAGCTCAAGTTATTTGGGTAAAGAAGATTTAGTAAACAAACAATATTATTTGTCGCACCACTCCTAGAGTCATAACATAGTTAATTGTGGGTTTTTAAGATAACAATTTAAGAAGCAGTTTGGTAGGGAAAAATCATATTTGCCAATGATAAGGGGCATCATCTCTTGATTATCTAATTTCAAAAAATGGAATAATTGATGAATCATCCAATTTTTTTAAAAGAAGACATATGTTGACATAAAAAGAATGATTAACTTTTGATTATTATCGACAACTATTAGACTTAGTCAATGAGAGTAGAGTTTGGTCAATCCTAGATAGAATAGTACATAATTTTAGAGAAATGGATAGCTCGCTAAGGAAGTCATCAACAACATCTTGAAAATAATCGATGAGATCCTTCATCAAGACTTAGCAAGTTGATAGGCAAAGTCAACGATAGTGAGCATACACAAAAACGTAACTATTGGGTGGATGGATTAAGAAGTTAATTTATTTTTATTCAAATTTAGTAACCATCACATGTAACCATATGCAAAGGGCTACAAATAGCCCAATTGTGTTCATCATAAAAGACTCCTGACTCAATCAAAGAACTTCGAGTTTTGGCAAAATTATGTTTATTTTTACTTTCCTGCAATTTACATAGCTTGTCACAATTGCCTCCAAATTTTGTACTTTCAAATTTATTGTCATTTACTTTAATATATAAGATCAACAAAGTTTCCAATTTCTTCACAATTTGTATTAATCACATCGAGTTTTTTTGTCAACATTTCGAAGAAATAAGTACCTATTTTTTTTCTTTATTTCCAATCAAGTTTTGAAGCTTTTCATATTAGGCTCGATGTGAGCCCTTTGTTACATAAATTGCCATGGGATATGATTTTGTAGACATGGCTCAGTTATCCAACAAAAACAATAACATCTCTACATTTAGTTGTGGGGTGACAAGGAGAGTGTTCTGTGCACGTGCGCGAGTGTGCTGACTTGGACAAACTTAGCAGCTTAATACATATTTATTGATGCATCATCACCCCAAGCAGCCCTATGGAACACCAATGTGGACGGTCAATGGTTATCTAGTGGACGCTAGTGACTCGGCTGACGAACAAAGCATGTCCAAGACCGTCCGTGCTCGGCCGTGTCACGCATCAGGGCGTTGTTGAGGACAACCCTGCTCAATCCTAGTCTTGACCGTGTGATAGCTAGTATAAGCACCTAGATGGGGGAATAGGTGTAAAAACAATTTCTCGTGATAAGTGAGTAGTACCAATTGACAATAGAAAGGAAGTTCGCATTTTGTTAATAAAACGAATTATGATCAAAGTAAAAGAGAGTAGGGAAGAGAAAATGAACACAGAAATTATAGTGGTTCGGCTTATTCCAAGCCTACGTCCACTCTTCCGCACCGACAGCCCACCGGCTGGATTTCACTATGAACAAAAGAGTTGTTACAACAAAGCTCTCCCTTGATTCCACAGTGTAGAGACTCTACCACACTTCCTCAAGGTTTCTCAAAGATATAGACTCTTTTTTGCGTATAAGATTTCGCTCAACAAATAAATTGACAAATAACAAAGAGCTTCAGACTTTGGAATTCTTCTATCGTGCACACACTCGAACAACTGGAACATCTTCCTTATATACTCCTTTATGCCATCATACCCGTTGGCACTTACCAAAGGAATTCTTCCAATCTACCCGTTGGACAGAATCAATTAGGAAGATCATTCGAGCTATTTAAGGAACATGACGATAGCCCATCAATCCTGCTCGCCCATACAATCAGGATCTCGGTTTCCATAAATAGAACCTTCCAAGTATACTTCGCCAATCATCGGATCCTCAATCCCTGAATCAATCTTGATTCGAATAAAGGATTCCGACATGCCATATCCAGCCAAGAGATCTTCTCCAGTCGATAAGATCAAATCCTTAACGAAACATCCAGTCCTGGATAAGCCTTTTTCGACGGACTAGAAACTGTCAATGAAAATAGACTTTGAGTCTTAAGTCTGGCAGTCCGGAGGTCTTCAGACTTTAAATAGTGGAGTCTGCAAATCTTCGGACTAGACGATGGAAACGTTTTGTCGGCTTCAAAACACTCAAGGAAGTTTTCTCCAACAATCTCCCCATTTTTGATGGTGACAAAACTTTCCTCTGATTTGGATAACTTTGACCTGCAAAACATTACTCAAGCAAATATGGATATCTCATAAAGATAAATGGCTTAGTGATAACACTAGAATTTGCAACCATAGAAAATAGGTTAGTCTTGTAGATGAGCAAAGCCATAAGATATCAATAGTACTTAAGATAAACAAATGTTCAAACAGTCAAACCCAAATCCAGTCCAAATCCAAACAGCTAAACACAAAAGTCAAGTCAAAACAAACATCATAAAAAGTCAAGAGTTCAACAAGAGTTCAAAAAGTTCAAATCTGCTCACATCTCTCCCCCTTTTTGTCATAATTAAAAAGGTAGATATGGAAAGAGAATGGAATTAAGATTGCTTGGGAATACGAACAAGCTGGAAATCTCCCATTGACTGGACAATGCCTTCCAGCTTTTTCAATTCCTCCTTCGGTTGAACCACATCTTCACCCTTAGTATTTGCTTGAACTTGAAGAGCAAGGACTTAGATTTGATCATTCAAAGAGACTGAAGAAGCTTGACCTGCAATATGCAAATTCTGTACTTCTCATCCCAGAGCATATATCTGACCCCGCATCTCTAAGAGAACATCAAGAATTCTGCGAAAATCTGCCGAATTATCGATGCAACGTGCAAGCTTCGCACGATCGATGGAGTAAAGGCGGATGATGGCAAATCAGCATAGTCACGCAGATTGGGCGATGAAACATTATGTCCCTCCTAAGGAAATTGAGAGGCATAGATGTCCTCTGGATCTGCTGGAGAGCGGCTTACTCCTTTACTGGTGGTAGGGTATGAGGACATTCCTCTTTTCTCATGATCTCCCCCTGTTTCCATGCCTTCAGGTGGAGAAGAGTGTTCATCATGCTCTGCTTCCGCTTGATCTCCTCTCTCCTCTTATTCTTCTTCTTCAATTCTTTCCTCCTCTGCATCTCTTTCTTCTACTTCCAAATTTTCTCTTTCTCCAATCCTCTGTTCTGTCTCATCTGTGTCTTTCTCTTGTCTCTCCGTTGATTCTGGAACAGAACGACTCAAGTTCTTCAAAGCCATTGCAGAAATGGTGATGTCATCCTCATCTTCTTCATCCTCAACGATGAGAGCTCTTCTTTTCTTGGATGGAGCAACCATGGGCTCCTTCCCTTTTCTTTTTGCAGCCGAAAAGATTTGATGAGACTTGACAGGGGTTTTCTCCTTGAATTTCTCCAACGCCTTGTTGAGTTCCTTCAGACACATTTTAGAAACCATTTTCAGTCCCACCACCATTTGATCATAAGTTCTAACACAGAGAATCCGTGGAGACTGAATATTCAAATGTCTGAATAACTTAATCACAAGAGCTGGATAAGGAAGTTGACCATTGTCCTTCACCACTGCTCTGTACATGTGGAACATAATAGTGTGTAGAAGAGAGAAATTTTTCCCAACATTGATGGCATACATCAGCTTTGCCTCCGAGTTTGAAATGTCGGTCTTTGAAGTAGATTTTGGTCTGAGGTAGTTAATCACAATCTTGTGAAGCAGAATGTTGAACGCACTCATCCTCAAATAGGAAATCTTTCCCTCTGTCCTTCTATCCTTAACAAGCTCCAACGTTGCACGAACAATAAACACATTGATAGGTTGATATCTCCCTCTTTCAACCCCAATCACATCAGCCAACATATCTATATCCACCACATAGTCTTGATCTTTGATACTAAAAGAGAATCTATTCGCATCCAAAAAACTAAGATTTGAATAGAAATAAGTAGTGAGTTCAGCATAGGCTTCTGTAGATTCAGAACAAAACTGTTCAAGTTGAACAAGACTGAATTTTTCCCGCAGATTGACGTTTACAGAGTCAAGAAAATCAAAATCCACATTTCTATGGTTTATCACCCCACGCTTCAGCAACTTAGAGTATAGATGCTTGTGTTCCTCCGATCGAAACAAGTCTGTTCTTTTGCTCCGAATTTTTGCCACAACACCCATTCTCGGTTTAAACTGACTGTACAACTTGTCATCATCATTCCCATCTGGCTGATTCAGCCCTCCAACACGTGGATCGCTTGGGATATTTGACATTGCCTCTTCCGCCGACCCAGCAGGGGCAATTCCCAACCATTCCATTGTGCGTAAAAAGAAGGTTTCATTTTTATACCATTTGTCTTTCAGAAATTCATCAATGTAGTTCAAAGGAGTTCCACCCCTTTTCAAAGCACGATAAAGCTTGTAGGTAAAAGAGGGCTTAAAAGTTCTTACGAGTTCTGCGTCTTCGATTATTTCTTCATCTTCTCGATGTGCAACATCCTGAGGTCTAGATGGAGGAGATGGACGCTGCTGAGAATGTTGTGGGCTCTGCTGCTGACTAGAAGACTCTTCTTCCTCGGTGAGATCAAAGTGCGTAGGCCCCTCACGCATTTGCTGTGGTCCCCTGTTCGCGATCCTCGAAGACTTCCTTTGAGACGACATCTTTCACAGTCTTTGAAAGATTCCAAGCTTGTTTTCCCAAGAAATATGACAACTTTTCGAAGATTAAACAAGAGAAGAAGACAGAAGTGGACGATTGGTGCTTTTTTAGGGTTTTGTGAGTAAAACGAAGAGGAACCGACAGTATATAAGACAGTCGAAGAGATGCATACAAAACATCGTAAAAGAAAGTATAAAGATGCCTATAACTGCCTTTTCAAAAAATTAGATAACTGTCATTTAAAAATAACTCCTTTTTCGAAAAGGAAAGATTGCAATAATCACGGAAATTGAAAATAGCAAAAATCAATTATGGATAGATGATCGTACCTTTTCGAGACTTAATCTGAGAGAAAATAAAATAACTTACAGTCAAAAATCTTGATTGTCTGAGTCTGAGTGTCTCTAGACTTTTACTTCTTCAAACCTTAAGATATTGAGTCTGGAACGAATAACTTCAAATTGATTTTTCTCTAAAGGCTTTGTAAATATATCCCCCAGTTGATTCTTTGAGTCAACAAACTGAATCGAAACTTCTCCATTTTGAACATGATCTCTAATGAAGTGATGTCGAATCTCTATATGTTTTGCTCTTGAGTGAAGAATTAGATTCTTGGTGAGATTGATTGCGCTGGTGTTGTCACACTTAATCTCCGTGCATGAATCTTCAATTTCAAAGTCTCTTAGCTATTGTTTTATCCACAGAATTTGTGAACAACAACTTCCAAGGGCTACATACTCTGCTTCTGCTGTAGAAATAGCTACTGTATTTTGCTTCCTTGAAAACCAAGACACTGTCCTGCTTCCAAGTAGTTGACAAGTACCCGAGGTGCTCTTTCTATCAACTCTGCATCCGGCTAGGTCTCGCGTCCGAGTATCCAAGAAGAGTAAAGTCTCCCTTTTTAGGATACCGAGACCAAAGTTTGAAGTTGAGGCAATGTATTTGATAATACGCTTTGCAAAGACTTAGATGAGATTCTTTAGGGTCGCTTGAAATCTAGCACAAATGCAAACACTAAACAAAATGTCGTCTAGAAGCGAAGATAAAGAAGTGAACCAATGATACTCCTGTATAGCTTCTAGTCAACTTTCTTTCCTCCTTCATCTTTGTCTATCTTCAAGGAACTTGACATTGGTATATCAGTCTTTTTGCAATTTTTCAGTCCAAACTTTTTGACAATATCATTAGCATATTTTTCTTGATGAATAAAGGTTTCTTCCTTCAGTTGTTTCACTTGAAGCCCGAGAAAGAAGGTTAGTTCACCCATCATGCTCATTTCAAATTCATCCTACATAGACTTAGAGAATTTCTTGCACAGACTTTCATTAGAGGATCCAAAAATAATATTATCAACATATATTTGAACAAGCAGAAAACTTTTGCTTTCTCTTTTGATAAACAGTGTAGTATCTACTTTACCTTTGACAAAGCCGTTTTGAATTAAAAACTTACTCAGCCTGTCATACCAAGCTCGAGGTGCTTGCTTTAAACCATATAAAGCCTTTTTCAGTCTGAATACTGAGTCTGGTTTCCTTGGGTCTTCAAACCCAGGTGGTTGTTCCACATAGACTTCCCCATGGATAAATCCATTCAGGAAAGCACTTTTGACGTCCATTTGGAATAACCTGAAATTCTTATAATAAGCAAAAGCAAGTAATAATCTAATTGCTTCTAACCTCGCTACTAGTGCGTAAATCTTATCATAGTCTATCCCTTCTTCTTGCATATATCCCTTGGCCACGAGTGTTACTTTGTTTCTTACGACCTTTCCTTTCTCGTTCATCTTGTTCTCAAAAACCCATTTAGCTCCAATGATAAATTTACCTTTCGGATTAGGAGTCAATTCCCAAACATCATTAATACTGAATTGCCTGAGTTCTTCTTGCATAGCTTCAATCCAGCTTTCATCAGATAAAGCTTCTTCTATGCTTTTGGGTTCTATTTCGAAATAAGAGCCACGGACTAGACTCTTCGCGCCTTTTGGATCTTGTGCGAATTCCTTCATTAATGTCGCCAATAATGAGATCTTTGGGATGAATGGACTTATGCTTCCAGTTGCTGGTTGATTTGTCAGATTGTTGATCTTTTTCTTCATTTGAATCTTCGATAATCATTTGTTGCTGGTCTTTTGAAGTCTGAGCTGCTTCTGGAGATTTAGACTTTGTAGAGTCTGAAGCAAATTTAGATTCTTCAAGTTGAGTCCGAATCGATTCATTTTGCATAGAATCTTGGAATTTAACATTCATTAATTCCTCCACAAATTGAGTCTTCTTGTTGTAGACTATATAAGCTTTGCTTGTGGTTGAATATCCAAGGAAGATGCCTTCGTCTGATTTTTCTTCAAACTTGCCAACTCGATCATTTGCATTTTTCAATATAAAACATTTACATCAAAACACATGAAAATATGAAACAATGGGCTTCTTTTCTTTGAATAACTCATAGGGAGTTTTCTCCAGAATAGGCCTTAGAAAAACTCTATTAATGATATAATATGTTGTAGAAACTGCTTCAGCCCAAAAACGTGAAGAGATGTTACTTTCAATTAAAAGAGTAGGACTGAGGGGTTCAAATCCCCACATTCTCAGGGGGGATGGAGGTGGGGACGCGTAAGTTTCAGGAGTGGATTTCGCCTCCGACGCCCTGCAAGAGGCAGGGCAAAAGTCTGAGAGTGAGTGTAGAGTAAGAATAGAGTAGGACTGACCAAAAAAAAAAAAAATTAAAAGAGTTCTAGCCATTTCTTGAAGCGACCTATTCTTTCTTTCCACAACTCCATTTTGCTCTGGAATATATGGAGAGGAGAACACATGCTGAAAACCAGATTCATCACAGAATTTTGTAAAGTCTTGATTTTCAAATTCACCTCCATGGTCTGTCTGTATACTTGAAATAACATACCATTTCTCATTTTGGACCTTTTTAGCAAACTTTTCAAAGTAAGAAAAGGTTTCAGACTTACTTGCCAAGAAATATACCCATGTAAATCGTGAGTAGTCATCCACAATTACTAGGCAATATTTCTTACCTCCAATGCTCTGAGTTCTTGTTGGTCTAAAGAGATCCATATGTAGAAGCTGCAGTATACGATTAGTGGAAACTTGATTTATTGGTTTAAAGGAGTTTCTTACCTGTCTTCTCAATACACATGGTGTATATAGATCAGTCTTTTGGTAAGACAGATTGGGTAAACCACGAACAAGCTTCTTTGCTGAAATTTTGGCTATTTGCTTCATATTGATATGCCCAAGTTTTCTGTGCCATAAGTTTGCTTCGTCTTGAATTGAGATTAGACATTGGGTTTCATCTGGTTTGACATCCAAGAGGTAGATATTTCCATGTCTTCGACCCATGAATGACTCGAGTGGAATCTTTTGGTTCCCGAACATATTCCCTCTTGAAAGTTGATTTTGAAACCGGTATCACACAAACACTAATACTAAGCAAATTGTAGTTGAGTCCTTCCACTAAGGAAACATTACGATTGTGAGGCTTCCAATCTTTACATTCCGAATCCCACAATTCTTCCTTTGTTGTTTCCTCCAAATGAAACTTTTCCACCATTAACTTGAACGAGCTTTATGAAGCAATTTGAATCTCCCGTCATATGTCTTGAGCATCCACTATCCGGATACCATTTTATCTTCTTCTTGATAGTGACCTCAAATTCACCGTCTCGAATCGAGTCGTCTCGAGTTTGAATCAATCCGATTGTGCCATTAGACATATATTGGCATAATCATCATCACTTTCTTCACATTCTGTATCACTCCAGGTTTCTGCTTTAAGAGCCTTTCGATTTTTCTCAGCTTTTCCTTTCTTTTTCCTCAAAAGGGGACAGTTGGGTCTGATGTGTCCCTTTTTCTTACATTCAAAGCAGACTACATCTCTATTGGATTCATCATCCTCAACAGACTTAGTCTTTGCTTTTGAAAACTCTATTTCTTTGGATTGAATCTTCTTCCTTTTCGTTTAGCTTTACAATATTCTTATCATGAGAGCAAGCTCCTCATCATCCATATCGTCTTCAGAATCTGTAACATCAAAATCATCATTGGATTTTAATGCAATGGATTTCTTACCTTTAAGATATTCGTCTTCATTGATTCGCTCCACTTCATAAGACTGAAGAGTCCCAACCAACTCATCGACAGATAGTGGCATAATTCTTTGTGTCTCACTTATTGAGGTTTTTATGTGATTCCAATCCTTGGAGAGTCCACGCAGTAGCTTGTTTACTTTCATGGGATCAAAAATTGGTTGACCTTGATTTTCAAGACCATTCACGATTTCTGTAAAACGACTAAACATGTCAGTAATAGATTCTCCTGATTTCATTTTGAAGGCTTTGTATTGACCGAGGAGAATGTTGATTCTGGTTTCTTTCACTCGATCAGTTCCTTCATAAGTGATGTGTAATCTATCCCAAACTTCTTTGGCTGTAACACAAGAAGATATTCTGTTATATTCAGTAGGTGACAAAGCACAATATAAAGAATAAATTGCTTTTGCATCAAGAGCTTGTCTCTTGGTTATCTCTTCCTAAGTCATTTCACTAGACTCAACAACTTCTTTTCCTCTCTCTAAGACAGGTGCAGCTTTAGGAATGATTCTTTTGTCTACCACGTCCCATTTCAGAGGATCCTTTGATCTTACGAATGCCTTCATCTTGTTTTTCCATATGTTGTATTCCTTTCCATCAAAGTAAGGCGGTCTGGTATTACTTTGCCCTTCTACCAGCCCTAGAGCCAACATACTAGCCATGGATCTTTAACTCTGAAGTAAAACACTTCAAATTAAGTGAGTACACAGGCTCTGATACCAATTGTGATAGCTAGTATAAGCACCTAGAGGGAGGGAATAAGTGTAAAAACAATTTCTCGTGATAAGTGAGCAGTACCAATTGACAATAGAAAGGAAGTTTGCCTTTTGTTAACAAAACGAATTATGATCAAAGTAAAAGAGAGTATGGAAGAGAAAATGAACACAGAAATTATAGTGGTCCGGCTTATTCCAAGCCTACGTCCACTCTTCCGCACTGATAGCCCACCGACTGGATTTCACTATGAACAAAAGAGCTGTTACAACAAAGCTCTCCCTTGATTCCACAGTGTAGAGACTCTACCACACTTCCTCAAGGTTTCTCAAAGATATAGACTCTCTTTTGCGTACAAGATTTCGCTCAACAAATGAATTGACAAATAACAAAGAGTTTCAGACTTTGGAATTCTTCTATCGCGCACACACTCGAACAACTGGAACGTCTTCCTTATATACTCCTTTATGCCATCATACCCGTTGGCACTTACCAAAGGAATTTTTCCAATCTACCCGTTGGACAGAATCAATTAGAAAGATCATTCGAGCTATTTAAGGAACATGACGATAGCCCATCAATCCTGCTCGCCCATACAATTAGGATCTCGGTTTCCATAAGTAGAACCTTCCAAGTATACTTCGCCAATTATCGGATCCTCAATCCCTGAATCAATCTTGATTCGAATTAAGGATTCCGACATGCCATATCCAGCCAAGAGATCTTCTCCAATCGATAAGGTCAAATCCTTAACGAAACATCCAGTCCTGAATAAGCCTTCTTCGACGGACTAGAAACTGTCAATGAGAATAGACTTTGAGTCTTGAGTCTGGCAGTCTGGAGGTCTTCAGACTTTAAATAGTGGAGTCTGCAAATCTTCATACTAGACTAATGGAAACGTTTTGTCAGCTTCAAAACACTCAAGGAAGTTTTCTTCAACAGACCGATCCCCGACTAATCCCGCATCAATCCATGATCAATCCATAATCGATCACTAATTAGTCCTTGACCGATGCGTAGTATCCTCAATCGATCGCTAGCCAATCACCGATCAGCCCCTGCACGATCAACAATCCGTGCCTGATCCGTCCATGGGCGATACAAGGGATAATCCATGCATGACTATCGACTGACTCCTGATCATTGCTCGGCCAACCCCGCCAACCGCGAGTTGTTCACCTGCTCCATGTCAGGCGGCCAGACTTGCCCATGCTAACCCTTATCTTGCTTCTGACTTGCGCCTACACCTGTGGCTGGTTCCCGAATGCCTATAGCCACTGAGTGGCTTGCTGTGTAGACTTGTAATGACGGCCATTGTTTAAACTCCACCGTTGGATCAGAGGGACGATCAACGGTTGGCATAAGACCTGAACTTGTATAAATAGGGGTCCTCTCCCCCTCATTTGAGCTTCAACTCATTCATAATGAATACATTCGTCCATTTGTGCAGCCGATCCTTGTGTTGAGCGTGAGTGTGTAGGCTGACTTGGGATCACCGATCCTAAGGCTGCACGGTTTTTTATCAATCGTAATCGACCGACCCGTGACAATCTAGCATCTATGCTGGCTGGCATTTTTCATCTACAATTCTAACGGAAAGTGTAGCATCGACGCCCATTTGAAAAGTCAAGGTGCTTCGCTAAACAAAATATAAAAAATTAAAATTAGGTGCTGGATTGTAAAACGAGTTGCCAATGTCTAGGCCAAAAATCTATATAGGTTGAGAGCCTTCATAAGGGGATCAAGCTCCGGCGCCCAAAGAGGAGTTCGGACTCGAGAATGGATTTGGACTTGGATTTGGATTTGGTTATAATTCCTCCTATTGTCGTCGCGCACTATACGAATGAAGAACCAATTTGCAAGGGACCCAGAAAAAGGAAAATTCATCTCAAAAGAACAATAAATAAATAAACGAATTTTTTTATTTAATTTTTGGTCAAATTCGTCGTTAATAAGCCTCCAGCCCATACAAGACGCCGGCGTGCTTCTCCGGCCCGTCCTGTACAAAGAACACGTCCCACATCTTCCGGAACGCGTGCCACGTCAGCAGGCTGTCGGAGCCGGCCTGGTGGCACTTGCCGACCGCCCGGTCCACCTCGAGCGTCCGGGCCACCCGGTCCAGCCCGCCGTAGAGGCTGTTGCAGAAGCGGGTCATGTGCTTCACGTCGTACACCCGGCTCCCGAAGAAGACCCGGAGGACGTCCAGGAACTCGCCGAGCCGGTCGGGCAGGCTCCGGCGGGTCAGGATCTTGACGAGGTACCCGAAGTCGTAGGCGCTGTGGAAGGTGACCCAGCTGACCGCGTCGTTGCACAGCAGGCCGGACGACATCATCAGCTCCGCGAACCGGGCGGAGGAGCTCGATGGAGTCCGGGGCGTGGGCGTCGCGGGCGACGTCGAAGTCCCGGAAGTTGAACTCCCAGATGTAGCGGGGGCCGCCGGGGGAGCCGAGGTCGGGGAGGTTCCCGTCGGGGTCGGAGAAGGTGAGGCCGACCTGGATGAGGCTGAGGGCGTCGACGTTGGACTTGAGGAGGCGGTAGTGGTCGGAGGGGCGGAGGCGGCGGTAGTGCCCGCCGGCGGAGGGGGGAGGAGGGGGCCGGAAGACGACGCCCGGGAACTCGGTGTCCATGGAGATGAAGGGGTGGGTGTCGACGACGTCGCGGATGAGGTCGAACTCGGACTCGAGGTTGTGGGCCCACACCTCGCGGATCACCACGGTTCCGGCGGCGGTCGGGTCGATTTTGGGTCTCGGGAACATCGTCTCGTCTCTTCTCTACGATTCTCTGCTGATTTCGAAATGGATCGAGCGGAAGAGAAGAAAGGAAATGGAGGGGCTGCTCTCGATTGCCTTTTTTTTTTTTTTTTTTTGTCTCTTTTTCTTTTTCTTTTTCTGCTTTTTTTTTGGGGGGGTTTTCTTTTGGTTTGGGAGTGGAAGGGAGGAGGTGGGTTTTATAGGGGAGAAGAGAGAGGTGGAGGAGAGTGTGGAATGTGTGTCCGAAGGAGGGAGAGAGGGGTCAAGTCAAAGTTGGACGCGTTCGGCTTTTTGACTGGGGGAGAAGAAGTGCGGATTGATTCGAGTAACGCATGAGGAACAGAAGCAAAGACCCGGTCTGCCTATTCTTCTCTCACAACTCCTTAATTTATTACGGGGCCCCCACCTGGCTTTCTCAATTCCCACGCGTTGTAAGAAGGGACATCATCTGCTCTATTATTCCATGGGCTATCTCGGGATGCTTCGCTTGTTTTTGCGGTGATCAGAATCTCTCATTTTTTTACATGAAAAAAAAAAAAAGGAATCTCTTTTCATCATGCTTGAATTATACTTCCCTCTCTTCATTTTTTGAAATGTGCATGCGATTCTTCTTAGTTGGAAAGGAGGTCAACAAAAATTACAAAGGTAAGAAGGCCCCTTTTGGTATGTCAAGATTTAAATTGTACAGATAATACATAGGTTTCGTTTTAAAGACAGTGCGGGATTTTGTAATTATGATGATGACAATTCAATGAAGTCACGTTGCTCCCGTGCATTAAAGCGACAATCTATCCCGACATGGCAAGTCGAGATATGCTATAGCCACAATAGAACACCTCTTTTAAGAGGATAAGAATCCTACTAGCTGCTTGTGCATGAAAAGAAGAAGTGCTTATTGCCAGCTTAACTGTCAAGATGAGGACAAGAACATTTAAAGATGAATCTTTGCAGCAGTGAGTGATTTGTAAGTAAAATTACTTGTGAATCCATTGTACGGATGTACAATTTAATGCTATTTTTTTTTAATTTTACCAATTAAATCCTAAATTTTTACGTAAAATTTCAATTTAATTATTTAGATTAATTTTTGATTAATTTTTGCTGAAAATTATGATGACGACGTACCAACGAACCGAATTACGGATCTTGTTTAAGGGACCCACGACGAAATGCGGAAGGAGGGAGGAATCTCCACAGGAAATTTCGAAGGTATTGAGCGCAGCCACCATTTGCAGCACGTCAATGCCGTGTCACTGGTATTAAAATAGGGTCTATGATTAACTTCAGAGGAAGCCGGTTCGAAGAAGGTTGGCTAGTCAACCGAGCGATGATCTCCGTGCGGAAGTTTGGGACTCTTATTATTATATTATATGATATGAGTCAATTCCCCGCTATCTTGTAAATGGGTTTAATTCTTTTATTTGGACACGAGTCTCGTTCGCCTCATTTTGACTCGGAATCGGTCGGTCGTCGTGCTAATCTAAGTAGCGCCATAAGAAGCAAGAAACACACATTGACCAGTCACAGTACCCGTTCTCTATACATCTCGGAACACGACTCTTTCATTCCTCAAACCTCCCACAAATCCACAGGTTTAGGAAAAAGCTCGCGGGCTTATATCTTGGCTAAATTTGCACATCATCAAAACATCGATTGATCGCTCTGGCTAGAGCTCCTATCATCACGGAACCGATTCTCTGATGGGGAGACGTGATTCGAGAGGCCGCGACAACCTTCTCAAGGTCAGAACCACCTGACGATTTGAGACTGGAGTCTATGTCAGTCATAGCAAAGCCACAGCAAGGCTCGCTCTCAACATATCCAGGAGGAGGCAAATCGAGGGCAAGGCAAGGCTTTCACTGCAAAACGTTGTGACCGCCTGTCGCAGGTATGGAGGTTGCTCGTGTGAGGGGCTGGCACACCATCGGTGTTTTTCCATCAATGGCATTAGCGACCAATGGACTGCTCTCTATGGTTTCCTCGAGAAGGCGTACTAGTGACATAAATATCTCCACCCTCGTAACATCCCTGTCAGCCTGTATAAAATTGAAAACAAAATGTCATTATATCTAACTTAATTTCCCTCGCGCACACAGGAACACGGGAGCCTGCGCACTTGAGCATGTGCCTGACACGGAGCAGACCCCAATGTTCGAAACCGAAGTCTAGAAGAATGGCTCGCTTGATTTTCATTCTTTATTTGCTATGCATCATTTGATTTTCAAAATGTGCCAAGGGGATGTTCATCCAACCTGTTTACTTTTTCATTGGCCCAATATTAGTCCAAGTACACAGAACCAAAAGAACACCTTCTGAAATACCGAACTATGAGCTAGCAACTATCCTAAAAATGAAAATTGTAGGCTTCATCTATCGCCAACGGAAAAAAATGCAAATATGTCACAGATGTTACCTCTACAGCAAAACGAGCCCAGATCCTGTCGCTGCGAGTTTCCATCACCCCCTTCAAGATGGTCAATCCTAATCCTCTTATCATGTCAGCTATTTCTAAAAAGAAACCTCGCTCCTCACAAAGCATCTGTGACAAGAAAAACAAACTCAATAAAGATGGATGGACAATCCACGATTGAGCTTAAGGTGCATGACACAACATCTACCTCCACAGTCATTTGACGGGGTGGATTCAGGTCCTCAACTATGATGGGGTGGACCATTGACTGTGAACCAATTTCGTACGCCCAAGTCGCTCCTCGCTCAAAATTGTCTTTCAAGAGAATTCTACCTTCCTCATTGATGATCTACAAGATAAGAAAAGAACTGAAGTCACATTCACAATTCTATCTTGTGAGACATCGAATGCCACCTGATAAAACTAGCAACAGAAGACTTGATCTTGTTCAGAATTTTAGCATCTCTCATTCATGTTACTCCTACATAAGCATGGCAACACAAGCTTTACTGAGTAAACTTCAGCTAAACTTCGTTCTTAATGTGTATGGATGATCTTGCAAGCATGAGAGAGAGAGAGAGAGAGTTCATACTTTCGATCCCCCAATTTGTTTTATCTTGTCCGCATGCTTTGAAACACTTTGCAAGAACAACATATGCTTGATAGTACGTTCTAACAGCGCATCAATGCTACACTGTTGAACGCAAAAGGGAAAAGAAAAACAAGTCATCAATATTAATGTTAGTTAAGATGGCAAATGAGATGACAGAAGAAAGGAAATTACTTTTGCTCCATTTGGCACAATTTCACGCAGCTCTTTCACCCGATCTTGGATCATCTGCCGGTCTTTTGGCCTTGGTCTTGGATTTTCACCAGGTTTTAGCCTCTTCCGATTTGATTTGATCATCCCATCCTGCCTTTTGGAATACCCAGTCGAAACATTATCATCTTGTTTTATACCGTGACCTTGGTCAACCCAAGAGCTAATCTGTGATCCATAAAAGGAGTTACTCACAGAGCACATCTCCACTCCATTCTTGCTACAGCCAGACCTTAAAGAACCAGAATCAGACACTCCAGCCTTTACAAGAGACTTCCGAATGCCACAGAAGTCCTTGTGCTCTTGATTTAGCATATTGAAATTATTATTCAAGGAAGAGCTACTGGGAACAGAGGAGCTACTGATTCTTGTCACTGATGTCCTACATGAAATATTGTCATCAGAGATTGGCTTTGAAGTAGGGCGAGTCCCAGAAACAACAGCATCTAAAAGATTATCAACAGCTGTCATGGAGAAGATTCCGCTTTCTGAGACACCTTCACTAAGTGAACCTAGATCTGTCTGTGTTTCCTGCAAGTTCACAACAGACGAAGCTTCTGCACCTGACTTATGTGCATCAAAATAGGGCCCATCAGTCAGCAAACTTTCTAAGTTACCATCAATTATATTATCCGTCATGTCTGCACCCAAAATATCAAAAAGATCATTCCTTACAAATTGTTGGACGGACGCATTTTCATACATGTCACATGAGGAAATCACTTTTCGACTTCCACCCTCAAGCTTCTCAGAAGAAAGAGCCCACTCAGGCTTCTGCTCGATCAAAGACATATCTGAATAGTCTGGTGGCATGACTTGTCGGGAAAAATTATCGACCACCCTCTGTTTCTTAGAAGGCAATTCAGTCTGACCACGCTTCGTGCTCATTAGATGATTTCCCTGACCAGAGGCTCCAGAAAGCAATTGTTCTGACAAATTAAACAGCGGAATGCCCTCTAATTTAGTAGAATCAGCATCGTGAAATGATGCATTTGCAACCAGGTTCCTAGAGACAGATTCAGAAAGAGAGCACGAAACAGAAGTTGATTTAGGAGGACGAGTTACTCCATGAAGCAGCTTAGCGTTTTGATGAAACTGAGTGGCATCAGAAGTTTTGCATGGGTTGATGATTGAACATTGATTTCTTCCAGGTTGAGCTGTGACAGTGCTATTTATAAAACTAGTCCATTTATTCTCAGGTTTCTCAAGCACAACACCCGCTGATATCTTCTTCTTGATAGGCTCAAAGATGCTGCATGCACCATCTGTTGGACCCAAAGCAGTTTGACCTCTATTGTCATTCCCCAAATTGCAAGCAACGGCATGCTGGTTCAGCCACACATCAAGATTTGCAGGAATAACTTCAGCTCTGGCTAGCCCTGAATCTACTCCGCGCCTTGGGGAAAGGCTAGTCTTCATGAGCGATGCACAACTAGATTTGGAGGGGTGACTACAGAGTTCAGCTAGGGACGTGGCCTTTTCAAGTGTAAGTAATGTAGATGCAGCAGGCTGCAGATTATCCACCGTGTTAGTAATTAGTGGAGAAGATTGTCCAACAAACCCTGCAGTGCGAGAAGAGTTGCTCGTATCTTTGCAGCTTTTTGTCATCAAAAATTCCGAGCCAATCACTTGACAATTGCCAGGAGCAGCAGCAGTGAAGGTTCCAGGATAGCCTAACATCCCAGCTTTTCCAGCAGAACTACTAGAAAATAGAGCACCAGGGATGCAGGCCACTTGCAGGATCAAGCTCTTTACATCATTTACAAACCCCATGTGCTCCATGATCTGCAAACAGCAGGAACAAGAAGTTACATGGATACATTGCAAAATACAGTACTCTAGCTATAAGACAAACAAAAGATGCTCAAGCTGATGCTTGGTGTATCCAATTAAACCTAAGCTGATCAAAATGCATATATGTTAAGATTTTTCATTAGAATCTAACTTAGTCTCTAAAGATAATAAATTATGATGCAAATTGCATGCAAAGCAACACCAATATAGAACTCCCAACTTTAACTGGCAAAGAGACTAATTTTGACTATATTTTCGACATTCCAGCAAGATTAGATAATCTGAAAAGGAATCACTTACAGCTATGGAAGAGCCAAGTTGCACAACACCATGAAGTGGAACAGGAATAACTGCAACTGTCTGCAAAAACCGTGAGATCAATCACATGAAACAAGAGCATCGGATACAAATGAAAGCAAACAAATAAGGATGTTGGAAACCTGTATGCCAGCAGAGAATTGGTGATGGACCTCGTTTACAACCTAAAAGTGTGTATACAAACAACAGATCAGATAAAAAAAGGCTCAAAGGTCAGTCAGCACTATGAACACTGACGTTACTTTGTCCCTCAAGTCCAACGACTGAATAGATGTGAAATATAAGCACCTATATCTCATCTAATAATATTTTCACTCATCCTATTTTAAGACCATATATGCAAAGCTGAAGAACTTGGTGAAATACTGAAAAAACCAGGATTTCCCTCTTCAAGTGGTTTCACAAATTAGACCAGAGAAGTTATAGCTAAAACTTCGTGGACACACTGGAATGTGTTTTTGCCCCTGCAAAGATGGAAAATATACCTCAGGTGGATGGGCATGTCCACCGTAACTTGTTGAAACAATCCATTCATGATCTCCTGTGAATGCAGCCCGGCCAATTATTCTGGAGCAAGAGAAAAGGAATTGCATTTCATGCAATAGGCTACTCAAAATTAGAAAGGACAAAAAGAAAGGAAGAAAAAAAGAGTTTTGTACCCTTCACCGACGACACTAATTTGAGCTTTGGTCATCATTCTTTCGATAAGCATTTGAACTCTATCTTTAGCTTCCCAACCTCCAGGTGGCACTTCAGAAGGACCAGAGCCAGAAACTTGGGGAGGAAGAGAAAATGTCATGGGCTCGTAGAAACACTCTTCCCAAATCAACAGCCTGCCATGGCAACATTTATGTATTTCAGCATGGATGACACCAAAGAGTTCCAAAACGTAATGCTACAGCCAGGGACCTTTTGCTAAAAGAGCCAAACAGAGTGGAGAGCAGGTTGTGGAAGGTTCAGCAGAAGGGATTATAGACCGTTTATATGTCAACAAGGAAAGGAGAAAGGAAAGGACGATTGACTTTAACTTGGCTTCATTTTTCTTAGCAGCAGCAGCCACGAAAGAAGAAATCAAATATCGTGTTAAGGTTGCTCTTGAGGTGCAGCAGGTCTCAAGAGGGTAAGCATGAGCTAACATTGAACGTCCGACACGGATTGGCAAGATATGTATCTGTGCAGAGGGAAGGGATAGTGCAGGAATCATCCAGTGAAACATTTAGTTCTTGCCAAAAATCACAAGCTGCCATTTTTCTAATGCTTTTCAAGGTCGTTCTCGCTTCTTTGAGTTGATTCATCTCTAACTGAATGGGAGCATGGGAATTGCGTTGCCGTGCAGAGGGCGGAGACTAATTTGGTGGGCGCGGCACAAAAGGAAATGAACGGAAATAGTCAAACATAGGAGGAAGAACAGGAAACAAAACAACAAACATCAATGGCGAACAAACAAGGGTCCGGACAAAACTCGCCGAAGAAAAATCACGTGTGGCATCAAAAAGCATCCTAGAGCCTACTTCGGCTAAGAACACAAAAAGGAGCAGCATTTCAAAGTCTATGAGGGTTTCTCAAACAAGCCTAAAACCATTCCATCCACGATCTATCTAAGCCAACACAGATTGAAATTGCAATTCATCCCATCTATTAAAAGGATGCGAGGAATGGAATGTCTCGTCCTTCAGGGGCTCACCTACCAGCCAACGTACATGCATTAACAAAAATTCCTAAAAAAAGCATTAAATCACTGAAACAGGAGTTTCAGTGGCTTTTGGCTTCCTCTGCTTTCTCGCAGGACAAGCAAGAAAAGGAACCGGAGAATTTCCATAAGAACCCGAACTCACTTGGGATTTTGGTGGCCGATCTTCCAGAACACGGCGTACGACCACTGATTCACGCCGCACAAGGTCTTCAGAGCCTCTTTCAACAGGTAGCCCATTGCCTCGAGCCCCTCAAAAATAGGGGGAAAAAAAGCCTCCAAACTCGAGAAACTCGCAATAACGCAAAGTCGACAAATCCACGACAACCATGCACCGGCACACCTAGGGCAAAGAGGAGAGGGGAAAAAGACACACGAACGAAACTATCCGTGCTGGCGGTGGCGACTGCGCATTTCCGCAGGGGGGCGACGGGCCTAACTCCCGCGACACGATCCTCTCCCGGCCTGCTTCGTCCTCAGTCCGCCGCTCCTCTTCCGTTCGGGATCCAGGCTCACGGCGATCAGTCTCCGGAAAGCCATAAGCCCGGCTCTCGGAGGGAAGGGGGGGGAAAGAAAAAACTTAGCGAGAGAGAGAGAGAGAGAGCGCCGACAACTCGAACGAGAGGAGGCGCTCGGTGGAAGGCTCTACACGAAGCCGAAAGCCTGGAGGCCGTACGCTTCCGGGATCAGCTCCATTTCCCGGCCTCCCGGAGAGAAGAACAGCAGCGAAAGCTCGGGCGGAGGTGCGCCGCAGGCAGGGAATGCACGGCGGCGGAGCAGAGCGAGCGCGGCGTCGCACGGAGAGAGCCGAAGATGAAGAAAATGACGAGGAAGGAGAAGAAGGCAAAAAGAAAAGGCGAGTTTGGCCACACTTCACTGGCTCTCCGCCTCGCTGCCTCGCTCTTCTCTCTGGCTCTCAGCTTTCGCAATCGCTGCGACTGTGCGTGCGTATGGGAGCGTGAAAGTTGTTCTCCGCGCTAAAGTGCGCCGTATTTAACGAGGGAGGCAGCGGAGGTGGGGGCCTGGGGGGCGAGGGCTGGGAGAGAGCCCCGAGTTTTGGGGGGAAATTGCAGGCGATGCCACTGTGTGAAAGTGAAAGCTGTGGGTGGGCGCCTCCTATTTCCCTTTCTTTTTATTTTATTTTATTTATTTTTGGCAATTTTTCGTCGATCCGCCCGTTTTGTCGGTTATGGGGGGCTTTGCTCGGGTGCGGGCGAGGTGTACGAGCGGCGTTGGTCCGTCCGCTGCTGATGATGGCGACTTTCGATAGTTGGGGTTCGCCCCGTCGTTGACGACGACCCGTTGATGATTGACCTCTCCTTTTCGCGGTATTCACCGCGGTGCCACGCCCACTAGTCCCCGGACAACGATTGATTTGTTTTTTTCTTCTTCTTTTTTTCGTTTTTTTCAGCTCAATTTAAATATTACGGCGGGCTCAGGCACTCCAATTTTTTATTCTCGTAAATGCATGCCAAGCCAACTTTAGGAGTTACCTACGCTGTAATCTTAATGCACAAGACTCTGGTCATTGGGAGAACGTGATGGGTCGCCTAAACCGATTTAAGAAAAGGATTGTAACTAGTAACAAAAGTGGAAGTCATTTGACTCATTGAGATTGGCTATTTACTGTCTGTTAAGTGTACCTACTCTCTCTCTCTCTCTCTTACAGTGACCTGTTACTATTCTTAATAATTTCACTGCACTGAGAGTAATAGGTTTTTGGCACTTGCAAAAGATAGCTCTTCGACCCATGAAAAAAAAAAAAAAAACACGACATGAATAGTTCATGAATTTTGATTCAATGTGCAACACGTTTCATAAAATTTTTAATTTATTTGATATAATTCTTGAACTTAAATTCAATATTCGACGTGATACTTAAACTTTTAAAGATTTTCATACATTCTAGAGTTAAATTAAATAGTTATCAATAGTTTCAAGGACCATGTTTAACAAATTAAATTCAATGGCAATATTACACATTTGACAAAAGTTTAGAGACTCTTCTAATAGTTCAATGATGATATTGCGTGTTGGACAATATTGTACATTGAGACAAAATTCATACACCACATTTGTGTGTGTATAATGTTTCCTTGAATGGCTTGAACCCGCAAAAGAAACCACAGAAAAGAAACATCAAATGATCTGTTGCACCATGTTGAGGCCATGACCTTCTTTGTTCCCCCCATCTAAAGGGGCGGAAAAAGATGCTTGGACTTTGCTACAACATAAAGGGAAAGGCCAAAGAAATTTGTTCACGCTTTTTTCCTCATTTTATTTTATTTTATTTTTCCTAGCAAAGGATAAACATTCTTTTAGCACTCCCTCTTTCTATACCGGAGCAGGCAATTACTATACGTGCTCCCTTGAGCTCGAAGGCACGTCGCATTTGGCTTTTCGCCAAAATCAATAATCAGACGTGTGTGGAGTTTAAAGACTAATCTCTCCCTTGAGAAAGCAAGCATCCATCGGCGCCCAATATGATTGCGCCACGTGGCCATCTGGTACCGACTAATTTTAATAAAAAGCAGTCTTGAACCTTAGTATATCTCTCATTATCCTATCAACGTGTGAACAAAAGCAAATTTTCGGGACACATGCTTCCAAGTTAGGGCATAGGGTAGGGGCAAAAGAGCTATAGGGGTTGCTCCCAAAAGACTGCACATTGGGGTGGCAATCTATCCCTTTCTTGTCCTTCTTTACGAGGGACGAACACATATATACACACATAAATACACACACATTTATATATGTATATATGAAAATATTTTTATTGAATTATATTAGAATATCTAACTCTGGAGTTGTCATTAGTTTATTATTTCTCAACTAGTGTTTTATGGGCTGAATTGTTATATGAATCAATTCTATTCGGTAAATGGTTTGAACCCAATTTTATAAGGCATTAAATAGGCTCACAACTTATTTATACTCAACTCATTCCTATGACTCTCATCACCACTATTTAACCTCACTAGTTTTAGTATGAGTTTTCCTATAGGCACGGGTCACTTGAATTGTATTGCATGAAGATAGGTCAATTTGAGTTAGATTATTCTCGAACCAAAACTAATCCCATTTGGCATGTCTACTCTCGAGACAGCAATTTATTTCACACTGTCCACCAACACTTTATTTTTTTTGTTGGGTTGCTCCTCTAGTTCTGTATCTGTGTGCATGGTTTCATTCTCTTCTTGTATCCTATCATGTTGGCTCACATACGAGACCTCTTGATTCCTCGTCACTGTATTATTTGATAATGTATTTTACGGGTTTTAAAAATTCTCTTAGGTGGTCGAGAACTGATGATTCCATTCAAAGTGTCTTTATATATCTAATCATTAGTTTATTTTAGCTGAAAAATGATAAATTAACAAACTCGTTCATAATATTCTGCTGAGCGTCTGCCACTCCAGCAACAGTTGAAAAAAAAACAAAGGGGGGCACATGAAAAGATGAAACCCTGGTTGGTGGCACATGAGAACGATTCTTTTTAATGTTTCTTTGCTCTTTATCTTATGCCTTGGTTTATTTATTTATTAATTAATTTTGGTTTGTGGGGAAGCGGGTGAAGATTCCTCTTCAAAGGAGTGTGAACTCGAAGTTTGAGGTATTATATTCGTTTTGCAGGCTGGGTTTCTCAGCGCTCGATGGGGATGTAATTATGGAACAGAGTTGGCGCTCAACACATTCCAATATCAAACTTCCCCACCCCCCCCCCGCTTCAAAAAAAAAAAAAGTTTGCTTTCAAGATCAATTACGTAACCATTAGCTTTGGTGGCTCATTCGTAAGGAAAAATTACTAAAAAAAAAAAACTTAAACATATTAAATTTACGTCAATTCAATCTTAAATCTCTTAATTTGATCAATTTAATTCTCCCGGCTATATATGGATGCCAATCATCATATGTATCACAATCAGCGCTAACTTTAGGATGATGCGTTTCATGTTAGATTAACTCCCACCTTAAAACTGATCCTATTCACCCCCACACTGGATTTATGAGTAGGCACAAGGGATTCATGCTCCCGAAGCATGCGTTTGCGGGGAGCTCTAGATTCTTTGAGGAGTCAAGTTTGCTGAGGGCTCATGGAGAGCTCTAGACTAGAGGGGAAGGGACTCAGCGCTTGCTGGTAACTAAAGGCCCACCGACAGCTCCCAGACTCTCAGAGAGTTTCAGTGCTAAATGAAAGAACAAAAAATTACTAAAAAAAAAAAACTAAAAATTAAGGCACACCGATCCAATCTAGGAAAGAAAAAAATAATAAAAAATAAATAAAATAACACAAAAAAAAATAAAAAATTACAAATTTTGCAAAATTTGTCAACGTCCGTCGTGCCACATAAAATGATTAGCATTCACATTAGTAATTTCTAATCAAAATTAGTTAAGAAAATTAAATTGACAAATCGTTAAAAGATAAAATATTAAATTGACACGAGTACGATTAATTGAGTAAGATTAATTTAGGAATTTTCGAAATTAAGGTGAAGGGACTAATTGATTGAACACACATAGATTATTGCTGAATGAAAAGTGTTCTAATCGAATGTTGACTTCACCCGTTGAGATATGTTCAACAAATCGAATCGAATCTTTGCCGTTGTCCTTTCTATAGACAAAATGTCAATCAACCTTCGTACTTAAAGCCGTATTTAATTCCACCGATTTGCAAACTCGTTTTCTTCACAAGATCATTTTTTTCCATGCCAATCGCATTTGCTTTGTCCACTTGTTTGTTGTCCTGTTCCCTAAATTTTCACAATCCCTTCGAGCTATTTGTTCGGAATCACATGCTTTGCAAGATTTTGCACCATATTTCAGCATATCCAAATTTGAGTAGGATTCTCTTAACTTCGAATTGACTTGAATCTACTTATCCTAGTAAATTATAGAATTGAGTATAGATATATCGATTTTGCACAATTCAGTGCTCGGACTTTGATTCTGTTGAATCAACCCCACTAATTGTTGGGATTGTTAAGTTCAATCATCTAAGTCTTATGTTTGTGCAATCAAGTTCATTAACTTTCTCAGTTGGTGCACTAGCTAAAAGGTGAATTTGACTTGTTTCAAAAAAATTTCACCTGATCATGAATGCTGTCTTTAGTCCTTTAAACTAATTTTATTTCGTCAGAATAACTTCTCATGAAAGATCATTTGTGAGATTACATATTCCACTCCTTGGTATATAAAGAGGCCAAAAAAAAAAAATCCATACTTTCGAAACAGTTATTTTTTTCTGAAGTGGATTTGACCGCTGCAGGGCGGGGGCTCGGTCATTTTCGTTAGTAAACAGATCATAAAATAAAAGTTTTTTAAGTGCCCGTGGCAAGGTAGTGCATAAAGATAAGTTCGCCCTTGTCCACCGCCACGCAATTCGGGAGATAATCATTTGCGATTTATGCTCGAATTATTAAATAAATTAAGCTAGAAAAGAGCGGGGAAAAGACTAATCATGTGGATTCTCATGTCCACAGTCAGATCATATCCCTTTACTTTCAATCTAAATCAATCCTTTGACCCCATGTAGCAATCGATTGAAAGATTGATCCTTGAACAGAGATTCGATTAGGGAAAAAGGGGGAAATAAAGTTGGTTGAATTTCTAGACGAACTTGTCCCTTTTTTTTTTTTTTTTTTTGGGTACAGAATCACTATGCCATGTCAGATTTAGGTGTTGGTACAATGATAATGGAGTCCTAGTTAGTCTTTAAAAAAATTTCCCTAGCCGATCACCTTGACCCACAGCCACGAAAGACGTTGCACAGATAGGATCGAAAGCGAATAGTCCATGACCCACATAGCCCAGCAAAGTCAAATCCCTCATAGGCTAGCAGAAGATTAAAGAACACACACAATTAAATAAATAAATAAATAAATAAAAGGGAGTGGCTTCAGCTTACAATTTCTCAAACTATACCGCATAATCATTTGTACTCAAAAAACCCATTTTTGCCAAAGTCCATATTTCATGTCTCGACACTATTATTTCGCACTAGAGCTGATAAGTGGATGAACAATTTGGTGTATAGTTTCAATTTTTCTTGAATGATGATTAGTTTCGATCTTCTAAAATCTCGGCATAATTAGGTGCAATGTATGCTTTGAAGGTAAATCTATATGACGGAAAAAGGCTTATGATGGAGGAATCAAAGAAGGGAAGCAAAAGGTAATTGCGTAGAGAAGAGAGAATGTATGTGGGGGAGAGAGAGAGAGAGAGAGAGAGAGACATCTCCTTTGACGCACAAAAGGACAAGGGTAGCCTGAGAATCTTGACTCCGTTCTAGCTATAGATCGGACCACGACGGATGCGTCATCTCCCCCCTCCGAAATCCAATTCGGATCTTGCATCTTCAATTCTGTCTCCACACTCGGGCCGCTGTTCTTATTGCTTTGTTGACGCCCACCCACCCAAAAAAGAAAAAAATTACATTGGAAAGAGGAAAGGGAGAGAGACGACCGATCGGGACACGTTTTAATTCGCGAGATCGCAGCGTCGTCGATTGGGGACGGTGTCCCGTCGTCAGTGAAGTGGGGTCGGGGTCTAGGTGGAGGGGACGGGCCCAGGGAAGCTTTGGGATCCGTTAATGGCGGATTTGACGGGTCGGATCGCGCCTCTGCGTCTGTCCAAGATATCACATCTGCCGTCATTCTTGGATCGCTCGTCTCTCGTGTCGTTTTTGGGGGATGTACCGGCGGCTCCCTTCTCGTGTCAGTGTCGTGGCGGATTCCACGTTCGCGTCGATCCAGAAACACGAGCCTCCTCGGCACCCCACCTCCTTGCCGAGAGGCCGAGGCCTGTTGTGTGATAGCTACTGACTAGTTGGGTGGGGGCTAGCAGCTCGTCTCCAGGACACGTCCCTAGCCTTATGTTTCTTTCCTGTTCTCTTGGGGCTTTTTGCAAAGGTTGATTATGGGCACGATAATAGCATTCCGACAAAGAGGAGCGTCAGTTTCTCTGAAAATTTCAAAGACGGCATTGAATTGCAAAGGAAGCGATGTCTCGAGTTCAATCAATGTTATAATTATCAATTCGATTCATCGCATCACGTGTTTCAACAAGAAACAAGGCGGTTCTTCCTCCCTCCTCTCCCTCTTAATCTTCAATCGCCCATCTTCCAATTCACGATTGACCGCTAGAGTCGAGTCTCTGACCACACGGTCACAACGATCTCCTCTCGTCCCACATTGCACGGCGCTATCGAGGACCCTCTTCCCTCTTCACGAGTTCTCCCTCCCTCGCTCTCTAAAAAAGATGTTGGAACTTATACATCATCTAATGTAGTTGATTCATGATAAGAGATGTCCTTAACTTCCTTTTCTTCTACTCCCTTTCCATCCATCCCATTTCTTTCATATTTTTTTCTTATGTGCTCAAAGCTTAATCACTCGCAATGCCTGCTTCTCCATGCTTACTAGCTGTGTAATCAAGCTCGCGCAAAGGCGCACACGAGACGCAATAGTATAATTTCACTGTTTAATCAATGTTAGTCAGTAACAACGGCATGGCCTGATGATTTACACTTTGGAAGGAAAGACAAAACTAATGCTTCAAGAGATGAGCATAGTAGCACACATCCTCATTTTCAGCCCCCAAATAGACGGGCACATGTGCGGTGTGGCCGCAAGATGGCCAGTGAAAGCATATGTCGAAAGATGCCCCTGGCCTTTGCCCTTATCTCGTCGTACAGAAGTGCCTTGCATGGAGCCCCAGGAGCCGCAAGAAGGGCACGTGAACCACGGCAATTGCAAGTTGGGACTGAATCTTCGATAGCTATCGTCTGCGCATTCTTTAATGGGAGATCTTCTGTGATTTGAGTTGATTTGGCGCTTTAGCTTTTATCCTTTCTTTTTCTCCCCCCTCTAATGTTCATCCGTTGTGCAATGGTTTATTTCCTTTTGGGTAAATCCGAAAAGGGTCCCCCACCTTACTATGTTCCAAGAGTCAAGACAAAATTGGAGATATGTGTGGTTGATCGTATCTGAGGTTTTGATGGGATGATGATCTTGCGACATTGTTTCAATCTAAAGGATATGCAACAAAAAAAAAAAGAAAAAAAAAGGCTAGGATGCTTAAAACTAATCAGATATATCGACAAAAGCACATGCTAATGTCAGTTTGAGTATCCCATGTCAAGTATATGTGTGTGATCTCCCTCCACTTACATCCCCATAAGTTTAATATCTTGCATTAAACGTTTTAATATGAAATTAGAATCAGATTATGTCTTAATTTATTTTGCATATCTTGATTTTATGTGCTTTATGTATATATATGTGTGTGTGTGATCTTCCTCCGCCTATAAGATAGTAACTAGACAGAGCCGACAAATGATGGGGCAGACATAGTGAAAATGATACTGCAGAAAAGAGAATGATATGCCATTATCGTTCATTTGGAAGTGGACCAAAGTGTATTTTTTTTATTTTTTTTATAATGATGGCCGATGGGGTAAAGGGGTAAATTCTCTTACTGTTTTTCTTCCACGGACTATACCTTTTCCCTTTTTCTTTTTTTTTTTTATCTCTATTTTGTGGAATTATGGCTTTGGAGATAGTGTGCAATGTACATCTTATATGGTCTAAGAGATGTTTTCTGCTCTTTTCAAGTTACTTAGGGCGCGTTTGGCTGCCAACATTTACATTCCCAGGGAACAAAATTTCTTTTTTGTTCGCAGGAACAAAAAAAAACAAACGCGTTTGGGTGCGTTTACATTTTTTGCTTTTTGTTCTTTTGTTAAAAAAGAAAAAAACGAAATAATAAACAACAAATTTGTGTTTTATTTCGAAACACTTTTGAGGAAAAAGAAACAAAATTGTGTTCTCCTCTGCGAGCCTCTCCTCCCCGCAAGCGTCTCCACCATCGTCTTCTCAGGCGCCTCTCACTCTCCGGCGTCGGCACAGCCGCCTCCGTCTCGAGACCATCCGGCTTCTCCACCGTCGTCCTCTCCCCGGCGCCGATAGCCGGCGAGCGTCTCCACTGTGAGCGGGTGACGGAGCCGGGTCGCGGGTCGGCGGGCGCGCGGCGGCTGCGGTGCGGGGCTCGGCCGTGGGGTCTCGAGCGGCGGAAGTCTAGGAGCGGAGCGGCGGGACGGCCGGTCGAGTCGTGGGCGGCGCGGGGTCGACGATCGAGCGGATCTCGAAGTCGTGGGTCACGGAGCGGTGAGATCGATGTGGCGGTGGCGAACGGAGGCTCGAGACCCGAATGCGTCGATCGGGCGTGAGGCCGAGGGGCGGTCGCCGTGCGGTGGCGGCGAGGAGGCGTCGAGCGCGGTCACCGTGCGGTGGAGGGAGACGCGGTGTGGCTCAGGTCACCGTCACCCCGGCCGGCGCGGCGAGGCCGACCTCGCGCCCGGGCCGGGCGAGCTCGATCTCGCCCGATCCGGCGAGGCCGAGCTCGCCCAGCGGCCGGCGAGGCCGAGCTCGCCCAGCGGCCGGCGATGCCGAGCCTCGCCGTGGCGGCGAGGCCGCCGGCCAAAAGAAGAAAAAAAGAAAAAGGAAAAGTAAAAAAGAAAACAAAAAAAAGGAAAAATAAATAAGAAAAATAAGAAAGAAAATAAAAATAAAAATAAAAATATTAAAAAATTAAAAGAAATAAAAAATTAAACAAACTTACCAAACGTTTCTTTTTATATTTCGGAGCAGTTCCTTTTTTTGTTCAAAATTGTTCGCTTTTGCTACGTTCAGATTTCTGTTCCTTCTTTTGCTACGTTCACATCGCATTTGAACAAGTGTAAAGAAAGGGAAGGTGATGGCGCATGATGGTGCTCCGCCATGCATGCAGAAATCGCCATGAGAAGAAAAGAAGCTAAAGGCCTTTCCGACAACGCCTCTTTACCCCAGCCATCGCCATCTAACTGTAGGTTCAAATCATAACCTGCTCGGTTGAAAGATTCATTACCATGGACTCCATCAGTCAGCGCATGCGCATGTGCCATAGCCTCCCTCTGAATCGACTTAATTTCAATTCCCGACTAACATAATTTCTGGTCACACGGGCATTTCGAGTTGCTCTCAATTTCAACTTTCCACTTCCTTTTCCGACTTTGATTCGGTATCGAATGTTCGAAATCTATAAAGACATGCACAATGACATCCGAGGTCGTGTAAGATCGTATAGAACTTCTTGACGAGGAATAAAACTTGCAAAAAATCATTCACCACTCTCTTAATGGTGTTATCTGTTGTTTGAGTTGATTGGGTTATATTTTCCTCTAATGTTCATCCAATGTGTAAGTGATCATTCCTTTTGTGTATTCCAAAGGCCCCACGTTATCACGTCCCAAAAGTCAAGACAAAATTAGAAATATGTGTGGTTAGATGATATCTGAAGTAATCGATATATTCGGCTATATATTCCAAATCTTATTTGATGGATGGTCTTGGAACATGCTTCATTATAAAGGGTCGGAGCCAAAAAAAAAAAAAGAAAGGAAAAGAGAGGCTAGGGTACTTGGGATTGATTGGATTTTTTATTTTTATTTTTGACAAAAGCATTTGTTGATGCTAGTTTGAATTTTCAGTGTTAAAGCATTCCACATCACTTGTTCACAGCCATATATGTATGTGATTTCTTTATATATGATCTTCATTCACTTATACCACCGATAAGTTTAAACTTTTGAATTGGATATTCTAACATGATATCGAAGTCATATTCCGTTTCAATTCATATTGCAAGAGCAGCATTTATGCATTTTTAATATACATGTGATCTCTCTTCATTTATGAGTTTAGTTATTTGAATTTGACATTCTAGGGTTTGACAACTTGATGTAGGGCGACAAATGATGGGGGAGAAAAGCATAGGGAAAATGAAACACCGCCAAAAATGAGAATGATACACCATCATCTTTGATTTGGAAGTGGACCCAAGCATGATATATATTTCTTTATTGATGTAACACTCTGGTTAATGAGGTAAAGGGGTTGAGTTCTTGCACTGTTTCTCTTCCATACACTCCATTTTTTTCTTTTTTTATCTTTACTTTCGTTGTCAAATTATGCCCTTGGAAATACTGTGAAATGTGCATCCTGTGTCGGTCTCTGAGATATTTTTCTGCCATTTTTAAGTTACTTTTTTGCTTTTCGAGTAGTAAAGAAGGTAGATTTTCGCTCCTCCTTTTTGCTACGTTCTCATCGCATTCAAGCAAAGTGTTAAAGAAAGGGGGAGGTGATGGCGTATGATTGTGTTTCGCCATGCATGCAGAGATTAGCCATGAGGAAAAAGCTAACAGGGCCTTTCCGACAACGTCTCTTTACCGCAACCATCGCCATCCAAGCGAGCCTAGCTTCAGATCATAACACCCTACTTTGGTTTAAAAGATTCGTTGCCGTGGACTCTATAAGTCACGACCAACATGGTTTTTTCCCTATTATACAGGCGTTCAGGGTAACTTTTGATTTCGACTATTTGTTCTCGTTTTCGCTTATGATGTTCGGCTTTTATCCGATAGTGAATGTTTGAAATCTATAAGGGCAAATCGCTTATGATGTTTGGCTTTTATCCGATAGTGAATATTCGAAATCTATAAGGGCATTTGCGGCGACCTTCAAGGTCTTGCAAAATGAGACGGAACTTCTCAATTAGGAGAAAGGCTTGCCAAAGTAAAAACTTTGTGATGTTCATCTTGGCAAGAAAGTCGCGACAGACAGGCCCTCGGGCTAATCACGAGAGATCCAAAGCGTGAGCGAGTTAGCCTTCGGCAACCAATAAGAGCCAGACGGATAACCACTCGACTTGACTTGACAAACCAAGCTTTTCCAATTCTCTAGCGCCATGTGTTCGAAAATGGGAAATGGCAATGAGCTGCTCGAAGAAAAAGGAAAGGGCAGTAGGGCCCGAGCTCGAAGGCGTTGGATGTGGGATTGGACCATTCTATTTCGACCGGCCTTTTCACTAAGATGGAAACGAGAAGAAGAGAAGAGAAAAAGAAGGGACGGAAGGAAAGGTTGGGGGAAGGAGATAGTGGGGAGGCCACTCAAAAAGGGGAGGACTGAGGGGGACTGCTTCCGTGCGTCGCACGTCTGCGCTGAACTATCATTGCATTTTTGCATCGTATGGTCGCTGCACTTCTGTCTCCATTTGTAGGGTGTGCTGCTATCCGCGCATGTTCATCATTCTCTCTCCATGTTTGACCTTTTGTGTAACTGAGATCCCCACTCGAGAATTCGATAGACCGTGTACTGCGGTACATGGTATGGAGTCGAACCAGGGCCATTGTAATTGTGAATGATGTCTTTTGCAGGAGAACCTATCCACTGAATCTAATTGTAACGACCTGGTCCGAAGAGTAGTCGCCAAGGCTAGAGAGTTTAGATAAGGAATAACTCCTGGCAAGCTTTTACAATGGCGAAAAGGGTAGGAATGAATTGAACTGTGCACTAAATAGGGGAGGAACCATTTTGAAATATATATATGAAATTGAAATTAATTCATGGAGACACTTTTTGATGTAACAGTAAGTTTTGCTTTGAAACTCTAAAAATTAAGCAAGCGAGCTTGGATTAGAGCATTAGTAGGATGAGTGACTTCCTAAGAAAGTGCCTACATGTACACCAAATGACAAAATCATGAAGTTCAGTATGGAACAAGTAATATCTCGAGTGAGTTAATTAAGAAATATCACATTAATCACTAACTGTCCAAATTTATTTACGCCAAAAGATTTTGTTGTCTCTAGAAGTGGGAGCATCTTATTAGACTAGACAAAAAAGAAGGACCGCACGGGAAATGAAACGTCGGGTGAGCCACATGGGAGATGGGGACCGGAGTCCGACGTCGTGCGTTAATAAGTCCGATCGAAAAAATCTAAGTCATTGGCAAGGTAGAAAAATAAGGTGAGGGACAAGCACTAGGGGAGATGCAGCTTTCAATGGGACTCGGGGACAAAGCGAAGCTCGAGCCTAGAACCAGAATGTATTGGGCTTCATGTGGCCCATTGATGTCGGCATTGGAGACAGTCGCGGCCCAATATGCTCTCTTTCACACGATCTTCAATGGGCCTTATCACTCTCCGGAATAATAACCATGGGAATCATTGCATGCAGTATTGAGAAATGATGAGAGTTAAAGGTTTAGGGTAATTGATAGGAATGACTACATAGATAATTTAAAAACATCGATCGAAATTCACGTTTAACATAATTTATATTATGCACCTAGACCTAGATGGGGAATCAATTAGGAACGGTGAGTTATACTAATTTTAGCCTATAAACTCAAAATAAGATCTTTTTTTTTTTTTTTATTGCATCCGAAACATTGTAGAGAGACGAAGGAATAGGGTAGAGTACTTGACACATTTCTCGTGGGATGGACTATTCGATATCAAGCATGGCGTATCGATTATTTGATAGCGACTAATCAATTATAACTGACTGTGTTTTGGAAAGAGACTTGCTACAAGGTATTATTCAACATCACAAAATGATTGGTTAATCATTAATCATAAACTTTAATCTAATGTGTAATGTGGTCCATAAATTTGAAATTTATTCAATATGATTCTAAACTCTAGCCTAATGTGCAATGTCATCTCTGAAATTTTAATTTATTTAATGTAATCCTTGAACTTTTGATATATATTTAATTTAGTTCCTAAATTTAAAAAATTAATATTATCCTTGAACTTAAATTAACAAAATAACAACAATGGACATCATTATTCAGTGTAGAGACTAAATTAAACATGCATAAAAGTTCAAGGAACAAATTGAATAAATTAAAATTTCAGGAATCACATTGTGTATTTAACCAGAGTTTAGGGACTAGTTATGTCATTAGAAGCGTTGATCTTGGGCCGCGTTCGAAACGGCGACGTATCCACACGAACATAAATAGGGGAGGAAATGAAAGGAGCCCACTCCCAAAGATCAAACAGGAAGCGACTCTCTGTTTATCGTACTCCGAGCGAAAATGGAGACTCAAAGAGAAGAACACCACACCGTCCCCACCACCTCCTCCGCCACCACCGCCACCGCCACCGCCGCCGCCGCCAACTGGAGCGAAGAAGTGGAGGACCTGGTGTCGGCCGGCGAGGTTTCCTCGGCCATCGCCTTCCTCGAGTCCCTCATCTCCAGGCTCGAATCGCGGCCGCAACAAGAGGAGGAGGACCCGTCCTCCGCCAATCTCCAATTGGCCTCCGCCCTCGCCGAATTGGCCCGCCTCTACTCTTCCCAGGGCTTCTCTCTCAAGTCCGATCACCTCCTCGCTCGATCCTCGGCCCTCAAAGAACGCGGCCGCCGCGGCTCTCCCTCTCGGTACACGTCGCCTCCTCCTCCTCCTCTTGTCCCCCCACCCCCGATGATGCTGATTCCGTCCGCGGGGGCGGCTCGCGGAAATCGCTGTTTCTCTCGACGGTTATATTGACCGCGTGGCTTTCTTGAGTGCGCGCGCGCGCGCGCTCTGTGTACTGCTTTGAGCGTTGTTTCTTGATCCTGTCACCGCTTTTCAGTGATGCAGAGATCGCAGCGGAGGATTTGAAGGACGATCGAGGCGCATCGCCGAGTGCTGCCCTGACCTGCATTGACTCCTTGGGATCTTCCGCCGAAGGTGCATTTTCACGTTTTCCGGTCGTTTGTCGAAAGTCATTTCGTTTTGTGTGAATCAAGTCGATGCCTGTTTTTCTGATTTCTTTAAGTGATCGCTTGTCCAAGAATCGACTTTATTAATTAATTTGTTGTAATTTCTTTTCCCCGAAGCGCACGTTCAGCATCCGACAATCGCGCCTGATGATGAAGCAGCTTGCGATGCAACTTCAGAGGATGGTACATTTTCTTAAGCTGATGTTACTGTTCCACACATCATTTGCATTTATTCATGTCGATCTAATGTGGCATCTTGAAGAGATTTTGTCTTTCTTTGAGGCTAAAAGCCTTTGCTTTAGGCAAGATTACGGGGAAAAAGTACGATTCTATGGCAGAAGTGCATTTCAAATTTGGGGCCTTTAGGCTTGTGAGCGAGGTTTTTGAGGGATATCATAATGTAACAAGATGGCGATGGTATTTTTCTTCACGCTTAGATATGATTTTCATACAGTTCTTTTACATGGCACTTTTACATGGCAGCTCCACCGCAAAATACTCGTGGTGATTCTCTAGGGGTTAATAACACCACAATGCAATATCCACTGAGAATTGAATGGATAAACCAGTTGCAGCTATAAGTTCGTATGATGTTAGATGATGGTATATATAGATTGATGATCTGTCTCACAAGCTTAAGAAGTGAGCATGAGCAATGATATTTGAGGAACTTCTATACTTTCATGAAGTCAAAATTTTTGTCCTGTTGATCAATAATGGAATTAAAGGGAAGGAAGATCGTGTAGAAAGGAACTTTCGCTTATCTCTGGTTATTTAGGTGGTGATTGCAATTTCATGATTCGTGACAATCGCGAATGATGTTTTCCCTGTAAGATTGTTACTTCTTTGCCTAGATAAAAGCCAATGTCAGCTGTTGTATGCTTTTTCTAAGTTATATCCGTATGGTTTTAAAATGCTTATTTGTTGTGCTTCATTTACAAAAATGGCAGACTGGGAAGCTATGGCAGATCGTTCTCCAAACGAGTTACTCCCTGCAGAATCCTTACCTGAAGTATCAAAGCTTTCTCTGGAAGATGGCAAAAATACTAAAGCCCCTAAAGCCCCTAAAAGGCGTGGGAGGGGCACTTTTACTTATAAGAAAGATGAATTGTATAGTGATCGTGTATCAAATGATTTGACCATTGATGAAGTGGATGATGAAGGTCAATCTCATAATTCAGAAGAAAAGCCCATATTGAGACCCTGTAAGTCAGTGTCGCCCATTCAGCTGAAGTTGTGTAATGTTAGTTTCTTCTCTTTGTTAGAGTATGTTATGACACTTGTCTCAGTTGTAATGAGTTTGTTTTTCTAAGGTGAAAATAGAGATAGATTGAAGTTTCTTACTGGATAACTACATCTTCTATCTGTGCATATCAGGAAATGTTGTGCAAGCACTTTTTAGTGCATCTTTATTGGGAAACATTCTTAATATATGGAGTCTAGTGCCAATACCTGGATTGTTTAAGATTGTTGTAGGACATAAATTATTGATCAATTTCTCATTCATTTTCCTTTAATGAGCTGGGAGTTTGATGGGCTTAAGAAAATAAAAATTTTCCATGTCTGCGCAGCTAAATATGGCACTAGTCACGTTCTCGTTCTCGCTGGGTTTCCTCCAAGCACTAGAACAACAGAGCTAGAGAAGCTTCTCGAGGCCTTCAGAAATCAAGGGGTAGTGATTCGTTGGGTCAATGATACTACCGCTCTTGCAGTATTTCGAACACCAGCAATTGGTAATTATGTTTTGCTATCTTTTCAATTCTGTTCTCGGTGTTGGATAGCATGATTTGTTGACATCTTTTTGCATTGACTATAAAGTAGAATGTGATAACTTTGGAACATACAGTGGGGAGTCCAGAATTGTTGCAAGTTCCACACATCCATTTTCCATTATTTTTTGTCTTATTTTGTTTTTAAAGAATCTGTCGAAAAAACTATAGTCTCTATTTGCTAATGTTTAAAAGATGTGATTCCTTCTAACTGTCTTTGAAATGCCAATCATCTAATGCAGCACTTGAGGCTCTTAGCAGTATTCAATTTCCATTCACTGTACGAATACTGGAGGAGGAGGATTCCCTCTTGAGTTCAATTCCAGCAATGGGTAATTTACTCTTTTGATCTGCTTTCTTCAAGAAGCTCCATTTGAAAGTTGGAATTCTGCATTATATGCTTTGCATGCTTGGAAGAACCAAGGGTTATTCTGTTTGCTGTGATGCCTCTGTTACAAAATCATTGACTGCAACGACCAGTGACAGGCTCCACTTCATTGAATTTTTTAATCAGACCTTGAATCGCATGTTTTATACTGTTTTCGAAGAGTGTCACACGTTGTGAAGTAAATCTTCATCACAACAATCTTTTCATTTTGGTCTCGTGTTTCAGACTTGGAACCTCCAAAGCCAAGGCCGCAAACATCTGCCCGGACTGCTCAGAGGCTCATTGCTCAGGGGATGGGGTTGAAGTTGCCTCCCTCATCCTTTGGTTCAACAGAATTTAGGAAACAGGAAGAAGCCAGAAAGGACCGCATTGTGAGGAGGCATCAACTGAGGGATGATGCTTGGGGTGAAGACTGACAATTGAGATTTCAAGTGATCGATGAGTTTTCTAAAGACGTGAAAACACATGTTTCCCTACATCATATATAGCACTCGCCTGAACGGATCCTACGTTTGGCATGTCGAAGGTTCTTGGTGCATCTTTGGACTCGTTTTCCCAGCCGAATCACAAAGGCATTTTCGCGTCAAAATTTATCCTTCCCAGAGCCAATTTCGCAATGAACATCTCTATATTTCCATTTATCCTATTCCATTTCTGCGGTTTAGGAGTAGACCGAGAACCTTGATTACTACGTTGCTTTAGTAGATAGTAAGTCAATCTCATCATTCATCATGAGGTAGAGGAGTTCCGGAGTTTGACTAACGATGATATAAAAGGAGAGAAATACAACGTGAAGCCGAAATAGCCGCCGATCTTCTTTCTCCAGAGCATGTATTTCAAGATCCCATTTAACATCTGAGATGTTTGCACGAGTTTAAATAAAAAAATTCAATGAACAAAATTTTTGCGTGCATTCGGCTATAACTCAATTGCATCGCAGCCAGCGCTCTGATCCACTACAATAATATAACATGAGCATGGCTCCCTATGACTCAATTTCAGTATCACATAGGTGAACGATTGCTACGGTCCACCTATGGTGCAATGATCATAGCAATTCTTCTCTGCAGGGTACCAAGGAAGGTAAATTCCGCTCAACAGGAGAACCACCAGAGGTCTCGCACCATGCCATCAAGCAAGACCCCAATGCATGCCTTAGATACAAGATTCTCCCAAATCGTCATCAAGAAACCTTCCTTGACAGGTTCTTCATTCCACATCCAACACATTTAAGTATAACTGTCTCTGTTGAAGGATCTGGCTTGATAACAAATTTGACCCCAAGGAAATCTCTGATGTTCCTGAGAGTTTCTATTCCATACGGTGAAAGCTTGCCAACGCGAACCTTCGAAACATCCTGCGGGCTTAATGCACACAAAAGAAACAATAGACCCTGAAGAGGAGAGAAAATATATTAAGAATGATCAATGCATTGTAAGTGGCTGAAAGCATATATTGCATCTTCATCACGCGGCATTGTCACCATTGCCACATGCTCAATTTCACAACTGAACATACGATTTATCTGGGACAGAACCCACACCTTAGCAATCAATCAAGCTAAAAGAATCTCATGCAAAAAACCTCCATAAAAAAATAAGTGGAATGAAGATGAGGAAGCCAGCTGCTGCAGCTCACAAATTTGCTTATACAGTACAATTAATGTATAAACTAGGGGTTACAAACTCATAACAGCTGTTAGAAAATCCGATGGTTTTGTATGAAATTATCTAAAAACCTGATCTGAAACTAGTTTCAAGATGATCAGTTGTACATACAAGTTACATCTAACCAGGTGATTCTTTGTGCGAAGAGATTCACTAATGAAATGGAGTCAGTAAAGATTCTCAGAGACTGGTATGGGCATAGAACTGAAAATAAGGGAGAGCCAAGATAAACTAATTCTAATCTTAGAGAAACTCAGTTTCACCAGTACCACACACATAAGCACGGATTAATTCGTAGGCATTATAAACTCGATGTCCACTGGTTCTGTTTTCAGGGGTAATGGGAAATGAGCCCTAAGGTGATCACTGAAAGTAAATTCGTACATTTCTTTCAGATTATACCGTGTCTTCTTCAAGAAAGTAACTTATTGCCAGGGATAGCCAATGATTAGCTTATACATCAAAGATGTGTTCCTTTCAAATCCAGAGTTTTTTTTTTTTTTTTTTTTTGGCTTTTTTCCCCCGAAAGAAGGAACTTCTTTATTTACTGAAAATCTCAGGATGTAATAATAGAGTCCAGAGGTTCTGTGTGCGTGTGGGTGCACGCACCATGTGTTTGTGTGGGAGGGAGTGATGGGGGTTTGGAAACTCATCAACACACTTAACAGACAAAAGCATAAAAAAAGATGAACTGGTTAAAGTTATCGACATCTAAAATTTCTGCATGTGCAGCCGACAGGTAAGCTCTATGCTGTTTTCATCCCCATCAGGAAAGATGCCAACCATCTCCCCTTTCACCAGCACACGTAAATTTCAGTAAAACACAACACAGCAGGGGATGAAACAGAATGGACACGGTAGGTAAAGGAAGGGTACACAGGCAAAATGGCATATTCTTCACTGCAGCATGATTTCTGATATATCCAATATAATCAAAGTTAGCCCCTCATCTTACAAAAAGAAGAAAAAACAATTACTGTAATCACAGAATGACAAGTAAATTGAGCATTGAAAGTACTTTTCAATTGTAATTTATTCCAGAAAACAAATGGTATAGGAGTAGAGTGAGCAGAGAAAACACACCTGGTGTGTTGAATCCACCACTCCACCTTGCTCAATTTCACTGAGCAGAACAGATGCAGTTTGTTCACCAACATCCTCTGGGGGCGTTAACTCCTTTTTCTCCTCCCCGTCAATCTCATCCCCTTCTTCTAGTCTGTGAGATACTGTAGCATCACAAGATATGCAGCAACCAGAAGTACTTTCTGCGACCAATGAAATTCCATAGCCAGGAGATCTGCCACGAGATCACTTCAATATATCAGAGTACACTAGAAAATGACAAAACAGGTGAGATAAATACGGATCATCAAGTGGCACTCCAAATTGCATGAGTAGAAAATTATGGTTCTACATAATTCAAAAAAAGAAAAAGAAAAAATAGAAGACATACTTTCCGGCCTGTGGGCCAGCTCTGTGATCAGTAAAGATGTGAACATCCGGAAGTAAACGATTGAATATTCCACGAGCTGCATGTATCATGGTATTCTCAAATTGTGCAGAAACACGTGTAGAGAAAGTGACCCCTCTAATCCTCTTGACCATTCCTTCATCAATCCATGTGACCGCCTGTTAATCAAGGATCTTTAGAAATATGATGTGCCAAATATTTTATTACATAAAATGCACAAGAGGTTGATGAAGGTACTCACTGCTAGACTCTGGACACTGGGAACTGACAAGACAATTTCTCCACCACCCTGAGGAGGCACTCCACGGCTCTCTATCTTTAACTCCAAAGCTTCAGCAGGAACTCCAAAACGCTTCAGGATGGGTAAGGTAGTGGAGCGAAATGTATCAACAGATGGGTCCTTAGAGTCATTCGTGATTCCTGTCAAGGCAACAGATACAAATGCTTAAACCTTCCCAAAAGTATTGAAGAAGTATGAAAAAATTGAAAATCTACGACATCCATTGAGTCCTGTCGTAACACATCGGAAGAGCAGCGTCTTCAAAAATTCGGTGAAATATGTACCTTTGAGCCTTATGGACAGAGGTTTCTTCGCGAACAAGCCGAGTACAATCAAAGGCTCCAAGAAATAACCAATAGAACGGCTGACACCACAATCATGAACAAGATGTTTCCCGCCCATTATGATACCAGGCTTGTACTTAAGTTTCGTTCCTGCGACAGGAATTGGAGCATGTCATAAATTAAAATAAACAGAATTGAGGTTATTTATTAACGACAGTTGCAACTTCTAGAAGAGCCTCTCAGAGGGAGGGCCTTCATCCAACTGATCGAAACATTCTAACAAGGCAAAGATGCCAGGATATCCCTCATGTATATGACAAGGAACAATACCATTGGCCATGAGTCTAGCACATTTTCTCTCCATCAGTCAACCAGGAAAGCTAAATCCCGTATAGACCGGCGACGAAATGGAGACGACACGTCAAAATCGAGACAAATGCTAGTACTGCAATTTCGGCAATTTTTAAAAATTCAAACTAGCAACTAGTTTCTTAAGAGGATGCTTCTCATAAGCTACCTCTTAGAACAGAACACAATCAAAATCAGGTCTTCATCACTGAAGACTCCTCATAGCAAACTCACGGAGCCAACCGACCCAAACCCCATATAGAAAAGCTCACTGTTCAACGCTTCAACTAACTCAATCAATCAGTATACCCTTTCCCCTCGCGTGGCTCTATTGCCAATCCTGGAAATTTTTCCAGCAACAATTCCAACTTCCCGGCACGACATCCTTCTCCTATACCAGACCTACAGCTCTAAAGCTGGAACGAGCCAAAAACTAGGTAAAAATAAAAATAAAAAGGCGCTTTCGAAGAGCAGGTACATGGCCGGAAGGACGTACCGGTCTCGTTGATCTCGACGACGCAGTCGTCGCAGACCTTCTCGAGGAGGCGGAGGAGGGAGACCTCGTGAGGGCGGAGGCCGGGCCACGTGTGGTCGGAGCGGATGTCCTCGACGATGACGGCGGTGGAGGCGAGGGTGGAGAGGAGCAGCCTCTGCCTCAGGCTCTGGCTCCCTTTCACCCTCTTGTACGTCGTCTTCCCCATCGATTCCTCCTCCTCCTTCGTCCTCCTCCTCCTCTTCTTCTTCTTCTTCTTCTTCTGGTTCGGTGTTCGGGGTTTTGCAGAGTGCAGCGATGCAGTTTTAGCTTAAAACCCTAAACTGAACTGGAGACCGGTCGAGCCCAAGTAAGCCCGATCGGATTTTGGGCTTGGTCCTCCAATGGATGGCCCAATTCGTAGCTTTCTTTTACTCTATAAAAAGAAAGTGGCCAGTTTCGCATGAAATCCCTAAAATACCCTTCTTTTCGAAATATATTACCGTGATGCGTTAAGGTCAATTTTGCCTTTTACGTGAAGGTCATTTGCATACTATTTTCCCCCCACACGTGCTCTCTCTCTCCCCAGAACATAATGCGGGGTGCTCAGATTGATTCGACTTAGACGCCAAGCATGAGAAATCGCCTTGTAGATCATTATCAGCTTAAATCTGAACATCTAAATTTATTTGAGACCAATAGAGAGAAATATTCTCACCTTGACAAACGAATTGATGATTGAAGCTAGTGTCAGGAAGCCGACAACATTCTTCTACGATGCAAAGATGCAACAGTTGAGCCACAAAGCTGACAGGGGAAGAAGAAAGGAAAAATGAGGGAGGGTTCAGTCTATGTTCCTTTACAACATAAAATAGATTGGAATTAGAGCTTTTTTTTTATGTTAAAAGGGTAAAATTGGAATTGCAATTATTGCATGAGAATATGATAGAAAAAAAAATCATTGAAGTTGAAGGCAGGTTGAGACAAACTCCATTTAAATGCACTGAATTGGACAGATGGGTTTTGCGTTTACTTTTACCAAAAAAATATGGACTTTTTGTCAAATGCCTTCTTGGCCTCAAAATGCACCGTCCATGCTTACCCTGAGTCCATGATCCACCCCATCATTGGCGACGTCAAAGGCGAATTATCGACATATCAAGTCAATGGCAATGCTCGCGTAATACGAATCCCAGTCAATCCCGTGCATGATTAAGTTCCGAAGAGCTCTATTTATTGAATTTTATTTCTTCACGTGTTGTTGCTCATCCTATGTATGGCCGGCAAAGTGAAGATCTTTCATCCTTCTCAAAATGTCAAAATCAATTAGCCAAAAAAAAAAACTTCGGGCTAAAAAAATTGAGAAGTATAGGAAGTGCTGACCATCTTTTTGAATTATCAACATTTCGAGTCAAGGATAATTCCTATGTAATATAAATCTCAATCAATCTCATGCATGATTAAGTTCCGAAGAGTTCAATTCATATATAAAATTTATTTCTTCGAGTGTTGTTGTCATGCCAGACCACTCTTGCTTTGTATGGACGGCAAAGTGAAGGACGGTTCGGGAGAGAATTGAATCTTCCACGTTCTCGAAATGTCAACACCAATTAGCCCTAAAAAGAAGAAGAAGAAGAAGAAGAAGAAGAAGAAGCCTCGGGGCTAAAAAAAAAAAGTTGGAAAGTGTAGGAGGTGCTGACCATCTTTTTGAATATCTTTTTGAACGGGTTTTAGGAGCGAAAAGCCCAAAAAAGAGGGTCATCGAGTCGTGTATTATTATTAAATGTCTCTCATTATTATATAATAATCTGATATTTTCTTAACCGATTCTCTCTGCAATTGACCCGGTTCAAAAGAATTCGTCCGGTTTTGGCTCGCCAGTGAAATCTCGAAGCTTTGTAATAAAGCCATCGAATGGTTCTAACCGCATTCCTTTCGTTCATCGCTGCACCATTGAATGGGGTTTTTCTTGACAATTCGATCCTCGAGAAACAGAGAATCATCTTAGAGCTTAACCTAGACAATTCAATTTTATAAAACGTCAATGGTTCTTTTTTCTTTTTCGGCCCACTCTCTCTTTCGTCCACGAAATGGGGAAAAAGTCCATGATGCTCCTTTCGAAGCTCCCCACAAAGTCAAAACTTCATTAATTCGCCTCGTCTTTGGCAAAAAAGAGGAAAGAAAACTTGAACTTCCTTCAATACAGAAACTTATGGGGAATTAGCAATAGCAAGAGAGATCGTTCCCATTCGGGTTGCATGTTCTTGGTAAGAGATTTTAGAAGTGTGGAGACAAAAATGACGAAAAAGTTATCCTCAGAAATCTATTTGAATAGACTCGAATAGTAACACTCAGATCTTGATAAGAATACGTAATTGTTTGAGAATTTTCAATTTTAATATCATATTAGAGCCCTAGTTGAGCTTTGGCTTAAGTATGGGATATAGAAAGTACTCCACAATAATTATGGATTGTAAACTTATAACTGCATAATGTTTCGCTACAAAATATAAACAACTCATGATTTTCTACACCTTAAACTTTTAAAACGAATGGTTACATACTTGACTTTATCTCCTCCTTTTTTTTTGGTTTGCTTGGCGTACTTAATTTTATCTTGATATATCCGAGTTGCAAGTGTCAAATTCAATATCTCATAACCATTTTCGATTATTACGTGGGTTTCTCTTTCTATCAAATACTTGTGCTCGAGGTTGACTTTGATTAACATCCCTCGCTAGCTCATTAACATTGGATTTGAGCAGGAGTAGACATAGGGAGTTGAGATTGGACTAATCACATTGCTCTAGTTTAATCATTCCACCAGTTCCAAGAGACAGATAAACAAGTATCCATGCACTCGTAAACAAGTACATCCTTGTAGCTGCAACTTGTACTATCATCACCGGAGGAAATAAAAAAGTAAGGGTAGAGAGAGAGAGAGAGAAGATGAAGAAGAAGAAAAGGACAGCAACAAGATCAACTCTCTATTGCCATTTATGACATTACCAGCTCCCCAGATATTCCACCGAAGGTGAGTTTTATGTCATTGAAGGAATAGGAAAACGAAGCTTTCAGTAGACTTTCAGTCTGTCTATCGCATTGGAATAGAATTCCAAAGAGGCTCTGATAACGATGAAAGAAAACAAGCACCAAAAATTTCAACCCCCGTATATGAATCTGTACACATGACTTGATCATTCCTTTTTCTATTTTTTTCTCAAGAAGATGGCGTTGGAAAAGACGGGAGCAAGTGAAGAGGAACGCAGGGAGAGCTCCTCCAAACCCTAGAGTGCCACCTGAGAATGTCCCTCGCCCTCTCCCTCGTCCTCGACCCGCTGTCCACCTGCAACACCAGGCACAGCTTCGCCACGGCCCCGACCTGCAACATCTCCTGCAGCACCCGAGCGCTCCCCGAGAACCTCGACACCGATGCCAGTATTCTCACCGCGCGGTCGCTCGCCGCATGCGACACCCTCAGCACCTTCTTTGCCACCACCGCAAGCCCCGCCCCATGCACCACCAGCTCCGCCCTCCCCTCTGCTGACCCGCACAGCAGGTCCAGCACCATCAGGATCAGCTCGCAGGCCCGCTTAGAGTCTGCCGATGCGCTGTTCGTGTCGAGCAGGAGCTCGACGAGGACCGGGACCGCACCGCCCTCGACCGCCTTGATCCGGTTCCTCCCCCACGGGCAGAGCTCCACCAATAGCTTCAGTGCGGCCTTCGATGCCTGCTGAGAGATCTGGTCCTTGAGCACTCTGACCAGCTCGCCGAAGAATTCGGATCCGACGTTCATCAGTTGGATCGGATCCGCCGCCTCATAGGCTGACTTCAGGATCATCGTCGCGTATGCCCTAGATTGATAGCTTCCGCTTCTGAGCACACGCATCAGCGATCCCGTGAGATCGTCATTGATCATCAGCCTCTTGAGATCCGATCCGGAGACATTCAGATGGCATAGGACATTGAGCGCCTCATCGCTCGCTCGTGCCAGCTCGGTACCATCGCTCGAATCAATGACCTCGACGAGCGTTGACTCGTCGTTCTTGATGATCGAAGCCAAGAATTCAACGACCCCAGCCGAGACTTGATCCAAGCACTTCTTGTTCCTCGCGCCGTCACCCCCGAGGGCGATGGACCGGAGCCGCTGGAGGCACGCGAGCCTCGCGCGGGGGGACTTCTTGGCGTCGTCGAGGATCTTGACAACGGCCGCCTTGTCGAGGGGCGACTTCGGGGTGGGGATGCGCTCGAAGGCGTTGAGGGTGCACCAGGCCTGGATAAGGCGGCGGAGGGTGTGGTTCGGGGTGAGGTCGGCGTCGGAGCTCAACGGCTGCTTGGTGACGGGGCAAGTGCTGCTCTTGAACGCGAACAGCCACCGCTCGATGCTCTCCCGGTCGTAGGTTATGCCGGTGGAGGCGGTGACGGGATCTCTCATGAGCTGCAAGGAGATGGGGCATAGGAAATGGATTGGCACATCGACATCGTTACCGTTGCCGTCGTCCTCCATTGATGCGCTCGTGGTCGAAGCACGCATCGGACAGAGAGAGAGAGAGAGAGAGGTGATGAAAACGTGATGGCCTCCTCCGGGTTTCTCAAGGACTGCAATGAGGCTTGACCGGTGATAAATGCCTGGTTCTCTCGAGGGCTTGAAGAGTGGATATCTGACCCAGAACGTGTTCTCTCTCTCTCTCTCTCTATATATTCTTTATATATATTGCAGAAGAAGCAAAAGGGGACGCCCAGTTGTTCAAAACGATAAAGTCAACACACGGAAAAATCAGGGAAGAGAGAGAGAGAGAGAGAGAGAGAGAAGGGAGGGAATTAATTAGGGACCAATTCCAAGGTTTCGGAAGGAGAAAAGGACTTTCTTTTGCGGAACAGCGAGCTGGGGGCAATTAATTGGACGAATCGGGAGGAGCGTCGGCGTTGCAAGCAGTGCTGCGACGACCGTTCTTTAAGGCATTAAAATAAGCGGTGAACGAAGGATAACTCGAAAGAGCGGGGAGAGAGATTGAGAGATCTCTCGTGCATCTGCAGATCATCTGCACGTTTTGACTTTCTGCGGGCCTGAATATTGAATGACGGGGGGACGGGGGGGCTGTGCGAGAGCGGCAATGCCCCGTCGCCGACAGCGTCTCATGGGGCTCACGTGTCTTCCCCACCGCATCTCTCTCGCCTGCCGTCTCTTTGAAGGATTAAACTCTTCTTCTCATTTGACATTTCTGACGTCACCGGGTGCGTAAGGGCGCAAATGATAACCAGTCTGATCAAAAATTAATTTCTAAAAGAAAAATATTTTTTTATTTCTATTTCTAGATGAGTTTCTAAGAAAAAATACCCGTTTGATAATGATACAAGATTTCTGACATCTTTTTTTGATCATCGGGTGCGTAAATACTCGGATTTAGAGCCGCACGCTAGGAGTGACCCGAGTCTAATCGATTCGGGCATTCCCGTTCGCCTTTGTCTCCTCAAGATCTGGGAACTTTTGTGATTCTTTGCATCTTTCGTCGACAGTCAGAAATTATTTGTAAATTCATCAAACACATGGGTCGAATTGAAAGTAATCTGATTCAAATTAACTTACTTAATCCATTTTAATTTATCTTCCAAATCTAATTACTCATACCTAACTCGGCCCGACCTATATTATTAAAATACTTCCATATTTAATCAAATCTAAAAAAACTCACACCTAAATTGAGATGAGAGCGTGGAGCGAGCAACCATGAGATTGAGTTAGGGTGAGACGGTAAAATGAAAGTCATAGAAATGAGTTTAGTCTAAGTGAATTGTGAATCCATTTAACATACATATTATTTGGGTTTTACTATTCTAAATTCATTTATAACTCATTTATTGAATATAACTAATTCATACAATAACTTGGTCCATCAAATATCAGTTGCTTACTCTTAGAATCATTTGCTCTGGGAGCATATTCGTCAACTAACAGATTGGTACAAATTTCAATGGATAGGGAGCGATACCATGTTACCTGAATCACAGCTATGCCTTGGTTTGTGTATGACCCCTTCCACGTCAAAAGTTCCTTCGAAAAGGAGGGGAAAAATAAAGCGGAAATCGATGAAATTTTGAATAATCGTATACTTAGATCCGTTCGGCATAGTTGGAGTTGTAATACGATCCGTCTGTGGCGCCTGCGTCTAGCAACACATATTATAGAGTCGTGGGATAAAAATTTCGTAAGAATGGCTCCGAGCGCTTAGAGTGGTCGAATTCCTTGCGAAATGTAAAACACCTACATTCAAAGCTAGGGTTTTAATGTTAATTGTAGAGAACGTATGGTATAGAGATGGTTTGCGAATTGGAAGACCTTTATCCATTTCACATTTTTCAAGCTTCTGCGATGGTATAAAGAACAATCTCATCCAAGGACCAGGCCAGTCACATGCAATCGTATTGCTACATGCTGCGGTCTCTGTAGCATTCGGCTTCTCTTTATTTCTTGACGTGGGTACAGCTCTCTGTATGTCACTCTTAATGCGTGAATTCCATTTAAGATACTCTCTCTCTCTCTCTATCGTTGGTTCATGAATGAGGAGCGGTGCCTTCACGTCAAGGACCACGCCATGCAAATTGCAAGGCCATGCCCAATCCTCAAATTCCCCCATTCATCTTTCAAGTTGGGAATGTGACCATTATCCCAATCTCTGCTAAATTCTTTATCTGAAAACTCGGCATTTTGTTCCCTCAACCGTCGCCACTCAAACTTACACGAACGTTGGGTCATTGTGCGCCCAAGCTGTTAATGAAGGTTGCGTTTGGTCCCAAATCATGTACAGAAATGATGTTCATGAAGGTTGCGTTTGGTCCTAAATCATGTATAGAAATCACTCATATGATGTGACACCGTCCCTGATTCAGTCTATATTGGAAAAATTTTCGATGGACAAATAGGAAACATTAGCACCGGGAGATACACATGTCAACACGACATATATATTGACTATAAGTGAAAACGAAGAGAAAATATTGGGCTTTTTCGTAAGGAACTGATCTCTTAGGTAACAACCGTTTGTGATCTGGTCGGTTTGATCATAATTACAGTGTTAAGTCACGTAACATGAAAGAATCACAAAGTTCTCTATCTCTTATGACCTAATAACAAACAATTTGGGAAGAATAGTTCCTTGGACACACTTGATGAATGACGCTCCGAATCCCAAGAGCTCATATTAGATTGAATAATGGGCATGTTTCCGGGGCGTTAGTTGGGAGGCTTGTCACTAAGCTCAATTGCGACCGTGCCCTCACATCGTATTATTAGTCTTTAAATGTTTCAGTCCCCTTATTCGGCTCGAATAATAATGTCCATGGTCTTCATACGACTTATCTCCTTGATTTTAGGAAACAAATCCAAAGGTTACCCAACTACACTCGCCGTGTGCAACCCACCCAGTCCATCACCTCAAGACAATCTTCTCAAAAAGGAAGAGATGTTAAGGGTTGACTCATCCTTTTTACTCCCGAAAAGAAGGGAGCTTGCTAGCGTGCGATGCGTTGGGATTGGTTTAGAGTCTTTAGACCCAAAACGGGAGTCGCTGGTTTTACTTTGCGAGGCCAATTAATGTTTTCCTTGCGAGGCCTGGTCAAAAAATGCGCTTTTGAGGTCTTCCCCATCCCAAGGAGGTGGCCCAATGCAACAACTTGGATATAATCCTTGACCAGTCGAGAAAAGCGCCTGCGCCTTATCTCAGGCCGACATCCCCTGGACGGGCTTTAACTACGAACATTCCATCGAATTAGGCAGTCCTTGCATCAATCCGTTGATAGCGCAAAGTAGATCATTGGCCAGACCCGAGACGGTGTGACCAGCGCGAGGAGCCCCGTTCCAGTCCCTTTACAATGATCTTATGAGGAATGGCGGCGGACATTTTTAGCTCACAAAACTTACCAGAGAATGCCCCTTTAACGCTTCAGCGTAGGCTCAAACTTTTACAACGTCACCACTTGGGAAACATTTGCTGCTCCGTTTCACATTGAACACCACTCTTTTGAGTTAGGGAGTTACATCGCCTAGAAATCCATACCGCAAGATTCTCACGTCACCGAAACCATTGCAAGGGAGCAAGCCAATACAACTTCATCAATCGATTTTGAAAACGAACAGGTCGGACGAGGTAAAATACGGAGCTTCCAAAACGATGCCGACAAAAGCAATTCCTTGTCCTTCACACTAAGTTACATTGTACAAATTACACGAAGCAATACCCATCATATGATACATAAGACTCCCACGGTAACTATAATTATATCTCATCAAGACAACCCAAGTCCTCTTGAACGTTTGTGAAAAAAAAAATTATAAGAATAATAATAGGCCTAAACGAGGAAAACCGAAAACAAAAACCAAAAAAAAAAATTATAAAACTGACGGGGAAGAATATCGCCCCCAATATAAACCCCATGAACAACCAAGACTGTAACTTCTACTCTGTGGCTCAATTTACAGTGTGGCTGGCAGACCCAAACTGCAGCTCCTGGCACATCAAACATACAAAAATCTAATCCTCCGCCTGCAACTCGTCCACGAGCTTGTATTCTCATCTCGATGCACCACCCATCACGGCAAAAATTTCAATTCAGCCAAACCAGAACTTCCTGCCATCGACTGAAAATACAAGTCGTGTTCTCAATAATATGGTCATCGTGCTCCAGACACAGTGGACCACAGCTGGGAGTGCAGGCCAGATTTGAGTATACAATGACAACCTAGAGCATCTGTTGTTAAATCCAAGCAAGAGAACCCCGATCACTTGCGACTTGAGGGCGTCCTCTGGTTGGTGTCGGAGGTCTATTTGCATTGAGCTCCTGTATCTCATCAAGAAGCCAACAAACTAGTTAAAATATGAAACGAGAGAGAGAGAGAGAGAGAGAGAGAGATTATGACTAGAACAGAAGCTGTAGAGATGGCAGTACCTGCATCCATGTGTCTTCTATGTGGCGTTCGGGTGATGTTTCTGGTGATGAGATGGCTGGTGGCAAAGGATGAATGAGTTTAGGCACAACAACAAGATCTCTTCCCAAAACCAATATTGCCCCCGCATTATTCGCAGTACCTGTTAGCATAGGACACATTATGAACAGGAGGTGAGCTGTTTGGGTCAGCTTATTATCAGCAGAAAAGCACATCTTGACTTCCCCACAGAAACAAAATAGTGTCTTTAAATTCTAAAGAATGTGAAATATTTCTACATGACTTCAGATGACTTAAATATCAAAAGCTGTGGGCTTAAAAATCAAAGCCTTCACTATCAAACAGAAGTTACATAAGCAAAACAGTTTTTTTTTTTTTTTTTTAAATAAAAATAAAAATCATTCCATGTGCAGCTTTGGATAGACTAAAATATCTATTAGGACCATACCACAGTAATTTGTTGCCGAGAATAGAGTAATTAAATGTCCCTGAGCAAAACGCTCAAAACCATCCATCACACATTCGTGAGCACGCACAATCAACTGCAGATCATTGATGTTGCAGAATTCCATCACTCGATCAGGCTGCAAACAAAGTTCCATTAGGTAATGTGAAAAGATAAAGACTAAACTGACATTACTATCATACAATGAAGCATGATATTCAGCTCAAAGGACAATAAAGCCACCTGTGATGTAGGGCAACGGACATCTATTAAGGTAACATTGGAAATTCCAATAGTGGAGTATTCACCTCCATCTCATACTAAAAGAGAGATCTATACATGATGATCAATATAGATGATCAACAAGTTGACACTCACCCCAAAAGTAACCAACCCTGGACCTCTGGCATTTGGCCTAAGACCTTCTACGCTGTCATTTTCAGTTGGGTCAGACCTGAAGAGAAATGACAAGTTGCAGGTAAATCACAGGACAACAAACCTTGTTTTGACAAGAAACACACAATAGGCAGCCACTTACCATAACAAATCCATGAGAACGATAGACCCAGCCTCCATGGTAATAGGACGTTGGATACTTTCAATCTGCTCCACATGATTTATGGACCGTCCAATACCACCATGCATGCAAATGATCTTCTTCTCAATTAGGGCAGCTAGAGGAAGCCAATTAAACAGACGATTTATCCGATGCCATGCCCAGATGCCATCTCTCTCACCCTGTTCAGCAAGTTAGAAAAATTAATAGCCGTGAGATATTTACTCTATTATGGACAAGAGACAACCTCCAGTGCATAATATCCTGTACCATGCGCTCAATGCACTCGATCCTGAAGCCAAAGAGGGCATTGATATCTGCAGCTTCATGGTTCCCTCGAATTAAATGCACATTACTAGGATATTCGACCTGAGACAACAAACCAAGGGGTGACTCTTTTGTGCCATTCAGCTAAACGACAATAAAATATAAATAGGCTAATAGCATGGGCTGGCAATGCATGATACATAATTCTCAAAAAATAGAAAATTAATAATATAAGAAAAAAGAGAATTCAAAATCTAATTAACTTACATTTTCTCATATCATATTGTTTATATTTGAGTTACTATTTTTCTTCATTTTCATACCAGAGTAACTCGGTTCAGTTTTTAGTTTACTTAATGTACTTTGTCATTTGTTTGCATCTTAGTTGATCTTTCTTCTTAGAAAAAGAAATTGTTATTTTCATCATTTTATTTAACTTAACTTTATTAAGAAAGATGCGCTTCAACTTTTGTTCTTTCTAAAAACCTTCTGATTTCTTTTTGGGTTCAGAAACCTTCTCTGATTAGTACACTTTATCATAGTAGTTAAAAAGGTCTGACCCCCCATCTTATTTTTCTTCAAGGTGAGGATCAATCCTTTTTCCCCCTTGAAAAATATGCCCCATATTAAATAATGAAAGTGCATTAATAACTTTATGATGTTATATAGACAATATTATGGAGATCATCATCTACTCCAAGGAATTACCTTCAAAGCAAGCAGAAGAGTGATGGTTTCCAAACTATGTTGGCCACGGTCAACATAATCTCCTAAGAAGAGATAATCAATATATCTGCATACATTCACCAACATTTTCTATAAGATATTAACAAGAATTAGTAATTTCCAAAGTCTAAAAATCACGTTAACAAAGAACACCCAGGTGTTAACATGGATTGCATTGGTTAGGAGATGAGGCATTTCTTTCATAGGCACGACTGATAGGCAGACACATTGATATTTATAAATATTTGGTGCAGTTAAGCCAGCAGGCATGAATAAATAAGTAGTTACTCAAGAGGTAGAAGCCACATAAGATCACCCGTACATGAGGGTGCCGTCCAAAACTAGGATGCCTACTGCATTGCCTATTCTGAACAATGTTCAATTAAGAAGTCTCAAAGAGAATTTATTGCGAGTGCAACAGGAATACCATTATAACTAATGCCATGAAATAAAGATGTATTCTCAATTTCGTATTGCTTTCATGAATATCGTCTCATATAGCCATGAAATAAAGATGGATTCACAATTTCATATTGCTTTCATGAATATCATCTCATATAGTTCTCGCAGGATCACACACTTTCAGCCAGTCAAAAAAATTGATAATGAAGCTTAAAGGGGGAGTGTAATGTTTAAACTTCATGGCGACCATGAAATTAATAACACTTTTCAGACTCTGAGCATAATAAGTACAATCAAGTATTTCATTCATAGATTTAAAGGAGTGTCTGAGCATGGGATAAAATAGTCAAAGGAACAAGAAAGAATCAAAGGATGAAACCAGAGAATAGACAAACTCATGACATCGTTGCAAAGATATCCAGCAGTAAACATCAGTACAAAGTTGCTCCAAATGCCACAAATCCCAAGTATTTAGTATCTACATAGACTATTCACAAGCTTGTGCACTGTGTACAATGACGTGTCCCATCATACTAGTAATATAATTTACATTGGATCAATCTACAAGGAAGAAAACTTCAGTGGGCAATGTGTAGTTTGTGGGTAAATCGACGTATATAATGAACAGATCAGAGATCAGACCATACAAAACTTAGCAAGTGACACATTATTTACTTAATAACATCTCTGGATAAAATTTAGACATCCAGATTCAGAACAGGGATATAATCTATGAAGAAAAACTTACGCAATATCCCCAGCAGTTGAAGGTGCCCCATACTCATCAAAAAGACGCATGAGATCTCCAAATTGGCCATGCAAATCACCAAAAATTTTTATAGGAGCCTTAAGCTGTAACACACTAGGTTCACTAGAGAATATCTTCTCAGCACTGTCGCAAAGATCAGCAATTTCATTGCAATCTAAGAAAAACTGCCGGCGCACTGGAGGCTTCCATCCACGAGGCTTTAAAAGATGTGCGATGACCTTAATTGATGCAGCAAGAAAAACGCACGAGATTAGTTCCAAACTTGAATAGCATTCTCAATAAAAACTACAACCGTTATCAATTAAACGCATCTGTCCGATTTGGACCATGCACACTGCCTTGACCCTCAGATTAACAAAAGGAAAATTTAACCATGGCCACTCAAATGTATCCAAGCAGTCTTCTCTACGCACACTTCACAGGTGCAATTTTCAAAATTGTGCATCTATAAATACAAAAGCAACAGTAATACCAGCTTATATTCATTCAGGAATAGATGACTGAATCACAAAAGATGAAGCGATGATTGGAGACGAAATATCATAGGATCAATGAGACCAAAACATGCAACCCAAAATGCTAAAGCAAGTACCCACGAGAAGATTATTATTCAGCAAGTCTGATGCTGAAGAATTTAGATAAAGTGAAGTATAAATAAGAGTTATCTCATGAAGGCTAGATATGATGACAAGATCAACCTAGTAAGTATAACTAATTGCAGTCATTGCATGGATCACTTCCCTAAAGATGTTTCAAATGTCCATTGACACAAACCTAGTTACTACGACCAATTCATGGATAACTTTGCCACAGCCCATCAAATGTCATACACATTATTATAAGGATCCTCACTACCTTCTTGGGCACATTGTTAATTGACATTTGTCGATCTAGCAACTTCCTTGCTGCAGAAGCACTCTCCGGCGTTCCATAGCTGACCCGCCTGCCTTCATTTTCGAACTGATCTATTGAAAGTTGTCTGACCATGCCACCCAAAGCTCCACCAGTTTCTGCAGCTACAACCACCTGAAAATTTATAGAGAAAACAACATAAAGAAACATGCAAATTAATTTCTGAGATAATACACCTATAATAGCCACTGATACAATGAGAAATGGCAGATACTAACAGCTCTATGATGCAGCCGCACTCCAGCTGGGGCAATAATATTTGGTCCAGCAGAATCAGGTATTTTAACAGAAGAAGATAATTGCTTCCCACTGGGAGTAGCCTCTGCACCACGATCCCTATCCGGCGATTCAACTTCTCCATTACTTTGCCGGGCCTTTGCAGCTGCTAAAGTAGCACTAATAGCCTCAGCTTCTGCTGCTGATGCTTTAACCAAGTCTTCAACACTCTTAGCCATTCTCCTGCAGAGCATCACCAACCATTAGTTCCCTGAATTAATTGAAGAGACAAAAGGAATGTGATTTTTATGTCATGCCACAAAATGGCAGAATGCTACTTTACCGTGATCCCTGAAGCATAGCATTTTCAGTGCTTATGTCAGTATACATGTCACCATTTACAGGGGGAGCAACTGGGTTTCCGAGCACAACTGCACCATCCGGGACTGCCTCAATCATCTGTCTTGTTCTTTCATCAACATAACCATATCTTCCTGTTAGCCGAGGTGATTGAGAATTCGATGAAGCAGCTGCAGCAGCAGCATGTGAAGCTGCAGTAGTCGTTTCTGCGGCAGCCAGATCTTCAGCAACAAGCAGGTCATCCAGCAAGACACCTATCACAATACCACGCATCACAATGCTAATGTATGATATATCACTATACAAACTGTGGCAGAAGAACAAATTGCAATTTCAGATCATGATTTGACAGACTACACCAAGCACCAAACAAGATCTTTACCCAAGAATCCCGTTGAGTACACAAAACTGTTATCTCCCTGAGAGAGAGACAATTGATGAAAATTGAAAAGTGAGTCAGGATCTTTAAAGAGAATGGATACAACTATCTTATTTATCTGCATTCTAGGATATGATATCTGCTCAAATTTTGATGCATGCGTAGAATTGTCTATACAACACACTTTTGCAGGGATGAGAATTCTCCCCCTCCTAAATACAGGAAGGGAAAACTCATTATCACCTACCAAAGCCACAGGGGGGCTCCCCTAAGGTCAACTTGCAGAATCTTCAGACTTTCTATCTTCACTTTTAGTTAAGAGTAGCGTCGACTGTTTCCTATTACATTTCATCTAACATGTGCATCACTAACTCATTCAAAGAACAATTTTCAAAGTCAAAGCAAGTAAATGATTCGTAGTCTGCAACAGAACATTTACCGAGATCCAGGAACAATATAATCTTCAGATTTTTCTATGCTTATAAACCAGAGCATACAAGAGAAGCTAAGAGATACAAACAAACAGTAGACCTCATAATAGGCCTCCAAGACCAACAGTCTGTTAGGCTCATCCAATATGTTGCGCTGGGCTTGGACATGATTATGCCCCGTTGGCAGAGAACACCAAGGCCATAGGAAAAAATGAAGACAGCCACGCAAGTTATCGTCTCAAAGGCCCACTAAGGTCCACTAATTGGGCTTTGATTTCATCATGCTTGGCAGGCTTGGACAAATAATTTTAGGCCCGGCCTTGGGCTCATTCTAGCCAGAAGACATATCATCTAATTTTGTGCAAGCCAATTGACCCATGAGTCATGACATTATCAGATCGCTATTCCTATAACATCCCAATTAGTGCAAATAAAGAGCAAAATTGGTAGAAATAACTCAATGTGCAAAATGATCTCTTACCACCACGTAAGCCACCATAAATAAATATTAGATCGCCAACAGCAGCAGCTGCATGCCTGCAGCGCCTTGTCAGCTCAACTGCAGCATCGCCACCAGCTGCGTCAGCACTGTATCTGCCTGTTCTAGGACTAGTAACAACGGACTTGGTATCACACCAAACACCAGCTGCAGTATCCAACACTACAAACACAAGGAAGCAACTAAATAATAAGCATGAGTTGTAAAATGGGAGACACTTAAGATGTAAAACTATATCACCTGAGAATATACAGCAATAACAAAACAGAATAAACTGACCATTGCAGAAAATTTTGTAAATGCTAGTATTCTTCCAATGTTTCATAATGGAAGATTAACTACCATTGAGACAACGAGAAACAACAGAGATATAATGATCCCAAAGTGAATCATATAAGACTTAACTAACTCTTTTGTTGACCTTTTCTCCAGAATGCAAGTCGTGTCCACTAAAAAGCAAGTGAATGTCAAACCAAAATTAAAATCTCAGAGTGAGCAAGTGAACGACATCATAAGTCACTTTTCTATGACTAACTACAACCTGAAAAGTTTCATCAAAACAATTCATTTTCATCCTAACCAGGAAAAAACAATCGAACTAAAGCTCTATTTGTTTTGCCAAAAAATGAATGATTTGGAAAATACTTGCCTAAAACAATCACTTGTCTCCCTTACCAAAAAAAAAAAATGAACGAAATATATTTTCATCGTCCATGAGAATATTTAGAAAAGAATTGCTGTCCATAATGAAAAGAATTTTCCTTTGACTAATTATTTCAAGCGATACAAACAATTAATTTCAGGAAAATATTTTCTAACTCATTCATTTTCTGCAAAACAAATGAACCCTAAGGGAATCAGATTTGCTGCAAGAAAGCAGCAGTTAAAGAATTGCAAACCCGAAGAAATGCAACTATATTGCATGCACTAGAAATGGAAATGCCAAACTACATGCAAATTATCTCTTTCCACTTTAACTCTAGGATATTATTTGAAGCGTAAATCCTTCAAATGCAAATTTTCGATACCAAAGGCAAGGAATTCTTAAATTAGAGATGCAATAATCAAGTACCAGCCACACTTGACGAGTCCTCTACCATTCGTCCACCGCCAAGTGCACCTCCAGATACATGGAGACGAGCATTAACGAAGACCTAAATTATTGGTCAGATCAAAATGAGAAGCTTTACCCCTAAATTAAGAAAAACATATACAAATGCATGAAAAACCCACCGCTGCATGCTGGTATCTTGGAGATGGGGAAACGCCAGGGGCAATGGCCCATTCCCATCGTCCATCCCTATGCTTGGCGAGTCCATATGCACTTGCCAGGGGCTGCAAAAGTAAGAAAAACACCAAAGGAGAAAAAATCAACTCTATTCCTGGAGATAAATACTAAGCGGACCATTATAGTCATATTAGTTAGTTGAAGCAAGTATTTCAGGCTCTGGTCAGTCAGCATGCTAAAGCAAATGCGAACTGATAAATAAATATACACATCCAGACGCGTGTAGAGAGAGAAGGATAGCAAGTCCAAAGAAGGTTGCAAAGAGGAAAGGTTGCAATTAAAGAGCCCTTCACTAAAGCTGAGAACTGCAAGATATTTTGCACTCACCACGCTACTTGCATCCCTCCCTCCACAAAGCAGAAGAAGACCGTCGGAACGTGCACTAGCAGTTGCATACCTAAGCACAAGTACAGAGCCATATCATGCCATAATCCAATAAGGATGACAAGACATAAGCAATTAAAGCTCCAACAACAGTTCACAAAAATGAAAATTTACCCAGGAAGTTGCAACCAATAACAGAATAATAAACAAAATGATTTTATAAAGATGGAAACAATCTATGGTAACAGCAAGAACTAACGGAATGACTGTATTACAAACCGTTTAATTGTAACAACAATTTAAGGGTTTGTAATACCATTGCAACCGAGTTGTAACAACAATTTAAGGGTTTGTAATACCATTGCAACCGAGTGCCAGAACAGTGCTTTATCATTGGGACAGACATGTGAAATTGAGAAGTTAAAGAACATACTAATATATTGTCATGATGTGCATACTTAGCTCCACAAGGGAAAAAAGAGTCGAGAATATACAGGCAAATGAGGATAATTTATTGTCATAATATGCACATGTGGCTAATCCATGCAAACGAGGGTGGGTGAGGAGGGGGGAGCAGAAGGGTTGAGCATATGTACATGCAAGGAGGTGGTCCCTCGCCTTCTGGTTCTAACTTCCTCCATTCATAGGGTTTGGCAGCAGTATCCAGGGCCCATACATCAGCCAAAGGCCGCTTTCCTGGCAAAGGAAAAACAAAAAAACCACCGCAGTGTTATTTGAATGCACAGAAACGTATAAGTAACTGACCTATGCCGAACGACATAACTACCATCCAATAAAAAGACTTACCGTCATTTCCACCAATTGCCATGAGATATCTTTGCCCCACCAGGGCCATAACATGTCCATACCGTGGCCCTGGGCCAGGACCTTGAACAACAACTCTGGATAGAACCAACAGCTACATAAGGGGATGACGTATATCAGAAAAAGAAATTTCGTAAATGAAAGCACTCTGCATCCAACCTATGCCATCTTGGTCTTTGCTGTGTAAGATCGAGAACATGAAGATCCTCAGCAGACAAGCCAGCAGGACCAATTCCACCCTGTGTTCAATGAAACACTTCAATTTGAGAATTCCAAAACGATAAGTTATTTGTTAGTGTCAATTCCTATGGCACTAGGTTATGTCAAATGATTTCATGGATATTAGGAGCCTGTTATTGCATCAATCGAATCCTTTCATATAAGAGAATTACTTTCTTTTTGGCAGGGTCAAAATCAAAACACAGTTTTCACTATCCATGCTATACTCATAAGAGGCCTAATTAGAATGCATGTGAATGGCGAATTTCTCTGTTTAACTTTGCTGAACCTAAGGCACTGATTGATAACATGCTAGTGAACTAGAGAAAATTATGAAGTGGCAGAAAAAAGGTTAATAATTCTTCATCGTCCAAGTGGAAGAAGCATAAAGGTCTTTCGCCTAAAAAGTAGAGCAGGGTTGAGGGTGGCAAACACATCACATTTCCTCCAAGAAGACTAAAGTGAATGGGTTGTACTCTATAAACAGCACTTTGCAACACAAACGGTGTTCTCTTGAAGCAAGTCCTTAGACTTCTAAATGCAACTCAGCGGACAAAAGATTCGACAAAAAGATATATCAAGCGGAGATTTCATCAACATTAAGGAAAACAAATGAACTTCAAGGGATGAATCATGTGCTAACCTGAATGACAACCATAGTTCCCACGGCACAAGCCACATGGGCTGCTCTTGGTGTGGGTGGTTCTCCAAATGGAGTAATCCTGCAAAATAGCATCAAGTAAGCACTGAAATCTTGAAAAATAGAAATCCCAGAGTATGTTAAGAAGATATTATCCCATGGGTTTACCTAGACCATTTATTTGTCAAGACATCATAACAGTGCACATCAGCAGTGGCACCAGCAAGTCCTGCAACCCCCAGAAATGGTCATTACATTTCACAGCACAAACATTTCTACGAAATTGGATTAAGAAATTTCTCACGAATAACTGTCTCGCCCATAAGACGCTATAGCATATTGCTTACCAATGCATTAATAGACAATATAACTTAACCATGAAATTACAAGATTATTAGCATGCAGGTCCTCAATTTCCATGGTTTCTTTTTTCGACTATAACCAATAAGTACTCAACAAAAATCACTTGTCCCTATACAGAACAAAAAGGTCATGCACATTTCTTTCCATAACTAATCAAATTTCAGTACATAGGCATCTCGAGAGTCATAAGTAACATTACCACAAAGCACTTTTAAATGAGCACATGAACACAGGTGGTGACATGAAGAAACTAAAGGAAGCTAACAAAAAGAATAAAGATGTGACATGATGTTCTTGGATCCTAAGAGAAATAGAATGACTCTGCGCAAGGATGTCATGAGAGCTCGGAATGCAGTAACACATCGACTGCTATATTACGACATAAGATGAGTTGCATATGATACTCAGTCATAACTAATCTGGAAAAAAAAAAACCAAGTCCCAGGCACATAGAACATGAAGATTTAGCACTAGCGATGATTTCAAAATAAATAAATAAATAAATAAAGTCAAAATGCGAATGCTCAAGCCTGATGCTTCGATGACAAACACAACGAAAACTTTCACTCATGCCCGTGAAGGAAAGCAAAACTAATTAACTTTCATCAAACGCTAAACTAGAATTCGAACGCAAATAAATATGGCATCCATACGCCAACAAGCTCATTGCTTCCCGCAGCTAGGAGGCATTTTTCAACACTAGATCAAACAGGCGAAAGAGATGCGACAAAAGCCACACAGAAAGTCACAGCATACTGATTCCGGCGTTCCCAGCTGACGATGGAGCTCCTGAAGCCGCAGAATTGCCCTCGAGAGCAGTTGCGCCGCCGAACAGAATCAGCCTCGGCCCAATGTAACCGGGAGTCCCCTCCTCCCCAACCGCGGCCACCGCGGTTAACGTGTGCCCACACCTCGGCCCGGGGCCGTCCTCCTTCTTCTCCAATATCGCGTTCACCACCGAGTACGTCGGGGCCGGCCTCGGCCCGACCACGGGGCTCTGCTGCACGGCCGCCTGCTGCTGCGACGGCGGCGGCTGCGGGGGCGCCGCCGGGGATCCGCCCCCGGCCGGAGGCTGCTCCGCGGGCGGAGGGGACGGGCCGTTGTTGTGGTTCTGGACCGCCGGATCGTGATCGGCATCGGTCGCCATCGAGGAATCGACCTCCATCGGATTCGGCAAACCCTTCGGATTCCAAGCCCTAGCTTCGAGATCGGAACTCACCGGCTCCCCGAATTGGAGCTCCCGATCGACATTCCCCAATCGGCTCCACCAATCCAAAAAAAAAAGAAAAAAAGAAAACCAAACCCTAAGCAACTCCTCGTCGGGGGCCGATGCAGAATCCGATGAGAGCGTCGGGGGTGGTGGGAAAAAAAACTTTTCCGGGAAAAAGGAAAAGAGAGAAAATGGGGAAGTGGAGAGAGAGAAAATCGCCGGTCCTTAGGTTTTAGGATTCTAATTCCCTTCTCTCTCCCTTTCTCTCTCTCCCTTTCTCTCTCTAGGCAAGACGAGGAATAGAACCGGGACGGAGACAATCACGAAGAAGAGAAGAGAAGACACACACCCAAATCACTTTCTCTCACTTCGGAAAACGAAAATGCGCTGCGTTTTTTATTATTCCGATTTTCCCCTCCCTCTCTAACTGAAAAAACCACAGTAGTTAGTCCATACAGTGATGCGCATCATTGACATAATTAAATAATCGTCTGATTTTTCTGAAGTCCGCCTTATTTTTTGCCGGATTTCTAAAAAAAAAAAAAATATTGAAACGCCGCGTTTTTCTCTTTTCGGTCTTCTCTTTCTTTCTCTCTCTCTCTTCGCGGTCAGTGAAAAAATTTCTGTTTCTCAATTTCTATATTGAAACGCCGCGTTTTTCTCTTTTCGGTCTTCTCTTTCTTTCTCTCTCTCTTCGCGCGGTCAGTGATTGGCGCACACTGGGGCGTCGTCTCTCGTCAGTCCAGAGTGGCAAAGCTGCGACATTTAGGTCGGGCCGAACCGGTCGACGAGCGTACGGAAGCCGGGCCGGCGGCGCTTGGCCGGACGAACCGGGACAAGCGCCGGGGCGCTTAACGGTAACGGTATCAACCGGTTCCTACTTACGTGGGGCCGGTAGCCTCCGGGAGGGAGGGCGCGTGAGCCACGCTCGGGCGGGCGGGGGTGTTGGCGCAGCGCACGCGCGGGGTGGGATGGGCCCCGCCCGTGCTGGGGGGGTGGGATGTTGGTTCCTATTTGGAAATGCGTCAACGCTAGGAGGACTCGATTTTCTTTTCCGCGCTCCTTATCCTTGGGTGACGATTTTGATGAGATGATTAGCGGCTAACATATTGCTCCCCCGATGGGATCGGGTGATTAAGACAGGCTTAAATTAGCAAGTTAGGTGATATTTTATCTCGCTTTCCATTTTCAATAATTACCTCTTACGATTATCACCATTGCAATTTATTCATGAAGAAAATACTTGTTTTTCTTTTTTTGATGTAGAAATCACTAATTTACCTCGGCAATCTTACTTTCAAGAGCATTGATATTACGTTGAGGGCTAAAATAAATTTCTGTTTTTTACTATTCCTTTTACGTACAATATTTATTTTCTTTTTTTTAGAGCAACACCGCTACGTAAATTCAGCAAAATTAGTTTATCATATCATTTTGGAAGTGGTTAACAAATAATGGTAGGTCTATTAAAGAAATTTTTTTATGGCGGGTGATGTAGCAAGCTATAAACAACCAACATTTAACCAAGTGGTCGTATTTAATGATCAATAAGTGCTTCTCGTCTACATATTGAGGGTAATGAAAGGCAACAAGGTATTAATCATGCAAGTAAATCAAGCATTTCAAAGATATTATCATTTTTACGAGCATAACCTAATTTTGAAAAATGCGACTTACAGTAAGTTACCCACAGTTATTAAATCGAATTGAGTCATTCTTCAAATCTAATCGTAGCTTTGAGCTTCAATTGGAATTGCAATTGATACAATTTTAGTGATTCCTATCCAATCAATTCGAACCTAACCTATGTTCAACTCAAACCGGGCTCAAATTCTGAGCAAATTTTCTCCTTAATTATGGAAATTACCATATTCAAAGATAACCAATTAAAAACAACTTAAAATAAGAATTGACATAAAAGAAAATATTGAAAATTTTGACGAATCTAGCCAGTTGAACTTATCGCTTGTTACCAACCAAAAAAAAAAAAGAACATATCGCTTGTCATTTCTCCTAGTCGTAAAAAATTTGATCTAATACAGCAGATGAGATAATGGATGAGAAGATATATATATACAACACAGACTTCTATTCCCATAGGCACGGAAAGATCGGAAAATGCTAAAAAATAAAAAACTTGTAATAAGGAAAATAAAGAAATGTGTACTAAATACCGACAATGGTTTCTAAAATGTCATCATCAGCGAAGCCGCTGATGTTGCACCTAAGAACTTGCCACAATCTCAGTGGCTCGTCCGTGGTCTTCAAGATCTTGGCCTTATAATCGAATCCTGCATCCATGGATGAGCCACCGCCGTTAGATCTAGAAATATGCTTGGGCTCAACGGCCAGAACAAAGAACGAGGTTTAGCTCGACGTAGATGTTCACGGTCGAGTGTGCATCAGATGTGCAAGCATTCTCTTCCATTTTTGCGTAGAGGGAGAGTAGCATTCGATTTTCCCTTTATAATTAACACGGATCGCAGATGAATATGATACGGACTTATTAAAATTCACATGTAACCGAGCTTTGTTATTCTAAACTCATAATTATCCAACTTTTAAAATCTTAATCAATCGTATCCAATTCAGCCCACTAAATAAGAGATAAAAATCGCGTCGGGTCTTCGGCCAATTTGGGCGCCTCCAACTCCAAGTGCCGAAAACAAACTCGGTGTGCTCAACAAGAATATCACCAAATCCTCCATCCCATCCCATCTTAACAGGCTACGCAAACAGCACATGATGGGACAATGTGAAATCGCTCATGGGCATGGTGGGCTCTCGAGACACGTGGCATCACGCAGCGAGAGCACGACCACTTTCGATTTTGGTACTTCGACCCTGGCCTAGATAACAAACTTAGGTGGACAAGTTTTCATTATTCAAAACACTTCATGATAGATAGAGAATCTCGGCATGGGCCTGGGGAAAAAGAAAAGGAAAGACGATCCCGAGCAAAAGCATTGCTCTCGTTTTGCTGCGCTCTCGAATGCCCTTTTTTTTCTTCTCTCTTTTTTTTTTTTAAAGGAAAACTTTCGAATAAAGACTCAAAGTATTATCGATTTATTAAATAAGGATTTGAAGTGAATATTATCTTAAATAAATACCTAAAGTGCAATTTTTTTAAAAGTAAGGGTTTGAAATAAACTTTATTTCGAATAAAAACCCTGCCGATCTTAAAGAATAAATTTTTCTCGTTGGCTAATCAAGGGCATTTCCATCCTTTTGCCTTTTTCCCCTCCGGTTTGGGCAAGCCCTCTGGTCCCTCGCCTAGGCACCGATGGGGAGGCCAACACCCCACTGATGATGTGGCGGGTTTTTTTTAATTTGTGTTTTCTTTTTAATTTATAGATTTTTTTTCATTTTTAGTTTATCTTTTTTATGAAATAAAAAAAGAGAAAAAGGAAAACTGAAAGAAATAAGGGAAGAAAATAAGAAAAAGCAAAAAGTTGAAAACGTTCCCAACAAGGAGAAAATAAGGGAAGAAAATAAGAAAAAGAAAAAAGTTGAAAATGTCCTTGACAATAAGAAAATAAGGAAAGGCAAATGGACGGAAATGTCCTTAATAAGTTGGTGAAGTCAAGTCATTCTTTGAGATTAACCTAATATGAAACAAAATCTACTTCGTTTCCTTAAATAAGGAAATGAGAACATTCGAAATCCTTATTTGAGACGGGCAAATTAAGGACACCGCAGATCCTTGTTTAGGGTTTTTCTAGAAAAAATAGAAAATTTATTTTGGAATTGAAGAAGCAACGATTTCAACGAAACTCCCATGATGATGGGGTAGAATTTCCCCACACGTGTAGCTCGAGCTGGGCATGACCATTGACTCGGAAGATCTTATTTGACTTGCGACCCGCGATAATTATTTTCTTTTCGAGTCGGTTCAAAAAGGATTTCCATTCCTCGTTCTTTGATCAGAGACAAAGCGAAGAGGCTTCTGCTTCGGTCGATATTACAGAATAACTCAATTTCCTATGAAAACTCCACAGGTCATAAGCCTTCTAGTAATTCAAGATCGATAGAGTGGGATTTGCCTCGTCACATACGTAGCTGGAGACAATTTCATCGAATAATTTATGTTGTTAAGTTGCTAGCCAATTACCTAGATATGACATACAATTCCAACGACAATTTTCCACAACCAGACATGCTCTCACCCAGGTGAGTTTTTCCCTACCCAATGGTCAATTGCTAGATATAGTCAATTGCTACTCTTGACCCTCGTTACATACTCAAAACTCAAGACTTGGCTAGATGTATTTGTTTCGATATTTTGAATAAATACCCATGTTATCGTGATAATAACCACCGTAATCTCTCCGGATAACGCAAAGCAATTTATAAGAATATTGATACTTTAAAGACATGATTAGATAGGTTCAACCGTTGGATTCCGAGAAATTAAAGTGGCGAAAAAAGTTTTGAGATTCTATTATTTGTCATGGAGAGTGAATTCGGAAATTGAATTTAATTCAACTCGATTAACCGTTCCTAGATGGCATAATCAAATCGACCTTCCAAATGGACTAACTTCAATTTCCTGACGCGGACTTGATGAGAGCGTACAGTGTCTAGATCTTCTTATACGTATAATTGCATACTCGAGCTAGCACTGCGCATGTGATTATTCCTTTCCCTCCTTAAAAACCAGTCAGCTTTTCTTGTTTTCGTTTTCCGGCTACTCAACAATAAGGAATTAGCTTGACCCAACAAAAAAAAAAAAAAAAAAAAAAAAACGATAAGGAATTAGAAAAGGGCCTCCCAACTCTCCACCAAAACAGAGTTGCTTGATAGTACCAAGGTTATTTAACATTTTTTCGCTCGAAAAATGTCAATTTTTCACGAAATCATAATGCATTTTGTTTCACACCATCAACAAGAAAACCGTGCGGGCTCTGTTTCGAACAAACGCGACGTCGTAAATACAAGAAGAAGAAGAGGGAGAATGTCTCTCGACTCTCTTCCTCCTCTAGGAACCGGGGAATTTAGAATGGGCTTTTTGGCCCGGCTCATTTGTATGCTCGATGAGCTCCAAAGCTCACGGCCCACTGATCTGTTGTGCCATTCGTCTGAGCCACAATTGCTTCACAATTCGGCAAAAGGAAAGCCAACGGAACTCTGCGTGTCTAAGAGCCGAAGAGCGCATCGCATCTCAAATTCACTTTTTCTGATGATTGCTACATTTCGTTTCGCACTCATGAGAGGTTTTGAAAATCGAATCATTCGATATCAAGAAGCAGAAATGTAAAGCACAGATACTCTGCTGTACGGCCTTTTAAGACGGTAGATCTATTGGGAACGTCCTATGCGAAGTGTCAATTTGGAAGAGAGCAACGTGCTTTGGTCCCGGTCTGGTCCGGCTGCTCGATCTGGGAATAGGATTAGATCGCCCGGTTCTGAGTGGTTCTTGAGAAAATTGTTATGGTTCCCAACTCTAAAATTTTGGTATATGAAATAATCGGTCTGATTCACAGCCCTAAAAATGATCTGTATAGACTAGACTGAATCGATCTAGAGTGTGCATATATATATATATGTGACCAGTCAAACTCAATTTGATTTGTTTAAGCTGTTTTGACTCATTTTCACACAATGCAACTATAATGATCAATATCTAATCCAACACACATTACCAAAACACTTATGTATTTGACTCAATCTAGGGAAATTGATTCCCTAACTAAGGTGAAAGCACGAAGTAAGAGAGCGTGAGATCCAATGATACACGTATTAAACTCATAATGACAAAAACTAATTTCATTAGATGTGGATTGAGAAATGGGATTATCATCCACCTTGATATTATATATTATAATGGAAACCTTAAAAACAAAAATTGAAGATAACTTATTTATAGTATAAACCATAAAATAATAATAATAATAATAATAATAATAATAATAATAATAATAATAATAATAACATCGCCTGTCCCTACGTCAACCCGTGACTATATTGCGATCAGCTAGTCTAGTTCCAGTGTGGACAATTGGGGTTCCGAATCCCAAAATATGGAATCAAGAACAATCGGTGCAAATCCCGTCAATTGGATTAAATTGCCGAAATCAGCACATGATGTGTATGTATGTTTATTTTTTTTCACAGTAGAAGTCCTAAAAAACAATCGAAGGCAAAGTATTTATAACATAAGCATAGATTAATAATCATAACAATATAACACTATTGGTTTCCCTGTTGTCCCGAGAACCATATAAGTATTGGCCAATTAGGTCCTGTACAGTTTCAAGATAAAAAGAACTGGTCTTGACTTGTCCGTTTCAATTCTTAATTTCAAAGTGGAAAATGATCTGTAAAGAAACTCCAAGGGCCCCATCGATTTAATTTTCTTTAAAGAAAAGGGGGAAAAATATGCAACTTATTTTCTTCTTGTCAACTCTGGATTTCATTTCAGGAGGTGTGCCAATATTATGCACAGGCAAAGGAAAAAGAAAGAAAGGAGGATTAAAATCATTAAAAATGTACAAAAATTAATACATTTACAACACATTTGCCTCAAAGATAATTTTCGTCTCATAGTAAATCTCAAATTAACATTTCTTAATATATTTATTTCAAACTAATTTTTATGTCGCAAAATATCTTAAATTAATATCATCGACCAAAATCCACCACCACTAAAACACATGTATCATGCACGCAGATTTTCCATGATGGATCTGTCCTTTTTTTTTTGGTTCAATCTATTTTGCAGTTACCTGCCGTGCGTGTTGCATTGTAAACAGGATAATGGACGGAATGCTATTGAAGGGTAGACTTGAATTAGGGAAATCAATTTAGATTTTTTTTTTCACGAGACACGGATTGATTTTTTAACGAGAGAAAAGTGTTGTGAGATACTAGTTTGAAATAATTTAGAATAAACGTGTCATGACCAAATCGATTTGGACTTTTTATATTGAATCAATCGAAGAAAAAAATAGGGATAATGGAAAAAGGGGGTGTAGAAGTGGACGGGCTTTATGTAGAAGATCAGGATTTGCATGACAGTTGTCATAAATGACATGGAGAGGACCATCCTCCATCTCTGACCATCGTTTTCCGCCATCTAATCTCAAAACCCTTAATTCATCTCCACCGCCCGATCACTCTCACCACTCCGATTTTACGAAATTCCCCCCAATTTTCCCGCTCGATTTTTTCATTTTTTATTATTATTATCCTCGCTACGCGACAACAAGGGGGGGGGCCCGCTTTTGACGGTGATCCTGTCCTCCTCGGCACTGGCAAAAACCCCACAAGTGCGCGCGCATTCCGAGGCGGGGTTCCCCTTCCCCGGGCCCCACCCCAGCCCTCCCGAGTCCCGACTCGGTTCGGTGAGCTGAGTCAGCGATCGAGCGAGTCAGCGAGAAAGAGAGAGAGAGAGAGAGAGAGAGGGGGTTGGCTCGCCCACCGACGTGACTTCGCAACGCTAGAACGATGTCGTACGTGCCAGATCTGTCCCAGCAAAGGACAATAATAATACGTCACATCCGACAAAAAAAAAGGCGCAATTGTACGTCACGTCGGACGCGCTCTTTACTCGGCACCGCGTGGAAATTTTTCCCCAAAAGGCCAAATATGACGTCATCGGGCGCAGACACCTAGTCGTCGCCTAGCGATTCGGGCGAGCCGATCCCAGCCGTTCTGGTGGAGAACCCACCAGATCGGACGGTCGCGGTCGGTGCCCCCAGGTCCACGAGAAGTCAAGACCCTCGAGAATTTACCCATGGAGCCCCGCGGGTGCTGAAATTTTTGGGACCCAACATGGACATTAATTAAAGTCAAAAATTTATGTTAGATCCGATCCCAGGTAAAGAGACGACAGAAACAGATTCTTTTTTTGTTTTTTGGGTGAGTACAGAAACGGACCGAGATGGTAAGAAATTAGAATAAAGAAAGGGGGCAAGGTTCTTTTGTCAGTTCTAACGCATGCCATCTACCACCCATCTCGAATAGATAAACATTAAAGGCAAAAGACATAAAACCCAAAATTTATATAATCCCGTAAAACATTCACATTAATTTTTTTTAATAGCAACAAGAGTTCTAAACTCGATCTTCATGACACATTTAATATTTATTAAGATTTCATTGATAAGCACCATTAAACATTTGAGGCCGCGATTGACCTGGCATTATTTATACTTTTCAAGGACGATGTGAGCTGGAGTGGCGCCGCAAATGTCACATCATCAAAGAAATCAAAGGAAGAAAAACTTAAAAAGACCAAAAAAAAATCAAACCAGAGAAGAGAGACTGCAGATCGTCGAAGGAGCCACCGCCCGTTCCCACCTTGCTGTGAGCGGAGCTCGGCCTAGTTGGCCGGAGATCTAGCTTTACCCAAATCTGCAACTCGGCCGATCCTGCCCAACGCCAGATCTGGTCCGTAGACAAATCAGGCCCAAGATTTCCCCCCTCGCCCCACTACCCCAAGTCTTCAAATAATTAAAGAAAAAAGCAAAGAAAAGACAAAAGGAGCACAGGACACCGCCCGAAAAGTCAAAGGTGTCGAGGGAGTGAAGAGAGAGAGCAAACATTCGTGCCTCCTCCGTCCAAGAAAGCGGGCTAATGAAAAGAAACCCGTGTTTAGCATTATTACGGTGGATTAAACAAAGGAGGAGAAAAACAGAGCAAAGCCACCACCGACAGACGTTCCTTCCTCTTTCCGCTGTCGCACATCATCTCCAAATAAACAAAAATGCATTAGTCAAAAGGAGAAAAACGAGCCCTCCTCTAGAAGCAAAAGAGCTTCCCCCACAAAGCTTACGGCTTTGATGTTGCCACCAAGCGACGTCGCGACCAGCATGTCACACGACTAAATTCTCCAAGACCGGTGCACCTACCAGTCTTTTAAGTTCCCCGGCCACCAACTGGTGACCACAAATCACGACCTCGGCCGCATATTTAATTACTCTAAACCCAGGAAAGAAAAGAAAAACCCTAGAAAGATGACGACTATCACGGCGGTATCTGAGTACCCTTCGAGCACCCGTTAAAACATACTCTCGATGCAGAAATAAAAAATCCCTTTCCCAGTCTTAAAACACCGCACTTGCAAATAAAAATTATAAATCGAATGCGAAAGCGAGAATGCACCAACCTAGACTCCTCCCACATGGAGATACGATATTCTTTTAGTCCTAATCTACGAAGACTAGCCAACAAACTACCGCATTATTCAAAACACCTGATGCAAGACACCTCAACCTATCCGAAAGCTTGCTACGACCCATCGCCCATGGAACCTGTCGGGGTAGTACCTCCGAAGGGCAAACACATCAAAGAGGAGAGAGAGAGAGAACTGGAATCAGGAATAACTTTAGAAAGAAGATTTATCCAACAGCAGAAGGAAAGCACCAGGCAACAAAAAAAGCTTCGGGGAGTCGCCCTTTTCACCTTTTGCACTCTAAAGCCCCATCGGTTCTTGGCTTTTTTCTCTTCCCAATTTCCCATTACACCATCTTTCTTGCTCACCTCTCATCTTGAATGAGTAAAGAGAGTACAAGGAGGATTATTCTTCCCCCATACGCTATGTACAAAAAAGGGAGGTAATTTACCTCTAAAGAGCCTAATTACAATACTGGCATACCATGACAGTTGTCGTCATAAAATTCTTTTTTTGCACTCTCTAAACTCTAATAGAAGTACCTGCTCGGACTTCTTAAATCTGATAATCTACATTTTTGTCTCTTTGATGCGAGAAGCTCAAGATGGAGCACGCAGGCTTTCTCGGTCATGGGCACGTTGACGCCGCTTCAAACCATTTTGCCCCATGCATTCTCTCGAATATTGTTCTCGCAGCCTTTGTGGCACAAAATTCTTCCCCTGCTCTTTGTAAACCTGTTTAAGACATTTAATCGGGATATTTACTTTAAAATGCAACAGAAGGACCAAGCCATAGGGAAATGCATACCGGACAGCAGATCATAAAGAAGTGAGAACATCAAACAGAATAGCATGATTTACACGCTCCCACAGCAAAATATTACACAGCATTATTAGCATTATACTTGGGATATAGTGTTTAAACATCTTCGGCATCTGCCAGACTATTATGTACGCACATTACCCCCAAAAAAGCTACCACCCACACTGAATCATCATACAATTTAACAAGCTCATGTTTATTTTCAACCCATTTGTCAAAATTTTAGGAATGCATTCTCCTGCGGATGCTCTCTTGCTCGAATCTAACACCAGTTGCCCACACAAGAAGGCCAGCAAATACGGTTTAAACCTCTGAAGAAGAGGAAAGAGACACAGCAGAAAGCTTCGACGGAGGATTTTCAAATAAGAGAAAAGATTGATCTATCAAAATCTATCCCATGACAGCTGTTAGGCCCCATCTTATAAAGGGCAATTTCTAGCAAATAATGCACCATCATAAATGATTTACCTACGGTGGTGCACTGCACATTCTGGGAATTGGACAACTACTTGCAAAAGATGCATCTAAGTAATGAGCACCAGCTAAGAAAAAGGGAAGAGAAATCATCCGATCATAAGTCCAAAAATTATTCAGAAAAAAAAAAAGGATCATCGGACCTAAAATTTACGCCAGACAGCTTCTAAACAAAAGAATCCTGCCAAAAAGCAAACAACCAACAAATGCCGATTGACCAGGCCAAGAATCGCCAAAAGATCCAAACTTTCCAGGGTTAGCTAAAACCACCCATCGCCTATTTAACAAAAAGCACCAACAACCGAGTCACCGACAGGACTCGCTGAGTTGAGCCCACCCGCCAAACCCCCGAGTCGGCTCAACTCGCAGCAGACTCGGTAAAGACATCGATCGGAAAAGGAGAAGGAAAAGTTCGAAACTTGGATCGGTTCTTACTCACCTGAGCAGCAAAAGAGATCAGTCGCGGAAAATGACCTTGTCGGCGATGCTCATCAACGGCTCCAAGCAATCCGGCGAGAATTTCCTCGCGAAAAGGTACGACTCCGAGTAATTGGACGAGCGGAGCCGGTGGATCAGGTCGGGGGAGACCTCCGGGGCCGGTACGTGTGGGGGTGCCCATTGACGGTGCCCGTCCAATTGACCCGGGTCAGCGTGTAATGCGTGCAGCCGCCCGGGTCCTCCATGGACAGGAGGGTCGGGAAGTAATGCTCCTCAGGATAGCACGAGTTCTCCTGGTAGCAGGGCAGCCGGAACTTCTTCCAGAACTTGCGGTCCCTCACGACGGCCCGGGCGTGGCGGCGCGTGAGGACGAAGAACTGGGATCCGACCCGGAACTGCTCGAATGGGACCTCGGGGAGCATCGCGTACCGCCCCCGGGACGTGTACCGCTTCCAGAGGCTCTTGGACCGGGAGAGGATCTCGATGTAGCTGCGGAAGCGGAGGAGGACGCCGTGGCTGCTGGAGGCATCGGGGTCGGTGAGGTCGAAGCGGGGGGACTCGAAGAGGGACCGGTAGACGTAGGCCAAGGAGTGGAGCGGGACGCAGTACTGGGAGACGAGGGCGAAGTAGGTGTTGGCGGGATCGTCGAGGATGGCGGTGGCGAGGAGGCGGCGGGTGGCGGAGATGAGCGTCGGGGAGGCGCGGGCGGTGCGCTTGGCGGCGATGAAACGGCCGGCGAAGACGCCGTCGGCGGGGGCGGAGACGTTGGAGGAGGGGTCGGCGTGGACGTAGACGTTGAAGAGGCGGCGGTGGCGCGGGGACCCGGAGAAGAAGCGCTGCCAGAGAGGGGCGAAGTGGAGAGGGGTGTTGGTGAGGAAGAGGAAGGCGATCTTGGGGCGGCGGGAGGCGGAGGAGAGGCGGGAGGGGGAGGTCGGGGAGGAGGCGCGGCGGAGGAGGGAGAGGTCGTCGCTCTCGTCGGAGGGGGAGATGGGGAGGGGGAGCGGCGGGCGGGGCCGAGGAGGCGGGGCCCGAGGAAGAAGAGGAGGGAGAGGGAGAGGAGGAGGGTGAGGGAGAGAATGTATGGAGATCTGTACATTTAGAAGATCCCGATCAATGCCGAACAAGATGCAGATGATGACGACGACGGCGACGGCGACGATGAAGAGAAATTGCAGAAGGAGATCCAAGATTGGTGGGGGTTAGGGTTTGGGTTTGGGTTTGGGTTTGGATTTGGGAGGGCATAGGGTGTAGAGATAGAAAGAGAGAGAGGTTTTGGTGGTGAAGATGGAGATGGTGGAGATCGGAGGAAGATGGAGGGAAGTGATGGCGATGGAGGTTGAGGGGTTGAGGGGTGGGTATGGAGGAGGGCCCTTCTTCTTCTTCTCTCTCTCTCTCTCTGACGGCGTGACGGAAGGGGTGATTCGGTTCTTTTTCTTTCTTTTCTTGGACTCTTTCTTTCTAATTTCTTTGCTTTATACTGCTCAGAATTCTCCTCCTCCTCCTCCATTCCCTCTGTAAAAAAGATCGCAATGCAATTTGCTTAAAAAAAGGAATCGCAAAGGCTGGATTTTCTAATCTCCTCATGATCATGAAGATAGATTTTTCGGGATAAATTCGTGATTACGTAACTGTGAAATTTGACCGCATTAATTTTGGTCGGGGTAGGGGGTGAGGGGAAATTGCCTCCGCTTACTGACAGATCGGACAGATCGGACAGATCTGGGAGGACACCCCGCGTGCGTGAAAAGGGGGTCAAGTGGCTGTCCTGTTGCGCTGCCCGTCCCCGCTTGGCTGCTGCTTCAGAGCGGGGGATATTAATAGGTAGCACGTAGCCCCGCGAAAGGAATCCGAAGATAAGGTCGTCGTGATCATGGACGAGCGCACGATCGAAGCCCGAACCCCATCATCGACCGCGACGGAGGAACGCGCATCATGTCGTTTTTTCTCTCTTTTTTTTCCAGGATAGAGAGAGGAGGGGGAGCGTTAGGAATTGGACGGACCCAAAAGTCACGACTCTAGGAAATTTCGATCCCTTCAGCAACCAAATAGATCCGAAAACAGCGACCACGTCTCAACGAGTACACGGGCGACTAAAAACCGAAGCTGGAAAAGGAAAAAGACGAGATGCATTCATGACGGTACTAGAGCTAGAGCTGCGGACGCCAAGAAGCCGAAGCAATCTCTTCTGCTCTGCCACTTTTGGAGAAAAAAAAAGCCTTGACAAGTCACGGGAGAGGAAGGTGTGCGTGCTCGAAAGCAATTGCTTGCGTCTGTTGCAATTCGGGCATTATGTGCAAAGCCTCAAAGTGAAATGAGGTTGGACCTTTTGTTCTTCATAATTCGAGAGGTTACCAATCAGTTCGCCTCGGAAACACGTCTTGCCGGTGGATCCGATTTTCTCGATGCAGCAGTTCTGCTGGGGTTTTTAGCAGTTGGTGCCCCGACCGTCGATCCTGATAAAATCAAGTTAACTGAAAGATGAGCTTAATTCCCGATGATGTTCTGTGATAACAGGAATACGAGTTTATAAGCAAGACTGGCTACCGGGCACATTAGACATGCGAACACAGCGTTATAAGTAGAGGATGTGCGCTGCAAGCCTGACGTTTATAAGCGGAAATTTTTTTAACAACCGCGGCGGTTGTTCAGTGCAATTCATACATCCCTCTATTCGCATGAACATGTCTGTGTGCGGATCTGTGATAGAGACAGAGGGAGAAAGGGAGTTTACCAGAATTAGGCAGAGAGAATCGCTTCTTTGCCTGTTTATCAGATGGCACTGATCTCTCTTTAGGATTACTTTGCGATCTGGAACTACGACCAAGCCTGGCTTGGGCCAATTGAATTCCCTCATTGACAAGATTTGACTCTGGCTTGGAAGGGACTGCCTGATCAGAGGGCATCGTAGTCAATGATTTACTAGGTGAAGAGCCAACATCATTAGTCTGAGAAGACCCTCTTTTCTGATTGCAAAGATTTGTTGAACCCGGTTTCTTGCTGGCAGACTTCGACTGGGCTCTAGTGTCATCCGCACTCTGTGCCGAGCCACTTTCTTGAATTGTCAGTCCATCACCGATATTAATGTCAAGAAATCGGTTCTCCCATGGACGAACTGCCATCCATCTCTCCAACCAGGTCCATCCCCAGCTGCTTTTGTCAGGTTCAAACCCTGTAGGTGCTGCCAGCTGTTTTGATCCTGCTTGCCACTGCATGAAGAAAAAAAAAAGGCCAATGTGAAGTAAAAACAAGGAGATTGTAATTGCCACTGCATAGTACTATAAGATAGTTTTAGGCTCATGAAACTCAGTGCTAGATTGCGATTGTATTTTGATTGTAGTAATGGTCTCAGGCTCTAACCATGCAAAAAATGACACGGCATAGTCAAGAAAAGATGGCAATCGTGCATAAAGTCCACTTCCCTAAGCACATATTATAGAATCTGCTTAGTTTACAGTAAATTGTCAGTAAGAAAATGGGTAGTTATGTATTCATGCACCTTGTAAGACAAAGTTAATTTTGTTCATTTCACATATAGTGTGCAACTTAGTGATGCGAGCATACATTTTAAGGCATACACAATGCTGGTGCACTTCATTGTTTGACGATGCAAATGTTAAGCTAACCAGAGAAGATGCATCCTGTACCACATTCATGTGGAGACTAATTGATACTGCAAATTTTTGCATTGAAAGTTGAAACTACTATAAACTACGAAGAACACATCCATTTTAGTTGAAGGCTGAACTGTAAGGTATTGAATTTAATTGGGCTCTTAGGTTAATTATTCCATCTCAAATTTACCTTTCTGTTGAGTCCATACACTTAAATTGGCAAGCCTAAGACGGAGTTTAAAATCTGATGTGCTCTAGTCAAACTGAGTTTAAAATCTGACATCACCCTAGAAGATGGAGGAAAAGCATAGTTCACAGACATATCCATGGTAATATCAAATATAGCTTACCTGATGAGCTAAGGAATAAGCCATGGCTCTTTCGCGCTTAGCTGCAGCTTCCTGCCTCTTCACTAACTTGGCTTGAATTTCTTCTGCAGATCCTATGCGGTCACACCAACCTTCCTGCTAAAATGCGAGAAACAAAAACACTCATTAAAACTAGCGCATGACCATGTAAATAGTTATTCCTATGTTCATGTGGCAGAATTTTGTTCATCATTTAACAATTTAACACTGAGACCATAATTAGAGGCATCGTGTTCTCAAAAAAGATGGAACCGCCAGTGAAGATGAGGAAATAAAATTAACATGAAGCACCTTAAACATTTCAAAATATATAAACATTTCATGATTTTTATATATTATGTTTTTCATTTTCATTGCTAGGAGGGAAAGTCATTAAGTAGAAGTTCTAAAATTTCATCCCTCCCAAACGGTTTCAACCACTATTGATGCTGTCCAGGACCTAGATCCAGTGGCATCCATTCAACATGTGGAGAGTGTGACTGCCTCCTTAAGACAGCAAATAAAGTGAAATAATCGGAACCATCTAAAGAAAATCTGATAAGTTGTTATCTCCCATCAGTTACTGTGGTAGTTGCATCAAACTAATTTAAGAAATCACAATACTTGAATGATTTCCTTTGCTGCATATGTGGTCCCTCTGTGGTTAAGCATGATGTTCTGTAATCATTATAATTTCTAAATGGATTAACACAAGTACTAGACCTTGAAGATGCGGCTTTGAAGATGCGGCTTTGTACAGCTGACATTCAACTGGTAATATATTTGTATCATTGATATACATAAAGAAAAAACGAAAGTTCCTCGTCTATGATGAATGAGGTGGAAGAAAATGCAGACCCTTCAATATGAGAATTGCAATAAAAGCAGCATACTTCAATCTGCCGAACTTGAGCCTCCTTTGCAGTTTGTTGCTTAAATTTCTGTTCTGCTGTTTGACTTTCCAATGCTAGTCGCACCCGCCTTGCCCGTACATGGGCTTGAACTCTTACTAAAGCTTGCATGCAACGCAGTGTCATTGCAGCTTGCTTTCTCACAGAATGACCTCTGATAAGGGCCTGAAGCCTCACCAACCCTTTCAAAGCACTTAAAGCTCTTCTTGCCTGGTGCAGAAGCCATGAAACTGACCAATGAGACTAAGTTGAGTGAGATACAACCATAACTCTGCCAATACTTTCAGTTCATTAAAAGCTCTTGGTAAAACATCTATTTGACAGCCATTTTTACAAGTTCCCATTGACATCCAGATCGATTAAATTGGCTTGTTGTTAAGTTTCGTAGAAAGAGAATGATGTGACTGACTAGGATACTCTGCAGTAGCAGCTGGTGATCATTAAGAAAAACCTTATGGAAAAAGAGATATTTGTAAGTAGAGGTACCTTCATATGCTCTGTTAGATATCATGATACCAATTTATGCTGTTTCAAAAGATTGTAAGAGAAATGCCCTCTAGAATTTTAACTCAGATACTGAATACATTTACTGGTGAAGAAATTGTCATGTCATGATGACCATTTCATTAATATGTTGAACCCATGAAATACTTATCCAGCACAACATTGCTGACCACTTACAAGACAAATCCATAACATGCTCTCAATTCACTGTTTGCCATGATCATTCCACATGAACTTTCATTCACTTGAAATGCCTTGACATTTCCATACTATTCCTTGGCTGTCAATTAAATATATGACAAGTGGGAAAATGAAATTGATATAATAACTGAGCAGAACAAAGGAGCTTCATTAACTTCCTAAAGCGACTTCTTTTGACCTGACTGAGCATGCCGTCAATCATCTTGGGAATTACTAAAATCTTCTATTCAAGAGACTCTCATCAGGTCAATAAAGACTGAAGATCATATGTAGATCGAACTGGCTGCAAAAATCAATACCAGGAAACCCCGGAAAGCTGTTTGGATGCGCGTTGCAGCCAACTCTTCTCTTAAAATTTGCTGGTGATGATCAGTTTTCTGTACATCAAAGCAGGTGGAAAGACTACAAGCAGGATCAGGGATGAAATGTTCATTTGCATCCCCAACATGAGAAGCATAATTGCAATTAAGCTGGTCGTGGATGTTTTCGGTCTCTGTACCAACTGAACAGTTAGCAGAGCGCAGAGACTTGGAATGTGATTGGCTACCATTTGCCTTCTGTAAAGGGTACAAAATCATGCTGTAGTTATTAAGAGGCTGAAATTCAAAAACCCTACAAAGATCATAAAAGGAGTGATATTTGAGCTAGGACAACATGACTTCAAAGAAAAGAAGAGATTATTGTTTAGCATGTGAATATCATGCAGTCATAGTCTGTCTTTAGGCAATACTCGTCCAGAGGTTTACTTCATATTTTGCCGACTTGAACAGTATCTTCTCAGTATTCAGACCTTTCCACTTTGACAAAGGTCTGGATAACTTATTGACTTCGCAGGGCACCACACATCCTACATAAAATTCAGTGAAAGAGGAGTCCCTCCAGGAAAAGCTCTACATTTCATTTTGTGGCTCTGTTGAAGGGTGTTACAAGGTACTACCCATACTTCGCTCATTCCCCCATAATGAGACTGTTTCACATCAAATTGGCTTAGTCAGGAGCCCCTAGCCCACCATGCTCGCAATGATGCACATACAAACTTCAACAATAGGGTAGCACGAACCCAGCCTTATACCCACCTCTTCATCCTTATTTGAAGGTGATTTTTGTGATTTTTTCAAACCAACTAAGGCTTTGATCCATTTCCCAGAGACGCCCATTCTGCCTGTTGGATCGTGTCAATCAATAGAACCTGCCAGTAAAGATGGTTGTGACCATTGCTACCATGTTTTTGCACCTCATAGTAGAAACAAAGGGCGGAAGGAATTAAAAAAAAAAAATCCAAAAGAAAGTTGTTATTTCTTGAACTGCACACAAATTGCTACCAATTTCAGGCCATGAACATTTTGCAGCGATCATGAGCCGACTTTTACAAGTTGGTAAATTGTTTTACAAGTCCAAGCTGGCATTACCTCTTAAGGCAAATCCACCGTCCTTTCCTGGAAGTTAAATTACAGCAACTTCAGTATTGCAATCAACAGCCTCTCATTGTCGGAACATTTACAAATACTCCTGACCTGAAGCAGGAGCATAGAAAAATCAGGATGGCTTTGCAGATTGAATGTCATCTCAACAGTGTCCAATTCTCATCTAGCTCTACCACAAGCAAAAAAATAAACTGGTCCTCATCCGATGAAAATAGCTGATAGGCTGCATCTGCATAAACTACAGAGCACACTTCCAATTGCTCGATCCAAGTAATGCTAAGAAAATAGTTGCAGAGGAGGACACGAACAGCATGCGCTATGAAATCAACACTCACCGCAGAACTGTCAGATCCATCAAAACGATCAATTACAATGCACAAACAATAGGGATCGACAAACCGATTATGAACTGCAGTGCAGCAAATACAATGCTGCACAGGCTGCTGCACAACCACCGTCCTCACAGTCCTCTCACATGTACATAAGACCACAAGGACTCGATTGGCACAGGGAGAAATTTCCACTCCATGATCAAAACGAGGTTAATATAAAAGCCATCAAGAAGCAGCTAGCCCACCACATGCAAGTAGACCCCAAAAAAAAAAAAAGCCAGCATTCATCAGCGGCAACCGAAACAACATACTCCCGCTCGCTCTCCCTGCTAGGTTTATATATCCCACAAAAGGAAAGAATGTAAATGAAGCAAGCTGAATCCTAACAACTCAACACAAATGCCACACGGAGAACGAGTGCTGAAAGAAAATAAAGACATCATCAAGCACAGAGAGCTCACGAAGCTCAATTCTCCCGAATCAAAGCCGACGATTGCCAGCAACGAGCACAAGAGCGCATCGCCGATACCCTTCTTCGTCCTCCATCTTCCCAATCGATTACGAGGCGAAGGAATCTCTCTCTCTCTCTCTCTCTCTGTGGGGAAGGGTTTATCGAACCAAGGAAAAGTAAAATTCAATTTTCAAGGCGATATCGGTGTGTGCGTCTCTCTCTGGGGATTATGTGAGAAGGTGGAGGTGATGGAATTAAAGAAGGAGCGAGGACAAAGGACAAAAGAAACCGATGATGAAAAATGGGTAAGTAGCGTCGGCGACGTCGACTTGCTGTCGGGTGGACATGCAACAAAACAACAAAACTAGTCAATTGCATGTTGTATGATTAAGATTCCTTCCTAAGCATCGGATGCTCTCCTTTGTCTAAATAAGCAATTTCATCCGTCATCCCCAAAAAGATTAAAAAAAAAAAAAAAAACGTATGTTTTTTAATGGATAAATTTAACTGGGTATAGGATCTACAGAATCGATTGGACTACAAAAAGAAATAGTCATAAAAAATCCATAGTCATAAAAAATCCTTCTTTCGGTGCCGTAAAAGTGAACGATTCCATTGTGTTTTCACATTATAGAACCGGTGAATTGCAAGTCGCATTTGATAGTGAAGAGCAGGGTAGATGCTTCAGAGGGACACCTTGGGTTTTGGCGTTTCAAAGGCACTTATTCAAGTGCTAGAGCCTTTCATTATCTGCTATAACCTGCGTTACATAAGATACCCAGCACTATGCCCTCGCATGTGTTTTATCATCTGATTCTCAAATGAAAAGAAATTAAAGGGGAAAAACGAAAGAAGGGAAGATACAGCTATAGAGATTATAGGCATGAATTTACACAGCCAATAAAATAGTATAAACGAATGGCTTCAAGGACTAACTGACTGGATTATCTATCTTCTTCTGGAGATACCGAAACAGTCTAGCAGCCGACAGCACCGGTTTGTCCCTCGATTTGATACATAATCTCGCTACCTCCAGGAGATTTCTTAGCTCCCTCGAATCATAGTCATTTCCAAGATCTGGGTCTATCAGCTTATAAATGGAGCTACCCAAATGATATTCTTGAACCCACTGGATCAGATTGGCGCCTCCCTCTTCTGATGATTGCCCAGTGATGAGCTCCAGCATCAGCACGCCGAGCTGGAAAATGATGTTTCTGGATTCTGCCTCAATACAATCTGCAACGAGAATGAGGGATTTTCGAAAAATATTAATCGAAGGGAATAAGATGCACATTCATATCATTGCAAAGACAACATGTATGGTGACGACAGATCACCTTTTGGATGAGTAGTTCCTGTGTGATTCCCAGAATAACCAAGAAAACCAACGTCTGATAGCTGAGGTAATCAAGGAAAATGTCATTTTTGCTTTTGACTACGCGGCAACAGTGTATCGATTTGATTGAATTCCAAAAACTTGTGAATTGAGATTAACTCTAGTCTGATTCAGAAAAGGCAAAGAAGATGCTGGACTAATGCTATGAAAGAAATGAAACAAATTCCCTACCTTGGCAATGAAGTTCTCATCCAACATGACATTGCTTGAGTTGACAGATACATGATATACTGGGGGATCATTAAATAGGAGCAAATATTCCTGCAGACAGATTGAGCCTCTGTCAACTTGAAATCAGACTTTCCGTGAAAAAACAAACTACTATCTTGTGTACGCATAAGATGGAGCTAGTTTCCTCCCAGCAAATTCAGCATGACAGAAGGATTGGCCTAATACATCTTGTAGTGCTAAGACTTGTAAGTCATTTGATTCAACAGATAAAAGCATGCAGACCAAAAGCTTGATAATGTCAATATGTCCATTCATGTTTTTGCGATCATCCAGGATTACGATACTTTTACCAAGGACAAGTTCTAAACATATGGTCGATGTCTCGGGTCATCTAGTAACTAGCTCTCCAGCGAGATTCACGTAAGGTTTTTGATCATGTCTACCATAGACCATTCCAGATTGCAGGGTACACTAATTGAGCAGTTTCGTATTTTAGGAAAGCCTCCCAATTTGATTTGTCTCTGTTCCCACATAAGAAATGAAAATTAAAGTTAAAAGCTACAATAGTTCCTTGACTTACCAATGCAGCAGCTACACCATTGGCTATCTGTAATCTCGTTCTCCAATTCAAAGGAGTCCTAAGAGGATCTGCTAAGAGCACCCCTCTTTAGACCAAATTTTATCAAGCCAATACATAGAAAATGTTTTAACTGACAATTACCATTGAGATGATCCTTCAAGCTTCCATTCTCGACATTGTCAAACACTAACAAACTGCAAGGTGTAGAACCATTTGTCATCCAATCGTGAGAATTCCAGCTAAACAGAGAGGGTTCAATTTCTCATTAAGTAGAAGATAAACCACTATGTAGAATAGTTATTGTTTTTCTCCAAATCACAGGAAAAGGGATACTTGCTCAATTAAGGTACATTGGATGAACAAGCAAGATGACCAACAGGAGAGAAATTTAAAAAAAGCAGTTGCCCACATTCAAAGACAAAATCTTGTAATGAAATACATCGCAAAGGTTTTCAAAATTCGCCTGAATGATGAGGGTCATACCTCTTTTGCCCCATACAGAACCCTCTAAGTGCAAGGAGGTGGCGGTGATGCAAACGGCCTAAGAGCTGCACTTCTCTGTAGAAGACCTCATTACTCTGATCAAATTCCTTAACCTCCTTAACCAAAGCAAGCCCAGCATCATCGAAGTTGGCTCTGTAAGCCGCCCCATGAGCATCGCTATAGATGATCCTGCAAAAACTGCCCGTTGCCTTCTTTATGTCCTTGTATGAGAAGTGCCTCACAAAAGAAACTGGACCTGTAAGTATAAGATGGCAACGACAACGTGCACAGAGATAGTAAGAAGGACTTCTCCAGGCAAACTGCAGGTGAAGAAGCCTGAACCAGTGATCATTTCAATGAAACCATCGCCACACAACACAGGTTGAAAAAGTTTCGTAGGTAAAGCGTTTCCTATTTTCACTCGAACATAGTCACAAGGAAAAGAATTGGCACATATTTCGACCTTTATGGAAGCGATCAAATTCAAGTACTCGAAAGCGACACGAAGGACAACCATCGTAATTAACACGAAGAGAACTAACAAACAGCTCGTATCGTCACGACGTCCGGACATCCAGATCCACATCGAACACCACATCACAAACCTTCACTGCTCTTCGAACTCTCACGAATTCCCGCACTAATAGTTCTCATCTCCCATCAGAGATTGGCGATTTCACGCTCAGTACTAACTAATCACGCGAATTATCCAAGAGGATCAGGCACGCGACACGCTCCGAACGCACAAATTCCGGGAAGCAGAGGCCACGAGCAGTCTCACCTCCGCTCGAATTGCTCGTCACTCGAACAACTCTCCAACGCGAGAACCACAACGGACTGCTCCCAAATCAGAAAACGTCACGCGACAGAATCAAGCGCGGCGAGCTCTTCAGTTCCGGATCGCGGAACACACACCACTCAGAGAGAGAGAGACAGAGAAGAGGGAGCACCGACCTGGCGGAGGAGGAGGGGGGCGGAAGCAGCCGTGGATCTTACGGATCAGGCGGTCGGCGCCGGAGCCGGCCGCCATGAGCTCGCGGCGATGTGGTGCCTCTGCCGGTCCGGAGGAGGAAGACGGGGGAGGGCGCAAAGGGTGGAACGGAACAAGTGGCAGCGAAGAAGGTTCTCCTTTCTCATTGCGTCGTCTCTTCTCTGGTCTTTTGCTTTAATCAAATCTTCGGGTCTTGCTTTAATCAAACGTCCCCCATGTTTTGTCCTTGTCACCGCCCTACTTTTTTTTTTTTTCATTGCGGGCGCGAATCTGCGAGAGAGCGAGAGAGCGAGTCCTTGCGCGAGAGTGCCCGGCTCGGTAAAAGAAGATGGGCGCCTCCCGTTTACCCCGGGTTCTATTTTGGTAAAAAAGAGGGGGAAAAAAAAGGCCCAGTTCTCAGTAAAAACTGACCAAATATTCCTGAGCTTGTTGGCAACTGTGAAAAAAGAAGAAGAAAGAATTGTCGCAGAAAAAAAAATGATGGTCAATTTCGTGAGTTACAAGAGATCTATCTCTGAGATTTTGCTTGATTCCATGAAGCATCGCATAATAATTAAATTAGATTCCGTCTCGCCTTTAAATATTCGATAGTAGAGTTTGTATACTTTTTATATACAAGTACAAGTGATGAAATGAATCTAGAACCCATATTTTAAGTCCTAATTAATGGTGTGGGTCGTAAATGAGTGGCTTTAGATTTTAAAGACAAGTTTGAATGGGTTTATTTGAGAACTTAATGAGTCTTATGGGTAATGGGTGAATTTGGGTTGAACCCTTTTTCGACTCTAACCACCTGTTTGACAAGTCCATATACATGTGATATAACTTTGTACATTGTGATTACCAATAAACAAAAGTTTAGATGGGCTTTTTCTTTGCTCTATAGCACTAGCAAGTGGCAACCGAAGTTGAGGATACATATGACGATCTTCATGAGAATAGCCAGAGTGATAATGTAAGGGGATGCCCCTACAGGAAGGGCACCGAATGAATGAGCGAAGGGTGACATGGGCTGAGGAAGATCCCGAGTCTTATTTAAGACAACTAGATTTGGGCTGGAATAGTGGCGCCCATCCCTAGCTAGTTCCAAAAAAAAATCTGCTCATGCTAGAGGGAGCATCCCCACTTAAAGTTCGGTCTGCTAGATCATGCAAATTCAAAGAAGTTATCACATATGAGCCATCCACAGGGAAACTTGCATGTGTGGTTTTGGCCGGACTCTCCTCAGATATCTAATAACTTGCTTCTGTTGGTCGAGCTCTCCTAACTATTGCCCATTTATTTTGGAATAATCTTTTTAGGAGGAACAATTTCACATATCTTTGCGTACTACTTCTATTGTTAAGTATGGCTGATATCATTCTGATGTGTTTTGATTATTCCGCACAAAAGAGTTCTGATGCTTCTGAATTCATTATATTAATTTGACTTTCTACTCTAGCGGTATGCTCTTTATGATCGCAGCTCATGATCTAATTGCATGTATTTAGCTATTGAACCCCAAAGCTTATGTTTTTATGTGATCGCAGCATCAAAAGGAAAGTCTGTATTTCCCATTCATAATATTTGATCTTAGGTGCATTTCCCGATCACATTTTATTGTTTGGGCACGACATGGCAACTACACATATCTATTAATATCTTTCCTCAAAATGTTGTTGTTAAATAATAATCTAACTATTTAGTAAACTATCAGATTGGACATTACTTAAACTTGTAGACCTCATTGGATTGGTTGTGATATTGATCTTATGGAAAACAAAATCAAAGAATATAGAGACTCTCTATCTAGTTGTCTATCCAGGCGATCAATCTCACACCTTGCGAACGAAGCGGGGTGGGCATGGTGGCACAGTCCCCCATTTCATGGGTTTCGATGGTCGAATATGATCAGTTTTAATTGATTCTCTTCTGGTTTAGTTCTTTTGGGACGGGCCTCCATTTCCTGTGCTCTCGTTATCCATCGGTCACGCTCCCTAGCCTAAGATCACTTGTTTTTCCTTCGTTCCTTTTCTCCACGGATGCAACATTCGAGTTTCGGCCGCTAAAAAGGATGAAATATAGAATCATCAAGCCAACTCAACTCGATAGCAAGTGTGACTCATTCTTGATGTTCTTCAAACGATATGAAGTAGCTTCTCTAATGATGATTCGTCTCGATGCTCATAGGTAATCTTCACAGCATATGGTTCGGTTTGTGCATCCGCAGATCACCAACTTGCAGACGTGGAGAGTCTCTAGGGTTTGGTTTGCTCTTGATGTCCTGCTTCCCGTTATCGGTCTTTGGCAAAGCCTCCGTAAATGTCCCAATCTTCAGTCATTCATACGTCATCCAGGACTATGAGATACCTCACAGAGCTTGAGAAATCACTTAGACTATTGGCTAACTCGATATCTGTTGATCTGTCAGCTGGTGCTGTTGATCTATCATAACATTCTCTGACAATTTGCCTTGCAGCCGGATTTGTTTGGGTCCATCAGCCTTGATTTAATGACCTTGTAATGGTGCTCTTGATCTATCATAAAATTCTCTTTGACATTACTCTTATAAGAAGTTCTCTTTGACGAATTTCCTATAAGAAGGTCCCGACAGTAGCACGCTCTGAACTGCTACTTCATAGAAAGAAAGAAGTTCGGCTAAAGTGTATTTCAATTTTACCATTTGCTTTCTAAAGTGTGTTTCACATTGATTACCAAATAATATTTGCATTAAAACAAAATCTTTAGAGGCAAAGTACTTTATCTAGATAAAATTCATTATGCCAAAACTCTCCCAAACACATGCTAAGTGGTTGAGGCGTTAGACCCTTCAAATTTTAATAATCATTAGATCACCGATATTCAATCTTGACCGCTAGATCTCTTAGCGTGAGCAAAGCTTGTAACTATATAAGAAAAAGATAATTATTAAAATGAGTGATTTTTTTCTACATAGTCATTAATTTAGAAATAGATTTTCCATTGATCATGATAAATTCAAAATATTTCAAAACACTAAATCCATCCGTACCTTGTTTGTTAGTATCGTATTTGGTCTTCAAGGCATTCCAAATTCGGAGTTGTGTAAGATTGGAAAATTTCATATAAATGATCTGGCAGAGCATTAAAATTCTTTCTCAGCAACTCATATCCATCATCATTTTTTGTCAAGATTATCACAAGTTATCATGCCACTTTTATTAATAAATTTCAAAATGTCATATCCAACGTGTTATAATTTATCATGCTACAAGAAAGATGACTCGAGCATATAAAGAGAAATGAAAGTCTCATCAATACTTACTTGTCAAGATTGCGAGCACTTAATGTAGCAACGGCCTCTATCTCCATTATAGTAATACCTCAAACGATGACCTAGAATGCTACAATAAAGATGACTGACAAACAAAACAAAAATATAAAGATTATGTATAGTTTGGATAACTCAATATCTCAATCTTTTTCATTCAATTTTTCTATGGATTTATGAAATTAAAACAACAAAGAATAGTAAAAACCTTCCACTCACGTGTTGTTTTGATATTAATTACTATGGTAATCGCATGTGGGATTTATTGGATCTTGCAATTAAATAAACCGAAAACGCTGAACAATAAGGAACATGAGAGATTTAGGAGGTTCGATCTAAGGGTCATTACTTACTCTATAGAGATAACTATGAGAATTAAATAATTACAATCGCTCACACGCTCAAGTGTTAGTCAAAACGTGGATGTTTATCTTCTCCAACAGAAAAAACAAATCCTCCGTGCGCAAGAGATAGAAGAAAATCAGCAACTTTTGTATTTTAAGACCAGTTCTCACCGTCAATTTGAATTAAATAAGAGAACATTGATATTGATTAATCGAAATCTAACCGAGATTTGCCTTGAAAGCCTAATTATCTTTACAATACGCATCCGTCTATATTAACAATTACTACCTCCTAAACTCAAGATTGTGTAGAAGTAACCACTGTTTTGGTAATGATCTTTTTCTATTTAGGCCGTTATATTAAACATTATTTTTTAACAAAAGTAAATAATTTGTTCCCTTTAAACTTTAATATAATGATTGTAGGAGTATTTGTGACAAGCACATTAGGCAGGTCCAGTGTTAACTTTTATTAGGTAGATTAAAAAACAATAGATTAACTTCGAATAAATTTTACAAAAACTAAACATTGCATGTTAATATGAAAAACTTGCCATCTTCAATATATATATAAATCAATGTCGACGATTTCTTTCAGTATTTACATCAAGCATATTAAGATAATAACTAACCTAACTATAAATGAGCTACCTTGGAATAAACATGGCTTTAATGTGCATAATGCTAAATCTATAATGGTGAACCATTGGGGTTTGCCCCAGTGGCCACCCTTCTAACATGAAATGAGGAGGTCGGAGTTCGAATCCTCACCTTCTCAGGAGGGTTGGGGTGTGGACGATGTAATTTTAAGAGTGGATTTCGACTCTCATGCTTTACAATGAGACAATGTAAAAGTTTGAGAGTGAGTATTATATGAGGAATAGAGTAGGACCGACAAAAAAAAATGGTGACATATTTATTGAATTAATTATAATTCACGTATCAATATTATGTGTACCTATGGTAATCAAGTTAAAAAAAAAGGTTGTAAGATGACATAAATACAAAGCGCATTTAAAATGAGACATGACAGTTCAATTTATTTATTAATGAAATCATTATATTTTTCCTCTTTTTTATTTTATTTTAAACAATAGGTGCCGAGTTCTCTTAAAAAATAAAATAACATTCCGAGTTAGGCTCTTTGTAAAAAAAGATAAACATGATTAATTGAAGGTTATTGTTGTAGATTTAATTTTTTTCTCGGTTTCTCCACTCTCCCGCATCCCCAGAACTTCACTTTTTCCCTTGTCAACTATTCATGGATTACTTTCACCGCCCTCTCTATCTGAGCCACCGATTTTTTTTTTTTGTGGGACGTAAGTATAGTGAAAAGATGTGTTATTGATATGAAGTTATTAATTGATTATTTGTTATGGATAACGTTACCACGTTATTAAATGATGATATTGTACACAAGACTAGAATTTGAAGACTATTAGTATCATTATTCCCTTAAAAAGACAATGTTACTGGTGGATAAACATTGTCACCCGCTACAATAGATGTTAGGGTCCAAGAGCAGCTCATCACTACTTCTTTGTTTACTCTTTTTTTCCTTTTTCTTGCAATCTTCATCTTGTTTTGATAAAGAATTATGTAATTTGAAGCGTTCCTTTTGTTTATTGAAACATTGCCTAGGAAAAGAGGATACACTTTGCATGTCGAAAGAAAAATAAGAAATATAAATGTGGTGGGAAAATAAATATGAAGTGTTGTCTATTTCGGAAAATAAACCCATACTCTCACTAACAAATTATAGGATTCAACTCATCGAAACACACGACAAAATATAAATTTAAATTAAAAAGTGTAAAATACCTTATTATTTAAGTGTTAAAGGTCAATTTACCTTTAAATTACAATTTCACGCATCATTCACTATAGTGTGGCTATCACTTGATTAAATGATATGTATGGATCCTTTTACAGATTTTATTCATGAAAGCTCGAAAAGGAAACTAACTTTTAAGATTTTTGCGAAAGGACTTGTTGAAAAAAGTAATCTAGATTGGGGTAATCCTAAGCCAAAAAGGTAAACCGAATTCTAAAAATTTGTCTTTCCTCGCATAAGAAAGGACCTTATTTGAGGAGTAAGTTCATCAAAGAAGTTGCACTAATGGCGAATTGGGAAGAACTCCAACGAGAGCTCCTAGAGCTCATCGCTCAACGGCTAGCCATAGAAGACTTTCTAGCCTTTGGAGCGGTATGCACCTCATGGAGGTCCGTCGCCACCAAGGAGATGTACGACGCGAAGTCGAGAGCCCCGTGGCTCGTGACTAGTACGTACAAACAAATGCCTGAATTATGCAGCCCCTCTAGAGGGAGAATTTACCCAGTGAAGTCGCCGGGAACTCGAGCCCAGACCTTGTCTCCACGGGGATGGATGCTCCTGTCAAACTGGGACCATGAATACCGTATCTTCAATCCGGTTTCGAGCGTCAGCATCGAACTCCCTGCCTTGGAGAAGCTTCTCCGCACGTCACGTCTCCACATGGAATTCGACAGGCTGATGCAGCGCATTTGCGTCTGCTTGAGAATCGACAGGATCGCGTTGTCCTCGAGCCCTTCTTTGTCCAGGAGCTACGCTGTCATGATCACTGTGAACTGGGATCTTGGACGAGGACGCCTTGCCTTCCACAGATCAGGAGAAGATGAGTGGACGGTAGTGAGTCGCCCGGCGGAGACAGGTCCTCATTGGCCCAAAGTCCTTCAACTGATTTATTACGATGGGCTATTCGTGGCCTTGGATGCGGAAAATCAGGAAAAAGTGCCAAAAAAGTCATAAACCTTTTGGCTTTGTGCGATTTAAACCTTTTTTTTTTTGTCTTGCGATTTAGTCTAAACCTTTTTACGTTGTCTTAATTCAGTCATTTCCGGCCAATTTTGGCCGGATTTTTTGACTGGACACCGGCCGGTTGACGTGGCCCAATCGGCGGCGCGTGTACAATTTTTAATAATATTTTAATATTTTTAAATATTTTAATATTTTTAAATATTTTTTTATTTTTATTTTTATTCTTTTTCTTTTATTCTTTTTTCTTTTTTTCCTTCTCATCTTCTTCCTCCAGCCGGTCGCCGGAGCTCGGTGACCGGCCAGAGGCGACGGCCGGCGAGGTCGACCTCATCGGCCACCTCGCCGGTGGCCCCGAGGGCGGCCTCGCGCCGGGCGGGCGAGCAAGGCTCGACCTCGCCGGATCCGGCGAGGTCGAGCCTTGCTCGCCCGCCCGGCGCGAGGCCGCCCTCACGGCTGGGTGGTGAGGCTCGCCCTCGCCGGATCGGCGAGGGTCGAGCCTCGCCCATGGCCGGCGAGGGCGAGCCCCGCCAGCTCGGCGCGAGGCCAGCTGGACTCCTCCCCGGCTCCGTTCTCCGATCCCAATCTCGCCCTAGAAATTTCCTCCCTCCTCCGCTCGCCGTCGTCGTCGTCTCTAGGGTTTATGGGAGCTCGGGGTGTCTTCGGTTGCACGGCTCGGCCCCGGATTTTCGCTGTTTCTCCGCGGCGGCGATTCGTCGGGGGTGGGGGTTTTGTGATTCCTGGGTTCTTCGAGGCAGCTGGCCTTGCGCCAAGGCGGCGGGGCTCGCCCTCGCCGGCCATGGGCGAGGCTCGACCCTCGCCGGCCATGGGCGAGGCTCGACCCTCGCCGGATTCGGCGAGGCCGAGCCTCGCCAGCCCGGAGCGAGGCCCCTCGCGGCTGGGTGGCGAGCCGGATCGGCGAGGTCGAGCCTCGCCGGCCATGGGCGAGGCTCGATCCTCGCCGATCCGGCGAGGGCGAGCCTCGCGGCCACCGGCGAGGTGGTCGGCGAGGTTGACCTCGCCGGCCGTCGCCTCTGCGGTCGCCCGGCTCCGGCGACCGGCTGGAGGAAGAAGATGAGAAAATAAAAAGAAAAAGAAAAAAAGAAAGGAATAAAAATAAAAATAAAAATAAAAAGAGAAAAAATAAAATAAAAATAAAAAATATTTAAAAATATTAAAATATTATTAAAAATTATACACGCCAGCGCCGATCAGGCCACGTCAGCCGCCCGGCGTCCAGTCAGCAAAATCCGGCCAAAATTGGCCGGAAAGGACTGAATTGGCACAACGTAAAAATGTTTAGGACTAAATCGGCACAAATCGGCACCACGTCAGCCGTAACGACTCTCAACGAGAGAGAGACGCATGGAATCGCGACTAGTTCTAGGGCAGAACTTCAACGGTTGGCCGTATCTCGTCGAATGTTCGGGTTCATTGCTGGTGGCTTGGAAGACAAGGGGTGGCAAGGGGAATAGATTCCGAGTTTTCGAAGTGGATTTGGAGAAGGGAACTCAGGAAGAGGTCAAGAGCTTGGGGAACGCATCTCTCTTCTTGAATGACAACTCTTCCTTCTCCATGGAGTTTAACGCTGGCTCTTGTCTTCCCGGAATCAAGCCAAACCACGTCTATTACGTAGAAGAGAAGAAGGAGAAGATTTACAGCATGGATTACGGAAGCGTCGAGACATTCTCCGATGCAACTGATCACGGTCGTGCAGGCCAATGGTGCCGTCATGAACGCCAATGGTTCCAACCTGATTTCTGAATTTTTTCCCTCTTCAAGATTATAAGCTTCAGGTACCATGTCATTGGATTATATTACGGAACATTCTGTTTTTCTTTTCTAATTTTTTGCGTATCTCTTATTATCGATTAGGATTTAGTTTTCACTTTTAATTAGCATAATATTTGGTGTATCTCTTAGAATTAGCTTGGGTATTGCGAAGATCTTTTCCTCTCTTTTCTGTTAAGCAATATGTTGCACAAATATATGTATGCAATACAAGTGAATTACAATTTATTTCATGGTACTAGAGCTAGACATCCCGAATTCAAATTTTTCCAGGTCCCATTTGTTTCCTTAATTAAATATGTTCATGCTTAGTACTAGGCAAAAAGACCATATTAAGCATGAGGGGGAGTGTTGAAATACTTAAATATTAAACCATATCTTCTTTCAATAGCTTAAGCTTTTAGAAATTAATAATGGTCTCACAAAATCTCACATAAGGTGCGTTTAGTAATGTTTTTGTTCAAAAATTGTTTTTAGGAACAAAAATAGAAAAAACTATTTCTGTTCCGGGGAACAATTTTTAAACAAGAACATGTTTGGTAACTGCACAAAATTTATGTTCCTGATATAAAAAAGAACAGAAACACGTTTAATAAACTTGTATAATTTTTTTGTTTCTTTTAATTTTTAAATATTTTTATTATATTTTTCCTTTTTTCTTTTTCTCTTTGGCCTGGCGGCCGGGCCGGGCAACATTCGGCGAGCTTGCTGGAGCCTCGCCAGGCCACCGGCGAGGCTCGGCCTCGCCGGTGGCCTGGCGAGATCGCCGTTGGCTAGGCGAGCCTCCGATGAGCTCGGCCTCGCGTTGGCCGACAATGCTCTGCCCTCAACGGCCGGTCGCCGGCCATAGAAAAAAGAAGAAGAAAAAGGAGGAAAAAAACAAACAAGTTTGTGTTTTTGTTCTTTTATTTCTTCAAAAAGTGTTACCGGGAACAAGAAACATGTATAAACAAACGCGTTTCTGTTCTTTTTTTGTTCCCCAGAACAAAAGAATAGAATTTTTTGTTCCGGGGAACAGAAATTTTTGTTCTAGGGAACAAAAACAAAAATAAACAAATAGGCCCATAGTATTAGAGTTTATAAACAATTTACTAAGCCTCACATCGCATTTTTAGCTATTGTGAATTAAAAGAAGAATCTACAATTCATGCGAAAAGATGTGCACAATTGGCTTAGGGTGCGTTTGTTTGTATTTCTGTTCAAAAATTGTTCCGGGGAACGAGAAATAGATAAAACTATTTCTGTTAGGAAACAATTTTTGACCAGAAAAACCTGTTTGTAAACTTGTTCCGGGAATAAAAAAAAAAAGAATAGAAATACGTTTTATAAATTTGTGTTTTTTTTTTTTATTTCTTTTAATTTTTTAATATTTTTATTTTATTTTTCTTCTTTTGGCCGGTCGCCGGCCTCAGCCATGGTCGGTGACCAGCCGACGAGGGCCGGCGGCCTCGCCTTGGCTGGGCGAGCTTGGCTGCCGGATCTTTGGCGAGCTCGAGCTCGCCGAGCCTTGCCCCGCGCCGGCGACGCTCCGGCGAGGTTGCCGGCCCTCGACGGCCGATCGCCGGTCATGGCCGAGGCCGGCGACCGGCCAAAGAAAAAAGAAGAAGAAAAGAAAAAGAAAAGAAAGAAGTGTTTTTCCAAATTGTTTCAGAAACAAGAAACAAGTTTTTTTTGTTTTTTGTTTCTGTTCTACATTTGTTCCGGGAACAAAAAAACAGATTTGGAACAAAAACGCAAACAAACGCGTTTATTCTTTTTTTTTTTGTTCCTAGGAACAAAAAAACATAAAATCTGTTCATGAACAAAAAATAAAAACACAACCATGCACGCCCTTAGTAACCACCTATCTAGATTTCAATTTTTGAAAATTTAAGTAGGGGAAATGAACATGAATTTAAATATTAAGGATATGTGTTCATCAAAATTTAAAAGGAAATTTGTAAAGTAATTGCCTATGAAAATCAAATTTGAATTGTAAATAATGTCGGATGCCCTCTTTACTCTTTTTTATTTTTTTATCGGGGAGATGAGAGAAAGATATTTTGGTCATCTAGAAATTTGTTATATACAGTAGAGATAAATATAGATAGATAACGATAGATTAAGAGAACTTAGCAACGTGCGAAAAAAAACCGCACCATTTATCAAATTTTTCTGATTGAACATAGACAATTGGACAACATGGTACGGTAGTTTTTATTTTTTCTCATTTCTCCACTCTCCCGTATCTCCATAGCTTTTCTTTGTCCCTTATCAACTGTTGACGCATTACTTTCACCACTCTCTCCATCTAAACCACCGATTTTTTTTGTTTTTGGACGCAAGTATAGCGAAAAGATGTGTTATTGATACAAAGTTATTAATTAGTTATTTCTATGATGGTCACGTTAAACACAACATTGAAGGATGATATTGTACACGAGATTAGAATTTGAGGACTATTGATATCATTATTCCCTTAAAAAAAATCATGTCGCTAGTGAATAAACATCATCGACCCGCCACATCAGATGTTATGGTCCAACAACGGATCCTCATTACTTCTTTGTTTACCTCTTTTTGTGTGCAATCTTCATCTTGTCGTGATAAAGAATTATGAAACTTGAAGCCTTCCTTATGTTGAAACATTGCTGAGGACAAAAGAGAATACATATTGCATGTCAAAAGAAAAATAATAAATATAAATGCGGTGGGAAAAATACATCTGAAGCTTTGTCTATTTAGGAAACTAAACCAATACTTATATACAAAGTATAGGATTCAACTCATCCAAAGTTCGGAATACGACGAAGATCTGAGTTTAAATTTAAAAAGTGTAAAATACTTAAGAAATTAGTATTTAAGTGTTAAAGGTCAATTTAGCTTTAAATCACAATTTCATGCATCATTTGAAGAAAGCCGAAGGGACTTGTCGAAAGACGTAATTTAGATTAGGGTAAATCCTACACCGAAAAGATAACTGAATCCCCAAAAGTTAATCTTTCGTCGCATCAGAGAGGACCCGCCTCGTGTTTTGAGGAAGAAGTTCATCAGAGAGGTCGCACACCAGAAAAACGGATCATTCAATCTGCTAAGAAGTAATGGCGAATTGGGAAGAACTCCCACGAGAGCTCCTGAAGCTCATCCCTCAACGGCTAGCCATAGAAGACTTTCTAGCTTTTGGAGGGGTGTGCACCTCATGGCGGTCCGCCGCCATCAAGGAGACGTACGATGCGAAGTCGAAAGCCCGTGGCTCGTGACTTATGTGTACAACCAAGCACCTGAGTTCTGCAGCCCCTCTACAGGGAGAATCTACCGAGTGAAGTTGCCCGGACCTCAAGCCCAGACCTTGTCTTCACCTGGATGGATACTCGTGTCAAGCTTGGGCTGTGAAGGCTGTATTTTCAACCCGCTTTCGCGCATTAGCATCGAACTCCCCACCTTTGGAGAAGCTTCGCCACAAGTTGCGTCTCAGAGCGGGACTCAGCGGCCCGGTGCTGCACCTGTGCAGCCGCCTGAGAATCACCAAGAGTGCATTGTCCTCGAGCCCTTCTTTGTCCAGGAGCTACACAGTCAAGATCTCTATTAATTGGGAACTTCGACTACCAGGCCTTGCCTTCCTTAGATCAGGAGAAGATGCGTGGACGGTAGTGAGTCTGGCGACGCATCCACCTTGGTCTGACGTCCTTCAACTGATCTATTACGAAGGGCTATTTGCGGCCTTGGATGAGCATAATCATATAATGATTCTTGACGAGAGAGAGCGACGCATGGAATGGCGACTAGCCCTACGGCAGAATTTCCAAGGTCATCCGTACCTCGTTGAATGTTCGGGTTCATTGCTGGTGGCTTGGAAGACAAGGGGTGGCGAGGGGAATAGACTCCGCATTTTCGAAGTGGATTTGGAGAAGGGAACTCAGGAGGAGGTCAAGAGCTTGGGGAGCGCGTCTCTCTTCTTAAATGACAGCTCTTCCTTCTCGATGGAGTTCTGGGTCTTGCCTTCCCGGAATCAAGCCAAACCACGTCTATTACGTAGATGAGAAGAAGAAGAAGAAGAAGAGGAGGTACGGCATGGACGACGGGAAGGTTGAGACATACTTCGACGCAGCGAAGGTCGAGACATACTTCAATGCAACTAGTCACTGTTCTGCAGGTCAATGGTTCCAACCTGATTTTTGAATTATTTTCTCTATTTCTGTGTATAAAGATTTTGATGTCAAACCCAGGTCTAGTGGTGAGTGTAGGTTTATTTCAAGACGGTTTGTAGCGGATAGCAGCTACCTTTGTCTCGGAAACTGGGGTACTGGGCCACATGTGCAAAGCACAAGTCGACCGAGCAAGAACCCTTATAAGTTCCGGCACCTCATCTCAAATAGGGGAAGCTACTATACTTGCCCTTCCAGTAGGGCAAGTAATCACTTTCGAAAAAGTGACAGGGAGTCTACCTTCCCAATGGTTCCCAAGTATAAATTTTTCTTCCCTTCTAAGAGGGAGTACCCTTGAAATTTTACGTTCCAAAGTTCAAATGAAGCCTTTTAAGAGCTTGCTTAGGTTCAATCAACTACCTTTTACTTGCAATTATTCTAACAACTAGCATCAGCGAGAGGGGAATTCCAAGATACGCCAGTTTTGGGTACATGACTCATTGGAATAAAAGAAGAATCATGCGGAGAAATATGCATAATTGGCTTGGTAACCACCTGTCTAGATTTTAAATCTTGATATTTTAAGCGGGAGATAAGAATATGAATTTAAATGTTAAGGATATCCGCTCATCAAAATCTAAATAGAAGATCTGTAAAGTAATTGCCTATGGATATCAAATTCTAATTATAAATAAATGTCGACTGTCCTCTTTACTTTTTTATAGGGAGATAAGAAAAGGATATTCTGGTCATATGAAAAATTGTTATATATAGTACATATAAGAATAGATAAATAACACCAGATTAAGAGAACCTAACAACTTGTTGAAAAAAACGCACCATTTGTCAATTCTTTGGGCATTTACATCAACCATATTAAGATAATAACTAAGGGGGTGCATGACAACTAGGGGTGAGCGGTTCCAGGTTCCGGTTCGGTTCGTCCGGAACCCGGAACCTACCTCTGAGTCCTCAAAATGAGGAACCCGGAACCTACCGTGGCACTGAGAACCTACCCTGTCACAGGTTCCAGGGTCGGTTCCAGGTTCCAACAGGTTCTTTTTTTTTTTTTTTTTTTTTTTTTTTTGTTATTTTCAGATTTGAACTATAACATATGCGCACGTTACCCAAAAAAAAATATAACACGTCACCAAAAAAACTATAATGTACGCGCACGTTACCAAAAAAACTATAACGTACGCACATGTTACCAAAAAAAAAAAACTATAACATATGCGCATGTTACCAAAAAAAAAATATAACGTATGCGCACGTTAAAAAAACTATAACGTGCAAGCACGTTAAAAAAAAATATAACGTATGTGCATGTTACCAAAAACTATAATGTACGTGTATACTACACGGTAACTTCCCATTGACATGTTATCTTGATACATTAACTTCACACAGCACAACAATAATAGAATATAATTATAAATTTCAAAACAAATAGCAAACTACAAAGTAGAATTAAAACACCACTAGAACAAGAATGTCTAGAAGTACAAGTTTTGAAAAAATTTCGATTAAACCCTTAAATGAACTCAGAAAATTCTGAAATTTGGATACGTTGTATTTAAGACCTAGAGGTACAAGTTTCATGAAGAAATCGTAGTCCAATTCGTTCTGGATTAAAAGATAAAATCGATTTACTTTTCCTATTCTCTACTTGCACAGTTTTTGAAACATTTTTGGTTAAATAGGCAAATGAACTACAAAAATTACAAAATTTAAATATGTTGTAGGAAGACATGAATAGAGATATTTCATGCAGAACACATTTCCAAAAGAACCTCATAAAAAATGATATAGTCCACGCATTGCAACTTACAAGATCCGAACACATCGGATTGCACAGTTTTAGAAACATTTCCGATTAAATACCCAAATAACCTTAAAAAATTATGAAATTCGACTATGTGATAGCCAAGACCATAAGGTAGATACTTCATGAAAATATCGAAGTCAAATTCGTCCTAGATAATTAAATATGGACGGTTAAAATCCCTGTTCGTAGTACCGTAATTCCAGATCTAACCATCTCCAAAGGACCACGATTTCACCTACCTATTCTTGTTTTTTTCTCTAAATTTTTGATATGTTGTACCTCAGGATGTCCTTCACCTTTTGTTAAGAAACCGAAGTGAAGTCCATGCATTCATCAAGGGTCGGTCCCAAAATCTCCAGATCTAGTCTTTCCAAAGAATAACGATTTCACCCACTTATACTTGTTTGTTTTGTCCCAAATTTGAGTATGTTATACTCCAAGAAGTCCTTTACAACTTTCATTTAGAGGCCAAATCCAAACTTCAACTAGAACATCACATACAAGATACTAGAACATCCAAGGTCGAGCTTTTTCTGCCCTAAGTAACCGGTTCCGGTTCCGGTTCCGAGACCGGTTCCGGTTCCGGTTCCGAGACCGGTTCGGTTCCGGTTCGGTTCGGTTCGAGACCGGTTCGGTTCGGTTCCGCTTGGAACCGGGAACCGGAACCGGAATCCCGGTTCCCAGAAAAAGGAACCGGAACCGGAACCGGTCCCCTTGGAACCGGGAACCGAACCGGACCCTCCTCCGGTTCGGTTCCGGTTCCCGGTAACCCGGGAACCGTGCTCAGCCCTAATGACAACCACCTATTTCTGTTCCAAAAATAATTTTTTTATTCCAGACTTGTTTCTGGAATAGAAATCTATTTGATAAACCTATTCCATTTTTTTTATTTCTGAAATAGATTCTTGTTCCAGAAATAGGTTTTGAATAGAAATCAGAAGTAGAAATTTTTTACTTCTCTATTTCTGGAACAAAAATGAGAAATAAAAATTCTTCTCATCGTTCGTCAACCGGTCCTTCATTCGTCGCCGTCGACCACCAACCATCGGTCGCCCCCCACCACCGGTCGCCGGTCGCCGGCCGTGGCTGATCACAGGTCGCTGGCCGCCGGTCCACTGCTGTCCAAAAAGAAAAAAATTTATGTTGTTATCAAACGAATTTCTATTTTTAGAGTAGAAATTTTGTATCGTTATCAAACGGTTATTTTTGCTTAGAAACTCTTCTAGAAATAGAAATAGAAAAATCTGTTTCTCTTCCAGAACCTATTTCTAGAATAGAATGGTTATCATTTACCCCCTAAGTAACATAATTGCAAATGAGATGTGGGAATAAACATGGCTTCAATGCACATAAAGCTAAATCTATAATGGCGACCTATTTATTGAATTGATTATAATTCAAGTTTCAATATTATGTGTACTCGTGGAAGTTAAGGGCTTGTTTGGCAACGTGCCAAACAGTGCCTAATTCTGATTTTTTGTTCCCAGAATCAGTTTGGGATGATAATCACGTTTGGTAAAAATTTTGTTCCTGGGAATAGATTGGGAAGAGAATTGAGAATAAAAAAAATATGATTCTCCGTCCAAGAATCAAAAAAAGAATCAAAACAAGAAAAGTCTCATTCTTTCCTTCCGACATCCCGCGATTGTCGTCCACCACTGCTTGCCGCCGTTCGCCGCCGCCCGCTGCCGTCCGCCGCCGGTCGCCGGTCGCCATCCGCCGGTCCGGCGAGCTCACCAGAGGCTTGCCAGGCTAGGGCGAGGTCCGGCGAGCTCGCCGGTGGCCAGGCCAGCCTTGCCCAGCCCCGGCGAGGCTTGGGTGAGCCTCACCGGTGGCCAGGCGAGCCTCACCGGCGGTTGGGCGAGCCTCGCCTAGCCCCGTTGAGGCTTGGCCTCCCAGATCGGGCGAGGCTCGGCCTCGCCAAATCGGGTGAGGCCGAGCCTCGCCGTGGCCAGCGAGCCTCGCCCGGCCCGGTGAGGCTTGCCTAGCCCCGCCCGGCCACCGGCGAGGCCGAGCCTCTCCCGAGTGCCGCCGCGATGCTCCGTTGAGCGTCGCCGGCCCTCGTCTGGCCGGTCGCCGCCGGTTTGGGGACCGGCCAAATGAAGAAGAAGAAGAATAGGAAAAAAGGGAAAAAAGAAAAAAAAAAAAAAAGGAAAAAAAGTAAAAAAAAGTATTTAAAAGTATTTAAAAATTATTTAAAAATTAAAAGAAATTAATTTGGAACAGAATCAATTAGCATAGTATTAAACGCAATTCTATTCCGAGAATAAAAAATTTGGACATTATCAAAAGCGTTTTTTTACTCAGATCAGTTCCTGGGAACATAATAAAAAATAATCATTTCTAATCAGAATAAGCTCCCGGGAACAGAATCGTTACCAAACGCGCCCTAAAAAATAGGCTATAAGATGACATAAATTCAAAGTGCATTTAAATTGAGACTTGACAGTTCAATTTAATAAAATCATTATATCTTTCCTCTATTTTTATTTTAAACAATAGGTGGCGAGTTCTCTTAGAAAATAAAATAACATTCCGTGCTATGCCCTTTCTAAATAAAAATAAATTTAATGAACTGAAGGTTGTTGTTGTCTTTTTCATATTTTTCATAGTTCCTCCACTCTCCTGCATCTCCATGACTTTTCTCTTTTCCTTATCAACTATTGATGCATTACTTTCACCACTCTCTCTATCTAAACCACCAAATTTTCTTTTGGACGCAAGTATAATGAAAAGATATGTTATTGATAAAAAGTTATTTTTAAATTATTTGTACTAGGGGTTACGTTTTACATATCATTCAAGAACGATATTGTACAAAATACTAGAATTTGAGGACTATTAGTATCATTATTCCCTTAAAAAGATCATGTCACCTGTGGATAAACATCATCGCCCCACCCTAATAGATGTTAAGGTTCAAGTCCAACAAGCGGCTCATCACTACTTCTTTGTTACCATTTTTTGTTCTTTTTGAGATCTTCATCTTGTTTTGATAAAGAATTATGTAATTTGAAGCATTTCTTCTGTTTACCGAAGCATTGCCTAGGGAAAGAGGATACCCTTTGCATGTCGAAAGAAAAATAAGAAATATTAATGCGGTGAGAAAAATATATCTAAAGTTTTGTCTACTTAGGAAAATAAACCCATACTCGCTTACAAACTATAGTATTCAACTCATTGAAACACATGATGAAAATCTGAATTTAAATTTAAAAAGTGCAAAATACATTAAAAAAAACTTTTATCTAATTGTTGAAGGTCAATTTACCTCTAAATTATAATGTCACGCATCATTCACTATGGTGCAGTTATAACTCGATTAAATGACATGTGTGGATCTTTTTACGGATTTCCATCTATAGAAGCTTGAAAAAGAAACTAACTTTTAAGATTTGTTATATGATATACAAAGATTTGAATCGTAAAACATCAAACTAAGAGGCCGCTGTATATTGCCAGCCATAACAAAGGGATATGCATTCAAGAATATAAAAAGAAGCCATAAGATTTGCGAAGCGACTTGTTGAAAGAGGTAATTTGACTGGGGTAATCCTATGCCGAAAAGGTAACTGAATTCTTCAAAAATTCTCTTTCCTCGCATGAGAAACGACCCGCCTGAGGGATAAACTCCCCAAAGAAGTTGCACTTGATCATTCGATCTACGACGAAGTAATGGCGAATTGGGAAGAACTCCCACGAGAGCTCCTAGAGCTCATCGCTCAACGGCTAGCCATAGAAGACTTTCTAGCCTTTGGAGCGGTGTGGACCTCATGGCGGTCCGCCGCCACCAAGGAGATGTACGACGCGAAGTCGAAAGCCCCGTGGCTCGTGACTAGTACGTACAAACAAATGCCTGAATTCTGCAGCCCCTCTAGAGGGAGAATTTACCCAGTGAAGTCGCCGGGAACTCGAGCCCGGACCTTGTCTCCACGGGGATGGATGCTCCTGTCAAACTGGGACCTTGGATACCGTATATTCAATCTGGTTTCACGCGTCAGCATCGAACTCCCCGCCATGGATCGGCTCTTCAGCAGGTCGTTTCTCACTCTGGAACAGCAAGGACACAGGATCGACAAGATCGCGTTGTCCTCGAGCCCTTCTTTGTCCAGGAGCTACGCTGTCATGATCGCTTATCATTACGATTTTGGAGTACCATGGTTTGCCCTGCACAGATCAGGAGAAGATGCGTGGAGGGGAGTGAGCCCAGCGACGTTTCTTCGTCCGATCGAAGTCCTCCAGCTGATTTACTACGACGGGCTATTTGTGGCCTTGGATGCGGAAAATCATATAACGACTCTTAACGAGAGAGAGAGCCGCATGGAATCGCGACTAGTTCTAGGGCAGAAATTCAAAGGCCGGCCGTATCTCGTCGAATGTTCGGGCTCGTTGCTGGTGGCTTGGGAGACGAGGGGCGCCGAGGGGATTAGATTCCGAGTTTTCGAGGTGGATTTGGAGAAGGGGACTCAGGAAGAGGTCGAGAGCTTGGGGAAGGCGTCTCTCTTCTTGAACGACAACTCTTCCTTCTCCATGGAGTTCGACGCCACGTCTTGCGTCCCCGGATTCAAGCCGAACCATGTGTATTTCACAGATTACGCAGATGAGAAGAAGAAGAAAATTTACAGCATGGAAAACGGAAAGGTCGAGACATACTCCGATGCAACTGGTCTCCGTCATGCAGGTCAATGGTTCCAACCTGATTTCTGAATCTTTTTTTCCCTTTTCCTCTGCATAAAGTAAATAGGAGATTGTGAAGTAATTACCTATGGATATCAAATTTTAATCGCAACTAATGTCGGATGTCCTCTTTAAATTATTTATTTATTTATTATTATTATTATTATTTTATGGAGATGAGATAAGGATATTTTGATTGTTTGAAAATTTGTTATATATAGTAGAGATAAATATAGATAGATAACGATAGTCTATCAAATTTTTCAGATTGAACATAGATAATTGCACAGCATGGTACGATAGTGAGAAACATTTTGGTCGATTTAAATCGCCATTTGTCACACAAAATGCAAACTAATAGAAGGACCTAATCATCATTCCAAATCACAGTGATAAAAAGGCCCAATTAGTTTTGTTCAATTCGGAGACCTCTAGATATGATTCACAGATATCATAGCCTAATTTTGATATTAAAAATTTTGACCGGCGATAATTTCCTCAACCAACATCCAATCAACTCAATTTTCATTGCGTTGGAACGCTTGGGATCTCTTGTTTAATCCGAATGCATTGGAGTTGCATATTTTGAAAAGACAATATTGACACATGGCGGGGTGGAGCGGAGTCATTATTCACCCCACCATGTGATGATTTTTTTCTTGGTTGAATCTATGTGACCATTTTACTAGAAGACAAAGAAAACCGAAGAAAAATTGTAAAAGATCTATAAAAGTTATAACGAAAGGTAGAATAATGTAGCGAGGCAATTTTTTATGCGAAACTTGTGCACAATCAGAACTTATGGGCGTTTACATAGCAAAAATAACACAAATTTGGTTCTGATATAGAAAACAAGTTATTAAATTCGGCGTCAATGTATTATGTAGCATACGAAATAAAATATCACGATCCACATGTATAACTCAAGCACCACGGCGGTAAAAACAGAGTTACAAAAGATTCAAAACAAAAAGTGGCAACTTTATAATGGATTTCAGCCGAAATCATCTCCTTTTAATCAGCTTCAATGACCAGGTAATGTCGCAACTCTAATTCACTCTGTTATGAGGAATGTAAAACGGAGATGTCATCTTCCATTTTAGAATCTAAATCACCGATTTGCGATGACCTCTGGTGACTTTTGTATTGGTTCCACCCTTGCGATTTCTTTTCTGTTCACGTATTCCCCACACTTCGGTGGAGCTATGATCGCGAATGAAAGATGATGGACGGCCAGTGGCGGACGTCCAGTGGTGGTCCACTGGTGGAATAGAGGTGGTTGCCGATGGAGACGACCGGTGAGCAGTATGCATGGCGAAATTATAGACATACTGGTGTTTGTGTGAAGGGATCCTGTACACACAACTTGCAGAAAGAAGAAGAGCCGAGAATAGGAGATAATGAATTATGGCTTCGGCACTTGCTTGGGCTAATTATTATCGAGGTTGTGGTGGCATTGTACATAATTGCCAGGTCCATGGAGCCTGCACAGCTAAATTTCTTAGCAGTTCCGATTTTTTTGTTGTCGGGTTGATCAAGGATGCTGAAAGGACTTGGGTTCTCAGATCAGCCGGCAGTAAGCAATTCCAAAGATCCCTGGCCCTAATTAAGCGAAATTCATGGAGGAATACACTTCGAAAGAAATCCAGGGATACGAGCTGTCTCTGACTTATATGCCACCTCCTAGAGTTGCGCCTCTTGACCACGCGACAGCGCTAGATAGCCGCCTAATGTGAGAGAGCGATGCATTGATTGTTGCTTATGACCTTTTCTTGATCTCCAAGCACCTGTTCCCCGATCCTCATCCTTAGCTTCCAGGATCTTCAGAAGAGCAGACCATTCTGCCCAGAGAAGTTCCCGGGAAGATGCTTTCAAAGTGATTGAAATGGAACTCGGATAATCGGATTCATGTCTGACGAGCAGCACAGACTTGCTCTGATCTTCTTTTACATGGATTGGTGAAACCCGGGTATCCACCTCAAGCAGTTTCTTGCGAGCGAGGCTCTTGTTCAGTACATCTTTCCTTTCTTGGATGAAAGCCCCAGCCTCTGCCTGATCGTCTTGGTAGTCTTCTAGCTGTTTATGTATCCAATTTAGGAGGTGACCATTCTCCAGAGATCTACCTGCAAGAATGCTCTCGAAGTGATTAAAATAGAACTCAGATTCATGTATGACGCGCTCTTCAACAAAGCCGCGATTGTACAGCATTTCCGGGGTGGCGTTCTCCGATCGATCAGCTTTTCATCTACCTACCGCTGCTTTATTGGCTTCTGCCTGACTGATTTGTCTGGCTACTCTTCTGTGAGCGTGATAATAAGTCTGATCTAGATGGTTAGAGCGATCGGTCTTGAGGTATACGCGATTTATGTGCTTCTTCCATCTGACCGGACAACGCACTGGATGAGTAGGCAAGACTACGTAAGATAAGAAACGAGGGGGTTGATTTCTCGCCTTCATTCTTTGTCTGTCAACAAAAGGTGGACCCGTCAATGTCGCGCAATGCAACATGTTGTCCTCTCGCTTCAAGGATCGGAACATTGAGCGCCGTGGCCTCCTAAATTGGATACATAAACAACTTGAAGACTACCAAGACGATCAGGCCGAGGTCGAGGCTTTCATCCAAGAAAGGAAGATACACTAAACAAGAGCCTCGCTTGCAAGGAACTGCTTGAGGTGGATATCCAGGCTTCACCTATCGATGTAAAAGGAGATCGGAGCGCAGGCTCGCGCAATCGCCGCAGCCACTAGAGATGGCAAACCAAAACAAGCGGGAAGTGATGATAAGTGAGATGTGGATGGAGACTCTGTGTTACGCCGCCAGTCGTTGCTGGTAGAATCATCATGCTCAACAGCTTGGAAACGGAGGAGAGTTGTTCACTCATTTGTGGATTCTCATGATGCATCTCGTAGGAAAAAGTGCAAAAAATATTCTAAACTTATTGCAATAGTACCTATTTAGTACTAAACATTTCAATTGAACCAATTTAGTTTTAAATATTTTCATATTGGTATCAATTTAGTCTATCTCGCCAATATAGGCCGGAAATTGCTAACTTAGACATTGGCTATCCTACGTGGCACAGTTAGCGGTGATGTAACATTTTTTTTTTCTTTTTTCCTTTCCCTTTTCTTTTTGTCGGTGGTCGGCAATCACTAAATTTTACTTGGATATTTAATCAACCTATAACCAGTTAGTGTAATTTTAATTGCATGTTTAAATTGAGAAATCAAGTTGAAATTGATAAGGCTTGCGATAGCAAATTTAGTAATTTATCAGTTTCCCCAGAGTGGTTCACCTCTATGAAGATCGCGGCAACAGAGGGTCATCAATGAGAAAGAAAGTTGGATTTGTAGGTGTTAATGAAAGAAAGTTGGATTTGTAGGTGTTAATTCTCTTGGTAGCTTGAGGTATTTACTTGTTGAATTCATGGATACACACGGTGAACAGCGAACGAAGGTTCAAAAGGAGATGAAGAGCTTTGAGAGGCATTCGTAATCAGAAAGAGGAAGGACTGAAAAAGAAATAACAAGAATATAAAAAATGTAAAAATTATAATATGTAAACAAAGTCAACGCTGGTCAACGGTTATATACTGACATGGATTCTGATGTGGTGATATGGGGACGTGGTAGAGGTGACCTGACAGGCTGACGTGGCAAGCTGATGACAGTTAAACGGTGTCTTGTGGCACGTGGCTAACACGTGCAGACGACGTCACGTCTGCGACGGAGGAGCAGCTGGTGCGTGCCAAAGCAGGGCGGACATTGATCTTATGTGCAGGGGTGCGTGGAGCAGCGGACGATGACTCGGTGGCCGGGTACCGTCTCACCTAAGGACGGTAGTGCTGATGGTGGTGTTTATTTTCCTAAACAAGCACCTCAAGGCGTCGGAATAGCACTCAACAGCAGCGAGCTTGGCGGATTAGAGATGCGGCAGTGCGTGAGGCGGCTTCCAGCAGCCATTCGCGATGAAACGTCAGGATCCGGTTCTTCTGAGGACAGCGAGTTCAGTGGGGGTGTTCGTTTTCTAAAAGGAGCAGTGGAAGAATGTCGGACATCTATGAGAGGCTGAGGATTGGCGGGGAAACGTGGCCAAGGCAGGTGGCGTTGTTACGACCAGACTCAGATAGGCGTTTCTTCGTATGACAATAAGGCCAAGTAGAAAATTGTGACGAAAAAGATAACTTAATATCGTACTTTATTAAACGAAGAGCACATGATATCTAAAATAGCAAAATATCAGTTGCAATCAATCGGAACCAGTTAAAAGGAAATTATAGGGAATTTCCTGAATATAATCTCAAACAAATATTAAGAGCATTCCTAAACCCTAGGAACAAACAGCATGAGGTACTACTTTTAACGCCACAAGAGCGAAAAAGGAGCAGGGAAGATTTACAGTCTTGGGAACTATATGTTGGTGCTCGTTTGAGATTGTCAGTCCTTGGAAGCTGTGATCTTCACGGAAGGTACATGCGCAATTATGTACCAGTCCTCTCCCTGGCCTTCTCCGACCCTTCTTGTGAATTCCTCGGCCATATCTTTGAGTTCCAATTTGCGGAGAAATTCTAGGTGCCTCAATCCTTCTGGAATTGTTTGAAGAGCCGTGCATGCTCTGATTTCTAATTCCTCGAGGGCCCGCAGCGAGTCCATTCCTCTAGTTGCTTCAGCTTCCAGAGCTTCAGCACCCGAAGCAGTGGGAATCCACCTGGAGAGCAGACCATGAATTTCCTCTCGAATGCCGCGCTTAATAACCGAAGAATTTTCAGATTTGGAAGTTTCTCCAACATTTGCATGGGATCTTCTCTTGGTACGGACAATGACAAGGTCAGCTTGGTGAGTTTTTGGGGAAATTTATCTACCAAGATCGGATTGGTCGATCTTCCCAGCAAATATATGTTAGTGAGATCATCAAATCTGGATAAAGGCTCCAGAAATGGATCAGACGGTTTCACCGAGATATCAATCGAGATCAATCTCAACGACTCGAGTTGTTCAAGACTTAAAATCCACTTAGCTGTTGTCTTTTGTCGATCAGGGTATACCCGACATGTAAGCCCCAGCTTCCTAAGCTTTGTCAACCCGTCGAGGCTATTGGCCAATGGACTCTCCTCATCTACAAAAACGCCCCATAGCATTTGCAAGTTAGTCGAAGAGCTTGTGCCCCGAGGAGGCACGAATCTTGTTCTGTAACTCTCACTCACGTACAGGTGCCTTAGTGGCTGCATATTCCACAAGGAACTAGGAAGGCCACTTATGTAAGTGTGCTTAAGATCGAGAGTTTGCAAATTGACCAGCTTGTCTATGGATGACGGGAGGTTCTCCAGGTAAGTCCACCTTAGCCCCAGATATCTCAAGTGGATCAGTTTCCCCAGTGATCCTGGCAATTTAGGTCGAAACACCCTTTCTAGATCGAGTACTCGCATTCCTTGGAAGCACCCATATGTAATGCCTTTTTGAAGAAAATCTCCTATTTCTTTTCCAGGGGCAGTTCCTTCCCTTGAATCAAAGAAAATTAAAGTGTGGAGTTCTTTGTGATGAGAATGGAAGAATGAACTATTGGAGCTGTTGTTTCCATGAATGTGACTATAGCTATAGTCATCCTGATTAAGATGGTCTGCAAGTCGAGGGACCCGAGCCACACCGGAAGAGGAGCTAGCCTGGGGTCTATTTTGTGCTGGCAGGAAATTAGCCTTTTTTGCTCTCTGCACCCACGAATGCCTCAAAGCATCTTGCATCCTACATGATTTGACCCTCCCGTCGGGCTTCCACTTCACTACTTGGATCATCTTCTTTTCTATTAACTCGTACAAGTACCTCTCCGCAACGACTTCAGGAGATTCATAAGAACTCTTTTCTTTCAGGACCAATGCCTCTGCCACCCACAAAATAATCAACCTCCTCGCGGGGATTTCATAGTCTTTTTGGAAAATCCCAAAATAAAATAGGCATTGCTGAAGGTATGATGGCAAATGATTGGCAGCCTTTAATAAGGAACTGTATACAGATGTGTCGCGACCTATTTTTCGGGTGCACCACCTAAAACTAGGTTAATGGACTATTAAGTCTTTAAATTTAGCTCGGGCTCTCCCAAGCCCACACCAATTCGCGACTTAAGGTTCAAATATTTAATATGCAAGAGGTTATTAACTAGGAGTCGTCGGTAATTGGTTTATAGTAGGTCGATTAGACACTTAAGTAAAATAAAGGGAGATTTATTTTACTCCTACGAACCAGAGACTAAGGCTATGGGGACTTGGTTACACTAGAATTTTCTAGTGCCCTTTCGGTACCATTTTTTAATTTTCAAAATATTTTTTGCAAGCAGCTTGGATTTATTTTAAGCTAAATCATTATCATGCAAATGTAGTGACCACACAGTCTCATCTATTATTAAAACATTCAAATAAATAAATTGCATCACACAAAGCAAGCAATCATTTTTTTTTTGGATTTTCTTAAAAATTAGAATTCTATTATAAAATGCATTTTAAAACTAAATGACTTAATCTTATTAATGTGCAAATTCTAATTAAATGGGCCTATTATGCAAACTAGTTATTATGCACCTTATGACCTAACTTTACTAACAAATTCTAATTAAATTATCATATTATGCAAACTAATTAACATGCACCTAGATTTTTGTATTTTTGTATTTTTTAGTTTTTTAAAAGAAAAGTAATTATTAAATAAATATTAAATCTAAGCTATCAACAAAATAAAGGATTAAAATAATCGAAAAAATAACCTATTGTGTTACGAGGTCAAATTAACGATTATCTTAACCCTAATTATCACGACAAAGAGATCAAAATAATTAAAAATCTGATCCGAAGTCTTACGGATCAAATTAATAATTATAATGATTTAACAATTAAAATTCTACCAAAAAACCCAAAAATTAATATAATTAAAAAAATAATCCGATGTCTCTCGGATTAAATTAATAATTACAATAATTCTGGACGAAATCCCTATGGATAATGTCTAAACAATACAAATAATTTTTTAATATACCATGTTCTAACTTAAATAATAATAACAAAACTTAAAATATAAACAAATAAATGAAAAAAATAAATAAACCACCTAAGGCTCAAGAGAGGACAGTGGCGTCGACGGGGAAGCGGATCGCAAGCGGAGGCGGTGCGGTGGCGCGGCGAGGTCAGGAGCGGCGGGCTTCGGAGCTCCGGCGAGGGCTGGGCAGCAACAGGTCGCGGCAGCGTCGGGCTCCGAGCGGCGGAGCTACAAAAGCAACAAAGGCGGCGTCGGATTTAGGTGCTCGCGGCGTCGGTGTTGCTGGGCGGAGGTGCAGGCGCGCAACTGACAGTGGGCTCAGGCGGAGGGAGACGAGCGGCAGGCTTTGGAGCTCCGGCGTCGCGCTGGGCAGCAGCAGGTCGCGATGGCCGGCGCGGGTTCTCGGGCTGCTGCAGCGTCGCGGGGGGTCGTCGGGTGGTGTGCGCGAGTTGCTGCGGGTCGCAGGTTGCTGCGCGGCGAGGCTTGCGGGTGCTGGTGCGCGGAGGGAGCGGGGCGCGGCGATGAACTCAAGCTATCGACGAAGGGAGAGCAACGAACAGGTGAGCTACTTCGGAGTAGGCGTTCGTGGGTCACTAGCAGAGGCGGGAGCAGCAGATCTGGACAAAGACGGGGCCGGCGGCGCCGAGGGTTGAGGCGCGGTGCTACACGTCGAGGGGCAGAGCCGGCGGAATGACGATGGCGGAGGGGCAAACCGCGGGTTGAGCGGGCGCTTCGCAGGCGAAGGGGAAGCTCCGGTGGCAATGGGCGGCGGGCGTTCCGGCGTCGGGTTGCAGGCGGGGGCGCAGTCGTGAAGCTGCAGACGTCGGCTCGGTGCAACGATGGGCAAGAGCGTCGGCTAGGGCGCGGGTTGTTGCAGGTGGAGAACGGCGTGCGGCTTCGTGGAGAAGGAACCCACGAAGAAGAAGCACAGTGCACGTCTTTTTTTTTTTTTCTCTCTCACCTCACGTCACTCACGCCTCTCTCTGTCGCTGCACTCCCTGCCCTCACGGCTTTTCTCTCTTTCTCTCTTTTCTTTTTTTTGACTTTTTGACTTTTCCCTTCTCCGAAGCGTTTTCTTTTGTGTTGCTCCTTCCCTAAGAACGAATTCTCTCAATTTTTTTGAATATTCCTCGACCAAAGCCCCCCCTTTTTTCTCACGAATTTTTCTCTCGATTTTTCTTTTCTCTGAAAATTTTTCTGAATTTGCTCTCCCAGTTACAAAAAATGAAACTCTCTTTTATATTAATTCCGAACGGCCGCTTTAAATGGTATTTTCCGAGTTTCCATCTCCTGTCATATTAAATCAAAGCTGCAAATCAGAGCGTGATTTCTCAATCAACTCGATTTTGCTCCGATTTATTCCGTTTTATAAAAATTATTGCCCTTTGTTCACCTGATTTTTAATTGTTTCTGTATTTATCAAAATCTGAATATCCATCAGAATTCCAATTTTCCATGCATAATCAATCAAATCAATTTTCCCTATTTTTTCATTTTTTTTCCTTTTATTTGTTCCAATGCAATTTTTACTTTCTTTATTTTCCTAGATTTGCTAAAATTAGGTGTCAACAAGATGTATAATCCATTTTCAGATGTTCCAACATTGACATCCTTTGCTCCTTAGTTCCGGCTTTCGACAAATAACTTCCTATCACAGAAAGTGCTAGAGGAAAGCCCATGGTTAGTCCCACAGTGCCAAGCTTTGAGGTACTGACTGAATGTTTTCACTGGTGTCAATTTGCCTTATGCCAATTGAGGCTCCTTGTGACCTGATACTCGATAAACTAAGCCGGATCTCTTTTAATTCATCCTGAAATCTACGCATGGCAATCATATCTCTGAAGAAGAAAATTGTCCTCCCAAAGCAACCCTGATTGCTTTGTGTCTTCCAATCACGGACAAAGGAATCAACAACCTCCTCTGCATGGACAAGAAGCCGCCGCATGGCATCCACTAGAGTCAGCAGCCTCTCATCTGATCTTCCCATGGCTTCTGCAACTGTCAGCAGCGAAAGCAATTCCCCCAGGTCCTTTTCTATTTCTATGAACTGATCTCCGGATCCTCTAAGCATAGCCGTTTCATAGACTATAAGGCGTGTGATTTTTTGGACTGTTTCAATGCCGAATGCTTCGCAGAGGATAAAGGCGCGTTTGGTAACGTTTCTGTTCAAAAATTATTCCCGGGAACAGAAATAAAAAATATTATTTTTGTTCCGAGGAATAATTTTTTAATTAGTAACTTCTCAAAATTTCTATTATTGGAATCGAAAAAGAATAGAAACACGTTTGGTAAACTTGTATAATTTTTTTGTTTCTTTTAATTTTTTAATATTTTTATTTTCTTTTTATTTTCTTTTTTCTATGAGCCTTGCCGTGGCTCGGCCTCTCCGGGGGCCGGCGACGCTCCGGCGAGGTCGCCGGCCCTCGTCTAGCCGGTCGCCGGCACTGGCCATGGCCAAGGCTAGTGACCGGCAAAATTGAAGAAGAAGAAGAAGAAAAGAAATAGAAAAAAGAAGAAGAAAAATGAGAAGAAAAAAAGTGTTTCTCGGAAATATTCCCGGAAATAAGAAATAATTTTTTTCTAATTGTTTCTGTTCCAAATCTGTTCCCGGGAACAAAAGTGTAAACAAACGCGTTTCTATTCTTTTTTTGGTCCCCGAAACAAAAGAACAAAAATTTGTGTTCTGGAGAACATAAACAATTTTAAACAAACACACCCTAAGACGTTGTTCCTTGGCACTTCTCGGTATTAGGGGCTCCATAGTTGCACTATTTCTCGTTGGTTCCATTTTCCTTTTGTTGTGCAGATTGCTCACCTGCGTTCAGCGAAAGATGTTTGAAGAAGTTTCAGAAACTGAGTATGAGATAAGGAACGATTATGGTGACAGTGTATGAAGGGAATAGATTGTCCACCCAGAATTCAAGATTAGTAAAGAATGATGAACATAAGAATCCAAAAGCTTCACTCTATATTTTATCATAATCTATGGTGACTTAAGATAACTTGGATTCTTATAAGTCAAACATAATAATTGTTCTTTCTTTTTGCAGCCGCCATTCTCACAAAGAATTCAGCTATCAGTGTAACGTCAGCCATCGAAGATGAATTCTGTGCATGCCTTACTGATATCGAAATATTGAACATGTCAAAAAAGGGCTTCTCCCCCTGATAGAAGAAACCGTAATGGTGTTTCATTTGGTTTTTCATCTCAGATCACAACCATCCATCTTCGTTACTAGACTTCCTGTAATAATAAAGATTGCCATCCCCTTAATAGAAGCTCTTAGAAATCCTAATAGGAGATATTTTATGTTCCGTCAATTTTTTTTTTTTTTTTTTTTTTTTTTGGAGAGAGAGGCGGCGGTACTGTTATCAATGGTTTGGTGGAAAGCTTTTACAGTTGAGAAATGATGAAGCAGTGAACCACAAGAATGAGCTACCAATGGGGAATTTATCCAGCTACTGCTTCCAATTAGGAGTATGAATAGCTACAAAAGCTTCATTGTTAAGGCATAACTATAGAATTGCAAAGGGCTAACAAATGCCGGTGAGCCAGTGAATCATGACTGACTGATAGTTTAATGGGTGTCTATAGAGACCCTTTGATTCTGCCTTAATGTTATCCATCCAAGGTTGGTGTTCTAATACGTTCTTTGGAAACTATTTTCTCATCAAAAGCTTGGCGCATGAAATCCTCAGTTATAATTATTGGCTGTCGAATTAGCAGGATGTAAAGACTATTTTTCTCAATGGAAAAGTAGAAGAAGAAATTTATATAGAACAATTCGTTGGTTTCATTTTGAAAAACCAAAAATAAAATGTATGTTGACTTTTAAGATCAATATATGGCCTTAGGCAGTAGTTATGATTTTACAATGATTGAAGATGATCATTGTGTGTATATCAAAAGATCCAAAAATTAATTTGTGATCATATCATTATATGTTAATGATATACCGATTGCCAAAAGTAATATAGAGTTCATTACTACTGTCAAGAGTTTGTTATCTTCTAACTTTGAGATGAAAGACATAAGTGAAGCTACATACATTTTTAGAGTTAAAATTTCAAGAGATCGTTCGAAGAGATTATTGTTTTTTTTTTTTTTTCATAATAAACGTATATAAGTAAGGTTCTTGAACGATTCGTATGCAAAATTATAAACTCATAGATACTCCTATGCCATAAAATGTGTTTAAAGACTCTACAAGAGAATAAACAAATGCAACATGTTCCTTATGCTAGTGTTGTTGAAAGTTTAATGTACACTATGATGTGTACAAAATCTGACATATGTTTTGCAGTTGGAATTAGGGCTGAGCGCGGTTCCCGGGTTACCCGGGAACCGGAACCGAACCGGAGGAGGGTCCGGTTCGGTTCCTGGTTCCAAGGGGGACCGGTTTCGGTTCTGGTTCCTTTTTTCTGGGAACCGGGAGTTCCGGTTCCGGAACCGGAACCGGTTACTTAGGGCAAGAAAGGAAAAGCGGACACCCCTCTCTCTCTCTCTCTCTCTCTCTCTCTCTCTCTCTCTCTCTCAGACTCGCCCAGTCGCCCGTAGCCGCCCCCTCTCTCTATCTCTCAACCTCAATCGTCAATCCCGCACCCGCACATTCCCTCGCCCCCTTCACCGGCGTCCCCCGAGCCACCGCCCATCTCCGCGCCCCACGCCCATCTCAAGGCCGCACTGCCGCGTCTCCGCGCCGCCGGCCATCTCAGCGCCGCACCGGCCATCTCCGCGCCGCACCGCCGCGTCTCCACCTGCGGAACTCGCGACCGCCCCCTCTCTCTCTCTCTCTCTCTCTCTCTCAGACTCGCCCGTAGCCGCCCCCTCTCTCTATCTCTCAACCTCAATCCCGCACCCGCACCTGCACATTCCCTCGCCCCCTTCACCGGTGTCCCCCGAGCCACCGGCCATCTCCGCGCCGCACCGCCGCGTCTCCACCTGCGGAACCCGCGACCGCGAGTGCTACTAGCGATCCGATCTTCCGCCGCCCTGCAGCCATTCGAAGTGCCACCCCCCGTCGCTGTTCCCACGCCCCGCCTTGCTGGTCACCGTCGCTCCGCCAGCGCCGACGCCTGCTGCAGCCACGACCCAGCGCCGCTGCTCCTACTCTGCCCGCTGCAGCCCCTAGCTCCGCCGGCTATCCCTCTCACCCACGAGCTCCGCCACGCAGCAGAACGCCTCCGCGCCCCTGCTCACCAGCGATTACCGCCGGGCTGCAGGCCGTCCCTACTCTGCCGGTGAGCTGCTGCTACTTGAAATATGTGTAGAGTGACTGCAATTAGCTCTATCTTGTTCTTTTGGTATTGTTCTTTCTCTTTAGTTGCAGGGGGGGCTTTGTTTTGTTGTCTGTGAGTAGGTTGCTCTATTTTTTGAAGTTGTGAGAGTGGTGACAATTTCGGATGTATAGAATGCAAAAAATTGAAGTTGTGAGAGTGGTGCTCTAGTCTAGTGTACTGTTCTCAAGAAAAACAGCTCGACCTTGGATGTTCTAGTGACTTGTATGTGATGTTTTAGTTGAATTTTGGCTTCGGCCTCTAAATAAAAGTTGTAAAGGACTTCTTGGAGTATAACATACTCAAATTTGGGACAAAACAAACAAGTATAAGTGGGTGAAATCGTTATTCTTTGGAAAGACTGGATCTGGAGATTTTGGGACCGACCCTTGATGAATGCATGGACTATAAGGCAACCTTTTTGTCGAAATTTCACTTCGGTTTTGTAACAAAAGTTGTCAAGGACATCCTGAGGTACAACATATCAAAAATTTAGAGAAAAAAAAACAAGAATAGGTAGGTGAAATCGTGGTCCTTTGGAGATGGTTAGATCTGGAATTACGGTACTACGAACAGGGATTTTAACCGTCCATATTTAATTATCTAGGATGAATTTGACTTCGATGTTTCCATGAAGTATCTACCTTATGGTCTTGGCTATCACATAGTCAATTTCATAATTTTTTAAGGTCATTTGGGTATTTAATCGGAAATGTTTCTAAAACTGTGCAATCTGATGTGTTCGGATCTTGTAAGTTGCAATGCGTGGACTATATCATTTTGTATGAGGTTCTTTTGGAAATGTGTTCTGCATGAAATATCTCTTTCATGTCTTCCCTACAACATATTTAAATTTCGTAATTTTTGTAGTTCATTTGCCTATTTAACCAAAAATGTTTCAAAAATTGTGCAAGTAGAGAATAGGAAAAGTAAATCGATTTTATCTTTTAATCCAGAACGAATTGGACTACAATTTCTTCATGAAACTTGTACCTCTAGGTCTTAAATACAACGTGTCCAAATTTCAGAATTTTCTGAGTTTATTTAAGGGTTTAATCGAAATTGTTTTCAAAACTTGTACCTCTAGACATTCTTGTTCTAGTGGTGTTTTATTTCTACTTTCTAGTTTGCTATTTGTTTTGAAATTTCTAATTATATTCTATTATTGTTGTGCAGTGCGAAGTTAATGTATCAAGATAACATGTCAATGGAGGTGGAGGAACGTGAGGAGATGACTCCGATTACGGAATTGGAGTTTTCCAACGATGAAATTGAAGAAGAGGCACCCCCTACCTCGAGTGCCACAAATAAGGTACCCGGTTCTCATCTTTCTCATGATAAGAAACATACATCCGAATATTTGAATCATTATTCGAAAATTTTTTAAGGATGGAAACATATATCAAGTGAAGTGCATTCATTGTGGGTCAATGCTTAAGTACCGTGTTACTAACGGTACTTCTACAATGAGGAAGCACTTGACCACATGCAAGAGGTTTCCCCGTAATCTAGATAAGAGGCATAAATTTTTTGTACCACGTAATGTCAACATGGCTGGCAAGGGAGGAGGAGATTCTAGTACTGGTAGCGTCTTATCAACATGGGCATTTAATCAAGAACGTTGTAGGCTAATGCTTGCTCGGTTCATCATCCTTGATGAACAACCTTTTTTCTTGGTTGAGCGTGTTGGATTTCGTGAATATGTTAAGTGAGTTACAACCTTTCTTCAAACATATATTACGTTTCACAGTGACAAAAGATTGCATGAAGTTGTTTTTATGTGAAAGAACTTCTTTGAAGAATTATTTTGGAAAGATTAATTCTAGGATCGCACTCACGACTGATACATGGACTTCCAATCAAAATCTGAATTACTTGTGTCTCACTGCACATTTTATTGATGAAAATTGGAAGTTGCATAAAAGAATCATCAATTTTGTGGTGATGCATAGTCACAGGGGTAAGGAGATTGGAAAAATGGTGGAGGGATGCATTGAAGAGTGGGGAATAGAAAAAAAGGTGTCAACAATTACCGTGAATAATGCTAGCTCGAATGATGTTGCAGTTAGCTATTTGAGGGATAAACTTTCGAAACAAAAGTCGTTGATATTAGATGGTAGTGTTTTGCAGCTCATATATTAAATTTGATTGTGAGAGATGGCTTGATTATGGTACGTGACTCCATTGCACGTATTCGAAATGTGGTTAGATATGTAAGGAGTTCTCCCACAAGAGCCCAAGTATTTCAATCTTGCATTGAGAAAGAAAAGATCACTTATAAGGGTTCGGTAGTTCTTGATGTCGCCACTAGATGGAACTCCACTTACCTCATGTTAGACACCGCCATAAAGTTCAGAAAAGCTTTCGAAAGGATGGAAGATCACGATCCATCTTTTATAAGTAAACTTAATTATGAAACTCCTAGTGAAGATGATTGGGAAAATGCTATTATTCTTTCGGATTTTCTCAAAATATTCTATGATGCCACCAATCAGATGTCTGGAACTTCATATGTTACTTCAAATGATTATTTTGAAGGGATAGCTCTTTTGTATAGAAATTTGAAAGATGCGATCAATGCTTCGGATCCTAAGCTTCAAGATATGGGTGTGAAAATGAAAGAAAAATTTGACAAATATTATGGAAGCTTGGATAAAGTGAATATGATGGTGTTGATTGCGGTTGTGTTAGATCCTAGAGCCAAGTTAAATTATGTGAGTTTCTTGTATGGACAAATTTATGATGATGAATCGAAAATTAAAGAGATGCATTACAAGGTGAATGATACATTGGAGCGTTTGTATGAATTTTATGAGCAATCTTCTCTTACTTCAAGTAATCAAGATTTTTGTGGCCATAATTTGGGTGTAAGTAGTAGTAGTTCAAATTCCAATACCAATACAAGTGGTAGCGAAGGAATAAAGAAGCATAACGCCCAAGCTTGGAAGAAAATGTTTTTCTACTCGAATGAACAAGGGAGCGATGACAAGAAGTCCGAGCTTGATGAGTATCTTCAAGAAAAAAATGAAAATGATCTTGGTATTGACATTTTGATTTGGTGGAAGACTAATGGCTCAAAATATAAGATCATTTCCTTGATGGCTCGAGATATTTTGTCAATTCCTGTAACTACCGTTGCTTCATAATCAACTTTTAGTACATCGGGTCGTGTGCTTGATGGCTTTCGGAGTTCTTTAACTCCAAAAGTAGTAGAAGTTTTGATTTGCACTCAAGATTGGTTGAGAGCCGCTCGTGTACCGCTTGATGTTGAAGAGTGTATTGAGAACGCAGAACAATTTGAGTTGGGTAAGTAATGTTTATATCTTTATATATTGTAATTCTTTTTGTATATCTGATAAGTGAATATTTTATTTAATCTCTTCCTCTTTTTTTCAGATATGGTTGGTCTTAATGCGGAGATTATGGTCGATAAATAAAGTTGGTGGTGTCGCACTTGCAATGGATCCAATGGTTGAGAAGTCAAGCAATGTTTTTTGTTGGCTTATTGATGAGCAACTTTGTTTGTCGTAATTTTAATGCAAACTCCTTTTTATGTACATTGAATTTTTGAACTATGTTGTCAAAAAATTTATGAGCCTTTAGATGGGCAAAATGACATGCTTCATGGAGTATTATCGATATTGATTTTTTTTTCTGTGTCTTTACTTAGGATTTTGATTGATTTGTATTCATGTCTTTGCAAGGTTTTGCTGTGCCAAAGGAATCACATGGAAAGGTTGCAGAGTTCACACTATGGAGTAGATGAAAATTTGAGATCTTGTTGGCACTTTTGATTTTTCATCTCTTTAGAAACTTCTTTGGAAACTTCTTATTAGTTTTGATTATGTATGTCCAAATTCTTGACAGTTGGCATTGGTATGTTTGCTAAGATGTGGGAAGTTACCGTGTAGTATACGCGTACATTATAGTTTTTTTTTTGTAACGTGCGCATACGTTATATTTTTTTTTGGTAACGTGCGTGCACGTTATAGTTTTTTTTGGTAACGTGCGCATACGTTATAGTTTTTTTTTGGTAACGTGCGCGTACGTTATAGTTTTTTTGGTAACGTGCGCTTACGTTATAGTTTTTTTGGTAACGTGCGCTTACGTTATAGTTTTTTTGGGTAACGTGCGCATATGTTATAGTTCAAATCTGAAAATAACAACAACAAAAAAGAATCTGTTGAAACCTGGAACCGACTCTGGAACCTGTGACAGGGTAGGTTCCAGGTTCTCAGTTCCGATGGGTAGGTTCTAGGTTCCTCATTTTGAGGAACCTGTACCCGAGGGTAGGTTCCAGGTTCCAGACGGAACCGAACCGGAACCTGGAACCGCTCACCCCTAGTTGGAATGATAAGTAGATATCAATCCAATCCATGTTAAGTACATTAAAAAAACCGTCAAAAGAATACTGAGATATCTGAAAGAACTGTTGATTATACGTTAAGTTATCAAGGAAATGATCTATGACTTGAAAGCTATTCAGATGCTAATTGAGGATGAAATTTAGATGAAATGAAATCTACCTCTAAATTTGTTTTCTTACTGAATAATAGCGCCATATCTTGGAGTAATAAGGAATAAACGTGTATAGCTTTGTCCATGATGGAAGCTGAGTTCGTGGCTTTATCAATAGCAATACAAGAAAGTATTTGGCTTAAGAAATTTTTGGATCATTTAGGTGTTATTAAGAATGCTGCAAACTCATTGTTGATTAACTGTGATAGCCAAGCAATAATAGCATACACCAAAGATCAAATATATCATGACAAGACCAAACATATAGATACTAAATATAATTTTGTCAGAGATATGGTTGCATGAAAAAATATAAGCTTACAATACATATCTATGCATAGAATAGTAGTACGCCAATACCTAAAGATATGTTCTATGACCATGTAAAATCTTTAGGACTGCATAGAGGCTAATGTATTGAACATTATAATTTCCCTTAAGTGTTCACATTTAATGAATTTGTGTTTCATTATTAATGCCTATAAGTCTTTGTTTAACATTTATACATCTTAATACTTGGTGCATCATATAAAATTGAGAAAGTATGTTGGATAGATAAGAGATTAGTCCACTCACACGGATAATCGCCTTTATTTATTATGTGATAAATAGAAATGTGATGGTTTTTAAGCTTATTATCTAGGTGATAATCAAGAGTTCAAGCTTAAAATATAGATGTTGCCTTAACTGAGTATTAAGATGAGTACATAATATTTACTATGTCTGAAAATAAAATAACCCACATATTTTACTTTACCTGTCTTTAATGCCAGATGTGAATTCTGATAGATTATGTGAAAAAGTAGATACGTGAACTCAAATTAGACATTAGATTTGTCTAAACTATCATATGTACGGTATTGAAAATATAGACATACACTTCATAGGAAAATAGTCAATCTTATAATACGTATTCCATACCATGTATGTATGAGACGACCAATAAGAATGGCAAAAGCTTTGATCTTAAATTTGATGCTGTGTGAGACTCTTTAGAAAAATAGTTCTTCAATTAAGTACCCTCATGACTCTTACTTATTCTCAAGATTTTTATTTAATGTGTGCTATCTTAATTTATTGCTAATGATCATGAATTGATTCGATATAATGAAACATTTCTAAAAAAGCAAGTTGAACTGAAATTGAGAGTTTCATAAAAAGAGGAAGATTGAGTTTGGAGAATCACATTTTAATTTTGTATTCACTGGTCGACCAATTATGATTATTTTGAGATAATTATAATTGTGAATACAATATACCATTATTAAAAAAGAGATCAAGAGAGATATAAATGTAATTGATCAATATAAGGTATTGTATACTATATCTACTAAAAAATGTGATACACATTATGAACTGCTATATATTCTTAACAGATATATAGTAACGAGCTCTCAAAATATGCTGGTCGTACGGATTATTTACTGATATGAATATTGTAGAGAGGTGACAAAAGAGTTTTGTTTGGCCCACCATGTGCGAGTGGGAGATAATGAATTTTTTATTTGATGGGCTAATCAAGCTCGTCCGCCCATATTGGGCCAAAATCCGGCCTATAAATGAATGGCCCATAAGAGAGAGTGCAGTTACTATTGTATAAATATAAAAAAGGAGAACGTTGAATAAGACATGTGAAAAGGAAAAACAGAACGTACTTTTTCTCTCCTTGGACGATAATGTTTTCTCTCTTGACGAACGGAATTCCAAGACCTTGATTAATTCTTCTGAGACTACAACAGTACTTAATCTGTGACAAACAAGATATGTTCGTCTCCGTGATATATTTTTTTAATCGGTGTTACATGTTTCCCGAGCACATTTCTACGTTCGTTTTCAGTATTCGATCGTTCGAGTATCGATTCAGTTTTCATAAATTTATTTCCTACGGAAACTATTGTCTCATCAAAAGCTTGGCGCATGAAATCCTTAGTTATAACTGCTCTAACTTCCAAAAATATAATGTCGACGTTGAGTAAGGATCTTACTTGGGATTTGATATGTAGGAATAGCTATCACATCCATAAGATGTTTCGTACATCTAATCTAAAATCTTCAACCGTCAGAGTAGTGATCTCCACAGAGGGAATGGCATTTAATAGCTTCTTTGAAAGCTTAGGGCCTATTTGTTAAAAAGTGTTTCTATTCTCCGGAATAAATTTTTTTGTTATTTTGTTCCTGGGAAAAAAAAAGAACAGAAACGTGTTTGGTAAAACTTTTGTTTCCAAGAACAGATTTGGAGCAAAAACAAGAAGTAGAAAAAATGAGCTTCTTGTTCACGGGAACAATTCCAAGAAACAATTTTCCTCTCTCTTCTTTGTTCTTCTTCTCTCTTCTTTCCTTCTTCTTCTTTTTGGTCGGTCGTCGGCCTTGACCATGGCTGGCGACCTCGCTGGAGCGTCGCCAGCCCCAGGCGATGCCGAGCCTCACCAACCTCGCGATGGCTAGGCGAGGCTGACCTCACGGTGGCCTAGCGAGGCTTTGGTGAGCTCGCCGGCCCTCACGGTGGCTTGGCGAGGCTTCGACGAGCTCACCGGACCTCGCCCGGCCCGGTTGCCGACCGCCGCCGTGGTCGGCAACTAGCTACAAAGGAGGGAGAAGGAAAAAAAAAAAAAGAAGAAAAAAAAAAATATAATAAAAATATTGAAAAATTAAAAGAATTATACAAGCTTACCAAATGCAATTCTATTCCTAGAATACACATTTTTTGCAATTATCAAGCGTTCTTATACTCAGAAATTGTTCCCGAGAACAGAAATAGAAAAAACTATTTCTATTCAAAAATTGTTCCCCGAAACAAAATGGTTACCAAAGGGGTGCATGATAAACCCGAATTTCTATTCCGGAAACAATTTTTCTATTCCAGACTTGTTTCTAGAATAAAAATCCATTTGATAAGATTATTTCATTTTTCTATTTCTGAAATATATTTTTGTTCCATAAATAGGTTTTGAGTAGAAATAAGAAGTAAAAATTTTCTACTTTTCTTTTTCTAAAACAGAAATGAGAAATAAAAATTCTTCTCATCGTTCGTCTTTGCTATGAACTAGTTGTCCATCCGTCACCGCCAACCATTGTCCGTTGGTTGCCGCCGTTGCCGTCTGTCGCCGGCCACCAACGTTCGTCGGTTGCCGTCGTCCATCGATTGCCAGCTGCTGGTCACCACCAATCACCAATCGTCGATCGCCAGCCGTCGCCGTCGCCGCCGTCCAAAAGGGAGAAAGTTTGTATCGTTATCAAATGAATTTCTATTTTTAGAGTAGAAATTTTGTGTCGTTATCAAACGAGTATTTTTACTTAGAAACTCATCTAAAAATAGAAATAGAAAAATCTATTTCTCTTCCAAAAATCAATTTCTGGCTAGAATGGTTATCATTCACGCCCCAAACGTGCCCTTAATTTTACTCTAGGAGAAATGGGAGTTGCAGTTGCTCGTTTTGATGAGTCTCAATTTTACAAATTATCCTTATTGGTCTTGCTTCAAGATTAGTGAGGAATGATGACGATAAGAATCCAAAAACTTCACTCTATATTTTATCATAATCCACGATGACTTCAAATGAATTGAGTTATACCAACTGCATTGACTTTAAGTCGAATATAAAAATTGTTCTTTCTTTTTGCATATGTTATTCTCACATAGAGTTTGTTGTAGCTATCAGTCTAAGGGGGTGCATGACAAATTAGAATTTTTGTTCCAAAAATAATTTTTTTATTCCAAACTTGTGTCGTCTATTCGTCGTCGTCGACCAGCGTCCGTCGGTTGCCGCTATTGTTGTCCGCCGCCGGTCGCCATCTGAAAGGGAGAAATTTTGTATTGTTATTAAACGAATTTATATTTTTAGAGTAGAAATTTTGTGTCGTTATCAAACGGGTAACTTTGCTTAGAAATCCGTCTAAAAATAGAAATAAAAAAATCTATTTCTCTTCCAGAAATTAATTTCTGACTAAAATGGTTATCATTCACGCCTCAAACGCGCCCTTAATCTTACTCTGGGAGAAATGGGAGTTGCAGTTGCTCATTTTGATGAGTCTCAATTTTACAAATTATCCTTATTGGTCTTGCTTCAAGATTAGTGAAGAATGATGACGATAAGAATCCAAAAACTTCACTCTATATTTTATCATAATCTACGATGACTTCAGATGAATTGAGTTATACCAACTGCATTGACTTTAAGTCGAATATAAAAATTGTTCTTTAAGTGTCAGTTGTTGAAGATGAGTTCTGCACATGCCTTACTAATACCAAAACATTGAACATGTCAAGAAAGGGCTCCTCCTATGATAAAAGAAACTGTAATTGTGTTTCATTTGGTTTGTCATCTCAGATCACAACCGTCCATCTTCCTTACCATGAAGTAAGACTTCCTGTAATAAAAAAGATTGTCATCCCTTTAGTAGGCGCTCTCAGAAATGCTAATAGGATATATTTTTCATTTCGTCGATTTTTCTAAGAGAGGGGGGGATGGGGAGGGGGGCCAATTATTAATGTTACCAATGGTTTGTTGGAAAGCTTTTACAGTTAAGAAGTGACGCAGTGAACCACAACAATGAGCTACCCGTGGGGAATTTATCCAGCTAATGCTTCCAATTGGGAAAATGAAAAGCTGCAAAAGCTTTCCTTTTTGGCTTGTTGATGCTTTCGTGGCGTAGCAATAGAATTGCAAAGGGCTACCGAATGCAAGTGAGCCGGTGAATCAAGACTGACGGACAGTTCAATGGGTTTCTATTGAGAGGCCCTTTGATTCTGCCTCAACGTTATCCATCCAAGGTCGGTGTTCTAAAACATTCTTCCGAAACTATCTACTGATCAAAAGTTTGGCACATGAAATCTTGAGTTGATTACTGCTTTGACTTCCTAAAATATATTATCTGTGGTTTGATTTGTATGGATAACCATCACATCCATAAGATTTTTCGTACGTCTGGTCTGAAATCTTCAACAGTCAGGGTAGTGATCTTCGCAGAGGGAATGGCATCTAATAGCTTCTTTGAGAGCTTAATCTTACTCTGGGAGGGAGTCGCAGTTGCTCGTTTTGATGAGTCTCATTTTACAGGTAATCCTCATTGGTCTTGGTTCAAGATTAGTGAAGAATGATAACGATAAGAATCCAAAAACTTCACTCTGTATTTTATCATAATCTACGGTGATGTCAGATGAATTGAGTTGTTATACCAACTGCATTGACTTTAAATCGAATATAAAAATTGTTCTTTCTTTTTGCAGCTGCCATTTTCACATAGAGTTCGTTGCAGCTATCAGTCTAAGTGACAGTTGTTGAAGATGAGTTCTGCGCTTGCCTTACTGATTCCGAAACATTCAACATGTCAAGAAAGGGCTCTTCCCATAATAAAAGAAACTGTAATCGTGTTTCATATGGGTTGTCATCTCAGATCACAACCGTCCATCTCTTACCATGAAGTGAGACTTCCTATAATAATAAAGATTGTCATCCCTTTAGTAGGCGCTCTTAGAAATGCTAATAGGATATATTTTTCTTTTCATCAATTTTTCTAAGAGAGGGGGAGGGGGAGGGGGCCAACTATTAATGTTACCAATGGTTTGTTGGAAAGCTTTTACAGTTAAGAAGTGATGAAGCAGTGAACCACAAGAATGAGTTACCAATGGGGAATTTATGCAGCTATTGCTTCCAATTAGGAAAATGAAAAGCTACAGAAGATTCTTTGTTTCGGCTTGTTAATGCTTTATTGGCATAAATTGCAAAGGGCTACCGAATGCCAGTGAGCCAGTGAATCAAGACTGACAGATAGTTCAATGGATTTCTACAGAGAGGCCATCATCAAGGTCAGTTTTCTAATACGTCCTTTGGAAACTATTTACTCTTTAAAAGTTTGGCACGTGAAATCCTCAGTTGATTACAGCTCTGACTTCCAAAAATATAATGTCTATGTTGAGTAAGGACCTTATATGTGGTTTGATTTGTATGGTTAACTATGACATCCATAAGATTTTTCATACATCTGATCTGAAATCTTCAACTGTCAAGGTATTGGTCTTCACATGGGGAATGGCATCTTATAGCTTCCTTGAAAGCTTAATCTTACTCTGGGAGGAATGGGAGTTGCGGTTGCTCGTTCTGATGAGTCTCATTTTACAGATTATCCTCATTGGTTTAGGCAACAGAAGAAAATACTCAGCTTGGAACAAAATTGCATCCGTCTTATGGCTCGCCTATTTATGTGCGGACTCAATAGCAATCATTTCCCTTGGCATCCTCTCACGCAGCCAGGGCAAATGCAGCGATTCCTTCGTAGATCTTGAGTATGTAATAATGGCCTTCTGGGCTCCATTTTTGCTCCTTCACCTCGGTGGCCCTGATACAATTACTGCATACTCACCAGAAGATAACGAATTATGGCTTCGGCACTTGCTTGGGCTTGGGTTCTGAGATCAGCCAGCAGTAAGCAATTCCGAAGATCACTCCTTCCACGTCCTAACCCTGGCCCTAAATTTGTGAAATTTATGGAGCATTTTATTTCAGGAAGAAGCGAGGAGTACCACGCTTTAGGTGCAGGAACTTTTAGACTTGAGCCTCTAAATAGCCACTTAAATGAAGAGGTCGATGCATTGATCATTGCTTATAACCTTTTCTTGATCTCCAAGCGCCTATTCGCTGATCTCATCCTTAGCGTCGAGTCTCTCAAGCAGAGCAGAACATTCTTCCGGAAAAGTGAGTGCAGAAATGCTTTCAAAGTGATTGAAATGGAACTCGGAATCATGTATGATGTGCTCTTCACCAAAGCCACGATCGTACATCACTTCTGGGGTGGCGTTCTCCGATCGATCAGCTTTTCATCTACTGCTGCTGCTTTAACAGCCTTCTGCCTGATTGATTTGTCTGGCTACTCTCCTGCAAACGTGGGAATCAGTCTAATCTTGCTGGTCGGAGCTATTGGTCTTGAGCTATACGCAATTTTTGGGCTCCTTTCATCCGACTGGACAATGCTCTGGATGAGCAGGCATGACAATTTACGAGCAGCAATGAGGCGGTTGATTTCTCGCGTTCCTTCTTTGTTTATCCACAAAAGGTGGTCCAACCGTGTCGCGCAATACAACATGTTATCCTCTTGCTTGAAGGATCGGACGGTCAGGTGCTGTGGACTCCTAAATTGGATACACAAACAGCTAGAAGACTACCAAGACGATCAGATGGAGCCAGTTTCGGATTATTTAAAGGAGTCAGTCTTCGAACAGCTCCTGCATAAGTCAGACGAAACTGAGAATTTCGAAAGTCGCAAGGCGTTATGCTCTTATAAAGGTGAATGGGTGTTCGAAAAGTATGGGGGCCTGCAGGAACTCAGATGGAGCATCGAAGATGTGGAGTTTGATCAAAGCATCATCCTCTGGCACATTGCAACTGATATCTGTCTCGAGCATGATGATAGTAGTGACCAGGATCCAGATATCGCGAGTAACTCACGACGTGAAGCAATCAGAGTAATATCGAATTACATGTTGTTCATATTAATGAAGCGTCCTTTCATGTTGCCTGATGGAATCGGCCAAATCAGGCTCCAAGACACCCGTGCCGAGGCCGAGGACTGGATCCAAGATAGGGAAGATAAACTAGACAAGAGCCTCGCTTGCAAGAAACTGCTTGAGGTGGGTATCCATGAGCGACCCCTCGAAGTAGGAACAGGTGGGAGCAAGTCCGTGCTGTACGATGCGTGCAGGCTCGCGGCATCGCTGCAATCACTGGAGAGGAAAACCAAAACAAGTGGGAAGTGATGATCGAGGTGTGGGTAGAGATGTTGTGCTACGCCGCGTGTCATTGCCGGTGGAATCATCATGCTCGGCAGCTTGGAAGGGGAGGAGAGCTACTCACTCATGTGTTGATTCTCATGACACATCTCGGCATATCTGACCGGTTTCATCTCTCCGGGAGGGGGGCGCGTTTATTTTATGAAGCAGGAGGAAGGTGGGGGGGCGCGTTGAAGCAGGAGGAAGGTTGGGGGGCGCGTAAATTTTAAAGAGGATCCAAAAAATGTTCGCGGAGGCTGAGGAATTTGACCATGAAAGGGAATATATACTAAACAAGAGCCTCGCTTGCAAGAAACCGCTTGAGGTGGACACCCGATTGTCAGCGATCGACGTAAAAGGAGATCGGAGCAATTCTGTGCTGTTCGATGCGTGCAGGCTCGCGAAATCGCTGCGATCAATGGAGACGGGAAAATTCGAGCAAAAAAAAATAAATGGAGACAGCAAACCAAAGTAGTCGTTTGGTATCTGATTTGATTTTCTTCCGTGTGCTTATTTTGATAATTTAATATATCTTTGTATTTTAAAAAAATCTAATTTTTATTTATTTTTATTGCTCTTTTCTTTTTCTTCTATTTCTTTCCTTTTCTTTTCCTTAGCCGGTCACCGGCACAGCAATGGCTTGCAAGCATCGCCATAGGGTGAGGCTCAAGCCTTGCCGCACTGAGTGCTGCCGTTTTACGAGACTTGAGTGTCCTCAAGGCTCGAGCCTTGCGCCCTCTAGCAACACTTGAGCATTGTCGATCTGCAAGGCCGAGCCTCGCCGTCCTCTAGCAACACTCGAGTTTGCCAGTGGCTGGTCACCGGCCTTCTGTTGGTGTTTGTTTCAATAAACAAACATACGTGCATAAGTTAATTAAAATCAAAAGTCTAATCGCAGCGGAATTAAAAATATTCATACACATGTTTCCAAAGCATTTTTGTGCATTTAAACAAAACCGCATAGAAGAGCTAAAGGGGTAATCATATTAACCTTGTACCGTACTCTAAATTGGTTCAGAAGTTTCTTCGGGTTCTGAGTACGAACGTCTAATCACCAAAAAAAAAGAAAAAAAGTCTAATGTCCTCACAACAGTAGTTCTGACATTATTCAAACTCTAACCACAAACATCTAACGCCTTCTGGTAACCCCAGTTATGACGTTCTTGGATTCTTAACCACGAATGTCTAACGCCTTCTGTTAATACTGGTTCTAATGTTCTACAGATGCAGAATGTCTGATCTCTTCGCAGGCTCTGACGTTCTTCAGACCCAACCCCACAAGTGTCGGGCCTCTAGTTCAGACACACCACCAATTCTCACGTTGAACATAAGAGAAAAATTGAGAGATCTCACAACTACAATTATGCTAGCAATTGCTCTCGTGTGTGAATGATTTGGTTGATCACTATCAACACTTTCAATAGTCGATTGTCAATTATCGATCATCCAGTGATCTACTCTATGTATTATCTTTTATAGCTAGTGCAGATCATATTTAAATCGGCGCATTAACTCTAAACCATTTTAGAATTAATTCGGCCGTGACTCCTAACGGACATAAATTCTGATACCATTTCAGACATTAATTCGGGCATTAACTCTATAACTATTATATAGCATCATTTCAGACATTTATTTGTAACTATTACAAGTCTTTATTATGAGCATTAACTTTGTAACTGTTACAAATATTTAATTTGACCATTACTTCTGAAATTGTTTCAGAGCATTAATTGGTTATTTAAATCTGAAACTTATTCTTAAACCATTTCAAATCATTAATGTGACCGTTACGTTTTGAAACCGTTTCAGAACTTATTATGATCTTAAATCTGAAACCATTTCATATCTTTAATTTAGCCATTGATTCTGAACTCACTTTAGATCATTAATGATGCAATTAATTCTGAACTCACTTTAGATCATTAATGTAGCTATTAATTCTGAACTCGCTTCAAATTATTAATTCGGTCACTAAATTTGAACACGCTTCAGATCATTGATTCGGCCGCAGAGTCTAAAACTCGCTTTAGACTTTGTAAACTCTAAAGCTCCTCCATCAGAATTTTATTTCTAGCTCAACTCAATCTAATTGGCTCAATTGCAAACACATTTGCAATATTCTCTCTCTCTCTCGTTCAAACGTCATTTTAATTAGTTATGGTATGTGACATCCTAGGTTTATCACTGAGTTGGCAACAAGACTTGTACTAACACATTAGCATAACCAAGAGAACTGATTGTCCAGATCAATCTCCTGTTTCTGCAAATCATGAATGACATCTAGCAATATATTATGGCTACCCAGATATTGTGAAATCTTTTCAAAACATAATGAACATGTCAGCTTTGGCGACCGCGTAATTTGATCATTCTATCTCACCATGTCTTGATCGAACAAAGGCCATGAAATTATTGGTCAAGCCACCAATTCAATCATATGCACAAATCTAATTGACATGTATTCTTCGAGATATGAACATTCATTCTTGGTTATAACATCGACCAAGAATTTCAATACAATGCCACGATTAGATCGCATAGAACATCAATCTTGTATATCTATATATAACAAGAAAGATTCTATATTGCGCACGCATGTGTCTTCGTATGTGAACAAACTATGACCATCAAGTACAGAGATGGTTCGACAAAACGTCAATATGTACACTCGTGAACCATAACCATCCAATATACAAGTCAACATTGTGCCTCAGGTCTAAGGATCTTACACCTAATCAAAGCATGGACGATAAGATATTGACCCTGCTAAAAGCTTCCATGTCGCCAATCGTTATATATATGTCACCTTCAGCGAACTTGTCCAAGACAAGCACCTATGTTCTAGCTTGAATATCACAATACTCAATGACTTGTGACTCATTATCCCCTCAAATATCCAATACTGAATAGTGAAGCTTGAGAATATACTAGTCTCAATAGAATTATCACTATCCTTTCAATAATTCATCAACCGAAAATTGTTTAAAGATTCAGTATAATTATAAACCCGTCAAACATATTCGTAACACCTTAAGAATAGGTTCAATCGTAACTGATCTTATGAACTTCATTCATATAAATTGGACGACAAATGAAAAAACTTATTTACCATTAAATAATCCATAACATGTAACTATTACATGGTTGCTTTAGGGCATACATCTAACACCTTCACTGGTTACACTATAAATTTTTATTTATAAAAAGAAAAAGGAAATAAAAATAATTGAGATGAGTGTTTAAAGAAAGAGTGGTGGAAAATGTTTCCCCTTTCTAGAAAATCTCCATAATCTGCCAAATGTGCAAATTGTTCGGTTTCCGTAGATTTTGAAATAAGAACTGAAAATTCTACGTAAGGGAAATCATAATCAAATTATGTTAAAACAAAAGAACAAAAATGACAAGTGAGATATCCAGAAATATGTTGATTTGCCTCATCTTTCTCTCCTCTGTTCAACCCATCTTTTAGTTTTTCTCCCCATGAATCCCCACCGCCCAAATCGAGCTTACAAATAAAAGATCATCGGCTGCAGTCCCTCGGTGGTAATTACAAGAAAACATGGCCTGTGAGAAGACACCTAGGCTGCGCATGATAAAATTTCTGAAATAGAAATTGATTTCTGGTTAGAAATTGATTTCTCAGTTTCTATTCTCCAGACAAGTTTCTGAGCAAAGAAACCCGTTTCATAATAACTCAAAATTTCTATTTTTTGAACAGAAATTCGTTTGATAACAGAATAAAGTTTCTATTTCTAGGAATAAAAATTGGATAGATAACAACATAGGAAATTCTCAAATACAAAATAATAGTCAAAATAATACTAATACATTACAAAAGTTGAAAATACAATTTCATGGAATTTCCGGCATATTATTATCCCGTGCCATTTTATTGGCAATGGTTTTCCTAAGCGTATTTATTTGGTTTCCCTCCTCGGTCAACTGAACGTTTGCAAGCTCATACTGTGTAGGTTCAGCCAAGTACATCGGATCTCTATATAGAGAAAAGTTCTTATCCATCTTGTCTTGATTACGGATGTAATTATGGATGACACAACATGCAATTACGATATGTGCTTACTTTCGAGTTGCAAATGAGGGCATGTGTCTCAAAATGAAAAAGCAATTCTTCAATGCCCCAAATGATCTTTCAATGACATCCCTTAAAGAAGAATGCCTATAGTTGAACAATTCTCTTGCAGTTATTGGTCATCTCGCTCTACCCCTATACTTATTTAAATGATACCGGTCATCTCTAAAAGGAGTTAAAAATCCCAGAGTTGCCGCATAACCAGAATTCATGACATAGTATTTGCCTACAACAATGTATTCATATATTGGTCATAATTTGTAACTATAAATATGATCATAAAGAAAATTATTCCTTAAAGGACAAACAAATACCTGGTGGCGGCCGAGGAAATTCCAAGTGAGGAGTCTCCAGTGCTACTGCAAGCACTTGACAATCGTTGGCAGAGCCTTACTAACCAGCATATACAAAAGTAAATTTCATATCAAATGAATAAACGCACATCACATTTTGAGTGGTGGTGCCTTTCCTACCTCTAAATGGGATTTGCTTCGACACAAGTACAGAAGCATGAATGTGGGTGCTATCAATAGCGCCTATACAGCCCTGTCATTTTATCAAAGACTAGTATTATACAAGATTATCAACAAAATAAAATTGATGGCGTAAAGGAATATATGAGAATTCTACCTTGAAGTAACGTTTATGCTTAGGTTCCATAAGAATCTCTTGTGGGACAACATCAAAGGAATGTGGTATGATAACCTCTTTTGCCAATTTGAGAACAAAAATTCTATTTCTAAAGGATGGAGAAAAGGAAATAATTTACTGTTTCTATTTCGAAACTTAGAAGCTTTTTTCTCCTCCAAATCAATTTCTAGACTTCAATTTATCCTCCAAATCATTTACGGAATAAAAATTTTATCATACTCAGTTTTTGATCAAATAAAGAAATCAAATTAGAATTTAAATCAATCATTTATAATTGATGCGTTTATAAGGGGGCCAATTTAGTAAGCCGAATAATGAGATCAGTTACACTAGGATTTTACATTGGCCCTGAACATGTTAGGAAAATAGAAAAAATAGAGAAATCGAAAACAGAAATTTTATCATACTTTCAAAATGCTTTTTATTTTTTATTTTTTTAAGTCCTAGTTTTTGATCAAAAAAAAAAAGAAGACACCTAGTTTAAATTTACAATTTTATTATCATTTATAATTGATGCTTGCCATTTATAAGGGGGCCAATTTAGTAAGCCGAATAATGAGATCAGTTACACTTTCCCTTTAAATTCTGCCACGTGGCCCTGCTAAGTAATTTTCGAGATCGACGGTTAGGCAATTTAGTAAGCCGAATAATGAGATCAGTTACACTAGTTCCCCTTTAATTCTGCCACGTGGCCCTGCTAAGTAATTTTCGAGATCGACGAAGTTAGTCATGGCATGCGTGCTTCCCCCAAAAAGTAAATAAATAAATCGACAATAAAATATTACGCAAAAATATATAGGAAAACGAAAATTCAGGGGACATATCATGGGGGGCACGGTCGTAAATTCGCAATCTCGCCCCCGAGCGAGCGCCCGGCGGAGCGAAAACCGACGGCCGGTGGTGGGGACGGCGGGAAACAGATGGAACCCCCGCCGGGGGGATAAAAAATCTGACGGCCAGGATCGCGCCTCGTTAACCTCGACGCGGGCCCCGAGAAAGTTGAAAACCCACGGGACGCGAGCTCCGAGTTTCCAAAACAGTTGGTAGGCTCGCGTGACGTCCAGACAAAACCGAAACCGCCACGTGTACGCCTCCCGGCCACCCCATCCCTCGCGCTCCGGAATCAAACGGACGCCAGAAACCGACAGTGGCCCCCAAGATCATCAGGATAACGCAACGGCAGCACTCGCGCGTCGTCGCGTCTTGCAATTTTTCGATTTTTCGTTTGTTGGATTTCAGGTTTTTTCCTTTTCCTCTCCTTTCTTTTTTTTTTTTTTTTTTTTTTTTTGTGCGGGTTCTTTGTGTAGAGTTCGCGGAGACGAAGAGGGAGACAGAGGAGCTCCAGCGGAAATCGCGAGCGGCGAGCTGAATGCGGCGGAGCGGCAGGAGGAGAGCGGCGTCGAGCTCCCGGCTCCGTCGGGCTGGAAGAAGAAGGTGACTCTGCGGTTTCCCCCTTTTTGCGGCTTTTCGATTTCGTTCGGTCGGAGGCCCTAATTTTTGTTCTCCCGCGAGTGCTGGCTTTTCTGGTTTTTTAGGTTTTCGTTTTTTTTGTCCTCCTAAGGGAGAGCTGGTTTTCAATGGTTGCCTTGGAAATGTGGGTGATTGTGCTAGTGATAGCGATTTCCTCTTATGCAAAATCGAGAGCACGAGCGTGGTTGGTTTCCTTGCTGCTCTTCGTGTGCGGATGAGGTTGGGCGTCTGTTAGTTGATGAAGTTACGCAATTCTATTTTTGCTTTCGCTGTTGAGCTCAATTTCTTGAATGTCTGTGGAATTCGAGAAGCATGGAAATTGAAAAAGTTTCCTTTTGATTAGCTCTGCAGCTATTATAGCTGCGCAATCAGTAATGCAGCTGGTGTTGTTTCTTTTGCTTGATCTTTTTCCTTCTCTCTTTTTTTTTTTTTTTTTTTTTTTGGGTGGGGGGAGATTTTGGTGGGCTGTGTGGGGTTGGTGTAGCACCCTTATCCAATTGCCTTGTATTGAATCGAGAAAAAGAGAAGGGGGTGGGATGGGGATTTTGGATTTGGCCATCATGAAGAGTCGTTCTTTTCGTTCTCCCCTAAAAGAAAATAGAAAGGACAATTTAAGTCATCATTTCGATCTTGGTTTGGCCAATTTGGTATCTTTTTTTTCTGTTCACTGCTGGTCTGGAGCACCATAACTTGGTACATTGTTCTTTTTTAGGGACTTCAATGTTCTTTTTTCTATACATGATTTTTATCTCCAACTTGTCACAGCACGTGCTTGCGTCCCACTCTTTCCATGTGATCGTTTTCACCATTAAGATGATTGTCTATTTGGAATGTTAATGTAGAAGGAATGGAAATGGGTACCATCTCTTGCACCATCGATGTTGTGGATTTCTTATGCTGCATTGCTTTCGCTGAATGTAACTGTAGATTATGCATCATGGGCTGCATATGAATAGTCTACTTAAGGGAAGCGTACGAAATGATGCATATATGTAAACATATACAACTGTGTAAATACCTTAATGTACTGCTTGACTTCGTCATTTTCAAGATGGCACAAATTTCCCAAATCTCAAATGATTAAATAGTTAAGGTGCCTCAAATTCCATTTCATAGTCTGATCTTAACTTGTTGCATGATCGAGTCTGTAATTTCTAAACCCTTGTTGTTGATTAAATTCCGGTTTAGGTTAAGATTGCACATTACTGTTCAACTAATAAAAGTTGATTTTCCCTTTGCATGTGAGATAATATCTGTTCAGAATCACAATGGAACCCCTCTCCTCTCATTAAAAGTCAAGAGAGGACTTTCGGTGAAAGGTACTTTGTTGCAGAATTACATTCCTATGAAACAGGTGTGGTTATTGCTCAATTAAACGATATGTATGGATCTTCTTAGGGATTTTATTCATGAAAGCTCAAAAAAGAAACTAACTTTTGGAGTTGTTGCAGCTTATATAAAGATTTAAACATTGAAACATCAGACCAAGGGGGAAAGTGTATCTTGCCGACAAAGGAATATTCATTCAAGAATGTGAAAAGAAAGCCATAAGATTTGTGAAGGGATTTGTCGAAAGAGGTAATTTTAGATTTGGGTAACTCTGCACCGTAAAGGTAGCAGAATCCCCAGAAGTTGTCTTTCCTCGTATAAGAAGAAAGGACCCACCTGAGGAATGAATTCATCAAAGCAAAGTTGCAAACCAGAAAGAGCTCCTAAAGCTCATTGCTCAACGGCTAGCCATAGAAGACTTTGTAGCCTTCGGAGCGGTGTGCACCTCATGGCTGTCTGCCGCCACCAAGGAGACATACGACGCGAAGTCAAAAGCCCCATGGCTCGTGACTAATGTGTACAAACAAATGCCCGAGTTCTGCAACCCCTCTAGAGGGAGAATTTACCCAGTGAAGTCGCTGGGAACTCGAGCCCAGACCTTGTCTCTACGGGGATGGATGCTCCTGTCAAACTGGGCCATGGATACCGTGCGTCAGCATCGAACTCCCCGCCATGGAGCAGCTCTTCAGCAAGTCATTTATCGGTCTGAAACCGTTGCGCGTCACCATCAAACTCCCCGCCATGGAACAGATCTTCAGGGAGTCGTTTCTCAGTCTGGAACAGCAAGGACAGAGGATCGACAAGATCGCGTTGTCCTCGAGCCCTTCTTTGTCCAGGAGCTATGCTGTCATGGTCGCTTATCATTTCGCTTTTGGAGTACCACGGCTTGCCCTGCACAAATCGGGAGAAGATGCGTGGAGGGGAGTGAGCCCAGCGACGCATCTTCGTGCGATCGAAGTCCTCCAGCTGATTTACTACGATGGGCTATTTGTGGCGTTGGATGCGGAAAAAATTATAACGACTCTTAACGAGAGAGAGAGCCACATGGAATCGCGACTAGTTCTCGGGCAGAAATTCGAAGGTTGGCCGTATCTCGTCGAATGTTCGGGCTCCTTGCTGGTGGCTTGGGTGACCAAGGAAGCATGGACACGTTCAGAGCCTTTGTGTCATGTCGGACACGCGGTCAATACGTGTCAAAGTTTCCGACACGTGGTCAACTCTTTCCGACGCACGTCGGAGCGTGTCCGGAGGTTTGTGGGCGGATCTACAGGTGCGAAGGGAAGAAGGTGATGGAGGGTGAGGTGAGGGAGCCGAGGCGACGCTGCGAGCGACGGCGAGGGAGGGCTGCGAACGCCGACTGCAACGTGGAGAAGGCTGCGACCGCTGATTGCAACGCTAAGAAGCCTTCTCGATCGTCTTGGTCTGTTGCGACCACCGACTGCAACGCTGAGATGGAAAATCGCAATGCCGCGATGGTGGGCTGGACACGAGGCTATGATGGCAAAGGGGGGAACGGAGGCAAGGCAGCGGCAAGAGAGGTGGAGACCGAGCAAGGGAGAGGAGAAAGAAGCGATTGCTAGGTTTTTTCAATTTTGGGAAGAAGAGCAAGGAGAGACAACGCGTCGACGGCTTCTGGGGAAGAAAGAAATCCTCGTGCAGCGTGACTTTGGGAATAGACAGGCGCAGCCGGTGGGCGGGGTTGGGGGTGAAAACGGAGGCTGAAATAAATGGGTGGGAACCATTTAGCCCTAATAAAAATTAAACGTTAAATAATTTTATTAATACATGATAAGGTTAAAAAATAAAAAATAAAAATAGACGGGTTAAAAAGTTATTTCGAAAAATAAAATCGCTAGATGTTAAGCAATAATAAATTTTGATCATCTTAGAAAAATATAAATTTATTTTAACTCTAATCTCTTATTAGTTATTTATTTCATCAATAATTTTTGTTAAAGTCGAAAATTGTCTTTCTAATTTTTTATGAATAAATTTATTAATGTTATTAGTATAGATTTATTATAGGCTCTTTTTTATTATTTATTTATTTATGAATTTGAATAAATTAATTTAAATATAATAATTAATCATGTATATATAAAAATATTTATTTAATATATAACGTGTTGGAACGTGTCGAAATTCTTTACTTTTTGAGAAATAACGTATCGGCGTGTTGTGTTGTGTTGTGTTGTGTCGCGTGTCCGCGTCGATGCTACATAGGGGTGACGAGAGGCGCTGGGGGTGTATAGATTCCGAGTTTTCGAAGTGGACTTGGAGAAGGGGACTTAGGAAGAGGTCGAGAGCTTGGGGAAGGCGTCTCTCTTCTTGAACGACAACTCTTCTTCTTGCGTTCCCGGATTCAAGCCGAACCACGTATATTTCACAGATTACGCAGATGAGAAGAAGAAGGTTTACAGCATGGAAAACGGAAAGGTCGAGACATACTCCGGTGCAATTGGTCACCGTCAGGCAGGCCAATGGTTCCAACCTGATTTCTGAATTTTTTTCCCTTTTCCTCTGCATAAAGTAAATAGGAGATTTGTGAAGTAATTGCCTATGGATATCAGATTTTAATTGCAACTAATGTCGGATGTCCTCTTTAATTTTATTTTATATGGAGATGAGATAAGGATATTTTGATTGTTTGAAAATTTGTTATATATAGTAGAGATAAATATAGATAGATAACACCATCCCATGTGGCGGCGGCGTTGGTTCGAGCTTTTTTATCCTCACGATGGGGACAAGTTTGAATCCCAGCGTCGTCATTTGTGGACTTACCTGTGGCGTCAGGGTGGTGGTTTCCTTGGTGTCACCCCGCCTGGGAGTTTCTTTCTCGGTTTATCGGGTACGGGGTTTCACGGGTCACAAAAAAAAAATATATATATATATAACAATAGTCTATCGGAATTTTCAGATTGAACATAGATAATTGCACAGCATGGTACGATAGTGAGAAACATTTTGGTCGATTCAAATTGCCATTTGTCACACAGAATGCAAACTACTAGAAGGACCTAGTCATCATTCCAAATCACAATGATAAAAAGGCCCGATTAGTTTTGTTCAATTTGGAGATCTCTAGATATGATTCACAAATATCATGACCTAATTTTGATATTGAAAATTTTGACCGGCGATAATTTCCTCAATCAACATTCAATCAACTCAATTTTCATTGTGTTGGAACGCTTGGGATCTCTTGTTTAATTTGAATGCATTGGAGTTGCATATTTTGAAAAGACAACATTGACACATGGCGGGGTGGAGCGGAGTCATTATTCACCCCACCATGTGACGATTTTTTTCTTGGTTCAATCTATGTGACCATTTTACTAGAAGAAAAAGAAAACCGAAGAAAAATTGTAAAAGATCTATAGAAGTTATAACGCAGGTAGAATAATGTAGCGAGGCAATTTTTTATGCGAAACTTGTGCACGATCAGAACTTATGGGCGTTTACATAGCAAAAATAACACAAATTTGGTTCTGATATAGAAAATAAATATTAAATTCGGCGTCAAAGTATTATGTAGCATACGAAATATATATCACGATCCACATGTATAACTCAAGCACCACGGCGGTAAAAACAGTCACAAAAGATTCAAAACAAAAAGTGGCAACTTTATAATGGATTTCAGCCGAAATCATCTCCTTTTAATCAGCTTCAATGACCAGGTAATGTCGCAACTCTATTTCACTCTGTTATGAGGAATGTAAAACGGAGATGTCATCTTCCATTTTAGAATCTAAATCACTGATTTGCGATGACCTCTGGTGACTTTTGTATTGGTTCCACCCTTGCGATTTCTTTTCTGTTCACGTATTCCGCACACTTCGGTGGAGCTATGGTCGCGAATGAAAGATGATGGACTGCCAGTGGCGGACGTCCACTGGTGGTCCACTGGTGGAATAGAGGTGGTTGCCGATGGAGACGACCGGTGAGCAGTATCCATGGCGAAATTATTGACATATTGGTGTTTGTGTGAAGGGATCCTGTACACACAACTTGCAGAAAGAAGAAGAGTCGAGAATAGGAGATAATGAATTATGGCTTCGGCACTTGCTTGGGCTAATTATCGAGGTTGTGGTGGCATTATACATCATTGCCAGGTCCATGGAGCCTGCACAGCTAAATTTCTTAGCAGATCCGATGTTTTTGTTGTCGGGTTGATCGAGGATGCTGAAAGGACTTGGGTTCTCAGATCGGCCGGCAGTAAGCAATTCCAAAGATCCCTGGCCCTAATTTAGCGAAATTCATGGAGGAATACCCTTCGAAAGAAATCCAGGGATACGAGCTGTCTCTGACTCATATGCCACCTCCTAGAGTTGCGCCTCTTGAGTCTTGACCACGCGACGGCGCTAGATAGCCGCCAAATGCGAGAGAGCATGCATTGATTGTTGCTTATGACCATTTCTTGATCTCCAAGCGCCTGTTCCCCGATCCTCATCCTTAGCTTCCAGGATGTTCAGAAGAGCAGACCATTCTTCCCAGAGAAGTTCCTGGGAAGATGCTTTCAAAGTGATTGAAATGGAACTCGGATTCATGTGTGACGTGCTCTTCACCAAACCCGCGATTGTACATCATTTCTGGGGTGGCGTTCTCCGATCGATCAGCTTTTCATCTACCCGCCACTGCTTTATCAGCTTCCGCCTGACTGATTTGTCTGGCTACTCTTCTGTGAGCGTGATAATAAGTCTGATCTGGATGGTCAGAGCGATCGATCGTGAGGTATATGCGATTTATGTGCTCCCTTCGTCTGACCGGATAATGCTCTGGATGAGTAGGCAAGACTATGTAAGAGTAGAAACGAGGGGGTTGATTTCACGCCTTCATTCTTTGTCTGTCAACAAAAGGTGGTACCGACGGTGTCGCACAATACAACATGTTATCTCTTGCTTCAACGATCGGACAGTCGAGTGCCATGGCCTCCTAAATTGGATACATAAACGGCTTGAAGACCACCAAGACGATCAAGCCAAGGCAAAGGCTTTCATCCAAGAAAGGAAAGATATACTAAACAAGAGCCTCGCTTGCAAGAAACTGCTTGAGGCAGATATCCGGGTTTCACCTATCAATGTAAAAGGAGATCAGAGCAAGTCTGTGCTGCTCGACGCCCGCAGGCTCGCGAAATTGCCACAGCCGCTAGAGACGGCAAACCAAAACAGGTGGGAAGCGATGATAAGCGAGGTGTGGATGGAGATTGTGTTACGCCGCAAGTTGTTGCCGGTGGAATCATCATGCTCAGCAGCTTGGAAGCGGAGGAGAGTTGCTCACTCATGTGTGGATTCTAATTACGCATCTCGTAGAAAAAGTGCAAAAAAAGAAAAATTCCTAAATGTATTGCAATAGTACCTATTCAGTATTAAACATTTCAATTGGACCAATTTAATTTTTAACATTTTCATATTGGTAGCATTATCTGGTCAATTTAGACTCGAAATTGCTGACGTAGGCATCGGTTGACATTTTTTTTTTCCCTTTTCTTTTTGTTGGTGGCTGGCAATCACTGGATTTTTTTTTTTTTTTTTCAGTCCTACTCTATTCTTACTCTACACTCACTCTCAGACTTTTGCCCGTCTCTTGCGGGCGTGAGAGTCAAACCCACTCCCCAGAAACTTACGCGTCCCCACCCCATCCTCCCCTGAGAAGGTGGGGATTTGAACCCCTCACCTCCCCTTCCATGTTGGAAGGGTGGCCACTAGGGCGAATCCCAATGGTTGCAATCACTGGATTTCACTTGGGTGTTTAATCAACCTATAATCGGTTAAGGTGCGTTTGGTAACGTTTCTATTTAAAAATTGTTAGGGAAACGAAAATAGAAAAGTGTTTCTATTCCTAACAATTTTGAACAAAAAAAACGTTTGATAAACTTGTTCCGGAATAAAAATTAATAGAAACACGTTTGGTAAATTTGTATAATTTTTTTATCTCTTTTAATTTTTTAATTTTTAATTTTATTTTTTCTATTTTCTTTCTTATTTTTTATTTATTTTTCCTTTTTTTTTTTTTCTTTTTTCTTTTTCCTTTTTCCTTTTTCTTTTTTTCTTCTTTTGGCCGGTCGCCGGCCTTGGCCATGGCCGGCGATCGATCAACGAGGGCGGCGGCCTCGCCTTGGCCGGGCGAGCTCGAGCTCGCCCGGCCTAGCGCAAGGTCGGCCTCGCCGGGCCGGGCGACGCTCGGTCTCACCGGGGGCCAGCGATGCTCCGGCGAGGTCGCCGGCCCTCAACGGCGTCGCCGACCCTCGACGGCCGGTCGCCGGCCATGGCCGAGGCTGGCAACCAGCCAAAGAAAAAAGAAAGAAAAAAGAAGAAGAAAAGAAAAATAAAAAAGAGATAAGTGTTTCTAAATTTGTTTGAAACAAGAAATAACTTTTTTTTTTCTTGTTTTTGTTCCAAATGTGTTTAACAAAAATAGTTTTGGAACAAAAACGCAAACAAACGCGTTTCTGTTTCTTTTTTGTTCCCAAGAACAAAAAAAATAGAAATTTTTATTCCTAGGAACAGAAACAAGTTGCAAACAAACAAGCCCTTAGTGTACTTTTAATGGCATGTTTAAATTGAGAAATCAAGTTGAGAGTGATAAGGCTTGAGAGAGCAAACTTGATAATTTATCAGTTTCCCCTTAGTGGTTCACCTCTAAGAAGATCGTGACCGGAGTAATCACTGAGAAAGAAAGCTGGATTTGTCGGAGTTAATTCTCTGGGTAGCCTGAAGTTTTCACCGGTTGAATTAATGGATACACACGGTGAACAGTGAACGAAGGTTCAAAAGAAGATGAAGAGCTTAGAGAGGCATTGTTAATCTGGAAAAAGAAGGACTGAAAAAGAAATAACAAGAATATAAAAAATGTAAAAATTATAATATGTAAACAAAGTCAACGCTGGTCAATGGTTATATACTGACGTGGACCGTCATATGGTGAATATTTTCTCGATATGCGGACGTGGTAGAGGTGACCTGGCAGGCTGAAGTGGTGAGCTGATGACAGCTTAAACGGTGTCTTGTGGCACGTGGCTAACACGTGCAGACGACGTCACGTCTGCGACGGAGCAGCTGGTGCGTGCCCAATCAGGGCGCATTGATCTTACGCGCGGGGGTGCGTGGAATAGCGGACGATGACTCGGTGGACGGGACCGTCTCACCTGGGGACGTAGTGCTGATGGTGGTGTTTATTTTCCAAAACAAGCACCTTAGGGCGTCGGAATAGCCCTCAGCAGCAGCAAGCTTGGTGGATTCGAGATGCGGTGGTGCATGAGGCGGCGGTGCATGAGGCGGCTTCCGACGGTCATTCGCAATAAAATTTCAGGATCCAGTTCTTCTGAGAAGAGCAAGTTCGGTGGTGGTCTTCGTTTTCTAAAAAGAGCAACGGAAGAATGTCAGACAGCTTCGAGAGGCTGTGGATTGGCAGAGAACCTTGGCCAATGTGGGTGGCGTTATTACGAGCAGACTCAGATAGGCGTAACAATAAGGTCGAGTAGGGAATTGTGACGAAATAGAGAACTTAATATAATCAATCGGAACCAATTAAGGAAATTATGCAGAATTCCCTGAATATAATCTCAAACAAATATTAAGAGCATTCCTAAATCCTCGGAACAAACAACATGAGGTACTTTTAGACACTACAGGAGCGAAAAGGAGCAGGGAAGATCGACGGTCTTGCATACTAAATGTTGGCGCTCGTTTGAGATTGCTGGTCCATGGAAGGTGTGATTTTTACGACACGTACATGCGCAATTATGCCCCAGTCCTCTCCCTGGCCTTTTCTGACCCTTCTTGTGAATTCCTCAGGCATACCTTTGAGTTTCAATTTGTGGAGAAATTCTAGGTGCTGCAATCCTTCTGGGATCGTTTGAAGAGCCGTGCACGCTCTGATTTCTAATTCCTTGAGGATCGGCAGCGAGCCCTTCCCGACCTCCCATCTCTCTAGTTGCTTTAGCTTCCAGAGCTTCAGCACCTGAAGCAGTGGGAATCCACCTGGGGAGCAGACCATGAATTTCCCCTCGAACGCGTCGCCTAATAACTGAAGGATCTTCAGATTTGGAAGTTTCTCCAACTTGGGCATGGGATCTTCCGTTAGTCCAGACGATGACAAGGTCAGCTCGATGAGCTTTTCAGGAAATTTGTCTACGACGACTGGTTTGGTCAATCTTCCCAGCAAATATATGCTAGAGAGATTCTTCAGTCCTGATAAAAGCTCCAGATATAGATTGGAAGGTTTCACCGAGATGTCAATCGAGATCAATCTCAACCACTCGAGACGTTCAAGACTTGAAATCCACCTAGCTGTTGCCTTTTGTTGATCACGGGTTAGCCGACATGTAAGCGCCAGCTTCCTAAGCTTGGTCAACCTGTAGAGGCTATTGTCCAATGTACTCTCCTCGTCTACAAATGCGCCCCATAGTGTTTGTAAGTCAGTCAAAGAGCCCGTGCCCTGGGGAGGCACGAATCTCGTTCGGTAACTCTCACTCAGGTACAGGTGCCTCAGTTGCTGCATCTTCCAAAAGGATCTAGGAAGTGTACTTACGTAAGTGTGCTTCAGATCGAGAATTTGCAAATTGAACAGCTTGTCTATGGATGACGGGAGGTTCTCCAGGTAAGTCCACCTTAACCCTAGATATCTCAAGTAGATCAGTTTACCCAGCGATTCTGGCAATTTTGGTCGAAATACCCCTTCCAGATCGAGCACACGCATTCCTTGGAAGCACCTGTTTATAATGCCTCTTTGAAGAAAGTCTCCTATTTCTTTTCCAGGGGCAGTTCCTTCCCTCGAATCAAAGGACAGTAAAGTGCGGACATTTTTGTAATGAGAACGGAAGATCGAACTATTGGAGCTGTTATCTCCGTGAATGTGACTGTAGCTATCATCCCTTCGATCGAGATGGTCTGCAAGTCGACTTATCATAACCACACCAGAAGAAGAGCTAACCTGGGCTCTATTTTGTGCTGGCAGGAAATTGGCTGCTTTTGCTTTCCCTACCCACTCATCCCTCAAAACGTCATGCATCCTACACGTTTTGACCCTCCCGTCGGGCTTCCTCTTCACTACTTGGATCATTTTCCGTTCTATCAACTGGGACAAGTACTTCTCAGCAACGACTTCAGGAGATTCATCAGAACCCTCGTCTTTCCGGGCCAATCCCTCTGCCACCCACAAAATAATCAACCTCCTCGCAGGGATGTCATAGTCTTCTGGAAAAAGCCCGAAATAGTATAGGCATTGTATAAGGTTTGATGACAAAAGTTTGGTGGCGTCTCTTAAGATTTCATATTCAGATGTGCAATCACTTTTGAGGTCTTTCAGCATCGACGTCCATTGCTCCTTAGTTGCTTTTGTCTTCGACAAACGAGTTCCTACAGTGGAAATCATCAGAGGAGACCCCATGCATCTTCTCACAATCTTTCGTCCAACTTCCTCTAGTTCAGCGGGTACGTCAATCTTGGAATTGAGTAGCATCCAGCCGTCTTCATCGCTCAACTGCAGTTCATAGGGAGGGCTCTTTGGATTGGTGTGTAAAGCCACTTTTCTCACGCGAGTAGTGACTATTATCCCACTCCCTTCCTCAGTCTTTGGAAAAGCCATGCGCAACTTGTCCCAATCTTCAGTCATCCACACATCATCCAGGACTACAAGATACCTCTTAGAGCTTAAGAAATCAGATAGAATCTTAGTTAACTCATGAAAATTACGAGTCCGTTCATCTGTCACCTGAAGGCTTGCCTGAACTTGAGTGCTTATATCCCTCAACAAGGTCTCAGGTACAAATTTCGGAGATAAAGTGATCCAAGCACGACAAGTGAAATGTTTTTTAATCTCACTGTCATTGTATATCTTGTGAGCGAGAGCTGTCTTGCCTGCTCCTCTCTTGCCCACTATTGAGATCACACTTTGCTTTTCGCCGGAGCCGGCCGTGTACATCAGCCTTGATTTTATGACCTTGTAATGGAGCTCTAGACCCATAATATTATTACTCTCTTCGACGTGACTCCCAGAAGGTCCCCACAGAGCTGCTGACTGGGTGTCTTCACTGGCGTCAATTTGTCCAATGCCAATTGAGGTTCCTTGTAACTTGATTCTATTCTTCTTAAGCCGGATCTTCTCTATTTCATCTTGAAATCTATGCCTGGCAATCATATCTCTGAAGAAGAAAATTGTCCTCTTGAAGCAACCCCAATTGCTATGTCTTCTCCTTTCATTGACAAAAGCACTAACAACGTCTTCAGCATGGACAAGAAGCTGCCGTATGTCTTCCACTAGAGTCAGCGGCATTTGATCTGATCCTCCCGTGCCTTCTGCAACTGTCGGCATCAAACGCGATTCCACGTCTTCTGCATCTGATTCTCCCATGCCTTCTGCATCTGATTCTCTTATGCCTTCTGCATCTGATTCTCCCATGCCTTCTGCATCTGATTCTCCCATGCCTTCTGCATCTGATTCTCCCATGCCTTCTGCAACTGTCAGCATAAAATCCAATTCCCTCAGGTCTTTTTCTGTTTCTATGAACTGATCTTCAGATCCTCTAAGCAGAGCCGATTCACGGACTATAAGGTCTGTGATATTTGCGACCTTTTCTCTGAGGGGGATAAGGTCTGGGATAACTCCGAGCGTTTCTCTGAAGATAAGACGCATTATTGCGCCTCTTTTGGGCATCAGGGGCTCCATGGCTGCACTTGTTCTGGTGGTTACGTTTTTCCTCTTTCTGTGCAGATTGCTCATTTGCGATCACCAAAAGATGTTTGAAGAAGTTTCAAAAACCAAGTATGAGAAAAAGAACAATTATGGTGACAGTGTATGAAGCGAAAGATTTTCCACCCAGAAATGAAGATGATGAGCAAAGAATGATGAAGATAAGAAACCAAAAACCTCACTTTGTATTTTATCATGGTATACGGTGGGCTTTAGATAATTTGAGTTGTTATGCCATCTGTTGACTTTAAGTCAAACATAATAATTATTGTCCTTGCAGCTGTCAATTCTCAAGAAATAAGAATCCAAAGACTTGGCTCTGGATTTTATCAAAATATACGGGAGACTTTAGATAAAATTGAATGGCTATACCGTCTGCATTGACTTTAAGTCAAAACACAAGAGTTGAACTTTCCTTTTGCAGCTGCCATTCTCACAGAGCTCGTTGCAGCTATCAGTCTAAGCACCAACTGTTGAAGATGAGTTCTGCACATGCATTAAAGAGGGGCAGGGTTACTGTTACCGTTGGTTTTCTGAAAGCTTCTGCAATTGAGAAGTGATGAAGCTTTGAGCCACAAGAATGAGCTACGAAGGGGAAATTATCCAGTTATTGCTTCCAATTCGGAAGATGTAAAGCTCCATAAGCTTCCTTGTTTCGGCTTGGTGACGCTTTAGTGGCATAACCATAAAATTGCAAAGGGCTATCGAATGCCAGTGACCCAGCGAATCAAGAAATTATTTACCCAAGGTCAGTTTTTTGATACATATATCAGAAATTATGTTCTCATCAAAAGTTTGGCACATGAAATCCTCAGTTGATAACAGCTCTGACTTCTAAAAATATAATGTCTAGGTTGAGTGAGGACCTTATCTGTGGTTTGATTTGTATGGTTAACCATAATATCCATAAGATTTTTCGTATATCTGATCTGAAATCTTCAACTGTCAAGGTTTTGATCTTCACAGAGGGAATGGCGTCTGATAGCTTCTTTGAAAGCTTGATCTTACTCTGGGAGGAATGGGAGTTGCGGTTGCTCGTTTTGATGAGTCTCATTTTACAGATTATCCTCGTTGGTTTAGGCAACAGAAGAAAGTACTCGGCTGGGAACAAAATTGCATCCGTCTTATGGCTCGCCTATTTATGTGCAGACTCGATAGCAATCATTTCCCTTGGCATCCTCTCACGCAGCCAAGGCAAATGCAGCGATGCTTTCGTAGATCTTGAGTACGTAATAATGGCCTTCTGGGCTCCATTTTTGCTCCTTCACCTCGGCGGCCCTGATACAATTACTGCATACTCATTGGAAGATAATGAATTATGGCTTCGGCACTTGCTCGGGCTAATTGTTGAGGTTGCAGTGGCATTGTACATCTTTGTCAGGTCCATGAAGCCTACTCAGCTAAATTTCTTAGCCATTCCAATATTCGTTGCAGGGTTGATCAAGTATGGTGAAAGGACTTGGGTTCTCAGATCGGCCAGCAGTAAGCAACTCCGAAGATCACTCCTTCCACATCCTGACCCTGGCCCTAATTATTCAAAATTCATGGAGGAATACACATTGAAAGAAATCGAGGGGTACGAGCTGTCTCTGAATGATATACCACCTCCTAGATTTGCTCCTCTTGACCACAAGGTCATGCCACATAGCCGCTTAATGCAAGAGGGCGATGCATTGATCATTGCTTATGACTTTTTCTTGATCTCCAAGCGCCTCTTCGCCGATCTCATCCTTAGCTTCCAGGATCTCCAGAAGACCCAACCATTCTTCCTGGGAAGCAACTGGGAAGATGCTTTCAAAGTGATTGAAATGGAACTCGGATTCATGTATGATGTGCTCTTCACCAAAGCCACGATTGTACATCATTTCTGGGGTGGCGTTCTCCGATCAATCAGCTTTTCATCTACTGCTGCTGCTTTAATAGCCTTCTGCCTGATTGATTTGTCTGGCTACTCTTCTGCGACTGTGATAATCAGTCTAATCTTGCTGGGCGGAGCTATTGGTCTTGAGCTATATGCGATTTTTGGGCTCCTTTCATCCGACTGGACAATCTTCTGGATGAGCAGGCATGACAATTTACGAGCAGAAATGAGGGGATTGATTTCACGCCTTCATTCTTTGTCTATCAACAAAAGGTGGTCCAACTGTGTCGCGCAATTCAACATGTTATCCTCTTGCTTGGAGGATCGGAGGGTCAGGTGCTGTGGACTCCTAAATTGGATACAAAAACAGCTAGAAGACTACCAAGATGATCAGATGGAGCCAGTTTCTGAATATTTAAAGAAGTCAATCTTCGAACAGCTCTTGGAGAAGTCTAATAAAGCTAGGTTGGAGGACACTGTGGATTTCAGACTTTGCAAGGAGTTATGCTCTTATAGAGGCGAAGGGGTGCTAAAAAAATTTAAGTGCATTGAGAAGCTTGGATGGAGCATCGAGGAGGAGTTTGATCAGAGCATCATCCTCTGGCACATTGCAACTGATCTCTGTCTCAACGGTGATGATGGTGGTAACCAGGATCCAGACACCGAGAGAAGTGAAGCAATCAGAGTAATATCGAATTACATGTTGTTCGTATTAATGAAGCGTCCTTTCATGTTGCCCGATGGAATCGGGCAAATCAGGCTCCAAGACACCCGCGCTGAGGCTGAGGTTTTCATCCAAGAAAGGAAAGATATACAGAACAAGAGCCTCGCCTGCAAGAAACTGCTCGAGGTGGATACTCGGATTTCGCCGATCCACGTAAAAGGAGATCGGAGTAAGTCTGTGCTATTCGATGCGTGCAGGCTGGCAACATCGCTGCGATCACTGAAGACGGGAAACCAAAACGAGTGGGAAGTGATGTTTGAGGTGTGGATAGAGATGTTGTGTTACGCCGCGTGTCATTGCCGGTGGAATCATCATGCTCAGCAACTTAGGAGGGGAGGAGAGCTACTCACTCACGTGTGGATTCTCATGACGCATCTCGGCATATCTCAGCAGTTTCAAATCTCACAGGGTCATGCCAGAACCAAACTGATAGTGCAGTGACTTTCTACTCAGATTTCCTGTAAACGCCTAGGGCTTTTGTTCCAGAGCCCTTTCTTCAGCCACCTCCTCAATTACTTCAGGACCCTTTTCCCGCCAACTTGCAATATTACCGGAATGTTCATTTCTTTAAGGTGTTTTTTTGGCTAGAAATTTCTTTTAGGGTGACTGCTATGAAAAATCTCAAACCAGTACACTATACATTTATAATAAATTTATCCTATATTAGTTTTCGTTATATTTTATCTTCTAATTGCTGAGTTGAATGTTGACACATGATAGTTGTCAATTGTACTAGTTTGGCGATTACCCTTCATTTATTATAGGTATATCAATTTGTGATTTTTTGTAGTATTAATTCAATTTAATGGAGACTAAAGAAGGTAAATCTGTTACAGATATAGAGTTTTTGTGGTATTAATTCAATTTAATGGAAATTAATGAGGGTAAATTTATTTCAAATGTATTAATTTGGGATTTTCGTGGCATCAACCATTAATTTAAGTTAAGAAACAAACATCACGTACATATAAGTAGTCTCGCATTTAAATTAATTTAATGTGCATGAAATTCGCAGGGCAAGAAATTCTAATTATTGGAATGCACATTCCTAACTTTTTGTACGTAATTGAACTTGGTACCTTTTATTTTCCTTTTTGGGCCATGAAGATGGCTTGTCGCCACTCTCTTTAGGATGCTCTCGTCTGGCCTAATCTTTTTAGTCATGGACAAATTAACGCTATATTGATGGCTTTTTTATCCTATTATTATTAGACAATAGCAACAGGAAAACTAATATAAGGCGCCCTTTTTTTTCTATATAGATTATATACACATTCGTAGAAAAATCTCAAATAATCTGGCAGATCTGCAAATTGTTCGGTTTTTAGATTTTGAGATAAGAACTGAAAAATCTGCATAAGAAGAGGAAATCATAATCAAATTATGTTAAAACAAAAGGACAAAAATGACATTTTAGATTTTGAGGAAAGTACTAATTCGCCTCATCATTCTCTTTTCTAACTAATTTTTAGATTTTGATTCCATGCTTTCTTTGATGGCCAGAGTGGGAACGATTAGTTATAAATGTAGAGTTTGATTCTCGCACATTACAAAAAAAGTTGAGTAAACGTTTGAAAATGAATGGAGAATTAGAGTAAACTAAACTTAAAGAAAAGGACCTTTTTCTCCCCAAAATCCTCAAAATGAAAATGACAAATAAAAGATCGTCGGCTGTAGTTCCTCGGCTGTAATCACTAGAAAACATGGCCTGCAATAACACACTTCCTTCAAATTTACAATTTATCCTCATTCAATATTGATGCTTTCCATTTATAAAGGGCCACTTTAGGAAGCCCAAGAATGAGACCAGCTTACACAAGTTCTCCATTAATTCCGCCACGTGTCACCACTCAGTAATCTCCAAAGATTGCAACTTAAAATCATCAGAAGTTAACCATTGGTTTGCATCAATGTCCACCCTTTCAATATGGAAATGGGAGGTGGGGGTTCGAATCCCCACTTTCTCGCTCGATATTGGAATGAGTACAATTTCATTTCAGAAGTGGGTTTGGACTCCTACGTCTTGCAATGAGGCATGGCAAAAGTCTGAGAGTAAACGTTAGAGTAGGAATAGAGTTAAACTGATCAAAAAAAAATTATGGGAAGTTAGTCATTGCATACGTGGTCTCCCACCGCCACTCAAAAAATAAATATATATATATATATATACCGGCCATAATATATTACGCAAAAATATAGGAAACGAATATCCAGGTGACGTTACATGGGGGGCACGGTCGTAAATTCACAATCTACCCCCCGAGCGAGCTCCCGGTGGAGCGTAAACCGACGGTCGGTGGTGGGGACGGCGGGGAACCGGATGGAACCCCCGCGAGGGGGAATCAAAAATTGGACGGCCCGGATCGCGCCTCGTTAACCTCGACGCGGGCCCCGAGAAACCGTTGAAAACTCACCGGACGCGAGCTCCGAGTTTCCAAAACAGTTGGTAGGCTCGCTTGACGTCCAGACAAAACCGAAACCGCCACGTGTACGCCGCCTGCCCAACCCACCCTCCCCTCGCAGCTCGGAAATCAAACGGACGCAAGAAATCGAGAGTGGCCCCCGAAGTTCATCAGGATAACATAACAGCAGCAGTTGCGCGCTCTCGGTCGTCGCGTCTTGCAATTTCTCGATTTTTCGTTCGTTGGATTTCGGGTTTTTTTTACCTTTTTTTCTGTCCTTTCTTTTTTTTTTGTTTTTTTGCGGGGTTCTTTGTGCAGAGTTCGCGGAGCGGGAACGAAGAGATAGAGAGAGAGAGAGAGAGAGTGGAGCTCCGGCGGAAATGGCGAGCGGCGAGCTGAATGCGGCGGAGCGGCAGGAGGAGGGCGGCGTCGAGCTCCCGGCTCCGTCGGGCTGGAAGAAGAAGGTGCAGCCTCTTGCTTTTCTGCCCCCCTCCCTTTTGCCCCTTTTTTCGATTTCGTTCGGTCGGAGCCCTAATTTTGTTCCGCCGCGAGTGCTGGCTTTTTTTCTGGATTTTCCTCGTGTTAGGTTTTCGTTTATGAGGAAGCTGGTTTTTGATGGTTTCCTTGAAAATGCGGGTGACTGTGCTAGTGATTAGCGATTTCCTCTTTGCAAAATCGAGAGGGCGAGCGTGGTCGGTTACCTTGCTGTTCTTCGTGTGCGGATGAGGTTGGGCGTCTGTCAGTTGATGAAGTTACGCAATTCTATTTTTGCATTCTCCGTCGAGCTCAATTTCTGTGATATCTGTGGAATTCTAGAAGCATGGAAATTAAATAAAGTTTCCTTTTGATTAGCTCTGTAGCTAATGTAGCTGCGCAATCAGTAATGCAGCTGCTGTTGTTTCTTTTGCTTGATCTTTTTCCTTCTTTGTCTATCTTTTTTTTTCCCGGATTTTTGGTGGGCTGTGTGGGGTCGGTCGTACCCATATTCAATTGCCTTGTATTGAATCGAGAGGGGGGGGATTTTGGATTTGTCCATCATGAAGAACTGCTCTTTTTCTTTTCTCCTAAAAGCAAATAAAAAGAATAATTTTAAGTCATCATTTCAATCTTGTCTTGGCTAATTTGGTATCTTTTTTCTGTTCACTTCTGGTCTGGAGCACTAGAACTTGATACATTGTTCAGTGGCTGGTTTACTTTTAGTAACTTAAAGATTTTTTTTTTTGTCGGTTTAATAACTTAAAGATAGATGTGTGTGTGTTTTTTTTAGGGACTTTGATGTTTACTTTTAATAACTTACTTAAAGATAGATGTGTTTTTCTTAGGGACTTAGATGTTCTTTTTCCTGTACATGTTCTTTATCTCCAACTCGTCACAGCACGTGCTTGCGTCCTGCTCTTTCCATGTGATCGTTTTCACCATGAAGATGGTTGTCTATATGGAATGTTAATCTAGAAGGAATGGAAATGGGTACCATCTTTTGCACCATTCACTAAATGTAACTGTGGATTATGCATCGTGGGCTGCATATGAATAGTCTACTTGAGGGAAGAGTACAAAACAATGCACATATGTAAACATATACAACAATAATCAATTTTAGCTTGATTGGTTTGTAGAGGAACCCTACGTTCTCATGTCCATTCAACACGTGCAATTTCTTTTCCGTCAAGGCAACCTGCAATTTGTACTTGAATTCCTTTTGTATCTGCTTGTTTGGTTAATTCAAAAGCCTTTTTTATTGCTTTGCAATATGAAACTCTATTCTTTAATTGTCCGGCTATAAATTCTGCAAGAATATTACGGTGCCCATAAGGATTTGTAATTCTTGTAATGTAAATACCTTTATGTACTGCTTGACTTCATCATTGTCGAGATGGCACAAATTTCTTGAATCTCAAATGATTAAACAGTTAAGCTGCCTCAAATTCCATATCACGATATTGGAAACAATTGTACTTTCTTTTTTCCACCGACCCTGTATATTTTTTTCATGCCTCTTTTGTGGGTCTATTTCGTAGTCATGCAAGAGTGGAACAAACATGCAATAGCTCATCTCAATCTGAAAAATGTACTTGTTAACCTACTATGTTTTAGGTATTTTTCTCGACAGTGCAGAAAAGTACTGAAAAATAATTCATGGAGTCTTAGCTGTAGGATTAAATCAAAACCACATTAAGTGTGAAAGTTGGACTATCTTTAGCATCATATTCCTAGTAAACCAAAATTTGTGATCAAAAAACATGATCGACTTTTTGTTTGTTTAAATTTGACGGTTTTGATTGATTATGCTTTTGAAGATATTATATTGGGTAGTGGTATTATTCAGTTATTGACTATTCACACTGTTTTATTTGTACAAGGAATAGAAGGATATTGTCTGAATTTCATGGAAGGGAATGTCCTTAATGGTCTGCATGCAAAGAACTTAAAAGTAGTCTCCCATTTTAAATTGAACTGCCCTGCTTTTCTAAAGGCCTGATACATGTGTGAGAAGTGATACTGGCACCTTCTCAAGGTAAATGACATGCCTTTAGATGTGAAGAAAAATTCAAGCTGGTAGAACCCGAAGTGAGGTAAGGTTGAAGCCAAACAGCTAAGTTTTCTATGAACATTGTCATGATACTGCTTTGATTGTGAACGGTTCTCTTTGCTCTCTTTGCTCTGCTGAAAGGCCCCCTAAATTTTCAGGACAGACTTATTATGTTGTAGACTTGAGGTCTCTAGGGTTGATCAGGCACGAATATTCGAGAGCCCCTGCGAGGTTGAATAAGTAAGAGTAATAGAAAGTAAGCACAAAACAAAGAGATTTTGCCTTTGGTGTAGTACGCGTGTTTTCTGATGACAGTTGAGTTCATCCTTCTCTATTACCTAATGTGAAAGGTCCATCTTTTCACTGGCTTCATATAAATGTCTTGTCTCTCCTCTGCAATTACATAAGTAAGAAGAGGAATATGTGTCTTGTCTATTGTTCTCGTGTTATGTCCTTCTCTTTTCTGGATTTTTCGAAAAGAAAAGCGGGTTGTGTTACCCTATACTTTGTTGCAACATGATGAATCTTACCAACCATAGCTAGCAATCCTTTTCATCTACTCTTTTTTCCTCGTACCAGCAGCTCACTCCAAAGAAAAGTGGGACGCCTCGGAGGAACGAGATAGTCTTCATTTCACCTACTGGTGAGGAGATCAAGAGTAAGAGGCAGTTGGATCAGTATCTCAAATCCCATCCTGGAGGAACATCAGCTTCTGAATTCGACTGGAGCACAGGTTCCCTCTCTCTCTCTCTCTCTCTCTCTCACACACACACACACACACACACCACAGGGTGGATATGTGTTGCGTTTGTATTTTTCATGCATTTTCAATGCTGTGGGAATCAGGTGAAACTCCGAGGCGTTCTACTAGGATTAGCGAGAAAGTGAAAGCAACAGAGACCCCAGAAAATGAGCCCCCTCTGAAGCGGTCCAGTGGAAAGAAGGGGGCAAAAGCTAAAAAACAAGATACTGAAGAAGGGCATGAGGATACTGAAGAGAAAGAAGATGCTGCAGCTGGGGAAGAAACTAAAGCAAGCGAGCAAGTGGAAATGAAAGATGCAGTTGAGGATGATCTGGCAAAGAGCAAAGGAGATGTTCCTGATAAAGAATCTGTGGAAAGAGTGCATGAGGCAAACAGTGAGAAGATAGAGAAACCGGGAGCTGCTGGTGAAGCTGAGAAAGAACAGCTTGACCATGAGTCGCAAGCACCCAAAGTAGAGTCAACCAAGGACAATCCTGAAGAGAACTTGGCAGAGCCTGAGTTTGAAGGTAAGACCACTTCTGATGCAAAGGAAGAGCAAGCGCCCATATGTGTAGGTTCTGAGGATAAAAAGGAAGGACCCGAGGACAAGCCAGCAGAATCTGAAGCACCATCTGTACAAAAGGAAAGCGAGACTCCAGAATGTCCGAAAGATGGACTTCCTGATGCTGCTAACAAGGCTGTCAAGGACCTTCATCCAGAAGAAGTCGGTGTCGACGGAAATAAGGCGAGTTGAGATGGAAAAAGCTTTCCAGATTATCACTCTGACCTCCAGGGATATTTAATATGAGGCTTAGGTCGTGAAGTTATCTATAGAGATTTTGCTAGTCTTAGAACTAAACTAATTTCTTTGTTAACATCATCCTCCGAACTTCATTAAGTCGGATCTTGACACTGGATCTTAAAGCATTGTCATCCCATAGCACGGTGGCAACGATGATGTCCTGTGGCCGTAGCATGGTCGTCACAATAGTTGAAGTTCTTTATGGTGCTTCTTAATTTTTTGGGTTAATTTTTTGTATTGTATCCTAGAATCGAGACACATGATTCTTGGACATTTTAATCTGCTCTAGATTCAGTGGAACTTTACATCTCGCTATCCTTGTTAATAACCTAAATCCCTCGCAGATGAATTCGTGGCCATCATCGATTTTCTTCTGGCGTGAGATTTCAGTTCTTTCGTACCCGCGTAGCACGCCACTGATATGACTTCACTGCAATGATCATGAATCGGTGCATGGGTCGTTCATGCATTCGGACTATGGGATGATTGGGGCCGAGAGTTGGTGATCGATTATTGCTTTATTCCAACGATGTAAGGTCTTTCACCAGATTGCGTGTTTGCCTCGTGCGTTTCTTCCATTGAAGTATGGAGCTGTGATGATTTGAGTCTCATCAAAATAGATTTTTCTCGAGAAATTTTGGAGAACCTGCCTTTTGAGAGTAAATTTGCTTTTTCCTGGTTTAGTAGACGTTGCTAGCTTCCCGTGCACTAAAAAGTGGAACCCGGTTTGGCGTTGGTAGCTGGCAAACAATAAATATTGACATGTACTGATATTTATGTATACTTAGAAAACTACAGACTATTTTAATAATATAATGATATTCGGTTTTACAACTTACCAACATTGGCCAACACCTTGGCAATTGTATCAATTTAGACAAATCTAAAACATTCACACATTAGGTTATTAAAATAGTCAGTAATATTTGAAGCATAAAGAAATGTTGACACATTCCGAAATAAAGAGAAGTAAAAAGTGTTGGTGCGTGATTAAAATCAAATATCTTTACTTGATGAACTTCAATACTTCAAATAAGTTAAGAACGGTGATTTTCAATGAATATTTCATACCTCCCGCACCTCTCGGAACGTGCTACTCACGAAAATCTACTAACGAGTTACTTGCACACGATGGAACAACAAAGTTGAAAAATCACTTTTCTATCTCCAATACTATTCACCCGTTATGTACAGATTCAGTGATGTGCTCAATTTTGCCGGAAAGGGAATGTGGAATCTGCAAAGAGGCACACTTCATATCCTCGTCAAAATCAGCAATAACTGTCCCTCGTCATGGACGGTGCTCCACCAACTACCAACCCATCATCATCCCCTCCGGATCTCCAAATTCCCTCCACTGTAATTCGAACCTCCTCCTCTCTTCTTCTTCTCCTGAGAATTTGTGCTTCCATGGCAATGGTGTCCAGATGATCTTGGAACTCAAACTCATCCATGACAATGTGCTGTAGCCTCTCCCACTCACCAAACTCTTCTCTGTCCATCTACCACTTAGCCCCCACGCTCTCACCTACCAACACACCTTGCCCAACTCCCATCAAAACCTTGAACTCCTCTCCAAAAACAAACCTTTTCGTCTGCTGACAAGACCAGACCACACCTCCTCTCTCACTCTCTCTCTCTCTCTCTCTACTCATACGCCTTCCAATGTCGCCGGCCGGAATACTCGCCGGGATATGTCTCCTTGCGGCCCTGTACTGCGGGCTCGACCCGCTCGGGCGGAGCGCGGTGGCGAACTTCCCGGACTTCGAGGCGTACAAGGTCGACATGCCTCCTTGGTCGGACGTGCCCACCGAGAGGGACGCCGAGAACCTGTTGCAGAGGTCGGAGATTAAGTTTCTGAACCAAATACAAGGGCCCGAGAGCATCGCCTTCGACCCGGCCGGTCGCGGGCCCTACACCGGCGTCGCCGACGGCCGTGTCCTGTTCTGGGACGGCGAGTCTTGGAAGGACTTCGCCTACACTTCGGGGAACAGGTCCGTCCCTCTCTGTTCTTTTTGAGCATTTCGCAAGTTGAGGCGCTTGAGGGCGTGTCGATGGCATTGCTTGTACCATGAACCATGAACTACGCAATTTTTTATCTTTGACGAGAAAGAGAGGGAAAGAGGGCTCAAAGTTCAAATTTTTTTCCTTTCCAGTGAAGCGTCTACTTCACACAGAGCTAAACTATGAAGGTTTACTATATGCATAATGCTTTCAGATCAGACGATCATTGAAAAAGTTATAAAAGCTACAGAAGCCAAGAGCTTGAGGAGCTAAAAGTAAAAACCAAAAGGCTATGGCCGCCCAAAGCGGGCTCAACCATTATCTATGGCAGTTGTTGTTCTATAGAAGTTAGGGGTCGTGACTATGTTCTGCCCCCATTTCACCATTTGTCATTGAACATAGTTTGGGTCATCTGACTCCATATCTACTTTTACTTGAACAAGTTGGTTACTTGTGCACTTAGTCATAAGTATGGTTACTCGAAATTATTCCCAGCAAGAGGACGAGTGTGACATGTATAAAAACTGTGGATCAAGCGATGATGATGTCACCCAAGGAACATTCCATGTGGTATGACTGCAATATTCTGTGGATGCAATTTCTCGCCATGATCATTTATTGAAGCCAGAATGATTGAACTCGTTAGTTTGAACTGAATCTGGATGAACATATCAACATGCTTATTGCACACAATATTCTGTTCACTTCACAAGTAATTGGCAATCGTCAGTCCCTTAGTCTATGAAGCCATCGCTTGATAGTTCCTATATTCACTAGGAATGCCGAGTCCCGTATTTGTGAATATGAATCTGAACCAGACTGTTGTTATTTGTCTATTTGATAGCTGCCGGCACATATCAGAATGTCTAATGAAGTTTCATGAGCTACTCATTCTAGTTGAAACCATTTTAGTTTTAACGTTTCAACATGATTTTGGTCTTTCTTCAAGATGCTACCTTTTGGAATTAAGTATTAGTAGGTCATGATCAGTCAGAAATGTTCCGGGTTTAGTTTAGTCTCATGCCTGAAGCACTTGACTACTGGCATAAATCGGGCACGGTTGTTTGACTAAATTCACTACATTCATGTATTGTGGTTATCATAGAGCTGTCTCCGGATACATTCTATCTTCTAACAAATCTGCCTTTATTTCAGGTCAGGCCTGTGTGATCCAAAGCCATCTCCTTTGAGTTACTTGAAAAATGAGCACATTTGTGGAAGGCCCTTGGGTCTCAGATTCGACAAGAGAACTGGCGATTTATACATTGCAGATGCATACTTTGGGTTGATGAAAGTAGGTCCTGAAGGTGGATTGGCAACCTCACTCGCAACTGAAGCTGAAGGAGTTCTTCTGAGGTTCACAAACGATCTTGACATTGATGAAGAAGGGAATGTCTACTTCACAGATAGCAGTACCAAGTACCAAAGGAGGTAAGAATGGCCATCCCTCAACCTTTCCCAATCTTGGATTACACATCCCCATTGCTTCTTATCTGTTTTACATGAGCTGATGGAAACTGCCACCTGTGAAGGTGGATGATTCCTTATTTTCTGAAGAACTCAACATAATCTGATTGGCATGCCTATTTGTTGAGTTTGGCGAACCTGGATTAAGTATTGGTTCTAAGATTTGGATTGTAAGAGAGGAATGGTGGATGTGACTTGATAATCAGCTATTCACTAATTCCACTTTGGTGTATGGTCTTAGGTCAGCTCTTATTATTTTGACCACCTACCTGGTTTGCAAATGATTTCTCTGTTTCATAATCAGGTCTCTCTTTTCTCAGATCCCTGATGACCTTAAGCTCAATGTTTCATTGACTCCATTCTAAACTGTATCGGTTAGAGAAGAAAATGCTCAAGCAAACATCTTAAATGACTTCTCAAATTCCTCTAGATTGTTGAGAAGGTGTCATGATAGTTCTTTTTTGGGGTAAAGACTTTGGTGGTGCCTAAACTTTTCTTCAATATTCAATGTGGTCCCTGAACTTTTTTTTTTTTTGTTCAATCAAATCCCTAAATTGTCGAAAATCCGCTCAATGTAGTCCCTCCATGAAGTTTATCACCACGTCATGTACATTTTTTTTGACGTGGACTGCCACATTGGTGTTCAATGGGCCAAATAATGATGTGGAGTGCTACGTTGTCTTCCCGAGTCATCAAATCCTTATTTTCCTTTATTTTGGGCAAAATAAAGAGAGGCAGAAAGATATAACGTAACGTGGATGCCTACATGGCAAATCTAATGTCAAGTAATAGAAATTATGGTCACATCAGCTAATGGTGTCAAAATATTTAACGGATTACATTAATTTTAAAAGTTGAAGGACTCAATTGAAAAAATGGTTCAGGCACCACACTGAACATTGAAAAAAGTTTGGGGACCACCAATGTCATCTGTTTTCTTGGGACCTTTTCGTTGATATGTCCTGGGCTCTATTCTTATCTTATCGTAGCAAAGATATTAAACGCAGGTGAAGTAATTAGGCCACTATTCAGTTGGGTTTGATCTGATGAGGAGGATCAGATCATGTGAACCAGTGAACTCCCAGAGGAGCGACACATTAATTCTGGCCAGAAACTGAGTTATCCGTTATTTTCTCTGTTTGCATTGTTAGTAAGATGGTATTGAACTTGGCGGTCTGACCTAGTAACTTATTCATCAGGAACTTCCCGCAGTTGGTTTTTTCGGCAGAAGATAGTGGAAGGCTTCTGAAGTACAATCCAACCACGAAGGAGACCACAATTCTAATTAGAAACCTCCAGTTTCCAAATGGTGTTTCATTAAGCAAGGATGGATCCTTCATGGTGTTTTCTGAAGGTGCCATTGGCAGGTCAGTCAAAATCCATATCTTCCGAAGAGTGCATCTGTTTGATGCCGCACTTCCTCTCATTTGCCAATTGTCAATGTGCATCCAAGAATGAGTTGTTTTTCAACTTTGAGACACTTATCCCACTTAAAAATTGGGAAGAAATTCTACAAAACTGTGGGACTTCCAGTGTCTGAAATTTTGGAACCAGTTACGATGTTAGGATGTGATGGGTATCCAATCCACAGAACGGTGAAAAAAGGAAAAGGACTATTAGCATGGGATTTCCTGAAATTTTTATCCTTTATATTTTGCAAGGACTCATTCTCTATCGACTGTTGTAGATTAAGGAAGTTCTGGTTGAAAGGCGAGAAGGCAGGGACTTCTGAAGTATTTGCCGTTCTACCCGGGTTTCCTGACAATGTCAGAACTAACAAGGATGGCGACTTTTGGGTGGCAATCCACTGTCGTCGAAGCATGTACTCTTATTACTCTGGTCTCTACCCAAAACTCAGAAAACTTTGGCTCAAGCTTCCCATTTCAGTGAAAACACAGTTCCAACTCCAAATTGGTGGCCAACCCCATGCCGTGGTCGTGAAGTACAGCCCGGAGGGTAAGCTCGTGCAAATTCTGGAGGACAGCGAAGGGAAGATCGTCAGATCAGTTAGTGAAGTGGAAGAGAAGGATGGGAAGCTGTGGATGGGCAGTGTTCTCATGCCTTTTGTTGCTGTTTACAGTTTAGCTTGAGGCAAAACTGTTTAGCTCTTACTTTTATGACCAAAATAAACCATTATAGGCTCACTCCTAAAGGCATAACAACTCATACTTGATGCTTTCTTTCTGTTCTGTTCCTTTACTCAGATTAACTTACAATCGATTGAGTTTGTTTGACATAGAAGGGTGTTTACACTTGACTCATAATTCAGGACATTTTCGTGTATGAATTCTTTTCGAGTTTCCCCTTGATGCCTCATGCAATGCCCGGTGAGACGCAGCATTACTATCAGGAAAATATATAGCCACTAGCCCGACACTGAAATTGGGATAAATGACAATTTGATTATAGACTGAAGTTCAGTTCTCAGGTATCAACTTCCAAAACATTTATGCAGTTAGATTTATCTTTTATTCTCTGAAGCCGAATGATATCGCCTTCATTCTCGAATTCTCGAGATCGCTACAAAATAACTTAACTAGCTAGAATTTGTTGGGAACTTCTATTGGGGTTGTCTGGGAGGTTTCTCTTGTTTCTTGGACAAGTTACTCAGAAGTGGCGGTTGAATTATGAGGAGTGATGCTTGGAATGAGGCTGGCATCGAGCATTGCATGGTGTTGAATCGATCTCGAAAGTAGATTCTCCTTCTCCAGAATTCACACTAGTGTACGCACAGATTAGCTAGAAAACCATGGTGCGTTTTACAGAAACAATGCACGAATTGCGGTCGTAGGGATCCTCCCACCTGAGCTTTCGAGACTTATATTGGGTGATAAAACGAACATATATATGCCCAAACTCTTTTTACTTGTCTTCATGCCTTTCCTGAACTGAGCAAACGAAAAATAGATTTGCTTCTGGTGGTTAAGAAACCGTCGTCCCATCTCTGTCAAAGCATGAACAGCTTTCTTTGGACCTCTCTGAACAGCTTCAGTTAGCAGAAGACGAGTCCAACTGCAGCAGTTGGTCAACTCTCCGGACTCGGGAGTTAAATTGAGTTAATGCCTCCCTAACTCTGCTTCCCTATTTTTATTCCCCACGTTTCTCTCACCAACTAAGCAGTGTTAATTCCTGCGCCAGTATACTCCTTGCCTCTTTTAAAATATGTAGATTCTCTTCCATGTCAAACCCACGATCGTGTTAAAAACAAAGAAGCAGATCATTCTCGAGTAATTTAATAACTTCTGCTCTGCTAGATTTCTGAACGCATGCCAGTTTGGAAGACACCAGAAAGAACATGATGTAGTCGTTAAAATAGCTGCTTATAAGGTAAGACTCTCTCAAAGGTGCATTATTAAAATCCGATCAAGCCGGATTGCATCTTCTCCAAAAGGTCAGACATTGCCAAGTCTAGCATCCACGGGAATGCACAGTACAAAATCATTTCATCTAAGGACCGGAAAAAAAAATGAAGGGAAAAAGATTCTCTACTGGGTATGTTATTACAGAAAAGAATCATTTTATTGAGTTCCACAAATTTCTGTAAACGTTTTATTGAGAAGGGCAGATCACATCGTGCAAGGCGATGCCCTGTTCGTTCTTGAATACACACATTTCCCAAAAACACCCACCTTCACAACCACCTAAAAAGAAGCACTATGTACTAAGTAGTATATATGCTAGGAGTCCTTCCCTCTCTCGAGAGCCAGCCACCCAAAAAAAAAAAGGACAAAAAAAGAAGACGAAACCGAAATGAAAATAAAGAAATGGATTTGACTCAGACACGCAGCCACTTGTTCCAGAACTGTTTTTTCTTTACATCCTCAGCCAGTCATTCACATCGCATCTGCATCAAGAGAAAGCCATTTAGAACTCATCAGAGCAGGTAATGCAAGCAGTAGCAGCTTCGAGGCTGCCAAAGTTTAGGTGATAGTTCTTACCATCTATCTAACCCACTAGATCACGAGTAGATGTAAGATACTTATCATATGCTAAATTTTGATAAATGATGCCAAGTATTTTTTGCATAATGAACGACTGTTATAGTTGATGGTAAATGAACCATTTATAGTTCCATGTTTGGTGTGTAAAGGGATACCCTATCTACTGGATCTGGCTCTCTTACATCTTAAACGACTTTTGAGATGTGAGAATTTGATCCTTCTGTTGCATGAGAATTCAATCCTTCTGTTGTATTCATTGTTGTAACACGAGTTTAAAGCAGCATTAAAATTTACTTAAGAACCACCATCCATTAACATGAAGAGTAAAAGCAAAACCACAGGACCTCAGCTGCATATAATATCTTGAGCACCTTTTTTCAGGACCATTTGTTACATAAGAGATCAAGCACAAGTGTTGAGCTAGTTTAGTTTCAAAAATTGTATCTGACTAGGTCTGAGTTTTCAATTTGTTTATTGACTATGGGGGCTGAAAGAAATGGGATCTAAAGAAGAGCTAGAATAAGTCGAGCGACTCAAAAAGTAAACCTTAATTGCTTGTTGTGAAGCCTGTGTGCAAAACCAGGGGTTGACTTTCATCGGCAACTGTTGAATCGAGAATGCTGTCCGAAGGCAGTTAACATTTGGCATGTTAATTCCAGCAATTTTCCTGCCAAATCACATTTATTAAAATTTAGCCAAAAAAGAATTGTGTCTATGGAAATCATCTGAAGAATATGCAGAAGACATGTCCTAGTTGATCTTAAATGCAATGAAGCATATTACCACAGATGAAGCAGAAAAAAGTCTATCTTAGCACGAAATTTACCAAAAGCTTTCTAAACCAGGCTACCAAAAATTAATGGCAGTGGCATTGGAAACAATAAACTCCTGTAGGGTGAATAGACATCATATAGCTCTGTAGGTAATCTGCATCTCCTTTAGTAATTAAGAAGGTCATAAGATAATGACCTGGTCCATCAGTTCTGGCACAATATTGTCTTTCCCTTGACAACCTCTTTGCTCGTGCATAAGAATTAATCAAGGTAAAGGAGAAGGCTTATTATCAGCTAGCAGGCTACTGGCATTTCATACTGACAGTCCGATTTCTCTAGGAAATCGTGAAGACTTCAGAAACTACCCAAGTCCTATTCCTCATTTCCTTTTGACCTACAGCAACTTTACCTTCAACAGCTTAAACTTTCATGGTAATAACAAAATTAGAAACTCTAATTTTTATGTTAATCATGTCATGCCTATGCCTCTTTTAACCCTTTTTCCAACAAAATGAACACATAGCCCAAGAAACCTTTTGGTAACCTAGAGAGGGATAAGAAATTCTACAGAATCTAGCTACACATCATTGTGAAACTGTGAATTGTTGCAAATCTGTGACAGGATAATCTCTGTCCATATAAACGTAAAATCTTCCTCGGCACGATGTGGTGCGAATGATCAAACAGTGAAGGACCACTTCTTTACTAATTGGGGTTTTCGAAAATTCCACTGTAATGGGCTAATAGGATAATTAATATAAGGAATGACCATAGAAACCCCGCTCCATAATTTTCCGACACCTCTCTTGTACAAAAAGAACCGAAGCCCAATTTTATCACGATTTAACGCACATAACAATGATTAAGTTCCAACTTTCCTCTAATAGTAGTACACTCAGAACCTCCAGGTCACACAGTTCACAATATCAACATCCCAGTCACTGTATCCAGCCGCAACCTCAAACCAATAACTCCACCGACACTGCTCCATTTTCCTTATTGGAGGTCAGCACGGAAACAGAACAACGTCATCCCAATAGATAATCTCTAGCATAAATTGGCATGAACTTCGGCGGTAAAATTACAGGCTATATGAGAAAAGATCCTTAAACGACCATCAACAACCAGTTCGCACCGTACAAGGTGAAAGCAACATACCTCTCCGGGGCTTGGCCGCAACCTTGGTAGGCGTTTTCTTCTCGACCTTAACCTCCGTCTCCTCCTCCGGTGGAAACAAGACACCATCGATCCCCTGCACGGAAATCCGCCCGTCCGTGTAGATATCCGGGTCGAACAAGTAGGCCGAACCCTCGCCCTGCCCGAACTTGACCGAACCGTCCGCCTCCTGAGCCACCATCTTGTGAGGCAACCTCAAGGTATCGTACTTCACCTTCCCGAACCTCCGCACCGCGTTATACATGCTCTCCTCGGTCTGGTACTCCGGTATCAAGTGATAGTACATGATCTGCTCCGGCGCGCCGGGCTCGCTGAGCTGGTCCGTCGTGAGCTTGGCCATGGCTTCGTCGTTCGGGGCCAGGACGGTCAACACATACCCTTCCGACACTAATCTCCCCATCTCCGAAGCTAGAGAAGTCAAGTTGACCAGAATGTCCGCCATTTCGTTGTAACCCCCGTAGTGAAGCAGGGTGTGGATGAAGTCCTTCACCTGCGCCTCGCCGTCGAAGTGGTGGTGCGGCCCTCCCGGTCCAGGGGCCGGCGCCGGCGCGAGGGAGGGCCCCGGCGCCATCGCGTCGTATATCGGGAGCGCCGGAGCCGAGCCAGCCTTCGCCGGCGGCGCTGGCTTCTTGAGCCGGTGAGTCCGCGGGTCGACCTCCGGCGCTCCCTCCGGCTTCACGGCGGTGATGGAGCGCAGGCTCCTGCGTCGGTTGAAGTCGTCCTGTACGGACTGCGGGATCAACAGCCGCTCGATGCCGTGGATCACGCCGTCGGGCCGGGCCACGGCGTCGGCGTGGATCACACGCGCCCGATCCACTTCCCTCTCCCCGGACTCCCGCTTCGCCAGGCGCAGCCGGTGGCTGGACAGGGAGAGCTCCTCGCGGTGCCCCGTCGCCGACGGAGCCTGCTCGGGCCAGTCAGCGGAGTCGATCCGGGACGGCACAATGTGGAACATGACCAGCGTCTGGAGGGACTTGAGGTTACGGGGCTCGAGCAGGAAGCGCTTGAACTCCGGGTCGAGATCTCGCTCGAGGGCCTCGTTCTTGGGCGCGAAGATGGTGATGTTGTGCCTGCCGACAGTCTCCTCGAGGGTCTGGAGGAGCAGCGCCTTCTCCACTAGTTCGGCCAGCTCGGTGTAATGCGAATCCAGCAATGCCACGAGGATGGAGTTGGAGTTTATCTGGCCGGGCCCGGAGCCACCGCCGCCGCCGCCGCCGGGGGACGCCGGGCGGGCGTGGGGGCGGGGGTGGTCGGGCAATGCGGGGCAAGTGCCGGCGAGGAAGAGGAGGGAAGCGAGGAAGAAGGCGGGCAGGGCGGGGACGCCATAGATGGGAACATCCATGGCGGAGGGAGGAGGGAACAAAGGGACCGCAGTAGAGAGAGAAAGTCAAGGGGTGTCTGATCTCGAGAGGGAGGGAGAGAGAGAGAGAGAGAGAGCTGTGTCTGGGTCTTCTTCGTGTTCTTTTCAGCGCTTTTTTACTTTCGTTGTGGCTTCGTGGTTGGTGTAGGGGTTACAGTTGGGGAAGTGTTGTGCTGTCTAAAGGGATAGTTCATGTGGGCTTTTTTCTTTTTTTCTTTTTTTTTGGCGCTTTGGTCCGTTTGTTTATGCCGTTTGCTGTTTTAAGGCGTGTCGTTTTGGGTCCTCACGGCTTTCACTAACTTCGATGCCGGGGTTTTACCGCGAAAAAGTTACCGCGTGATGCTTCTCTTTTTCTGTTCATTTTTCGAATTTCTGAGTACATTGAAGGGTTTCCGACCAAAAACAAATACATTAAAAGGTTAATAATAATATTACGAAAAATATAAAGTAAAACATTAATTTTAAATTTATTCCGAACCAATTTTTATGTTATCAAACCTTCGAATCAATGTACTTATACTAAATTTATCTTAAACTAATAAAAATTCCCACATGAACTCATTACATCTAACACAAAAATTTCATTGTAGAATTTAATAAAATAGTAAATATGTTACGGATGTATCAATTTTAAAATTTTAAATTTTTATTGATCAATTTGTCCCGAAATTTTGATAACCTACAAAATAGTTTTAAAAAATTTATTATAGATGTGGTTATATTAAATAAATGCTCATAAATAATTAAAAAACAAAATTATGTCAAAGTGAATCATTGCGTACGTATGGTTGTGGCCACGATAAACGCTTGAGATTAATACATGACGACTGGGATTAATTATTGGTCGTTAATGTGGTCCGGTCTTGTTGATGTGAATGTGCTGATGACTTCCCTGTCAAGGGCGAGTCGCTCGGACGGCTACCGGCTACCGGCTGAGAAGGTTAAATTGGCTGGGGAGTGGGACCCCCCCTACTGGCCGGTGAAAAGAACCGCACCTTGCCTTGGCTTCTAAGCACGTCCATTCGTTCCCTCTCTTGGGCTTCTTTTTTATTTTGGTGGTTCGAGCCTTGGGCTTCAATCCAGGCTTTTCCGGTTCACGTGGTTTTTATATCTCTCCTTTTCTTTTTTTCTTTTTTCTTCCTCGTGCCTTTTGTGTTTTTTTAAATATTAAGCAAAGGACTCCATGGTCGAGCGACTTTGGTTAAAAAATGACCAGCCGACGGTGGCCAGGTCACCGTATCACAAGCCCCGTCTTTCTCTCGATGCCACACGATGTAACTATTACGTGACATGATTTTCTCACATTGACCCTAAGAGCTTGAAATTGTTGCCATTTTACTTAAAAATCAACCAATCATACCATCTCATTCAATGCGTCATAATTTGATAATTTAATGTTATGATCTTATCAGTGACCACCCCATTTATGTTAATCGAATATTTAATTTTCAAAACACTAATTCTACACATCGAAATGGCAATTTTTCTATTTGATTGTATATTTCCTTTTAAAAAAAAACCCTTGTACGTGAATATTTGATTTGGTCTCCTCCCTTCTTATCCCCTATTTGATGTAGATCAAACCTATAATGATCATTCATCACATTTACACCTATCAATTAGTGAAGGTCCAATCAAAAAAATGATCCAACCAATTTAACCACGTAACCAAATTTGACTCATTTCCATGCAATTTAAATATAGTTAACCATGCTTGACCTAATCCATACATAATCAATATTGCTAAAACACCTCCATATTTAATTAAATTTAGGAAAACCCATGTCTAAATGAAGGCAAGGGTGAGCCAATAAAAATATAGAAGTGAATTGAGTCTAAAGTAAGCTGTAAACTTATTTAACAATTATATTATATTAGACTCTACCATTCTAAATTCACTTACGATTCATTTAGCGAGTATAACTAATATATATAACAACTCAATCCATTAAATTTGAGTTAAGAAATAGACTTATGAGTTATGATCTATTTTGGCCGATCTAAACACATTCAATCACGTTTGTGGGGAGTCCATGTCAACACACCGCTCGGTAGTTTAGAAGACATTTTCCCAAGAAGCTGCTGATAAGAATCTGCTGTAAGCATCCTATGCTCTTTTCTTTTTCTGTAGCTCCCTTCTGTTGACCGAATCATGCCCGACCGACACTATACTCCTAGGTGGGGGCCTCGGCCAATTATTTCGGGCGTCACCATATGGACACTAGAGACCAAGAAATTATTCATATTCTTTTTCCTCTTTCATTTTATTTACTCTGTTCATATTTTGTCCACTTATTTATTTATTTTTTAGAACGGGCACGCGAGAGTTGAAAATGTGGACGATTAACGTTGAGGAGCTGGCAATGGCGAAGACGATACACGGAGAGGCCATTGAAGAGGGGCGTCGGCAAATTTAACCCAACAGATGGGCGGGTGCCGCTGCCTTTATTTTCCGAGCAGAAGCTGAGCTGTCGTTGTCCCCCCATCCCCCCCACAGATATCATTTTATTCGATTTTATTCGTATTTTTTTGGGGGATTATTTCCGCAGTACGTTCAAGGGGGAATATCCCCCGCCGAAGCGTTTCTGATTCATCCGACGTCGTCGTCTGAATAAAGATATTTCGTGCCGTGAAGAGGGATGGGGCATTCGCTAGTTAGGAACAAAATGTGGTCGAATTCAATATTATCGAATAATAATGAGAGAGGAGAAATTACCACCCAAATAAATCGGAAGAATCGTTACAATATTAACCTTGAAGAAAAAATCGAGAGAGACATTTAATACAATATTTATTTATCACGTAAAACATTTTATAACACTGTCATTTACATGCAAACTGAACTTTTGCCTTAGCTTAAAGTATGAATATATACAATTGGAGAGTCAAATAAGCGATTGGAATATTTGAACTCAAAACCTCCTAATTGTGATGGATGTGAGAATTTATAAGATTATTATCAATTATCCTAAAAATTTAAGACATTAGATGCGTGACTTACTATTTAAATATTTCAATAGGCTTGTGTCGATTGATCATTTGACTCGTTTAACTCGATAAGGTGGACTGATTTTACTTGCTTAGATCATTGTCGTGGTCGGGTGACGAGCGAGTGTCATGGGGCGACGCTATTCGGGCAGATATCATCATTAGGAGATTCGGAAATAGGATATTGTGTCGTGCGAGAGAGCGTTATGGGAACATATTAGAAGAGAAGGAGGGGGGTCCGAAACAGGGACTTTTCCCCGACGGGGACGTCTCTCCTGCTGGAGGGCCGCGGGTCGTTCTCACGCCCATTTATTTTCTTCTTCTTCCGGGGCTCCATCCCGACCGGCGGATGCGCTCCCGGGGTTAGGTGACGCGTGCAATTATGGGCGTCGGACGGGGGGGAATCGAACGCATCGAATCGTGATTTTGTCTTCGCCGAAGCAAAAATTATACGAAAGAAGCCTCGGGCAGCAAATATTATTAAAAACAGGAGGGCAGGTTTAGGTGAATTGGATTCGCATGATTTTGCAGCGGCGTTGCAAACAAGAGTGGGGTGGGGGGGTGTCTTCTTGCGGGCTTTCGGACCACTCCCGAATGGGCCCCGCGGGATTGTCGGTGGCACCCCATTTTCTCTCTCCTGTTTTTTCGTTTCTCGTTTTTTTTTCATTTTTTATATCACCCGTCGACGTCTCGGTGCACGTTGCGCTTCACGTTGGAGAATTCCTCCCTTTTGCGAAAGCAGCCTTTGCGGTGGGGTCAACGCAGAGATGTTGTGGTTTCGGTATTCAACGGGTATAAACTCCGGATTGGATATATATATACACACACATAATGTATATGTCAAAAAGGGAATGGTTTTGCACTCTCTTTCGAGTAATGACTCATTCGTCAATTTGATTCTAGAAGCCGTGATGAATGACTGAACTGACTAAAATATATAATTACTTTTTTTATTTTGAGCATTTGATAGAATTGATTGGAGAATAAGTGAAAGTACATAAATGTGTACATTATAAAGGAATAGTTTTGCATTCCCTTATGGGCAATTACAAAGCCGTAAATTCAATTAAGGGGGTGATGCGATTGATGGAATCGAATTAAAGATGTGATTACTTTTGCTTCGTGAGTAGCGTGTGGAGTTGATTAAAAAATTGGTGAAAGTACATAGATGAAAATGCAGCACTTTTATTTCTTCCTTTTTATCTAGTACGGGTCTAATTGTCTGCTCATGACCGCGACTAATCAACTGATTATCCTTTTAAAATGGCATGATCATTCAAGACAATGGCCCCACACAAATTCTAATGGGCCTACTTTTTAAGCAAGTTGGGCCGTGGATGCACGCGCTGGATAAAGAAGGCCTGGCGAGCAAGAATCCCACCGACAAAAAAACGAAAGAAAGAAAGCTAGAAGCGAAGCGTGGAAAATCGAGATTCTGTTGTTTCGTAAAAAATAAACAATTTGACATTTATTTTTTCTAAATAATTATCTATATCACATGAAATAATTATTCAATCAAAAATATTCATATTATCAACAATAAGTTATATTTAAACATTCTTTAGTGAGATGAAAATATTTTTCTTTCATTTATTTTTGTAAACAATATAAATGGTCATATTTAGAAAATATATTTGTAAAATCACTTATTTTTTGCGAAACAAAATGAACTTGAATTCAAAAATTCTCTGTCTCTAAAAATCCCATTCAGCTTCGCTATGCGGTCACTTATGATAAGAACTTACCCTATGCTGGTTAAGGGGGACTGTGAAGTAATGGAAAGTTCGCCCGACAAAAAAAAAAAAAAAAAAAAGAGTGAAGGAAAGGGGTCCAAATATACAATTGCTTCTGGATGAAGGGAAAATAATGAAAAAGGGCAGGATTAAAAGAGAATAGGGTGGATTTGTCGGGTCAATTTTATTTTTTTCACCTATGCTCTTATTTCATATCTATCTATTAGTACATTAGATGATATTCATGTCATGATGCATTCTTTTTTATTTCTTTTTGCTCGCCAACCTCCAAACAACTTTTCATCTCAATCCCTTCAAATCACTTCTTTTTTGTTCCCTCATATATTTCTGAATCCCTCTTTTCCTTCCTCTTTACTGCATCCAAATCGAGAGTTAAATTGTCAAATGACGATGATAGTGTGCTTAGCATATCCGATGGCATGCGTTTCTCTTATTAACCCCTTGGATAGCATATCTAACGTCATGTGTTTCTCTTATTAACCCCTTTGGATTGGTTTTGGTGGCTTAGGATCTAGCCTGTGCTTGAATCAAGTGCATGATGCAATTTGATCCCCACACCAATTGGGAAACGATCCATAAATGGTACGTTTGGGAAGGCTTTTGGGGAAAGTTCTTGAAAAAATGTAAAAGCCTTTGAGTTAAATGAGTTTTCAAGATGTAAATTGTGTTTGGTAAATCGTATCTATGAAGGTTCATTATGAGGTATCTTTAAGCAAAATAGTGTTTTGACAAATTAAATTTGCAAAAGACTTTTGTTATTAAAAAAAAAAAGAAAAAAAATGAGAGTTGGCTGGCCAAGGGCTTGGTCGATTATCATTGGCGAAGGGTAGGTGGTTCGGAGATGGGTAGGAGATATGGTGAAGGGCAAGCATCCGGCTAAAGTCGGTGTGCAGAGGAGGTGGCGTGGCAAGGGTTGCCGCGACCTTTCCGAACGGTCGCGCAACCCACCGCGTCACGACCTTTGTGCGAGGTGGCTAGGGCCCGCGATCTGATTGCCACAACCTAAATCGCGCGACTAGATTTGCACGCGATCTAGGTCGCCGTGACCCTCGCCATGATGCATCCTCTGGACGGCAACCCTAGCTGGACCACCCGTCCTTTGCTGCACCACCTGCCCTTTGCTGCACCACTTACCCTTCCTTGGCGACCACGCATAGATGCTGGTGGTGTTTGGTGGAGAGAAGGGAAGAAGATGAAGATGATGAACAGTTATCGGGGTAAAATTGAAAAAACAAAAAATTAGCAAGGACATTCTAGGAGAAAAAATTTCACTAGCTTAAAAGCTAGCATGCCAAGAAAGCCTAAGGTAACCCCTAACCTGCTTGGGGCTTTCAGTTTTTTGAAGGCTTGCATTTGGTAAAGGCAAGTCAAATTTTTTTTTTGCCAAACACCAAATATATGGCCCTTACATGCCCAAGGGGCTTTGGGAAGGTAGTTCCCAAACCCACCCAAAAGTCGGTGGAGTGTTTGATGGGCCCGTGAATTATACATCTGAGGCGGGCTTCCTCCTAAAAAAAAGACTGTTTGGGTTTGTAAAGGCGAAGGTGGGCCCACAAGAAATTTCAATACTTATCATAGGCCTGACCCAATCCATCTTGCACCAGGCCTTGGCGTAGCTTCAGCCCATGAATTATACGTCTGAGGTGCGTTTCCTTTTCTTTTTAAAAAAAAAAGGAAAGACAAAAGACAATGTTCGGGCTTGGAAAGGTAAAGGTAGGCCCATGAGAAATTTCAATACTTTTTAATGGGCCTGACGAGATACATACTGCACCAGGCCGCGGCCCACGATGTAGATTCAGGCGTTTAACGGAGTCACGACTCACGAGGCACAGGCTTCGCTGCATGAATCGATCAGAGTCTCTTTTCTCCGCATTTTCCCCTTATGACATAGGGCACCGGCGTCTATCAGAGTACCCGACTAATCTCATGGAACGACAACTCAGATCGATTCCGTTGTAATATCGATTAACATCCACTTTCGAAAAATGTTGCCCGGCATTGAGAGGTCTTTTCTATAATTAGGGCTTTTTAAATGGACGATTTGAACTTTATTAACCGCATTGATTTTACGGTCTTGTGGCGGTAGCTTAGATCTTTACGGAGTAGAGTGACATTGGTTGTCACGTTATACTCTTTTATCATAGTACCCATGACAGAGTAGAATCTTTTTTCTTCTTCTTTTAGTTTTATTATTATATCGTAAGTCATAGACTTTTATATTGTTATACGCAATATCATGATGAATTATTCAATCACTATCTAATGATTGCATTGCTAAATGAATTAAATACTACCTTTCGCATGTAGTCCTCAATAATATTCAAACGAGTGACAAATCATCATGACAATAATATTTTCAAAATAGTGTAACTAAAATAATATCAAATTACTCCATCAATTGTTAATCACAATCATATACTAAGCAGTCATTTTTGATGTGATTGCTATATAATTCTTTCTGTTATTAATAACCAGCGCTACTAAAAATCGAAGTTCTTAGATTACCAGTGCGAGTAATTTCAAGACATAATTGATGTCATTACGCCTACCGGCAAATACAGAGAATACGCATTGACACTTTCGGAATAGTTATTACGAGACGACAACGAGGTGGATCTTGGTGTAATCACTGTTGCTAAACAGCAAATGGTACTGCGCCTGCTGTGACCGTCACATGTTGTGAACCTCGAGGTTCAACGCTTGTGACAGGCAGAGCAGAGCAAGAAGAAGATCTTGATTTGACCGGAAACGGAAGAAGGAAAAGGAAGTGTCAGCTCTATGACGTGGAGTTTCAACTTGCATGTGCAGGCGGGCCGCAGGTATCAGCTTTGCAAACATTCCCAATGATTACCAGAAAGGACCGAAATTATGGTCCGACTCGGCATTTTCTGTAACTTGTCGTTTTCCTTTTACCAATGCGTGATGTTTGCATTCGATAAATAGAGAAGAATCGCATTTTATCAGCCGAAGCCTTGTTGGCTATGCTTGACACCATGGTAAAATGAAGGGCTGTTCATTGCTTGCATTTGCAGGAAGCTTAAGACTGGCATCGCCGAAAAGAGCTTGCATTCACGTTGCAGAAGAGTCGAAATAGACAAGCGACATTGGAGAGATGAAAGGGGCGAGAACGTTGTCCGACTAATCACTTGGCTCGTCGCTGATATATGGGTTAGCGTTTGTCCAAAGTGGATCTCATTACAAAAGCTATATGACAGTCGAGGTCGGTCTCTATCAAAGATTCCCCACAATAAAAAGCCACAAAAAGATTTAGCGGATGAAGTTCGATTCCACGGTCACCTTCCTGCCTCTACCCGTGCTCTTAAGTCTTAACAAAATGTAACCAGCGTATAGGAACGTCGAAACACCTAAAGGCAATATTTTTCTTTCAATTTCTGGGAAAATCTTCGTTGGTCGAAGTTCTCTTCTCCTGCTTCTCCAGGAGGAGATGGAGATAGAATGAAAAACCCGCGAAGCCAAGACTCAAACCCTTTCCTAGTCTCCTCAACATCACCATCGCAATCAATGATGACTTCCTGCTTTGTCTTTTTCTCAGCTCTTCTGAACTTAACCCAACGTCTGCATTACATCGATGGGTCCCGTTTTCGCCGAAGGACGACATCATCTTCGACTGCGAGCTAATTCTTTAGTGGCCTTCCTAGGTACAAGGATTTTCAAGACCGACGTTAATTCTGCTGGTACTTGTAAGCCAAGGACAACGTACTCACATTTCGATCGCATCCACACATGTTCCCTCACCTATTTATGTGACGGCTAGGATCTTCGATGCCGAATGCCATGTATCCCTTCGATTGTCTAGTGTGGGGTGGCATCGGGTTCAACAGCATTTCTTTTGAATGATAATGTTAAAAATTTGAATACGTGGAGGAATGGTTTTGATATTAATGATAATCCATGTGAGGTGCAAATGTATATGTGTGCAAGATATATTTGGTGAAGGATGGACAATGGAGCAAGATAGGATAATTTTGAAGCTATAGGTTATGGGATAAAAGAAAAATATAGTTTCGTTAGTTGAACAAACTAGTTTTGCGCATATTGGATGAAGGAGTATTGATGAAGCTATGGATGTGACACTTCTTCATGAATGAGGATAAAGCTCTATTTATAGTTGCAGAGATTTTTGTTGGATCTTTCTACACACGCCGATGTGAGCTTCTCTTTACCATAAAGTCTAAGCACTCCTTAAAAGACTCGAACACCGTTAAACTCAACTTCCCACTATGAGACTAGATGCTCGCAGAAATTTCTACGAAAATGGATCGCCTTTCCAATAGGCCAATACCCAGTTTGACCACCAAACCGCAATGTTCGCAGTAAAGACGAGAGATGCGGTGCTTCTATGTAGATATTTGGTTAACAGCAGTAAATTTTAGAAGGAGTAGATCTTATAATAATTTATAATAATTTATTATTTTATTTTATTTGTCTAGAATAGACTATTATTTTAATAGTGGATTAAAGACCGTCACGTACTCATTTCTTACGGCAGCACCTAATATATGATCAAGAAGTATCTATTAAACACAAGTAATCCTCATTTTACTGCCAAATTTAAGTCTTGTGAAGGCCTCCTTAACATTTGACTCTATAGAGATGGTTTCGGTTCCACATTTCTTGATTGCCAACGCAAGGGCACAATGCTCTTTCCCATCACAGATTCCGACGGTCTTGATGCTTTCGATTACTAATGTGTTTATAGGATAAATATGGGCAGATCTCTCTAGGGGATTGCACCAGATCGGGTAATTTCTAGTTCGGTTGGTCCATTTTGCCCAACCCTATATCCGTCGTCCTTTTTGCGGGAAGAACACGTTGGGGAGGTGTTGGGTGAACGATGTCAAGCATGTCAAGGGCGAATTCTGGCTAAAAGCGCTTCTATCCCTTCCGAAGTCATTAAATATTCAAAGGAAATGCACGAGTTGACTGGGCCGGCCATTGTGTATGCGCATACGCCACTCAAGATGGGCGATGCAAGAGTTCAAAGACCGAACTTCAACGTGACGGGGAGCTTCGATAACGACGTGAACTTTTAACTTCGTGGCCAGGCTAGACTTCTGCTATACGGCAAGCAAGTCGTTCAAGATGGCGATATCCAGTTTGGACTTTTTGAGGTTGACTAACAGCCCGGCGGTGCCTTTCTGTAAAGATATCGTGGTGAATTCTACCTGGATGACCAACGGGCTAAAACCTCGAGTCGGTCTGATGCGTTCAGGACATCGGCCTGGCGTGTGGAGATCTTGATAATAAGCAACTCTGTCAATACTCTGGATGGTGAATTCGGGGTTTGATTGGAAGAAAGCTACTCCAGCTGCTCACAACACGCTTGCCACAGTTGGATTGGCCATGACGTACAAAGCCTTTGGAGGCCTGGGCGCATTGGTGATCAAATGGCATAAGAGGCCTCGAGACCGACAGAATAGGAACAGCTTCTGGCCTTGGTTGCTTCTGACCCACGCTAGTGACACGAGCTTCGCGAACAGCGAGACCTCGATAGGTCCTCACTTCTCCTTCACGGAGTTACAAGAAGCGACCAAGAACTTCGACTCCGATGCAGGGATTGGCATCGGGGTTTTCGGCAATGTTTATTCGGTAACAATCAATGATGGGACTCAAGTGGCTGTTAAGAGAGGAAACCCTGCGATCAGAACAAGGCATTACGGAATTCCAGACGGGAAATTCAGATGCTGTCCAAGCTTAGGCACAGACATTTGGTATCTCTAATCAGTTAGTGGGCGAGAACGATGAGATGATGTTGATCTAGGAGTACATGTCCAATGCTCCTCTGAGAGTCCATTTATATGGCAAAAACTTACTACCTTCGCAATGGAAACATAGGCTAGAGATTCGTAAAAGAGCTGCTCGTGGGCTTCCCTATCTCCATACTGGCGTGGCTCAAGGTATTATCTGTGGTGACGTGAAGAAAACCGACAATTTGCTAGTCGACAGCTTCATTGCCAAGGTTGCAAATGTTGGTCTATCAAAGGATGCGCCGATGGGCGAGTCATGTGAGCACAGCGGTAAAGGGGGGCTCTGGACATCTGGACACCGAGTATATTATAAGGCAGCAATGGCAGGCTAGTCTGATGTTCCCTCAGTCGGGGTGGTTTTACTTGAGGTACTATGTGCGAGGCCAGCTCTTAACCCCGCGCGCTCTGGTGAGAGCAAGTGAACCTGGCGGAATGGGCAATGCAGCGAAAGAGAAGGGGGCTGCTCGGCAGGATCATTGACCCGCACCTCCAAGGCTCTGTCAATCTTGAAAACGTTTCGCCAATGTTGCGGAGACTGGAGAGGCGCTTGGCTGAGCACGGAGTCGATAAGCCTACCGCAGGAGATGTGTTGGTGGGCCTTGGAACATGCACTGCAGTTGCAACAAGCTTTCTCCTCGATCAACAATCACGACCTCTCCGGACGTCGCTTTGTCCGCTGCATCCAGCGCTGTCTGGATTTGCAGATACAAGAAAAGGAATGCCGAAGAAAAGGAATGCCATTGGCAACCACTCCCGAACTGATAGGTACAGCAATTCGATCTTTAAGAATGTGTTTGATAACCATTCTATTTCTGAAAATAATTTTTATTTGGAAATGATTTTTTTTTATTCTATTCCCCGGATAAATTTCTCAGTATTTCACGATGTTTATTAATCGCCTAAAATTTATATTCTTGAAATAGAAATGCATTTGTATGGCTTTTAAATTTTTTCGTGACTTATAATTTCTTTTAATTTTTATACTTTTATTATATTTTTCTCTTTTTTTGTTTTCGTTTTCCTTCCCTTTCTTCTCTAGCCGATCGCCCGCGGTGATGGCTAGCAACTAGCAATGAGGAAGAGCCTGCATGGTAACATTTCTGTTCCTCCCGATTTCTCTTTTTTTGTTCCCGATTTCTATTCTTTTATTCTATAGAACAAAAAAATAACATAAATCTGTTTGGTAACACCAACTTGTTTTTCTATTCCTTGGAATAGAAAAGTAGTCCGAGAAATAGATTTGGAGTAGAAATAGGAAATAAAAAAAGTAGCTTCTTATTCCCTATAACAATTTCTAAAAATAAGTCAATTTTCTTTTTTATTTTTCTTTTGTTCCTCTCTCTTGTTGTGGCCACCTCCACTACCCGGAGCCACCGCCAACTGTCGACCGTCCGCCAGCCGACATCGACTGTTGATGCCCATCGCCTGCCATCGCCCATCACCGCCTGCCGCCGACCGCCTCCGCCTATCGCCGATTGCCGCCGCCGCCGCCGCCGCCGGCGATACCAAACGAATAAATACAAAAAATACAAAAAGAAATTGTTTCGTACCAAACGCATTTCTATTCTTTTTCTATTTTAAGAATATAAATTTTATGTAGTTACCAAATATCTTATTTTACTCATAAATTATTCTCCGGAGTAGAAATAGAAAATAACTATTTTTAAAGAGAAACTGTTCCCCAGCTAAGAAGCATTACCATGCGCACTTGAAGAATAAGGGAAAATGAAAGAAAATGAAATGACAAAAGAAAAGAGGAAAAAAAGAAAATGAGTTGCCTTGGTTTTGGAGTTGTTCTTGAGAATAAGAAGAAACTTTTTCTTTTTCCTAGTTCCGTGCTAAATCTATTCCTAACAAAGAATTTACCAAATAGATTTCTAATTTTTTTATTCTAGAAAATAATATAATAGAATCAAGCATTGTTTACAGTGTTAACAAATAGGCTCTAAGTGACTGATGGCAAGATAGCGAGTTGCGCAAGTAGAGGTGAACAACCCATGCCTTTAAGCTGTTAATGTGCTAGCATCTGATGTGTATATGAATCAAATATAGTTAAACGTGTAAGTTTGGTTTGTTTCACGAAAAATTTATGATTTGAAAAACATTGTCCCATGATTACTTGTATCATGGTTTACAAAAATAAATAAAAGAAATTATTTTTTCACCATCCATAAAAGTGTTTAAATATTAATTACTATCAACAATGAAAATATTTTTTATTAACTAATTATTTCAAGCAATAAAAATGATTATTTTTAAGAAAATATTTTCTAAAACATTAATTTTCTATAAAACAAACGGAGTTGTAAAGTATTTCTCTCTACTCTAATAACTATTGATCATAGCTAATTCTACTGCATATGTGGAATTACAATATAATTAATATCTGTATGTAGATTGATATTTCAAAAGATTCTCCTTTAGTTTTCACTTTCTTCGCAAAACTTTTAATTTTTTACCTTTATATATTACTTTGGTAAAATTCAGTGCATTTAATGTCAAAAAGTCTATTTTTCTGTAGTTCTCGCTTTCTTCGCAAACTTAATATCATTTGAAAAAGGAAAAAGACCCCTTCCCTTAAAATTTGTGCTTTTTGACGTTTAGAAGTCCATCTTTCTCTATTATTTATAAATAGATTAGTTCACAAATGAGTCAAATCTCGATTTCTTTCTTTTTTTTCCTCATTATGCAAAATCGCCTTATTACTAAATGTTCGCATTGTTTATTTATGGCAATAATTTACTGACGTGATATGAAGGGATTGTACACTTATATGTAAGGTTATTTGTAAAGTAGAAAAGACTCGTATTATAAAATTTAAATAGGTGAGAAACTATGTAGAATTATAATTTAGATTTCATTTAGTGATAAAATACCTATAAATGAACTAAGTTGGGGTATTTTGGGAAAAAAAGGATTGTGATTGATTCATTTATCTAGATATTCTCATTCAAAATGCAAGTCAGCTATGTTAACAAAAATGTCTAGCAACTAGAATAAAATCGAAGTTTAATGACATGAACATGCATAACTCTATTCCCAAATCCCAATGTAGATAAAATTTAAAATCCACCATATCTAACAATCGATTAAAAAAAAACTTGATTTGAAATGCATAAAGACAAGATAAAGTGCCCTAATTGATTATAATATGGTCTCTTTTTTATATATCGATCTTTCTCGATATTCACCACATTCAAGAAAAAATATAAAACACGTTCTAAAAAGTAAAATCCATTACGTTACTAAAACGAGTATTTGGATTTTATTTCTATATAGTTCATTACTTACTTGATTAGAATTGATCAATAAATACCATTTTTTTTTTTTGCTGGATCATGGTGATAAAGAAATTTTTAGTCTAAGAGAGTGGATAAGGGAACCCATAACATGTTATAAAATAAAAAAGTTAGAAAACATCGCCTATACATGATAAAAATCTAATTGTCTGACTAAGGGCAGCTATGATTTTCTCATTTCTTTCGCTTGTTTTGCATGATAAATCGAAATTCGAGATACATCTAAATATTTTGGTAGCTAAATAGAACTGTAAATAAGCTTTTGCCCATCGTTACTTTATTAAAAAAAAGAAGAAGAGTTTCTGCACATTATTAACGTTTTTCTATTGGGTTTTCAAAATCCACGGAGATAAAAAAGAAAAGAAAAGAAGAAAAATGGATTTCTCCCTGCCTGTCGCAAGTAAAAGGCCTAGGACGAAATCCCCGAAATGCCCATCCCTCGACATAAAGACCACGACCCTCCCCTCTCTCCTCCAAAGTTCGACCGCGACCAGCTTCTGGTGATCTCCTCCTCTGCACTCCCCCCTCTTCCCCTTCCCCTTCCCCTTCCCCTTCCCCTTTCTCTCTCTTCTGTACGCGTGCGCGTGCGTCTCTGTGTGCGTATCGCGCAGTCAAAATAGCTGTGTGCTGGTTTCTCAATCGCCTCTGTGTCCAGGGAACCCCAGCGAGAGCGAGAGATAAAGAGGAAGCGCCCGCGACGCCCCCCGATTCTCGGTATCCTCCACTCATGACCGTCATGACTCCTGCCCCCATCGATGTACGTCCTCTCGAATCACTCGCTCTTTCCTCCCGCAATTCGTTTTTCTCCTCGTGCTCGCGTGCAATCCGCGGCCTCCGCGCGTCGGAAATGCCCGCGTCGCCCCCGACATTCGGCCGCGGCGGCGGCGGCGGCGACCGCGGAGGGGCCGATGGCGAGGATTGGCCCCGCGCCGCTTGTCCCGGGCTAGGGCTTCCGCGCGTCGATTCTGTTCGCGGCGGGCCGGGTTAATCCCGATGCCATTTGCTCGCTGGTTTGTCGATTTGTAGGGTTTTGAGGAGGAATCCGTAGGGTTTTTAATGCGTTTGGTGGATCCGCGGGGATGGTCACTTCGTCTTTGCTTTGTGGTCGCAGCAACAGGAGGATGAGGAGATGCTCGTTCCCCACTCGGATTTGGCCGAGAACAATCACCAGCCCATGGAAGGTGAGCCCTTTGGATCCGTAATCGAGTACTGTTGATTCAGTGGTTCCCACGGGCCATTGACCTTTGTTATCGTGCGCCCAAATGCGTCTTTGCTTTGCTAATTTTGTGCCCTTAACACGGTAATATTGCAATCATCCTGGTATTACATCGCAAATGAACTTTGATTATTGGGGGAACAGAATTTGCCTGTTGGGAGCATGCGAGATCGAGAATTTTTCTCTTATAGTTTCTGTGGTAGCAGTTTCATGAAGTTTTAGTTTAGGTTGCTGTCGGGTGGATGCCTTACCTCATTCTAATGTCAGTTTGGGTTCTAATTGTTTTATTTCTCTGTGACAATTACTAGTGGCAGCGCCCGCTGAAGCCCCTAACCCAGCAGACAATCAGCCAGTGGATGATCCTCCACCATCAAGATTCACATGGCGAATTGACAACTTCTCTAGGCTGAACACCAAGAAGCTTTACTCTGAAATATTCGTAGTTGGTGGTTATAAATGGTATTTTTCTATAATGCACATTCCAATGTCTTGATTTACGAGTGGTTTAAATTTGGATTGAACATTTCTTTGCTTGCCTTGCTTATTTCAGGCGGGTACTTGTTTTCCCAAAAGGAAACAACGTGGAGTACTTGTCTATGTATTTGGATGTGGCTGATTCGGCAAGCTTGCCATATGGATGGAGTAGATACGCGCAGTTCAGTTTAGGGGTTTTAAATCAAATACATAACAAATATACTGTCAGAAAAGGTACATTTGTTAACGCATGGATGAATTTATATATGTTGATATCTTACGTAGTTGCTAGATGTGCTTGCTGATGAACTGACATCTGGAAGTCATCGAGATATTTATCATAAAAACAATGGACATGATAATTTCAATTATGAAGGTCCACTCTGTATTTGTATGCAAGGTATTGGCTGTATATGAGGAAACTTGTATGTTTGATGAGACAATGCAGTATTATTTTATCCAATGACGATAGATGCAGAAAATGTTCATTTCGATAAGCTTCTTGGCAACTAGATAATCTGGGCGATGACAAGGGTATAGCTAGTTAGCCGCTTTTGTAGTCTTTTATGTAAAAAAATAGGAGACATCAGGCAAGGAAATTCTCGCAGATAGACAGTGTGTGCTATTGAGATATCGTTTATGGTTGATTATACAAGCGACTGTTAGCATGTGGGTCTTTAGGGTCCGATGGCTTATGCATGACTCACCTTACACGGTGGCACCCCCAAGATGAATTGTTTCCATCAAAAATGAAAATAGAAAGCTTATGTATTTTTTGGTCTATTAAAGCACATAATCTTTGCTTCTTTTGCTGACCAACTTGTGCTGTCTGTGGCAGATGCTCTTATTAATAGAGAGCACACTGTTTAAAAAAGAGGATACCGTTTTAAATGGAGAGCACACTTTTCCTTCTGGATTTCACCGTGAAAGATGCTATATTTTCAGTATGCTTATGCTCAATTCTGTATAGAGTTCTTTCTTTGTTTCCTAAGTATGCCTTTTCTCCTCGTCCTCGTCCTCCTCTGTTCCCCTACACTTCATCTTCTCACCGAAAGGACGCCCACTTCAATCTTGTATGATAAGAGCAAGTTACTCATGAAACTTCATTACCTTTTTACGTGTCTCTCGAGGTACAAATGATCATATAATTTAAACTTGGTAAATTGAAATAGGCTTGAGCGTTTTGTTTATATGCTCATAGATTTTCTTGGCTGTTAGATTGTATCGACCTCTCACTGGTGTGATTTTTTCCTTTGCAATGTGACAATTAATTTCTATTTGAAAGTTTTACAAGTGTAAATTCTAGTTTTTATCATTTCTTTAATATTGCAACTTTGGTGCTAGCATATTCTAATATGGAATGTGACCCATGAATGCTCCTCTTCATGCGCTTTTGAGAACTTTCATGTAAGAAAATTTAAAAATATTATGAGTTCGGCTACATGTCTAATTATATCTTGTGGGCTATGCATATGTTACTGGATGAGGACCAGCTATGGAGGATTTTTTAGTATGCTTAGGAAATCCCTTTTCTCATGGTTGAATACTCCATTCAAAAGATACATGCTTAATCTTGCCCTTCATTTTAAGACATTACATTTTACTCGGTGATTTTGCTAGCTTTGCTATGTTGCTTGTCGTTTAAAAGAAGTGAGGAAATATTTGAGAAGCCATCAATCTTTGCCATGAACATAATGCACCTTATGGTTCGCAGTTTGACGTGCAATGGATCCTTGTATAACCAAAAAATGTTGGGAACTTGTGCCTAAATTTTACTTCAACTCACGGGATATTTTCCATGTTTTCTTTGCCAGATACGCAACACCAGTTCAATGCCCGGGAAAGTGATTGGGGTTTCACATCCTTTATGCCTCTTAGTGAACTTTATGATCCTGCTAGAGGTTATCTAATGCATGATACTCTTATAGTGGAAGCTGAGGTTATTGTTCGTAGAGTTGTAGATTACTGGACATATGACTCCAAAAAAGAGACTGGTTATGTTGGTCTCAAGAACCAAGGAGCGACATGTTATATGAACTCTCTCCTCCAGACACTATACCATATTCCTTACTTCAGGAAGGTAAAGCTGTGCTGATTGCTTACTCTGACTTGCATTCAAACATGAAGCTGTGGCACTTTGTATTGATTTGAATGGTTGGACCATCTGTTACAGGCTGTGTACCATATGCCTACTACTGAGAATGACATGCCATCTGCAAGCATCCCTTTGGCTCTCCAGAGTTTATTTTATAAGCTCCAGTACAGCGACAGCAGTGTAGCGACGAAAGAGTTGACCAAGTCATTTGGATGGGACACGTACGATTCTTTCATGCAGCATGATGTGCAAGAACTAAATAGGGTTCTATGCGAAAAGCTTGAAGACAAAATGAAGGTGAAAAAAGTGAACTTCTTAGAAGTATGGAACTTCTCTTGATATTTACTAATTCATGGGAACCATTGTCTACAGGGTACTGTCGTCGAGGGGACTATACAGAAATTATTCGAGGGACATCATATGAATTACATTGAATGCATTAATGTGGACTACAAATCTACGAGAAAGGAGTCATTTTATGGTACCATTTTCACATTTGGCAATAGCAATTATTTAGGGCTTTTCTTTTGCTTATGCTAATACGTTCACATATGATTATGAAGACCTTCAGCTTGATGTCAAGGGCTGTCGAGATGTTTACGCTTCTTTTGATAAGTATGTTGAAGTTGAACGCCTCGAGGGTGATAATAAGTACCATGCTGAGCAGTATGGCTTGCAGGTTAGTCATTCTATTGCAGGAAATCTTGGTAATTACTGATGGTTCACTTTGTGAACGTGCTTGAGCAGACACAAACACTCAATTCTTCTTCACTTGCTCCTGCGATAAGTATTATGCATGCAAGCAATCACTGGAAGGCATACATTGACGGTCTTTATTTATGTCAATTTTTCTGGAGACGCTTTATCAAGGTTTACGTTTTTTAGATCAATCATTAGGTGATCATACTCGTTTAACTCTGATCAGTTACATCTCTTGTAAGGTGTTCTGGTTTTTGAGACTGAAATTTTGAATCTTGCCTTGTTTATTCACCTGTCAAACCTTAATGTGTTCATTGCCAGCTTTGGGTCAAAATGTGTAATCTTGAAAATAATAATTCGCAACAAACCTTTGGAACCATTAATTCTAGATGGAATTCTTGGAGTTTAGCTGAGAGTTATGCCTTCGATTTTCCACTGCAATTGTTTTACAGTAATTTGCTTTAGAGGTAGATATTTCATATAAGCAGAATGTTAGGTCTGTAATCTCTCTTGTAAACAAGTCAATGGCTTCTAAAGCCAGTATTAGCTGATCACCCTTCTCCTTCTTCTGTAATGAGACCTTTTACTCAGTTATTACATAATATACTTTGTCCTGTTCCGAGTCGCAGTTTTCTTTGATATCTCTTATCAGTCCTGAAATTAGAATTTCCATGGTGTCCTGTCTTGTGATGTGGCTTCCTTGCTGTTTCCATTCTTGCCTTTTTATGATGGCTGAAAGGCTCAAGATGGTTGTCTTATGTAGTTCTAGCTGTTTCCGCTCTTGCTTTTTAGTTTCTTAAACCAAGGACCGCTAGATTATGTATGTGCGACACATTCTGGGTATCTGCCTAAGTAATTGTCTGATGGGTGGTTGGATGATGAATTAGTTCACTTTTGGAGTTGTGACCTAAATTTAAATAATTGCCTGCAGAATTCAGGTGACTTGGTATGTGGAGTTATTTAATTATAGAAAATGATACTATTTGTTCGTTCAGACGTGTGTAGTGCAGAGTCTAACTGCCACAAAGGCAGTCACCAAAGAATGACAGAAGCATTAACAGGAGTGACTCTAGGTTATGCTCATAGGCTACAGTATGGCATTTTTATTGCATGATCAGGAGGAAATTTGATCAGAAAATCCAGAACTGAACTGGTTTATCAATTCTAGGCATGCTAATATTATCAACGCTTCCTCAATTTTTTGAATTGTTAGTTCAAATATTACATTCTTCTGGCTTTTACTTGATGATGTCTGTTTTGATTTTTGTTTCATTTCAGGATGCAAAAAAGGGGGTTCTGTTCATTGACTTCCCCCCTGTTCTTCAACTCCAGTTGAAACGATTTGAATATGATTTTATGCGGGACACTATGGTGAAGGTCAGCCGTTTAGTTAAACACTGAATAACTCTTTTATTTGGTTGGTATTGTGGGGGGATTGATACCTCTTGATATTATGTGCTGCCTTCATGATTGCTGTGACTGCTCTCAACTTATGTAGGAGTTTTGGGTTCTTTTATTTTTCTGGTTTGCATTGTACTTCATTTTGTATGTGGCCATGATTTGTGGCACTGGTGGCCTACTGCTACAAGATGTTCAACTTCTGCAAAACTGTGAGGTGTACACCTATATCAGCTGACTCCTAAGTTACAGGCAGAAGCACTGGCTAGTTTTTGATGTGCTTAAGTATTGTCTGGATTTATTTTAGGCAAAATATTGTTACAGGTTTTTGCTTGATTCCAAATTTTTTTTTTATGTGTTAGCAGTACCAGTCCAGTTTAGGTCGATATTGTTTTATCGTTGTAATTGAGGATCTTCATGCTTTCACTTTTTAGATCAATGATCGCTATGAGTTTCCTCTGCAACTTGATCTTGACCGTGAGGATGGTAAATATTTGTCTCCTGATGCTGATAGGAGCGTCCGCAATCTCTACACACTCCACAGGTACAAGTATTGTTCATTTGCCACTATGTTGTATTTATATCAATTGATGACTTGACCTTCAGTCATATCACCATATTGAGCCTTGGAAGGGTGATCTTTCCACAAATCAAGGGGTGTCTTGCAACTTGTGGTGTATTTAGGTTTCTGATTGGTGCCTTGTGATATGTAGTCTGAAGTCTGTCGGTCGTCCATCTGGATCTTGAAATGCCTTTAGGTGGCTGAAGTGACAAGTGATTTTTTCTTGGATATGCTGCAAGCTTTGCTTATCTAAGCTGCTGCCTTTAGTCATGATAAGCACAGTTTCAATGATTGTTGCGAGTTCTGTAATGATTTGCACAGAGTCTTTTTGTGACACTTTGTTACTAGATACTGTTATAGTCAGGCTACGGGATGCAGCTTTGTCCTGACCTTTCTTCATTGGTCTTCTATCCCTCTTTTTCCTGGATTGTTCTCTCTTAGTGTTCCACAATGGATCAGCCTGCTGCTTCTGACCTGGAGGACATTTGAAAACAAACCTTTCAAGACTGACAGTATTGCCAGATTTATTGTGTTATCTTACCTCAATAATGAACGATAATCTCAAAATGAAGAAGTCATTTTTGGAGAGTTTGTGCTGCTATTTAGCTGTTGTCACTGTGCTACTATTGATTACTCCATTTTTTTTTTTTCAGTGTTCTGGTTCACAGCGGTGGTGTGCATGGTGGACATTATTATGCATTTATCAGACCTACTCTTTCTGACCAATGGTATGCTATTTCTCCTTCTTTTCATTTGTTCACTTGATAACTGAAAACTGACTGTCTTTGTATCATGAAAAACTATCATACTGCAACTCATCTCTTGTGCTTTCAATTTAAATCTGCTATTTCATTTCTTCTGTTTTCCTTTGTTATGGTTTATATTCTTTGTCGGATATTGCTGAGCTCGAGTTGTATGTGTCAGAGTTGCAGTTGTTGCATTAAAATATGGTGTGTGGTTTGGAGGTGCTGTGCTTTTGAACACTTGTTTGGCTCACTTCCTTTATTCTATGGAGTTTGGATAATTGGTCACACATCTCCTGGGATCCTTTGCACTTGTCAACAGAGTGATGTGATTTTTCTCCACTTGAAAATTTTGAACCTGTAAATTTGGCCACTATTTTCAACTTCTCCTTTCCAAACGTTTTAGGATACTTTCAGTCAGCAGAATACTCAATTTATTTTTATTATAGATTGAAGTGTTTGAGTGAAAATAATAAATGTTTGCGGGGGTCTGGAGATTTCCATGCTCTCTGAGGGTTTCTCCCATTTAGGCTCTATTTGCTTCAAAATAAACAATTGTTAGAAACTAGGGAAGCTTTTTTCATTTTACTGTGTTGATGCTGCCAATGAGGATTGACTGTGAGAGTCGTTCCACAACTAATCAAATGAAAACTAGTGCACTTTCTTCAGAGTATTAGTTGTTTTCTCAAACAACCTATTCTATTATGATCTATGTTGATGTGTTGATCAGTGGTCTCTGCCTATCCTCCCTACTACTTGTTATATCCCAACTAGCTGGTTGAGTTGTCATGTCTCATGTCTATCAACATCACCACTATCATTACCACTTCAACTGGTTGGTCATCACTCATCAATCAAGTATCCTTACACTTATTTAAGTATTCTAGATTTATTCGTCAGTGTCCTTACGAAGATTTAAAAAAAAAAAAAATGATGCATCGTAAATTTTTAGAATGATGGGACTACATAGGATTGGGTTTTTTGGTTGTTTCTCGGTATCTAATTTGGTGATTAAAATGTTCATGAGGATTTTATGGGCCATATGTTATTTCTGTCTTACTGGATGGATGGATGTGTAATATCTCATTTCCGAGGAGTCTTCTATTGCTCATCTTCTTCGTTTGGACTTCTGATCAGGTATAAATTTGATGATGAGAGAGTAACAAAAGAAGATGTAAAGAGAGCACTAGAGGAGCAATACGGTGGAGAGGAAGAGGTAATTAGAGGGAGCATTGCTTGCAGCCGTATATTCCCTTTGCTTCCTTGATTAGATGTTTAGTTTTGCCTCCTTTTCGCCTTTTAACCTCATTTGACTTGACAGCTGCCGCCGACAAATCCTGGATTTAACAACACTCCATTTAAGTTTACTAAATACTCAAATGCATACATGCTGGTGTATATACGTGAGAGTGACAAGGACAAGATCATCTGTGATGTGGATGAGAAGGACATTGCCGAACATCTGAGGGTAAGATGCTGCTTTTACGATAATTGGAAGTTCAGATACCTTGTAGATCAGAAGTATTAAGTAATTAGGTGATAGGATGCTTGATGGACAAAGTATCTCATATAGGTCCCATATAATTAGCTAACATCAAGATGTTGTGATCTTTTTGGATTGAGTATTATATTGCTCGAGGTTGTTAAAAGAAATCTATTGGCCTACCTTATCGTTGCGCTTGTCTCATTTCCTCTTCATGTAGAATAGATTGAGCCCTTGCAGAGTTGGGATTGATGTAAAGTCAAGGTCTCTTGCCTTGTCTCACTCAGAGTGTAGTTTTCTCTAGATTTATTGTCTACTGAAGTTTTCTAATGCAAGATTACAAACGAGGATACTCCTTATATGTCTTAGGAGAGATTGAAAAAAGAACAAGAAGAAAAGGAACATAAGAAGAAAGAGAAGGCCGAGGCACACTTGTACACAATCATTAAGGTGAGCATTTCTCAAGCCTTGAGGCATCTGCTTTGATTTTGGTTATCTGGGATGCCTTTTTGAGCTTGGCAGCTTATAAATGTCATGGTGCTTATAGGTTGCGCGGGATGAAGACCTTGCTGAACAGATTGGCAAGGATATTTATTTTGACCTGGTGGATCATGACAAAGTTAAAAGTTTCCGCATTCAAAAGCAGATGCCTTTTAACATCTTCAAGGTGCAATTTCAGATTCTGGTTGCTTTAATTTTCCCTGACGAATCACATTAAGAACTCCACTAGCCACTTTGAGCAAAAGAATGGAGATCCAGTGCTTTAGCTTAAGAGATGAATGAGAGCATCTCTTTCACGACACCAGGGTCAATAAAGGGAGAGTCAGCATTAAGGTTCTTTTGGCTTTAGCTTTCAGGATTAAATTGAATTAGTGGCAGGGCTTTGAAGGCCAAGAAAGAAAACTTCATCAGACTGTCAGTATATTTGCCGTGGTAGAATTTGTTTTCTGTCCTATATATTAGCTTCTCTGTAGATCCAACTATTGTGCACAAGCGATGCTAAAAAAATTCAGAATGCTTTGGGAAATGGGAATGCGGTGCTGCCTTCTGTTTTTAATGCCATTCTATACCGAATAATTATCTGAAACTTTTTTCGACCAAAAACAAAATATTATCTGAAACTTCATTCACCCTTTTCCGTGCCCAACTTGTTCTCGGTTGTCTTATAAAGTTTCTCTGGCTTCTGTCATCAAGATTTTTTAATGAACCGGCCTAAATGGTGCATGCAGGAGGAGGTTGCTAAAGAATTCGGCGTTCCGGTGCAATTTCAGCGGTTCTGGCTATGGGCAAAACGCCAGAACCACACTTATCGTCCTAATCGGCCATTGACTCCGGCAGAGGAAATGCAATCTGTGAGTACAATTTCTCAGAACTGTTTCTCACGCACTTTTTTTTTTTGTTGGTTTAATTTCTGTTGAGCTTCAGTTGGGGAATCATTTAGCCTTTTTAGTCTACGTAATGTTGTGTTAATGTGCTGCACTATTTACTTTCTATTATCTGGTACTTGAGCTTTTGTTATCACTTGGTTGATTATTTTTGTGTATGGGTGGAAAATAACGGGGAAGATGCTTGTTCAGCTTATTCATGCCGGAGTTAATTGTTCTTTAGAGTGATATTTTCACTTACCTGCATTGGAAGGATATCGTTTGATTCTGCATTTTATTGGCAGAGATGCTTCCTTTTTTCTAATTTTGCATTTCGTTCTTTCGTTTTCTTTTTAAATTTTCCATAATGCTTATGTTCATTTTGTCATTCTCTATCCACTGTTTCAATGCTTTTGGTTTGGGTCTTTGCTTTCTTTCCCATCGTATTTGTTTTTCTTTTCGATGTACTGTAGGTAGGACAGTTGAGAGAAGTGTCAAATAAAGTTCCGAATGCCGAATTGAAGTTGTTCTTGGAAGTAGAACTCGGGCTGGTAAATTTTCTCGTTGCATCTTGGTCAATAGAATGCTTTCATATGCTAGGTGGCATCACTCATTTGGTTGAACTGTATTTTTTCAGGATATGCACCCCATTGCCCCACCTGACAAGTCAAAGGAAGATATATTATTGTTCTTTAAGCTTTATGATCCCGAGAAGGGAGAGCTGCGGTAACTTATTGCCTCTGTGAACATTCTATTGTAGGCACATAAATCTGAAACTTAAATCACTCGTCACTTCGTTCTGATACAGATATGTTGGAAGGCTTTTCGTGAAGGGTACTGGTAAACCTGCAGAAATCTTGACCAAGTTAAATGAAATGGCCGGCTATTCTCCTGACCAAGAAATCGAGCTTTACGAGGTTTATTTTCATCGATGGATTTACATCATTTATGTAATTCATACCTATTCAGCTAGTCATATTGAGAAAACCCAGGGGTTCTATTAATTTTAAGGCCTGTGTTGACACTTGACATCCTATTTATGTTGACATGTTTGATGGGGACTCTATTTTGTTGACAAGCTCTATTTTGTTTATGGATGTGCAATATGATTGCAGTATCTTTTTTGTGCTTTCTTGTTCAGGAAATAAAGTTCGAGCCTAATGTCATGTGTGAACCTGTTGACAAGAAAGTGACATTTCGAGCTAGCCAGGTACAGTAGATTGCCTTCTAATGCAGGGTTGCCTGAGTAAGTCTCCAAATTAATTGTTGAATTGGCTGCAGCTTGAAGATGGAGATATCCTGTGCTTCCAGAAATCTTTTCCAACTGAAAATGGTGAACAGTTTTCCTATCCAGATGTCCCTTCCTTTCTGGAGTATGTGCACAATCGTCAAGTATGTATCCTGGGGTTGTTCTTTTATGGGGTTCATGATATTGCTCTCTCCAAAGGCATGGATTAATACCCCTGCAACTTCATGTATTGTAGATTGTCCACTTCCGTTCTCTTGAAAAACCCAAGGAGGATGATTTCTCTTTGGAGATGTGAGTATGGACACAGTTCTTAGTTAGCCTTTCTGTGTTGCTTGCGCATATGTTGCTGTTAAAATCAAAATTATTGATATTTGCAATTTTGTATTTAAGGTCTAAGCTGTATACCTATGATGATGTTGTGGAAAGAGTTGCTCAGCAGCTTGGTTTGGATGATCCATCAAAGATCAGGCTCACATCTCACAACTGTTACTCTCAGCAACCCAAGCCCCATCCTATAAAGTATCGCGGAGTGGATCATTTGTCTGATATGTTGGTTCACTATAACCAGGTAGAGTAATCTTATCCATTGGAGACTTCTAATGGATTGAAATTTAAGGAGCTGAAATGTCTTCTTCCACTTCCACATTCATGCAGAGTTCGGATATATTGTACTATGAAGTGCTAGATATACCTCTTCCAGAACTGCAAGGTTTAAAAACTTTAAAAGTAGCATTTCATCATGCTACTAAGGATGAAGTAAGTATTCGATTGATGCTTGTCACTGCGTGTAGGTTTGCTGCTGATTTTTGTTGTTTCTGCTTCTGTATCTTGTAGGTGGTCATCCATACGATCAGACTTCCAAAGCAGAGTACCGTTGGAGATGTGCTTAGTGATCTCAAGACAAAGGTAATTTTGGCTGTCTTGGTGCTATTTCTTGCCTTTCTTACCTTAGCTTCAATAGCACCTATACTTGTGGTAAATGGTAGGTAAGTGTACTAATTTTTTTTGTTTAGAAAATATCTACTGGCTTGTGTGCCTTTTTATCTTTTCTTTTCTTTTTTTCTTACACCGTCTGTTGCAATCTACGCCAGGTCGAGTTATCCGATCCTAATGCAGAACTTAGGTTGCTTGAAGTTTTCTACCACAAGATCTACAAGGTTTGCTTGTTTTCTGCAGGAATATCTTGATTAGATGCTGTTAATGACAGTTTCAACACTAATACGTCTTTCTATGTGTGCTATTATGTGTGGAAGTTAGGGTTTGTGCGAAAATATGCAATTTCTAATTTTTGCAGTTGCACCTGATGTCATGAATTTTTCCAGATGTTGTAACATTGACTTTGGCATAATTTGGCTGGTAGTTGGGGCGTTAATGCTTGAGTGTTATCCAATCCCATAGAAAGTCTTAACTCTTCTGTTATACTATCATGTGAATATTATTTCCCCTCTCTTTAGTCTCTTGTATTTGAAATAACTAAGGGGTCTCACTAAATTTCTGTCTCATATATGCAGATCTTTCCCCTCAATGAGAAAATTGAGAACATAAATGATCAGTATTGGACATTGCGTGCAGAAGAGGTGGGTGACTCCCTGGCTTGCAATTGTGTGCATCGTATATGACCTTGTATTGTAAATGTAAATCTAAAGATATAACCTTTCTAGGGGGATCTCGAGATCTGGTAAGCAGTTAATTGTTGCTTTCCTTTACGGAAAAGGTTAATTAGTGCTCTTCAGGAAATTTTAAAAAGCTATATTGCAACTGTAAATAGGTAATTTTAGTGTCTTATAATTATGAAATTACTGTTCTTTTTGAAGTCCTAAACTGCATTTCTCTATATGGTAAATATTAACATGTATGCCTTATGAGTCCTAGAAGCTGCCATGGAAAAGCATTTTTAGAAATCTTCAAGTGAAATGAAGCTACAGTATGGGTATTTTGAATGTGGTTCTAGGTTATTGTCTGATTTGATGCATTGTGGCAAGCAGTATCTTTGTGTGTAGTTTCTAATATCCTTTTTGATTATGCTTCATCGAGCGTGATTGGTATAGCATTTAGGTTTAAAATATTTATTTCGTTTTGATGATTAGCTGTAAGGCTTTGCTTCTTTTGTTTTGAACATGGATTTTAGAATCGAGTGCCATAAGACAGCATTGACTCTTTGGTTTGGTTTCATTTTTCAGATTGATTTATGTATATTAATTTCTTTTCCTGTTCTAATTTTATAGATTCCGGAAGAAGAGAAAAATCTTGGTCAAACTGATCGTCTAATCCATGTATACCATTTCACAAAAGACACTGCTCAGAACCAGGTGGTAATTACTTGATTACATAGTCAATTGGTGCCTGGGCATTGGTAGATGATATTGCATTTAGAAATTCTGGTTTTCTAAAGGTTTTAATTTTGACATTTCTTGTTTTCTTTTCTTACTTTAAACAGCAAGTTCAGAATTTTGGAGAACCCTTTTTCTTAGTAATTCATGAAGGTGAGACATTGGCTGAAATAAAGGTACGAGTACAGAAGAAATTGCAAGTGCCAGATGAGGAGTTTGCTAAGGTTTGTTGAGTTCTATTTAAGAGATTTTCTATTTCAGATGGTTTTTGTCAATACTCCTTGCTATTAGATGTCATATGCGTGCTAATTGTGTGTTAACCGTCTATAATATGATGTATCAATTACATGTCATTACATCTGATTTTACTGTCTCGATTTCTGCAGTGGAGGTTTGCGTTCCTCTCATTAGGTCGTCCAGAGTACCTTCAGGATCATGATATAGTGTCAAATCGTTTTCAGGTCTGAACTTAAGTAGTTAATGTCTCTGTTATTGCACGTTTTCATTAAAAAGCAATGTTCTGGATAATGTGTACTGACTTTCATGGTCTGCTCTAGAGACGAGATGTTTATGGTGCTTGGGAGCAATATCTTGGATTGGAGCACTCTGACACTGCTCCTAAAAGAGCTTATGCAGCTAATCAGGTGAACGGGGTTCTATTGTATCATGTCTGTCCATAGTCTGTTTATACTAGCCAAATATTTATTTCTATAATGGCCACCTGCCACTTGTGTCTAATCACTGACATCTTCTAAGTATAAGTGGGTATATCTAATTCTGACGCTGTTTTGCGTATTGCAGAATCGCCACACATTTGAGAAGCCAGTGAAAATATATAATTAAAATCCAACTGATGGATCTTCTTTAACTGTGTTGTTGAGCTCGATACAAGATGGCACCATTTGTTTGTGGAAAATCAGCAAGGTGGTTATGGTCAAGGTGATTTCAGTTGATCTGATGTTTTTGTTGGCTCGTTTGTTCCTAGTGTGGATGGAGAAGTTTAGCCTGAAGCAATTTACATATTCTGAGCGCACATACTGCTTCCATTTCTTGAGATGGAGTCTTGGGCGATCTCCGGTGGACCGTCACTGGTAGTGTATTTTAACGGTATATAAACGAAAGATTTTGGACTGGTTATTGTATACATGGTATAGTAGGTTGCCTTAGTCTTTATCTTTTGCTTCATCTGCTTCTTCGATTTTTGTTTACTTGAGTTATGTCTAGAAAAGATGGGGATTCTGTAGTGGCTTTTAGGTACTCTTTGCATCTTTCTTGATTTGTAAAGGAAATTTGAAAGATGCTGTATTTACATTGATGGACTCTTAATTTTTAGTCTCCAAAGGCCTATTTTCGGCGCGGAGGAATCATTTTGGATTTTCGCAAAAAAGGCCCCTCGTTGAATCTCGACTTTGTCGGCCCCAAAAGCAAGGAAGAATCTCTACACCTTTGTGTCACCTGCTTCGTTGATGATTTGGGCAAGGCTTCTTTATGGTGGTGAATAGCGGGCGAATTCTTGCCTAGATTCAGTCCGTTGTGATTCATGTGATTTGAGCCGTTAGATATGTGATCTTCTCGTGAGATTCATTGGATCCAACGGTTTAGATCACTCGGTCCTTGACGACCCGTTGCGTCATCTTAGATTAGATAACTCTTGCGGGGAATTATTCAGATGCTACTGGCACTTGATGTTATCTAAATTCAAAGGGTCTCAAAGGCCTTTCCAATCACTTTTTTGGAGCCTGCAGCACATCGAAGTCAGAGAAGAAACGTCCGGCTTGAACACTCTAAGTTCTCGAATCAAATGAGACCTAATGACACGTCATCTTAGAAAAAGAAATAGGTAAAAGTCCACTGCAAGGTAGGACGGCCGAGTTGTAAAAAAAAAAGAAAAGATAGGACGGCCGAGTCATGGACAGGAAAACGGCACTTAAACAAAGGTAGTGCCAACCTGGAAAGCGAGAACTCTATACCGCGCCACTTCAATTTCCTAACGAATGGGCTTCGTCCAAAAGCAAGATGACAAGAAGCTAAATGCCACCATCACAGGCTTCCAACTTCACCCTAACGCCCGACTTTTCCCTTGTTCTCTTTCCTGTCTCTCTCTCTCTATCCTCTCCTTATAACCTCCGCACACTCAACACACACGCACCCAACACTAGAGAGAGAGAGAGAGAGAGAGAGAGAGAGAGAGATGGCGGGAACCACCGGTTCGAGTAGTGACACTGCCGCTCCCTACGAGGTTGACGAATGTCGTGGCGTCCTTCGAGTCTACAGCGACGGTTCCATCGTTCGCTCCTCCAAGCCGAGCTTCGATATCCCCGTCCATGATGACGGCTCCGTTCTCTGGAAGGACGTCCTCTTCGACCCGGCCCACGACCTCCGCCTCCGCCTCTACAAGCCAGCCTCCGCCTCGGCTTCGTCCGCCAAGCTCCCCATCTTCTACTACATCCACGGCGGCGGCTTCTGCATCGGCTCCCGCGCCTGGCCCAACTGCCAGAACTACTGCTTCAAGCTCGCCTCCGATCTCCACGCCGTGGTCGTATCCCCCGACTACCGGCTGGCCCCGGAGAACCGGCTCCCGGCCGCCATCGAGGACGGCTACACGGCCGTGAAGTGGCTCCAGGCTCAGGCCTTGGAGGCTAGCGACGCTTGGCTGGCCGATGTGGCCGACTTCGGAAGGGTGTTCATATCGGGCGACTCGGCCGGCGGGAACATAGCTCATAACTTGGCGGCTCGGCTGGGAGCCGGAGCTCCGGAGCTGGCTCCGGTTGTGGTGAGGGGTTATGTGCTCTTGGCGCCGTTCTTTGGGGGAACTGTGTGGACCAAGTCGGAGGCCGAGGGTCCTAAAGATGCTTTCCTCAATTTGGAACTCATTGACAGGTACAAAAGAACAACGATAAATCGTTCCATCAGTATTTTTCTTTTCTGGGTCCAAGTGATTATAGCTGTTTTCAACTTTTCATAGAGAAGCATACTGAAATTCACATTTACATTTGAATGCTGGACTTACTCATTGTCACGCCATGTGAGTGTTTATGTGATCTTTGGCTTGGTCAGGTTTTGGAGGTTATCGGTACCGACCGGAGACACGACCGACCACCCATTGGTGAACCCCTTTGGGCCGTCAAGCCTCGACCTGCGACCCCTCGACCTGGACCCGATCCTCGTGGTGGTCGGCGGCGCCGACCTTCTGAAAGGCAGGGCGGAGGAGTACGCGACGAAGCTCAAGGCTTGGGGAAAGAAGGTGGAATACGTGGAGTTCCAAGGGCTTCAACATGGATTCTTCACCATCGATCCCAACTCGCAGGATTCGAAACGCCTGATGCTCATCATCAAGCGCTTCATCGCCGACAACTCCACCTGATGCACCAATTTGACGTTTAGTCCCTTCTTACATATGCGATTTGATGTTTTTTGTTATCTTCCTGTTGTATTTTGGTGTGTGGAAGTTCTCTTTGTTAGTTGTCGTACTGTCCCGGGGAATTCTAATGCATCATTGCCCAAATAAATGTTGATAATTGTCAAAAGATTGTTGGTAAAAGAAAATCATTGATATATTTTCTTTCAGGTCCGACACCTCTATGAAATTATCAACTCTTTCGATTGTTTGGAAATTAGTCTGTACCGACTTTTTTAGTTGTACTAATTACCGGTTTCAAATTTACTAATTATTATATGAAATTAACATCATCAAAAAGAGTAATTTAGCAAACTTTTTTGCCGGGTTAAACTACAAACGAAACTAGTTTTATATTGCTTACTACCATTTGAGCCCCTTATAAATTTTTTATTTTGTTTCCTAATTCACCAACTTTTTAATTGAGTACCAATTTTTGTTTGTATTGGTATCAACCCCTTATGATTATGAACTCTTTTAAAAGATTGCCAACCTAAATTAAAGTGACTCACCAACTTTCATTTGATTTATTCACTAACATCTATGGATTCCTTCTTATTTTTCCAACTAATCTTATCATTTACGAACTTTGTTTTTTTAATTTATTAGCAACGTCATGAAATACTAACTTTATTTTAGAAATTACCAATCTTATTTAAAGTGGCTTACTGACTTTTCTATAATCATGTTTCTAACTGGTTTTCAATTACTAACTTTCATTTACCTTTCTTAATTACACCTTAAACTTACCAACTCTTATAAAAGTGTAGATAAATTACAAGCAAGTTAATAATAAATCATGTTAAATTCAACGGAGATCTGGTAAAATATCTTTTCCTAAAATCCAAACAGTAAATTTATTTTAAATGAAAGGCCGGTACGATTAGACTCATTTTAAATTAACAATCGAATTCTTCGACGTGTTAACACAAATCAAAATCTCATAACGAATTCATAGTATAACAATGACACGCAAGCACAGATCGCTGGCCCTTAGATCGGCCAACAAATTATTTTTTTATTCACATTTTAAAATCGAAAATAATCCATTTGCACGTGCCGTGGGTAAACGATACTTGCACGCACACGCGTTCGTCCCTCGTCTCTGCGCCACGGCCCTTTAAGAATACAAATGCGGTGCGTTTCACTGCTTTGCCTCAGGGACGTAACGGTAAATTCTCCCCATGCCATCCAGGTTCTCTTTCCAAAAGTAAAATACCCAAAAAGCCAAACGGTCCGTTGAATTCAAATTTCGCGACTCCATCCCACCGTCCATGCCAATCGCTCTCCACCGTCCGATCTCTCCATCACATCCTCTCCCTCTCACAACGACGCTTTAAACTTTCTCCTCGCTCCTCTCCTTCTACTTCTCTGCAACTCTCTTCCCCCAACAAAATTCCGCCACTGAAGATCCTCCCGACGAACCCTAAACGAGCGACTCTCCCGCTCCTCCCTTCCTCGCGTCCCCCGTCGCGATCCGTTGGCCGACAATGGTGATCATCTCGGACACCGCGAGCGCCACCAAGAGCCGGTTCGGCTTCCACGACCGCTCTTCGGATCCCGCGCTCTCCGACCTCACGGCGAAGTCCGCGTCCGCGGAAAACCTCGCGCACTCTCGGGATCAGGACGACGGCGGAGTCGGCGGCGGCGGCGGCGGCGGCTCGGGATCGTCGTCCCGGGGCTTCGAGCTCCGCGAGGATCCTTCGTTCTGGAAAGACCACAATGTGCAGGTCCGTGTCAGTTTGAGTCACTTGCGTTTCTTCGGATATCGATTTTTCTAGCCTAGATTGGCCGATCTGTTTAGCTATGGTTTTGCTCTGCGTTCGGGCCGCGAGCTTGGCTAGGTTAGGCACAGCAGCTCTGGCTCGAAAAATTTGAAATCGAAACTCTTATTTCAAACAGCATGCTCTCTACTATAAAAGAGAAAGGAATGACGACTTATGCACGCTGGTTTTATAGGTAATCATCAGAATTCGACCGCTTAGTAGCAGTGAGATATCGCTGCAAGGCTACGGCAAATGCATTAGGCAAGAGAGCGGCCAAACTCTTACCTGGACGGGGCATCCCGAGTCACGTTTTACTTTTGATGTGGTCGCAGACGAGACGGTTAGCCAGGTAACAGTATCGTTTTTCATATCTTTTGTAATTCTATCCTGAGATGCCCTAAATCAAACGAGTAACGTTACAGGAGAAGTTATTCAAAGTGGCTGGAGTACCTATGGTGGAAAATTGCGTGGGAGGATACAACAGTTGCATGTTCGCGTATGGTCAAGTAAGTATAATATGGCAACAATACCCTTAATATGATCCGTTTGAGTCTCTCAATTATTGACGGTTTTCTTAGACTGAACATCCACCATTGCAATTGTGGGGATTCAATTAGCCTATCTTTTCACTAGTTTGTTTGGCTGTGTTTATGATACTAAATAGCTTTGCTTTTCTGTGTGTAGACTGGAAGTGGGAAGACTCACACAATGCTTGGAGACATCGAAGGAGGAACTCGTAGACATAGTGTTAACTGTGGGATGACACCTCGAGTCTTTGAATATTTATTTTCACGGATTCAAAAGGTTCGTGCCCTTCGCTGATATCACACAATGCATGATGTTCATCTTGAAAAAGGAAACCTTTTATTTGGCTGAGGAGAAAACAAGGAAAAAAACTTGTTTGGGAGTTGTTGCTTGGTAGTATTATGACCAAGATCTCGCTATCTTTCTTGCGATTTATTGAATCAACACAGAGTAGTCAATGGGGTTGCTTTCTTCTCTTTCTATGTTTGAGAGGGTTATTCTCATAAACCTATGCAGTAACATCATGTGCCATTTTACATATATCTGATGAAAGTTATTCCCCCCCTTGTGACAGGAAAAAGAGGCTCGCAAAGAGGAAAAATTACGATTTACTTGTAAATGTTCATTCTTGGAAATATACAATGAACAGATTCTAGATCTTCTGGATCCTTCTAGTAGTAATTTACAGGTATGGATTAGTTTCAGGCTTTTTATTTGCGTTGCCAAATTTTTCCCTAAAATGACTAAAGAATTCCAATATCACTGGAGGTACTTTATTTGTGCTTTGTGAAACTAAATGTCAATACCTGCAATTTACAGATAAGGGAGGACATCAAGAAAGGGATTCATGTTGAGAATCTAAAGGAGATAGAAGTTACGAGTGCACGAGAAGTGATACTTCAGCTGATTCAAGTACGTGAGCTGTTAATGTAGTTCAATGTTTGCATTGCCTAGTGGAAGGAAATTTTGTGCTATATTATTACTTTAGTTCTTTTATTGCTAGTCAGTACTTCAAGGACTTATGTTTTGTGTGGCTCAAGGTCAACTAAGTTGATTGTTGTTATTTAAGAATATGCTGATAAACTAAGGCCTTTTAAATTGATTTATCTGGGAAACATGCTTTAATGTTACGGAAGTTGGAGCTAATCATGATGGGTGATCATCTTTTGCAAGAAAAGAACTAGAAGAAATTAATGCTCTCGGAAGTTTCAACTGCTACCAAGCAATTCTATGTTTCTAGAGATTACCCGTGGTGATTTTAGGCATTCTTTTCAACTGGATAGAGGGGCAAGTGTATTAAACACTGCATTGAAGGTTGTTTGATGTACTTTAATCTGAACTCCATTTGCAGGGAGCTGCCAATAGAAAGGTTGCTGCGACCAACATGAACCGTGCAAGCAGTCGTTCTCATAGTGTCTTTACATGTGCCATTGAAAGCAAGGTTAGTGTTTTCTTTTCTTTCTTTATTTGCCTCCAATCTCAACTGAACGGTTTCCTACTTAAGACAGTGTTTCGGATGTTCCATTCCATTCTCTTGGTTATGTACTAAGTCAAGTGTTCTAATTGAGCCTTCAATTTTAGTGGGAGTCCCAGGGTGTTACTCACCACAGGTTTGCTCGGCTCAATCTTGTTGATCTAGCAGGGTCAGAAAGGTACCTGAGAATGCTAACACTTTTCCATTAAGAGTTGATACTTTTTCACAAAGTTATGCGAGTGTGAGGCTATGTTACAATTTTCTCACAGGCAAAAAAGTTCTGGTGCTGAGGGGGAACGTCTTAAGGAAGCCACAAATATCAACAAATCTCTTTCAACCTTGGGGTGGGTAGTCCCATATCCTCATGAAATACGTCTTAAGATTTTCTTGATCATGTATTCAGGCCATTTTAATATACATGGCATCTCACTTTTTATGATAATTGTGTTCTGCAGACTTGTGATCATGAATCTTGTGAGCATATCCAATGGGAAGTCACTCCATGTCCCTTACCGAGATTCAAAACTCACATTTTTGCTTCAGGCCAGTTGACTTCTGAGAAACTCTATCGCTGTGAACTTATCTATGAGTTGATTTCGCATTATGGTTTGACAATGTTTCAAAACTAATTTAGTAACATGTTAGATACACGCTTCCCTCACAATAAAATGTCTTATCTTAAAGTAGTAGACTTTGAGAGAAATTTACCAAATTGTTAGGATATTGTATCGTCCAGTTTACAGCACAAAGCTCTTTGAGAATTTGAGGTTCCAGACTTTTGTGCTTCCGTTTAGTCAAGTTGTCGGTTTTTGTTATATGGAACTTTTTGTTGGGATGATGCATCATATCTTTGTGCATTCAACTGTGTCCATGCAGATTTACTTTATGTGCTAGAGTTCAAGGCTTATTAAATTTAGCATTGATCTAAAAGGATGTTAATTAAAACTTGGTGTGACCAGGAAAAAAACTTCAGCAGTTAAAACTATTATTTAGTCCTTGCAAGTTGAGGGAAAACTATGCTTCATCCTGTGCAAGTACTCCTTGACAGATTTTTTCTTTTGCCTTATGAGTCTTGATGAATGAATTTTCACAAAAAGAATTTTGCTTTTAATATTTCAGGATTCACTTGGAGGAAATTCAAAGACAATTATAATTGCAAATATCAGTCCATCCAACTGGTTAGTGAATTTGGTGCACACATATTTCTGTCTCGAGATGGTACATATCGATGACTAATTTTATAATTCTTGATTGCTGCAGCTGTTCGTTGGAGACTCTGAGCACTCTGAAGTTTGCGCAACGGGCTAAATTTATAAAAAATAACGTATGTGTTCTTTACTTGAGGCTTGTGTTTAATTAATGGCCTCCAGGAAAAGAGTGCTATCAATTGCCTTTTTTCAGAGGCATGTTTCTTCGAAAATATTCAAGTCCTTATATTTCCCAATTATTGCTTAAATTTTAAGTGGGTAGTTCAATATTTGGGATTTATCTGACCTATGAGATTTTTTAGTAGATTCATTGAGTTTTTTTGTTCTTCATTATATTCGCCGGTGCTACCAGAAAGTCATAGTGGTGTTGCTTTTCAGGCAATTATCAATGAAGATGCATCTGGGGATGTAATTGCTATGCGTATGCAAATCCATCAGCTAAAGGTACAGTGGAATTGGATGACTCGTTGCTAACACGGTCTTGCTTATTGTAATCACAATATAACTTTCACTAGTTCGCATACTTTACAGTCCCATATCTCCTAGAACATGGGTACTTTCCAACTTGTGCAATTTCTCATATATTCTCTTCTATATCTTTTTAGAAAGAGGTTTCCCGTCTGAGGAGTTTGCAAAATGGAGGAGGTGAGAACTTTGAAAGTGATGGTCTATCAACAACCTTTCCAGGGTCTCCAGGATTTTTTAAGTGGGAAGGGTTTCATGGATCATCTACTCCACTCACATCCAATAAAAGGACAACAATAGTAAGAACTGTCTTTCTTTGGCCTTTTTTCTTTGTTTGATATTTTTTTCCTCATCATTTCTCATCCTTTGATTGTTCAGAAGGACTCTGAAGTGGCTCTTGTTGGAGCATTTAGAAGAGAAAACGACAAAGAAATTGCATTACAGGCACTGGCTTCTGAGAGTCAGGCAGCTTTGCAACTGGTATGAGAGCAGAAAAATGTTTTTGTACCCTTATCTGACCTTTTGTCTACATATACGGACAACATATATGATATGCTTCTACAAACTTTTAAACTTGCTTATATGTCATCTTTCTTCAATCTGAGGAATGAAAAGTGACATGTTGAAAAATTTGGTTACCTTTAAAACAATTTAAGATGAAAGAGAGAAAGAATGGCCTTTTCTTTTCTTTTCTTTTCTTTTATTTTTGCAAAATTGGTTTTTCTATATAAATGTTCATCGAATATTTTATATACTTTTATGTTGGGGTCTCTTTTGGCTTTATACTGGAGCAAATATGACATTTCAGGATTTACTGATAAAGGTTATTAATTTCTGGTGGATCAGGCCAAGCAAAGAGAAGATGAAATTCAAGGCCTGAAAATGAGGTTAAGATTTCGTGAAGCCGGCCTTAAGAGGTTAGAGGCTGTTGCCGCGGGAAAAATTTCAGCTGAGACACATTTGCTGAAAGAAAAGGAAGAACATCTGAAGGAAATTGAAGTTTTAAAAACTCAGGTTGACAGGAACCCAGAAGTGACCAGATTTGCCATGGAAAATCTACAGTTGAAAGAAGAAATCAGAAGGTATGATTAATTTGGGTCCAGTGTGATATACCTATCCCAAAATTTATTAGCCTCTCTTCTCGATTTCCATGGCCTATTCTAAAATGACAAGACAAACTCGCTTTTTGCAAAAAGAATTGTTTGAGAAGGTTTGTGCAGTAAAATATTTTTTGTTTTTGTATTTTTGTCTTATCATGGCTTTCATGTACTCCATTGGACAGGTTGAAGTCATTTTGTGAGGGCGGAGAACGAGAGATGATGAATGAACAAATCAGGGTGTTACAAAATAAGGTGGGCAGTTGCTTGCAAACAGTTTATTAGTTATCTGTGGGATTATAAGCTTATAGTTTACACCTACTGCAGCTGCTAGAAGCACTGGACTGGAAACTTATGCATGAGTCAGATGCCTCTGCAGTCCAGGTTAAACATCTCTTCTTAAAATTTAAACAAATTGCAATGTGGGGAATGTTGTCCTGTTGATCTAACTATAAAGTACTTGGAGACAGAAGCCCAATTCAGATGCAGCAACAGACATACTTGGTGATGAAACCCTACTTCTTTCTACAAAGGTTCGGATTTCAAATCAGTGCGCTTTCTGCTGCTTACTTTCTTGTCTCTGCTTCAAGTTTCAGATTCTCCCCATAAATTTTCATTGCAATTTCATTCAACAATAAATTGTTGTAGCTGCCTGACATTTAAGCATTCTTTCCTCGTACTTATTCTTTTTGTACAGGAAGGAGGGTCCCCATGGCTTGCATCCGCTAATGATGAAAATGAGTTCCTTCGTTTGCAGGTAGCCACTTCTAGTTTCAAGGTTCTCCATGTCATAAAAAACTGCATGATCAGAAATGAAAAAATAATGTTTGTGGAAACTATGTTTTATATCAGGCAATCCAAAACCAGGCAGAATTGGAAGCACTCCGCAAGAAACTAAATTTCTGCCTTGAGGAAAAGGAAAAGTTAGAGAGGTACTAAACAAACACACACTCTTATGAGGTTTTAACCTTTTATTTAGCAAACAGCATGCTGGTGTCAGTGCCCTTCCTCACATTTTGCACTTGATTGTTCCAGGCATGTAAATGATCTGTTAACAGAGCTTGAAGAGAATAGATCTTCGAGAGCTATTGGCGGAAACCAGCCACTTGAGCTTCCATCTTCCTCAACTGGTGTCAACATTGTCAATTTTGATGATCAGATAGAGCTGAAAACTATGGTGGATGCTATCGCTGTTGCAAGTCAAAGGGAGGCAAAAGCTCATGAGAGTGCAATGATCCTGTCTAAAGAGAATGACGAGCTTCGGATGAAACTGAAGGTGTTGATTGAGGATAACAACAAGCTCATTGAATTGTACGAGAAGGCAACTGCTGAAAGGAGTGAATCACATTTGTGTTCTCTTGATTGTACTCACAAAGAGAGGACCGGAGTCTGCAAAAGTGATGCTATCACCGAGCCAGAAGAAGGGAAACTGATTGAGATGAAAAAGGCTGTTGAGAATCTGGAGCATCAGCTTGTGGAAATGCATGAAGAAAATGAAGAATTGATGGGTTTGTATGAAAAAGCAATGAAGGAGAGGGATGACTTCAAAAGGATGCTTTATGCAAATGAGCAGGTCAAATCTGGAACTAAAGGAGAATTTGATTGTCCGGAAAAACTTGTTGAAGTTGATGCAGGCAATAACTATCCATCAAGTCAGGTAACCATGTCTACTGAGAAAACCCATGTTGCTGGAGTGTTTGCCCCGGAAGCAAGGAGAAATTCAAAGGCATTTTATTGCACCAACAGTGATAATTCAGAAGTTGTCAGGGAGGAAACAGGCGATCAAAAAGTGAATGGTGGACCTGGGGCAGATGAACCTCCAAGTAATGCCAAAATCAGTATCTCCACGGAGGAAGCTACTCAGTTAATGAAGCCTTTTGTGTTTGATGGATCAGATATACTAAATGAAAATTCTGGTTTCTGTGTGTTAAATGCTGAGGTCAGATCTAAACAATGTTCTGAGGACTATCAAGCAGATTCACATTGCTGCATGGAAATTGATCCATCAATATTCTCTGCTGTTCATATACCACAACCACAAGAAATAAATCTGGTCAAATTGAATCTTGCAAGTGCAGAGGAAAAGCTCAGTTTTTCTTCTAGAACTGCCGATACCCTTCACTTGGTTGAGAAATCAATCTTTGAGACCGGTCAACTCTCGAGACAAATTGAAGAAATGGAAGCCAGCATGCAAGTCGATCAGCAAAATCTTGAGTCATGCAAATGCCTTTTATCTGAAGCGCAAGAAAGAGTATCGCTCACTGATAAGAAGTTCTCTGCTCTTAAGCATTCTCTACCAAGTTTCTCTTCATCTATGAAGTATTTTGGGCAACGAGAAGCTCGGGCCAAGGCAAGGGTTAATGCTTCAACGTCATACCTAGACCAAAAGAATAAAGAAATGGGCCGTCTTCAAGCCTGCAAGGATGACCTTGAGGTACTGCTGGGGAAGAATCAACAATCCGACGAACAACTAAGGAGAGAGCTGGCGTGCTTAAAATCAAAACTTGAAGAAGAGAAGCAAAAACAAGAAAATGAAAAGGTTCTTCTTGCCATAGATAATGTTGAGAAAGTTGATCTCGCAAAGAGGAACTGGGGTAGTAAAGCCACAGATTTACTCCACTCCGAGGAAGAAAAAACCAAGCTACAAACTGAGATTAACTGCTGCCGAGGAAGACTTGAGGACATAAAGAAGGAATATGTGGAATTGAGCGGGAAGTATGGGAAGGTTGATGACGAGATCCGAGCTGTGCGAAAGGAAATAACCAAAGCTTCAAGGGCAGTGGAGGAGATGGAAATTGCACTTCATGGTGTCATCAAGGAGAGAGAGAGTTTGTCAGAGACTATAGAGAATGCGGAGCATGAAACTCAGAGTCTGATTCTTTCCTACCACCAACATGTATGTGAAATAGATTTGAGGGCAAAAGAAGAAGAGATTTTGCAAGAGGAAATGCACGAGAGTCTCAGAAGACTAGAAGAACTCAAGGAAATTAGAACCACGACTTCACAGAGAAACGTGCAGTTGCTAGGGGAGATTAACGGGCCTTCCTGTTTATCAGGGAAGATGCAATTGGAGCTTCGAAATGCCATGGCATTGATTCAGGAGGCAAAATCATTGCTTTAGTTCCACCCTGGAAATCACGGAGTCTGATAAATTGTTCTGTTCTTGAAATTACTTCCTTGTATATCCACTCCCTTTGTCACGTTTGTTAATCTTTCTGACAATGGAATGCCACCGTCGGAATATAATCTGAGTGCACCGTTTTCAAAGTCTAGAGAAAGCATCAATACCTTCTGACATGTTTTCCCGCTTGCGACTAAATTTTTTATTTCATTTTTTGAGAAGGCAAGGTCAACAATCAATAATTTTTTATTTCATTTTTCGAACTTCATTCTAGTATTTTTTATTTTATTTTTTGGTGTCATCATGGGTTTGAGTCGAGTCGAGTCAAGGCCAAAATCATCTGGAGTATTTGGACTGCCCCATTTTTGGACGGACCTCTTTTCCTCATTGCCCTAAATTATAACTTTGACACCGTAAAACATTAAAAATTATTTGATTGTAATATGATATTTATTTTAAGTTTTTTCTAAGACTATAATAAGAAAGGAGATCAATCGACTACTCCTAAGAAACTGAAGACCGATCAATCGACATCACCAGCTTGCCAGGCCCATACTAATGGATGTAAATTACCAATAAGGTTTCAAGTTTATTAACTTTTAATGGTTTAAAATTAGTTTTTATAATAAAGTGCTACCATAACACGTGAAAAAAAAAATACTAATTACATATTGATAGAGAACTGACATTTTGAATAAAGTCATTAACCAACATTGAAACCTTTCACTTCTCATTTGCAAAATTACCAACAATCACCTATAGCTCAAAAGTTTCTAATGTCTTATAGGTGTAAATTATTGTTAAACTTGGAAAGTTACCAAATACATAGAGAAATTCTAGTTAGGTAATATATTGCAAGAAGTAGAAAGGAGGTGACCCTTTCCCATAGTTAGAATTTGTATCTCACTCGAACCGTGATCAATTGACGGTTAAAGAAAGCTATTTTGGTGATGCCATGAATGATTCTGTCCTTATAAGTGACTGCAGGTCATAGACAGAATGTACATAGAAGCCAAAATGCACGCCCCCGGCACCCCCTCTGCATGCGAGCACTGGCATTGATGATGAAGAGTTCGTATAATTTGTGAATGATACATCTTCGATCTTCAATTGTATCGTGAAGATTAAATGCTTCACAATATCGGAAGATACAAACGGCACATGCTTTACACAAGGCATTTTGGGTGAACACAATTTTTTTCTGCGATATCAATGGACATATCTTAGGATGCTCATTTGCCCACCATTGGGATTGGCTCGGCAACAGAGATTACCAAAAGAAAGCCTGTTGCGTACTGGAGTTCGTGAAGTAGTCATTGTAATTAAGATAGCTCCATAGCTTAGAGAGCCCGAACTTCCCGTGTTTGGCTGACCTAAGATATATAAGGTGTAATTCCTTCAGGTTTTTCTCAAAAGTTTCCTTTGTAGCACGCACCTGTAAAAGCAAACACCCAATAAAAGGTGAAAAGAAAATCAACAAACAAGATCATCATCTAAAATTCATCATCACAGACAAGGATGCTTATACTCATACAGATGCAGTTCATTCAAAAGCACACATGCAGGATCTTATAGAGGGAATATAGGAGATTAACTCCTTTTATCTAACAGGGAGCATTACCTGGGAAAAATTAATGATAGGTTCATTAACTGATAGGTCTCCTCGTCCTCCCGTACTCCATGCACCCCCGTATATGGTACCCCGAAAGTCCACAGCACACTGTAAAATATTTCGTATTATGCCACCAATATCCCGTGTCTCTTCAGATAGAAAACAGCTGCAGAAAGATCACATTCATTGTTATAATTAAAATAATAGTCACGTCTTCCCATGGCCACCACGATAGATATTTGCATTTGGACAGATTAAAAGAGAGAGAGAGAGAGAGAGAGAGAGAAAAAGATTAAAAAGGAAGAGTGCTGTTGTAAATCAGTAGAACAAGTATCAATCTCGCCATTTCAACTGCCATGATAGCTAGGCATCAACTATTAATTCAACTCAGCGATTTCATTTTTATTCAATTTGACATCAGTGGCCTATACCAGGTGGATGAAACAACCAAACATCACTTTGGACCTAATGATATTACCGCAAATGTTAGGCAGTCTGGTTACTGCTTGTAAGCTAAGCAAAAAGAAATGAGTGTAGTATTTGTATTTCATTCCCTTCCTAAACCCTGCAAGGCTCAACTAGCATGATTGGAATGAGGTCAACAATGACCAATTATGACGATCTTTCAGAAGTAAAAGTCTAATAACATCGAACCAAAGTGAAATGCAAACTCACATGTCAAGTGATTCAGCAAGATATTCCATATGCACTGATTCAAGATCCATCATATCTTTGACCTACATCGACCATGGGAAATTTCAAGCTAACGAAAATAACACAGATAGGAAGTAATTCGAGAGAAAGAGGCAGATAAAGTAGATATGCATGTTCATTGATGCTGACATGCGTAATCTACATGACAAAGATGCATGCCCAGCAACTCTTCCATGTACAGCTCAGTTTCTGCAGGTCATAAAAAATCAAGAGGATTGATGGCATAAGGGAAAAAAGATAACACATTCACTAAAAGGGTAGATGCCTTTGCAAATCTCTCACAAAAGCTAAGTGAAAAATTAGAGTTGCCAACCTAACATACACCAAGCAATCTAAACGCAAACACAGGTACAGTGAAATAAGACATCAGCTGCAGGTCCAGGCTACAAAACATCATTGCTAATCTTTCTCACTCAAAGAGGAGAAAGACAGGGTTACAACATACAAGACCACTTTCTCATGCTTCATATCAAGAGGTTCCCCAGTACTCTTAGATTCCATTATTTGGTATCTATTATAAAGGAAAAACTTAGATTCCGCCACTCAGCCATCCATTAAACATGTACGGGAAAAATCCAGAAAAAGATTGGACAGAAACATGCCAAAGAATAACATCTTAAATATCAGTTGGGCCGCACAAAGCAAACTTCAGCATAGGATCCCCATCCACCAGCTGGACAGAGATATGATGAATTAAAAATTATTTCTCAAAAATTTGCAGCAAAAAATGCACTTCTTGGAATATTAGTGTGGACCTTGTGTTGAAGGGAATGGAGAAAACCAGACCACGAAACATGAGATAACTGGGACTGCACATATTGTTGTAACATGGATAGGAAATGATTTAACTGGTGCCTGTTATCACAGAGAGAAGAAAACTCCCTTTATGAGTTTCAAACAGAGAACTTCCACAACATGAGACATTCTATCAAATAGAAAATGACGCCACTAATAGACTTACAAACAAAAATTAACAAGCGAGAGATCTAAATTGTAATTATCTGCAATAATGAGATGTTTCCTCAATTGTCAATCTCAATGAAGTATGGTAACGGTTGAATATGATTACCTAGAGATCAGAAACGAGGTCTTGTATATACTCAGGTAGAAATGCTGTTAGACAGCATTTGTTTTTCCAGATGACGTAAAACAAAGAAATAAACAGTGATCAAATCTTTCCACCAAATACAAGGTGGGTGCAGCTATCTCTAAGCATTAATCAACCACATGACAGGAGGATGCAGAATTAGAAACCCATGGTGCATAATTTGCACCAGAATGCCAGATCAGATCATTCCCAGAGGTAAGAGACCTTGGAAGCAAACTCAATGAATTGGCCTCAAAGTGTCCATCTCGCTGGGCATACTAACTAAATCCACCCCTGGTATTACTTAAATTTTAATTTTCTCGGCCTCAGAAATAGGTGTCATTGGAAGACTACTGAACTTATCAGATGGGTTAAAGGAGAACAAAAAGAGAAATTTTTTGTGCCTATTAAAAATCCTGTTCAAGTGGGAGATCCGACATCAATCTTGTTGCAATCAATTTCCTGATATCCTGAAAAGGCCCATGCCTATTAAACAATACAGTTAATGGTGTACTATCTTTTTGGGCATCTGAAACTAACAGAAGACCTGTGCATCTGAAAGAAACGCATGAAATCAGTGAAGGTGAGTAGCTCGATTGGTTTTGATAAGATAAAAGAAACTCATCAACAGTGACAGCCAGTTAGCGTATCAGTTTTCTTACAAGAAACTTCCAAAAGCCCGAAGTGTTTCATTTGCTCTATATCTTAAAGAAAATGAAAATAGTGGACATGCCAGAGGGCATACAGGGAAATGCTTTTGTTCACCTCGCTAAACACAACAACTTGGCAAACTGATTGTAATGAAAGATGCATAAAAAAATAGTGTACGTTACCTCATATTCATCAAGATAGTAAGACAATTAACTTCCCCAGCTTGCAGTTCACATTTACCACTTTGACTGATATGCTTTGCACCCTATTAAAATTTCAAAAACAAATCATATTGAGTGATCTTCACAAAATCTTTAATTCCTAGACCCTTTAACAATCATATCTCAACTTTAGCAACAAGAATGACTACCACAAAAACTCAAACTGCTTCTGTTGCCTCCATTAAAACTAATAGATAGTTAGCTCCTTTTTCAATAACATTGCATTCTTATTTTGTAGTGAAGAAAATTTATGAGTTTGAACAAACAATAGAAAGAAAATTTGGAGAAGTAAAAGGCAGACATGAACTGCATATCACTAAAACATAGAGCTATATTGCATATTACAGAGTTGATCAATAAGGCACTTTTATGAGGTTCCAGCAATTTCAAAAATTCTAATTTTACAATTGGAAGCACAGGAAAAAGAAGAGAGTGCAAAAGGCTAAGATCTGGGCCAAAACACGAATACTATCAGTGAAATGTATGAGAGGCAGGTCAATTCTCCTAGAACTACATAGCCAAAAAAATTATCCTCCTAGAACAGTTTATTCTGCCTAAAGCTCAACCAATCAACAGTTCAGTTTGTGAATTAATAGAACATGTATTGTAGTGTCAATTGCATTTCCATGAATACAGCAGAAGAAGCACTCAGTACAATCTTTTACACATGGAAAAAGACTCAAACACAGAAGCCAAAGCCAAGAACAAATACCTTCAACAAGCACCACACATTACTTAATGAGAATGCAGCAAGCTTCACTTTTATTAGAAAATTGAATATCTGAGCATATATATTCAATGCGGCAGGAGTCAAAATGATGCTGACGGGCCAATCCACACGATATCCTAATCCCAAAAAGTCAAAAGAATGGACTCCTGTGATAGTTGATGACCCAAGGTTAGTCAAGTTTCACAAAGTTACTTTACTGCATCCAGATGAAAGAACAGAAAAGTTCACTGTTGATGAAATAGGAATGAGTTGCTTATAAGATACAACAAAAAGATACCAATTGCAGTTGACTGAGGCAATCTGTCATTTTCTTTACTATAAACGAATAACCTATCTTTATTGTTGTCTCCTTCACATGAAGACCTCTGAATTGACATCTCAAGAAGCTCTTGAACATCTGAAACGCTTTGACCTATGCCAGTAGAGAACGGCTTCTGCAGTAAAAAAAAAAAAAAAAAAAAACGAAGAAATTGAATAAAAGACAATCACAAAATTTCAGCAATAAAGAAAAACAATATTATCATTCAAATTCTCGGAAAGAAGTACATGTTGCCAAAGTGACATGATGAAAAGATCTGCCCAATCTGCTCTTTCCATGAAATGATAGCGCCGTAAAGAAAGCAAATGTTCATGCAAGTCAAAACCTTCTTCAAGCAGCTTGATTGTTAATCTGCTTACATACCTGTATCTAAAGTCATTGAGGAAAGCAGAATCTACATGCAAACCAGAACAATCGAGAAAATATGGAACTTTACAGGCATTCACTTCCATGTACCAGGAAAAAATATTGTGTTCCCATGATTAAGATTGACAAGAGATGTAATATGTTACTACAAAGTATAAATCAAAATGTGGCGAAAATATTCCAGACTACTGCCTCAAATTTCTTCAAACTGGTGATTCCAACTACTTTCTACAGGATCATGTCAAACATAATTTCTGGTTGCTTGGTGGATTCATTAATAAAATTTATCTGAAATACTAAATCAGGAGGGTGTCAGCATTAACGTCATTTATTGTTCCATCTTCCAGTGCGGCAAATTTGACCACACAGAGTTCCAACAAGGGATCAGGCATCTATTGTTTATTAAACAGATCATTAATTTATATCACGCATCTGGGCCAAGTTTAAGTTTCTTACAACAAATATCAAATTCCAGGAAACTTAAAACATGACACAACCGTACAAATTAAGATATACTCAACGGGTGAGAAAGAATGTGAATAGTGGAGCACTTTTACCATGGAATGAAAACTCCAGATAGTTGGAAACTCAAAACAAAGAGAAATCAATATCCCCTAGCAAGCATAGAAAAAAGGATACTGGAGCAAGATTTCCTGCAATATGCATTTTTCAATGACCATCTCAAGTGGTATTTTGAAATTGGCAGACAAATGTTCTCCTTGGTCTCCGACACCAGTAGTGCCATTGTTTCCGCAACTGCCCAGCATAGTCTCCCAACTACTTCCACCCGAAACATTCGTCAAAACCGCATGATGATATTGGCCCTTTGAAACCAGAGGTGAGGATATGGATGACCCTTTCTTATTAGTAATGGCTAAGCTATCAAGACCATGCTCTTCTTCACCGTGGTGATGCTTCTTAATACCAATTGTTGAAGCACTAAAATTCCCGAAAAATGGTGGCTCAGAACCACATTGATGTCTAGAAATGGTGTCTAACTTCTCAAGACATACTTTAAAAGGGTCTTCTACTGAAGTGAAGTCAAAGCAAGGCAATGATTGTCCACCATATATGCTTTCCTTCACTCCAGACTTATTTTTCGAGGGAGTATGGGTCAGCACAGGATTCATGCTGAAAAAATTACGATGACTGATACTGTCTAAAGGCTGCAGCATGCATAGTATGGAAGAAGAATGAGTCCCAATGCCATTCTCTTCCGTGCATAAGGTTCTGTCAGTTAAACCAGTGCTGATGGCAACATTTCCTGTGAAAACTTTTGCAAATTCCAACCTTCTTTTGCTTAAACCTACAAAACAGCCTGGTGCATTTAATCTATCTTCCTGCGGATATCCTTGATGAATGACACTAGGATGCTCTAAAACGCCACTAACTGAAAAATCACCCTCAGGTGGAGAATATGTGATCTGATCTGGACATAAATTTGACCGATCACAGTCCCCAAACTCAACACGATATGATTTACTAATTGAAGAGACAACACCCAGTAGCAGATCTGCTTCTTGAAAATCTCTTCCCAAATCAATCTTCTTATCATTAGGATCTTTGTTTTCCCGCAGTGAACTAGCAGTTAGAGTACTTGACAAGAATCTTAGAGCAGATAAATACTTTTGTTCAGAATGAGATGCATTATTTGGCTGTTCAATCAGCTCCTCACTCTCAGACATCTCTTCTGAGCTATCTGAAGATAAGCAATCAAGTGACTCACATACCTCCTCATCGGAATTGTTGTGGCGATTAACTCTGCAAGAAGAAGTCGAAGCACAATAAAGAAATTATCACATTTGAATGGAAAACGGATAGGAGAAATATCTAGAAGCTGATGAACCAAAAAAGGAAGAGTGGATTCTTGAATTTACTTTTGCACCAAATGAGAAGGAGTGTGTTCTTAAAGTATAATTATAGACATTAGTCAGTAGTTAGTAGGTGGTCATAAATAAGGAAGTTGGTGTCTCTCATGCTCTATATACAGAGTCATCTTATGTACTATCTCATTAAATTATTGAGTAAAATTGTAGCTTTTGGGTATTTTCTCTCTTCCTCTCTCTTGACAATCCTAGAACATTTACACATGTTATGAGATAACCATGTAATAAATCATAAGTGGCAGAAATTCCAGAGACGAATAAGGTTCTCAACATACCATGCAATCTAAGATGGAGACACACCCTTAAAACACAATCTCACATTGCTTGAGAGACCTTAAAATCAAAAGAAGCTTATTTGTTTCCATAAAGATTTGAGTTTTACTAAGCTAATGCTCAAGTCAACAGATAAAGCCTCTGTGAAGTTAAACTCCAATTGTCACTCTAGAAAATACAAAGCAAATTGTATACTAATTTCAACATACATGATTCAAGAATTATTATGGTGGAATACTCCACTAATATTTATAAGCCAAAGCCTTCTCTTCAAGAAGTAATTTCAAGTTTACAAGTGAGAAGTTGGGCAACGAGGAAAGAACTGAAATTAACAGGCTTATATGTGTACTGGCCTTCCCTACTCCTGCTTCCAACGAAAGGCACAGAATCACATGCATATGCCATGAAACACCCATAGAGAGATCACATGCGCACAGAGAGAGAGAGATAGAGAGAGAGAGAGAGAGAGAGAGAGAGAGAGAGATTACAGAGCCAATCCCTCTTCGACTGGTATGGCAGGAGCTCCAGAGCTGTTGTTCAGCAACAGTGAAACCGCAGCATTTGAATTTGCCCAACTGCTTAAAGAGACAAAAGGTACAGTGTTGAATGCAGCAACCTGGAAAGACCAAGCCAACATGCTTAAGAAACATTGGGCTCGTTTCCAATGTCTTAAACTTTTAAAGAAATGGATATAACACCGCTACAATGAAACAAAGTTCCCAAACATGGATATCTATATCTACACCACGCAACAAGCAAAAGGATACTAGACAAGTTTCAAAGTTCAGGTCTCATAGTTCCTCTTTTCACTAAGTTAATATACAAGCATGAACATAGGTGTAACTTTGCTCGTACCTTAACTGAGCTATCCTTAGAAAACAGCAATTATAAGAAAAATGCTCAAATAGACCGTACATAAGTCAGTTACACAGCTTTACCTGCTTATAAGTGACTTGTAACTTTGTCAAGAATTTCTCGAGTTTTTCATGCATCCCGATGTAATAACTGTTCCTCACGTTCACAAGATCCTCTATGTTTTCTTTGTCGAAGGTCAGAGCAGATGCATGGGATGAATGGCTGCTCGAAAAATCTTTCCAATTGGGCAAAAATCCCTCAAAGGTGTAGCTTCCAGGAGAAACATAATTACATAATTCAAATAGTTTCATTACAACTTGAAGCTGCTGCCCAGCTCGAACAAGTGGAACCAATGATTTCCTTAAAAAATAAGGAACAGCAACTTTTTCTTGCACCTGTAGAGCACGGCTGTAAATCACTATCAAAAGCCAGAGCACACTAACCACAAAGGCATACAAATCAATGTTCGAATTTGAAGCCTTATAGATGCCGAGGGATTACCTGTATACAAGCCACATGTGTATCACCAGCCTTACATGGTGGATGTAATGCAGGATCAGATACATATTCCACAACAAACTCCTTGAAAGGGTCATTAATTTCTGCTTGGTAAATCCATGATCTGACAAACCCAAGGTATGGAGCACAAGAACGTACAAATAGAAACTTAAGTAACATATAATGAGCAGGATCCGCAACCTACAATAAAGAACTAATCTCTTAGATATGCTCACTCACAGAGGCAAAAGTACAATATCAAAGAGAGACTGAAAATTCAAAAAATCCTATATTTTGGAGAACAGTGGAGCATGTACTCCTCCGATATAATTTATTCCATATGATTGCATTGCCTGGTGATCGATAAACTAAGGGAAGTGAAGCAGCAAAAGAAAGTAAATCTAAGAAGATTGACAAAGCATCAGTAAGAGAACAGGTACTCCCAGCAAGGATGAGAGAGCTTACAGCCAATAGGGATCAGCTAATAGCAACTACATTCCTATTAGGAGATGATCATAAAATCATTTAATAATTTCAAAACTGGATAAAATGAAATGGACAACAGATACAGGTAAAAACAAGGATATAAGGTTCATGACTAAGGACAATGTGGCCAACGTTAGATTCTGTCACTATGAGCTAGAGAGAAATACAACAATATGTGCCACAACTGCATATTCAGGGGGAATGGCAGGAATAATAGGAATTAAACATGTTTTCTTTTTGGCTACATCTTTCTATCTATATTGGGTTTCTGCTTTATTATGGATCCTCGCAGCGCTAAAAATGCTTATCCTTGCTTATTGAAGCAGATTGCTTGAGTCATTCAAAAGACCCTCAATATGTGTAGTATGAGAAGATGATGCAAGAGCACCACACATTGGCATGACCATACCTGCAACTGTTCATGCAAATAAGAAAGCAGTTCACCACCTCTGGGGAACTTGCGAAATTCTGCTGTTGTTTTAGTAAGTAGATCTTCAAGGGGCAATTCTGAGAAGTAAAGAGGAACATTGTGCAGCTTACATATATTTCCAAGAGCTTCTATTCTAGTCCTCAGTTCCTTTGTGTGACAATGCACCTCCAACAGTGAGATATCCGACAGCACCACATTTGTCAGACATCCAACTCCAGAAGATACATCAGCAGGAAACTGAGCATCCTCAGTTGACCGCCTCAAATGTATTGAGGCGCATAAAGTGTCCAAAGAGCACGTGTATACCTCTAAGATTTTTCCTAAGGCCACTGCGAATGCCTGATTTACAAGACTTCCCTGAAGATGCTCCTCCTTCTCAACGTCGATATGGCATTTATCTCGGCCCTCCGATTCTCCTTCAATTTCACCCCTAATTCTTGTCGGCCCAACATCCGGTTGCAAATTCGCGAAATACTCCACAAACTCCCTGAGGAGGAAAACCAGACAGCCCGAATGACCGATCGATTTCAGAATCATCCCCAGTGAATGAGTGCTCGAAGTCCGGCTCCAGAGACTGGTAATCCGGTGGAAGGACCGGTCGGCTGGATCGGAACAAAAGGAAGCCGATAGCTTCTCGATACTGACGACCGCCGATTGCACCCCTTGCAGCGCATTCATCGCCAGCCGCACCAAACTCGCCTCCTGTCGAAAAGCGTCTCAACGACACGTTCCGAAGAATGCACTTCAATTAAAAAAAAAAAAAAAAAGGCGAAAAGATCGGGACAGGTGAACTCACGGAGACGGTTTTGACATCGAAGAGGCTGCGGCGAGGGGAGCCATCGCCGGCGCGAGAGTGAAGATTGCGCCCGCTCTGCGAAGGGATGGATTCCCAGGTCCTCGGAGGAAGCCACGGATCTTCAACTCTGAGCTTCTCGTACAGCGAGGCCAAGCTCGCGTCCACGGCCATTTCCGAAAGAGTTCGCCGCCGACTGCGATGCTCCGACGCCTGCGGATCGGATTTCTTCACTCAATCGACGTCCGGTTCGCCGGCGAGGACGCCGTGCGCATGCTTCCGACCGGCGAGAGCCGCTTACTTCTCCGAGTTCGTGTTCGGATTCGAACGAGGAATGCAAGAAGATCGCGGTCGATGGAGACGAAGGAATTCAGGAAGATGGAGGCAAAAGTTTTTTGAAAAGGAAGTGAGGTTTTTGATGGCGATGAAACTTCGCAGTTTTTTTTTAGAGCCGGGAAATAAGAAATTGAATTAGCAAAGGGAAATCCGGGTAAAAGGGCAAAAGTAAAAAGCAAAACGAAAGACAGATGTTTTCATAATTCTGGAAAATCCAAAATTCCACGTGGCGTGTGAAATTGAGAGCTACGTTACTTCCGAGGATGTCTTTAACAAAAAAATATAATAAATGTGAATAAAAAATATAGGAACATTCTCTATTCATCCAAAAAATTGGAGAAAATTGTGAAATTATCTTGTTGGAGGTTTTTCACAATTTTCACTCCCATCTCCAATAATCATTCTATTATCAAATATACATATAAAATTTCCTCCCCTAAACATGAATTCTTTGAACTTAATCATCTCATCCTCTAATCTTTAGAAATATAATTCCACATATCTGATATGTTTATGTGTTTGACCCATCAACGTGGTTCTCCATTTTCTTCTTCTCATTAAAAAAAAAAAAGGAAGAAGAATAAAATATTTTTTCTCTATTTTCGAAGGCCCACTTTCATTCGCCCCTCCTTGCATTTTCCAGACCTAAATAGCCCCCATCGATGTTTATACTCTCTTCTAAGGAAACTTGATGAGCAAGTATAAAGTTTCGTCATATAACTATGTCAAGCAAAACAGTAATGGTCAAGATTTGAAATACTTGGGCCCAAGAGAAATAGGAAATATATATTTGTGGAAACTTAGTACAGAATCTGTGAAACCTAATTGCTAATATAAAAGCATATTCAAGCTTCAGAAAGTTGGATGACTTAGCGATGTGCGTTAATCCCCAGTCTTTTCTTCTACGCTTTAAAGTCATGGAATGGTGCAGCCATTGTTCAGGCTATGTCAACCCAAATTATACCGTCACCAAAAGCATGAAGCATGTACTTCGGTGAGTCTAATCTTCACATTCATATCTTTTATGTATGGAGATCTTCACACCTTATGATCCTTCACTCGAAATCGCGATTGTATATTTTCCTGTCAACATTGATAGAGACATCCGATATCTAATAATGGCTAGAAGCCTAATCAACCATTATCGACCCCGTAATTTTCTCTCTATCTTCGATCGATACATCATTCAAGCAGACCTTGTGTCTTGTTTTTCTTGCTAAGGTAGTTGCATCACCGTTTCAAGGAGCGTCTGTACCGTGAATTTTTTTTTTTTTTGAGAGAATAAATTTTTTAGGGTAGCCAACCAATTGAACGGACAGCTTGTTATTATTGTAGTTGTATTTTGATGATAATTTTTTTTTCATTGAGGATTCTATAAAAATTCTAATGCATTTAGAACCGACAAAAAAAAAATGTGTTTGTAATTGGGTTGTCTTATAATGTCATTACAATTGTCATAATTTATTGCCAATAAATAATTATACTATGTAATCAGGACAAAGACAGTATTATATGTAATAATGTTTTGGGGAGCATTATGTTTAAAATTTTATGTACTTAACTTTGTTATATTTTTAACGTCATTCAATGATGGCATGAAAAGTAATTAAAAATCGGACTATTAGATTCATTTTTAAAATGAAGAAAAGAAGTTAAAGTATGCAAACTACAATCTAATGACGCATATTAAAATTATAATTAAACAAAATACATAATAAAACTAGTAGATGATTCTTTGTACTTTTACTTGTGCTTGGGTTATATTTTAAATAATAGCTTTTTAGTATAAAAGGGAATATACAACTCAGTAATATAATAATTAGTTAGTTATCTACTAAATAAACTTTTTTTTTGGAAACGAGGGACACCAATTTTGTTTCAAATGGAGAATGAAAAGGAAAAAAACAACAATAATCTTAATTCAAGAGCGGGCCCCACATTTAACCATAATAAGGAGCATAGGTAGTAAAATCGAAACAATAGAAAAAGAAGAAAAAAAGGAAAGAAATCAACTTAAGTCAACAATGAGACCCACAAGAAATGATGTAATCAATTTAATGTGATGGGAGATGTCATGAGCCAATAAAAGATGAAAATAGTGAGGGCCATACATATCGTGGAAACTTAGAGCAAAATCTGTGAATACCTAATTGGTAATATGAAAATATATTCAAGCTTTAAATCAATACATGACTTATATATGTTAATCTTGTCTTTATTCTACACTTCGAAGTCATGGAATGGTGCAGCCATTGCTTGTGCTATGTTGACCCGAATCATATTGTAACCAAGAGCATGAAGCATATCCTCCAGTGAGTCTAATCTTCACATTCATATTTTTTAAGAGCAGAGATCTCCACATCTTCTAATCCTTCACTCAAAATCGCGATTTTTTTGTTTTTCTGTCGACGTCGATGGAGACATCGACTCCAATATCTAATGATGGCTAGAAGCCCGATCGACCATTATCAGCCCGCCATTTTCTCTCCATCTTCAATCGATGCATCACTCAAACAGAACCATGACTTGTTTTTCTCGCTAAGGGAGTTGCATTATCGTTGCAGGGAGTGCTCGCACTGTGGAAAGATTCTACCCGATTGCGAGATTGAAGTTCCCGACATAAGCAAGAGGAGATCCAAAACGCTCGGGAAGAAAAACAGGCGGACTCGCAAGTCAAACCTCCGCGAGATTGATACTGACGAAGCTAGAGCCCCGAAGGAAGGGGAAAGTACCGAAATCCATTCTTGATCCCATCGAGCGATGAGATCCTCATGAATACGTAGGTTCGACAAAATTTCGGCCTTCAAGTGCTCGTTCTTTCGCAGTAAAAACCTTGCGTCGTATCCTAAATGTACTTACGTTCCAATCATCGTCTTCTTGCATGCATAAGTAAAAGCTATCTCATTATTCCAATTCCGAATATCAAGTGATACAAAGTGCAAAAACAAATTTACCAGGAAAGGTATAACAAGGAGCCTGAATGGGACTGTTTTTACATGTATCGGTATTCTATCATCGGCATTCGTCTCAAATTTCCTTGAGCGTTCGCATGAGACCAGCGAAAAGCCACAAGTCATCCAAACATATTCCCATATTAAGAGAGAGAGAGAGAGAGAGATAGAAGGGGTAAGGAGGATGGGAAAATTACGACCAAAAAAAAGAAAAGGGCATAGAACTCATTTTTTCACCAGTGAACATGTATCCCCATCTTTGCAAATACCATTACATACCTCTAATCATAACCCCATATTAAAAAGATTATATCTCCCCTCATTTTAGCACTTTACTAAGGATTTTTAAGGATTTTTGGCTATTTGGTTTTCACTTGATTTCAAGTGTTCTGCACAGATGCTAGAATTTAGGAATGAACATTCTATTAAAATAAAAATGACGTTTTTGTAAATATAGAGGCACCGGGATAATTGATACGAAGGTGCAATGCGATCTCTAATAGTAAAGTTCGGTTATGGATATGGTATTTTCAAAACTAGAGGCATGTAAGTGGTCATAGACAATTATTTTCTACAGAAACAAAAAGAAAGGAAGGGAATCCTGGTAGTCAACTTCGCTAAAGAGCTATATTTGACGTTTGCCATCGAAGACAATTTACAAGGGTGAAAAAAAGTGGCTAATGCGACCGAGGTTCCTGGGTAACAGATCCGCATAGATAGATATTCACAGGTCTTTACACCAAGAAAATGCATACCACCATTCGGAAGTGAACACAGATGGCCAACGAAGGGGACCTCTCCAAGCCTCCGAGACTGAAGAGTTGGTCAGTTCATCTGTTCACTATAGTTTCCCTCCCAGGTTGTGGTTCCAAGCTTGAAGAACCAAATGGTGTGGCAGCCAACTTTTCCATTGTACACCAAAATTGCTCCTATGCAGAAGAGGAAGCTCTGAATTCGAGTAGTAGAAATGTTGCATGAGCAGCTGACGGTTTTCCCAGCTCGACATAATCTCCGGATGTGAACTGTAGCTGCCACGATTGTTTGTTTATATTGCCTGCATGAAAGTGCATAGTCGCATCAAGTTAATTTCTTGTGTCTGCACATGCAGATCTAAGACAATGTGGGAGTTTGAGACGCGTAAAACATTGGCATCTCGAACATGGCCCAAAAGTATAAGCCATGATGACCTACGCGATCCTCGTGCTTAAAGTCTTTTTCAAGTTTTTTCCTTAATGTCCACAGCGTCCTTGAAATTAGCACAAGTAATACTTACCCAGGTCAACTGCGCATAAGAAGCCCGCGAAGCGAACCCGCAACCCCACGCTTTCTTCCCTGCAAAATTAGAAAATGGTCAGTTCTCAGCCATCTCCCTCATTCATCTTCAGCATAAACAGATCACCTTATCAGTATTAAATAGGTCTTCTGCCATGGCTTCCATTTGTTTCCTCTTCTTTTCTTCCCTGACTGATTCCTCCAGTTGCTCATTTCTGTAGTCTGATTCCCTACACAAAGTATTAATCATGTGAAGATTAATCTAACCAAAGCCTTAACAAGGGAAGAGGCTAAAACGAATTAAGGACAACAAACTTACTTGTAAGGAAATTTTGAAAATGGAACAAGATTGGTGAAGCTATTCCCTGATGGAGTATTTTTCTAGAATTGAATTGCAACACAAAATTAGGCACGTGTATACCCAAAATTCAGCCAATCGAATCTGCCACAAAATGCCATTATATATGCCTAACTGGCAACTTCCTGCGAGAAGGAAAAAAATACTACCAGCAACTACAGATATTGTCCTCTTCATAAGGAGAGAAGGCCAACAAACTTTTATTCCATCAGATTGTAATTAAGATCACTAACAAATAGAACACAATGGACATAAATGGCAAGAAATACATACACAACTTAGGATCTCTGCTTTCTGGGACTGGAAACCATACCTAACTTGAAAATTAAGTAGCGGAGGCATAAATGAATCAGAGAACCAATACCTTTTTAAAGCGTTTAAAGTTGACTCCAGAGCTATCTGCAGAGCTCATTGCAGATAAAGTAGGGCGCCTCGCTATTAAATTCTGGCTGTAGATAATATCTGAAGATCCTTCCGCAGACTCATCAGTTCTGTCACTTTTGATCAAAATGTCATTGCAGATGTACTTATTGCTCATAGCATAGTCATTTTCTGATTGAACTACAACAAAATCTGTGGAAGCTTTTTTTGAATCTTCAGTCATGGTTAGCTTTTCTAGATGAACAGGGGAAGTTGCACGCTTTGATGTGGCAGTTCTGTCACTTCTAACCACAATGTCATCGCAGCTGTACTTGTTGCTCACAGTAAGGTCATTTTCTGAGTCAGCTACAACACCATTTCGGGAAGCTTTTCCTGAATGGTTAGGCACAGTGGGTTTTTCTAGATGAACAGGAGAAGCTGCATGCATCGATGTCGCAGTTTCATCTTCTGCCTCTGAGTCAGCTACCACTGTCTCATCCGTAGAGCAGGAAGACGAAACGATTACTGGAAAAAAGGACGGAATTGATTATTAATGCATACTCTGACTAAAAATTGGCAAAGAATCTCACACTAAAGAAAAGTGTTGACTAGTTCTTCCATGTAGCAGCATACAAACTCTCCTCAGACATAATGTTGCTGCAGGACCAAGCGCAATTGCATGGATACAAATATAGCTGTCAGTCTCCTATCTCAAATCTCACACAACAGGGTCATAGTACATGGAAACAAAGTCCTGTACCTCTTAATATTGTTTGGATGAAATGTTAACTAGTAGGCACAGCAAACAGCAGAATGGACTTAACTATTGCAATTGCAAAGTACTGTGGAAAGCATAAAATTGAATGCACCAACATATTGAGTTCGGCAGAAGATCTTTTATCATTTAAGTAACTTATCAACAAAAAAGTAGAAAAACTTCCCCACAATTATAGATATTTCATATTTATCTTTTCTTCACCATCTTCAAAGAGGAAGAAGATTGGATTCTTTTCAAGTTGAAAGCTCTCCAAAATTTGCAAATGGCCTTTCCAAGCAGCAGTAAAACTTTATCCACTAAATGGCATAGAAAATGTCTTAAACTTCTTTCGCATGGAACAGATGGTTCCTCCTAAGTTTCTAGCCATATCTCAGATTTACTCTTTTAGGTTATTGATGACCCATCTTATCAGGAATCTTTTCAACTGCTTGGGATGGCTTGACATAGTAGTTCAGACAGCCAAGGAAACTCTGGATTTTATAGGAAACATCAATTTGATACTTTCTAGCAGTTTGCTCAACTCTGAAGATCAACAAGCAGATTCAACCAAAGGATATAGACAGAATTTTAAAAATCTGTTCAATCGCTTTCTCTTTATTCTCAGCTCTCATCAAGAGCCCAGTAGCTCACAAGATTTAGGCTGCTGAAATCTACGTTATTAAAATCACACAATTGGTATTTATAGCCATTGGCAACATTAAATTTGGCCCACCAGCCTCCTTCTTATGTTTAGGCTTGCACCAAAATTTTCCAGGAAAAGAATATACACCGAAGAAATGCTTTGCTCGTAAGGGTCTCAGCTGATGTGAATAAATTATGCAAACATATATAAAATATAGAAGAAAAAGTAGTTTGAGTGTGTAATAGTGCATCTGAATTGACATCATATGGTCATATTACTATTCAAGGACCTTACCAGATGGAGATATAAGTGAGGAAGTGTCCAGATGCGCAGACAAAACAGCGCATACCAAATCCAGTTCATTAACTTGAAACAATAAACTGACTTTGCTGGAGCGACTATCAACAGTTCTTCTAGGCATGACATACACAACTCGATTATTCTCAAACTCCGATGCCTATAGTACAAGCAAACGGTGTGCGTGATACATGTCAGCAGGAACTCACGCATGTATAGTACAAAAAACAGTAAGTATAACAATCACAGAACGAACAATATCTTATTCCTGCCCCAACTGAAGCTGAACTCCCTTAATTGCATATCATTAGCTTTTGCAGCAAGGAATTAATAATTTATTGCTTTGTAGGCTTTGATACCATTTAACTATGACTTCCCCTAATTTGATCCAAAGATTCCATGCATAGCAAAGTTTGAAAAGTCAAAAATGCAACAATAAGAAGCTTTCAAACTTGCATACATATTATGTTGCCGATTTTTTTATGATCTCAAATATGTAATCTTGCAGCCTTAAATATCTTTAGTGCAAAACACAAATAACAAAATATCCACATCAAAAATATTTTCTGCTAATTAATTTAGCACATACTCTGGCAGGATGTCCTAGCTCCATCCTTACTGAGTTGATGATTAAATGCTTTGTAGATCTTTTAAAGGAAAAGTTAACTGCAGGTACAGAAGCTATATATTCACAGAAAGCTTGAACTTCCAAAAGTAATCACTACTATGAGATGTATTTGTTTGTAAAAGACTAGACAAGTTCCATTCAACTTAACAATATCGTGACTAAGATAATGACAGCATTTTAAGTGTAATGATTGCACAAACAGAATGAATAGCATTAGAGATGGAATGCCACCAATGTAGTTCATTCACTAACCTCAAGCAGATGATTAGAAGCTTTTGGTTTACAAACAAGGTGACATTACCTACTGAATGAAATACATACTTGGCTATTAAAATGAAATTCATTGGCTGAGAGGATCTTTGCACCACCTACGCCCAACAGCATCTGCAGTCTATCTCCAAATTTATACTGCATGTCAAGAAATAAAAGATAATTTCAACATCGCATTAAGATCAGATAAGGTTCTCAATAGATACATCTGGTAAAGCTGTCGTTTGCATCCCTTAACACATTCATGGTCCTGCTTTTTACTAGTCCGAGTTGGCAAATGCCTAGATACGTCAACCAGATACAAAAGCATTAACTAACTATATGAACTCCAATCATAATTCTAGACCCATTTGTATAAACAGGAAACACAAGAGAGATAACTCCTCTTTCCAGGTTAAAACAATTAATGGACATTAGATAATCCAATTGCTAGAATATTCAAATGGTGCATTTTCAAATGAAATGGCATCACTAGATGAAATAGCGGCACAAACATCTCAGCTTACAAATTGCATAATGTAAGGCTTGCCTTCTTCACCTATCATATTAAAAGCAGAACAATCACAATTAGACAAAGAAGCTGAAACATTAATTTAAAGTCAATTTCATGTTGTATTCCTAGGTCAAAGTTGCCTCCTCTATTTCAAGCCTTGGAATTTATCAATGCCTATAAGCATAAGTTGACGGAACTATGTGAGCATTTATATGCATGGATGGAACTCGACCGTCTTGACAGTTGGTGCAACAATATAATGATGTTAATTAATCTTAACTGCAGTAAATTTATTTATTTCTTTCATATATTGAAAAAGCATAAAACTATAACAACTATGTCAAATTCTAAAGCAAAATTAAAAAACAAGACACGTAAGTGAAACATAATGAGAGATATATAGGTAAAACTTAACGAGTATAATTTTTTATGGGGCCAAAGGTAAAAAACACATGCAACCAACCTTTTCTTTTTGTAAAAATACACAAACTCCTTAAAGAAATTAAAAGCCAGTGGTGACAAGTGCCCCACTGATAACGTTAGGTGCCATCCCTCTTTCTAAGTCCAAACCACAAATGAAATTATGCACCATATATTGCAATGGAGCAATAGCAAGTGACAGTTGAACAGACAAATAAATTGTGATCAAGACTTGAAAGTATTTTTAACTGATTAAAGGATAGTGGAGTACCATCTGCAATGGTTCCAATAAGAAAGTATATCCCCCCAAACAAGTATCGCGAGTTTTAGGTTCAGCAATTTTGACTGATACTCCTTCAGCTACTATTGTTGGAAGGTGGCTGATCGGAAATGAACATTGCAGTTATTCAAATGAGATGCATATATATAGTATTTTGTTGAGAAAAACCAGGTGCAATCAAGCTAGAATGGAATAAACTTACGAAGTGTAGCTAGGTATCTCATTCAAGACATTTTTTCCTGCAAGATACTAGAATAAAGCATCAATCAGGTACTTGTGGAAACAATTTTCACTGGCAATATATCTAAGACATGTCGAGCATTGATAAAGATTATCCAGCCCATTCTCTATCCTATGGCATTGGCACTTGTATGAATAAATGCAAACCGGTTTTCAAATCTGGATTACATTTGACTGTCAATGTCTCAACAAAAGATTTTGCATTATTCAAATACAGTGATGCTACATGCCAAAAGCAAGAAAATGCACTTAAGCAAGAAAGGTCGGAAAAAGATTAAAGCCTTCATTTTCCCAAAGAAAAGTGTATGTAATTAATGACTACAGTCATATTTCACAGGACTGGGGGACTGGAAAATAAAAAAAAGAGAAGAAGAAGAAGAAGAAGAAGAAGAAAAGCAGTTGGGTCAGGATGAAAAGTGATATCTGAAAGCCCTCAGCACTCAGTGACATGATATATGTGCTTCTATAATCCTGACGAGGTGAAGCCCCATTTCCCTCCGAAACACGTATTACATCACTCTAGGGAACTCGACCAGTTCCCTAACAGCCATGTGAATGACCTTAAAAATCAAGCCAGAAAGCACATAAAAGAAAGGAGAGGGACAGAAGAAAATTTAATAATAATTAACAGAACAAAAACTGATTTTCAAAAAAGAGAAGTTCCCTTAGAAAGGGGGAATCTGCTCCACCAATCCCACAGAACACTATTGTACCTTAAATCAACACCTAAAACCTTCCACCTTTCAAGACACTAGCCACCAAACAGCTAGCTAAGTAAACCGAAGAACTAGAGTTAAATTTATCTTACCAATAATGGACAACGATAGGAAAACTTTAGACCATGAGAAATATGTGAATGCATACATGAGACTGATCAAAATTAGTAAAACTATTTAGAAGACCTTATCCGAATGCCAAGTAGGTTTGTCAAATTAAATTTATAGAGAAAAAGGAGAATCATCAATTATAATGTCTAACTAGATTGCCAAGTGACAAGCAGAAAGAAGTCCTGGGAGATGTTCAATATAATTTTACCTCAAGCCAGCTACTAAGCACGAAATGTTTCTTGGCCACAACTGCATCAAGCAGGCTTTCCTCGAATTGCATGCTTTGATCAACAAGGACATGTGTGCAATCTCTACAATTCTCAGTTACCAGACCACCTACTTGAGAAAATAGTTAACCACGAGGCCATAAATCTATATGAAATACCATGGTAACCAATTAAACATCTCAGTGCAGCCAAAAACCCTCCTATTTTAAATTAACGTAGTAGAAGGCAAAAAACCATCTATATAAGCAGTCTCTAAAGTCCAAACCATATGCAGAATGAAAGAGGTGTCATTCTTATTGACATGATCGAATCTACGTAAAGAGAAGCGCAGGCGGTAAATGATCCATGAGGCAGAGGCACCTAAGAGACCTGTACATGATTATAAACTGAAAAGGGCCACTTTCTCACTTAATAATCTGAATATATGAAAAATGAAACCACAGAATCAGAAGGCAGTGAGACTCTCAAATCTTCAAAATTCAAAACAAAATTTTTATAAGTTCCCCAGGTTATGAATTCACCAGTCAGCTAGGTACTTCAGTAACTACAGGAGCTTCAGTGCTATTTGTTCAGTCCAGATATGCACCAATAGAAACACAGCATACTAACAGCAAGGGACCATCCAAGAATGCTGGATTCACCACTATTTCTCAAGTCGATAACATGAAGCTATCCCAAGTACAAACACACGCAAGAAAACTATAACAGAAAAGAAGAGATAGAAAGACCTAGCATTTTGACAAGTTACCTAGTTGACCAAATGATGACTCATTATTCACGACTTGATTGCTGCATTACATTCCCTTGCAGCTAAAATTATGCATGAGTTTTGCCCCCAAACAAAAGCAATGACGACAATTCTAAATGCACAGTGGATACTTTTTATCACACAACCTTTTGCCACTTCAAAAGAAGTTAATAAATGCATTCAAAAGAAATCATAACATTCATTTTTTCAGAAAGCAAATCAATATGACGCACAAGCCTACATCATAAAGCAAACCAACAAGCTTATGGGATTTAGTAAGAAAAAAGAAAACTGACCAATTGATGATACTTTTTCTTCAAGACTACGAAATGATGAGCGAGAGTCCGTGCAGACGACATAAAATACAAGCGGGACAAAACAAAACCTGCCAGATTTCAAAAGACATAATCAGGTAAATGGCGATGAAGAAATCATGACTTTCAATGCTAATGCCAATCTTGAACTTTCAAACCCTAATCCTTAATCTTAATATAAAAGATTATTCAAAAGTGAAGGCTACTCGTTAGAAATGTTAACGGACCAAATTTTCTTACAGGCAAACAAGAATGAAGTTACCTGTAGGTTGCATTACCAGTTCCAAAAGAAACCATATCGCCATCTTTTAAAGTGGCTTCCTTGTTAGGGAACTCATGAACCTTTTCTTGGGATCCAAGATTTTTGTTGATAAACGTACCATATTTCGAGCAATCTCTTACCAGGACCTTGGCAGAAGAGGTGGAAGACTCGATTGCCAAGGGACTGGCGTTAGTCATTGCGGCAACAGCTATCTCTGCATGAATCCTCGACACTCCTTTGTCTTTGTTGATAATTATGTCGCAACCTGTAATTACAGCAACGGGCAAAAATCACGACCCCATAACTCAGAGACAGCCAACAGACACATTCAGAGCTACAGCCCATTCAAAGATAGCATTTTTAGCGCCGACGTTCAGACGGCGATGCTTATATATATGCGTGATTGCAAATGTTACGCAACTTAGCTGAATGTAAGTTCGTGTTTCTCAACAAACTGAACGGTACCCCTCGAGAAACCGGCATGGGTATGCAGATCGCACGCGACATCGATCGAAACCAAACCAACATACCCGGAGGCGTTTTCAAGAATTAGATGCACAGCACATACCTTTCCGGCCCACTTTATAAGTCCCCTTGCTGAAGATATAGTACTTCTCTTCACCTGCCACGCGATCAGACACACGCACAACACACACACACAGAGCGCACGTCAGAAACAATTCGGCCATCAAAATGCAAACCAAAGCTCGAGAACACATCGCTAATAGCGAGGGCGACTGTCTACTTTAACAGAGAGTGACTCGTCTCCGAGGTTCACGTGCCGCGAGAGCCTCCATGCACGAACTGGAGACGTCTTACCTGAGAGCGAATCCGCGGGGAAAAGTCCCCACACCATTTTTCCTCTTCCCTTCGATCGACGAGCCTATGGGGAAGCTACGCTTTCGAAACAGAGACGCCGCGGTAGGCAAAGGCTTCGGCGATAAAGGGGCGGAATCGGAGGGTCCGGGGCAGATTCGGGTCGGGTCCGGCGACCCGGCTGAGGACGCACCGAGCGCGAGAGGTTAGGAAGTGGCCACCGTCACGGCGTACGATAAACGGCGGGATGAACGGGCTCGCCGCTCGCCGTCGCTGTCAGCTCCATTCTCGAGCTGTTTTTAAGGCCCGTTTGTTTTTACTCCAAATAGTATTTAATTTTATATTTTTATGTTTTGAAAAAAAAAAAATGCGTTCAGTAAAATTTTTTGAAACAGAATGAAAAATAAAATGTTGTTTTTTTTTTAAGGCGTTCTCTCTCCGTCGTGTCGTGAGTCCCGCTCTCTGTCTCACTTCTTTCCTGAGGTCATTCTCTCCGGCGCCTTTCAACTGCAATCGTCTCCGCCATTCTCTCCGTCATCCGGCGCCTCTCGACTGCTCGTTCCCTCCGGCGCCGACAAGTGCTGCTCCTTCACCGACTCGAGCTTCTCGTTCGAGGTAAGTCATACCCATCTTGATGACTTGCACACTATGGGAGGGATGCCTTTGGCGAGGGCTTGGTCGAGTGAGTGCAGCCGTCGCCGATCTAGGCGAGTACTCGCTCGAGCGAGCGCGGCGAGGCGAGCTAGCTCTGCTCGAGCCCCGACCCAGCGCTGCTCGCTCGAGCGAGTGTGGCGAGGCAACGATTCGCTTCGGCGAGGGCAACCCTCGTCATTCGCTGCACTCGCTCGAGCAACCTGTTGTGAAACGTTGAAACAGCAAGTTGACTCCATGAGATAGTTTGTCTCTGCCCCAGTTCCTTCAGTTAAATGCTTTTAGTTAGATAATTTGGCTTGCAACCCAAAAACTAAAGAAGACTCCGCGTCACTCCATCAGGCGTCGGTGAAATGGAGTTTTGCTAATCTTCTGGTTTTATTGCAAATGATAGTTCAGGGGGAACAAAAGATCAGAAAGTCCCTTCTTCTCTCTCTGTTTTGTTTGTTAAATAAATTTATGCAGTGTAGTCTGAAGATTAGTCTAGATCTATTTTGGAATGAACATTAACTTTGTAGGCAATGCAAAGTTGATCCGCTAGGGCCGCGCTCACTGATCTGGGTGACGGCTTGCTTGAGCCCTCACGCTTGAGCCCGAGCCAGCACTGCTCGCTCGAGCCCTCGTGCTCAATTTCCTGCATTAATAAATACACATGCCCTTAATTGGTGATCGATTGCCAAATGCACAAAGTTGATCTTAGGTAATTGGTTTTTATGCTATCCAGATCAGTAGACCTAACCGTTCCTCTGAGCAATGTCAACATGTTAACATCAATGAGGTTCACACTTAGTTTTCTCTTTTGTTGGTTTGCTGGTGTGAGAGCATGATCATTAGTTTTCTTATTTGTTTTGTTGACTAGGCCCAAGTCGTAGTATGACATGTTGGGTTGAGCTTGTGCATGTCCAAGGTTGGCCTTAGACCAGTGAAAACTTATTGAAAATGAGAGTTTATCAAGACTGCACACCACTTGACTAACCCTTCCCAATCTCCAGCTAAGCTTAACTATAAGGGCTAGGGGGCTTAGGGCTATGGCTGTCATGAATTCAATTTTTTTCTATTTGTGTAGTTGAGCTTGGTTTGGTTTTTGCTTACTTCTTGTCATTGCAATCGTTTTTCATTCTCACTCGACCGGTTTCTACTTGCTCACTTGATCTATTCATTTTGCTAATTGCGCAGATCCATTGACGTTGGTGCTTTCAAAATTTTGCTCATCTCCAAAATCTGGTAGGTTTCTTATAGTGTTCTTTGTTTCATTTTGGGTATTCTATTTCATTGATCATTGATAGTCATAGTACTGTGTAGCCCCTGTAGCTCAAAATGCAATCTTTGTTATGTTATGTACAAGTTAGTTCAAGAATTGTCTATGCTTTGCCATTAGAGTCTTCTTTGTTTGCATCTCTTGAGAATGGTTGTGTGTATTGCGTGTAATTCCTACATTATTATGTTATTGCTTTAATTCATAACTCATATAATGCTCAACCGGTCAAGGTCAAATGGCATATGAGAAATAGACATTCAGTGCAAAGTGGACCGAGTTTTTAACCAACCTGTTTGTAAGTTTGTTGATAGAGGAGATCAAAAAGGGGAATCGCACATTTTCTACTTACAACAAAGCAGGGTGGAATGACATACAAGCTGAATTCATTTAACAGACATGATTCCAATATAGCATACTACAGCTCAAGAACAAGGTGAACGAACTGAGAAAACAACATGGGAGTTTTAAGAAGCTCCTTTCACAGTGCAGGACAATGTTGATTGAGCAAAATTCAAGAATGATAGATTTCCTTAGTATCCCGAGTTATGTATTATATTTGGTGATACATATGCTAGTAAGAATCACGCCATGGGAAATGCCGAAGATTTGACGGTGTTGGAGGAAGGTGATAGTGGTGGCAAGTGGTGGCAATGCAAACGGTGACAATGGTGGTGGCAATGCAGAGGACTTTAGTGAACATTACACTGATGAGAGTCTTTATATCCGACAATGTCGCAACTCCAATTTATGACAAACACTAGTTGGATAGTACTCCAAATACTAAGAGGAGAAGAAAAAGTAACTCATTTGGCATGGCTAACACTTGCAAAGCCATACAAGATCTAATAAAAGCTTGGTTCTGCGACCTCAGAGGTCAAGCCACCATTTGTAAACCCTTTCTCGGTATCTGCTGTGATTGATGTCCTAATTAGTATGCATGAGTTAGAGCAAGATCTTTACAACAAAGTAATGGAACGAGCATGCACTAATGCCAGATGGAGGGAGGCTTTCATCAAATCCCACCTAAAATGAGATATGGACTTCTTCGATGTCTTTAGTAGATGTTGGGAAATGTACTGTGGATTGCGTGGGGTTTTATTTGATTGTATGACTTATATTATCAGTTAATACTTAGTTTTTAAAGATATTGGTATTGAGACTATTGTGCTTATGTATGGCATGTGTACGATGGATTGTTTGGAATTTTTATATTGGGTTTGCTTTCAATCTACAACTTATGTTATTGATTTTTATTTGATATTTTTCCAAAATCCATATTGATATTCTTATATTTGTGTGATGGTATAGGTACCATGGAAGGGGGATCATCAAATAGTGTGTCAAATGAGCAGGTAGAATCAGTTGAACAATTCTTGGATGATAATAATCTTGAACCAGTTGAACAATTGTTGGATGATAATGATCTTGACATATTGATAGCATGGTTGTGCATTGTTATGGTGGACATGTCCATGCATACGAGAGAACCTATTAGAGACAGTATACTATCAGGACCCGAATGGATAAGAGAGATTGTTTATGGACATTCTGATAGAATATATGAAGCCTTCAGGATGGAGAGACATGTTTTTCTGAACCTATGTGATTTAATGAGGACAAGAGGTTGGTTGAAAGATAATCAGTATATTAGAGTAGATGAACAAGTTGGAATCTTTTTATCTTTGGTTTGTCATAATAACTCCAATAGAGATTTATGCGAGAGATTCCAACGTTCGGGAAAGACAATCAGCAAGTATTTCAATATAGTATTGAAAGCAATTCTCAAACTCTCCAAAGAGATTATCAGACCACCGTCCTTTGATGTCGTCCCACAGGAAATTCTTATGGATCCTAGTCATAAACGTTACTTCAAGGTATGATTTTCTTATTAATTTTGCACCATCAAATACATGTGATTGATAATCTTGTATAACATAACATTGGTAATAAATTCACAGGACTGCGTAGGTGCTATGGATGGCACCCATATAAATGCTATCGTCCCTGAGTCTCAGCAGATCCGATTTAGAAACAGGAAAGGGATTACCACCCACAATGTATTATGTGTTTGTTCGTTTGATATGAAATTTACTTTTGTGTATGCTGGGTGGGAAGGATCTGCCAACGATTGTCGAGTGCTTTCAACAGCACTCGAGACTCCTCGACTGCAATTTCCTCGACCACCAATCGGTATGTACTTTATCTATAAAGAAAAACTTTTTTATGATTATATTATGATTGCATATCATAACAAACTTATATATACCATGTTATAGGGAAATACTATGTGGTAGATTCTGGTTATACAGCACTTCCGGGATTTTTAACTCCCTTTAAAGATGAACGGTATCATCTGAACGATTACAAAGGGAATGGAAGACAGCCAAGAACAACAAAAGAATTGTTCAACCACAAGCACTCTTCACTAAGAAATGTCATTGAGAGGTCATTTGGGGCATTAAAGAACCGCTTTACCATTTTGAGACATATGCCTCCATTTACAATTCGAAAGCAACCGCTTATTGTAATTGCATGTTGTGCTCTCCATAATTATATTCGTGACCAAGACAGGATGGACAAAAACTTCTCCTTATATGAAGATCCAGAGTACCCATTTGAACCTAGAGAGGTGGAGGTTGCAGATGATACATTGCAAGAACAGACGATTGGGATGAACATGCTTAGGAAAAATATTGCAAACAAAATGGCAAGAGATTACAATATGCCTGAAATTTCATAACTTTGTGTTTCCGAATTTTGTAATATTGTTTTTAGGCACTAACTTATCAAAGTCAATATGATGAAGTTGAACAATGGACTACATTACTTTATTATTATGATGTCATGTATGAAGGATCCATGTAGAGATCTATAAGATACTCTTCTTCTTGCTAGCTCTTGTTGTGTGAACTCTACTTATAATATTTTTTTTTTTGGTAAAGAGTGAACTCTACTTATAATATTATGCTTATAACTCTAATAAATTGTTCTCATGAACATAATAGTTACCAAACACGCCGTAAGTGTCGTTGCTGAATCACTTGAAATTTGGAAAGAATTTCGGACCGCATCTTGAATTTTAAAAATATTACAAGGGAGGCCTCCCAGTTAATCGACTAATTTCAATCTCATCCCTCCATCCTGTGTCTATCATGGCCTATGATTCAAGATGATCTATAATCTCGGGAAACATAAGCAAACAAGCAAACTGGTGCTATCTAATAGTAGAATTTCAAAAATTGATTCTACTACAAATAATTAAATTGTGCCAACCAAACTATAAGGTAAAACAATAATCAAGCAAAATTTTTATAAGCTTATTATCATTTGCTTTGATAATTTTAAAATCGGACCTTGTTCTTTGGATCATCTTTGAGCGTCGAGAAAAGTACAAAACAAGTCTCACACTTATTATATTTATACAAATTCAATCATAAACTTTTCAATTGAACTAATTTAATCTTAAATCTTTTACAATTATACCAATTAAATCTATCCAAACAATTTTTTCTATAAATCCCTAAATAAATGTCAAGCATCACACAACCTACGTTAACATTGACATTTTAATAATTTTGCTAGTTTCTTTTTTTTTTTTTAGCATTGGCCCTCTATCAGCCACTAGTTGAGGACTATGAAGCCCTTGCCTAGTGGTGGGTGAGGACTCGTTGCCCTTGCACAAGTCCGACAAGGGCCAAGAGTGCTTACTCAATGATCGACAAAGGCCGCGAGCCCTTGCCTAGCTATGAGTAAGGGTAGCAACCCTCGCCAACCATTAGTAGAAGGCTCCGTGGCCCTTACCCATTAGGCAACGACCCATTGCTAAACAGCATTCATATGAGCAAGTTTTTGGTTAAAATGGTTGGATGGACACTAGGGTTGCGCATGGTAAAATTTCTGTTTCTCAATTTCTCAATTTCTCTGTTCCGAACAGGTTTGGAATGCAATCCGTTTGGTAACGCAAATTGATTTCTCTGCTTCCGGAATAGAAACTGTTTTTGAAAATTGTTTTGGGTGAAAATCGGAAAAAGCTAAAATTTTAGCTTCTCTATTTCTAAAGTAGAAATAGAAATTGTTTTTCTACCTCTTCTTCAGACGTTTTATTTTCTCTCCTATAGAAATTTTGAGTCGTTATCAAACGGGTTTTTTGTCCTAGTTAAAATGGAAATTAATTTAAATGGAAATCACTAGATTTTACCATGCGCACCCCTAGATTGGCACCTAAAAAAAATTAGAATTAAATTAATATCAATTGAATAAGTTGATGGATTTTTGGACACTTTTCTGCTCAAGCTTAAACTCGTCTAAATTGAATGTAGAGGGAGTTGATTGGGAAAAATATCCAGTAAGTCGAGGGCTTGATCGTGCGTATCTTTCTCGTTTCAACAATTTTTAGATAGGCAAAAGGGGTTAAAAGACAAAGGAGGAAATCTCCCGATCAACGTTTCAACTAAGCCGCATTTCAAATTTTCTACAGCCGCGATTCTTCCTTTTCTTTTTGTTCTCTCAAGAAAGAACGGAGAAAAGGAAAAGCTCCCTTTTTCTTTTTGGTCCCAAGAAAAGAAAAGAAAAAGTCTTTTTTTTTTTTAAAAGAAAGAAGAAGATTTTAACCGGGGGAGGAGATCGGAATCACCTGAACCCGAGCGCTTTTCGATTATCCTGCAACCGGCGTCACGTCCGCCCTACCGTACCGACGCCACCATCTATGGCCGCAAAAGTAGACCAGACTCCAACGGAAAGCGACCGGAGCGAAGGCCGATAGAGAGAGAAAGCTCGCTTCCCGCTTCGCCAGTTCGCGTCTCTCTCTCTCTCTCTCTCTCTGCGTTTCGTCTTCCTCGAGTAAGTCGCCGCCGGCGGTCGCAGCCTCCTCGGCGGTCCGGAGATGGAGCCCCTGCAGTCCCACCGCGTCGAAATGCTGAGCATCGCCGTCGCCCTCGTCGCCGTCGGAGCCGGCACCGCCTACTACTTCTACCTCCAGAGGAAACCTAAAGGTCCTAAAGGTAAGGTCGTCGGGTTTCACCAGCCGTTCCCCGTGCTCCTCTTCGGAGATTGAGATTCGTTCCGGCGGTCCTTCGATTCGATTGACTTGAGGCAATTTTTTTTTTTTTTTTTTTTGGGTTGGGATGGGAATGTGTCAGGCTGTCTCGATGCCGACAACTTCAAGGAGTTCCTGCTCGTCAAGAGGACGGAGCTCAGCCACAACGTCGCCAAGTTTAGATTCGCTCTCCCGACTCCGACCTCAGTCCTGGGGCTTCCGATTGGGCAGCACATGAGCTGCAGGTTTTCAGCTTGTTGACCTTTTCTCGGTTCGATTGGTGGTGATAAGTTCGTGACGCGTGGCTTGTGTTTGGTTTCCGTGTGGCATTGATTGTGGAAAATTTTCTGGGTGTTTTCGTTACAGAGGAAAGGATAGCGTCGGACAAGAAGTTACGAAGCCTTACACTCCGACCACTTTGGATTCCGATGTTGGATACTTCGAGCTGGTTATCAAGGTTTGGGCTGAACTAATTAGCTCGGAGGCAGATATAATTCCTTTCAACCCCGTTTTTTTCCACCCATTCACAACGTGGTCTGTTTTTTTCGTTCTTTTCCTTGTGATTAGATGTATCCCCAAGGAAGGATGTCCCACCATTTCCGGGAAATGCGTGAAGGCGATTACTTGGCTGTGAAGGGGCCTAAGGTAGATTTCAAGTGAATTTATTTCCGAATATAGTTTGTTTCCAGTTGCTGATGGTTTCAGGCTGTAGGCAAGTGATGAATCATCTTAAGGTTTTTCACTCCTCTATGCACTAATGTGAAGCGGGTTGGGAATTGGTGTACTGGTTTGGTAGCAAGAGATAATTTTCCTGGTAGCCATCAAATATTTGAATATAATAGTCATGTTACCATTTTCCCTTCCGGGAGTTAAGAGGAGTTTCTTTCAACTGCCTATGGCCCTGGGCAGAAGACTATTCACTAAGACTTAGATTTTATATCATGGCAAAGCACATATTAGGGCAAACGGCAAAAGCACCAAAGGCGAGATTGTAGATTTTAGACCACATATGATCTTTTGCCTCAGGATTGCTTTCTTAATGGCTTGGCTTCCTTAGATGGACTAGATTGCTCCTACATGAAAGCATTTTTTTGTCTAGCCTCTTGAATTACTTCAATGCTTTATTGGATTAAATATGTGTTTGGAAGTACTGCTCTCTACAGAGCTAACATGGAAAACATTGGTGCCGTGTGTGTTACGTAAGCGGATGCAGCTGTAGCTATGCCCATGGCCTATCAGATCAGATATATTTAAAAGCTTGTCTTTTTAGCATGCACACCACATGTTGAGACAAGTTTTTCATTTTGATGATTCTACACACTGCGACATGATTCAAGTAATGAAGCTCATAGAGAGTCTTAGTTAGTGTTCATTTTGAAGATAATGAATCCACTGCTGAATCTCTTTGCCAAATTCTGATGCTAGAAAATTGAAGTGTAATGCGAGTCTTATCTGCTGCTGATAGTTATAATGGATTAAATTTCAGTGTACTTTTTCTTATTTTCTTAGGGTCGCTTCAAGTATCAACCTGGCCAAGTAAGGGCTTTTGGGATGCTCGCTGGGGGTACTGGCATTACTCCAATGTTCCAGGTATGGATGTAGATGACGACAAATTTGATATGCATATAGTTTTCCTATCTGATGTTTTGATACTACATGCCAAAGTGCTGGTTTTTGTGATTGCCACTGTTTTCTTTGATGCACTTTAGGTCGCTAGAGCCATATTAGAGAATCCTCATGACGAGACCAAGATTCACCTCATTTATGCCAATGTCACATATGAGGACATCCTTTTGAAGGTTGGAGTCTCTCTCCCTCTCTCCCTCTCTCCCTCCCTCCCTCTCCCTCCCCCCGTGATTTTATTAACTTGAACTTTTTTTGTTCTTTTGGATGACTTGAATGATTTTTAATTGTATCATCCATGATAATCCGAGGCAATGGTCACTAAGTTGAATAGTACTGCGTAGCATGATAAGTATTTAAATTTTCTGTTGGAGTTATCTTTTCGAATGCATGTTTCTGCTTCATACAGCAGTGAAGTTCTACTTTTAAGTATCCTATTGGGAATCACTTCTTTCAAATTTTACAGACCTTAGGTCCTAACTGATGGCTCTTCTAGGATTGTGTTATCCCAGAAACCACTTTGGGCAGCCCTTTTGTTGTTTAATTTGCTTTCGATTTGAATTGATGTTATGGAACCTAGCCTTTTGTGCAAACAAGGTGCTCAGAGAACCCCCAGGCAGATGGGGTTTACCAGTGGCTCGTGTCATTAAGGGCCTAGCACATTATCTATTCCAGGAAATAATCTTTCTTTGCTCATCTTTATTTTGCTAGCATTATCTGCCAATTGAATATGTATGTAAAGAGTACCTCACTGTATATTGAAGTTACATTAGATTATCAAATTCTACTGTCTGAAGGTGGATCAATAATATTAGCAACATATTTTTGCAGGAAGAGCTGGATAATTTTGCCCTGAGTTTTCCTGATCAGTTCCATGTCTATTATGTCTTGAATCAGGTCTGGTGCCTCTCTTTTTATTTGTTTAATCTTTTGGTTTTCCTTTCGTCCTTTCTTGACATGCCTCTAGCATAAGTGTGCATTCTCTCTGATAAATATGACAAAACTTGGTGCCTAAACTTCTAATTCCTTGTCCCATCTGACATGAATCAGAACTATCTTTCCAGATAATGTTTGATAGATTTTCTGTTGTCTTCTTAATATCCGAAACTATTAATAAATAAATAAATAAATAAAAACTCAGGACAGACAATTTGGTAGCAGAAAGTATTTTACAAAAGATGTATTTTCACTGTGCTTCTATGGTTCTTCTGCATTGTACTGGAGGACTATAATAATTTAATAAGCAAATTCAGACTTGTACTTTGTTGATCAGACCACTCATACTTTTTGCATTACTTCTTTAGTCATGAAATCACTTCACTTAGTGTGTGCTGTTTGCAGCCGCCAGAAATATGGGATGGTGGTGTTGGTTATGTATCCAAAGAGATGGTTCAAATTCACTGCCCAGCGCCAGCCAGTGACATTCAGGTATGGCACTATCTATAGTGTCCCATTCTATCTTTCTTCATCTCTGATCAATAGATTAACGGATAATGCAATGTTTAGATATTGATGTGCGGACCACCACCAATGAACAAAGCAATGGCTGCTCAGCTCAACGAGCTTGGATACACTCCGGAGATGCAGTTCAAGTTTTAGGCACATGGAACTCCACCTCTCCATTTATTTGTAGCCTGCAAGCCTGTTACAAGATTCATCTCAGATTGAGGATCAATTAGCTGACGGACTGGACGATAGCATTATTGAAGTCCAGCTCAGTAGTTAAAATTTTTTGTCTTGTTGATGCAGTCTTCAAATGATTTGCCGAACAACTTTCAACTTATTAATCCTGGTTTACCTTTAACCATGGTAACTATCTTTATGAGATATCCTCTGAAAGCCTATTTTGGACAACTGCAATAAAGAGATCCTTATCCTACAGTTCTTGTAAGGGCATATTTTACCAACTACTTAGCATACCTTGTATGCAAAGCAGAGGAAACCCTGCACTGCTTCCTCGACCTTGCCCTTGCTCCCCCGAGTTTCGAAAGACACATGAACCTGAATGTGACTTCTTGCCATGATTCATCAGGCATGACAGTGATCGAGACAATGATGGATGTTGATTACTTTCCCAAAAAAAAAAAAAAGAAAAAAAGAGAGACATAACCATTGGTAGGTTATCATATTTAACAGCTTATGGGGCTTGCACAAAGGAAGCCACACGATTTAGTATCTGCATTTAGCATTTCCCAACTATAGAGTTCGATTAGATACAGCAATCCATGGCTCTTGAAGTAGTAATTAATTACAGAGAATGATTTGGTCAATCTTTATTTGTTAGCATAGTCAACTTCGAAAGATTTACCACCAATGAAATTAAAGATTAATACCACAAAAACATTTAAATCGATACATATATAATAAATTTATTCCAAATTAATTTTTTAATCACCAAAAATCTCAAACACTAAATTTATCACAAATTGGTACATTTATAAAAAATTTACCCTCTATTAGGTCTCCATAGATTTTAATATTAAATTACTAAATTGTATGACATATAACTGTTGACTGATATATCAATTTAAAATTATACTCTCCATTTATTATAGTATTACCAATTTTGTTTTTTTTTTTTTTTTTTGTATTAATCTAATTTAACGGAGAATATATTTATGATAAATATACCAGGTTTGTAATTTTTGACGGTCTTGAATAAATTTATTACAAATGTACTGATTTAATTTTTTTTTATTTGAGATAAATTATTATATGTGTACTAGTTTAAGATTTTTTGTGATAAAAAAATTAATTTGGAATAAATTTATTACATATATACTAATTTGGGGTCTTTCGTGATATTAACCCTAAAGTAACACCACTTAAAAAGCTCAGTCCTACTGATAGATCGACCTTTAGCCACTGGTCATAGCCAAGATGCCAAGGAATGACACGAACCAAAACCTGATAAAACTCCAATATGAGAGAGAGAGAGAGGAGTGCAAGCAAGGAACCAAGCAAAAACTTTTATACGTATTCATTCATAATCACAAAATCTGGCTGACACCAATAAATAACTGCAGATCCTGATATTTCTTTGCTTTGTTCGGACTTTGGACGAGCTTTCTGTTTTGTCCCCGGAAGCAATTTCCCATGCATTCTCAATGCTGCGCCCTGCTCTGCTTATGTCCTCTCTTGATCAATCCCTCCATAAGAATGTACAGGCTTAAGAAATAAAAAAAAGAAGACTAACTAGTTACCTAGGCACACGTGTTACTATATAGTGCCCCTTCTCCAGATCATATACTGTCTTTAACTGTGGTTTTTGCCATTGCGAAATGAGAAATGCAGCAAGTACAACTATCAAAAGTACAGCAAATAATGAAAAGTAGGTGACTGACTCATTTCCAACAATTTCCCCAAAGTTATCGGATTCATGTGCAACAGCATCCTGCATCGTCAGGACAACATAAGCTCCCAGAGTCCAGTCAAATGGAATGCTTCCAGTTCTATTTGCAGAATGGACCCTGTGATTGCTCAAGTCAAGTTAGAATATCAAACACTTCAAAAGGAGGAACTCATAAATTGCACACATACACATGTACTGCTGTATACAAACTTCTATTGTGGCCAACTTCCACTAGAAAGGACCATATAGGTAAAAAGAGAGAAATTCCATTAACCATGCCGCATATTACGGAGAAAGAGGAACTGACAGAAAATATCTTATTAGAGATATGGTCTTCGGCAAGGAACGTTAAGGAACATGAATCCCAAGTAAAGGCCAACAAGGAGAAACTATCACAAAGGTGGGAAACACTTGCTGAACTTGGATCAACAATGAGAGTGCAGGCTAACACACAATCTGCAAACAAAGCACTAAAAGATAGCAAATCCTATATACTTAACATCTTAGTTGTTGACCCTCAAGATCAAGTTCCACTTTTGAAATGAAAGGTTTTTCTCATTCATGGTAGAACAGAAATATCAATTCATGAGCAGTCCAGTTTAGAAGAATCCATACCTTTTATCATCAAAAGGGATTCCGAGACTGTCATGCAGTAGAGCTACCACATAAGCTGAAGAGAAACAATATCTGGACAAATCCAGGTCTTCCATGCTATTTTGCTTGTTTCTCAATTTTCCCAATCATCATCAGCGCAATAACGTTCACCAGCTAGCTTCAAGTCAAACAAACCCTCCCTAGAGAACATCCCAAAAAACTGTAGAAGGTTCAATATTAGGATGGAAGGCTAGCTTATAACTCGAGAAATAATTAAGCAGAATCTATCGATTAAATACAGATGACAATACAGATGACAATATTAAGGAAAGTTGCCAAACGCAAGATATGTATTAAGATATTATTTTCCTGGTGTGCACAAGCGAAAGGTAAGAAAGCACGAGAGTAACCATGGTACTGGATCCATCACTTGATCGCTTTTCAATGAACTCAGTAGGTTAATATACTAATGTGACATCATCCCATTTCTTCCTAAATTGCTTATGTGTGCTTACAAAAAGATGTAACATAATTTAAAATAAATAGACTTGCATTGGAAGTGAGACCTAAAATTTTATATACCAATCATTGAAACAACAGGCAGAGGACTAGCACTGTGCATCTTTACTCCCCTATTCCGCAGAAAACAATCGTATCTTTGCAATGGATTACTGCTTGAGACTGGAGTTCAGACAACAATGATAAACTTAGGAAGTGCTGAACAATTTCCTTGTGGCTCACTTCATCCTCAAAAGGATGATTTCAGATTTCTTGCACAGGATTTGCAAAATTCTTGCTTTTCCTTCTATATGTTTCTGATAAATTTTGGCATGAAATTCTTGAACTATGGCTAGCACCAAAATGCAAGGTTTTAAGAGGCTACAATCTTTCTTTGACTTGTCACTAAAAATGCATTTATGAACAGCTTGAGAGGTTTGACCATGACTTGGTAACAACAAACTTTACTCTCAATTGGGACAGCCAAATGCAGAGTCATGGTGTCACCTTTTCCTGCATTGTCAACATCATTGCTTTCATGAATGGCACCTCTACCCTAACAAATTCATTCCACTCGGGCAATTGCTCCATTCTAGCAAAAGGTCAAAGAATAAATCTTGTTGAATACAAGAATGCTCCACATTCTGACCATCAAAAGTGATACCAAAAACCTCTAAGCTGCGAGGAAATCTCATACAAGAATACACCTCTTCATTCAAACATACACAAGCGTGTACACTTGTATTAAGGCTTTCTGTTTGCTTCCTATGAGTTACATTTAGCAATGAACAAACTCAAGTTGACTGAATTATTCGAGTTCATTTGCTGAACACAACATTTTTTACATACCTCAGATGTATAATAGAATCTTTCAAGAGGAATTGCACTGCCCTGTAGATTCCCAATAGAAGAAAGGAGAATTTTGCAGGGTGGGTGAGAGCATTTATCTGCATCCAGAAAAATGAAATGGACACTTGAAGATCATACTGTTTACATAATGATTTGGAGGAAGAAACATATACTAGCACAAATAAAACAAGTCAATGGAATGTGTGTAACTATACAATTGATTGTTCTATCATTTTATTCGAGTCATCTCAAATAGCATAATTAAATAATTCTACAACAACGACATCCTTCTAGAGAAACTAAAAAACACAATTTTAGATTTTAGGTTAAAGATAAGAGGGCAGGGTAAGAGGGCAGGGCACCTTTTCTTGTTCTCAAAAGTGCCAAGGCATCATTTTTGCAGGCAGAATAGTTTCCAGCAGGATATGATGTCAGAGACTCTGCATCTCTCACTTTTGATGTCAGCCCATATCCTCTGGGAAAGCATGGGTTCATGACTTGTTTATCATTTGAACTTGAAGCTGCGCAGCAAATAAAACTTCTTAATTATCACTAACGCACATCAAGCAACAGCAAAGTAAAGAATGACATTATCAAGTCAGTGAGATTCTAAGTCACACGCAAGCATTGATATCCCAAGAATATACATAGACGATCATCCTCATCGCAAAAAGCCAAGAACATACTAGTTACGTATCATTATAATTATTCTTTAAATCGGGAATAGAGAAAATAATTGTAAGATGCACACTAATGCAAGAAAAATTGACCATTTTCGATAAGGCAGTGGTATTTGTTTTGATGAGCAGTCATCTTTCTGAGAAACAAGAAAATTTCATGAGAAATTGGGAAATATCTCATCCTAATCAGCATCCTCATTAACCAACCACTAGATACTATATAGCCATTTTTAAATGGATTCTTTATTTTCAAAATAATTGAAAACAGAATGATGCTAGGTGTTCTGCACAAGACATATATGTTTCATCAACTCACCAGTTCTCAGCTCCCCAGAATTGTGAAGTTCAGATCGCCAAGCATCATCCTGCATAAAAATAATCATTTGAGTTTTGCAGTCGAGGCAACTTCAACTGCACCTTCAGATCAAAGAATGCATTACAGCAGTAACTAATCAAGTTAAAGTCACACACACATCCAGAGCACTAATGTCCACTTCCATCCACATCAATAGGAAGCTTCAGCACAACAAGATGAAACAGAAAACCAAATTTACTTAGCTCTGAGGATCACCTTTTAAACCAAAGTTTTCATAATTGACAAGAAACATAAAAGGTTTCACCTCGACATATCAATATCCTGCCATAACTATCACAAATGCAAATTGTTCGCCTCAAGGTTCCTAAGTAATAGCAGGTCAGATTAAACATGATTATGAACTATCAACAATTCAATGACAACACTGCTCCTGCAGTGTCTGTCTCATCTCTAACTTAACATTTAAATCTTTTCTTCACCCTGTTTAACCTGGATTCTTATATGTATATTGTAAAAGCTGAATCAAATGGGTTCAGATCGCTAGTAATGCCAATGCATCTCTGCAGTCAGTACTATTTGAATAACCTAATCATGATTTTGATTGCTTAAAATTAGAAATAGCAAGGAGGGCAGTGTAGAAGAGTAGTCCTGAACCATTAATTCCCGAAGCATAGCATACACAGAATTGAGATATGAGGACAAATATCCAAAAGGAAATGTATGCAAAGAATTGCGAAATATTGGACGTTACATGGAAACACCTGACCAAATTGTTGCAAGCTTAGCGTGTAGAGATTGTAGGTAGTTCCACCCAATTTGACAACTCGGGAAGTTTGCATTTGCGTTGATTCTCTAGGAGCAAATGTAACCTGTAAGTACCCGTGAACTACTTAAAACAAGAGTCATACATATACAGATATCCAGCAGACAACACGTACGCATGCTCTCTGCCAGAATTATCATCCATCACTATATAGCTCATAATTGCCAAAGGTCAAATAATCACTAGATTGGCATAAAGAAGCCCTGGATTGTTCATAATTCATTATATTCGGTTAAATGCAAACATCTCCAGATGGCATACTAGCAAAAATAGGTTGCTCAATTTCAAAAGGCAGTTCAATTTCAAATGAACCGCCGAATAATCTTTCAAAGGGGGAAACCTCTTAGAATGCACATTGCAACAGGCAATGCAGGTCAAAAGAAAATCCATTCTAGAGGAAATATTGCTCCACTGAGATTCAAATGTTTTCACTTTTCCCTGGTTAAAAGACTTGCCTCATTGACTCGTCTTTGTTCAATGAATTGGGAAAACATGCTGGAAGTTCAAAAACTTAAAAGTGAGTTTGAAAGGAGTTTCTGAAGTATAATTTGAGTTGTGTTTGTGAGTTACTGCAGGATCCCAATTTTACATTGCATACAGCTGAGTCAAGAAGGGGCAGCTTTTCTTTGCTGCTTATCCATCTGAACCATGAACAGAGTTTTTTAAGAGAGTAAACAACAGGATTCAACAACTCTGGCTGTTGCCTACAAGAAACTACCCATGGTCTAGCATAGTATTTCTGCCATGTTGCGCAGCACCTTCCTATGAAAAAGGCCCCCAGAAATATGCTATCAAGAATCAATAAGGCGCATCTCCAAATACCAACCTTGCATATTGGAATGCAAATGCCAACTTTCACTCCAAGAGATAATAAAATCAGGATAAGTTAATGGGCACAACCTCCAAAGAACGGCCACCAAGTTCGACTGTCCCAATGGTATCTTCAGATTCACTTCCCAAGGTTCCAAGAATGTAATTTACGGCAACCCAAGAAAAAACCCCTTCATCTTCCCCTACATTCACATCATTTTCCATGACCAATGTTAAAATTCCAAGAAAAAAGGCACTGATACTAATTGTCTATCTAGATGAAGAAAAGTCAACGGATAACCATGTAAATCACCATTCTATATTGTTCTGGACAGTGTGTGCGCTAAAAAGTATAACAGAAAGGACTGGGTGAAGAGACCAAGATAATCAGTTATGTTGCGAGAGCATACATACACAGTATACCCAAACGTGCATAGCAACTAAGTTAAGTTATAAGGTATAAGAGCTCCCTAGCATTTCATCAGAAAGGGAGTCCCGCCCCCATTCGTGCGAACCAATGGCCTACGAAGAAGAGAACTAGAACAAAAGGAAATCACATAAGTACAAGAAGATTAGCTCGGCTTAACATCGACACGACTCTAAGGACATTCGCAATTCCAGATAACAAAATGAGAGAGAGAAACTCAAAGCAATTCCAAGCAAGTCTTGCTTCAGCTAATCGGAGTTTAGGATTCTATTAAGCGTAACAAACAAGAGAGCTGGAATAGAAATCGCTACTGCTCTTTGGTTCCCAAACTTCAGCAAAAGAACTTCGTAACAAGGAACCAAAAGTTCACACATTCACAATTTACCAGCAGCGCATATCAGCCGAAACGTTCCAAAACATTGAAGGAATTGAATCACCAACCTGTGATCACTCGCGCCCACTCATCTCTAAACATAAATCCAGACTTCCTCAGAACTCGCCTGCACGACTCCACTATCCGCCCTCTCACCATGGGACTCAACCCTTCCAACCCCCGCTCACCGCCAACACAACCTTCGTCTTCGCCCTGTCCTTCTTCCTTACCCGCCGCTTGGCGAACTTGATCAGCTCCGAGATCGACCGGCCCGCGGCCCCCGGGTCGTCCGCGAACGCCGCCAGCCCCGGCCGGACCCTCTCGGACTCGGTCCCCGATCCGTCGACGGCCACGGACGGGAGCGCCCCCTCGCTGTAGAACTCGAAGACGTGGATGCTCGAGCCGGAGGGGGCGGCATTGATGACGAGGCCGTGGAACCCGGGGCTCGGATCGGCGAACTTGGAGGAGCCGTGGACGCTGAGGGCGGTGGCGAAGATGTAGTAGAGGAAGGGGGCGACGCAGAGGAGGGCGGCGGCCGCGAGGACGAGGAGCTTGGGGCGGGATTTCTGAGGCTGCGGCGGCTGGGGAGGGAAGGGGGGAGGGGAGAAGGAGTGCATGCGGGGGTGGAGCTGCGTGCGGTGAGGAGGGATGTAGGAAGAGGAGGATGAAGAAGAAGAAGAAGAAGAGGCTCTGGACTGCAGATTGGAGAAGTCCATGGAGCCGGTGCCAGCAGCGAGAGATCCTTCACATTGCAGATCGGCTATGGAGATGCAGGCGCTATCTCCACAGTAGAGAGAGAGAGAGAGAGAGATGAGGGAGTGGAGTCGAGTTTCGGGAATGGCGCTAGATTTGGCGAAGGTGGAGGCTGAATGGGCCGGACCGCAGAAAAAGCCCGAAAAGTTTCGGGTGGGCCATGTTGCGGTTGTGGATCTGAACCGCAGGCCCGAATATTAGACGGGCCGGGTGATTTGCCCGGCCTGCTGTCGTGGCCCCCAGTAAATAGGAGGGCCTATATAAGTCAGGCCCACTCAAAATCAGTAATGCAGTTTTCTCATGACGAGGGCCCGAGGGGCATAATACCACAAGTGATTTGTGAACTTTTAGTTCCATGAACTTTTAATTTGTACAATATGATTTCTGAACTTTAATTTGTATAATATGATTTCTGAACTTTGGTTCGATGTGCAATATCGTCCATATAGTTTTACTTTGTTCAATTTTGGTCCATGAATTATTTATAAATATTCAATATAATCTCTAAACTATATGAAAATGATTAAAATTTCATGAACTACATTAAATATTTATCAATGTTTAGAAGTTATATTAAATAAATTAAAAGTTGATAGCCCATTATAATAGAAACTCTAATGATGTAGTTGACTGGGTAGCAAAATGCCATAGGAAGAAAGCCCTCCCAAAAACTGGTTGACAAGTCCTCCATGGGGCCTCTGGGATGTGCTCTGATTGGATATTCTGCAAATGGGTTTGGTTTTAAATGAAGCTACGAAGTTACGATTAAAAAAAAGAAAAAAAGTTCTAATTACTTGTGTCGCTTTCCCATGACCATGATTTGTCATTTTCCAAATGAAATCAGAACTGGATGGGATTTGCGATTCTGACAAAGATTCCTTTTCCTGTCGTGCTCGTGTTGGAAGCTTTCCCCAAAATGAGGATGTCTGATATGTGAGCGTTTCCGCGAGAACGCCCAATTCCTTCTTCTTCTTTTTAAAAATAAAAAAATAAAAAATAAAACATGCAGATTTGCCTCTTTTCTAACATGCAATTCGAAAACTACAGTTAATCACACTTTTATTACCTTCCTAGGTATCCAATAGATGATTAGAAAAGTACACTCGGTATCCCTTTCAGTTCCTTCCTGAGACAGAACCTACTAAATTAAAACAAAGAGCTAACCAAAGGGATAAAGCCGTAAATAAACATGTTCACGGGGGCATGAAATTTTAATAATGTTGATTTCCACTGCCCAAACCAGTTCTGAACTTCTTTTGTTAAAGTGCAACGCTTCTTTATGATAGGTTGGAAGCTTGCGTTCTGATCGTGGAAAAGTTTGCAGGAGCCAATAAACAGAAAGGAGATAAACACCCCACAGACCGAAAAAAGCTACCACCTTGACATGACAACCAAATCGGCGGATGCGAATCCGGCTAGGCGATGGCCTTCAGGCGGCCCATCTCGCCGCTCATGATCTTGCACCTGACCAGGGTCGCCACCGTGCTCGCCGCCATCTTCACGCCCTCCCACCGGTCCCCCTCCACCAGCCTCTTGTACATGTAGCTCTCCAGCGACACCCTCTGCACGTACTCGCCGCCGCACAGCTCCACCATCGCCTCCCTCCCCCAGTTGCTCCCGTAGAACACCTTCTCCAGCAGATCCAGCACCCGATATGTACTCACGTACCTGTCGTCCCACTGTCGCAAGTACTCCCTCCTCAGGTCCTCCTCGCTCACCATCCTCGCCCCTCCTTCCGACGCCTTCACGATGCCTTCCCCGCACATCCTCCCCGATTTCGCCGCGAAGTAGATCCCCTCGCCGGAGCACTTGGTCACGTAGCCCGCCGCGTCGCCGACGAGCGCCACCCGCCCCCTCACCCGGACCGGCCTCGGGTGCTCCGGGATCGGGTGGGCCTCCACCTTGATGACCTGTCCGCCCTCGATCTTCGGCCTCACTCGCTCCCTGATCCCCCTCTGGTAGGCCTTGATCTCGCGCTTGGACCGGACCGTGCCGGTCCCGACCGCCACGTGGTCGCACTTCGGGAAGACCCACGCGTAGAAGTCCGGCGACACGTCGTCCCCCAAATACATCTCGGCCAGGTTCTCGTAGTATTTCATCTTCTCGTCCGGGAGCCTGATCCTCTCCTGGAACGCGATGGCGTACGAGTACTCCCCGGCGCCGATGGACTTCGCGACGCGGCTGTTGGCGCCGTCGGCCCCGACCACGACGTCGACGGCTAGGCTCCGCTTCGAGCCGCCGCTCGTGTAGTGGACGACGTACGGGGAGGAGGAGGAGCGAGGGAGCTCCAGATCCGTCACCAGGCCGGTGATGAGCTCCGCGCCGCGGGACTCCGCGCGCGAGCGGAGGAAGGAGTCGAGGACCTCGCGGCGGAGCATGGCGATGAACTCGTGCGGCCTCAGGGTCTTGCCGAAGTCGACGGTGATGTTCGACGGCGAGATGACCCTCATCTCGGTGACGTGGCGGTCGACGAGGCTGTGCGGGAGGTCGAACTCGTCCAGCATGCAGAGCGGGATGGCGCCGCCGCAGGGCTTGGCGGAGGAGGGGCTGCGCTCGAAGAGGAAGGTCTCGACGCCGCCGGAGGCGAGGGACTCGGCGGCGGAGGACCCGGCCGGGCCGCCGCCAATGACGGCGGCGCGGAGCTTGCGGCCGGGGAGGGGCGGGTTCTTCGAGGCGGCGACGGTGAGGGGGCGCGGGGAAGGCTTGCGCGGTTGCCGGGTGCCGAGGCGGAGGGAGGCGAAGTGGTGGTGGAGAGATTGGGAAGCCATTGATGATCGGGGAGGGGAGGGGATGGGAGGGGTTTGGCTTAGGGTTTAGATTAGGGAGCGAACGACGACTGATAAGCGAAGAAAAGCGACGGCAAAATTATAAATAACGGGGTTAGAGAGCAATAATATCATCTAGTTTAAGGAGTAAAAGTCCGTTACGACAATGCGCTGTGGTTTTTTTTTTTTGACAAAACAATGCGCTGCGGTTTAGATGCTGTTTTTGTTAGTCCGGTCTGAACGAGGCGGTCCTCACCACGTTGTCCTTGTCGTACTCCCTTTCCGATGAATTTTAATCTCGAGTGCTTGAAAATATCCAACATTTTAGTATCTTTCTAATGGAGATGAAAGAAATGGACTCCGAAATACCAAAACTCGAACGATGGAGAAACATGCTCAAGAAATTTTACATATATCACATAATGAATATGTCTTGTTTTCACATATTAAATATCGTCAATTGCAAATTAATTGAGAGTTCCTCGTCGGATCATTTTCTTATATTTTGTGGATCATTTTCTTATATTTTTGCTTTAAAATGGAAATGAAGGAAATGGATTCCAAAATACCAGAACTCTTCAGAACAATCGAGAAACATGCTCAAGAAATTCTACAACGCTAATCAAATAGGAATAGGTATATCATATAAACATATATTGTTTTCACATATTAAATACTGCCAATTGCAAACTCGAGAGTTCCTCGTTGGATCATTTTCTTATATTTTCGCTTAAAAACTTCAAGATTATATTACGATTTTTCCCTGTTGTTTTGGAACTTAATCACCTTATACTTATGATGGGTGTTGGGCTGGGTTAGGCCAACATGGGTGCTCCACCCATAAACCCATAATCCGTTACCCTCTAATTAAAAAATATTTTTTTAAGACAATATTTATTCATATCTTCTAGAAAAACTAGCCAATAATTAGAAAATATTTGCATTTGTATACAATTTATGCGTATACGACCGAAATATTTAGTTTTTTTAAGTTCAATCACAAAACTGGAATTAATAGGGAGGGACTGGCAGGCGATATGCAACTCAATCATCACAGTCGAGCCTTGAACAAACTCATATTACAGAAATCTATTATTAGCAAGTTCCCGTGAATAGTACGTCGATAGATGTCTAAGTATCCGATTTAATCATATGAAATCATGAGAAGAATCGTAACGAAAAGCCTCCAACTAGAATCAGAGGAATGCCTGGAGGATCGCGGCACCTACGCCAGCAGCTAAAAGCAGCGCATTCTGCGAAGCGCGGTTGCCTGTGTTCCCGGGTGTTGGAGAAGAGGCGCCGGCAGTAGGCGCAAGAGAACCTGCATTTTGCTTTTTCATTAGAAAAAGTGCGACAGAAAACTTAAACCGGAAAGGCATTACAGCAATGCCCTGTACATAAAACTTGAAGGTCGTCTAGTAGACTGTCTAAGTAACTATTTAATCACACAAAATCTAACTTGAAAAGGCGAACCCCAAAAGAAAAGAGCAAGTACCTGGCGCAGTACCCGGAACCTCAACAGGAGCTCCCGCCGGAACCCCAACCGGAACTCCCACAGCTGCAAGAACACAAAGACAGCCGAAGACCGCGTCAAAACTGTTTCTGGGTCGTAATTTGAACCGGCCGTTTGGATCAATCACGCCGGTCAGTCCGACCAAATCGGCAGTCAAATTACACTATAAAAAACAGTGCTTCCCAACCGCTCGGTCGGGAACAGATGAAACCGTCATTACTCTCGGAAACAGCTAAAGCATGGAGGAGCGAAATGTGCCGAAACATGGGTACGTATGGACAGGCGTGACGGATGCGGGTGGTTTAGTTGGGCCGAAGGCCGGTGAGGAAATAAATGCAGGGCACTGTCGTGTGCCGGGGCCGAAGTGAAATTGGGCGTGACCGTACGGCTTGTTTTAATTCGACAACGGTGCGAGGGCAGCCACACATTCCATTTCACGTGGAAAGGGCGACCGGCATTGATGATCGTTCACTTCCTTTCCACCGGCATTGATGATCGTTCACTGAAAAATAATTATGTTCCGCCAAGATAGTAGAGTGTGGACCCTCACCCACCTTCTTATGGTGCGTTTAGATGAGCGACAATAAAAGTTCTTTCATTCATGCATTCAATTCAAGTTAATCTTGCTTTCAAAAAAAAAAAAAGAAGGAGCGCCGACCTCTCCAGATTTTTCTCAGGCGTAAATAAAAGATATTGTCCCAATAAATCAATTTCATGTTTTTAATGTTCTTCAAATGAAGGAATTCTTTTTTTTTTTTTGTATTGTACTTTTTTGTAGCCATTGATCGTAATATCATAATAAATTAATTTTATACGGATCAAAAATTGAATATAGCTTTCGATCATGCTCGTTTCACGATTTCTCATAATGTTCGAACGGAAGAACGATACTAGAAAAAAGTAATCAATTTAATCCATGACACTTAATTGGAACAAATAAATCGTTTCATACTTCTGAGTATCTAAATTGCGACTGTTTTCTTCATTTCTATTTTTATTCTTGTTTTCATTGTGACCTACCTTTTTCGAAAAGAAAAATTAAGATAGAACTCACTGGAATTTGCCAGCAAAAAATATTGCATTAAAGGAGAATCTCATTTTCCTAAGGAAACCAGGCAAACAAGTCTCCGGATTCCTTGGGACCGACCGCGAAAACATGAGAAATTCTTTTTAGTACTTTCCAAATTAAGATTTAAGTTTTCTTTTTACTTTTGAAACTTTCGTGAGTTAACTCTTTCTAAACTTACCAAATAGATTTAATCCGTCTCCCAGAACGGAGCAAGTCTCTAAAACTTTATTTTTCCTAGATAGATTTAGCATTTTTATCTTTGGTAGTTATGCAGAAAATGGAAAGAAAAATTATGTCATGATGAATAATTAGTCTTTTGGTTGGCAAAAAAAAAAAAAAAAAACTTTTTCAAAAACGATTTCTTGCGTCGCTGAAGTATAGATCGTCACTCTGTTTTGTTCCGTCTCTCGTTTGCAACAGAGGATTTGAACTTTGCATGGTTTTCCAGATGCAACACGACAAAAGAAGGGAAACCGGAGCCGATCTCTCGGCTCAGGCGGCGACACACCTGCGCACGTGCTGAGCGGCGGGGTGGCCACATTGCAGACGGTGGGGAGCTTGAGCGCCCGGTTGACGTCGACACTGATGCCGAAGCTGCTGGCCTTGCTAAGCAGCTCGCACAGGCAGATGGGGTGGCTCTCCACCAAGCCCGCCAGCTCCCCGCAGCACGGCTTCTCCGGCGCCGTCAGCTTGCTCCCTGTCGTCACGTAACTCAGGCAGTCCGTCAGGTTCAGCAGGTTGTTGAGACACTCGTCCGCCGCCGGCCCGGGAGCCGCCGCCGGCATCTGCGCCGACGCGCCGCACACCGTCGCCAGGAGGACGGCCGCCAGGACGGCGGCAACGGCGCGCGTCTTGGCCATTCCCGCGATGTGGGTTCGGAGTTTGGAGAGGGTTGTAGAGAGAGTCTGCGGAGAGAAGTGGAGGCGTGTAGGTGGATCGGTGCGGGAATGGAGTTATAACTTATAAGTGTGGAGTGGGGAGATGAAAAGGGTGGTGGCGGAATTAAAGTCCCGATTTTTTATTTTAGCCGAAAAGCGATAAATGCACTCAACCACTGCCACCTCCAGCTGGTGCTCAAGCCAGCGTCCTCGTGTAAATGTGCCCTGCGCCCTTTTCTGCTTTCGTCTTTTAACGATGCCTGTGGATTTTGATGAACCCGGTAATTTATTTTGCGTCAGCGCAGGCGATTTTGCAACGACGGGCGATTCCGGTCGCCCGCGCTTTCGTTAAAGGTTTAAAGCGCGTCGCGCGTCGTGTCGCGGATGGAAAGGATCGCGTGTACAAGACATCCCGGATGGAATCGTGTGGAAATTTGTGAGTTGCGTGCGTTCGTTGCCGATAAGACCGAGAAAGGGGAGCCGTTCCATTTTCAATGATGTTTTTGTCCGGAAGATGCCGTCTCGTGATCCTTCCGGGTGCGAATGCTTTCGAGCCGCGGAGAATCTTTTCAGCTGGAAACCTAAAATTCTAGTGATGCCCGCACTCCATGGGAAATGGAATCACATCTCAGCTACCTCGCGAGAGAGACCATGTTACAAGAAGTAATTATTCAGAGGAGGAAAGAGTCCGGGGGGTCGATTTTTCATTACTTATCATCGTGGGGTGTGGAATTGGTCGTTTCCCAAGCTCAATTGACTGTTTAATCTCGGAAAAATGACGTGAGCGAATTCTAAATTTTAGCGCAATATCTAATACCGTCCTTAAATCCTCAATTTATTTATTACGATCTCCAAATTTTATCTCAACTTATAATGCCATTCTCGAATTAATAATTTAATCTCTAAATTAGACGGGTTGTGTGAACGGGTTTTACCTAAATGTAACATCGCAGTGCCACGTGGCGGTGGGGGCGAGACAGGTGGCGAGGGTCCATGGTGCGGGTGGGAGTGGGTCCCCTTAGAAAATCGTCCATTGAGGCTTTTTACTCTCTCTCCATCTCTGTCTTGATGGGAGTTGGGAGTGGACACGTCGACGGCTGAAGGTTGGGGAGATCAGTGATGGACCAGCTGGCGCTGAGTTCGGAGTTGCCATCCGTTTCGTGTCGTTTCGCTTCACATGCCCTTCTTAGCTTCTCTGTCTGCTTGCAATTGTGCGGTTTGCATTCGGCTGGGGTGACTTCACACCACCGTAACCCCATCGGGTTGGGTCCGAGAGCGACTTCGGTCTATTTGATAATATTTCCACGTCGACAGAAATAATATTTTTATTTTATTTTTTAAAAGTAAAAAAAACGCATTTAATAACTACGTAAAATTTTTATTCTCGAAATAGATAAAAACTAGAAAAGTGTTTGATGCGATCAATAATTTTTTGTAACGTAATATTTTTTTCAATTTTTAATCACTTTTTAAAAATTTGTTTTTCTTTTTTTCTTTTCTTCACCGCACACTGTTGCCTATCGTCTGTGGCACAAGCAACAACAGATGACAGCGATAGGCAATAGGTGACAGCGCAAGCGGTTGGGGGTGGCAACGACAAGCAAGAACGAAAATAACAAAAGAAAAAAGGAAAAGAAAAAATAACTTTTTTTTTAAGAAATTATTCCCGGGAACAATAAACTACATTTACTTCTTAATTCTGTTCAAAATCTATTCCTTTGCCATTTTTCTATTCCAATAAATATAAAATTTAATTGACGTTATCGAATGAAATTTGTGTTCTTTTTCTATTCCAGATAAATAAAAAATAAAAAAAAAAAAAAAAAAAGCAGAAGCATTGCCAAATGGATTCTTAACCTCCCACACTACCGTCTATACCCCTTTTATTACAAATTACCACTTTACATCTCGAGTTTTTCATCTTAGATGCCAAAATTACACCTTGTGCTAAGATGCGTTTATTTTATAAATAATGAATAATTTGAAATATATTTTCACGAAAATGACTTATTATGTCGCTCATAGAAACAAATGAATGGAAAATAATTTCACCATTCATAAAAATGTTTTGACACAAGTTATTGTTAATTATTAAACTATTTTTTATTGATTAATTATTTCTTCCACATACTAGCCTTTGTGAATCCTATTTGACCATACCATAACCTTTTGACATGTCTAGCAACCGTTAAATTTCGGCGTAAAATCATGAGCAAATAAAAGTGAGAAAAAACAAATCAAGACACTAGATTTTTATCATGATTTATCCCTAAAATATAGTTACATTCAGTAAATAATTTCACTATAATTAGTATTTTCCACATCTTTGTCACATCCTTTGATCACAAAATAAAGACATTATACGTACCTAGTGACTATTCATAGACCCAAGTCAGTATACTAATAAAGTATGGATTTGAACTATAAAACCCTGGACCTCCAATCGCTCACTCGAGAGCATATCTCAATGCTTTTGATTGAGGGGGAGTACGAATCACATCTTCTAAAATTTTCTCCTTTTTCTAGATTCACAGCTGATGTTGCACCTCTCAAACAATGAAAGCATTTTCTTGAATCCACCTTCCACATACTAAGACGTGATCTAATTAGATTTTCTTTGAGCGCGTTGAAGCAACTAGGAAAAAGTATGACCGATCATATATATGGTTCGCGCAAGACGCTAGACCTCAAAAGCAACGATCGATTTGGTAAAAGCTCCCTTTTCTTCTGTTTGCTTATAACCTCAAAAGCCGTCTTATATTTTTACCAAACTGCTCGGTAGGAAAAATGGCCGGAGAGGTGATATAAGAAAAAATCGTGCAAGTATCAATTCAACTCGAGCAATGATTGGAAGAATCGACGAGAGGGGAGAAAAACATTTGGCCTCTTTCGAATTTTCATTTAACGTTGTCGTTTTCGAAGTGCGAAGTTTGTTGGGGGGTTGACATTGCGCGATGCCTAATGGGCCCCATCGCTCGAGGCTCGGTCGAGTCCAATGTGACCTTCCTTTCGGTGCCTTCAAGCGTCTTCGAACGTGGCTCCTGCTTTGGCCCAATTAGAAAAGGGCCAAAATAAGGAAAGAAGAGAAAGAAAAAGGAAAATACTAAATTCAGCAAAGTGACTTCCCAAGCGCGGCCCTCAAAAAGTAAGGGCGAAGTTGTAGAAGTCACAAAAAAGTAATCCTTAAACTATACTCACTATGATATATTTGTCCAACAAATTTTGTGATATCAAAAGTCATAAACTTGTATATATATATGACATATTTACCAAAAGCCTACATAGTGTAATGCATTTACCCAAAACTTTTTTTGGAATAATTATGTTATATGAGTATAAATTTGAGATTTTTTGTATCGCGATAAAATAGTTTAGAAAAAATTCATAAAGATGGGTAAAATTTTAGATATTTTTGACTTATTTTCTTAAATAATTAGTACCTAGGCAAAAGAAAAAGGCAAAGCCACGTTACTCGGGCGTCATCACTGGTCAGCCGCCACTTGGGGTCTGGTTGCACTCGCCAATCGCATGATGTCGACAAACAAAATCAAGGATGACAATATATGCGATGTGAGGTTGGACCACGACCACTCAGATAAAGCAGGTGCTTTTGTGTAGGAGGTCATCATTCGAATGGATGGCTTCCTCTACTCCATTTCTTGCGTGTTGCTCATCCAATGGATTTGAAAATTAGGAAAGGGGGCACTACGAGCACTCGCGCTTCGTCCGAGGAATAATTTATGGCCCGAAGCTTCCAGTGTCGAGCGAAAAGTCGCACGCTTTCGATGGGAATATAATTTCGGCATCAACTTTTGATTCTCGACTGAGAAAAACACTAAAGAGGTACTGATATTCATTATGAGGATGGATTTTGGTATAGACTTTCAAGCGTCACGTGTGAGATGACCCGAAATTTCAACCCAGAGATAGTTTTGGCCTCAACTTTTGATCTTGGCCTGAGAAAAGCCAACTTTTATCATATATATATATATATATATATATATATATATATATATATATCATTTATAGAGATTTCAAAAAATGATATGAAATGCCATTATTTTTTCAAATAAAAATTCAAAATTGACATTATTTCAAATAAAAGCCTAAAGTGACCATATTATGACTTATAGCCGGCCAATTACTATTTCGTTCATTAGAAAAAAACTATTTTGGTCAATTTTTTTTTCTTTCGTTTTCTTTTCTTTTCATGTTTTATTTTTTTTCTCTTTTCTCTCCCAACATCGGGGGAGGGTTATCTCCCCTGGACTAGATGATTGCCCTCGCTTGATTTGGCATTGGGTGAGGGTTGCCTTGCTTAAGTTCAGTGACCTTCATCATGGCCTACAGAGGGAATAGGAAAAAAAATGAAAAAAAGTAAAAAGTAAAAGATTAAAGTGACCTTTCAACTAGCAAGGTTGGATACTTTAGAATGATATGACTACTGTAAATTTTTATTTGAAGTAAATTTTACTTCAAGCAATTATTTAAAAAAAGGAGAACACTTCGACCATTTTTTGCAATAATGTTTAGTCAAAAGTACATGACATTTGAAATGTCAATGGATGTTGACATGGAAGATGATGGGTGCCCAGCGCATGTCATAGGTACCATAAACAATCAAAGTAGCGTCATCATCCACATGTAACGAAAGCGATATTGTTTATGAATCAAAATATTAGGATCTCAAATTAGGCCAAGAGAGAGGCCAACGCACACATTTGAAATCTCATTAATTGGTTTAGGAATGATATCATTCTTCTTGCTTAGTTCGAATAATGCGGGTCCAAATTATCATCGATATCATTGGAGATGATGTAGTTTTCATTAAATGGGGAGATTTTATTATTTATAGAAGTCACGTGTTGACGTGACACTTGCCTTGACATGTCAACATTTGTTTGTCACCTTAGACACCATATATAGAAATTTCGATGAGAATGTTTTCCTGTTTTTTTACGTGACACATGAAAATTTATGTCGAAATTGTGCATGGGTCTAAATTTATAATTGAAAGTTGGGGCAAAATTTAATCTCCAGCAAAAGTTTGGGCGTTATTTGGTGAAAATCCCCCAATCCAATCCGATTGACTACGAGGCCGTACGTTTCTCTTTGTTAGGGATACATCGCGTGATATAATTAAAACAATCAATGGAAGAATGGACCACAATACATCCTGTTTTCCAAATTCCCAGACCATTGAAAATCTCAACTAAGCCTTTCTTTATATTTTTAACACCAATCATCCAGCCCTTAAAAAGAAACCAAAAAATAGATTATAAAATCACGGACAAATCATATGCATGTAACCCATTGTTTAAACTCGTTTGCACTATCTTCTACTCATTTAAATAACTGTAATTTATATATCAATTGAAAGGTGATTTGATCACTCATAATTTCAATATTTTTCATATAAATCTCGAAATTTTATTCCGTAACTATCTCATTCTTGTGACTTATGTTACGATTGTCATGTTCTATCAATCTTGCGAATTGAAATTGACAACTTTCATCGTTTAAGTTCAAATTGACTTAAATTTTATTGACTTCATTTTCAATGTCAAATGTTAAGTTTGACTCACGGACTGTGATCCGCATCAAAAATAAAATCTAGGGAGGAAATTTGTTTTTTTCTTTTCTAACATTATTTTTTTAATGGAGCTGAGATTTTTCGACCGGCCATTTATTTTTTTTTATTTTATTCTTTTTCAAAAGGCGAATTTTTTTCGCAGGATCACCGAGACCAAGGAAAGTCGCAAATATTTAGGCTACGAGGTTCAAGCCGAGGGCCGACATGTATCGCGCGGCACTTGCAACTCGCGGGGCCCGCGGGTCCCTTCCCGCTGGAGCCGACGTTGTTTTCACTTACCAACGAACACGAGCCGTCTGATCCAAATCTAGCGGCAGAGAACACGCGAGTCCAATTATTGTCATCTGGAACCCATCCATCGGACTCGCACTCTCTCTCTTCTCCCTCGCCTCCTCCTTCCCCGTCGAGCTCTGCAAGTCGGCCGTTGCTGCTGGACCAGAAACCCTAGCCCAAAAAAAAAAAAAAAAATCCCCGAGCGAAAGCACGATTCGAAGCGTGTTTCATCAGGTACTTCGCGATTGCGTGCTCATTCTCGTTGCGCTTTCTCCGTTCGCGCACCGCAATCGGTGCTTGATCGCTCGCGGATCCCGAGGGGACATCATGGCGTGGCTTGGATGATGGCCTCGAGCTTTTTGTCGGCTGTTTCGGCGGCCTCGCGGTTCTCCGAGCTCGAGAAAGCGTCCTGCGTCCGCGTACTTTGTTGCTTATTTAGTATGCGCCAGTTACTAGTATGCTGGTTTTGAAATGGAACGATTGGACTAAGGACACGTTTGACGTAGACCGACAGGCAGTGCCCTTTTGTTCGTTAGCCATGTCGGGGTTCGCTTGTTGTGATTCCGGATCACAGTGGGATCATGCCCGGTTCCGCCCTGCCGGCTCTTGTTCTGGGTTGGCTTGATTAGCCGAAAGCACTCGTCTTTGGAACCTTTTTACTGGAGGCTTTATCCTCTGTTGGTCGATTGGAGCACGGCTTGAAATTTTACTGTCGATTACTCACGATAACTCGAACTCGATTTTAATCTTCGTGATGTGTGATCATCATTGGGGTATCTTCGTGATGTGTGATCATCATTGGTGTTTTTTCTGACTGTGGGCGGATAAAGCTGCTAAATTTCATTTTCTGATAATATATAGCTGATTGATTGGCACTAGCCTATGTATATATCTTCCATCTGACGGACTCTTTTAGATTCTTTTATGATGGAAGAAATTGGAATGACAATGATGACTTCCTCCGAAGGTGGTATACAATATATATTGACAGGCTATGGTTTGGTTGCCGCTTAAAACTTTAGCAAACATTATGTGTTCTTTTACTTCCGTTATGTAGCACGATAAGATTCTCGGCGATGTGTAATTACGTATTGCCTTCCGATTTCTTGGCAATTAGACTGCTGGTTTTGGATTTGCCTACTTTGTGATGTAGCATTCCTTTATATGTGCAGATTGTACAAACTCCTGGAACTCATGCGGGACACTGCTATAAAGCTTGGCTGCTTATTGATGGATTGATAACCCTGGTAATATATGTGAACTCCAATGGAGGTCGGTGTGATTGAAGTGCAAGATGGGGTAGGGCATGCTGGAGGGGTAGATGAGGCTAATGTTGAAACAAATGAAGCCGATCATAGTAATGTTGAAAACTCAACTGTTCATGTTGAGAATGGGATGAGTGAGCCCCATGTGGGTATGGAATTCGACTCTGAAGAAGCTGCCAAGACCTATTATGATGAATATGCTAGACGAGAAGGATTTACCTCCAAGGTTGGTCCATCTAGCCAGTCTAAGCTTGGAGGAGTAATTGTTGCACGGGAATTTGTATGTACCAGAGATGGCTTGAAAAGAAAATCGGTGGATAGTTGCAGTGCTATGATTAGAATTGAGTTGAAAGGTCAATTCAAATGGGTCTTGACAAAATTTGTGAAGGAGCATAACCATGCTATGGTTAGTCCTAGCAAAGTGCACCATCTTCGACCTCGAAGGCATTTTGCTGGCGCAACAAAAAACATGGCTGACAATTTACGAGGGGCAACAGTAGTTCCTAGTGGTGTTATGTATGTATCCATGGATGGTAATCGCGAGGTTAATCATGGATCTACAAGTTCACCGAGTGAATCGAATCGTCCTGTTAAGAATGCTGGGACTGCTAATTATGTTGTCAAATCATCTAGTCAAAAAAGGACCTTAGGGAGGGATGCTCAGAACCTGTTGGATTATTTTAAGAAGATGCAGGCTGAAAATCCCGGTTTCTTCTATGCAATTCAACTTGATGAAGAAAACTGCATGGGCAATGTTTTCTGGGCTGATGCAAGGTCAAGGTCCGCATATAGTCATTTTGGAGATGCAGTTTCATTGGACACGATGTATCGGGTATATCAGTATCGAGTGCCATTTGCTCCATTCACAGGTGTGAATCACCATGGCCAGACCATCTTATTTGGTTGTGCACTGCTGCTAGATGATTCTGAGGCTTCTTTTATATGGCTTTTCAAGACTTTTCTTACTGCAATGGGTGATCGTGCTCCGATCTCCATAATCACCGATCAAGACAGGGTAATACAGGCTGCAGTTTCTAAAGTCTTTCCTGGAGCCCGCCACTGTATTAGCAAGTGGCATGTTCTAAGAGAAGGCCAGGAGAAGTTGGCTCATGTGTGTCATGCACATCCAAATTTCCAGGTGGAACTGTATAATTGTATTAACATGACCGAAACCATCGATGAATTTGAATCTTCATGGAACTCAATTCTTGAAAAATATGACCTTAGGAGAAATGACTGGCTGCAGTCAATATATAATGCTCGTGCACAGTGGGTTCCGGTGTACTTCCGTGATTCCTTTTTTGGTGCTATTTCTCCAAATCAAGGAATTGATAGCGCCTTCTTTGATGATTATGTTAATCAACAAACAACATTACCCATGTTCTTCAGGCAGTATGAAAGAGCTTTTGAAAACTGGTTTGAAAAAGAAATAGAGGCAGATTTTGATACTATATGCACCTCCCCAGTACTAAGAACACCATCACCCATGGAGAAACAGGCTGCAAATCTGTACACAAGGAAAGTGTTTGCTAAATTCCAAGAAGAGTTGGTTGAAACTTTTGTATATACTGCAAATAGAATAGAGGGCGATGGGATAACCAGCACTTTTAGAGTCGCAAAGTTTGAAGATGACAGCAAGGCATATATAGTCACATTGAACCATTCTGAAACTAGGGCAAATTGCAGTTGCCGAATGTTTGAGTACTCGGGCATTCTGTGTAGGCATGTTTTGACTGTCTTTACAGTGTCAAATGTTCTTACATTGCCATCCCATTATATTATGAAACGGTGGACCCGGAATGCCAAGACTTGTCCAGGCTTGGATGATCGTGCCACTGAACTTCAGGGACACGAATCTTTAACCGTAAGGTATAATAACTTATGTCGGGAAGCCTTGAAATATGCAGAGGAAGGTGCAATAGCTTCGGAGACATATAATGCAGCGATGACTGCCCTAAAGGAAGGTGGGAGAAAAATTTCTGCAGTGAAGAAGAATGTTGCTAGAGTTCCTCCCCCAGCCTCTCAGATTGGTGGAGTTGGTTATGATGACCGTAAGAGAACATCATCCTCAGACATGACCCCTTTGCTATGGCCAAGGCAAGATGAGGTGACTAGAAGGTTTAACCTCAACGATGTTAGTGCTCCAGCTCAGAATGTTTCTGATTTGAATCTACCACGCATGGGCCCCTTGTCTCTTCATCGGGATGATGTTCATGCAGAAAACATGGTTAGAATTGTTTTATCGATCCATTTTCTCTATGATAATGGAGCCAACTACTGAGTCCTTGATCTCAATTTTCTTTTGCCTGCCTTGTCTTGATAGGCGGTTCTTCCTTGTCTCAAGTCAATGACTTGGGTGATGGAGAACAAGAATTCGACACCAGAGAACAGGGTGGCCGTGATAAACCTGAAGGTATACACTTAGTTTAGCTTACAACTCTAAAAACCAGGGGAAAATATTATTTTAGCAGTCAATAATGTATGGATATTCTTATCCCGCAGTAAAATTTCAATGACTGGCACATATTCTTTGTTATTGCTGTACTATGTATGATTAAATTTGATTTATTTGTGTTGTTGGTTACTTTGTTTTCTTTAGGATGTCATCTTACATAAGTATTTTCTCTTAAGCAATGCAGTTGCAAGATTACAGCAGAAGTCCTTCAGCAGAAGCTGAAGTTAAGTTTCAACTTTCAAGGGTGACACTAGAGCCCATGTTGAGGTCAATGGCCTACATAAGTGAGCAGCTCTCAACGCCAGATAACAGGGTTGCCGTGATCAATTTGAAGGTATTTACTTTTTTCCTTCATGCATCAGATGATTTATTTGATAGATCTTCCAAGTTAGCTGTTAAGATGATTGAGAAAAGGATGGATTTTGCCCTTTGCAAATTCAGAGTGTGTATTGTGGCTATCCTCGAGGATACAGCAGGCCACCTAAATAACGTCCGCTCCACTTTTTATGATATACAGGAATATCTGAGTTCTCTTGATACAACAAGTCTCTCTCTTTAAGCACTTGAGTTTGTTTTTGAAACTAAATGTGCTTGTGTGACTTCTGAAAAGAACTCTATGGTGAAAACATGGCCACGTATATTATAATACCTCATGACCAAAATGTTGCTTCTTATGTTTCAAGATATGGCCAAAGACCATGTTAATTGCATTTGGTGCTAGCTGGTTTCTCAAGCGAACATCCTTCTTGGAGTTGGCTACCTCTTGTTTCCTTGTGTAGAAATTTCCAGCTTGCTCGCGCTTTACCACTGCCTCCAATTCGCTTCATGAAGAAGCAGATTTTTTGGACTTTGTTCATGGTGCATTTGCTTGACTTCCAGTGCTAACAAATGTGCCGCCAACAAATTTCGGTTAAAAGAAATAGATGAGCCTTTTGAAATAGCTAATTGTATTCGACAATCCTCCACATATCTCAAGAGGTTTATGAATAGAGAGAAACGAAACTTTTCTGGTCTCCTACTGGAGTGTTATGCTATCTTGTGTCTTCTGGACTATGAACCGGATAGAAAAAATAAGACCTAGCCTATGGAACCAATGGAGAACTTATATAGCTTCTATAAACCAATGATTCTTTTTGTCAGTTAGAGTTCTCACTAATCATATTACCCCTCCACAAATTCTTCTGTGCAATGTGGGTTTGTGTTAATAGGATGTGCGGGTGTGTGGGGTAATCATGAGTGCTCTAGGATTCAGTGATGAATTTCATGGGAGTGGCCTCACTCCCCACTCATACAAGGGACTCCATCAGGTGCACACTGCAAATAAATACCCCACCCATGAGGGAGATGAAATTCATTAAGAGCACTCATCCTCTTCTAATATGCAGTTTAGCACCAATCACATGCAGATATGAGGGACTTTAGATCATTTTTGGTGCTACAGTGTCAACAAGTGACTTATTATTGTGAACCTACTTCATCAGATCTCCAGTAACATAGCCATCATTGCTGATATCATAAATTCGCATAAGTCCCATTATCGAGGTCAAGGAACCAACTACTGTTGACTTTTTTTTTTTTTTTTTTTTTGGGGGGTCATACCACTACTGTTAACTTGGTGGAGAATATTCTCATTGTTGTTAGCTTAGTCTTCAAATATGGAGCGGAACTAAGGAGTCTGGTACTATCTGAGGGGAAAAAAGCAACATTGTGGGAGTTTCATTTTCTTCTGTTAGCACATCTTATTGAGACTGTACTGTTTATATCTACCGTTATTATCCGTGAGTGACAAACTTGTTTTTGTAAATGAAAATCACATTTAGATCTATTGCTCAATGGGTAGATCAATTGCTCAACAAACTTGTTTTTGCTGTTTTAGCTCCAAGATACGGAGACAACATCGGGAGAGTCAGAGGTTAAATTTCAAGTGTCTCGAGATACATTGGGTGCCATGTTAAGATCTATGGCTTATATACGTGAGCAACTGTCGAGCAATGTAAGCTTTTCAATTTCTTTTCTGGAAGGATCACTGTTTTGATTACCAAAATTGCAGGAATGCAAACTTCTTAATGCAGTTTTTAATTCTCATTTATGAAGCAGATATGATGCTACAATTATTCATTAAGCATATCGTCATGCGGTTGCTTTTTGCAAGCAAATGAATACAGCCAGATACCTCATCATATATGTATATGTTTCTGATCTCTTCATCTTTAATCTTGACTTCAATATGGTTTATGATAGGTTGAGCCCCAGCCTGAACCCCCGGTGAAAAAGCAGCGGAAATGAATAGTTGAAGTTGTGAATTTTCTTTATCTTAGCTAGGCGTCTCACTGCTGCGATTCTGCAGTGGCAAAGTTTGTTCATCCAGCAGCGTTCAGTCACTCCCATCAAGTTGGGTATGGCCTTTTCTCTTCTTGTTCGGCTGCAAATGAAGCCTTGTAAATTACGCATTTTTGTAAATGTAGCTAGTTTTTGTTCTTCTTCTTTTGTTTGTTTCTTTTTATTTTGTTTTTTGTTTTTTTTAAATTACCAAAGCTTTGAAGAGTTCACAATTTCGACACTCCTCTGTCTAGGAACCCTGTAACGTATATGATTTGAGGGTTGAAGTTAGTTGTTTGCATGTTGGGGTTATTACATATTTCTCAATTGATTTGGAGTGGGCAGAATTTCAGTTTACCGACAGTGCTGGACAATAAGACTGCAATGGAGTTTTTCTAATTATCCCCATCTTCATGCCAGCGAGAGAGCTCAGACGATGAATTGAATAGAGTGGAACCTGCGAAACTAAGTTTTGATGCCCTAAGAATTTACTTTTCATCGTTCCTTTTTGGTCATGGTAAATCTATTCCCTGTTGTTCTGGAGGCTGTTCTTGTGGTTCCAAGTTCATTATCGGGGCTTAGTTTCTTGCAAATGGCACGCTCCGTTATCTTCCATGATCACAACATTCAAAACGTGGATACCAAAATCTCGTGAAGTGCATATTTCCAAATGCTTTCTCTTATCCAAAATCAAGAAGTCATGGAGCAACAAGTACAAAGATTCATTACTCTCAAATATTACAAGCTGAATTGAAATGTGTTTCGAAATGAACACTACAGTTGCATAGAGGTCATAAAAAAGAGATGAGATAAATTAGTGTATGGCTAATCCAATAAATAAAGTTTCATAAGGGGACTGGAGCGGACTACTATGAGATTAAAATTTTCTTTCTAAAGAAATCTGATATGATGCGGAACAATTACACGTCCAAACTCTAATGTTAAAATAATTTCAGAGGTTTTTCCCCATTTTGTTAGTTTCAATGAACAATTGAAAAAGCCTTGACTTTTTTAGAACATGTCCGAGTCAAATAACAATGGTTCGAAGTACTTTGATGAATAATTGATGTCATTTGGTTGTCTAATTTTTATTTTACTTAAATAATTCTGCTATTTTTATGGATTTGTTTAATTTAATCTTTTAAGTTTTATTTTGTGCAATCAAGTCCTCTAATTTTCTCAATTTGTGAAATTAAATCCTTTGATTGCCCACTCTAACTAAACTGTCAAATCAATTAATGACGGGGCAATGCTTACATGATAGAAAATGATGCGTGATGCTAACTAGGCACCAAAAGAGCAAAAAACAAACGGGAAAAATAAGAAATAAAAACCCTAATTTCACAATATTGGTTATAGTGAGTAAACAAACCACTTAACTGCACAGATCAAGAATATTAAATGATTTGATCGCATGAAATGGCAAAAATCCAAAAATTTGAAGGACTTGATTATGTAAAATAAAAGTTAGAGAACTAGATTACACGAATAACGAAAGTTTTTTTTTGGTGTCGAACACGAATAACGAAAGTTAGAGGACTAAAAATCTGTCCTTGACCCTTAAATAAACGTGGTACTGAATCTATTGACATGCACATCCCATGGGCCATCCAATTATGGATCTGTCATACCGAGTCCACTAAAACTGGCCCACGATCAGTAGAGCCTTGGTCAGGTGACCGCAACCCTGTTTCCAAACACGCGCTATCTGTGCAAACAAACAGAAGGGAGAACACCAGTCAAAACCCTAATTCCTTCGCCTTATAAGCACCCTCTTCTCTTCCCCGTTCGAAGCTTTCGCCTGCGGTGGACTGGACTCGGTGCTTCAGCCTCAACCTCCGATCGAAGCCCTAAGCGTTCAACCATGGTGGCCGCGAAGAAGACCGTAATACCTCTCTCTCTCTCTCTCTCGCTGTGTTGAACTTCATATCTCTTCTCTCTATGTCGCCGATTCGTATCGGAGAAAGAGAGAGCCATTTCTGTTTAGTTTGGTTCGGTTTTCTATTCACCGGAGTAATGTGCCGCCGTGTTTGAGCTTTGAGGTCGATGTTTGATTCCGTTTGATCTGTGAATCCGCAGAAGAAGACTCATGAGAGCATCAACAACAGGCTCGCTCTCGTCATGAAGAGCGGGAAGTACACGTTGGGGTACAAGACCGTCCTCAAGACCCTGAGGAACTCCAAAGGTACGTTTTCCGTTGTGGAGGTTAACGAGTCGTGGAGGTTAATGGCAATCGTCTAAGTCAATAAAGAGAGGCTAGCGGTGCGGACTTAGACGGTGGATGATTTGTGTGTGAATGGCTTTTGGTATGTGGCACGAAGCAAAAGTTCTGGACCTGCATATAACCAGATTGAGCAATGAAAGAATTAATAACAGCCCAATATGTGCATCAATGCGATGGTTGTTGCCTCATTTGATGATTTAGAATGGCTTTCAGTTTGAATGCTGCGTTGTAGTAGACCATGGGGATGTGAATTTCAAAGTGAAATCGCTGGTTTAAATGACTAGATTAGGCTAATTTCAGTGGTATCTGATGACAGCGATTGGTTTAACTTTGGAAGATTTCACGTTTAGCTTGCTATGGGATTAGGATTGTGATGTGAAGTTGTTTTGTCAGGTAAGCTGGTCATCATTGCTAACAATTGCCCTCCTCTCCGAAAGTCCGAGATAGAGTACTATGCTATGTTGGCAAAGGTTGGAGTGCATCACTACAACGGAAGTAAGTCTTTTCTCTCAGATGCCGATCTTAGCTTGTCCTCGGACTTATGTTGAGACACTTTGTTACTTTGAAAAGTCAATTGTAGTAATGGCTGCAAGAATGTTATGTTCTTTTGCACCTTGCTCGTGATTACTTATGGCTGTATGATTTCCAAGCTTGACTGCAATTTCTCCTTGAGAATTGGATTGTCTACATTTGTCTTCAGTGTTTGATATGGTCTTTGATATTGTTTGCTTATTCGGTGCTTTGGTGCTGATCATGTCTGCTCATTGCAATTTGGCTGGTGAATGAGAGCCTCGTTTGTCTTGGGTTTTATCTGTGACTGCCATCACCATGCTTCCTGCAAAGTCTTTATACCTTAATAGGAGGTTTATGCCATCACCATGTTTCACATGGAATTTTTAGCAATTAAAAGCCAAAATAAGACCATGCAATGGCTGTCAAATCCTCTTAGAAATTGACAAGTTATTTAGGAGCAATGAGCGTCTTTTTCGCTGCTGTTTAATGCTTTCAACATGTTATCTGATAATCTTTTCTGAACAATTCTTGTTTTGCTGTATCAGACAACGTAGACTTAGGCACTGCCTGCGGAAAATACTATAGGGTATGCTGCCTTAGCATTATTGACGCAGGTAAGTTGATGGTCACTTCCTGTTGGTTAATGCCACTACGGTTTTCTGATTTACATGAACTTGGTTTGACGGAGAATGAATTGTGATTTTCAGGTGACTCTGACATCATCAAGAGCATGCCCGGTGGCGATCATTAAGATTTTGGAACGCTTAGATGTCACTTTAGATTTTTCATTTCTTTACTGGCTCAGCTGGGCATTGTGTTTCATTTATTCAGATGAGCTTTTATGTTGATCCGAGAAGTTTGATTGCGAAACCGAAGAAGTTTTTTGTAGCCCTTTTATGTGTTGGATGTTGGATTACGTCTAAACAAGTTTTTGCGGACGAACAGATTGAGCTTTTATCATTATCATCCAAGAGTTCTGGATCGGCCATGTCCTTTTTATTGATCCACGGAAGCTGCTGTCATCGAGTAATCGTCCCATGCCGGGCCTGGTCAAGTTAAGGTGTATTCTTGCAAGGGCATTTAATGCCATTTCCATCTATGCGAGGTCAATCCTCACCGTTGGAATCAGCAATCCTTGAGATGTGCTGTTCGTCGGATGTGGGGCTACGAGATAGGTGAGGTGATGAATCTTTGTCAAGTACTAATTTCATGGAAAGGGGGTTTCGGGTCATTTTCTTTTACTAGCTCTACTTCACCAATGCACTATACAAGGAAGATAACGAAAATCGGGGAATTAAGCTCTGTCCCGTGTGTCGGCACAAGTCCTTCGCCTTTGGCAATCCTGAGTGTACATCTGCATCTGTGAGGATGCAGGTTGGCCGGTCGCTACCGGTCTGTTTTGTGCCGGCAGTAAATAGCTCGTCACGGCCGATATTTGATTCTGGACCCTTGAGCGCGCGACGCGGTCGCTGTTTTCGGACTCTACAGCTCATCCCTCGCCGGTGACGTGCGCCAACTTCACGATATGGGCCACGAACGGAGGCGGAGGCCCATCCAAGCCGAACTTATCCAGTTTCGTTCTCTCTCTCTCGCTGTTCTCTCTCCTTTCCAAACCACTCAGCTCGTTTCCGTGGGAAGTTCCCAAAAAATTGCGAACCTCCACACATCCGTCCCTTTCCTCTCCCGTTCGAGTGCAAAATCCGCAGCCGCGCGACCGTAAGCTTCTTCCTCCGCTAGATCTCCGGTTCGCTCTCGCCTCCTCTCTCGCATTCGCCGCCGTCGATACATGCGCTCGGACTGTTGCGCTCTCCTCCCGTCTCGAATGCGACGCTCCCGTCCCGATCCCGCCGCCCAATCGTGATTCCCGCAGTTCTCCGCGTTCGACGGTCTCCGGGGAATCGGGGCGCCGGATGGAAGGCTTCAGCGCCGAGGATCTGTCGACGATCGGCGGGATCGCGACGGTGTCGCTCCTGCATTCCTTCATCCCCACGCACTGGCTCCCTTTCTCCATCGTCGGCCGCGCCCAGAAGTGGAACCTCTCCCGCACTCTCCTCGTCAGTACGTCTGTCTCCTCCTCCTCCTCCTTCTATCCGTGTCCTCATTTTCGTCGCGAGTCTTTTGCTGCTCGCGCGTTGCTCGCCAGATCTCAGTTCCTGATTCCGATGCGGCGGTTCGTGTCGCGTGCGTTTACGTTTGATTTCGTTGCCGGTAGATGCAGAGGAGTTAGGAGGAGATAATTTTTATGAGTGTCTTCTTAGCTCTCGCATCAATTTGCTGTTTTCCAGCTTGTGGACATTATCGGTATTTTGATGACTCTTACTTGAGGCGTTGTGTTTCGGTTGTGGTTTCATGTTGAATACTTGTGCATGGCGGTGAGATTTATCGCAGATCTGTTATTTTGTCCGAAGCAATCGTGCTTGAGAACGTACCAGATGGACAGTGAAGGACGTTGATACATTCGTTGCAATTATGCTACTTTGCTTTCTAGGAAGATGTGAATCTCTGAACAATCGTAGAGGAAATGTGCTGCATTTTTAGGCTGCAAAGAACACAGTTAGGGGGGCTTTTGGTTCTTCTTTACGAGTGAGTGGGGCTGAATTGTTTATGTTGGAGAAAAAACTTGGATTAGATTTTCTACTTGGATAGGAAAGGTTAGGCTCTAAGGTTGTTTAAGAACTTCATAGTCGGATTTACGCATGGGAAAGGAAACCGGAAAAGATAGTCTCGATGGTGAAGATAAGTGGAAAAATTTAGAATGCTATGACACTCCTTCTTGCGGAACTCGCAAAATTTGCGGTGATCTGCTGTGTGATTGAGAGTGTTGTGTAAGGGTACCGATACCAAAGCTGTCAATAGTATTCTTCCGTACTGGAATGGCCTAGTTGGTAGTTGGCTGCTTAGTAAAAAGTGGAAAGTTTCGCTGGAGGTAATTGCCCCTGGGAAGTTTTTTGCTATTTGAATGGAGGATTCTTCATAGCAACAAATTTTGGCTGTTTAAAAAGCATTGTAACATGTTTCAGTCTCATCTGGTTTACTATCGAAATGATAGTCGCTTAGCCTGCTTTGGTGCTGGTAGTTCTTGTAACGAATCTTTTTTCTCTCTGCAGCTGCATTTGGGGCAGTTTTGCATGTAATTTCTACTTCACTTCTTGGCATCACTGCTATTACAATGGCAAATACGATTGCTGGCGAAGAAACAGTCCATAAACTTGCTTCTCTTTTGCTTGTAATTCTCGGTGGTGGCTACGTGTTGTTGTTTATTTCCGGAAAGGGTGGTCACAGTCATTCACACAACCAACCTATGGAGAAAATGGCTGTTGCCGGTCTGGTTCTCGTACCAGCATTATCTCCTTGTGCGACCACACTTCCTGTGTTTCTTGCCGTGGGAAACTCATCTTCCATGATGGTACTTGCCATCATTGTGCTGCTCTTCAGGTAGACATTGAAATCTTATATTCTGATATGTATCTTTTTTATAATGGTGAAATGATAGTAGAGTACGCGACTGTTCTCTGCAATAGTTATACAGTAAATAGAAACGAAATTTAGATACATATGTTAAGATTTTGGCCTGATAAGTACGTAACATGATATTTGTCATTTTGCTATTTTTAGTGCATGTATCTGAATGCTGTTGGTAGCTTATTCAATCGTCTGGTATTTAGAGGATTGACAACATTTTCTATCATTAGACTGCCACGTTCTTAGGCAGAAATCTCGCTGTTTTTTCTATTTTTTCTCATCCCCCTTCTGGGAGAGTGAAGATTAACTGCTGGTTGTTGGTAATGTATTTGGATTTTCAGCACCATAACTGTGATGACCTCATTGGTGGCTCTCTCGTTTTATGGAGCTAGCCAGCTGAAATTCCACTGGGTGGAGCGGTATGACAAGCTTCTTGTAGGCTCAGTCCTCTGCTTGGTGGGAATACTAACTCTCCTTTTTCATGATCACGATCATAATGGCGATGTGGGTTCTGGAGGACAGCATGTGCATAGGAAAGTCATTGGGTTCTGATATCTTTTGTTTCTTCCGCGTATGTCGTTGGCGATCTGCAGAAAATGTTCTGTTATCTGGATTAGGTAACCCTGCTCGTGTGCTGCTTGTTTTGGCACGAGCTAGTTATGAGGCCGATTTCCCCTTGCCTTCCAGAATCATTCAAGCGCGGCTCCTTTTTGGGAAGAGGGGAGAGGAATTCTGTGCCATGTTCTTCCACGAGATAATACTCTTTAAGTCATTTTACCAACGCTTATACTAATGAAGCCAAGTGTAATTTCAATTGCCTTTTCCTATTGCTATGTGGGGATTCAATTCGAGTGGATTGCACATTGAACAATGGTTGCATGTATGTATATATTTCCACTTAGAATCCGTTTGAAGGGAAGTTGTTTTTAGGAAAGTCCATTTATTTGAAGGAAAATTGTCTTTAGGAAATTTTATTTTTGATTAATTTACGGAAAATATTTATCATCGACTGATAAGAAAACTACTTACCGACCAAAAAAAAAGAAAAAGAAAAAGAAAACTACTTCTTTTATAGTAAGAATGAAATCACTTTTTCTAAATCATTAAACAAATCCATGGAAGACACTTTTTAATGACATAAAAGGCGGAAGTGCATCTAAGGTTGACAATACAGCTGCTTGTATAGAAAGTACGATAATCTCCAATAGGTCCGTGCCACGCCCCTCCTCTAATGCTTTAAGAATCGAAGAGTGACAAGAAGCGTGCAGCGCTTGGCTCTCATGTTGTAAAGTACTTAAATTCTTGGCTTGTCTGAATGATTTTGCAAAGTCGACACACGATTCTCTTGCGAAAAGCCAGAAGTTTGAGGGAATGTACAGACTTGAGCCATCCGTCCGAACGGAAACATCATATTTTACCATCGGGATTGAGGGATGCATCAACCCAGCGATGCTTTTCTTTCTTTTGCGAGGCTGCGTGCAAGCCAGCTTGTAGCTTTGATTCTTTAGCAGAAGGACAGAAGGCAAAAGTGAGCCGATTACCTCTTGCTCGCTTCCCAAAAGACGAAAGTTTTCCCACGTGGACGTACATTTCGAATCGCTAATCCTACGCTCCTTTTGTCCCCCGAATGCCTTTTGGGTCCATACCTCTCTCTGTATTCGCATGAGATGAGAATGCTTACACAGATTCGTCCGTACTGGACCGTGGAAAAATTACGCCGAGCATGTTTCGAATCTCGCGTTACTCTCTGTACGATTTATTCTCTTAAATCGAATAACGAGTCAAGGACAAGCATGGGGAGAGGTTTATAATAGCGGGTACGAAAGATAAATGCATGGACAATCGCGGTCTGAATTAAAGATTGCAATGTTACATACAGTGCTTTGGAGAGAGAGAGAGAGAGAGAGAGAGAGTGGGGAGGAAGAAAACTCAAAGAATCTATTCGTACGCAAAAAGTATTGTGTTTCTGAAAAACATTTTTCAGAAAAATGTAATTATTTTCTGATATTTGATTGAAACTTGAAAAGAAGCCAAAAATATTTTCAAGGAAAAATTATCTTTAATGCACTCTTTTTCAATTTTTATTCTTTTATATTTATATTTATATTTTTCTTTTAAATGTTTTTTGTCTTCTTCTTCTTTGACCAATCATCGGTCGACAATCAATCGAAGGTGAGGCTCACACCCTCTGATTTGTCATCAATTTGACAAGGCTTGAGCTCACTGCTCATTAAGATCAGTGAGCTAGGTAAGTGGGCTCACAAAGGCCTTGAGCTCACTGTTGGCCAAATTGTCAAGCCTAGATCCCTAGCTCAGTGTTGATTGGGTGAGTGGCGAGTTAGGGCTTGAGCTCACCGCTCGCCATCGATTGGGCAAGCGGTGAATCTCAAGGCTCGCTCAAGGCTTGCTTGTGGCTAGTTGTCGACGATCGGCCAAGAAAGACTAAAGAATTAGAAAAAAAAAGAATTTTTTAAAATGAAAAAAAAAAAGATAAAAAGGTTAACATGGGTGTGAGATAAGAAAAAGTAAGTAAAAGTGAAAAACATTTTCTCAGACTTTTTTTTTTTGATTAATTTATTTTCTATGAAATGAGTTTAGGAAAATTTGGAAAGTATTTTTCTATAAATTATATTTTCGTGTGGAGTCAAAATTTGCTGATGATTGTACAAAGAAGAAAAGAAAAGATTGTTCGCTCCAATTAGCGTGAAAAATACTTTGGCTGATGCATCAGTCAGAACTAATCTGACGTTGAATCTCGTCGAAATTAGCCGTTCCGTTTCGGAATGATGGTCCCCTCCCTCGTTCCGTACACCAATGAGATTCCACATTAACGCTTCATTAAAAATAAGGAGGTCGAAACCGGACAAAGCGAAGTTTTACTGACGCACGGCGATCCTCTCCCTCTCGCTCTTTTCTTTATTCTCCTCGGATCCTGCTCAGATCACATGGCGTCCTCCAATTTCTTTAATTCCTATTGCGGCTTTCTATCTCTGACCCACTTACGTTCATCCTGTACCTTCACCTTTTCACTTATTTTTCACCTACCCCTCCCCCCAACTTAAATTCATTTGCAATTTCCCATCAAAATTAAACAGAATAGTTATATTAATTAAATTGATAAATCCTCAAAAGACTTAAGAGTAAATTGACAAAATTAAAAAATTTAGAATCGAATTGATCGTCAAATTTATTACTCTTTAGAAAATTATCCTATTTTATTTTAAAAATTTGCCCAAACTACTTCTTTCAACACCGGTCTGGTACAACCCTTCCCGTGTAGGAGGTCACTTCTATGTGAAAATAGACTAGGCAAAGGGAAGTGTCGACCAAGACGACTTGCCAAACCCCCCCATGTGGACATTGTGGAGGAATCTTCTCTCGAGGATTATAAAAAAACCAAGCGTGGTTAGCCACCAGCGACCATGCTTTCTTGTCAACGTCATTTTGTCGACGTTACTGTCCAAAACCATCCGCTCTTTTTTTAATTCTACGCTCGTCCCATTCGAAATCGACAGGTCATCTTCCCATGCAAAATACTTCTTTTCGGGTACCACGTCCAAATAACATAGGAAATTCTCCGATTGACATTCTTTCCAAGTGAATCGCGCCCTGTTTGTCTGCGTGATAGGTTCAGTTCTAATTTGATGAAACAAAACTAATTTGATTCGGAGTTTCCAACTTTGTAAGGAGCGATATAAAAGGATTGCATGGTTCTCAATAGGATTTGACGCATAACCATAAGGAAATAAAGAATAAAAGCGAGAAAAGAAATCGAGACACACGATTTTTATCCCGTTTTACCCTTAAATTATGGCTGCATTCAATAGAGAATTGCACTTTAATTAGTACATCTAATAGTTATTAATGGATCTAAACATGAACATCCAATAAAATATGGGTTCAATCTACTAGAATTCTATAGAAAGATATTATATATCCAATGGTTATTAATGGATCTAAGCATGAACATTCAATAAAATATGAGTTCAATCTATAAAAGCCATTTGGCAGTTTAGGGGCACTGTTCTGCAGCCCCTCGACCTCGCCTTTCTGCCTGCTCATTAGGGATTGGAAATTTGGAACATCTTAAACCATATATCGACATTTTTCCTATGAATCGAGACCCATACCCTTACTAAAAGTTACACTAAGCACTGATGGTCGTAAGGACGGACGGCGACAACCTAGGCCGGCCCCGTCGGACCCCCGCTGCTGGCGTCCGCCATCCGTAGCTACTTTTTTAGGCTGCGTAGGGCGTGACCAAGAAACGCCCGAGGGCCCTTCTCCACGACGTCACGAAAACGCTTCGTACACCTTTAATGGCAATATTTCCGCCGATGACGTGTAAAGAGGGAGAGAAAGAGAATATGCTAATCCTGTCGTTGTAAATTACAAAAACTTCATTGTCTCACGCCTAATGATTCCCGTGGCGGGCCACGTAATTCCCCCTCATCGCCAACGATTTGATCTCCTCCAAAAGCGCTCGTCAATTTAGGGCACAAAAGGTGCGCTCGTCTCGTGAATTCCCCCGATCCGGAAACGTTTATTAAAGAGAGTGATGAAAGGGGTCGTTGGAAAGATAGATAGGTCGTCCGACATCGTGAATCGGTTCCGAAAGATTAAGAATAAAAATAAGACCTTAATCGACGAATGGAAGCGGGGCATGCAAAAAGATTTCACTCGCCATGCTGCTTTGCTTTGGCTTTAGGGACTTTTCCCAGTTGTCCCCCCTTCGTTCTCTCCCCCCGCACCCCCCCACGCTTTTGCTCTGTCCACCAAAGCAAAAGGCGCATTGTACTTCGAATATATAATTTGTGCTTGTTTTGCATCTGTGACCGGGCCGCTCCTGAAAGCTTGATCCTTTCTTGCTTTTGCCACCCTTTTGCCAGGAAATAAAGGTCTCCACTTTTTCCGGGGGATTCATTGCGATATCACCGTGAGAGGGAAAAGATAGTAATGTCTTTAGGAAACTTACGTAAATGGTTCTTCAACTTTGACCAAACATCTAACGTGGTCCCAAAACTTTTAATTCATTCGATATGGTTCATAAACTTTAACCCGATATATAATGTGATCCATGAACTTTTAATTCGTTCGATATAGTTCCTGAACTTTAATTTAGTATGCAATGTGGTCCATGAACCGTTAGGTTTGTTGAATGCGGCTCTTAAACTTTTGGTATATAATCAACTTAGTTCTTAAACTATATGAAAATGCTTAATATTATCTCTTGAATTAATGGAATGATGATATTAAATATTTTCGAAAAAATTTAGAGAGTAAGTTCAACGTATACCAAAAGTCAAAGGATTGCATCAAACAAATCAATAATTCAAAGACCATATTACAATTTGGGTTAAAGTTCATAAACCATACTAAATGAATTAAAAGTTTATGAACTATTTGTGTCGTTATTCCTAACATCTTTTAATAGGGTGCATTATCTAGAAGAAAAAATAATGATTTCAAAAATATACTTTTTTAAATGACCACTTAAAACACTTACAAAAATAAACCAACAAAATTCTGATAGCACAGTATCATTATCTCCTCAAACATGCATTTGAATGAGAGTGACATATCTTGAGGTCGAGAGTCATTTAATGAAGCGAGGTCAATTTCGATTGAAGCAGTTGAATATTTAGTGATAATAACATAGGATAGCGCATGCGACAAACGACCTAAACTAGTAATTCTGAAAGCCGTTTGTTTTTTTCTCTTTTGGCATAGAAACCCTCAAAGCTATAGTTTAAGATTAGCCCAAAAGATTCCAATTGCGAGGCAGGTAGAGACCAGGAGTGTGGACTTCAATCATGCAATTAGGTGGCATCGGGATCGCATCCTATTTAAAGATTAGAGAAGATTACCCTTCACATAATCAATTCATATATTTATCTTGGCACGAAACAATCACCTCTCAAAAATTCTATAAAATTCGAGATGCGAAAACGACAGAGTCGTAACTCTTTATTCCGTTTGGATAGAGTATTGGCTCCGGTCTTCTATGCCGCGATTTCTTTACTAATCAGTCGGCAAATGCGATTTCGATTTCACGAGGAACGTTTATTTTCGAGAGGAGATCGGTCAATCTGTGATCGAGCAAATTCAAAATTAATTTTCACGAATGGACCCCCCCCTAAATGCCTGATTGACCCATTTAACAAAATGAATGGGGACGTGAAAATAAGGAAAGAGAATGGGGTCCACATCACATGTGAAATAGCGTTGTTTAGCCAAAAGGGAGACGGAGGCAGACGAGCTGACGGTGACGCCGGCGAAAAAGAGGGACAAAAAAACAAAAGAGAAGAGAACATGCAAAAAAAGCGCAAAAAAACAGAACGAGGAAGCGCTGCACCGTGCACGTACATGCAACGCAACGAAATCCGAAAAAGGAAAAAGGAAAAGAAAAAAAAAAAAGAGAGGAAAAAATAGGCGAATCCCGACGGTCCATCTCAATCAAGATCCTACGGCCACGGCCGAGCCGAGGCGAAAAAAGCATGCGGGTCCCACACTCCACTCCACTCACTCATCGCTCGTCGTCCTCTCCCTTCCTCCCTCCCTCTCTCTCTCTCTCTCTCTCTCCTTAACTCCCCCCCGCGTCTGCATGAAATCGGAAACCACCGCGCCCGCCGTTCATCCGTTTCTCTCTCTATCTCCATCTCTCTCTCTCTCATCGCAGTGCAAATGGCTCGATGATTCTCTCCTGTGGCGGCCCTGTCCTTCTCTGAATTCCTCAATCTCTCTCTCTCTCTCGCCTCGCCGTCGAGACTCTGAATTGACTGCAGTCATCTCTCTCAGGTAACTCCAGCACTCGAGCTCTCTCTCGCTGTCCTTCCATTCGCGTTCCGGCGCTCGCCGCGATCGATTGCGGCGGTTGGTGGGCTTCGCCGGAGCCTCAATTTCGCTGGGTTCCCGGCGTGTTTCGCCTCCTGATCTTTTTATTTCTTTCTTTCTTTCTTTCTTTTTTAGGCAGAAATAGGATCTGCGTTGGTGATTTTGGTAGTACAGCAGCAGCAGCAGCTGGCGGAATCTCTCTCCGCCCCGCTGGGTACTGTCTTCTGGATTCATTTGGCAAATGTAATCTGTCTGGCCTTCGCGTATCTAGTCACGCGGATTTCGATTTTGTTATGTCGGCGCTGCGGATTGAATTGCGATCTCCCTCCCTCCCTCCCTCCCTCCCTCCCTCCCTTTAACTCTCTCTGTCTCTCATGTACACGCGAGCAAGGAACATTCTTTCCATGCGTCGAATGATTGCTCGAGTGTATCGAAGATCTCTCGGTCTGAGCGATTCCCCATTTCCGGCGTTTCGTAGCTTCTTGCACCGATTTTATCTGTTTCGCCCCTGGACTTAGGATGCTGCGATTCGTGTATCTTTGTGGACATTTCCCCCTATTTCCTTGACTTTCCTTCTTTTAGGACACGAGTTCTCCAAATTTCCAGTTTCTTGTTCTTTCCTTCTTTCGGCCAAATGAAAACTGCCGTATTCAAGATCAGCAAAAGTAGACGGGTGACGCTGTTACAGCTCGCGGGGGCAGGGTTTTAACATCATTTACCATCGATTCTGCTAAAGGGAATGGGGGCGACGCTACCCAATCGCTAGAACATCTTCCCCTGGTGACATGATTCATTTAGTTAGGCTCCTTGGCGTGATTTATTTTCCAGCTAGGGAGTTAAACTTAGTGTCGAATGCCACGGTTTCTGGCGAGTAGTACTTTCATTTATGCTAAGATTTTTTTTTTTTGGGCGGGGCATTTCTAGAAGTAGTCTTGTGCTTGTCGTCTAACTTGCTGAGTAGCATATCTACATTGCTCTGTTGCAGTATGGGGGCTGCAAATTCTAAGGTTGAAGAAGATAAGGCCTTGCAGCTATGCCGGGAAAGGAAGAAGTTTGTTAGGCAAGCCCTTGATGGTAGGTGTTCTCTTGCGGCGGCTCATGTTATGTACGTTCATTCTCTAAGGAACACAGGAACTGCGCTTGGGAAGTTTGTCGAACCCAATGCCCAGGTGGAATCATCTTTGTATACATCCACGAGTGCAACACCGGAGCCACTTGCATTGACGGAGAAGTCCCTTTCGCATTTTTCATTCTCCTCTCCATCATTTTCGCATCATGCAGATGCGGCTTATACTCTTTCTCCATCTCCATCTCCATCTCCTCCTCCTACCTCTACCATTTATCATGCGAATCATATGAAATTCACGGGTGGCTATTCTAGAGAGGTTCAAGAAAAGTTGCCATCACCTATCACAGGGACGGTGACTTTTTCTAGTACCCCACGGAATACTACACCGGATTCCTCTGAAAAACCAGATCTGTCAGCATTTGAAGATTCTCCCGTTCCACCTGGAACGCCCCAATGGGATTTCTTTGGTTTATTCCATCCAATCGATCATCAAATGCCTTCTCAAGGGGGGAAGCGTATGAACCAGGGGTTTGAAGATGCTGATGACATCAAAAGGCTTAGGGAGGAGGAAGGCATACCCGAGTTGGAAGATGATGAAGAGAAGGGTTCTATGGACCGAACTGAAGAGGAATTCCAGGATTCAGATGATGAATTTGATGAGCCTTCCACAGAGACCCTGGTTCGCAGATTTGAAAACGTCAATCGGGTAAATGATGAATCCATGTCTAGTCCCCCTCCCACTGCGCCTTCAATGAGAAGTGCAACTTCAGAAGGTGAATTCGTGAATGGAGACAAAGGCCAGTCTCCTGATCTGTCATCACGAAGGGGCAAATCACCTGCCGTTGCTCCATCATCTGAGACAAAGAGAACTCCCATGAAAGAGGTTATGCCAAAGGACTTCTCTTCAAGCATTAAAGATATCGGAGGTCTTTTCATAAAAGCATCAGAAGCTGGGAGAGAAGTTCCAAGAAAGCTAGAAGCCAATAAGTTACATTTTCGTCCAATATTTCCGGGGAAAGAACGTATAGCACTCTTCTCTCTTCCACTTACTTTCTTCTTGTATCAGTTGAAAATTGTCGAGGATAACATTCAGAATAATGACCTTGATCAATATTACATGCTTATTTAGCTACAGGATGTGGTTAACGGTCTAGGTTTCTTCTGAGTTGCACTTTTATACTTCCAACAGCATAGCTCTTTGATGTGGCAGGTGCATCAGTATTGTCCGTGTACCTCAGGACATGTTTTTCTTGCGGGGAGGATCGTTGGCAAGCTCAAGAAGGTATGTTCTTTTCAGAATTATGTAACTCTTGAAGAAGGTTGTGATCTCTCACTACAATAACTGGAGACATGGCATTGGTGCATTGGTTTTTTCATCAATTTTCATGAGTTAAAGAAAGTATGTCAAAAGTAGGCCATCTCAGCAAGATATTACTGCACTGTGTGGGCAAAAATGGACTAGAGATGATTTTATGATCTGTTCTGGAAAGCCAAAGCAACTATTTGTAGCTTGTAATGTGTAGTTGAATGATGTTCCATTTCTTTGACAGTTGATTATTCTTGTCTCTGCTCTGTATGTGTTACTAAACTTTTGTCATAATTTTGTTACCTAGAACCTGCTCAAGCGGCAATGAAGTACTTAACTTGGCATAGGACAGGATCATCTCGCTCTTCTTCATCAAGGAATCCTTTAGGGTTGAATTTAAAGGATGACACTGAGGAGCTTAATGGCAATTACATTGGCAGTGTCTGTATGATATCTGGAAGCCATGCCTCAACCTTGGATAGGCTATATGCCTGGGAGAGAAAGCTCTATGATGAAGTCAAGGTACTATTACGAACTACTTGTCATGACTAGAATATAATAATGACATCTTTGTCATTCACACACACACACACACACACACACACACACTATATATGTATATGGATTTTTGGCATGTTTACTCCTGTGGTCTGCCAAAACAAAATGAATTTGTGGACTCATCTGAAGAAATTTTTTAACTGTATGTTGGATTCTTGGGTACCTTTTGTCCTATCATCATTATGATGCTTAATAGTGATTTGATTGGTGTGAACGGTTAACAGTAGTTTCCAGATGACAACTGAATTTTGATTGGTGTGAACGGTTAACAGTAGTTTCCAGATGACAACTGAATTTTGATTGGTGTGAACGGCTAACAGTAGTTTCCAGATGACAACTGAATTACAGCAAGCTGTGTTTGGTTATTTGGAAGTTGATCTGGCTGACTCTAGTCAGATATATATCTGATTCAAGTTGAATTGGATTTCGATGTTTGTGCTGGGAGTGAAACAGTTTGTTTGGTTGTTATATCTGTGGTTATTGTTCTAACAACAAATAGGTTGCTAGTAATCTTTGTCTTGGCAGCTTTACTAGTGCATATCTCTTGTGATTTCACAGATCCGTATCTTGTCACATGTTGTGATATCTAATTGAAAGTTCAGTAAACAAACCCTCAAAATATGGTTTAGAAGTTAGAAAATGCGGAAGGGATATGTTTTGGATTTTCTTGCTCTCTCTCTTCTAATTTTCTCTATGGATCTATATTGCCAAGTGGAGAAAAAGTCTCCGTGAATGGCTCTCATTACCATCGTTGTGTTGGTTGTAACTATCAGTATTGTCTCCGACATACACATTGACGGTGAAGAATGCTACTTGTGGAGAAGTTTTACTTCCACGAGTGGTGTTTTAAATAGAGATCCTTCTGTTATTGTCTTCTTCTTTTATCTGTAGAAGCACCCATGAAGTGACTTCTCTAGATTCTTACCGAGTTGTTCACGTGAACTGACTTCATTTTCTATTACAACATTTAAACATACTGTGAAGGGTACCCTAACTTATCTTTTATTGTGCTATATGGGGATCCTTCTAGTAGAGAATAACTTTGCTTTCTTGCCTTCATTATTTTTTATTCTGTTTACTTAAAAGTCAGGTCAATTGCAAATGTTTGATATTTCAGGCCTGTGATGAGATCAGGAGGAATTATGATGTCAAATGTAAAATTTTAAGGCAATTGGAATCAAAAGGACATCTGGATTTAAAGGAAAGAACTGATAGAATTGGTAAAACTCGTGCTTCCATCAAGGATCTACACTCGAGGATCATAGTTGCCATTCACAGAATTGACTCCATCTCAAAGAGAATAGAAGAACTACGTGACAAAGAGCTTCAACCTCAGCTGGAAGAGTTGATTGAAGGGTAGGTGCTGGGTGGCTTCCTTTTTTGATATCTATAGTAGTTGCGTTCTTTTTCCTGTGTGCACATCAGTTGTGGAGCTATGATGCTATGTACTCAGCCAGTCATATGTTGCAGGTGTCAGCTCATGCTTGACTGAGGATAGTTGCTTTTTAGTCAATTTTCTCTTGGTGCTTCATCCCTGACGCAAAGGATGGTGGAACAATCACATCAACTCCTAGTTAATACAATTAATATGTTCAGGACGTATTAGTCCTAAGATGACAAATATATTCTGTGAAAACTGTTCCTCTTGGTTTATTAGATGCCTTTGTTTGGACAATGAGAGAACAATTTGGAGTCACAATGCTAATTTGAGGGCATGTTAAACATGAAAAGCCATAAGCAGCGCTGATAACTCAATACTTGTAATGAACAAGGCTGAACATTTAACCTGATAACATACGTAGGAAATATGACTAATGGCTACAACAGTTTAAACTTTAAGTCAAATAAATCATAAGAAGATGACTTTCTGCTGATGCACTTGATTGATAACGGACTGTTTTTGGGTTCTGGAAAGCTCTAGCACAGCAAAGGCAAGTACAAGTCCGTAGCTGGTGGAAGCATTTTGATATTCTGCTGCTTCTGCTTGATTTGTTGCCTGCCTCCTCAAATCTTGGTCTCCACGTTTTGGAGTATCTATGTCAGTGATCTGTGGTGAATTCAATCTTCTTTTGAGGGATTCATCTACAGATGCCGCTTCTCATGATGCAGGTTAGGTCGGATGTGGGAAGTCATGTCTGAATGTCACAAGCTTCAGTTCAACATAATCTCAGTAGCTCATGGCAGCAGCAACACTAAAATCCCAGTACACTCAGAAGCACACCGGCAGATTACCCTCGATCTTGAAAATGAACTGAGTTTACTATCTTCAAGTTTTACAAAGTGGATTGGAGCCCAGAAGACCTACTTGGAGGCCATCAACAATTGGCTCGGGAAGTGCTACTTGCATCCCCAAAAAACTCCAAAGCGAAAAAGGCGGAGGCCCCAACAAACGCCACTGTGGAAGCATGGGCCGCCAATCTATGCCACTTGTGAACTGTGGTTGGAGAAGCTGAAGGCTTTGCCTTCCAAGGATGTGACAGAGTCAATTAAACGTTTGGCTGCAGACATTCGCCAGTTTTTACCACTTCAAGAAAGGAACCAAGGAAAGAACGCGAAACATGCTCAAACACCCCCAACATCATGGGAAGGTGGAAGTGGGGCTGATTCGGAGGTTAACATGTTGAAGGATTACGCTTCGGAGGACTGGATTACAGGTGTTGATCGCTTCCAGTTGAGCTTGGTTGGATTTCTTGATAAGTTGAATAAGTACTCGGAGTCCTCTGTTGATATGTACGTGTCCCTTGAAAAGGCCATCCAAGATCGCAAGAGTATTTATGATAAGTTGAAGTCCCAACCATGAGATGTTGTCAGTAATCAGTGCAGAAACTCGATCCAGCCTTAAGGGGAGGACCGACCATACAGTATCGAGTTCATCTGGAAGCTCCTCAGAAAATATCCGGAACCAGAAATTCTGTGAGTTTCTTCTTCTTTTCTTTTTTGCTTCTGGGCTTTTTTACGTGGAAAATAAAGAACGGTTTTGGGGGGGTGGTTTATATAATTATTGCCATGTTGTGGCAGGAAATAAAAAGGGTCGAGAGAAAGTTGGATGTTGAGATGTTTATAGACAGGGTGGTGGGTTTACATTACGGCTCTAGCTTAGGATGTGCTATTGAAAGGAAAGAGAGCTTCGCCAACAGAGGTTCCTGTATATTAGTTTTGTGAACTCGAAAAAAGTTGTAATAAAATTTTTTACAATCGGCTATGTCTTCAGTGACTTGAGAAATCATGTGTCGTTCGTCTTCCTGAATTGTCGTGGTCGATCGGTACCCGGGTAATCATATTTGTTGGGGCCAGGGAACCATGGAAGTGTTGAAGGAAAAGTCATGTGGTGGTGAGCAATGGGAGAAATTATTGGATAAGCAGGGAGCCTCACATTTTAACCTACCCGTTGCCCAAAAAAAAAAAAAAAAAAAAAAGTTTTTGCGCTCGAGCAGTCTCGAATCCCTGCACCTTTTTGTGTACTTCGATGTGATTTTGGAGGATTGAGCATGAGGTTTGCTCTCGTCGCTGTTCGAAGGAGTAAATGCGACAATCCTGAACTCATCGTTAAGTTGGTCCCAAACCGATGATTGTGATTGCTTCGGCCGTAGCCTAAAACTTGTTCTGTGAATTAGGGATGATCAGTTCTCGGTCCGGTTCAATTCCACCTAGGAATCGAAAACCAGACTGGTCTGATCTGGTTCTCGCATAGTCCAATAGAACTGGTTGATGTACAAATAATCGTAGTTACATAGCCATTGCTTTTAAAGAAACGAAAAATCAACGATAAGAGCAAGATGTTGAGAGGCATGAGAGGCAAAGCTCTTCCAAGTCGTCTTCTGCCGAGATGAGAGGCAGGAACGAGAGGCAAGAGGTTGAGCGAGGTGTGAGCCACGTGAGAGGCAGAGCTCACTTAAATTTGAGGCAATTTAGGTCTTCCAAAGGGAAAGAGGAGAGAGGAGAGAAAGGAAAGAGGACTGGTGAGTTGAGAGAGGAGAGGGAAAGAAGAGGGCAGAACATGTGAGAAGGGAAGCAAAAGAAATTTGCTCGAGAAATTTTATAAAAAAATCATCAATTTGGTCCAAGTGATCCGATCCGGTCGGCTCATTTTTTACTTGGAACCAAGGATTCGACGATAAATCATTGGTTTTTCAATTTTATGAAATCAAATCATGCTCCCAAAAACTGCCCAGAATTAACTGGGCTAGATGATTCCCAAGTTGATCGATCCGTGTTCTCAACCCTACTAGAATACCCAAATATATATCAATCATCCTTCCGTAGAAGACTATTAATCAAGTGTTCTTTTTCTCCCGATGCCATGGTTCCCCCATCTTTTTTTCAAGAACATCCATACACGTTGCATCTCCCCGTCAATCTCGCCTTAGAATGTATGATTTATACACATCCGAAGTCAAACCCCAAAATGCACAATGATCAAGCACCTAATTGTCACCAACGAATGATCAACAATAATATTCCAATTTTTCCACCGCAAATCGAATTCTGTACCACCCCTAAAGTCCATGACAAGCTCCAAAGCTCGCAGGCTTCCCACAAAAAGAATAATTAAATCATTTTTATTATTTTTCTAATACGACAAAATAAACCATGTCCCCTCAGAATATATCAACCCCGTAATCACAGTCCGTAGATCCGATCTTGGCCGTCGCCGTCAGCTTATCGACCGTTACGTCGCACGTCACCTTAACGGTAATCTTCCACGTCCTCACGGCCCCCACCTTGAGCTTCACCGGCGCCGTCACCTTCACCGTCAACGGCACACTCCCCTGGCTCTGATCGCTGGCCAGCGCCTGCCGCACCTGGCTCGCCAGGACCATGGCCTCTCCCTTCAGCGCCGCCTCGAACACCGTCGCGTTGTCCGGCGGCTGGTAAAACGCCGGCAGGGCGCCGCCGCACAGCTTCACGCCGGTGTAATAGACCTCCGCGGAGCTCCCTCCGAGGTAGTAGATCCCGATCTTGCCGTTCGGGTTGTTCGCCCGGACGGTCACGTCCATCGCCGGCGACACCGCCGCGGAGGACGTCAGGTTGAGCCCCCCGATCGAGATGCCGCTGACGGCGTAGTCCGGCGACCGCGGCCTCACGACGAGGTAGAACACGCCGGCGGCGGCGGCGAGGAGGAGGACCAGCACGGCGACGGCGGCGAGGGAGCAGCAGCAGCAGCGCTGGAGTCGGCCGGTCTTTCGATAGGAGGAGCGCCGTTTGTAGCGGCGGTCGTTCCCCTGCGGGGGGACGCGGTAGATTTGGTCCTTGGGGATCTGGATGACGTAGGTGCCGCGGACGGGGTGGGGGACGGGCTTGTCCTCGGGCGGGGGAGGGGCTTCGTCGGGGAGCCGTGCTCGGGCGAGCGGGGCGGGGACTGGGGCGGGGAGTCGCGGGGGTGGACGCGGTCCGCCATGTCTGAGCCGGCCGAGCTAGCTATGGTTGCCGAAGTCGAGAAGCGAAGCCCTCGAGCCCTGTGCGGCTGCGAACGAACAGAGAGCAGAGAGGCGTATTGAGGATATGGAGTTACAGGTATTCAAGGAGAAGAAGAAAAAGAGATGGAGACTGCTCCTGGCGTTTGCGTTGGTGAATTTATACCAGAGGGCAAGCGAAACGAGTCGAGCGCGTGAGGTTAGGTGGCAATTCACCGACGCGTATAGCCGTGCGTGAGTGCGCGTGCGTGTGCGCGCGTGAAATTACGAAAGTGGGGCTCGGTAATCGTTGCTCGGTCCCATCATCTTGACCCAATGGTCCGAAAAGGCGCGTGTGATTCTCACATTTTCTGCATTGCGTACGGCTTCCGCGGTTTTCATCTCGTCTCTCAAGAGTGGAAAGCTCATCATCTCCAGGACTAACCTTTCTGGCCCAAGGATTACCCGAATCGACCTTTTCTTTTAATGAAATGTGCTTAGCTAGATCTATGATCTTCTTAATTTCGAAGTAACAATTTAAATTTCTAATGAACAAATTGCCCATTGACATAACTAGCATAGTTCCCATAATCAGCAAAAGATCAACAAGGTCTAACCTGAGATGAACAAAGAAGATGGCAAAATACAATACCTGATGCGCTAGAACCGCCTGAGATGCGAGGTCCAGATCAAGATCCAGAAACAAGCAGCAGCTCCTCCCTCTCCCTCTCTCTCTCTTCTGCTCTCGAATCTAGTCAATGGTGCAGGAACGATGGAGTTGGACAAGGGAAATAAAATGCGCGAGCGAAGAAGAACATCGTCGCTTCGATCTGGTCACTGTCAGGATGGGGAAAACCCAGCCCTTAACTAATGGAGCACAACTGTCCATCCTTGGATGTCCCCACCATACCATTACATGAACCCCAAAAACCATCCGACATGGTCAATCCTCTTCTTGCGTGTTCTCATTGTATAAATGAATAAAAGATTCCATACACGATCCTCATCTCATATTTTATTATATGAAATCATAGTTCGGGAACATCCGTGTTGAATCTTTAAATGAGAAAAAAAAAACATTTCGGTTCGATTGATCCATGGATACTACGAGTGAATTGCGCCGTTCACAAGCATCTAATAAGGCTCCACCTATAATGGAGATCTTGCAAGATTACTATAAGTGAGAACTGATGTGATTGAGATAAGATAATCGGCACTTAGCCAATACTTAGGGTTACTACCATAGATTTTTATGTTAGATACACAGACAATGTAAATCCTTTTACATTGTTTGTGTCGGAGAAGTGGGTCCCCGCACTAGCGTCACTCCAGGTTTACGTCGTCGGTTGCCGATTATACGACAGTTCCCGAGTCATAAAAAAAAAAAAATATAAATCCTTTTTTTTTTTTTTTACACATTCTGCATCCAATACTATTGATATGTTATTGACTGCTCGTCTCAATCGTGAGAAACGCAAGGGCGTGTCTAGAATAATTCCCCCGGCTGCGCATGCATTGGATTAATCCTGATTAGTAAGTAGTAAAGTAAATTATATAAGTGCAGGCCAAGTGATCAAAATGTCTAGTTCGAACGTTGCGGATTGTTTATTCAAGTCATAACATCTCCTACTCAAATCAAATGTTTGTGGCCGGCCAACTTTGCCGGAGATCAATGTAATACGCGCAGACAGGGTGACATAATATGTATTCGTAGAGACGAAAGGTAAATTAAAAAAAGAAAAGTATTTGGGGCATTCATAAATACAATAGCTTATAATTAAATAAATGGCCGTTTTATTACTAGCCAATCGAGGCAATAAAAAAAATAAAAAATCGTATTGCCAAAGTGGGCAGCTTTGGTCGTCGCGTTGTTCGGCTGTATCCGGGTTGTATTGCAATAAGAAGTGGCCAAAGCTGTCGCTTGCTTGCCATTGGGAGTTCTTTCTTTGCAAGAGAGACCACTTTTTCAACCAAACCGCGTGGCCAACGGCTGCAGACAGAAGATTCATACTGTCCAATTTGCAATTCTCTTTTCCTCCTGGAATTCCAAGGATATTAAGGCTCCGTTCGTTTCGCGTAAAACGTGGCGTTTCGAAAAATATATTTCGAAAGTTAATTTTCATGAAAATATAATTATTTTCCGGTGTTCGGAACCTAAAAAATGAAGTGGAAAATATTTTTTTGTTGTTCGGTAAATAAAATATTTTTCTTCATATACTCTTTTTCATTTATTTTATTTTTAAAATGGAATTTTCATATTTTTAAATTGATTTTTAATTATTTTTAATTTTTAAAATCTATTATTATTATTTTTTGTTTCTTTTTTCTTTATTTTCCATCTCCTTCTTTCTTTGCTGATTGTTGGCTACGGCGATGGCCTGCAACTGGCCACCAGTGAGCCTCGAGTTCGTTGACGAGCACGAGGCTTGCCGCTCCTAGATTGGCGAGCGAGAGCGTCAAGCTCGAGGCACGCTAGATCGACGAGCACAAGCTCAAGGTTCGCCTGGCGATGGCCAACGACTAGCCAATAAAGAAGAAGATAGGAAACAAAGAAAAGAAAAATAAAAAAAATAGAAAAGAAAAAGGAAATTAAAAATAATTTGAATTAAAAAGGAAAAATAAAACTAAAAAATAATTTGAATAAAAATAGAAGAGAATAAGAAGAAAGTGGAGGAGGAAGAAGATTTGTAGAGGTGTGAGATAAAAAGGTCAAATGAGGAAAATATTTTTCACTTTTCAAAAGTAGAAAATATTTTTCCCTAATTTATGAGACTTTTTTTCTTTTCACAAAAACATTTTCCCTAAGGAAGTCATTTTTTGTGTGAAACGAACGCGGAAAATCCGAAATTATTTTCTCGGAAATTATTTTCCACGAAACGAACGGAGCCTACTCTATTTATTTTATAAAAAGTATTTTTTGAATTTTTTGACGTTCCTTTAATGGAAAATGATCTAGTTGGGAAAAATATTTTCTATCAGAGGAAAGAAGTCATCTAAAATATGGAAAAATATTTTCATCTTTTCAAATAGAGGCAAACATTTTCCTCACTTGCCCTCTCTTATCTCACACCCGTGCTAGCCTCCACTTATTTCTTTATTTTTTTAAATCAATTTTTTATAAACTAATTTTCTATTTATTTTTCTTTTTCTAATTTGCTTTTTTCTTCCTTTTTTTTTTTTCCTTCTTTCTTGGCCGCTCATTGGCCACAGTGACGACCAACAACCATCCACAAACGAGCTTTAGCTCACCGCTCAAGCAAGATTTTGGCTCACTGATCTGGCGAGGCCCAAAGTCTTAGCCGTCATTGTGGCGGGCAACCAACTAAAGAAGAAGAAGAAAAAGGAAAATAAAAACTAAAAAATAAAAATAGAAAGAAAAATAAAAAATAATTTTAAATATAAAAATAAAACATTTATTAAAAGGAGTGCAATAGGAAAATCGAATTGAATTTTCCATACTGACCGTAGAAGATAATTTCTCGTTCATTTTCAAGTTTTAACCAAATACTGAAAAATATTGTTATTTTATAAATGCTATATTTTCCACAAAACGAATGGAACCTAAGTGCCAGGGATAGTTATGTAAAAAATCTTAAAACCTATTATATGGTATTTAATTCAATTCTAAATATTTTAATTATGTTAAGTTAGTCATAAATCCTATGATGATTCGTCAATTTTTTTTGTTGAAAAAAAAGATGCCATTTGTATATCAGAATAATACTCGAGTAGTATGTAAAAGACTTTCAAGCCTACAAAAGCCCAGGTAACTGTAGAATAAAGCAAAAGCCCAAAAGCAAAGAACAAAGTACAGTGTGCAGTTAGAAGCATACTCTTGTCCATCAAAAACAGATTTGACACCATAAAAAAATCGATGGCCCATCACTAGATTTCTCAATGTGCACGCATTAAGATCTCCCACTTCATTTGCAATAGTTTTCGATGAGTATCTAGGTTCAATGTCCTCATCACCAATGTCCAGGTGGTGAACACAGATCAAATGCCTATTAAGAGCTCCCATATTTATATATAGATCTAGTTCGAGAGAGTAAAACTCCAAAACTTAACCTAAATCTAAATCAGAAGAGGAGAGCGGCCTAATCTCAAAGAGGCTGTAGAGCCACATTATGAATATCCTCCTCAATGTTTTTCTACTAGACTAATGATCAAACTAGTCTCCATGTTCACCCAATATTAGCTGCAGAAATTTATTCAACCCACAAACTCCCAATAGATCGAGAGAGAAAAGAAAGACGAAGAGCTTCAAAGGAAAGGGGGGGGAGAGGTCCCACCGAAAATCATTTGTTAGTGTAGTCTTTTTGGATAATTTTTCTGCCGTACGAGATAGGGGTGATTTGTTATTGGGTCGATTCCCGTTGAAATCAGACCGGACAAGGCTAGTTCCTTGTTTGTGGAATTGAAAAATGACCTGTCCACTTGGGCATTAGACCGGTCGATCCCAATTTGGTTCTTCGGTTGGACCGGGACTGGCTTTGTAGACTCTTTTTTTTTTTTTTTTTTTTTTTTCCTGTTTCTTCTAAAATAAAGGCCTACGGCCGCTGGGAAGCCGAGCAGGTTCAAAATAGAGAGAGATGGACTGAGAGAGAACCGAAGTACTGAAGAATCGAGCCTAGTAATTAGTGCTAAGGTTTCCTCCGCTGCCCACCTAGGACTTGTTTCCTAACTTCTGTTTGGGCCTTCTGGTCTTTGTTTCTGTTTGCCTTTTCCTGTGTCTTGCTTGCCTTATGCTTTGTGAGCCTTGGGCTTCTTCGCCTGCATCCAATTTTTGTATACTTATCTCCATTTTAGGGCTGTCGATTCCGCCGGTTCGGATGCCAATCCGGGTCAATCTCAAGGAACTAGGAACTATGAACACCCCCAGCGCAAGGACGTGATGGCTCAGTTGTCTAAAAGTTCATTAAATATTCTATAAATCCCACAACTCGTACCAGATCTCATTTTTACATATGGTCGACACATATTCCTGCTTAAACAAAATTAACTATAATGTTCTTAGACTATCCAACTAATGTGTTCAAAGAGAACAAGATGTTCAAACAGAACAAGAAGTTCTTTACGTCATCGAATTCATGGTCTGTAAAATGATTATTGCCGTGTCCATGGTCATACTCATCAGACATGCTAATTTTCTTGGATTTCTAATTTGTGATACCGAATATGAGAGGTCACAAAAATTGATTGTTCATTTTTGTGAGGATTAACTAATTATTAAAGAAAAAAAGGCCTGAGCAGGTGAAGACTTAATTTTCTTCAGATAAGTAAATTTACCACCGGACTTGTTTATTACAAACTTAGAATTTGAGGAATTAATTTCATGCCTCACCTTATATATAAGAGTCTATGTTGTCATCATCTAATAGTGGCCGGACAACTCATGGGCTCGAAGTTCAATTGGGACAAGTTGGGCCAGGCATGGCACTCGGTTATAAAGCCTGGCCCAGTTCAGTTGTGCCCGAGCTAGGCCCATCTTGCAAAGAAAGAATCCTTAAATGACAAAATTGTCCTAAAAGTATTTAACCTATTACATTTATACCAATTTAGTTATAAACCGTTTATTTTTGTTAGATGAGTTCTAAATCTTTTCACGTTAACAGCCATGAGCAAGAGCTCAACGAACCTCACACATGGCCGATGAGGGCCAAGCGACCTTCACCTAATAGCTATCGAGGGCTCTACAACCCTCACTGGCTACAATAAAATGAAAATGAGGAAAAGAGAAGAAAAGAAAAAAGGAAAAAAAATTAATAAATGAAATTTAAAAATATTAAAATATTATTAAAATTTGTTAAATGTCAACAACAACTGGCATTCATGTTGACAATTGGCAAAATCGACTTAATTGACAAAATTAAAACATTTAGAATCAAATTGATAAAAATGCAATAGATTTATAACTTTTTATACAATTTTCCCAACTTTACATGATAGATAGTCTGAGCAACAAATTAAATCTGCATCTAACCCATGATTACATCTATCTACCTATCGTTAAGGGTGTTAGAACTAATGTTAGAACCAAACCAAGCCGAACCAAATCATAATTTCTTGTATTTCCAATTTGGTTGGAGTTTCTATTCGAATAATGAAAAATGATTGTCCTTTCATTTCGATTCAGTTCGGCTAACTAAACGAAACTGAAAATTACCCAATTTCTCAATATTACAATTTTTTTTTTGGTCAATATTACAATTTATTTCTCTCTCCTTTTAACCAAAACCTCTTCTTAATTTTAGAAAAAAGAAAAATATAAAAAGAGGAAACCCTAAAAACCGAATCGAACCAGATCTTCAGTTAGAATTATATTCGGTTCAGCCATGGGTTGTCATTTCGTTCGTAAAATATGAATTCAAGTTTATTGAAAATTCGAACGGTTAATACCCTTACCTATCGTATCTTGTCAAAAGAGAAAGATATCGGACTTCGTATGAACATTTTTCACAATGCCGTAAGAAAAAAAAGTCACAACTCACTTTTGTATTAATGCAAGATAAATTACAAAGTACAACGAAAACGCGATCATATTCATTAGAATTACACATAATGGACTTTCTGCCCTCATTTTCTTTTCACAACTAATCTCACGCAAGAGAAGTCAACCCTAGTTGAAAAACCACGTGATGGAAAAATCCCGACCCACCGAGATTTTCCTTTTCCACCAAGAGGAAAACCAATCCCGAAGACTAATCTCGTAAGTCAATTCAATCTAAAGACCAAACTCAAATTAATTTTTTCAAATAATTTAATTCTCCGACTTAGGACTTAATGGCTGGCTCTATTTATCAAACCCAACACGATACGTTGGCAATATCATCTTTCGTCGCCGTTGTGCACGGCTCAGCTATGGCCGCCGTTGTTCGCCGCCATCATCTTCGCCGTCAAGCCACAGGCGAGACCCTCGCTGGGGATCTTCATCTTCCCCACCGCGTCCGCTCCCACCGCGAGCACGACCCCCATGCCCATGTGCAGATGCGGCTCGATGTGGCAGTGGAAGGCCCAGGCCCCCGGATTGTCCGCCACGAACCTCAGGGCCGTCCAGCCGTACGGGAATATCACCGCCGTGTTCCTCAGCGGCGGGTTCTTCAGGTTCAGCCTCTTGTCGCCGTCCTCCGCCGTGAACTTCCCCTCTCCGTAGCCCAGCACCCAGAAGTCGTGCCCGTGCAGGTGCCACGGGTGGATCTCGCTCGTGTTCGCGGACAAGGCGTTCGCGTTCTGGAGGATAATATCGACCGTCGTGTTGAGCGCTAGCGTGTAGATCCCGCTCCCGACGGTGGTGTTGGGGTTCGCCGGCGGGTGCATCACGTCGTAGTCGGCCGGGAAGCTCTCCGGCGGGCTCCTCGCCTCGAAGGCGCCGTGGAGGTTGTACTTCAACGCCCCGAGGTACGGCGTCGGCGGGAGCGAGAGGGAGATGTTGTTGATCGACCACTTGGTCTGGCCGCTGAACTTGCTCTGCGTGTTGAGGAGGAAGATACGGCGGTCGTGGGTCGCCGGCGGCAGGGGGGAGCCGGCCAGGGCGAGGATTTTAGTGGAGAAGGACTTGCTGTGGTTGTAGTCGTTCCAGAGAGGGGTGGTCGGAGGCGGCGAGGCGGGGAGTTTGGAGGCGGAGTTAGGGCGGTAGTTGAGGACGGTGAGGGCTTGGGAGGTGTTGGGCTGCCTTCCTCGGACGCCGACGGCAATCCAGTAATTCTGGCGTGGGTCTTGGTTAGTGGTTATTAGGACGGAGTAGGTCTCGCCGGAGTAAATGTCGAGGTCGTCGACGGCGAAAGGTTGGACGTAGTTGCCGTCGGCTTCCACCACCACCATCTTGTGACCCTGACAAGAACAAAGAGAAAACGATTTATCAATTAGGATGTGCTTTTCCGAAAAATAAAATAAAATGTGTTTTGACAAGTAAAAAATAGAACTAATAACAACCCTCGTGAGATTACTTTTCGACTAATAAGTTATACTTCCATTTTTAGGCATTTATTTGAAGAAAAAAGATCCATTTTCTCATTGAAGTATCATCTTCCTAAGTGAATTCCTTATTTTCCCTCTTAAATTATATATCCCATATTTCTCTAAATATTTTCCATTAAAGCATTCACTCATGCATTTTTAGTGTTTAATCCTTAAAAGAGAAATATTGGGTTTATTAGAAATATGTTCTATAGAATAGTTTACTTACTAGATGATGTTTTAGATACCTGTTGAATGTGATTAACCTGTTTAAAAGCTTACTTGCAATTAGTCACATCACTCAATGAATTGATTTAGTAGATAAGTCTTTTTAAGCCTAGCATATCTTTGAAAGAAATATAAGGTAGAAGCCGCAATGCAACTCTCATCAATGATTAAACCGTGTATAATAAAAGCGGGGACAAATTGCAAAAAAAACATCAATGCATAAAAAGCTTATTATAGCAATAATTAATCATGATTAAGCATGATGCACTCTCTTAAAGTGAAGTAGCATAATTAATCATGACATCAATGCATAAAAGCTTATTATAGCAATAATTAATCATGATTAAGGATGATACACTCTCATAAAGTGAAGTAGCAATAATTAATCATGGTTAAGGATGACACACTCTCATAAAGTGAAGATTATATAGGATACATGACTATTTTTTAGAAGAGTCAAGGTTTGTTCAATCCTAGTGATCTGCATTTTGTTTAGTGACCCTAATTGTTTTAAAAATCACACCGTCGGAGTCGAAGGACCATCATGATACCGCAAAGATCTGGTATAACATTTTAGAGAGAGAGAGAGAGAGAGAGAGGGGGGGTACCTTAATGGCCAAGTTGAGAGAAGCAAGGGCGGTGGTGCTGGCGAGCCTGAGCCTGTAGGTCTTGTTCGGGAGCACGGGGAGAATGAAAGGAGCACACTGTTCGCGCCCTCTGAATTGGCACTGAGCTGTGGACGCGGAGTTTCTGTAGCTCGCAGCCAAAGAGCAATTGTACTGCCCTTTTCCATTGATCAGCAGAGACTGAATCCAAAAACCCATTACTTGTTAGGCAAGTAACTTTGATAGCAGAAGAAGGAAAAAAAACAACAAAAAAAGATGCACCAAAATTGGATTTTTTACGCTACTTCGTCTATTTAAGCTCTAAAAGTGACCAGATCCATGGCTTAATCTCAACAACTAATATAGTCTCAAAGAGAAGTTTGCACATGCCTAATTTTATGCCTAACTCCACTTCGCTTATATATAATGTCACCAAGAAATATGATCTTGTGTCATATAAATAAAGAGAGTTACGGTGACAAGCCTATAGGGGCCTAGGGTGCTGGCCGCCCCATATGTCCAAAAAGTATTTAATAACTCGAGATTCAAAAGATAAGTCTCCACAACTCACAAAAACAGTGTGGCATACGCTCTTTTTTTTGTCCTTGGATGAATCAATCATGTGGCAATATGCAAATGGCCATAGTTTTCTTTAATAGGTGAGATAAAGTATACACATAGAGATGATGTCCATAACTTGTCATCCAACGTACCGTTGGGGGAGGAGTTTTCAAAGTTGGAAAATATGTCCGGCAAAAATTGTTACTCTCTCTCTCTCTCTCTCTCTCTCTCTCTCTCTCTCTCTGTGACAAGATCTAGGCGTCCACAACACAACTGGTGACCTGGGGAACTAACAACGGTCGTCTCCTTGGTTTCTGCATCGAATAGAATCGGGACTGCCCGTGTCGCGTGGACGAGTATATGTCTCGGCTCACATATGACCTCACCGGGATGAATCCTTTAAAAAACACAAGTCATGGGGCAAGGATGTCCGGTCGAGTATTTTATTCCGTAGTGGTTGGCAATTGCATGTTATCTAGACAACATGCATTGGACGCGCAAACAGCTTTTTACTATTTTAATGCACGCTCCCGAGACACGTAGGACCCCAGAAATCCAAGAGAAAAAACAGAAAACCCTCCAAACTTTTTGTACATTCACGTTTGGTTCTCTCAATCTTTATCACTAATACGTTTTCTTAGATTCTCTTATATCATAGTCGAATAAAACGAACATTGCACATCTGTATATCTAGCATTATAATTATGAGGTTAATGCCTTTAGGGTTACCTGAGGTTCGCCGATCCAACGGAAGGGAACGGAAGAGAGGCCGAGCTCCTGCTCATGCGAGCTCTTGTGCCACCAATCGCTGAGCAAGAGGTTGAACTCACCGTCATAGTGGAAGGGCTCTTTCTCTCCTTCTCCGGCCTGCACTATCAGCGACCCGTATAGGCCCGCCGATCTCTGCATCCCGTAATGCCCGTGGTAGAAGTATGTCCCCGCCTGCAAACCACCGTCACAACAACTCCTCGATTATTAAAAGTTATTAATCATTCAATCGAGGCCATATTGGAATCAAATGACATATTCCGATCCGATTATTTCCAAACCTTTCTCGGTATAATTAGGGTTAGGAGATTCATTATAAATGACTTTCTCAATGCATAGTTCGCCTTTGCTTGGCATTATGATGGGTCATATTAAATTCCACAAGGGATAATAGTTCAAGCAAATTAAAAAAGCTTTATGCCTCTATATATATATATATATATATATATATAATCACCCCCTAACAGCACTTAAAATCAGGCACTTCAGATGGATCTTCTTAGTGATTTCCTCAATCCTCTGGATGCCTCGTTGACACTCTTTAATTATGGTATCGGTGTTATCATATTTCGGAAAAGATGGCGCATGAGAGCTTTTTATTACTTGACAAACCAAGCGGTTTGTCGTGACATGAGCCTAATGTCAACTTGCACTATTGAAACAAATCAACAGCCCACGTAGCCATGTGAGCTTTCTGTGGAAAGTGCTTATTTTGTGGGTAGTTCTTGTGTAAAACTCTGTTCATCCAGATTCGTCTTGGTAAATGGCACGTATCGTTCAAAGGTTGATGTAGTCTTGGAGGCAAAATACCCTTCTTTCGCAAACTTATGACAGTAACTTCTTTCTCAGTAGGGAAGTTTACCAATGAGCCGGTTAGAGAGAGAGAGAGAGAGAGAGAGAGAGAGGGAGAGGGAGAGAGAGAGAGATAACCTTGTCAACTTTGAATCTGTAAGTGAAAATCTCTCCAGGGTTGATGGGGCACTGCGAGATGGAGGCTGTACCATCTGCCCATGGAGTCCCTAGCTGACCAATATTATAAAATAGAAGAGCTAATCATCATATCAAGCTCTGGCCTTTCTTTCTCAAACTTCAACTTCAAGCATTCATAATTCGTTCACAAACTTGATAGAGAGAGAGAGAGAGAGAGGATAAACAAACATAATGGCTAAAAACAAATTAACTACCTGTCTGATCCCATGCCAATGGATAACAACACCCTCGGTGGCGAGCTTGTTGGTGAGCTCGACAGAGATGGTGTCACCAACCACAGCCCTTATGGTCGGCCCTGGGAATTGCCCGTTGATGCTCATCACAACCCCTTCGACGCAGTCGGGAGACCTGTACTTGTAATCCACTTCCCATCTCAAGTGCCTGGTTTTCGCAGCACAAGTGCTCGGCCCAACCAAAACCACTGAGATCAGCACAACAATGCACCATTTGGCCGCTAGATCTGATCTCAGTGGCCTCACTGAGCTGGAGTCACTCCGTGGGTCGGTCATTGGATAGTAACGTAATACCTATATCAAAGGAAGAGTAAGTTGGGAGCTGAACGAGGCAATGAGCGCTATTCGCTGTTAGCGGATGAGTCCATTTATATACATATATGGCGTCCAGCTTTTTCTATTCATCTTGCCAATTTAATATGATATTTCGCCTTTATGGCACGACACTTTTTTTGACGGTCCATGTGAGGATGGAATATTTAAATGAAGCTTGATCTTACCTAATAAGGATTAGGTTTTGCAATTTAGAAATGATTTCCTCAAGCAGACAAGTAGGTGAGCATATCTCGGTCCCGTTTACTGCACTTCAAGGGAGATGAATTGATTATTGAATTCCTCCACTCTAAAACGGCCGATAATGTCGAAAAAACATCATATAAATTCAAATTTACGAGCAGTTTATGAGGTATGGTACAAAAGAGCCGATTACGTTAAATACAATGCATTGGTTTTCCTCAGTTTATGAGCCAAGATCTGGGTTGGAGCTCCAAAGCCACGAGAACATACATATGCTGAGATTCTGCCCGTTGGACAAGGGATTGGCGACAACAATTTGTTAATCGTAAGCGTCATCCCAAAATCTCTTTGTATTAATTTTAAAAGGGGACTCGACCCAACTCAGTGAATACAATGCTGTGTCGACCCGCTTCTTGATATTTCCAAATCGTTAACACGTCAAGAGACGCCCCGCGAAGAGGGCAGAAAAGAGCAGCCATGCCAAGCCTTTCTTTCCACCAAACTCTGCAAAGTTGGCAAGTTTCTTGTACGTTAAGTATCATGTGAATGGGGAAAACATGATGCAATGTACAATTCTAGCAATGAGGAAGGACCACAGAGACTATAGAGAGACTTCACCCAACCATAATGGTTCTTGCATTGTTGGAATCCATCAAATAATGAATAATACTACATCATCGACATTGCAATATAGATTTTGATTCCATTGGAAGCAACATGAATTCCCTTTCACCCACGGCACAATGCTTTTCTTTTGCATTGCACCGCTGAAAATCGGACAAATTTCATGTGCTAGACATTTGTTTGACCAAAATCAAGTTAAAGCATCATGGATAGGGAAGAAAACACGGTTCATCGTGCCGTATAGGTCTGGCTAGCGATAGCGAAGAAGGATGAAAACAGAAAGTTTACTCTAGATCTGCTTTTGAATGCCTACTGCAGTGTGGTAATTGATTATATACGTGTTTATGTTTCATGTATCTAGTTTAGTGATTATTTGGGGGAGCTCAAGACCGGAGCCCAACCAATGGGAAAACATGCGTGGGCCCCATCCATCGGTTTGCTTTTCGACTTTTCAAAGTTTAAGCTAAAAAATAAAAGAATTATGAGAAAAATTAAAAGTCATTATTTTTAAGTTTCGTCTTTTCATTTTATTTTGTGTCAATCACATAGCGTCAAAGCTAGGAATAGAGATGATCAATGGACAAGTTCAAATCAATCACATAGAGCCAGTACTAAGAATACAGGTGATCCATGGATAGGTTCGGTTTGATTTGGATATGCGAGTCAAGCTAAGATAATAGCCAGGTTCGCACATTAGCATAACAATGAACAATAAAGTGGTAGGACTAACTAAAGCCCTATAACTATTGGGGCTCGCCTAGGCTTGCCCAAAGATGCCTTTGGCTCTTGTGGCTCGACTTGAGTATGGGCAGGCTGGCCACTATGTTCATGATCATGTTCAACTGAAAGGGGATTGTATTCATGAAAGTAATATGGTTCGACAACCTAAGATTGCTACTCAAAGAATGCGAGCACAGGCGCTAAAGAGAGAGAGAGAGAGCTTTGGGAAAGGAGGCTTAGGAGCCAAATGACTTTTTAAATTTGGCAGTTAGGTAGTATCTAACTCAATTTTCGCACCTCAACTAATTCATTTTCCTTGACAATCTTGAGAGTACATGCCTTTTTCTTTTTCATCAAACCATTGAAAGTTATTAGATTTACATTTTTCTAGTCATTTGTCTGATTAAATTCAAGTTAGGTATCTTGGATAGGGGAAAATGTTATTCATTATACAATTCTGGTTAGTGATGTCAAAAATAAAGATGTTGCTCGTGAAGAGAATCTAATATATCTGTGTAGTGTAAACATTGAGAGTCAACAGTATACATCATCGGTATTACCCGTCTTTTCAGTGAATTATTGATACTCGCCAAATTTCTCATGCTAGCTAGACATTTTGTTTGATTGTATCCAACTTAAGGTTAAGTGTCGTCGATAGGGGAAAATGAAGACATGACCGGTGAATAGTTACGGCTAGTGACGACAAACACAAGCACAGAGATTTCCCTCGCAAGAAAGTCTATAGCCTTCAAGAGCAAGTAATTGACCGGCCCGGCATTACCTGACCGGTTCCAGGCAGGTTCGCAAGAGAAACGTGTAGGCTTTGGGGGTGAAAACTCGGGAAATGGGCCTTGACCGGTACAGTTTATGATTATCTAAACTATCGGGACTAGCGGTGAGTTTAATAAGTATGCACACCATTCGACAAGCATAGACGCCGCAGACGAAAAATTCAAACATCGTTAGGAATTTCGTGCTTTCAATCAACTATATAACTCCTTTGAATAATGTGAGCTTTGAATTTTTATTATTTATTTTTTGACAGGAATCCGTCTCTCGAATTTCATCAGAAATATATGACCTTTTGATCAGTAGTGGGAGGAACGCGGACACTCCTTTACACCTTGGAAAGGGCAGTTGGCAAGTAACGGATAATCCCATCCACTTTTCCCAAACCGCGTTTACAATTCGACAGGTTTCGAAGCATTTGACCATTGATAAAATCATATGTTAAAATATTCAAAGTACAGCGTGCTGTAGTCGTGTACAGATGTATATAGTCGGCGGTTTTATTCAATTAAATTGCGATTCGAATTGACTGAGTAAATAAATCGTTAAACAATGTTGGTGAGACGAAAGGGCGATATGCAAAACAAAGGGACAGCACATTGTTGTCGCACGTTCGAACGTTTTTTTATGTCTAGCCAAGGACTCCGTGGTCAAAAAAGTGACATGAGAATTCAAACTGCCTAGAGCTTGGATTTTCTATCATGGAGAACCAAGGAATGAATATCAAACGGATTTTCCATGTGCGTCTATTTTTGACAATGCGTACATATTTCTTTGCACTCATCCCCCTTTGTGGCACATAGTAAATGCGTGCGATTATAGAATAGACGGGAGTCCAGAATGATGGCCAGATGATAATTATTTTTTAGTAATGTTGTGTGTCTGAAATTCTTAGAGCACCTAATTAGTTTTACAATTGATGAGATACAAATTTGATCTTACGGAGCTTCAATTAAGTTTTGGATTTGTCACTCGAACTGACCCTCCGATACTTAAGTTGATAAGTGATAAGAGCGAAAATTAATTTGGTAGTTAGAGCAGAGATGTCTTATGCATACTTGGACAAGGTAGGCCAATATATATAATGAGATTATCTTTTGGATGGGAATTTCCTCTCATTGGTCGAAAAGTTTGCCGCCGCCTCATCCTGTTAATGGGCAGTTACTGACTGGGAGGCGATAAACCTATCAAACGGATGGATTGGGTCGAAAATGGGTTGATTCGAATAAACCCTTTTAACCAATTTTGACCTATTTCCATCTAATTACCCAAAACCGACCTGATTCGTATCGTTAAAATGCTTCCATATTTAACCCAATTTATGAAAAGTTACGCATAAATTGATAAGAGAGTGCGTATTGAATGAACACGAAATTGAGTGAAGATGATAAAGAATGAAGAGAGAATCATGGGTTGGAATTAAATAAATTGTAAACCCATCCATGACTCATTTATAACTCATTTAACATTAATCTATTTAATATCTATATGAGTTAAGAAATGGGTTAATGACTGACGGGTCTAAGAGGTGGTTGGGCCAATAAGATGAAGTCTACTTGACCGGTAAGAGCAACGTCGCCCATCATTGTAGAACCGCCTTCAAGAAGGTATTATCCGCCGGGCGTCGAATTCCGGAGTCCACTCTCGTCTCTTTATAATGGAGCAAATCATGTCCAAACAAGAAGTATTCGAAATGTGGCCCCGGAGAGATGCTGCACTCGCGCGTATCCCATAAGAGGAAAAGCAGGAGCAGAAAAGTCAACCTCATTCCTGGGACCTAACCTTTTTACTGCATTTGGTAGTGGTTTTGTCGGGCCCCTCGCCACACAATGATCCGGTTCCGCCAATCTGTTCATTCGCTGTCTTGGGGCTTCATGATTGAGCGGGGCATTTCCGTTCATGATCGCTGCACCGTCCTCTCGTGCTCGGCGAGTGGGGTTGACTAGAAACTTGAAAGACACGAGATGAAGTTGGATGTGGAGCGCGGTTGAGCGGTCGTGAGTCGTGGCCTTTACCATCACCTGCAGTTTTCGCATCGACCCTTTGAGTCAATCGAGAGCGAATCCAGTCAGGTGTCGAGCTTTTCGCGTTGGTTGGTGGGTTGCTTAGAGAACAGAAATCCCACCTCCGTGCATGTGGTTGGTGCGATGAGATCGTGAATGATCAGGACCGTTGGCAGTGCACAAGCCACTCAGCAATGACTGGACCTTATGGGACCGAGTGCGTACTGTGAATGATGCCGGACTCGGACGTGCAACAGGAACATGTGCTACCATCAATTACCAATGCGACCATTAGCAACACCTTGCGATTTACATAGATGGATGCGCAGGTGGGCGCGCCCATGAGCACCCCTTTCTTGCCAGGAAGAATTTCCCAGACGAAGGGAAAAAGGTGTAGCCTTTTTGCGGGAGACATTTGCTCAGATCAGAGTAAATTCACGTTCAGACATCGGTGAGATGAATCTCTTTGCACGTGTGACATTGTTTTGATCTCGCGAAATGCAGGCCTTGCACGCGAGGAGTACCCTAAAGGTCCAGAGGGCCAGCAGAGAACAAAGGATGAGCATATGGTGGGAGACGGAGGCAGGTGAGAGCGACTGATGTTGCTGCACCACAAGAGAGCGCCGAATGCACTTGAGGATGCGTGTTCAGATAGAATGCAATCTAGGCACTAGACAGATAGAATGCGTGTTCAGATAGAACCACTTACCATATTTGGAAGTTGACAAAACTATTTATGATTTATATTAATCTTGACAATTGAAAAAGTTGATTACGTTTCAAGTTGAAAAAGAACTTTGAAATGATCGATAAAAAGATTTTAATTGACTTGAGGAACCTATGTGGACCATATACGATCTTGGATATGCAAAGGAGTTAAGTATACAGGATTTAAGTATACAGGATTTATATCATTAGTGTATTCGAAATATCTAGAGAAGAATAATTGAATATATCCAAGAAGCCCAATAATCTACTGTTATTGTGTGGATATAGGAAGAGTTTGGCCATTCGGATTTTTATTACACGATTTATTATAATTTTTTTTTTTTTTTTTATAATTCGGGGAAATTCGTAAGCGACAAATGGTCGGCGAAAACCTAAGGCCCACGGAGGAACCCACAACCCTCGTGAAGCGGGTAAGTCTACCTGCGACATGCCGGGGATTTGAACTTCTCCCCTTCGTGAGGGGAAGAAAGCCCGAAGCCAGCAGCGTCACTCAGTGCGATGATACGATTTATTATAAGTTAATACATGAAAAATCGAAAAAACTAAACTAGTACATTTATAACAAATTTTTCTCGAACTAAATTTTTTTTATCACAAAAAACTCAAATCAATACACATGTGGCAATCTTTTCATTTGATTATAATCTTTTCAAGTCTCAATCACTCGGGCCTTGTTGTTTTACTTATCTTTGATCTATGCTAACCGAAGCAACATTCCTAGCATTTCTTAGCAAGGCAATGTTCCACCGACCGTAGTAGAGAGACCACGACAAATATGAGGATGAGGCCTAACCTCAGGTGTGGGACGTCCCAGTAACGTCAATTACTAAAATGTGAGCAGAAGACTAATATTATGGGTATTGGCGGAGGTGTGGATAAATGGTTAAATGGCTAACACGCAGAAAATTGTTCACCCCCACTTATTCACACCTATATTCATACAAACGGAAAGACTAAGCATTCAATTAAATTTTCCTACCACATGTCAGCAACCCGCACAAACAACAAGCAACGGGCGCCCATTTCACAACATGAAATTTTCATTACCATGCTTACTTCACTTACATGGGAGCTCATATCATCACATGCATACATAAGGTATATTTATAGGTTCTGTTTCCAAAATGTGTATGCATTAACGTATCTAGGAAGAGGGTCGAGAAGGGGCCTACCTTCTCTACCCAGCAAACCCCTCCATGCTAGCTCAAAATTTGCTCCCACGAGTCCCGACTACCCCAAGCACTAGCAGCGTTAGCACCTGTTCCATCGTCCCTGACGCGAAGCGGCCTGAACAGGTCTCCATCGTGGTTAAGGAACCATGCAACAAAACGCAGTGGTATCCAATCAGAGCACCCGTCATCCATCCATAAAATAGCTTCATAACGGACGGATGTAAGTCAGGTCAATATCGGGGTCATGAACATCATGGTATGAGACTTCAATGTATGCAATAGCCCCGTACCGCATGAGTGGAGGAACATCCATTCTAATGATCTAAAAAATAAAGGGATGAACATTGCCCAGTAAAGGAAACAATAGGGCTTTGAGCCAAGCAATCTATCAATCACAAGGGGAGATGCATGGTCCAACAATAAATAGCACACATCGCCTAGAGTAAATTAACACATGATACACTCAGTTGCCGTAACGTACCATCTTCATGCATGTTCAAGTAAGGCACAATAAACAACTTGAAAATCATGCACACGGTTCCCATTTAAACACCTAGGCCAAATAGCATGCAAACCCCATGTGAACTCACACGCCAGATGTATTTAATTTATCATGCGTTCACAATATCCACCCTGAAGTCGGATTTACACCGGGTCGCTAACTAGTCCACTCGTCCGAATCACCAACCGGACTTCCATGGAACTTTCACCATGGGCATCTCACTCCGAGACATCTCGGTATCACACAGTTGAGGCATCCCAATCACATAGCAAGGGCATCTCACTTCGAGACATCTTAATATCATGAAATTGAGGCATCCATGATCACACAACATGGACATCCCACTCTCCGGGGCATTATTGATATCACAAAGTCAATGGAAGTCTCTTACACTTAGTTCATTTCTGATATCAATGGAAGTCTCTTACACTTAGGGCATTATTGATATCACAAAGTCAATGGAAGTCTCTTACACTTAGTTCATTTCACACAATTCACATGTCCACACCTTGGATCAATCGCACCACATTAGTATACTCATCATTCAATACCTCTTGATCATGCTAGAAACCAATCCTCATGCAATTACACACGTAACTTCTTAGTGCAATCTACTCCACACACAAGGCACTCACGTGAGCACTAAACTTTCCTTAACTAAATGACAGCACATTACATTAAAAGAGAAATGCACCAAAGGTCAATTTATATAGTGCCCACATGATCATCGAAAGGTCACCAAAAAGGTTCAATCAATTTCCCATTAATATTCACAAAATTGGACTAAGACAGAAAATGGACAGAATTGCACGATTAGAGATATCAGAGTCAAAACTATAGTAAATCACTTTGAAAAATTATAAAATATCACTTTGAAAAATTATAAAATTTTAGTATGCTGTAGAGAAGACATTAGTAAGTGTTTTTTATGGGGACATTAGACCTATTTCTCATTTTACAGAGAGCAGTAAGTAACGGACTCAACCTACAAACTTGTCAGATTTTCCAGAACCGTTACACACTGAAGAAGAGGCATTTCGACACACAAAACTCTACCAATTGCTACAAAATTTTAGTATGTTATACGTGAGGATATACCCTGTGATTTTTATGAAGAGAGCATGACCTGAATCTATCTCAAAAGTTACAGAAAAGTCAAAGAGTACACTGATGTCCCCCTATTTCACATCTCGGCAGAATATCACCACAGAAAAAAACGCATATTTTTACTACTTATACTAATCCAGAGAAGTCCACGAAAAATATATGTTGTAGTTAATGACGGTGGGAGTAATTTCAAGAAGGAAACGTCATCAAATTCAATCCACATTAAAGTCGCCAAAATTAGCAAACAGAGACGGTCGGATAGAGGCCAGTTCTGGAAAAGGTACTCAAGACACAAAACGCTTGCAAAGCATCCACAAATCGTGGTCACAGCCCAATAATACACTCAAATCAGGAGTCCTAAACCTCATGCAATGTCCACTTCGCACCTCAGTCGTCTAGGATACTCACAGTAACCAGTAATACAAGCTACTTCGCATGCAAAGCTCCTGAGCTTCAAAAAAACAACAAGCAGTCCTATTCCTCAACATGCATGGTCTTTGACTCGAACGAGGCAGCACACGCAGCCTCCTAGTTGGACCTTTAAGTCTGTTCTAGCCTTGAGACAGACATGCAACCTAAGGACAGCACGTCACGGGCAAAAGATAGGTGGAACCGAGCCCAAACGGAACCGAGAAAAGCGACCAGCCACTTCACGAGCAATAAGAGGATTTTCCTGGCCTAGTACCCAACTATTTCCCTCACCTAGTTGCTACTCAACCCTCCTTGCTCCTTCTCCTTGCTGGTTCTTCAAGAACGGAAGCTCCTAAAAGCTGGAATCGAGAAAAGCAGAGGAAGGGGGAGGGACGTTTTGTTGTGCCGAGGGTGAAGAGAGGGAAAAATGAGAGGGAGAGAGGAGGTTGCTTGGAGGATTTGGTCTGGTTTTCATAAGTTTCAATGCAAATCTCATGATTGCAAATCTGCAATCCCTACTTCGGCAACGGAGGGCATCCTCCCCCCCCCCCTTCAAATGCACGCCCACACTTGTCCTAGGATGAGTATTTTGGGAGATCAATTAGGGCTAATTGAGTTCTTCTTGCTCTCTTAATCATTAATCCCTACAAAAGCTCACCTGTCCCATTCGCCCCTATCCTAATCGCTCTTACTTAAGAAGCAATGGTGGAAGAGACGGTAGTCTAGTTTCCATGAGGTGAATTAAGTAACATGATCCTACTACTCATGAAAACGTGTGTTGCAATGTGTCCTCAAATCTCCTAAAGTTTTTAGGGTCAACGTTAATCCTCTACGCCACATAGATTATCATTTCCGAATATTCAAGAGAAATCGAGGCCGTATAAGACCTAAAATAGATTGGTGCACTACTAACTCAAAGCCCATATTGATGGGCCAGAACATCTTTTACTTGATCCTGGGCTTTACGCAGGCATGGCCCATCAGGCCCAACTCGCGGCCCAATTTGCCATGCCTGGCCCAACTTTGTGGCCCACTTTCATCACACTGGGCCCAGCTTTGTGGCCCAATGCTCGGCCCACCAATCCCATTGCTCGGCCCAACTTCCAATTCCCCAATCCCATACTCAGTCTATTCCTAATTCTAGGATCGGAAAATCTATCATGTCGCATCAAGTAACCTTCAAGCTTTTGTCACAAACTAGCTTCAACAAAGTAAGGTCATGGTTGTAACCTCTACCTTTAGCCGTGGCCAACATAAAGCACAAGCCCCACCATCAAGTGCCCCAGCTCTAGTGGTCTAAGGCTGGCAACCTTGGATCCAAAGTTGCAAGCCTCGGATCCCAAGTCTAGAGCATCAAACCAGAGACTTGATAGATAGAGAGGGGAGGATGATGGCTAGTCAGCACTTCAATACTGAACCACAAAAAAGTTTGCGGGCTAGTCTGACTTTACCCCACCTCTTGGGTGAGATTATTTTATTCGGACCGTACTCGTCCTAGCATTCATTCCCATCGTTATTCAGCATTTCATAACATAACATCAAAAGTGTTGGTTTTGACGAGGCCTAAGGAAGAGAACCGGGCTCTTCTGTCTCCCTTCCAAATCCAAAAGGTAGCCCGTGGTATATTTCAAGTCCATATCCTAATTTTTCTTCCAGAAAAAAGGGCAAAGAGGAGGATCTTGTTAGATGGATTTCTCTCTCGCGGTTGTTTAGTTCCATTCATTTTCAAATTCGAAAGGCGACAAAATCATGAATCTTTTCTATTTTATTAAGGCAAAATTCGACTCTGCCCATCTGCAATTGTGTATGAGCATAATTTATTTAGGATGTAGACATGAGCTTTATATTGATATATTTTTAAAAATATTTGACATTTTAAAGTTGTTATCCCGTTTGTTCTCTAGTTATTTGATATTCACCTGAGAAGATTAAATAACTATATAGTAAGCAAAAATATTTATTTGTTTCGTTTTTAGATTTTCCATTTAGCCCTTATGTGCATATTGATTTGATGTTGTAACACGGCCTAGTTTTAAGGCAAAAAAATAGGGGTAAATTTGGCTGGAGGACCAATCGGTTAAAAAAAAAAAAAAAAAGAAATTACCCACTCACTTCCCCTAAAAAGATGGACCTAAGTATGTTCTTAAAAGGTCAATGCAATTTGGTTTTAAGGTGAAAAAAATGGGTAAATTTGCTAGAGGGCCAAAGAGAAAAAAAAAAAAAAAGGATAAGTGTAATAAAGTAGGGTGTGCAAAATACCCGGGAACCGCCCGGACCGCCCGGAACCGGACTGTAACCGCCCGGAACCGGCGGTTCTTGAGGAACCGTCCGGTTCCCCGTTCCAATTGTTGAGAACCGGTGGGAACCGGTCCGGTTCCCGGGCCTCCGTGGGCGGAACCGCCCGCCCACCCACCCGGACCGGACCGGTACCTATTTATAATAAAAAAATACTAAATGAAAGTTACGAAGCCCTAATTCGCGTCTCATCTCTTCCGATTTCTTCCTCGCCTTCGATTCTCTCTCTGTTTCTTCCTCGCCTCTTCTCTTCATCTTCGATTCCTCGCCGAGCATCCACGCCGCCGCCGCCGCTCCTCCTCCTCCGCCGCCACCGCTCCTCCTCCTCTTCCTCATTCACGTGTAGTTGACTGTTATTTAATGTTGAGCATTCGTCTATTAATTATTGTTTTAGTTTTGGAGATTGGAACTTGGAATTTTAGAGCTCAAAACTTGGGACCGGACCGGACCGGTGGTCCGAGAAACCAAAATTGTTTCGCGACCGTTTACGTTGAAAACTAAAAATTTTCGCATCAAGATCGGTTCCATGGATCCACCCGGGAACCGGACCGGACCGCGGTCCGGTTCCCGGTGGATCCCGGTTCCAATTTTTCGAACCGGTCCTTAGCGGGCGGTTCCGGTTCTAGGTCGGGAACCGCCCGCCCGGACCATGCACACCCCTAAATAGAAGTCCTAAAACTTGCACGAAAATGCAATTGAGTCATAAAATTTACAAAAAGTACAATTAACTCTTGAAATTTGTCAAATTGTTTCAATCAAGTCCTAAAATTAACACCGTCGGCCTTTTTAACGGAAAATGCCGACGTAGAGCCGATGTGGCATTTTAAATAATTTTTCATTCTCCATGTGGATTTTTTAAAATTATTTTTATTCAATTTAAAAAATATATAAATTTAAAAACTAAAAAGAAAAGTTAAAATTTATTTTTAAAAATTGTTTTAAAAAAAAAAAGATAAAATTAGTGGCTCCTCCCCTCTTTGCTGCCCGCCCATCGCCCATCAGAGGGGGGCCGACAACGGTCGCTAGCCTTGGGCGAGGGTGGCTTGCCCTTGTTGACCCTAGGCGAGGGCCAACGACCCTCGCCAAGCTCAAGTGAGGGAGCCCAAATTTGGGCACACCGACCCTCACGGGGTTAGTGGCCGCCCGCCCTAGCCGAGCGAGGTCCGCCACCCCCGCCACCCCCGCCACCCCCGCCCAAGGCCGGCGATGGGCGGCATGAAGGAAGCCGGCCATTTTTTTTTTTTATTGTTTTTTTTTTAAATAAATTTTACTTTTACTTTTTATTTTTAAATCTAATTTAAATATAAAAAAATGTAAAAAGCCACATGGAAATAAAAATCATTTTAAATGTCACGTTAGCATTTTCCATTAAAGGGCCGACGATGTTAACTTTAAGATTCGATTGAAACAATTTGACAAGTTTTATGATTTGATTGCATTTTTTACAAGTTTTAGGACTCAATTGCATTTTCGTGACGAGTTTTAAGACTTCTATTATACTTATCTTAGAGAAAAAAGAAATTGACCACTCACTTTCCCTTAGAAAGCTGGACTTAGTAAAATTCTTTGGTTGTTCTCAACTATCACTTCTATCTTGCACTATGATTTTGTTTGGTATAACCAATCACGTCTAATTCGAACCAGACTCATCGCGGCATTCATTCCCAACATCGTTTGGCATTACTGAACATACCATCGAAAGTGCTAGATTTGACGAGGCCTATGGAGGAGAGTTGGGCTCTTCTATCTCCCTTTCGAACCTAAAAGACGACCCGTGAGAAATTTTGAGACTAGATCTTCAATTTTTCTTTCGAAAAAAAGGGGCAAAGAGGAGGATCTTCAACGATGGATCTCTCTCTCTCATTATTGTTTAGCTCCATTCATTTTCAAATTTGAAGGCGACCACTAATGGATCTTTCTCGTTTGACTAAAGTAAATTTGGATTCCACCCATCTACAATTGTGTATGGGCATAATTTTATTTAAGATGTAGACACGAGTTTTCTATTGGGATATTTTAAAGAAGATTAAAGTTGCTTTTGCTTATGTTCTTTAATTATTTGAGATTCACTTTAGAAGATTTGATATGTATATATTAAGCAAAAATATTTATTCGTTTCGTTTTTAGATTTTCCATTTAGCCCTCGTATCCATATTGCTTCAATATCGTTACGCAGTTTACTTTTAAGGTGAAAACATGGGTGAATTTGGCCAGAGGACCAAACGGTAAAAAGAAAAGAGAAAGTAACTACTTGCTTTCCCTTAAAAAGCTAGACTTAGTGAAATTCCTTGATTGTTCTCAATAGCCACTTTTATTTTCGTACTTTGAACTTGTTAGACATGACCATTGATGAGTTGTAGCTGTGTTTTAAAGTGTTATTATTTTTATGTCTGATAATATTATGTTTGGTAATTTTCATGTTTACTAAAATTTATAAAAACTACGACACCCCTTTTCATAGCTAAAGTTGCGGCGGGGAAATTATACCGAACAACATCTATGTCTATATACTAATTATAAAATTTGGTGTTCGCCCCCTTACTAACGAAAATGTCCCCAATTTTTCCATCTCTCCTTATTTTATTGAAATCGACTAACAGAATGAGACTCTTGTGATTTGGATCACAAAAAGAAAAAAAAAAAAAGGCTATCTTCCTTTTCCATCTAACTAAGAGTTATCAATTTTATAACATCGCATAAAGAATTCACTTGAGTAATTCACGCGTGAAAAATGAGAAGCCCATCGATTCTAATTTATCATCCCGAGTAATGCTTCTCTTTTTTCTTTCTTTTCTTTTTCCTGCTGACGTAGGTTTTTCTTTCTTCCCGAGTCCAGATAAAGTATTATCTAATTACTTTCCTCGTTGAATCGGATAGGTTAGATCTGATAAGTGTCCTCAACACTGCACATCAGTTTGCACGTGCCAACGGGAAGAAAAGAACTTCCAGTAAATAGGCTCGTTTTCCCACCCCAGGCCCATTGGGCTCTCCTCTGTAATGATGCCCCTGTTTTGGGCTATGCTGGCTAAGCCCAGCTTTATGAGATAAATAAAAGCATATTTCTGTCCAAAAAAATAATAATTTCCGCCAACAGACACCTATTGAAACTTTTCGCGGCAAAAAGGAAAGACGTCAGGAAAATTAAAAACAAAAAAGGAAAAGAAAAAAAGGCGAGGAGGAGAGAGAGGAGGGGGGGTCCTGGAATCGGCATAGAAATTTCGGATTCCGTTGCGGTTTTTCGCTTTTTTACATCGGGCGTTTGGGATCGCATTTATTTTGTGGGGCCCAGTGCCTCCCTTTTGGATAATGACGCATACTCGCCTTTTCCTTTTCCCCTTCATTTTTTTTACCGTCGTTTTACCTCCCCTCCGACGCAAATTCACCGTTTTGCCCCCCCGGCCTGTTTTTTTCCCGCTCGTCGCGCGCGCGGTGTGCCCGCAAGGATTCACGTAGATCGGCGTGTGTATTACATGATTTCTTCTTCTTCTTTTTTGGCTTTGTTGAATAAAAACGGATAAACCACTCCTCTCTTTCCGTTTCCGTTGATTTTTTTTTTTTCAAAACCTTTCCTTTATTTTTTTTTTTTTTATTTCACGTAATAAATAAAGATGTAAAGATGAAATCTAAGTAAGAACATCTAAAAATTAAGCAAGTAAAAAAAATGCATTTTTATTCTTCATGTCTAGAATTACGTTTTGGATCATTAGTTAGAAATCCAAAGATGAAGATTACTATGGAAACGAAGAGTTTGAAAGTAAGTACTACATAATCTTCGAGATTTTTTTTTTTATCAAAATAAGAAAGAATGGAGGCTCCATTTTTTATACCCCATATCCTATTTTGACACTAATGATCATAATTTCTCAAAATAAAAAGAACCAACTGAATTTTCAAAATTCATTTGGAATAAGAATTAAGTCTTTCATTATAAAAAAAAAAAAAAAAAAATTAGCTATCAACCACCTGGCCATGTCTGATGTAGATTGACGCATATCAACTACTCAAAATCGGCATGTATCTTGCAAATTACATTAATTTCTTTTTTTTTTTTTTTTGGCTTTGTTGGATAAAAACATACAAACCATGCATTGTTCCTTTTTAAATTAAATGTTTTAGGATAGGGAAAACCTTATTGCGAGAACTCCGCCTTCAACGAAAACATCATTTGAAATGGATATCGTGAAAATAGAAATTTCATAATATATTTTTAATTTATCAAATAACTCAATTTCATAATGAGGTAATAATATTACAATTATTTCATGTCGATGATCTTGATTCAAATTCAACATGCGATCAACAATAATGGGAATTGACAATGCTCTCACTCGATACAACAGCTACAATTCCTAATTTGACATAAATTTAGAGGGAAAAAAATTCAAACGTGAATCAATCCGACTTGGTAATTGCTTTTCAATTGAAAGTGATTTTGCTATCATAAATGAAAACTTTTTTTGTAGATATAAAATTATGTAAACAATCATTATAAATAAGATGATTAATGATTTAAATGCATGACTTCATCCCTAAATTTTATATTTATTTATAGTTTCCTGATCTTAATTTAATGCGTAATGTAGTCCTCTAAATTTAAATCTATTCAAAGTGATCCTTGAAATTGAATGAACTAGCCTGATGCAATGAATAACAAGAAGGGAGGCCAAAACGGGCATTATGGAGATTCATCGGGGGCCAAACCGACCATCGGAAAATCTGGGACTTGCCACGGGGCAGACGGGGTGACCGAGGCGTACAGTGACGCTGTTAGTGCGCCTTTGAGCGTGCGCTTTGATTCGCGGGTGTGACGTAGAGCGCCTGTTATCCTCTGCGTGCGCGTCCATGGTAATGGCTCTGCGACCCCGCTTCCCGATCGTCCGCGAGAGGGTGAGATCTCGCCGAGATAATGGAGACGAGCCGGACCAGTGGGAAAAGGGAAGGATGAATAGCTAGCCGCGTGACGAGATTAGCTCGCGACTTTCTCGAAGAGATGTTGCTTGACCTCGAACCCTAATCCACTCCTCCTAAATTTGAAATTCCTCGGGGTCAATGATCTATTTATTGATTTAGTAGGCAGGTTTATCATATGGCTAAATCGGAGGATATTAGTTATAATAATAGACTCTTGAGTTTAAGTATGAGTTTCACTTATCCTTTAATTCTAAAACAACTTTTGTAGTTTATAGAGTTTATGTACTAGCCATTACAATAATTACATTGACTAATTCAAAATATTTTGAATTTTGAATTAGTCCGTTACAGTAATAACTACAATAATAATTACATGAGATATAAATGAACTAATTCAAATATTTTGAATTAGTCAATTACGGTAATAATTATAATAATAACTAAATGATAAAGGTATTAATTAATTGAAAATATTTGAATTCAAATAAGTCATGCATTGAGGCCCTTGCAAGTTTTTTTTTTTTTTTGGTCGATTAGGCCCTTGCAAGTTGAAGATGGTCTTTTGGATGATCTTCAACTTGGTTTTGAGCAAATCATGGCAACATCGTATAAGAGGTGAATTTTGAATTAGTCTGTTATAGTAATAACTATAATAATAATTACATGAGATATAAATGAACTAATTCAAATATTTTGAATTAGTCTATTATGGTAATAATTATAATAATGACTAAATGATAAAGGTATTAATTAATTGAAAATATTTGAATTTAGATGAGTCATGCATTGAGGCCCTCGCAAGTTGAAGATGGTCTTTTGGATGATCTTCAACTTGGATTTGAGCAAATCATGGCAACATCTTACAAGAGGATTGGGAAGAAATGAAGCCTACCTTGTGACACTAAATGGCGAACGAAACAAAAGTCTACCTTGAGTTTCACTTATCCATTTAACTTTAGGATAGCGTCTGTATTCATAAAGTTTATGTGCTAGCTCTTGCAATAATTACATAGACTAATTCAAAATATTTTGAATTTTGAACAAGTCAATTATGGTAATAACTATGGTAATAATTATATGAGATATGAATGGACTAATTCAAATATTTCGAATAAGTCCATTATAGTAATAATTATATAAATAACTAAATGATAAAAATATAAACTAATTCAAAATATTTTGAATCCGAATGTTGCTATCCTTAACATTATTTATCTAGTTTGATCGATTAAATACCACCAACAATGATATTTTATTGAAGTGATTATCAATATTATGTCGGATACATAGATAAATATTGAAAAAAATGTCGACGTTTTTGTTGTAACTTTATTCCATTACTGGCTCTATAGAGCCTCGGCTCAATTAAGCTAGTGGGCCAATGTGATTTTTCATCCATTTAATATGAATAGTTTGTTCGGTTTTGACAAAAAAATGCAGGGTTATGGAATGTATCAAAAGGGCAGACCGGTTCCTGATTGAATTGGAAACCTCGATATAGTTCTAAAAATGTTGGATCGCAATAACAAAATATAGCTCCATAATCTAGCTTCAAAAACTTGAGGAATATGTTGAATTTATATATGATTTTCAAGTGTGGTAAAAATTGAAAATATAATGAAAATTACACACGAGATCTTTAATTTGATGTTCTATCAAACTCTTAACGATATAAATAAAAGCTCGTTAAATATTATGTTGAAGCAGTGGGAAATCAAAGTGAGCACATGATATGGTAAGAATTTAGAGTATCTAAGTATATTGGTCAAGAATATCTATTCTTTCCCAACACAATTATGCAAGTATTAAGAAAAAGGGAACAAATGAAAGCAAATATAAAAAGCTACATACAATTTTCCTTAAACTGGTCAAGTGCCCACTTACGGTCACCATTTATTAATCCAACAACGCATAGATATTCAAATTAACCCTTTCGTGATGACCAAATCCGAACAGAGTAAACGTTTAATGGCGGAAATAGATCTAATATAGGAAAAATAATTTATCGACTTTGCAAAGAAGAACGCCCTTGGAAAGTTGACTAGGCGGTAAAAATTTAATATGACTTTTTATAGCTTGCTTTCAGCGTAAAAATTAATTTCTTCAATCACCATTGGATTATTTGTAAGAAGGAGATTCAGGTTAAATAATTAAAATTCAAACATAAGAAGTCGTCATCCAACGAATCGTCGACACGTGAAAGAATTCGACCATATAATTAAATTAGAATATAAACGCCGGACATCTAACAGAGCACATCTGTAATCCACCTCGTACAATCACATCCCGTCCATGAAATTATCGCGGTACCAAATCGGTCCCGAGCCAAGATCTCGCCGCTACGTGGAAGCTTTTCGGTGGAGAGCGCACGGGAGGCCCCCGTACATCGGATCGCACCGTGACGGGGCCTCCGGACTTTGGGTTTTAACGGAGGCAGGACGTCATGGGCGGTATAAATGCGGAGCACCCTGTATGCCCTGTAAAAGAAGTGTCGCTTTTTGCTAGCAAAACAGTGGCGCTGTTCGAGGGAGAGCGAGAGCGAGAGACTGTCCGACGATTTCGCTGTTGAAACAGCGCGAGCGAGGAGGGGAGCTCCAGCGAGGAAAATCTCTCTACCCCGCCTAGGGTTTTTCTCCCTCCGGTCCTTCTCCGGCCTCCAGGTAGCGCGCTCTTGAACTCGCGGCCGTCGTCGTCGTCTTCCGATCGTCGCGGGTTTCGGGAAGGATTTTTTCTCGCCGTCGTTTTCTGGGGGCATCGACGGCGACGGCGCCTTCGGTGCTTCCGAGGCGCGAAATCTGCAATGCCGCTTCTCTTCGCGCTCGATCGGGGACGGCTTTCGTGTTTCCTGCTCTGACGCACGCTCTTTTTTTTTTTTTGATCGATTTTCTCTTCGTCGTCTCAGGCTTTGTTAGAATATTGGCTCTGTCCAGCGACTTTGCTTTTTTTTTTTTTTTTATAACCTTTTTCTTTGTTCTTTTTTTACTGTTGTTGTTGATTATGGCGTTCTTTTTGACTTCTTTTGAAACGTTTGTTTTTTTGCTTCTTTTTTTTTTGCAATGATGCCTTTTCTTCTTTGACGGTCTTTTACGTCACATCTGTCGTCTGAGAGGAGGAGCAGCAGCAGCGGTGCTTCGACTGTGTAAGAGCACTGCGGTGTTTGTCTGTATTGGCCTCCTCTCCGGAGGAGGAGGTGCTCCTTCCTTTTTGTTCACCTCGAATCGGCCCCCCCGGTGTTTTATGGTGTTTTTGGCTTTGCTCTAGGGGGGGTACTGTCGTTGTTTTGCTTCGTTTCTCGTGCAGTGCTTGTTTGCTCCCGAGTCGAATCGGCGCTTTTCGTTTTGTTATTTGCTCGTGTTCATGTTTGCTGTTCTGGGTTCGTCCTGTGTTTTTTTTTTTCGGGGTTTTGTTCTTCTTGATTCTTTGGCTCTGTTTTCCGGGGCTCGTCTGTCAGAATCAGTTTCTGGGTGACGTCGATTGCGAAATATCGTCATCAGTGTCCGAAATATTCGCTGCATGTTGGGTAGCCAGAGTAAATATTGCAGAAATTGCTCAGCGCATGGGGGATTTTCTTGTTCTTGCGTTCCTTTACGCTTGATCTTGTTTGATGGTTCCTTGTGGTTTTCTGATTCTGTCACATTGCTGACATCATGGGTTCTTTTATTTTTTCATGTGATGGCTTGGCCCTTCTGTTCGACTTTTGAGTTATAATGGAGTAGGGAAATTTGGCAACTCGGTGGAATTTACTTGATAGAGAAAGATAATTGATGGTTGTGTTGTTGTAGTAGCCAGTTGATCATTCTGCACCGCTGACATTACTTTATTCTGGGAAATATTTCCAGTAAAAAGATTTGGCTGCATTAATTGCTTGTATAGCGTTTTACCCAAATCATGTGACCTGTGTCCACTGACCTGATATATGTGTTTCGCATTGATTAAGCAACATTAAGTAGTCCTCTCGAGTCACATGTGCTTCATCTATGCAGATTTTCGCTGGGATATATTTGATAGAGAAAGATGATTGACAGTTGCGTTGTTTAGTAGCCAGTTGATCATTCTGCACTGCTGACATTACTCTGTTCTGGGAAATATTTCCAGTAAAAAGATTTGGTTGCATTAATTGCTTGTATAGTGTTTTACCCAAATCACGTGACCTGTATCCACTGACCAGATATGGACTCGTCCGAGCCAAATGGAAATGGGGCGGGTAATGATTTGCCACCGCCACCACCACCTCCTGCTGTTATTCCGCCAGATATTGTTCCTGAGCGAGTTGAACATGAGATTCCTCCACCACCTGTAAAGAAGAAAGTTTCTCGGGTCCCAATTGCTAGACGGGGCCCTGGTTCTAAAGGCCAGAAGATACCTCTGCTAACTAATCACTTCAAAGTAAATGTTACCAATCTCGACGGTCAATTCTTCCATTATTCGGTATGTACCATCAATTATCTATCCTGCTGATTCTGCCTCTGTTGATTTGCTTCAATAGTTGAGTTATGTAGCGCTTTCACTTTTTGTTTGTTCTGCTGCATTAGGTATCTCTTTCTTATGAGGATGGCCGTCCTGTTGATGGCAAGGGAGTTGGTAGAAAAGTGATTGATAAAGTACAAGCTACCTATAGCAGCGAGTTAGCTGGAAAGGACTTTGCATATGATGGTGAGAAGAGCTTGTTCACTGTCGGTCCCCTCCCTCAGAACAAGCTCGAATTCACTGTTGTGCTTGAGGATGTTACCTCTAGCAGGTATACATGTGATTACTTGGTTCTTTCCCTATATGTCCTCAAGTACTAAACTACGCTCTTTGTGCATAGAAATAACGGTAATGCTAGTCCTGATGGTGGAAGTCCGAATGAGAGTGATCGAAAGAGACTACGACGCCCGTATCAGTCGAAAACATTCAAAGTAGAGATTAGCTTTGCAGCGAGGATTCCCATGCAGGCAATTGGAAATGCCCTGCGCGGTCAGGAATCGGAGAATTCTCAGGAAGCTCTCAGGGTGCTGGATATCGTATTGAGGCAGCATGCATCAAAGCAGTAAGAATCCCTTTGGCATCGACTCTATGTTGCGATGAGCTTGTTGCTGTATCAAGAGCTAGACTAAATTTGCCGTTTCAGGGGCTGCCTACTTGTTCGCCAATCTTTCTTTCACAATGACCCGAGAAACTTCACAGACGTGGGTGGAGGCGTCCTTGGATGCAGAGGATTTCATTCAAGTTTTAGAACAAGCCAGGGAGGATTGTCTCTCAACATTGGTGGGTTTGGTGTATTGCCCCATTTTCTTTCTATTCCTGATGGGATTTTTTTAAATGAATGCTTGTTTTGTCAGATGTATCGACCACTATGATAATTCAGCCTGGACCAGTAGTGGACTTTTTGATTGCGAACCAAAATGTGAGAGATCCCTATTCTGTTGATTGGGCTAAGGTAATGATCGTTTGTACATTAGATCAGAATGCAATGCCTGTTCTGTATTCTGGATTTTGAACGTTTGCCTGCAGGCTAAACGAACACTTAAAAATTTGAGGATCAAGGCAAGTCCAACCAACATGGAATACAAGATAACTGGCCTTAGTGAGAGGCCATGCAAGGAGCAATTGTATGGTCTTTGTTCCTTCGCTTCCCCTTCCCTTTCTGTTCTCTCTTGTATATTATTAATCAGCATTTAAAATATGCCTTATGCCATATTCTGCAGGTTTTCTTTGAAGCAGAAAAGCAAAAGGGATGCAGATGGTGAGGCAGAGACCATAGAAGTGACGGTGTATGATTATTTTGTCAACCACCGCCACATAGAGTTGCGATATTCTGGAGATTTCCCATGCATCAATGTTGGCAAACCAAAGCGACCGACTTTTATTCCTCTAGAGGTATAGGATAGGCTATATAATATACTAGTGGGAACTATGAAGAGTGATGATATTTTTTAACCCTAACTTTGATAGGCTATGTAATATACTAGTTACAAAGAGCGATGATATCTTTTAACCCAAACTTTGATCTTCTTAGCTATGCACGTTGGTATCCTTGCAACGCTACACAAAAGCTCTGACAAATCTTCAAAGGGCTTCTCTGGTTGAAAAATCACGGCAAAAGCCACAAGAGCGGATGAGAGTTCTGTCTGACGTGAGTGCACTCAATTTGATTATTGTTCTATATATGTACATATGTAGCGTATGGTAATTTATTTTTATATTTCTATGTATTAAGTTCAAGGTTCGCTTGGCAGGCTCTGAAATTGAACAAGTACGATGCTGAGCCGATGCTGCGTTCATGTGGGGTATCCATCAATACACAGTTCACTCAAGTCGAAGGCCGTGTTTTACCTGCACCCAGGGTATTATTTTCTGTAGTTCAACTGTAATTATCTGTTGGAACCCTAGCCATCTTCCTCACTCTAAATCTCCATACCGTCATTTTTGTGCAGCTGAAAGTAGGCAACGGGGAAGATTTCTTTCCTCGCAATGGGAGGTGGAACTTCAACAATAAGGTATGTTTGGTTCCTGTGGGCTGATTTCCACTTTGCAAACTGCCCTTTGCTAATTTATGAAATGTCTTTTCAGAAATTGGTTGAGCCAACGAAGATAGAGAGATGGGCTGTTGTGAACTTCTCTGCTCGCTGTGACGTTCGCGGGCTTGTTAGAGATCTCATAAAATGTGGCGATATGAAAGGAATTGTAGGTTTTATGTTCTTTCTTTTTTTGGTTAAAAAGGTTTTGTGTTATGTTAGGTTTTATATGAAAGTCTCTGCTCTAACTTTATGCTTACAGCAGATGCAAAGCCTTTCGGTTGTTTCTAAATCCTATGTGCGCCTTAAAAGTATACTTGTAAATATGTCTACTCTGATAGTGATGGATGAATGTTTGAATGGAAAGGCCCTACCTATTTTTTTTTTTCCTGCAGCAGATGCAATTTTATTGTTCATTTTGACGCTTTGTATTGTGCTCAAAATACATACAATCTGATAGGGCCAGATGAATTCTTTCCTCCTTATGTAGCGTATCGACCAACCATTTGAAGTAATTGAAGAGAGTCAGCAATTTAGGCGAGCTCCACCTGTTGTTAGAGTGGAGAAGATGTTTGAGGAGATACAGTCAAAGCTTCCTGGTGCACCACAATTCCTTCTTTGCTTGCTTCCTGAGAGAAAGAATTCTGATCTCTATGGTTGGGTGTTCTTTTTCGTTAATCTTGCCAGTTTTATTTATCTGCCCTGATTCTTTGATGTTGAGTTTAATCTAATATCTAGGTCCGTGGAAGAAAAAGAATCTTGCTGAATTTGGGATTGTTACTCAGTGCATTGCTCCGACGAGGGTTAATGATCAGTATCTCACTAATGTTCTCCTAAAAATCAATGCAAAGGTGAGTGTTTTGCTCTCTCTCTCTCTTGCTCGTGCGCGCACGCATGCCCCTCATCATTTTCACCTTAGATATTGATTAAGTGTCATTGCAGCTTGGGGGCTTGAATTCAGTTCTGGCCGTTGAGCATTCTCCTTCTATACCCTTGGTGTCTAAAGTACCCACTATAATCCTTGGAATGGATGTATCGCATGGCTCTCCTGGGCAATCAGATATTCCATCAATTGCTGCGGTAACATGCTGGTTCATTTTGCATTGTGAATATCTTGGATTGTGCTCTAGGTAACTTGATGTTTCCTTCTCCAGGTTGTTAGCTCCCGCCAATGGCCTTTAATTTCTCGCTATCGGGCTTCAGTGCGGACGCAATCTCCTAAAGTTGAAATGATCGACAATTTATTCAAGAAGGTGTCTGATACTGTGGATGAGGGGATAATGAGGTTTGCTCTTAGTTCTTTCACTCAGTAGTACTTTTTCATAACTTTCACTTCCTTTTAAATAGAATTGTTAGTAGCTATCCATTCTTCACCAGGCTTGTGATTCCATTTGTCTACAAGCTATATACGGTTTCACCTCTATTCTTCTTTACCTCAGGGAACTTCTCCTCGACTTCTATGTGAGTTCGGGTAAGAGGAAGCCCGAGCAAATCATCATATTCAGGTATGGAGTTGGATGTCATATTGTAATGGACATCATGCATTACATCCTATAAAACCAGTGTTCAAAACTTTCCTTCTTTTTCTTGATTTTGATTCAAGTAGACTTCCAGGTAGTGCACATTCCGAAAGATTATTCTGTGAATTTAAGTGTTATTTATGGAATTTGCACATCGTAGTGCATATTCTCAATCTGGTGGGAGTGCACTCGTAGTTTCTTGCTATGCAGCTCACATCTCTCTCTTATTGTGCTTGCTCCAGGGATGGAGTCAGCGAGTCGCAATTTAATCAGGTTTTAAACATTGAACTGGATCAGCTTATTGAGGTAAGCTTCCGAATGACTTTAATGCAGAAATTTTTTCTGGAAAAATGGTTTAGTTTATGCTAAGAAATTTTCAGGCCTGCAAGTTTCTTGATGAGAAATGGTCCCCCAAGTTTGTCGTGATTGTTGCTCAGAAAAACCATCATACCAAGTTCTTCCAGCCCGGATCGCCGGATAATGTTCCTCCTGGTAAAAACCTTTCTGCGACTATAAATTGGAATAAAGTGATTATAAGACGTCTACCTAATTTTTTTTTTTTTTTTTCCTGCAGGGACCATCATAGACAACAAAGTTTGTCATCCACGCAACAATGACTTCTATCTCTGTGCCCATGCGGGGATGATTGTGAGTAAACAAGAAATTATTCCTCGTGATTGTTGCTTCTCCTTAGAATTGATTGCTGTTTAATCCTTGTAAATTTCCTCTCATCTAGTTGAGCTCTGAATTGGAAAGAATGTTCATGCAGTAGTACCAACCTGAAAATGCCAATCTATGTTTTCATGTTTTATGTCTTTTGCGTGCTTTTAATTTTAAAAATAATACATTACAGGGGACAACCAGACCCACTCACTATCATGTATTAATGGATGAGGTTGGCTTTTCAGCCGATGATCTGCAGGAGCTTGTTCATTCACTGTCTTACGTGTAAGTAAAAACTCTGAAACTCCACTTGGATTGATTTTGAGCTTGCACTTTTGGCGCATCCATTGAGAAAATTTTGCTTATGATGTTGCAGGTATCAGAGAAGCACTACTGCTATATCCGTTGGTAAATAAGATCTTCTTGCAAATATTCTTTTAGGAAGTCTTCATGATATGACAATGCCATACTTGCCCCAAAAAAAAAAAAAAAAAAAGAAACGCATAGTTTAAAGATTTCATGGTGGTAGTTGTCATATATCTTAGAATATCGACAGTGGCAAATGGAGCTCTCTGATTACTCAACAGTTTATATGAATTACGATCTTAACTGTCTCCCTGTTTCTCCCCCTAAATCCAGTTGCACCAGTTTGCTATGCTCACTTGGCGGCTACTCAAATGGGTCAGTTCATGAAATTTGAGGATGCTTCGGAGACTTCATCTAGCCAAGGCGGGCTGACTTCTGCAGGACCAGTTGCCGTTCCTCAGCTGCCCAGGTTGCAGGAGAAAGTGTGCAACTCCATGTTTTTCTGTTGAAGGCTTTACTCGCCCTTCCTTCCTCCGGGCACACCTTCCAGGAAAGGCGGCTTTTTTCACCAGTACAGGTTTTTTGCTTGATTGACCTCTGGGTCACGAAGACTCCTTTCATGTTTTGTGGTGGCTGAGCTCTGGCCTTATCCATCTGGATATTTTCCGTGACTTGGCGAGACACGGCGGTTTCTTTCTGTATATATTATGCTTAGGTACTTCGGATGTGGTCCTCCACTAGGGAAAAGCAGCCCTGAAACTATATATGGCTGTACAGACTGCCATGAACATGAACGCTTGGTTTTGTTATTTATCTAACTTGTTTCTATCACCTAGTTCGGCACTTGAAGATTCAGCGTTGTAAATAGACCGTCGTCTGTTTGGGAACACTTGCCATTGAGCATGACTTGGATAACAAAAAAATGGAGTCTAGGAATATTTATCCCGACCATGGAGATCGAGAAAGTTAGGATTCATTTATATACGTTTAGATTTCTCCGTCCTCGGAGGATGTCCAGAATTGTTATTTCCCTTGAGAGGTGACGATCATTTGTTTTTCATTTTCCAGAAAATTAGGCTACTCATCTAAGAAACATTAAGTTGCACTTTTGGAACTCTAGAAAGAAGCCGTAGATCCAATTTATGGGGGTCCTTTCTTGAAAGGTGAAACGGGGGAAACGAATCGAAATCATCACATCCTGAGATAAATTGTAAGGTTGCACGATAGCTTCGAGCACGACGCATTTTCAGTACGAGGTGGCATCATTTTTTATAAAAATATAAAGTCCCGCTGGTCTATGCTACGTAACTTGTCCTTTAGACCTTTTTTAAGGAGGTTATGTTAGTAATATGTGCACTTCCATTGTGGGTAATGTATTTGGACTCAAAAGCCCTGAGGATCTGCAAATCCCTCCTTCCTGTATGAAAAGTTTCCAACTTTTCAAGGCCCGCCTCCTGACATCCAAGTAGAGAGAAATTGAACAAGTATGGACGTCCAGGATGTACAATTAAACCTAAATTGGGGTTATTCACTTAGAACTACGGTAGAGCAGTTTATGAATATCTTCAGACTTGATTTTACGAAACATGATGAGAACGTGAACTCAAACATTTATGCATTTAGAGAAACCGTTTCTTCTTATTTTGAGCCGAAGCAATTTTCAAATCACCGAAACAGGTGAAATCAAAGGACAACTTGAGTGTTACTGCAGGTACACGCAAAGAAATGATCAAAAGGCATGGAATGCAGGGTGACCGTTTGCTCTACCTCCCCACAAATTGAGAATCAACCAACGTCCAAAGCAAGCGGAGGACGCGCCGCTTTGGGAATGCAGCTTAATCTGACAATCCTGCAATAGCCCAACCTCAAGATCGCGGATCACATTGCGTAAAGAATCATAAAAAGGTGGCTGCCAAATACACCAGCATCGCAATCTCTTATTGTTCCATTCCGGACGAGATTTAAAACTGCAACCTTATTTTTCTTCTCTTTTTTCCTGTTCTTTTTTCATTTTTTTTGGTTCGGTTTTCGGTTTTTCCCCCTCTATATACAAATTACAACCGAGAGGATACGCACAAAGGGCACCTCTCTAAGCCTGTGGACAAGAATAAAGACACGACGTAAGAGCTGAAAGAACTGTCCAAGGGGAAAAAAAAGAGAAAAAGCCTCGGTGACCGTAAGAACACCAAAAGAACACAGGAACCACTTCTTTGCACCCAAAGCCAAAAACAGGAGCTTTCCATTATCTCAAACTCCTCAGTCAAATCGTTAGCGTGCTCTTTCAAAATTGGACGTTGCCATGCCGGAACACGAGCAAACTGCTCCCTAATGGCCCTCTTCCTTCACGGTGGTGTTAGCTCTCTCTTTGGCGCGGAAATCGTCCAAGGTGCGGTATTCCTCTAAGAGCAACCTCTCCAAGTCTGGTTGCTTCTTGATTGGATCTTTCTGGTGGCGATAATGGTGAAATGCCCTATCACACCAAAGTTACTTCTACATATAATTCAGGAAGAAAAGACTTCTACACCTACTAATAATGCAACGTACAAAACACAAACCTGCTGAATTCTGAAGCAAGAAGCCTCATCAAGGCATATATCCGTGTATTAATGAAAGATAAAATTAGTAACTATAGTCTATAACTAGATTTGCACACCAAACCAATATCATTATAGCAAGGCAAAGGGGGAGACTGAAGAATACCACAGTTTGTGCTTCCAAAACAATCAGAAAGCATGTGAATTTCTCATGTTCAGATGAGGTTAATCTCGCAACAAATTTCCAACTTATGATATCATAAGAAAACAGACGGAGGAAAATGGCCTTGCATTAAAAAATAGAGGGGATAAAGGACTCCAGACTCAGGTTTTGTCCAAAGCAGCTCTACAAATAGCCACTCCACAATTGATCAATTAGAACTTTAGTAATCAAAGGCAGATTATCTGGGCATTTTCCATCTCAACTTCATGGCCAAGGCTAATGTCTCCTTACAACAGGAAAGGTGCTGAGAATGTTCTAAAATAGAGTCTATGACACTGGGAGCGCACTCTATACTCGCTTGAAGAACTTGGAAATCGTTTTTACCATATTCAAAGCTCTTACTCCTCTTGGTGTTATTTGTCCAACGTTAAAGATCAGAAAGATCATTTGTTTTGCCCTTGATGATAAATAGTTAAACTCCTTCAAAAGGCTAGCTCAAGCTATTCCATAACATCCTTGCATATTAGAAGTTGACAGATCGCAGCTTCCGGCGTAAAAAGTATCACATCTCATCGAGAAATTTCAACAGGTCAGTTTAACTTAGATAAGTCTAAAGCATATCAACAGAGAATCCAAGGGATTGTGATTCCCACATCTTCTAAAAGGGAGCAAAGCCACTTTTGAAAAATTGGTGAAGGAGAGTGAAGAAAGTGGAATTGTGAACACGGTGGCCAAAGAAAAGAAACAAACAGCTGTAACTTGATATGAATATTTTGGAGTTCATCAAGTAAGTAACATAGAGGAAGAACACCTGTTTGCTTATGAAAATTCTCGACGATGCTGATACACAACAGAAGGCAAGAACGCAGAGAGGGAAGCTTCTAACTTGCTTCAACTAAGAAGAAAAAAATGCCTCTTTATAAACCAATTTATGGTGCAATAACTAAGCTAAACATTAGATTGCTTTATTGGTCAATGCAGAAATTGCACAATGTGCCAGATAAAATGGCACAAAGAAAGTTCAATCAATCTGAGTAAAAGTTCAAGACTGTTTTGGGGGGGGAGAGTTACCAGTATTTCTCAAGGCCATAGAGGTTGCCTTTATGGTAGAAGTCGAGGGTGAGCTTTTCAAAATCCTTATACAGATCCTCTCTGAATTCCTTCTCCAAGCCATAACTACAATGGACAAAGTTTCATAAGACAAGATCAATGTACAACGTGATTTTCAGTGGCCTACAAAGTATAGGCAAGACAGATGCTACAAGGATGTGCTAAATGCCATAGTGCAGTCTCCAGTACACCAATCAGCTGGCTAGGCCCACTGGACATTAAATTTTATCAACTCAATAAAGTTTAAGCTAAGTGATTATAAAATTAGAAAAGGCAGCTACTGTAGATTTCTGGTGTAAGTGAATCGATGCTACCGTCAGTGAGTGTCTAATCAATTCAAAAGACAAGATGAAGCAAAATATAAACAAGTCAATTAAAGAATAGAACAAAAGGATATCTGGCTGTAATACCTATAGAACCTGAAAAGGCACTCTAGTCCATAATTGTAGTTAGCCGCAGCATCTTCAAGTGCAAGTTTGTGGAACTCTTCATACATAGGAGGAACAAACACGTCTCTAAGAAAGTACGACCAAAACCGGTAGAGTGTGTTCATTTCCTGCACACAAAAGTCAATTGTCTCAAGGAAGAGTGGTTGAAAAGGCCGCAGATACCAAAACCAAAATAAATCAACTGCGCGAGCTGACAATAAGGAAGCCAATTGATTCATGCTTAGAGAAATTAAGCTCATGCAGACTGGCCATCACACTGCAGCAAAAGGGTTCCGCAAGCAAAGCTCCTGGGAGCATGATAAAGCATCGGAATTGGGAAGCCATAAACATTGAGCTCCTAGGAAGCCGAAGGCATTCGCATAATAACAGATAGAAGGGAAAGCAGAAAATGCATGACCAGCTAGCCTTTTGTCTCATATTCCTATATTGACCCAATATAATTGTGTGTTTCTTAATGAGTTCTCAGGAATCAGCAAGAAAACCATGGCTTCTTTACGAACTAACAGGGAAAAGACCTACAAAAGAAAGGGTCAAAGAGGAAAGTTTCCACCATTTGCATCTCAATGTTAAACAGGACTGGTGAAACATTCCAACAAAAACATGAAAGTAGGTATATCGTAGAAAGAAGTATGAGCCTTCACAATCCAGGTCTCAAACGACAATGACTTCTGCAATCAACATATATAGCTCATCTTCAACTCCTAAGAAACAAAGAGCAAAAAAGCAGATGGAAACACCTCACTGCAACCGATTCCTGACTTCTTTCTGTCATTCAAGCATCGTTTGCGATACTTCAGGTACCTTAAGGGTAGAGCAACCGTGTGAGAGTCAAACCTCAAATTAAACAAGCATATTTAACAAGGAGCCCTTACATTTGCTGTTTTACCTTAAGGGAAGAGCAACCGTGTGAGTCAAACCTCAAATTAAACAAGCATATTTAACAAGGAGCCCTTACATTTGTTGTTTAAAACCATTTTCCTCCAAAAGACGGTGACTTGGATGTTGAAATGGTGGAAATGACTTTGGCATCGAACCAACAGGAGGACTACAGCCAGAGATATTTCCATGAGGTGAATTACTCAATTTTGAAGACCTGGGCCTGTAAATGTCACGATTAGGTTTGTGTTACACTCACAAAAAACTAAACAACCAGCAAGACCACCTAAACCTGGAGTCAGATTGGCACAACATAAGGGAAAAAATTCCTTCTACAATATGTTGATAGGGAAAATTAGGAGAGACCACAAAGATAGTAGCAAAAATTTTAAACTAACCCATGATTTTCAGGAGGAGTAGACCCAAAGAAATAACCAAAGGAATTGCTTGGTGGACTCTCCGATATCACTCCTATAGTGCTTCGAGCGGTACCATGATTTCTAAAGTTGCTGGAAAAAAAACGCTGCTTAATGGATGTGCATTGCTTAGAGGAACTCTTATTTTGCTTTCTGCGGGGATTAGTAATGCCAGATTCAACAGGACTGCTGGACGCAGCAAAATATTCCCCTGGCTTGAAGTTTGATACTCCAGGGCCACATTTTCCAGATCCATTCTCCAAAGAGTTGTTCTTTCGACGATTGGATTGCTTTTTTTCCAGTTCCTGTCAGCAGTGAAAAAAACCATCATCCATGATGCAAACTTCAAGTTAGCGATGAAAGACTAAAATAAAGAAATTCTCTCCAACCTGCTCATAGAAGTAAAGACCCTCATCAATTGCAGAAGCAAGCTCACTAGAGATTGACTCTGATTCATTGCCTCCAGTTTCATAACATATCCTGCCATTCTGCATTGCACACAGAAAAGATTCAGCAACTTCCAAATCCGGAGCACTGGACAAAGTTCTAGAGTGAATCATCATCAGACGGTGAAAAAACAGAGAGAAACAAAAAATTTCCTTTTGAAAGACAGTTGTTTCTAGTGAAGTCGATGAACATTTCTCCCTACGAGGAAAAAGAGACAATGAAGAAAAAGGTGAGCTTCTGTTTGTCTTTGGATACTTACTGCTTCCTATCAAGACTATATATCTCGAAAAGTTACACGCCAGACAAAATGGGTGATGCTTTCAAGCACCAAACTGTCTAATGATTATCCCTGTTATCAACTGAGACCATAAGAGAGATAGAGCGTATGGACATGGAATAAAAACGACAGCTATACTTTTTATTATCCAAAAATAAAAATAACATGTAGTTTAGATACAGATAGAGACTCCATAAATAAATACAAGCTAATCTCTCTCAAAATTTTCTGGATCAGACCTCAGCCAGGTGCTTAAAGAAAAAAATGAAAGATGATCAAAGCAGCTTCCCAACCATAAGCTAACAAAAGAGTGGGATGCTAAAGGTCAATGAAATGGTTTCTTTACAAAATTATGCACTTCTTGCACAAGCATGACAAAATCATGTTCAGTAGACAACATCTGTTTGTAAACTTAAAGCACGTTTAAGCATGCAAAATCAATAGCAAAGGCAATTAAGAGCATTTTAAGTCTAGAACTCCATATTTCCAGACAAAGCATGTTTTTAGTACTACCAGAAAATAACAAAATTGTCCAAAACCACAAGAAACATAGAGAAGTGACTGACGACACCTCAACTCACAGATTGAACAGCAATGCATGTGTTCTTCACTTAAACATTTCTTTTTGCTGAAAAAATAGCAATACCTGTGTTACTATCACTAGTCTCTGAACATCATGATCATAGCCCATGTCATCATCTTCATCATCAACTCTACCAAAACATAAGCCCAAACGAGACACAAAGAGAGAGAGAGAGAGTTAAAACGAGAATCCATTACCCAAAAACATGGTGACATTTGAACATCTGGTCCAAAAATGCCTAACAAAAGGTCTTACATTATATTTATCTGACAAAAGTCTTGCAGTCAGAAATATAAGATCGGACAAAGATGAATTATCAGTAGTCAGCTGATTTAAAGAAACATTATGATGATACGGTTAACAAGTACTGAAACCAACATGGTCATTTCTTGTTTAGCATAGAAATTAGTTTGAAAATTATGATATTTAGATGGTGATAAGACATTGAAAGTTAACCATGCTCAACTACTAGAGGATTGATTTTAGAAAAAAGGAAGAAGAAAAAACAGAAACTTTTATCTCTGTTCTTGAGCAGCAGATCCATAAGTGAGAATTTCATATAAAAATGCCGAAGAAAACATGTAACAAGCTTATTCCCGCAATCTCCATTTTCTATAAACCAAATGAAGTTTCTAAAGTCCCCAATAAGTTTCCTGAGTCCCCCCCAAAAAAAAAAAAAAAAGTGAAAGCTAAGAGCATAAAGATAAGAGGGAGAGAAATAAAATCATCGACTAGCAAAACATCATCGAAAGGTACTAGCTAGCTACATTTCAAGGTTCCAACTTTCCCTTTATAATTCCTTGTCACTTGTAACTATGGATGTATTACTCACTGCATGACGATATATTACATAGTCCTCTCCCAGGTCAAAAGAGAATCATCATATTTAATAAGACTGTAGAAAAACTGTTTTAAGTCCTCAAGGCTATTGGACCATGTAATCACTAGAAATAATCAGCACCCCTTGGCGCTGCATCTTATATTATCCATTTTAAAAGTGCTTAGATTGACCTAATTTTTCTAAAAACTGATGTCAGTTAGAATTAGTTCCTCTTTCACATCTTTCGAAAAAATAAACATCTCCCCAGATATTTGTGTCCTCATAATTAATGCATCAGTGCTCTTTTCCATGGATACGTATCACATAATATATTAATGCTTGAGATCCTTTTTAGTTCCATTAGTAACATTTGCAAAAGCGGAATTTATATGCTGACATCCCTGATGCCTAAAAACAATTCAGAAGACTGCCAACAATCCCAGCTGCCGAAAACACACTTCTTGGGAAAATACTATTTTTGAACTGCATATGAAAGAAGCAAGAAGGATAAAGCATGAGGCACCTTCTAATTAGAGAAAGATCGTCTCTTTTCACAGTACTTTGCTCTAGCTCCAGCTCTTCATCAAGCATAAATGTGCTAGAGAAGTCATCAGACAAGTCAGAAACATTAATGTTTCTAGACGTAACTGATAGCGCTTGGTTTCTCTGTTTCCTATAATTGCCCAATGTTGTTGATTCTGTCTCTTGTACATCGTCAGGAAAAGGAGAAGTAGTGCCAGTAGCATGGTTTACACACTTGATGGCTGATTGAGAAGTTTTCCCATTCAAAGTACACTCTGCATCACATGATGGATGTGTGGCACAGCTTCCCTGTAGGAGACTCTCTGCTTTATCTTCAGTTGCTTTGCTATCCTCAAAAGAATCAACACCAAGTTGACTTTTAGGAGTCTCAGCTTTTGAAGTAGATTCATTCTTGTGAGTCCACTTTGACCACTCGTCCCGCTTTCTTATATAGTCACCCTGCATGTTCAATAATGCAAATTGGCCCATAAACACTGAAAAATTGAAAGGGCATTAAGCTTGGATGACATGTCTTTCAGAACGACTGAAGAAGAATGATCAAATCATGCATAACTGTCGGAAAGCCATTTTGTAAGCATTTTAAGTTTTTCATCATAGTCCAACCAAAGGAAAGAGTAATCTAGCAAAAGAAACATTTCACAATCCTGTCAGCACACATTTTTCATCAACTATTGAACACCAAAATCATACCTTTACTTCAATAGTGCTTGAACTTTGCAAAGCATAGAGGATGAATAGTATGTCGGTGCACATATTCTGTACCTGCAACCACACATCAAACAAAGAATAGCCTTTTGACTATTAAAGGTGTTTCATCTAACAATATTAAGCGAAAACTAATGTGAATTATTTTGTAACATGAACTTGACTGATGCACATTGCACATGCATCGAATACAGCACTAATGTACCTTCCAAGCAAAATAAAATAGCATATTGCATCGACACATACCCTTCTGAAGTTAGCAATTTCAGATATTGAAACCCATCCTTGTTCATCCATTAACTCAATTAGATAATTGTCCTTCTGCAAATTCTCATCACTGCAACAAGAAAAAGTCAACAATTACACTAGCAGAAACATGTTCTGCAAGCAAGCAAACAATCATGCAACTGCAATGACCATAAGATATTTTTAACAGCACTTTCTGGATCATGTCTGTCATGTCTTGCACAGCACACGGAGCACACCCTCAAGTAAATTACTAAGGCAAACACACAAAATAGAAATGTCAAAGGAGCATTAAGAAAATGAGAGCAAATTCCATGCGTTGCTGATTAAACATCAATGATTTCTGCGTACACATACTCTGTCATTTGATAAACATTTTAGTTTATTGGAGAGCACTACCAGCAGCATGCACACTGTTAATGTTTGTGCACCTGATGGTAATGGGATGGATAATGCTCAGATTCTTTTTCATTAGAGGAGGAAACCAAAGGTCCACAGACAGTGGTTTAATTTGCAGAAGTAATAAAGGAGCAATACCTGAAGTAATACTCAATTTGTTTAATAATGTTCGACTTCAATGCCAGTGTTTCTGGGGGTAGGGTGCTAGCCCCTGGATTCCCAGGATGTGAAACAAATTGTGGAGGATACGGTCCTCGAGGAGCAAAAGGAACATAGCATATGGATGCAGGACCTGTGACAGAGACAAACAATTTAATTCAGAGGTAATAAAACACCTGGCAAAAACATAATATCAAAATGACCAAGCAATCTAAGGAACCGAATGAACAATATTAAGGCAGATAACAAATAGCAAGGAGATACAAAGGAAATTCCTCACTTCCCTCCCTTCTCCCATTTCTGAGGTTTCTTTAAACTTTTCAGTAACAACGGCTGACAGTATTCTACCTAAATAGTAAACACAGGCAATAAACAAGAGAATACTAAAGTTTTTAGCCATAGAATTTCTCAATTCTAACACAAGGTACTTATTTGATCTAATAAGTACATTTGATCTAATAGAATTATTTTGCTGTATCCATACTGATACCAATTCAACCCATTACCTAGTAGGATTTTTCTTACCTTCAACTCTCATATCCTGCAGTAAATATCATCCAGCATTATTTAGAAGTCCAACCATATAAATCTTTATGATAATTTCAACTTTTCTATGGACCTCACCAAGTATGAGCACACTTGCACTGATAAGAAGCCCTTGTCAGAGAAGAAGCCTCGGCTAATGGCATGAAGAAGAGGACATTTTGGCTAACCCAGCCATAAGCTAATGCAGATATGTTGAACCTAGAGGATAAAATTTACATCACATTACACTTTGAATTTTTTTATGATACGCATGCTTTTCTTTTTTCTGGTGAAATAACTAATGACAACTAAAAGTCCGTTACATAAGGGAGAAAGGGTGATAAAACAAAAAACTACACCTAGAAAAGTACCGGTTTTCTGGTGTAAATATATATATTTTCTCTCCATGATTTTTAGAACTTTTTAAGTAGGTCACATAATGTGAGAGAGGGGATGGTGATACTTGAACCATGTCTAGTATTTGGAAAGGATGGAATCTGGCGAACCAACCCTTGGTCTCTGATGACCTATGTTTCCATAACGAGTGACATAATCATCAAAGTGAAACATGTGCTTTAATCTGGTGGCATATAAGGTTAAAAAATAATAACAAAGCAACAGATCAAGTACATGAATTTGCTTTTACATTAAGAAAAGAAGAAGAAAGAGGGCAAGAGTTAGTTTCAACTTTCCAAGAAACTTAATATACATCACTTGTTTGAACAAAATAATGGTTGGAGCTCGCTCTTCTTCTAGATGGTTCTGGATTATACATCTTGTATACTTTGATAATGCACCTATTCATATCCACTGAATTTTTCATGACTCCATTAAGAAAATCCAGATCAGAAATACAGGGTAAAAACCAGGTCTTGAAAGGTTTTTACTATTCCAAGCACCTCAAAGAAACAAGAAAAGATCCAGCAACCTATCCCCTCAAGGAATTCCAATCATGGCTTTGGATGCTATCTCAATTTTAGCGATATTTCAATTAGATGTATCATTCATAAACTCCTTTTCTTCCATCACTACAGCAGCTGATTACCTCTCACAACATGGTGCTCCAGGTGCCAGGTCACTGGCCAGTCAAAAAGTCAAAGATAAACTATATGAACAGATTCAAGAACATCTATTGCCACCATGAAAAGGAACCAGGCCCAAATTCATACCTTTCCCAATGAAATAACTGGAGTATTGCATATAGACCATGCACCTTGACAAATAATTAAGACAGAAAAGCGAATAAAGGCCAAATATCCCTTTTGGGTTCATTCTCTCAATGCTGAATAGATCATCTGATAATCCTTTGCCTTACTAGAGGACGGACTGAAGGATTAAATAACCTATACAGCGAGCGTCTAGAATGACTTTTACTTTTCACATTTTGCTTCTTCTTTTTTTTTTTTTTTTTTTCAAATCCTGTACTTACGCACTTTGACCTTTTATTTAATCCCAGAACTTGAAACTTCCGCACCTTTTAAATCTATACATGTAAATTCAGATATAATCTATTCATACATTTTTCAATTTGAATAATATCATAACTTTTGGTAGGAAGACAACACAACTTATTTTTATTTCTATGAATAAAAACAAACACACCAGTTAAAGCTGAGAAGCCATGGATGTATTATTACCAGGGAAACCTGGACCAACCATGAATCCAGGAGCTGGACCATAGAATGAACCCCTAAAATACGTTCTTGGTCCAACAACCTGTTGCATTGGAATGGTGTCTCCGGGGCCAAATGCTCGATGATTCCACGGTTGGGAAGGACCACCAGACTGCTGCATATTAGGTCTTCTATTTGCAAAATTCACAGCAGAAGCATTAGGATCTCCTTGTGGTAAAGGTTGACTTCTACTGGGATTAACACCACTAGCACCCGGAATAAAAGGCTGTCCAGGTGTTTCACCTCCTGACTTCACCAAAGGAGTCTCAACGCTTGGAAAAGGTCCAGGACATGGATGGCAAACATATCCGGGGATGCCCATTTGGGGGGCAGGAATCAAAGCATGAAACATGGGGTGAGGAGGAAATTGACCATATGGTAATTGTACAGGGAAAGGAGGGCCGCCATTTGGGTTGCGCTTGGAACCTGATTTTTGATGACGTGTTGATGAATGCTTCTGTGAGTTAAAGTTTCCAGACCCTTGAGACTTAAGCTGCATGAATGGTGAATGTAAAAGGAACAGAAAATGCAGCAGGTTATGAAATGAAGCTCCACCAAAGCAAAGGAAAAGGCAACACTTAGCAATCACGCACAACAACAAAGTACAAATTCTTTGAAGTACATTCCAGCATCAAAATTAATGCATCCACCGATTTTCCTGCATATACCGGATGCATATACCAGATGCATGTACTTCTTTATAATAACAGTTTCAAAAGCTTTAGACTTCTCAAGCAAAATTAGTGATAAAACATTCACATTTTAGCATCAGATCAAATTCAAATGTGCAAACACAAAAGGAGAGAAACAACAGAAGAAATATTCTCAATGCAAAACCAACAACAGGTCGTACTGTCACTGCTTTAAGTGTCAAAAAAGAAGTCATCGATCATGCATAGTTCAAAGTAGAGAAGTAAGTACTACTGAAACCACAGAGAACTAGCAATTTATCACAAGGGTTAACAACAATCTGCAAACGGAAAGAAATTAACACCTTATTTGTCGATCATTTCATTTCAGCAATCTTGATAAAATGATACCCATAAAACAAGTTATTTTTCTCAAACTTATTCCAAATAAGACAGTGTACGATCCATGCATTTAAATGGCATGGTATATATGAGTTTATCTGTTCATTACCACTTTACACTTGTCTAAATCTTGCCTATATCCACTTTGTTATGTGCCAGATAATAAAGACGACCAGTTGCAATACTTTTGACTCATCCCATCCAAAGTTTCTTCACCTATTGAGGTTACTAAAATACTTGATCTCAACTTGATATTATGTTAGGCGCCTCAGCATGTCGCAAGAAAGAAGGCAAACGGAAACTCCTAAAATTGGAAAATTGAAGGCTATATGAGAACGAAAATAGGTAGCACATAAAGATAAAGTCTGGAACATCTCATCAAATTCCATCATCGAGAACATCTTTCAAGCCATCCCTCGTTAAGAACATAAGTTGGAGTGTGGTTTCGCGTTTTTAAGGCTAAACTGCTCCTAAAAGGGCTTCACTTGCCAGATACGTTACAGACGCGTGTGCAAATCAAGAGCGAATATGCCTCAGAATACAAATTCCAAATGCAGCGAGCAACTCAAAAAACGCCACGTCAAAATGATACCGCTATTAATACCGATCATCGCAGGTTGAAACCGAAACGCCGGTCAAGTACAGCCCAGCGAGCTTAATCTATAGCGATCGGACAGAAGCCAAACCTGAACGGCTGGCGGGGGCGCTCCTCTGTCGGAAGCAACAGGAGCCGGAGGCTTTGCCGGGGACTCCGCGCTCTTCGTCCGCGGCGGCGGAGCATCCCCGAGGGCAGGCCAGGACTCCGCGCCCATCACCGGAGCATCCGCGGCGCCCCCGTCGGCCGCCGCAGCCGCAGTCGCAGCCGCAGCCGCAGCCGGCGCCGCCGCCGGGGTCTTCCACGGCGACTTCGGCGCGGCGAGCTCCCTCTGCTCGTCGACGCTCTCGTTCTCGGCCGTCACCATCGCCCCCGATCTCGCGAGCGCCCTTCAAATCACCCGAATCAAAAACCGATAAATGCAAGGATCAGCGCCGCCCTATCAGCAGCGAGCGAGCGAGCGAGAGAGCGAGCAAAGCGGTGGGAGGGCTCCTCCTTCACGAGTCTCTATAAACGAATCCGCCGACGACGCCGATCATATCCAGCTTCGGCCGACGATCACCAGCGCACGAGAGGACCGAGCCGCGCGAGGCTTGTAGCTTGAAGCAGCCACAGAGATCCTAGAGAGAGAGAGAGAGAGAGAGAGAGGGAGTGCGTGCGTGTAACGGAGACTAGGGTTGAAGACGGTGAGAGAGAGACAGAGAGTAGAGAGAGAGAGAGTGCGAGGGTTTTTGGGACAAGATCGACAGCAGCGAACAGGACAGGAGTGTGGAAACTACTGTGGGAATGGAGGATTCAAGCCACCAGTTTCGCTCTACTCTCGTGGGGTTTTTGTGCGTTTGCTGCCGCTGCTCATTTTCGCTGTCTCCAGATGTAGGGGCGTGGGGGCCCTGTGGGGGACTGGTAGGGAATGAGGAGGCTGGAGAGGGTTTAATCGGAGTGGAAGTAGCCAAAACTCGGTGTGCTCCTGAGAAAATTGGAATGCGAGCTTTTCATTGGCCAGCGGTCGATGCATAAACCCTAGGACGAGCGACAGTTGGGCTTTAATAGATGGGCCCAGTGGACCAAAGGCCCAAATTGCTCGGAGAACTACGCAATTTTGGAGTAGGAAAAAGTATTATGCGCGTCCGATGCACGTGTGCTGTCGGATGAGGTGGGCCTCCCGTGGAATAACTCGGAAGCATCCGTCGTGGGCGATACTTGCACTTGGAATTCAGATGTCAGAAAAACTACAGTGTCATATCGCGAGCATAGTCTTTTTCGCACGACAAAATTGTCGGTTTCATTGCATTTTGAGATCTTTGTTGGCGAGCCCTTCTCTTTAGGTCTGTGAAGGTGACCGATGGGTAAACTTGGAGTCGGGTCGCCCTCGGATTGGGCCAAAATAAAAGCCCAAAGCTGCCGAACATGCCTTTAGACACTTGTGGATTTCGACCGGTCTGGGGTGGACCCTCTATTGGCTTCTAGTTTCTCCCCCCCTTAATAATGCGAAAATATGATTGAAAAATTTAACATTTTGACAAGGCGGTGCACCATTCTTCATCATTATTTTTTTCCCCTTGTTTCTAGTTATTGATATGAGAAGTCGAACTGATGGCACTCCGTCATTGCTTCTATCGGTGGAGGAGTAAATTGGATATTCAAATATCCGAAAATCTCAAATTTCGTGGATTAGGTAGTTTGTGCATCGAGTGTACCTCGTAACAACATTATGGGGAGAAACGGGCCCTATCGAAAATGGAAGTTATAAAAATATTCAAAGCAAAGAGAAGGACAGGACGATGAACCTACTATGGCCAGGTTGCCTTGGGCTAAGCCCAGAACTATGACACGTGACAGGCCCAAAACGACGCACGATTCGGCCCACGATTCAAGCATCATCGCGTCAGCTCTGCTTTACGCCCGGCTTCTTCTTCCCTCGCTCCTCACGGTTCGCCTCTGCTCTCGCCGTCCGGAAAGCACACGAACTCACAGGCCGTAGTCTCCGCGGCGGAAGCAAAACCCTAGGACTCGTTGAGCTGGTCCGTGAATGGCGAAGAAGAGGAAAGCCGTAGAACCGAAGCCCCAGCCGCCTCCTCCGAAGGAGGAATCCGAAGAAGAAGAAGAAGAAGAAGACGAGGACGAAGATGAAGACGAAGAAGACGACGGAGAAGAGGGCGAGTCGTCCTCCGAAGAGCAAGGAGACGAAGATGAGTCGGAATCGGAATCCTCCGAGGACGAAGACGAGGCGTCGAAGAGCGAGACGATTAAGCAGCTCCTCGAGCCATTCACCAAAGACCAGCTCATCGCCATCCTCAAGGAAGCCTCCGCCAACGACCCTTCGCTGCTGTCCGAGCTCATCAAATCGACTGAATCGGACCCCGTCCACCGCAAAATCTTCGTCCATGGCCTCGGCTGGGACACCACGGACGAGGCCTTGACCTCCGCGTTCAAGCCGTTCGGCCCGATCGAGGAGTGCAAGGCCGTCACCGATAAGGCCACCGGCCGGTGCAAGGGGTACGGGTTCGTCCTCTTCAAGACGCGCGCCGCGACGCGAAAGGCACTCAAGGAGCCGCAGAAGAGGATCGGCAACCGCACGGCCTCGTGCCAGCTCGCGGCCGCCGGTCCCCCGTCGGCGGCCCCAGTCTCGTCGGACGCGAGCTCGCGGAAGATGTACATTGCGAACGTCGCGCCGCTGGTCAGCCCGGAGAAGCTGCGGGCCTTCTTCGCAAAGTTCGGGGAGATTGAGGATGGGCCTTCGGGTATGGATAGGGTGACGGGCAAGTTTAGGGGATTTGCTGTAATCGTGTACAAGACCCTAGAAGGTATTAATAAGGCGTTGCAAGAGCCTGTCAAGAATTTTGAAGGCACGAAATTAGAGTGCTCTCTATTCGTGGAAGGGCGAAATTCCAAAACCGTCAAGAAGGGTGCGCCGGCTGCAGTAGCCGCGGGGGGCAGTGCAGTGGGTGGTGCGGGTGCTTCAGCTGGTCCAAACAATGTAGGGTTTCAGAATTTTCCGGTTGGATTGAATCAGGGATTAGTTGGTCAGAATTACCACCCTGCAGCGGTTCTTTTGGGGCAGAATGCCGGTTTGGGTTTATTGAATCCTTTGTTGGGATTTGGCGGGGCTTCCTTAAACCAGATGGTCATGAACCCATCATTCCCCGGTGCGATTTCGGCGCCCTTGAGCAGAAACACGGGCACTTCAATGGGATTGAATCCTGGTTTTGGCGTGCAACAGGATATTAATAGCATGAGCCCGAGTATGATCAATGCATATAATAATCAGGCTGCTTTGCAAGGGTTGGGTGCTTATCAAAACTCCCAGTTGGGTCAGACCCAAGCTTTGGGGGTATCATCAGTAGGGAGAGGACAACCCGGTGCCGGATCTGGTGGGCCGAATCTAGGGCGCTAGGTAGGTTATTAATTTCGTAATTTGGTTTTGAAGTTGTTTTATTGGCATTCTTTGCCTGTGATTTGCTTTGCTTTGTAGTCTTTGTTCCTAATATGCGTAGAAGCTGTGCCTATTTGTCATTTGTTTGTCATGTATGCTTGAGAAGTTGAGATATATATCAACCATTTGTCCTTGTGGACACCCAGTGCTGAGTGTTCAAGAAATTAGAATACGGTTAGACTTGACTTGGGAAGCATATCTAACCTATAGTGTCAATTCGTATTTTAGAATTGGCAGTCAAATGCAAACAGTAGTGTATCGTGATTCATTATGAAGTCTGAGAGCATTGCACAAGTAGCCACGCAATGTCGTGGCTACTTATACTAATTTCGCAGACCTTTCAGAATGTGCTATCAAATGATTATTCTTACAAATGAAAAGCTGATGTAACACATTCTTTATGCATCACACAGCATGTCACTCTGGCGTTTCATCAAATTTTTGATGGGTGGTTAATGGATCATGAGTCCAAGTTATGTAAGAATAACCTGGTCGAAAATTTTGAAAGTAGAGTGACCTTTTCAAAGTAATCATCAAAGGATTGCAAAGCATGTGACTTTAACCCTCTGATCGGTCCTTGTTGAAAAAAGCCTGTATGCCACAATTCTCTATAAGAGTTTCTGGCTGTTCGGCTAAGTCATGAAATGAGGGTTGAGATTGTGAATGTGGTTTGAGATGCAGTAATTGGAGAAAATTCATCGTGTTGTCCATGGATGTCATATTCCCATAAGAAATCTTTCCTTAAGAAAGACTTCTTTTACTATTAGCGGGTTGTAGATTTTGAGTCTTTCTTTTTCTGTCTGTATAAGAAGCTTTGCCATTAGAGAGATCAGTCACCAATTCTCAAAGTGGCAGATATGCTAATGAGATGGAAGTATTAGAGTAACACTGTTGTCCTGTTTCCAAATGGCTTTCTATGGCAAAATGGCGTCGGAGACACCTTTCTATTTCCATTTTTTCGTTCGAGATGTGGCATTGGAGACTTTTAGCATTGTGAGTTGTGTAAGGGCTAGAAATGTTAAAGCATGATAGGTCCGGGCCCTTGTGCACTTGGCAAATATCTTGTTGGGAACTGTAATTGTATATAAAAGCCTAAATGCTGAAGTTATTAGAGAGTAGAAAGTTATATTGAGTTTACGGAGAACTTGAGGCTACCATAAGACTGTCGCCTTTGTCCTCATGTAAAGCCATTAAAGCCACAAGCAATATTCTCGAAGCCCGTATCAGAAATTTAAGTGGGATCGTCCTTCTGCATCAGGGGAGCAATCATGTTTATAATGCCCTTCCTGTTGATTACAAATCTAGGTTTTGCACAACATGAAACTTCTTTCATTGTTTGGGGGTGGTTATGAGTCTGCAGGTCTTAAAGACTAGGAAAGTCCATTAGGTGCTATGTAGGTTCTCTTAGCTCTAATGGTTAGAATGAATGGTGTCCGACATCTTTTGGACAATACCCTAGATTACATTTTCGCAATGTTTGTTGTAAATGAATCTGGATGCTATGGCACGTAATAAACGACCAGTAAGCAGCTTGTTCAAAGTTGGTTCTCCTTTTCTTGCTTTATTCGGGATTTTTGATAACCCTGTGGGTGGTACTTTCAGAATTCACTTAAACTCAACCGACTCTCCCTTTGTGACTGCAGTGGTTGAAAGGATTTTATCAGTCAATGGACCCTTCACAGCTGCAATGCTGTCTCAAAAGCCAACTGTGTAGTAATCGTCTCCAGATGTTCACAAAATCTTTCTGTACATTGTTGATTCGTGAGGATCACTTATTTGACTTGTTGGATTGGCAGTGTAGATTACCAACTGGTGGGCTGTTCATTGTGAGAGATGCTATCTGATTCTTTTTAGTTCTCATCGGGGGCTTCCTCTATCTTCCTCCCTCTCTGCCAAGTTGGGACGACTGTGCCATGTCGCGCCCAATTCAATGGGGCCCAATTTTTCGAACCCTTGGAAAGCTTGGCTGGATTGAGTTCTCGGCTTTGGCAGAGCAGTTTCACCGCGATGAAGCGTCAAATTGAATCCTTATCTTGAAACAGTTTTAGTGACTGGTAACAAGGACCCGTGCTGTGCATTGGGAAATTGGGTTTGGTATTTCGCTTTAACATTCACGTATTAAAATCGTCTAATGTCTTTTGATGTGGCACGCGATTCACGCAATTTCACGAATATGGTAAGCCAATCGAGTCCATATGCATCCACATCGCCTAAGAAGGAACGGTCCGAATTGCCCCGTACCGTTTAAAAAATTTCTGGGAGTCGATTGTCATTCATCACGTCACACGTTGCGTAAATAAATGACTGAACGACGCGGCGTTCGCTAACTGACAAATTGGATCTCGCGTCTTATATTGCATGTCTGACGAATGGCGGGCGGAAAAAAATCAGCACGCGAAATAATGCAAAAGGAAGGAAAGATGGAGACGCGCGACGAAGACGAAGACCCGCCCGCGAATCGCCGAGGAGTCGGCATTGCCCAAGCTTGACGAAACAGAGACAGCGACATGACGAACGGTCGGTGGAAAGCTCCGTTCCTGAAGTCACTCTGACTTCGCTCTCAGCCATTGATGCTGAGCTCGTCTTCGTCTTCGTCTTGGTGTAGAGAGAGAGAGAGAGTTTTAGCGCGTCTCAGCTCTCGAATCGGGGCTCTGTCGATTCAGCCATGGCGGAGGGGCCCGAGTCCAGGGACGCCGCGCCTCTGTTGGAGAAGGCTTATCACGACAACTGTCCCGGCTGCAAGGTGGACCGCCTCAAGCGGGAGCGGAGAGGGATCCCTTACAGGGACCTCTCTTACATTTGGATCGTCTCTTTATGCACTGGTCAGCCCGTGTCTCACTCTGTCCTTCGCGTTCAGGAGCCTCGTCTTTCGAGCTTCTGCAGAGCCTGTGGAACTTGTCGTTTGGCAACTGATTGTTACGAACTGTCGTGGCCCGCGAAACGGTTGCGTATGCTCCCGATCCTGCGTTGAAGGGTTGTAACTTTAGTAGGGGGATGTTTGACGCAAATTTAGCTATCGAGTTAAGCTAGTTTGCGATATGGTGCGTGATGCTTTTTCGGTTTGAGTACTGCACAATGAAATGGAGTGCGTTCAGTTGTTCTGTCTCATGTATGCCCTCTGATGAATCTGAGCCTTAACATACACGACTGGGATAAGAGGCGGCGGTGGCAAAACTAAGTTTTAAATTTTCTTATACCTCGTGCTTTAATCCTCTCTGTCACTGTGGTGTGGACAAGTCGGTTGTTTATGAGTAGTCGATCGATGGATTTGGGGTCGATTCAAACTGGAGCGAGTGTTCATGTTAGACGATGGACGATATAAGAAGTTTTGACGAGGCACTTTATTCTTTGACCAGTGTTTCAGTACTATTTTGTTTTCTTCACCTTTAACTTGTTGGTTCTAATGTTGTCACGTTCGATTCTTTTTCCCAAATTTATGTAAAAGCACCTATTTTTATTTAATTTCGAATTTATTATGTATAACTTTATGAATAGATGGTGGGGGGATCATACTTTCTTCTGCAGTATTAAATGATGTAATTGCGCTCTGATAATTCATCTTGCTGCTTTTTTTTCAGCTCTCCCGATCACGTCACTTTTTCCATTTGTGTACTTCATGGTACGCATCTCCATTTTTAATAAGAACTCACTTTAGTCATTGTGCGATGAAGTGCGCATCCTTTCCTCCTGCTGGTTTCTTAATTTGTATGCATGCACAAAAAGATAGATTAAGTTGTTGTCCCAGTCAGGCACTATCTTCATTTTAGGACTTTGTTACAATTCCTACCTTGAATTTTTCTGCACATTATTCTTGATCCCGCATTTGTCATTCTGTTGGTACCAAATGCTTTGTCGGAGGACCTTGGTTAGGGTTGTCTCTCACTTCAATTCGAATTTTGACCAAGGTAGATTAAACATGTCTCTGGAAGCTTCAATTTAAGCCCATATGGTCACTGTGATGGTAACTATAACATGTCGAATGAGTTACCTGTCGAGAGTGATCTGCCTCTTGCCATTTCAAGCTAGATCTCAAAGCTCCTCAGGAGCATAAATTTCTTAAATTCTGCCCTTGGACTTCCCATTCTATATCTTCCCAGGACTGTTAATCATGACTTCTACTGTCAGATCAGAGACTTCCATATCGCAAAGAGAGAGGAAGACATTGGTTTCTATGCAGGATTTGTAGGTAATGCTGAGAAATTAATTCCCTTTTTTTCTTTTTCTTTTTTCATTTTAAGGGATCTTGTTTCCAGAAAAAAGATAGGTCACATAACCTACCCTGTTCCCAGTGTGCAGTGAATCTTTAATTACATATTGATGAGGATCTTCTTCTAGGGTCTTCATTCATGGTGGGAAGAGCTCTGACCTCTGTTTTCTGGGGAGTAGTAGCAGATAGATATGGTCGAAAACCAGTTATTCTGATCGGCACATTCTCAGTGTTAGCCTTTTTCCTCTGGCAACTGCAATAGCAATGAAACTAGCTCATTCAAAAGCCTGTTAACATTCATTTGCCATCAGGGTTGTCCTCAATGCTCTCTTTGGCCTGAGCACCAGCTTCTGGATGGCCCTTTGTACACGATTTCTTCTGGGATGCTTCAACAGTGTACTCGGTACTATAAGGGTATGGTTTCTTTCTGTATGCTTAGCTTTTATTTGCATTATAAACACCATAGTGCAGGGGTTATATGGTTCCTTTTCCGCAAATGCTAATTTGCAGCTGGTCCTTTGGTTTGTTCTGATTTAGGCTTATGCAGTAGAGATTTGTAGAGAAGAACACCGTGGTCTCACTCTATCAGTTGTAAGAAGTTTCGCATCTGTTCTCCAGGTGATCATGACCCAAAAACAGCATCTGATGCAGTAGTAATTTATGCAAGTGCCTTTCTTTTCAGGTCAGTACATCAAGAGGCATAGGGCTCATCATAGGCCCTGCTATCGGAGGTTTCTTTGCACAGGTGTGGGCTTTGCTGCTGCTCAATTTCCCTTGTCATCATGCATGATGAGTTTACAAGCCCTATACTTTTTACCTGATATTCTTGAAATCATGAGAAAACACTGTTGTGAGATCGAATTACCTTTAACGTGTTTTGGGAAAAACACTTTGTTGGATAATTCTCAATCTACCCACTCAATATTTCTGAATGCGATGTTCAAGGAATACTTTACCAGTAAGATAGAGCTGGGAAGGTGGAGGTTGGTGACCTGTACTTTTTCCTTATTGCTAACTTCACATGCACATATGATTTTCTGTCAATCTCCTTTTTCCATTGGCTTGCATGGTAAAATTTTCATCCTCACGTGGTTTCTTTTCATAGAAGTAATTATAAAAAGGATTATTATTTAACAAACTGAGATTGATGAATCAGTGTCCTTCAATTGTGCCAGGGCTTGAGCTTCAATTTTATGGAAGGCATTTGTGAATTTTCTTAATCTCATTCTTATCCCTTTAGCTGTCTGGAAATCTTTTTGGACTTATTTCTTATAGTTTATCTTTGGGTGCATCAGCCTGCAGAAAAATATCCGGGTTTGTTCTCTCAAAGCTCTATCTTTGGAAGGTATATAACTATCATCTTGATTAGGATTCCATAGATAACCTTTCTATCCATCTTTACATGCTGGTAATATTACCTCTCAAGCATATATGCATCTTTGCAGATATCCCTACTTCTTGCCGTGCCTCCTAATATCAATTTATGCGGCAGGAGTATTTATTTCTTGCTGGTGGCTACCTGTAAGTTTCAAATGACATTCTAGTAATCTCATTCAATCAGGAAATGGCAGTTTTCGGCTTGTAAATCTGAATTTATCGATTCGATGTCATATTTCAAAAGTCCAGCATGTTTTTGTCCCTATGAAATTTGAGCGATAACGAGCAGCATATAAGATTTTATCCGATATGAAACCAAGAGGTTCATAGACTGGAGTAATAATGTAATTGTTGCACATATGCATATGCTCTATGTGCACTGTTACCTTTGCCCAAGTTCATAGAATAATTCCTTTTGCAACTCAAGGACATGATTTTTCTTTTATTGAATCATTGGGAGTCTGGACCAGCCCATCTGTTGATGTAGAGTCATCAATAACTTCATTTGTGAGAAAAGTTTTAAGTAGGGGAAATGAAGCTGATAATAACTATACTTGTTTAAAATGGCCATTATTCTTCACGATAGTACTGAATTTTGTTGTTTTGCCAGAATTACCATTCCACTTGTAAATATGTCTTGGTTATAACTTAGAGGTAATTGCTTTTGCAAAGTTGTCATAAAATATACATGAAAATGCAGGAAACACTGCACATGCATGAAAGAACAGATGGTAGGAGCTCATGTGATGAGGTGGAAGTTTCCTGTGATTCATCTGATGCTACAAAACATGACACCAAAGTTGAGGAACAGAAAACTTACGAAGAAAATCTCCTCAAGAATTGGCCTTTGATGTCCACAATCATTGTTTATTGTGTTTTTTCGCTTCAAGAAATTGCTTACTCAGAGGTGAATTCTATTCTTATCCATTATATATCTCTGATAGTGCTCATAGACATGGTGCGTAATACTATATCGATCCTCTTAAGTGATAGAATCTACTCAATTGTACGAATTGCAAGGTCAATGATCTACAACTTGGATTGACATCATAGGTATCTGAGGCTGATCCTTTTATCTGCCTAAGCTTATATAAGATCCACTATAAGTTCCTGATTCAGGGTCTAACTCATGTTTAGGGCATCTGCTTTCTGCTTATGCAGTTGTTTCATAGGTGTCTTTATTGCCTTAAGTTGGTGTATTTTGTTTGATGGTGAATCATTGTTTGAACTTCAAACATTTTGTGCATTTTCAGTCTCAAGAATTCTCTCATCGTATTTCATTCTTGTGGTCCATGACACTGTGCAAGATTGGGATCAGTTGCTTTTTTCAAGTTCTCAGTCTTGAGAAAAAATGACATGCTGTAAAATCAATTGCCCTTTCATTCATTCAGATATTCTCCCTGTGGGCTGTCAGTGAAAGAAAGTTTGGAGGGCTGAACTTTTCATCTCAAGATGTTGGTGAAGTTCTAGCTATTTCAGGTACATATTTTTGTAGATCTGCGCAAATCTGAATTTCCCACCAGGCTCATGTTATAAAAACTGCTTTGCCAGTATAACTACGTGTTTGGTCTATTTGCAACATGTGCTTGCCAACTTGGAATATCAGGAAAAGATTCTTATGCAATGACAAAGAAAAGCTTCTTATTCTTGAGTAACTGGGTTGCTTTGTCATCTGTGTCATTTTAATTTTTCTTCAAGTTGTTGCAGAAGTGGGAACAACTGGCCTGAAAAGAAAGCAAATTACTATTGGGTAGCAAGAGTGAAAGAGGATGGTGCATGTGTTTTTTGTTTCTTTTTCTTTTTTTTTTTTTTTTTTTTTTTTTTTTTTGGGGGGGGGTTGGACAGGATGTTGAAGAAAGAGGCAGCAACTGTACTATCATTAAAAAGTTTATTCTTTAAGTGTGGATTCTAATGTATCATCAAGTTCAGTACTCAATACTGTAAGCTTAGGTTGACTTGCATTTGCATCATCAGATTATATGGTTCGACAGTTTAACTAACCATTGGGAATGGCAATGTCATCAGGGTTTGGTCTTTTACTGTTTCAACTTCTTCTATATCCACGGGTCGAGAAAATTCTTGGGCCAATAATGATCACTCGACTATCAGCTGTAAAGTTTGAGCTTTCACCTAGATTCTTCACTTCATTTTTTTTTAATGTAGTTTTTGTGATAGAGTTGAAATTTAACGTTTTTGGTTACTTGTTTCCAGGGCATATCTATCCCATTGCTGTCAAGTTACCCTTATATAGCCATGCTTTCTGGATTGACACTTCACATAGCAATAAATTTTGCATCCATATTAAGGAATGCTCTTTCTGTGAGTATTTGCCACTCTTTCAAGTATAGGGGATAATCATTTCTGCCTCAAGTCTTGTCTCTTTTTGTCATTTTCTAGTTAGCCTTTGTTGTCAAGTTATGTAATCACAATTCATGTATTATCTGGTTACATAACAATATTTTTGAACTTAACTCAATGTCATAGTGATTTTTTTCCAGGGAAATCACAGAACGTTTACTTTATCAAAAGATGTACATATATGTATTATTCCTATATCACTTGATAATTTGAGCCATCATGATGAAGATGGATTGGAATAGCACTTACATTTTCACAATTAATATCCACTTCATTTTAATTGTTCTATCAGCCTGTCAGTGTCCTTAGCTTAGACTGAATCCAGAGGGTATTTTGCTAGCAGTTTGCAGACTAGAAATAATTTGGTACTGATAAGGCCTCCTTTGAGAAATTTCTTGCAATGGCATGTTCTCTCATGCTATTGCTCATGTCATCATTGTAATTGAATGAGTTTTTCTTAGTGGAAACCTTTCCATTGTATATCAAGCGATATGAATGTTATCAGACCTATGCAGGTATCTGTTGTCACAGGAATATTCATATTGCTCAACAATGCTGTGGTAAGTTTGCTGTCCACGTTTATAAATAATTTGAATAGGCATTCTGTTTCATTTTTTTTTTAGTGAGAGAACTACCTAGCTTAGCACGATTGTTGTGTTTAGGACATAATCTTTTCACCTACTGCTTTGCAGCCCCAGCACCAAAGAGGAGCTGCAAATGGTATTTCTATGACTGCAATGTCTATATCAAAGGCATTTGGCCCTGCATGTGGAGGTGCCCTGTAAGTCAAGTTAATGTAACTAAGATCTAGTTGATATCTGCTTGTTGTAAAAAGTTTGAATGGAGCTTGCAGTAGAGGCAGCAGCCAACTCACTGAAGGAGTAGTGCTAAGCAGCAGTCTGCCTCCTGTGTTTTTATCAGATTATTGAAGTGCACCAAGGGGACATCTACCCATTTACAAAATCATTCCAACAATATTGAGTCCATGAAGTCCAGGATAGCATTTACATAAGTCATGCTATTTGATACCAAAAATTGAAGTACAAAGCTAAGTGACTCTAAATTCCACAATTCAGCTCTCGGAGTGTCATAGTGTTTTCCCTCCGTATCAGCCAAAAAGTTGCCAGGGAGGTCAAAGAATCATTTTCTCCATTCCTTCTCATGCAGTGCCTCTGTATTCCTCGTCTCCCTTACTCTTTTTTTTTTTTTCCCGGTCGATCTCCATTACTTCAGTAATTAGGTATTGGCTGTAAATTTTTAGTCCTCAGAAATTTGTGCATATCCTCACATAGAGTACTCTGCGAAGATGACTTCTGCAGAGGGGTGAGTAGCAGGGACAGATTTGGACAGCCACATTTTTTTCTTCTTAGATCTTCTTAAACATGGGCATCTGACTCCTCCTTTAGGCTTGTCAATTGGTTTTGGTATGTCTCTATCCCAGCAAAATTGATCATCAGAGGCGGCAATAAGAAAGCAAATTGAAAATTGCCCTGTCAAAAATAAGACACCCCTTTAAAAGTGGCATTAATGTACCTTATTTTGCTAACATAGAATAAATCTAAATGTGGCACTTTGTTCAGTTAATTAATAGAAATATTTGGAGATATCTGATTAGGAGTCCTGCAAATGTAAGATTAATGCTGTAGTATTCAAAGCAATGGGCAGTGCTCAATGATTCTGGATAAAGAGTTGCTTGTGGTAGCGTCTGAACATGGACAACTGAGTCACAATTGGTCTGGGATCCAGCATCGAGCGTTTATAATTCTTGCACTGTCTCTACTCTTGGTGTCTAGCCAGAAAAAGGCCACTGTGTATCTGAGACTGGGATAGCTTTCCTTTTCAGGTACAAGTGTCCTAGTTCCGCCGTGCTCTCGTTATAAGGAGGTTCCATCAATCTCATTCATGTTATGATAATTAGATTTGTGGTGAATTTAGGATAATTCCTAATCTCATTTAGCCTTTCTTAAGCTTGCTTTCCTTTGATTTCATATCATCGCATCTGAATGAACCAGCTTGTCTAGTTAGAGTTGCACATAAGTGCTTGTACCGTAAGTTTACTTGGTCAATGCTAAAAATTCATGGATATTAAGGCAGTATATCTGGCGGTATGTGAATGTCACTGCTCCAGTAACTTCTTTTTCTTAATCTCTTCCGTACTCTGCAGGTTTTCTTGGGCCCAGAAGCGGCAAGTAGCGACCTTCCTGCCTGGTATACATTCTTGTTCACATTGTCTATGGTCTGTTTAAAACCAAGTTCTTTCAGCACATGTTTGAGCATGAGGCTCGGCGTAAACTCAGTATGCACCTTTACTATTGATGGATTGTGGATATTTATGTCCCCATATTTGAAAATTATCTAGTCGCACGACTTTACCTAGCACTGTAGCAATTTTAACTAGTTCTTGACTCTGCTTTCAGACAAAGAGACGAGAAAACAATTGTTTCTTTAAGTTAGCTGGCCGTGCATGACATTTTACAGTAAGTAAAATCCCGTTTGCATCAGAGGATGTCACTATCCCAAGAAGTAGAGCATAAGAAAGTATCTATCTTAGCTAGGATCTCAAGCTGCTAGGATCATACAGGGTGGCAACTAAAAATCTCAATTCTGTGTATCCTTTAGAATGTATGAGCTCAGTTTTCATATGAACTTGGGATTATTAATAATCCAGAGATTACTTTTCATGTTATTAATCCGATGATTAATATATTTTGAAATTTTGGATTATGTAAATGTAGATTTAAATTCTAGGTTTGTGGATGCTATTGCCTTTTGTAATTTCGATCTCACCAAAAGCTCATCATTGTAATTATTTAACTTTCTTTGTATGTTATAAGATTTTGCATGATTCAGAGGATCTCTTATCTGGTTTCCTGCACCGAATTTGATTGAGTAAAATGCCAGAACATGTGCTGCTTCTCATTTCAGATTAACCTGTTAAAAATTGCAGTATAATCCTATTTGTTCCGTCTCATTTCCATGCTACCAGTATCAACCTTGCTAATTTAAATATTTATTATATTGCTACGACATGTGCAAATGGTGGTGCATGCTGATGTAACGTTACCAATCAGCTCTCTGAGCTTTAAGATGGTCGTGACTATACCACAAGTTATATCCGCATCTCTTCCATGCGCTTCTGCATTCCATAGGACCAAATTGCTTTTTGCAGCCTACGCCTCATATTTCTCTGGAATGCAGGTGATCAAATGGTCTTCTTCGTATTGAACTTGCTTCAGATGATCGGATTGATACTCACCTTCAAGCCTTTCTTGGCCCAACCACATGAGCGGAGAGCAGCTTCCATTGCTTAAAGCGACAGGAGGTTCATGTATATGTCTACAAGCCTACTCTTCTATACCTTAGACTTTAGTCTAGCAGTGGGCATCATATACGTGCAGGTGTATCATAGCATAGCATACAAGATCCCAACGTGTGAAGCACTGGAAAATGCCTAGATAAAATAAGATTTACGCTTATGCAAATGTATTCATCATACTGGACATGTCTGCTTGTCCATTTGGTGCACATCATTACGCTTATTGAAGAAATAAGACTTTGGGGCATTTTTTAAAACTACCTTACATTTCAAGGGTTGGAGATAGAAAGCCGAGATTGAAACGGTGTGAATAAGGCAGCAGACGTTTCGGCTTTTAGAGGAAGAAGCAATCAAAAATGGGCTTCTTCTTGCGACGGATTTTCTTCCAGGGCTTGCCAGTGCCATTGCGTGCGCCGGCCGCTTTGTTCTGTACCCTCCTTTGCCTTCTCCTGCCATTAAAAGGTATAGAGATCGTTAAGGTGACAGAGAAAGAACAAAATCGGAAGGCCATCTCTTTTCCTGCTTTCTTTCTTTGTTTTCTACTGTTTCTGCATCGAAGACAAAGATTGTCTTGATTCATTTTTTCTGTCCTCGCTACGTTACATGAGGCATTATGATGCACAGCAAGAAAAAGGATATAGCACATGGGAAACGATGCGTCAAGTAGCTTCAAGTATCAATCCGCAAACCATAACAATGGAAGAATAAGAAGAGCGTAAAAGGTGATTGCAAAGGACTCCCCTAAGAAAAACTCTATTCGGACACGGACTTAGCTATCCGAGTGAAATTCTCTTTTGTAGTCTCTCCTTTGTGAAATTTTCCGTGCTACGTCCAGCGAATCTTCTAATGTGGAGGTCCACATGGCAAGTGAGGAGGCCAAGGAAAATGTTCTCTAGCATTGCAACTATGGTACCCGTCGAGATTGGCATATCGTACAATAGCTCCACATGCCTTTTTTTTAAATGAAGAGTGAATTCATATCGAGTTTGAAATTAAAAACACGTGATGAGATCAAAAGAAAGAGAGGTGAGATATTCAATCTAAAAATAAGAAGAGATATTAGATATTATATTCGAATAAAATACTACTCATGGAGGCTTTTGTCATGATAATTTGCATCAGTATCTCGTGCTTAAGTGGGTACCTCGTGCTTAATGATTAGACGGTCATAATCTTGGATTCTTAGAACTCTCAATCAAGGGTTTACTTTAGAAAAATATTTCTAGCCTTTATGCAAAAATCATCAGGAAAAAAAAGAAAAAAAAAAACTCTGGACGAATGACGTGTCGAACTTTGACAAACACTAGTGTAGGACATAACAGAAATCCTAAAACATTTATATGTTTTTCTAAATTTTCCACTTGCAAAGTTTTTCTTTTGAAGTGCGTCCTCAACTGGGCCAATCAAGCTTTTGGTAACCAAAGTAGGCCCATCAAGGTAAAGATGCGTTGATTTTCTAGCCCATGGGACCCCTACTTATTGACAACACCGAATTCTCCCAGTTTACATATCACAAACTTATCATCTAAACCGAACAAATGACGTCAGCATCATCCCCACTAAATCCACGGAGAAGCCTTATACGACTCACGAAGACCCACAACCCAAGCCTATAGATGTATCCACGTGACATTAGAAATTGGAAGAAAAGTTCATAAATTTCGAGGAAGGCGAGATACTTCATCGATCCCTCGCCATGGATTTCCATGGCGAGGGAATTTATGGTCGTGCGGTCATTGCAAGAGTCAAAGGAAACAAAAGCTATCACGAGATCCTCTATATTCACTCTCACCTCTTAGATCGGGCGAATTGGATTTTCATTCGTTTTACCGACTTTTTGGTCGTGCGGTCATTGCAATTGCATATACAAAAGTAACACTATCCTCCCCCCCCAAAAAAAAAAGGCGAATTGCAATTTCAAGGGTTGGCAAAATTCACTGATCTTCGAACACAAGAAAGGGTCACGAACATATTCCCCCAACGGAATTTATTGGGACCCCACCCAACTTGGCCGCAAACAAAGTTCACGCCACCAAAGTATATGTTCAAAAGCTGGGGAATGAAGATTTAAGACCAGGGTAAAGGATGCAATGAATAATCTCGAAAAATGTAGAAATCTCTAGAAAGATTGAAATAGGACGAGCCGGGGTCGCATGACGAACCAATAATGACGCGCAGATAACTATGCTCTCCGTTCGCCCCTTAATGAGCAGGAAGACCAAAAACTTACCGAATGCCAGCTTACCGAAGTGCGCACAAGTTCATCGGAATTGTAACTACTCGAGTACCCAAATTTCCTGCGAATGGCTGCCTCCTTTGTCTTGCCTTTTTACCTCACAAGCAAGATAATGCCATCCAAGCGGCCGATTTATGCAATTAACCGGACCAATGCTTTATCTCATCGGAACTACTTGGAGCATAATAATATCCACCTCCTGCTCTTTGATTAGTATCCCACCTTGGTTTTCATTTTCACCTTTATGTGGATTACTTGAAGGAGACGAATTCCGCCTCTCAAACATATTCAACCATCACAACCCAACAAACATTAAAAGTCCCTACTCAGCCCGAACAAAACCCACATGCACCTCCGTTACTCCATGGACCAATTAAGCCGGTATCTAGTCAACAAAACTCATGACAGTTCTTGGATAAAGAAATCGATATTTTAGTTACAGTATTGGACAAGTAGGAAGATGATTTACCATCTCTCCAGGCCTCTATAAAGGTTCGGAGGATCTTGAAACGGAAATAAATTTCCTTTTAGCAAATAATGTGCGCGAGCAAGATATGGGAGAATAGCGAATGGAATCAATTCTCCATTGTCATGTCAAAGAAAGTGGCGAGACATGAAGAGGCAAAAGGTAGCAACCTTTCAATCACGTCAATCCCACAAAGAATACGTGCACCAAATGATATCAGTTATCACCCAAAGGGATAGGCCATCAAATAGAAAGGAATCAAATCCAGCTTTCTGGGTTACCTTTATACGAAACCTGCTATTGTACGGCACATTTCCATAGGAAATCAACCAACAAGTGCTCAGCCGTGAAATTTATTAGATACCACCTATCACTGTCGATATGCAAGCAAAAAGTTCAAGCCACTGATGGAGACTATAAAACTCCAATTCCCTATAAGACAGAAAGTATTCACGCAAAAACTGCAGAGATCTAAACTAGCAACCAGAATTGCTATAAACAAGGGGGAAAACATGCTGTTCTCCAATTGTTCTAGATTCATGTACCAAACTAAGTGGCATATAAGAAAAGGAGAAGAAAACTAAAGGTCCGACTAAACTAACATAGAAAGCAGACCAAACAAGTAAACATACAGACAAAAGAGTGCCACTCGAGGATGCAAATTAAGGAAGAAACAACCACCCAAACAAAAGCTACTGACACAATTCATTAGAACCTACGAAATAAAACGTCATCAACTTATCTGTCCTGTTCCCTTTTCATTCAATCGTACGCAATTAAAAGACTGGTTTAGGTGTGTTCTCACTTGGCCATCATGACTCTGACAAACTCCTCATAATTGATTTGGCCATCACCATCCACGTCAGCCTCGTGGATCATTTCATCAACTTCGTCATCCGTCAGCTTCTCACCGAGATTTGTCATGACATGGCGGAGCTCAGCTGCCGAGATGAAGCCATTCTGGTCCTTGTCAAAAACTCGGAAGGCTTCCTTAAGCTCCTCTTCGGAGTCGGTATCCTTCATCTTCCGCGCCATCAAGTTGAGGAACTCTAGAAAATCAATTGTCCCATTGCCATCAGCATCAACCTCATTAATCATATCCTGGAGCTCTACCTCAGTTGGGTTCTGTCCAAGTGACCTCATGACAGTCCCAAGCTCCTTGGTGGTTATGCAACCTGTAATGAATCTGAACATCAGCCAGGACATCGGTGGAAGGTTTGACATGTAACAAAGGTGACATTAATCATCACTAGAACTATTTCCTATTGTTGCTCCCGTAATCTTCCCATGCGTTAACTTACATCCAGCTCCGGACATTCCAGACTACCGACATTCTGACAAAGAAATGTCATTGAATGACAAGAATGAAACGAAAGTTCCCCTCCTAAGCAACCAGGTTTGTAACAGCAAGTACTAAAGTACATAGGAGTGATGAACAACATGATCAAGCACCCAGCTTCACTTTTTAACATCCCGGAACATGTCTGCCAAAAAAAAAAAAAAATCCTGGAACATGACAGAGGCTGATGTCAGAGAAGATACTGAACTCAAGTATGACGGACACCAAACCTACAAAAGCGACCTTCAAACAAATTAATTTTACTGCTAATCATCGCTAAATAGTTTAAGATCCTACATCCTACTGCGATATTTCATCGATTCCTAGTCAAAGCACGAGGACCTACTATTGTCAATTTAGAGTAGATAAACACGCTTCTCTTAAATGGTACAAAGTGATCTCGACACCTCGCCATAAAGAACAAAAAATGCTTCCTACTGTAGAAGATCTTCGACAAACTCACGCACACGAAAGTCCATCTACGCACGTAATGGAGCACCTAATCTTCCAGCTCACGTTTCTGCCAATAATTGATGACACCGAGTTCAAGGCCATGGAAATTTTACTCCATACAGATTGTGGAAAGAAAAGTCAAACTCCACAGAAAAAATCTAACAGGAAGCAAATCCGATAACGTATCGACGGAACAATCGGTACGCAACACGAACGACCTCCCGAATTCACCTTGAATCACCGGAGATCGTCAAAGCCCTAACACATCAACCGGAGCCGGACCTGCCATCCCCTCCTCCAAAACGACATCAAACGAGCTTAAACGCAATAAGAAACGTCCAACGAAGAACAAACGATAGCCCCCAAAAAAAAAAATCAGAGGCCACCGCCCGCACGGCACGGTGGACCAGCCGCGACGGACCCCGTGAAACCAGAACCAACACCGAAAAAAGGATCCATCGGCCGCCGGAACAGCTCCGAGAACCGAATCAAAACAGTCGAGAGCGAAGAAACGTCGCGAAACAACGACGAAAATCGAACCGGAAGCCGGAAATCCGAACGCGCGAAAGCCGAACTCGCGAACCGGAAGCGAAGAAACGTCGCGAAAATCTAACGCGGAGAGAGAGAGAGAGAGAGAGAGGGAGAGACCGTCGCCGTCCTTGTCGAAGAGGCTGAAGGCCTCCTTGAACTCGTCGATCTGATCGTCGGTCAGCTGATCCGCCATGCTCCTCTGAGATTCTTTCTCCCCCGCACCCTCCGACGCGGCGGCGCCGCCTGCTGCTGGTGCTGGAAATGGGGGAGGAGTTCGAAAGGGCGAAGGCGAAGGCGAAGGCGAAGGCGAAGACGGGAGTCGTGCTCGCGTCCGCGTCCGGTTCGTCTGAGAGGACTTGGACGACGGAGGAGTTGAATTAATACCAGTCGCCCAGCAGAGTGTGTGATTTCTAATTTTAATAATAATAAAAATAATCAAATGAAAAAAATAAAAAAAAAAAAAAGGCCGGAAAAAGAGGAAAAAAAGGGCAAAAGTTCGGCCGCCCCTCCAAGGCAACTCTTTCTACTCTACGAGGAAAGGCATCTCTCTCTCTCTCTCTCTCTATCTCAATCTGTCTCACGAAATCTTTTTCTCGTTTCCTGTAATTTTCCTTTCTTTTTTTTTTTTTTTTTGCGTGCCAGGTTGGCGCGGTTTCCTCAGTTTTGCCCTCCTCTCCTTTTTTTTTTTTTTTTTTTATCTATTTATTCTTCTTTCGTTTTTGATTACCTTCCTCGCGTATGCATAAGACCGAATCCATTCGATTTCTAAAAAGGATTACTAATCCTTAACTTTTCGAGGAATCCTTCATCAGTGATTGTGAATGACTGATTTTTTTTTCAATCTTTTTGACCTTGGTTCCGTAGAGCAAGCATAGAAAGGCGGGCATCTTACTTAGTTGCTCGACCACATTGGACTCAATCTTATTGATAATAATCCCTATCAATAATAGGCCGGAATGGTGGGTTTGGAACCCTACTTCAATGGAATGCGAATCCATTCCTTTCCCTTTTTCACCCCCTAAAAATCGTAACTTAAAATAGGAAAAAGAATCCTCATGTTTCTCGTTGCTTCGTCGATAATAAAAATATCAAAAAATTTACTGTTGGGAAATTGCGAATCGAATTTATGAGCAGGGAACACAAGAATCTAGCTTAGGAAACCCTTTAATTGAATTGAAATTTACTCAGTATTGATTGGATTTATCCATTATTCCTGCTAGTTCCGTTTGCATCTGAAATTGGCATTTTTCATTATGTCCACACATTGAATTGTTCTTGAAAAAAGCCCCATCTTGCGCTTGTGAGCTTTGGCATGGGTAAAGCCATCTCTTCATTCCTCCAAAAAGTAAAGACTGTAACACCAAATATCTCAAGTGCCGCACCTCCATCAACACTTCAAGGCACATTGTGAATCGAATCGCAATGACGGCAAATCTCCCAAATTATCATGATGATCTACAAGATTTCTCGTTGAAATATCGTGTCCGTCGCCAATCGTGTGTCCATATATACATCAAGAGCTGTGGGAATATAAAGAAAGGCCCAACCTAAATTTGTTGTGATATTCTATCAAATCCAAACACACATGTCAATTTCTTCTTCTTCTTTAAGCTTTAAATATCTTTCGTGGAGATCAGTCATTTCACCCAAACCTTACACGTGGGGCCTACGTAATCAACTAAATCACATTTTAGAAAATAGAGTGCACATGCGATTGTGCCTTGTGGAATAAAATCTTCCCAACGCTTGACTACTTGTCCGTTTGCATCTACGAGGAAATATTTTACGAGTGAGAAAGCCACTGTGATGGCTCATTTACAAAATTTAATCTCCATTTTTTATTGCGATTGTCAACGGCTTCTCACAATTCTTTGTATCAAGACAATTCCATCTTCGTAGGAGTTACTAATCTTTATCATCATCGCTCGATAGAGACACGAATAGCAAATTAAAAGCATAAATTCAAAATCAAATTGAACGTCAATATTTATAAGAATAATTGATATCACATATCAATATATATTTTCTTCTTAATTTTTAGAAGGTTTTGAATTTGGGCGGAAAAGTAGATAAGCTATTTTTGCTTAATGCCCAAACAAACAGATTCTCTCTGTAAAAAGATTCTCACTTTCTCAATGTAGAGATTAAATAAATAAATTTTTTCGGTGATTCGATCTTTTTATCAACCTCTCTTTCCCCCTCGCCCTAAGATGCTCTCGCAATCCCCATTTTATCCCCTATTCTTTCCCTCCTTGGACACGACGACACGTGTCTTTTTACTCGCGACAATAAAAAGAGGAAAGATATTAAAATAATTCGAAAGCCCGTAGCTGTCGATTCCACGTACTTCTTCGTGTGATGCCTCCCCAACACGCCACCCGAAGAAAATCTCAGAATAAAATAATAAGGAAAACAGAAGAAGAAGAAGAAGAAATTTGTGCCCCTCTCGAAAGGGCCAAACCCGGCCTGCCTACAAAGGCCCGATGCCCAAAATCCACAAAACGACATGCCGTTTAACTGAATGGCGCCAAAATCCGAGTCGCCCTCCACGGCCGTTACAGGTAACAGATGCCGTCGATATGACCAACGAGCTTGAACATGGAATTCTCTCTCCGTCCGACGAGAAAAGCCACGTCACGCGACCTTACTCTGAAGACGCTGTATACTGTGGACCGGACAAGCATAATGTCTCGATGACGATTAATTCGAAGACAAACCTCTAGTGAATCTCCAACATCGATGATAAGCAAAAAGTGACTGTTAACTTTTTTCGGTCCAATGTACTGTCTGTAATTCACCGTTGGAGGAATGTTATTACCATTCTCAAATTTAGCATTTCATAGTAGAATACTATAGTTTTCAAATGAGTCTGTCCCTTCCAACAAGACAATGACTTTGCCATACTCATATTCAATTAAGTTAATTTCCAAAGTGTTTTGGATTTTATAGGTGAGCACATCGATTGTTAACAAAATACCAATGTTACGGTCTTGGAACTTTGCAACATATTGCCAAATGTTGTCAAAACTTTGCAACTAGTTCACCAAGTAGCTAGTAAAATATTATTAGAATATCGATTTTATCACTCAAGATAATTAATGAAATAACGATATAACATTGCGATATATGAATGCTATGAAATCTTATGAGTGGGTTTAACAAGTAGTTCATAATTTATCGGCGGTATGGTAATTTTACCACTCCCACATGTAACAGTAAATTATGAAAAAAAAACATCAATTTTTTTTTTTTTACAAGAAGGCAAAAATTGAGTAGCAACATACCCCAGAAGTAATGGCTCTATTGCCCTCAATTCCAGCCACCACGCATGACATATACACGGGAAAAATAGCGTCTTCCGGTTGGAAACAAGCAGCAGAACTCGCCCAAACAGGAGAGGGAGACCGGTTCATGAGGTGAGGACTGCTGACGGGCCACCGCCGCTGGCGCTCGGCCAGTCGGTCGTCATGAACCTGAGGAATTCGTGGTAGTTGATCTTGCCGTCACAGTCCACATCAGTCGCGCGGATTAATTCGTCGGCTTCCTCGTCGGTCAGCTGCCCCCAAAGAGTTGTCAGGACCCGGCGGAGCTCATCCACTGACACGAAGCCATCCCGGTTCGGGTCAAGGCACCGGAAAGCTTCCTTGAGCTCCTCCATCCTTCCGGCCATGAACTCGATGAAGTCCTGGAAATCGATGGCGCCATCGCAATCGGTGTCGACCTTGTCGAACATGCCCTGGAGCCCCACCTCGGTAGGGACCTGTTCAAACGCCCTCATTACAGTCCCGACGTCCTTAGTAGTGATGTAACCTGTAAAAACGGGTCGAGATTACGAACGTTCATTGATTGGTGGCCACCATTACCGTGCAGCTAAAAATAAGAAATTTCTCAGTACTCGGAGAGACCATAGCCGTCCTTGTCCAAAAGGCCGAAAGCCCCCTGGAACTCGGAGATCTGATCATCGGTGAACCGATCCGCCATGTTCACCGTCAAGAAGTGAACGACAAACAGGCAAAGTTGGATGGAGAGAGACCATGCGATCGCGCAACTCTGCATGCTGTTTTTCGAGGGACGAGAGGAGAGTGTGGACATAATAAACAATAGCAGTAGTAACTACAAAGTAGTTGCTGAGTTCTGATGCCTTCTCTCTCTCTCTCTCTCTCTCGGGGCCAGCATTGGGTTTATTTTGTCCGACTCTGGAAGGGTGAAATCTCTTCTCGTCGACAATGCCTAGGGTATCTGTTGAATCGGCTCTCTCCTGCCCTATCTCGACCCTCTTGTCGTGTATCGCTCTTCGCCATTTTCCAGCCTCTTTACGTGGCAGGATCGTTACCTTCGTTCTTTCTTCCAGTTTGTATACATGAGTCGGGGCACGGTCACTCGCGCCGAGCCAAGGGCTCGAAAAGCTTGACACGTGAGAATGACCACTCGACGAAGAAAGACAGAACTCGGCGAGAAAATATTACAGCCAGCACAAAAAAAATAAAACAGAGAGACCTGAAATGATGACATGTGTGCAAAGTGGGCCCAAATGTCACTCCCTGCACGCCCTCTTCTCTCTCCTCTCTCTTGCCCCAACGCCAGATTTCTCGGCTCTCTTCGCCGCCGCGCCCCCCCACTCTCTATCCTGTTGAGCCCTCGTCCGACCCATGAACTTCGCGCCGGTGGAAGCAAGCCGCGCTGTGGTTCGTCGGACAATCACACCTGACCAACGAACTTTGCGAGGGCAGAGGCAAAGAGCCGTGTGGTGGTTTGTTAGACGAGCCACCGCACCTGATCGATGAATTTTGCGACGATGAAGGCAATCTCGAGACGGAGCCGTACAGTTAGGGGTGTCAAAAAGACCCGAACCGACCCGACCCGACCCGAACACGACCCGAACACAAAACATGTATTAACGTGTTTCGTGTTCGGGTCGTGTTCGGGTAACAAATATAAAACAAGCAAACAAAATGTGTTTCGGGTTGGGTAAGGTTCGAACATTGTTCGACCCGAAACAAGTTTTCTAAAGTCCAAACACGCCAAAACACAAAAACACAAACGCTTTAAGCTTTAGCCCCAAAAACACGAACAGTCGAACACAACCTCGTCGGCTCCGCCTTCTTCTCCGACGAGTGCGCCTTCTCGTGGAGTCCGCTGCCGCCCTCCGATCGACGCGCCTCCGCCTCGCCGTCACCGTCGCCACCCCTCGCCTCCGCCTCGCCGACGCCGAAACCCTTGCCGCCGCGTGTGGCCGACCATCGTCGACAGCTTGGGGACTGGGTTCGCTCGATGATCATGGCGCTCATTTCTCGCCTCGTTTCCAAGTCCCGGCAGGTGAGGAGTCCCCCCTCCAGATCCACGCGCCTTCCCCCCTCTCGTCGCTCGTCAAATGCCGTCCCGAATTTCTGCTCGATGGCGCTCAACATTGGTCGTGGAGATCGGGAATTTTGCGTTTCGCAAAGTCGCCGCTTTCCGCTCGGGCGATTGTTGATGATTGTCTGTTGCTCTTCGTTGCGGGCCGATTTGATTCGGCGATTGTGTTTCTGTGCGCTTGAATTTTTAGATTCTTGTATTAAGGAAATTGCTTGTCTGATGCATTTAGTTGTCTATGAAATTCTTTGGGTTCAGGTTAAAAGTTAAGCTGAAGCAGCTAGCTAAGCGAGTGAGCAGTATGTGCTTTCTGAACAACATCATGAACAGGAGGTAAAGTTCTTTAAAATTGATTGATGGGTCTTTCTTGTTCGAGCAAAACTATTAAAATGAAAGGTTGTTGGAGTGTGAATGGGCGGTAGAAGAGGAAGAAGGCTGTAGGCAATGTCTTTCGCCTTTTATCAAGCTTCAGTGTTTCAGTATCTCATATTAGCCTCGATTCTGGGCGTTCGTTTCGTGTCCATCCTCCAACAGTGGGTCAGTTTGATTTAGGAATGCCCTCTTTGTGATCTGTGTTGATTTGCTTTATCGTGTTCATTCTAGAGCATCTTCTATGATTTTGTAGGTTGGGCAAAGTGAAAATTTCTTTATTTTAAATTATTATGTTTACTCTTGAATATGTCTCTGGGTATTCTGGCGCATTTGACATCGGAAACTGCGTTGTGTAGTTTCCTATGAAACAAGCTTATATGAAATCTATATTCAGAATTGTCATAAGCCCATTGCTGGAAGTCTATAGCCCCTTGCAGTTTCACCGTAATGTAAACGCTTGTGTAGACAAAACCACTTTGACTTACAGCATTTTCCTGCTCCCTGTCTGAACTTCTGAGGTATGAGTAGTAAATATTCGCTGCTCAGGGCACAGATTTTACACAGAGTATGCTATTTCACAGCATCTCTTTTCCAAGCAAAGATGACCTCATAAGAAGCTGTTCTGATAGCTATTTTTACAAGTCATTCACTGTAATTGAATTTAATTGTGCTGGAAAGTGGATGATCTGAATGTGATAGGACCTATGTTTTTTCAGGCCGTCATAAAATGAACTGTTCAGTACATCAATTATTCATCTTTTGCAATAGCTATAGTGGATCCCCTTGCAGTATAGTTGAACCTCTTCAAACATTTCTTATTAGAAGTATGAGAGACTAATGTCCCACTTGTTTGTCATACTTGTTCTGATTTGGGTTTCTGCATACACTAAAGATGATTGCACTAAAGAGTATGATTTTGCCTTTAGCTTCTCATATCACCATCTCTTTTTCTTTTTCCTTTTTCTGCAGGGAAGTCTCGAGGACATCAAGTCAAACCTTGTGAGGCCAGTCAAATGGTAAAATGCAGGGACAACCAAATAGAGAGAACATCAAAAGCCCCCACTCTCCACACACATGAGTAGGCCAGTGCCTATACCCTTGTTCAGCAGGGAAAAAGTAAGGTGAAACCGACACTTCGGAGATATTCAACAGCAGGAACCTCTATCTGTTGCTATATTAGCCAAAGGGAACATCTGCTGTTGTCAATGATACAAAGTCATAAAATCTTCCTAGTTGAATAATAGCTTGTTGCCTATCAGGTTTTTAATCATCCTAGCAGATTCTGAAGAAAGGAGAAGATTGCATATTTTACTCTAGAAAGTAAAACCCTTTTCAGCATATTTACCGAGCTCACCATACCTTATGAATTTGTGGGCATTGGCAAGAAGTGTAGCTTTTCTTATTTCCGATTCTCTAGCATCTTCTTTTCCAATTGTATGAATGTATTTCTTAAACATTTACTTCTCTCCGACCCCATTTTAACTTCTTTCTTTTCCCCACATGCATACGCTTGTGCTCATTTGTAGAAGATACATTCATTTGAGGCCAGCCAAAAGAAAAAAAGAGACAAAAATCAATCCAATGCTAAAAAATTAAGAGCCAAGCCAAGGCTTGGAATGTTTCGTAATAACGTATAACAGTTGCGAGAAGTCACGAACAACAATGAAGATGAATGCCCCCGTTCGACTCTCACCCGAAAAAAAAAAAAAAAAAAAAAAAAAAAAAAGGTGACGACCCGGAAACCCGACCCGACCCGAACCGACCCGAATTTCCTATGCGAGTTTAATGTGTTTCGGGTCGGGTCGGGTCGGGTCACAGTATGTGACCCGTATGTTTCGGGTCGGGTCGGGTAACATCAAGACCCGACCCGACCCGTTTACACCCCTACGTACAGTGGTGTTGTAAATTTGTTATAATAAGGGCTTATATTAATTAATTAATTATTTATTTTAAATAATCAGATTAACGAATATTTCAATATTGGTTAAATCCTTAAGTGATATTATTGAATTGGATTTTGATATTAATAACGGACTTAATTAAACAGTAAAGTATAGGTAATTATGTTTAACTGAAATTCGTAATGGGACGGGTCCGATTGACATATTATTGATTAGAGTTTGTTAAATTCCATCTCTAGCCTATAAAATTATATCGGTTACTTAATCCCATTAAAATTGTTATACTGAAATAGGTCATAAAGAGGAAAATTTAATATTCCAATAGATCTTTGATTAAATATACTAATCTATTTTTATTCAAATAAAGCAATATCTCAAATAAGTATGTTTCAATTCCACTGTACTTTATCGATTTTGGTATTTTACAATCATATATAAATCCGATTGTTCTTGATTAATTAGTTGTTTATGTTAATAATTTTCTATGGGCGGTTCATTGGATGAGCCACAAGGCCGATTCGGCGACGGCTTGTTGCCCTCTACTGATTGTGCTCTCTCTTTGAGTCCAGACCAAACCCTCGTCCAACAAACCACAACACGGCTCCACCTCCGCGTCAAAAGTTTGCCTCCATCGGTACAAATTTCGTTGGTCGGATGAGTGATCGGTGGGATAGAGAGGGGGCGGCGAAGAGAGAGAGAGAGAGAGAGAGAGAGAGCGCATTTTTTTTTTTTTGGGTCAAAAAGATGTCACGGTCTATTCTCACTTAATAGGAGTCTTACAATACGAAATAGGACTAATGTCCGAACATAAAATATTCCATAAAGGCAATGGAGGAGTAATCCACCAGTTAAGCGGAAGCTTGTTTACTCGGAAATTTCGTGCTATCCAGTCCGCGGCACAATTTTCTTCTCAGGTGCAGCAGCTGACCTTGACACTATCGCATTGATCCAATTCATGTCTGCAACGAAGGATATTTTCTTTTAAATTCCACTGAATTTCGGCCCAACCCAAGACCTGTTCAACAGCAGGGGAACAATCACTTTTGCATATCCAGCGAAGTGGTTGACTCCGTAAGTCTCCAACGTGCCGCTTTTGTAGTTCCTTTATATAAAAAGGTCCGTGTAAGATGGCTTCGACTTCGGCCTCTTAAGATGAAGAAACCCTAGATGTACAGGCGAAGCCCTCGAGCACTTGCCCTGACGAATCCCTCACGACACCAGCAACAGAGCACAGAAACTCGCCCGGTATCCAAGAAGCATCAACATTCATCTTCAGTTCACTTCGATCTGGAGGTTTCCATCTCTCAGGTATATTGCAATTAGGGTTTACTCGATTCTGGATCTTCTTTCCTCGGGTAAAGGTGAGGTGCTGATCTTGTGCGATTCGCAGGAGATCTGCAGAATTCGGAGCTTTTGCTCAAAAAATCCATCCGTTTCTTGCCTTCCAGATATTCCAGAGAACCAGGCTGGTATATTCTCTTTCAGGTATGTCTGTGTTCGTTCGGAAGGCTTCCATGATCCACTGTTCTGTCCATCTGATTTTACTTGTGGGACTGAGGCCTCCGCAAGTTGGATCTTCCCATATGCCTTTTGTCCACTTACATAAAAAGAACAGGTGTTCTGTTGTTTCGACCTTCGTATGACAGATTGGGCATAATGGGTCATGAACAATTTTTCGTTTATGTAGGTTTTCTCTCGTGGGAAGGGCGTTTTGACAGAGAGCCCAAAGGAAAGTTCGATTTTGGTGGCACAGCAAGGCTCAGTTTTCGTCCATAAGGTGCGTGGTGGTCGAAACGAACAGGAGGCCGTATTGTGGTTTTGATTTGTGGTTAATGAAATTGCTTTGTTGTAGCCACTCTTGACGAAATATTTCCCGGTTATTACATCGTCCGATTAGGTAATCTGGTTGCCGTTGTGGGCTCAGTGGGATAGCTAGAATTTCATTGACGATACCTGCATTATAGAACTGTTGAATCTTTTGTACATTCCACTCTCTGATTCTGCATGTATTAGCTCAGATACCATCATAGGTTCTGTTGGATTAATTTGTCCTCCAATTACCCCTTGCATTAACCACTTATCTTCTTGAATGCGAATAGATTGACCATCCCCAACTGACCATTTGATGTTTTCTTTGATTGTGTCTCGGCCAATTAACAGACTCCTCCATTCCCATGAGGGGCGTTGGCTTGTACATGCTGTCCAGAGATCCCCTGTGGGAAAGTAGATTCCTTTCAACACTCTACTCCACAGGGCAGAAGGAGACGTTGAGAGCCGCCAGGCTTGCTTACCTAACATGGCATAATTAAAGGTAATCAAATCTTTGAAACCCATTCCTCCTTCATCCTTTCGAGTTTTCATTACCTCTCATTTTTTCCAATGAATTCCCCTCTTATGATCACCTTTTTTCCACCAGAATGATGCAATTCGTTGTTCTATTGCTTTGCAGATAGAGACTGGCAGCTTGAAGATGGACATAGCATGCATAGGTATGGACTAAACAACACTTTTAATCAACACCTCCTTCCCTGCCTTAGTAAGTAGTTTCTCTTTCCACCCTTCTAGCTTTGTATTAACCCTGGCCAATATCCATGCAAACAGTTCTTTTTTTGATTGACCCCAATCTGTAGGAATACCCAAATACTTTCTGTTTTTTTTTTTTTTTTTTTTTTTCAAACACGGGGACCCTTAATCTGTGGCCATATTTCTCTTCAAAGGTAGGGGACAATTTGCACTAAAATACACCCCTGATTTGTTTAAATTGATTGCTTGTCCCGAAGCATAGCAGTATTGTTTAAGTATCAATGTCAGATTTTGACATTCCATAATAGTAGCATCCAGAAAAAATATAGCATCGTCTGCAAACAACAGATGTGAGAGTTTAGGACAAAACCTGTTTATCCGTATGCCTTGGATGCTGCCATCTGTGATCGCTTTGTTCATCAGCCAAGTTAGAACATTTGAAATCAAGATAAATAAATAAGGCGAGAGGGGGTCGCCTTGTCTGATTCCTCGCGAAGGATGGAAGAAAGGGGTAGGTTCTCCATTGATCTTCACACTGAATGACACTGTAGACACACATTGCATTATGAGTGTTACCCACTTTTCACAAAACCCCATATGCAACATACAATCCCTCAAAAAATCCCATTCGATTCTGTCATATGCTTTCTGCATATCTAATTTAAGTATGGCCTGATGTTTGGGAAGTTTGGCATTTGGGCGAGATGTTTGGGCCCACTTGGAAACGTGTCACCATTTTATGTCTCTCTCTTCTTCTTTTTTATTATGCTAGCTACACGAGAGGCACCAAATATTTTCTCGAACTGAACATGTCTTGCTCGTCCAGCTTTGTAGGTTTCTTGTTCCCAAGTTCCAACAGTGCAACGGATTTTATTGGTAGAATGTCAAAATGAATGTAGAGATTGGCTCTTTGATGTTCTCCTGATCATAAGGATTGAGTACACCTTCAGTACTTTAAAGGTGTGCTCGGTAATGTTTTTATTTTTCTATTTTTTTCTTCGGAATAGAAATAGAACAAAAATCTGTTTGTGTAGATTTTTGTTCCTATAAGCAAGTTTGTTATGAGGAATAAATTTGGAATAAAAACAAGAAAGAAAATTGTTACTTTATTTCCCGAAACAACGCATAAACAAGTATTTTCTTTATTTTTCTCCCCTCCTCTTCTTCCCTTAGCAAGTTGTCGACCTCAGTGATGTCTAGTGACCAGCCTGACGACGCCCAGCAACCTCATTGGAGTCTTGCTAACCCTTGGTGAAGTTGCCCTATGCTCAATGGCCATCGACGAGGACCCCCTAGCCTCACCCAACCATCAACGAGACTAGACCTCACCTGACCATCGTGAGGTTGAGCTTCACCGACTCTCATTTAGTGATTGGCCAAGGTTGAGGCCGGCAACCAGCTAGAGAAAGAAGAAAAAAAAAATAAAAAAAAAAAAGAAAGATAAAATTTTGATAAAATTATTAATAAAATAAACGAAATTTTAAGTTATAGAAAAATTTAGAATTGTACCAAACACATTTCTATTATAGTACATAAATTTTATGTAGTTACCAAACACCTTCAAATGTTTAGAAATGTGTCTAGGGAACAAAAAAATTCTGAACATAAATTTTTCCTAGATAGAAACGTTACTATATGCCCTTTTTGTTTTCTTGTTTTTGGTTCAGATCCCTTTTCTTTCTTTGATCGATTCATTTTCTTTACTTCCTTGTGGGTCCAACGTCGTTCTCCCTTTCTTCCTCTCTTTATTCTCTCTCCTTTCAGCTCATGGCGGTGCTAATCCGAAGGAACCCATGCCCGATGGAAGCTGCATTTACCAGCTTCACAACATATCCTGTTAAGCTCGCCGGCAAGATTCCGGAATCTGTGGTGCTGATGATCCGGGACAAGCGGTGGTTCAGCGGGATCCCGACAAGGAACTTGTGCTCGTTGCCTTCTTCACCATCGTTTCTGCGGGGCCGAACATGTTGCCAGTGACCTCGCCTCCGGTGTCCGCGGCTTTCCCAGAGAGGAGATCTACGTGACCCCAAAGACAACGAACGCGACGGCCGAGCAAGTCCAAGAGCCAAACGGGGCTTCGACCATATGTTGAGCGACGAGGAGAAGCTCAAGAAGAGCGTGGACAAGCGGTTTGTACCTGGGCCTCAATCGCGACAGCGTCCTCTCCCGGTTTAAGGCCTATGAGTCGATGCCCCTCATCGAGTCCCAGTCGGGTGTGGACGTTGCCACCGCACCGCAGAAGCTGACCCCGCCTTTTTAACTCCGTCTTTGACTGCGATGGCAGCAGCACTGTCGACCTCGAGGAGTTCCGGTCGGAGATGAGGAAGATCATGTCGGCCATCAAAAAGGGGCTCGGGTCGTGCCTGATCTAGATGGTCGTCGAGGACGACGAATCCAACTTCTTTAAGCGCACTGCCGATCTTGACGCCGCGTCGTGAGGCTTCGATCGATCGGCGCGATGAATAAGATTCGGCCAGCTCACCGTAAGGTGAAGAATAAAGAAGGTGGGACCTGCGAGGAAAAAAAATAAATCAATCAAAGGAAAAGAGGACATCAGGGGTAATATGGTAAAGTTAAAGGTGAGCATGGTTTTAAGACGTGGACTGCTCGTGGGTGGAAGGAGACGCGCCCAGTTCGATTGCAGGTATGCTACGGGACTCCAACGGAATCATTGTCGATGGCTTAGCTACAGAAGTACACGCATCTTCGTCTTTGCAAGCGGAAACCCTAGCTCTGCTCCATGGACTGTACATGCTGAAATAGAGAAAAGAGAAGCAAGTGGGGCAAGTACACAAACAGAGAAGACGTGTACTTTGCGAAAGTGATTGTCGCACTTTAGTTCAATTGATTCTGGGCCGGGAAGAGGCGCCATGGGCCGTGAAGGACCAAGTCCAGGATTGTCAATTGCGTCTGGCCCAGCCGACAAATGCAAGCCTTGCATACTGCTCGAGAGAAGCGAATTGCGCAGTGGACTGGGTTGCAAAAGCGTATCGGCGCAAACTACTCCCCTCGACGTGGAAGCGAAATCCCCCCAATCCCCTCTGGACTATTTTATGTTCTGAGTCAAACTTATCTTTTCATGTAAAGCCAACGTTTTAATGAATGAATGAAAGCAGTATTATCGACCAAAAAAAAAAAAAACCAGATCGATAGAAACCTATCCGATTCCAAGCTCGATTCTAAAATATACAGAGTAGGTTTCAAGTTCCAAAAATTAAGGAATCTGTTTTAACGAGTAGGTTTTGAATTCTAGGTTGATTGAACCTAGTTTCTGAATCTTAAAACATGTAATATAAAATTTGGAATAATTTTTGTGTTTTTCCTTAACCATATCTTTGTGCGATTCCATAGTATTTCATGGTGTTTAATGATAAATGTATAATCTATAACTATTAGTCTAGCTTTTATTTTATAATTGAAACTTTTATTTTGTTAATATTTCGTATTTTGTGTGTGTTTAGATATAAGTTATAATCGGTGAATTATAGGAGCAAATTGTGATTATTAAATATGATTCTTCATTGTAATTGTTTATTGATAATAAGAGTGGAATATGGTAGATCATGGAACCTATAACAAGGTAGATAAAATATGTAGGGTAGGTTCCGAATTTTAAAAAATTAAGAATTTATTCCAATAAGGAGGTTCCGGGTTTTAAGTGGAACCTATACGAAACTTTGAACCGCTCATCTCAAGTAAAGACACTATATTGGAGAGTGGCAAAGTAAAAACTGAGGTGGAAATAGTGCGCCCCCTTTTCAATTAAGTTGTTTAACTTTCTTAATTTGTTGAATTCGATCATTTACGTTTTTTTTTTTGCACTATTAATACCGTTAAGCTTTTCGACTTTAGTAATTAAATCATTCGATTAATTGCTCTCACTAAACTAACATATTAATAAATAACATGGCATTGATAATGTGGTGGAAAATATGATACGATGCTAAGATGGCGCCAATTGAATGCCAAATTAGCGAAAAACAGGTTAGTAAAAAAAGAAAAGAAGAACTAATCTAATATTGTTAGCTATAACGGGTAAATGAAGCACTTAATTGCACAGCTCAAGTGTGTTGGAGGGCTTGAATGAACAAAATAAAAACTATGAGGATCAAATTGCACAATCGGGAATGATGGAGGACTTTATTGCATAAAATAAAATTTAGAAGATCAAATCTCACGTGCACTGAAACTTATAGGATTGAAATTGTACTTAAACGTCTATAAGTATTTTCGATGATATATATTCATTGCGGTACCAGTAACTTGTATAAAATATTCACGCGATGGTCATACATGCGGTACAATAATTGAATAGTTTCAAAATTGAAGTGTCGATTAGGACTAGATACATACTGTGACAACACAGGAAATATATTTCCAACGTCAAAGTAGCTGTTTAATTAGGAAGCACGAGTAAAACATTGCCTAGACTAATTATAAATATAACCTAAAAAAAAATTATGTTCTGAAAATTGTGAAGGATTAAACAAAATTCTGCATATTAATATTTGTACATTTGAAAAGGTTTTAGATTTTTTACCAAATCGAAAGTTCAAATTATGAATCATTATGGCCAAAAATGTGCAAACATTGGATATTTCGAAAAAGAAATTCTAAAACCAATATCGTTATAGCAAATTCTAAAAAAATAAATTATACATTAATTATGAATTGTTATAGCCACGAAAGTTGTGCACTCAGGCCATGTATATGAAATAATTTCTCTTAATTTGTGATCTAATATTTAATCACTTATATCGAATGTTGGATCAAGTCGAGTATATAGATCGCTTCAATACATAAGTGATTCGATGGCATTTAGACCGATTTGACAATACTGTCAAGAAAATTTTCCTTGCTTTCATTCAACAATGACTTGAATAACACTAATTAATACCAATAAAGAGATGGATCAATATCATGAAAACCTATATTGATATTTTTTGTGACAAATTTATCAAAAACAATTTTTTTTACTAAAAACCCTAAATTGATATATTTGTGAAAAATTTACCAAAGATTTATTTTTTGACCACAAAAAATCCCAAATTGGTACATTTGCGATAAATTTACTTTTTATCAATTTTCGTTAAATTTGATAAATATCACGAAAAATCACAAACTAATACATTTATAACAAATAGAGAGTAAAATATAAATTAATACATCAATAAACTATTATGTATCATTAAACTTAGCAATTTAATGGTAAAATTTAATAAAAATTGATGAAAGGTAAATTTGTCACAAGATTACCAATTTGTGGTTTTTCGTAATATTGATCCTTAATAAAATTAGCATACTAAATGACGTTTCAGATGGGATGATTTAAACAAGTGAATAGCATCAAAGAGCCAATCATAACCTAACACGTCATCGGGTAAATCATTTTTTCCATTCCAATCTTCGCAAGTCTTGCAAATTTCCAACCATACAATACCCTTCCTAAGCACGGCAAAGCGCAATTATTGAATCGAGAAAAAAGGAAAAGGTAAAAACCTCAGTACCCCTCGAAACGGGGCAAAGCCCGGGCCCACGCAGGAGAAAATCCGCAAGTAACCCGTTTTTCGCCCAAACGGCAGGCCCGCTTTGGAAATTGCGCCCATTCCCGAAGGAAGAATGGAGCGCATCTCGAACGCCTTCGCCGTGCTGGAGCTGGACGCCGTCGACGACCGCCTCGACGGCGGTTCCTCCGCCGCACCGGCCGCCGCGCCCGAGAAGAGCAGCGCCGGCAGCTCAGGTGACGTCCACGCCTCCCTTTCCTTAAGACCCGATCGCAGGGAAAAAGAGCTCCCGATCGCTACTGCCTCACTACTACCACTGTCTGCTGCGGTGGAATCGCGTAGGGTTCTTGAGTGTTTCGAGCTTGATGAAGTCACCGGGCGCCGGTGCTAGGGCTCGGCGACCACCGCCGGTGGTCGTCGACTAGCTGCTGTAGATGCGACGGGGACTGCTTGTTTAGCAGATTCAGCTTTAAAACAATGAAGTTTCCGCATAGTTAACTTTTTGATGGCGACGAGTGACAATCCAGACGCAAAATTAAAGCTTTTGAGCTTATGCTTTGCGCATGGGCAGGTGATCGTTTGAATTTCTTCGAAATCGTGGCTGGACTTACTTCGTGCCTCATTGCGATATTCAGTTAGAGAACTGGAAAGTCGCGGTGCAATTGGCAAATATGAGAAGACTGATGTGTACAAATGAACTCGATAGACTCCTTAGTCGGTGTCGAAATCTGAATGACTCCGAGAATGGGTTTTTTTCCGCAGCATGAACTTGCACACTTACAGGGAAAAAGAATTTCTTTTTTGCACTGAAGCTCTTTTGCCCCCCCTTGTCTTTGCTGCACTCGAAACAGTCAGTGTGTTCTGATGATCAGTAGGATGTAGCCATAATCGAACTTCGGCAGAACACCCTTCTTCTCAATAAGGCATCGGAGGTGGCATGAACTTCAGTAGATTCTATTCGCACAATGCATAATGCATTTTTTCCTTTATAACTTTTTGTCTGCCGATAAAATTGGCAAGAGGTTGCTACAATTGGCATGAGAGTCAAGGGAGACATTTCTAAGTGACACGTAAATTACCACAAGAGATTGCTATGTCGTTGTTATTCCTACGCGATTGTTGGAGATTGGTGTCCTCGCAATGTTGACTGCTGAGGGTCTGCGTGGGAAACTGGGGTTTCAGATGTACATGCATAGCTGAAAGGATTATCTCGGGGGCCCTAGGAGGAGTTAGACGACTATTATAGTCGAACAAGAGATTGCGTGGGGTGCTATGTTTGCGTGGGGTGCTATGTTTTATTGTCATGATATCTGGATGAGGCAGTTTCAGAAACTAAGCACTTGCTTACACTTTATTACACTATGTATATATCGATTTCCACTATGATCTAAATTGAAATTGAAGATACTATGTATATTTCGATTTCCAGTATTATCTAAATTAAAATTGAAGATACTAATTTGAAGTGTTTTTTTGGCTGATATGTAACTCTTATATTCAGCTAAGAAGAATAAAAAGGCTAATGGTTCTGGTAATGGTGTGCTGATGAAGAACGACAAACCAGACGAGGGTAGTTCAGCAATGCCTTTGCCTGAGTACAAGATGCCTCTTGTGTGGATTGACTTGGAAATGACTGGTAAGTTATGGTAATCTTAGTATGAACAGTGAAAAACCGGTTCTGCCTCTGCTGCATTACCATTTGCTTAAGTCAAGACATGTGTAACCAGAGTTGCTCTAGTTCTTCTCTAGCTTTGGACATGTGTGGTGAATATAGGTGCTAATTGTTATGCCGAGGCTACTGGACATTTGTTTCTTCTTCCCTCTCACCCTTTTACTTCTTCTGCTATGCAGGTTTAAATGTTGAAGTTGATAGGATTCTAGAGATTGCTTGTATAATAACAGATGGAAATTTGACCAAATCTATTGAGGTACTTTGTTTCTCTCAAGTGGATCTTTAAGGTTGGCGTGGCTTTCGAGATACTACCTGCAGTCCGTTTTTATTTCCTTGCGGAGTTGCTTGTCATCATTGGCATCACGCTTGTCATTTATGTTTGTAATAGAGCCAAAGAGCAAATGATGTTTAATGTATGCTTTTGAATCTTGACCTGCTAGACAGGAGATTCTTCTCAAATCCTTCTTTCTGACCGCTTGCATTAGTCTGATATCTATCTTAGGTGCTTCTTTTAAAAGTATTTCTCTCTTGTTAGGGTCCTGATCTAGTCATCCATCAAAGTAAAGAATGCCTGGATAGAATGGGAGAATGGTGTCAAGATCATCATGCGGCTAGTGGTGAGCACTTAAAAGACTGGCTTCTTTTATTTGATTTTTTTTTTTCCAGGTTCTGAAGGGAGCTGTCTTTTTTGAGAAGTGTTGCGTTAAACCAGGTTAACAAAATTAAAATTTATGCAGGGTTGACAGAAAGGGTCCTTCATAGTACGATAACAGAGAGAGAAGCGGAAATGCAGGTTAGGAAGATTTAATCAAATTTATATGTGATGCATTATTCGTTATTGGATTGTTCACTTCAGTATCTTCGGATCAAACTAGTGAACTCATTACAAAATACCTGCAAACACTTCAATCCTTCACCTCATGAACTCCATAGGAAAAATCTTCTTGTCATTATCGAATGTTGAAGCTTTTTTTCAAAGTTTTAGGCATTATCAGGTGTCGTTATTGTGAAATGTAGCAGATTTACTGAGCTTTTTGCTCCTCATATTTGACTTCGTAATAAGAAAGAAGACTGAGGGGCAAATGTCGTAGAAAATCATCCAACCCACGTGAAAGTGTCACTTTTGTGATATCAAAGGCTGTATCCTCAGTTATAAACAGAGTTCCATCGTTAGTCTACAACTCCATAAATAAACAGGGGGAGCATAGATTCTTTTGTTGCCAACAAATGTTTTTGGGTGGTATGACTTTATTCGTCTTGAGGATATTGTGATAGAAATGGCTTATGGGTGGATGACTTTGCAAGTGTGAGGACGTACATATGGTCCGTCCATCTAGAACAATTGAGATTATGGCTTTTTTTTTTTTTTTTTTTTTTAAGAAAATTTTGAATTGCGAGTCAAAGTTGATTCTTTACTCTATGGATGTGTACATATTAATATCATGATTTCTGATGGTGCAGGTTATGGAATTTGTGAAGAAAAATGTGGGAACTTATACACCCCATTTAGCTGGGAATTCTGTTTATGTTGATCTTATCTTTTTAAAGGTATAGTTAAAATGTGTATTGGCTTGAGTAGTAAGTCCTGAGGCCATTGATTTCTTGTGTTATATATAAATTTCTCTATAAGAACTCATGGTGTAGATAGTGCTTTTCTTTTGTACAATATCAGGCACTTTCTACAGTAGCTCATCAAATGTTAATGGATGCCAGTATTTAGAAATCTGAGTGGCATGCACATGCTCAAGGTTGTTACAAAGTTTTTTCAAAATCCGTGTTAAGCTTTTAGTTGTTGAACTTTGATATCTGGTCTTTGGGCTCATTTTGAAACTTATTGTAGTAGGTGAAGAGAAAACTTGTTTAGTAAATTATTTTTACCAAAAAAAAAAAAAAACTTGTTTAGTAAATTATCAGTCGGTTTGAAATTCCGAGTCACAACTAAATTTGAGGAGAGAGTTCTACCCAAAGGACAAACTAACCGTTGTCAAAAAATGCATCTGAGTGACATTTATGGATATTTAGATTCAGTGGAGATATCCACTACAGAGGAATTTGTTCTTACATATGAAACTTTTTTGACCCTAACAAAGTAGGTTCCCCTCTAATTAACTGCATTAACTTCTCAAATGATTGTGTAATAGACCATGATCACGAGCAGCGTCACATGAATGACGTCTAGAATTCTCATCTCTTTTGCTGTATTCCATCAACACCTAGTCAATGTCTCCTCCGCCAGTTTCATACTAATCCAAATGATTTGGCATGTCAAATGTTTCATTCTTTTAACTGCTGCCAATCTTGCAAAGTGGTCTAGTTTAATCTTGCTATTGGGCTTGTTTTCTTGTTGGTTTGTTCTCAATGCATTCTTTACCTGTTGAATATTATCATCATAAGCTCCTTTGTTATTCTCTGAAACATCTCGTTGTTTTGTCTGCAGAAGTACATGCCCGATTTGGCTAGTCTTTTTTCCCATGTACTCGTTGATGTCAGTAGCATCAAGGCTCTGTGTTTCCGATGGTATCCTAAAGGTAATTTTGTGTGGTTCCTCTACATCATTCTAGTGCATCTCATGGCTTCTTCTGCATGGGATATCTATGCCTCAAGTTTGAGTTATCGTCAGTGAAAAGTAAAATTGAGGGGTCATGAGAGAATGACTTATACCTGAACTTTTGATGGAAAAAGCAGAATCATTTTTTTGTATGTTTTGCTTGAAATGGTCTATAACTTCTTGCGATGAACCTCCTTGTCCCATTTGTAGACTGTTTATGTGCATATGTGCTTAAAAATGGGCGTGCTTTCTATCCCATAAAGTCATTTTTGGCTGGTAAAATTCCTTCTGTTTATTTGACTAATGTTGCTTGGAATTAAGTGCTTGTTCACAACTTAAAGTGAATGTGATCCTTCATACAGACCAAAAGAAAGCCCCTTCAAAAGAAAACAAACACAGAGCAATGGATGACATCAGGGAAAGCATCTTGGAGCTGAAATACTACAAGCAAAATATATTTAAGCCATCCAGGTCCAGACAATGATGTAGATAATGTCGTGCACCATGCAGAGTGCTTCATCTAGAGGTGTGATTTCTAAGTACCTCCCGGATGGCTTTCACAATTGAATAGCTCGTCCTCTGATTGGGGTGAACTGTCTTTCTTCGGGGGTTTTTTATATCAATGTTTTGCCTGCTATATTAGGTATAATCCAGTCATTTGTCATGTAAGCTAATGTACTATAGATTTTGCCAACATTTCTGCATCAATTATTTATGATGCAATTATTTGTGCGTTGGTGATTACTGGTCTGACGATGGGTGGATGAAGATGATTTCGCATTTACATTCACGGGTGGCATGTCAAACAACTTAGCGTCAAGCATCACATTGTAAGGAACGGAATGCGATTTTGCTGAAAATATATCTACAGAGAAATCCACACCCTTGATCAAGCGATACTTCATAATAGTAGTGACGTCTTTAGACATTTCATGTTCCTAAAGAATGAGGAGTTGCATCTCATAGCTAAAGAGACCATACACTCCCAACTTATGATTGATATTGAGTGGGGAGACTCGTTTAGTATACAAAAAAAACTTATTTGACTGTTATAGTAGGTTTTCAACTATTTTATCATTTACGATTGGTATGTTGGCATGCCAATACGAAAAGTTTTGAGCTGAAGTCACAAATTGGTTAGATATGATCGGTTAACTTTTGAATAAGTTAGCAATTTTCATTATTCCTTTGGTTAATTTCTAAATGTGTTGGTTAATCCAATATTGTTATGGTCATCCCTCATCAACCTGATCGATTTGTCAAAAGTAAAATCATCGGTTATTTGGTTATGGTAAGGTCAAAACTGCTTTTAAGTGGAATCGAACCAATGCCTGGACGAGGCGGCAGATCATCACCAGAATTGCTGGAGAGTTTCCATCGGTTTTCTTGGAATAAAGTTGAAGTACACTTAAGCTAAAAGAAGATTTCAATGGAAAGCTTGACAAGGGGAAGGAAACTTACGTGTCCGAAGGGGAAGCCTCCTCAATGCTTAACAATGATTCTATTCGTTCTTTCGCTAACTCGCCTTTCTGGACTATTCAAACAATAAGACAGGATGCCGAAGAAATTGCAACACTCTTTCTTAATCACGATTGCAACATACTGCTGCAGTTTATTTTTGTCTGATGATGCATTCCAAGAACGAAGATACAAAGCAAAAGCATGACAGTTCGGAAGATGACAAGATGAAGTTATTCTAAAAAATTGTCGAGTCCACCCAGCTTCTTTACTTCGTTTCTTGCATATCTTCCTCGGTTTTCCAAACGATGCCGTCGAGGTGGTTCGTGAGGCTCTTATAGAACTGCAGGAAGTAAAGAAAAATTCATAAGGATCATAGCAAAATCTCAAATGAGATCAGATTTTCAGCATTCCTCTTCGGCTATTAACATAGCATGCTATTGGCAGGAGCCATGTACACAGAAGCACTAAAATAACATTAAGCGTGACCAAGAAAACTATGGGCGTAGAACCTTGTGGAATTCCAAGGTGTCTCCTTTTGCCTTTCGCACTTCAACCATATGAAGCGACGGTGCGACTTGGAAGATCTGAAAGCGATGTAGATATCAGAAGTTATGATAAGATATCAGCTCCACGTGTACCAAAATTGTAGTTCAGATAACACTACCTCTGTCGCAACGTTTAAGTTTCCCTTCCTCCCAGCTTTCGTATTTTCAAGCCGCATCTGAGGGACACAAATAGAAAGTAGAAAGTAGATCAAAATTCACCCGAGAACTCCTAGTTTACTCAAAGCACTCTATTATTGGGTATACTGCATTATCAAATTTATCGGTAGTGTTGTGAACCTTGTAATTTTTCTTGTGAATACCGAAACCGAGGGGCTTTGCAGCTTCTTCAATCTTGTTTATGATCTCGGTTGCAGCGCATTTGGATGTGAACCTTGTTTCTCTTTTAAATCCCTACAGCCATTGAGATCATAGACGTTCTTTAAAGTAGAAAATGGAAAGAAGTGAAACAGACAACAAATTCCATGTTGAGCTAAGTTACTGTGGAAAACAATTCATCTGATCCCAGCTCAATCATGAACAACAATTCAGTCTGCTATTTCTTGAGATCCTTACTCCGCACTTCTGCCATCAGGCATTGAACACCAATATAGGATGGCGTAATTCTTCCTCTCTACTACAGAGTTTTCAATGGCAAAAAGAACTTAAAGTTTCAGATTGAACCAGACTTTGTGCAACTTCATTTTAAATTTAACCAATGTGTATTTGAAGCACAAAGAAGACTGATGATTTCATCATTCTTATATACATTATGCACTCCGTTTTCCACCATTTTCTTGTCAGAACATGGTGGAGAAGCATAATGAATCACGTCATGGAAAATGTTTATCTGCAAACCACTTTCATCAAGTTCACACAGATTGGAAAGGTCGAAAAGAAACAAACCTCGTCTCACACACCTGTTCCCCATCAAATAAATTCCCAAGGTTTAGCCCTTTCGACATGGAAATCAAATCAAATGCATTCATGGGGGTTGGCAGTTCCTCCTCCTTCTCAGTCACATGGTGCGCCTGTATTGACAGCAATACACTCCTCATCAGGCCATAAATCCAAAATGCCACAAGCACTTTTGTCTAGATCATCTGACTCATGACATTTCAGAATTCCTGGATGTCCACTCACCTCTGAATCCATGAAAACAGCTTCAACATCATCCAAGCTTGTGTCTTCTTTCTCATCAAAAACAGCGGGCTTGTAATCCTTCTTGAACCATTCATCCTCCAAAATTTCAGGAACGATAATACGCTGCAGTAAAAAAAAAAAACTTCTTTGGATGGTAACTGAATCAGCAACTTAAAGTGGAGCTAAAGCTACGGAGATTCCATAGAATTGCTAATAGAGGTAGACTAAGCAAAGGAAGAGACATTTAGAAGATGACTTTTGATACCTATGCGGTGCGTTGGTGATAAATGAAGCTAGATGGCATTAGCCAGTTTCAACACAAAGTTCTAAGGTGTCAACTAGTGCTATGTCGAACGAATCCAACGGTATGGCTTGTAAAATGTAACAGATGCAGGAATAGTCAACCCAACCCGCCCTATAAAGTTCTTCGAAAATGATCTGTTTGCTGAGCACAGCATAAGGAAATGTGGTCATTATGTCTCAATTTTCAACAAGTAATTAATGTGCCCTAGTTCTATCCTGAAAACTCATACAAAGCTCATGATTCGAGCACCATTTCAGATATTCCTATATGCTTCATAAGATGCATACAACTGCCTATCCCCTAATGGATGGATCAAACAATGGAAAGTCCAAAAGCATTGTTACTCACGGTCACGGGATTCGGGTCTAGTAGACGAGTTATCAACTTCATGGCACCAAAAGAGAGCCAGGGGGGACAAGTAAACTCTGCAGCCAAAATCTGCAGAAAAGGGTAGCAATGGCGAGACAGTAAAGAAAGCCGGATTCATGGAGAGCAAAAACTGTTATTTGTTAATAGAGCAAGATGCTCACTTTTTTGTACAGGTTCATAGTATTAGCATCATCAAAGGGCAAGTAACCTGCAAGCAATACAAAGAGTATTACTCCACATGACCACAAGTCTGCAGTCGCCCCATCATAGCCTCTATCATTTAGGACCTAAACAGCAAGATGGTAGATTACTACAAGCCTAATAATCAAAGTTTATCGATAATATATTACACCATGGGAAAGAACAAGTGAAGGTGAAGACCTCGGGAGCAACATAGTTTGGAGTTCCACAAGCTGTGTGAAAAAGTCCATCATCCTGTAAAGACAAATGAATCTCAGATTGATAGTTCTTCTAGGAGACAAAAAGTGATGTCTCTAACATTGATTACGTTCAGGAAGGAAAGAGAAAAACAAACTAAGCTTCAGTAAGCTAGAGTGCCCTTGGAATCGCTTTATTGTCCATAAAGAAAGGAGTAATATAATTATCCCACAGTGTCTTCAAGTACAAGGCCTCAGGTTACACTGATAAGACTTCACATAGATCATACAAGAACAGAATTTTGAAAATTTTAAGAGGTCAGTATTACCCTGACTTCTTGTGACAGTGCACTCAGTCCAAAATCAGAAACTTTAAGATTTCCATAACCATCCAGCAGCAAATTTTCTGGCTGCAATGAGAAAAATCAACACAAGTAACATTATGAAGGTCCTTCATAACAAATTTCTGAAAAGACCAGAGGAGGCACCTTTAAGTCTCGGTGATAAACACCACGGCTATGACAATAGTCAACAGCATTAATTAGTTGCTGGAAGTACTTTCGTGCTTCATTCTCACTCATCCTTCCATGCTTGACCTTTATTAAAAGGAAAAAAAGAAAGTAAGAACAGAGCAATGCAGGGCAAAATGACAATCAAATTAAGATGCCCTAATTAACATTCTATCTTCGAAGAATGCATCTGCATGGCCACAATGTCAAGCACTAGAGATTAGTATAGTTAGCATGGAGCTTTGTGTAAATTGACAGAATCATAAAACAAAAACAAATTAATTTAAAGCAAAATAGATCTTAGAAATGACAAAACCACACATGGAGAGCAGGACAACTTACAATTTTGTCAAAAAGCTCTCCCCCAGTCGCGAATTCTAAAACGATGTATATCTTTGTCCTGCTACCCATTACCTGCATTAGTAATTAAAAGAAAAGGGAGTCTCTGAAGATCAAATTGGTTCAGATCAAACCAATCATTTGCTTTCGGATCAATTTCTAGTTAATCAAATGCCTTAGTCCTCTGGTGAATGCCCATCTACAGTCATTTCCAACTTCTCTCTCTATTACCTTTCAACCTTGACCTAGGGGTTCGAGGTAAATCTCAAAGCCATATTCCAACTTAAACGACACAAACCACCCCATTGCTTCCCTAGACCGCCGTATGAACATGCGGGTGTGCACAGAGAGAGAGAGAGAGAGAGAGAGAGAGAGAGAGACCTCATATAAGCGGACAACATTTGGATGCTTTATTAGCTTCATTGTTGCTATCTCCCTTCTAATCTGAAAACATAAGGATAAAGAATCAGAGAAAAACTGTCCATAGAAGAATATAAATGAGCATTTTTGCTGAAAAAGCCAGGTGAAATAATTGAGTCACTTCCTCTAGAACAATATCATCGTGTGAATAAGGATTAGGAAGTCAACAGATATAGCAGCGCCATGAACTCTCCAAAGAATATTTTGAGAAGATGATAATTTACAGGGATGCAAAAGGGTGTCGACAAAATAGCATAGAGAAGCATATGCCTTCGAAAAAAGGAACTGCATAATAAAGTGAACCATCAGAAATGACCTGTTCTGCCATTTTGTGTTTGAGGACCATCTCTTTGTCAAGGATCTTGACAGCCACAGCTTCCCCAGTCTCGGAATTCCGGGCGAACTTCACTTTTGCAAATGATCCCTCACCAATTGTCCTTCCCACTTCGTACTTACCGATCCGACGCTTGATTTTAGATGCATTCATCATTGATTTTCCGTACAGAGACTGGTTCCACTACTCTTAATCGCTATACTCACTGTGCAAGCGAATGCTTCAACCGCAGAATTGCTGATTGTAAGGCTAACCTTATCTGAACAGGTAGAATGGAGGTCAAATAAGACTTGACTACCCAACAATCAGATGACATAACACGCAAAATCCCCCTTGGTGACGATGATCATAAATGGGTAATCCAGGTGCGATACACAATCACCAATCGTCGTCAAAAGGCATGCTCTTGTGGTACTAACTATAATCAAAATAAGTCAGGCAATATGGCAACTCTCAACAGACAGTAACCCGAACCTGGAAGAGCAAATCAATGACTCCAAGAAAAGAGCTCAGAGGACGGAGCTCTGGACATGAATTCGAAATTTTCAATTCAACACTCGAGTAACTAGAACAAAAAGCTTTCTGTGGTGGCAATATAACCATGAAGTGATTGGTATTTCAGTGGACCCGTCACCGTTTCTTGATATGTATGGAAACCTACTCTGCCCACTTAGTTACCAGCAACCATCGTCAGCCAAAACCACTACCGCTCGTTCAAGCAACTACCGTGACCGGATACCTTCTTCCCTTTTTCGACATGGGGGACGGTGCATGAAAAGCGAGATGACGAAGGATATACCTTGAGCTTCGCGGAGAGGGATTCTTGACGAGGAGGAGGAGGGGAGCCCATATAGATCACGGCCAATCAACGAGGGCGTGAAAAAGAAGAGGGAGTGAGATTACGATAACCATGAATCATTGTCGCTGAGCTGGATCGTGTGAGGCAGAGAATCCACAAGACAAAATGTGCACCCATCACTGTCGCGCCCGCTTCATCGCACTTCGGGCCCGGACCGAATCATTCGTACAGATACGATAACACAGGTACCTTCTCAAAATTACACTGACCAACCACCGGATGAAAAGTCTCATCGTTCTTGGAAAAAGCAAAACCGGATTTGACTACCCAGTTGGCTAATCCGTATCGAACGCGGAGAAGCGCTTGCCTTTCGTCCAGCAAACGGGCGGGAAACGACCATGATTATGCTACAGCACGTGATTTTGTGTAATTAAAGGTGGAAACTTTGAAGCCAAAGATGGAAGAAAAGAAAGGAAGAAGACGCGCGAGTGAAAACTGCGGTCCACGATCCACGTGATTGTGCTGGGCGGGACCAAAGTTTTTTTTTTTTTTTTTTTTTTGTCTTTTCTCCGTCTGGGGGTTCTTTCTTACAGAGGACAGAGGACGGGAACATTGCGTTCGATAGCGATTGCGCGGAGACCGGTCGCTTCCGTTTCCCTTACGGTTCTGTCGCTTTCTCCATAATTGCCATTCGCCATGTGTTTCGTCCGGGCGAGCCCCATCTTCATTAATTTCTCGTCTCAGCCGCTCGACGACGCTGCCCACTTGACCGATACTTCTGTTGTCAAGGAGTTACTGAATCTACCGCTGCAAATTTGTAGGTTCGACGAGAGGTGGTCCGGAGAATTCTGTGATCCGACATGAATATTCCGTTACGGATGGAAGACCATTATGATTGAAGCCGAGATGAGCTGGCTAGTGCTAGTTGTCCCATGTGCATCGTTTAACATTAATAAAAGGAGAATTTGAATCAAATTTTACTCCGTGAAACTTGGATTTGATTCATTCGCCATACTGATTGGGTTGGGAAAGACCCTTTTGTCCTTGTTCCGGGTCATGTAAATTGGGTCTTCTCTCCAGGTCGCAATGATGGACGGTTGTTGTTTAAAGAGAATCGAACCGTCCTCACTAGAGACCCAAAAATCTTCATGCAGGCCCACCAATAATCTCCATCTCCAATAATTGCAGCATCCTATTTCTCTCTTCAAATAATGCGGTTCACATGATGAGTTGTCGCACCGAAACAGTGGAAAGAGTAGAGAAAGGATCAGAATGATCATTTTAAAACAGTTTCCCATTCGGAGACACCTTATCCAGCTTAGAGTAAAGATCAAGATGGACGACGCAGCATAATCATCTAAGGAACAGGAAAAAAAAAGAAGAGAGATACAGCGGCGAGGAATTCCCAAAACCTTCTGAGCAATGGACAGTTTATTTGTCCTGCAAACATCTTTTAATTTTTCTCACCATCAATCTCTTGCAATAAGTCATTTTGTACACATCATGTGGGTGCAATTACAAGAAGAGCCATGTTGAGGGCGACATCGAAAAGAGTATTTTCCGAGGGCGCTATTGAACAAATCACGCGATATCACCACTCCCAAAGTAAAAAAGCAGAAAAAAATTCAACCTCCACCCAAGCAAAGGACAATACATCGCTCAAAATGCCGGCCAATCGTCTAGCAGTAAAACTCAATACACTCTGTTGTTTATAGTTTGGTAGAGAGACTTCAGCTGTGTGTTCCACTTATCAATGGCGGCGTACTTCTTCATTCCCTTTGACCTGGTTTAGATTTTGGAAACAGCCATCCAAGAGTATCAGATCCAAGTACACAGGAGAACTGGCATAAAAGACATATAACTTGTAACATTGTGCGGTGCACCAGAAAGATGCTATGGTACCTGTCACCACGCTCTAACAACCGATTTACTTGATCAATGTGCCCATCAATACGGTTGTCCAAAATTAGAGAAACCAACAACTGCTCGACATCCTTTTCCGGCACGTTAAGTTCCTATAAGTAACGAGTTTCAGTAAGCCAGTAAGTAGGAGAAAGGCAGAGAGAATAAAAGAGGCAGATGCAAGTAAAGATAATCATCAACATATTCATTTACCGAGTAAAAATAACTACGGTTATTAGCCAAAAAAAGGACTTGCTTAGAAGTTTGTGTCTATGTAAGTGAATCTGCAGCTAAATCATATTAGCAATGAAGATCTAATGCCGATTCTGAAGAATACAATAACCAGTGAAACTAAAACCACAGCCTTTACCTTCGAGATGAAAGGGATGCGGATTCTGGTATAAGGCTTGATAAGTTTAAGCAATACTTGTGTCCTGATATTCTTCAGAAGATCTTCAATATAATTCCAGATGAATGGGTCATCCATTATAGTTCTTCTGTTGCTCTGGAAAATGTGTCAGTGGTAACTAAATTTAGGGAGAAAGAAACCAGTGTGACACAGGCACAAATCCTTAATAAAAATAGACAAAAAAGGTAAACATACCTTAAGGATTTTCTCAAATTCTAGAATCTCATTTCGTTGATATGCAGCTATAAGATTTGTCATGGCCAAAATTTCAGGGTCATTCTTATACCTACACAGTACCGGACCATAAAAAAAGTGAGGGAGGAACAGAGGCACTGTTTGGGGGAGGGAGAAGGTAGAGAGAAGAAAGAGTACTTACGGCTTCGCTTCTTGGCCATCAAATGGATTAACTTCAGACTCCATCAGCATATTAGCTAGAACCAAATATCTGCCACATAATGCAAATAGACAGTGGCCTCGAGTTACACAAAAGTACAAACTCCGCACTCCACAAAAATGGTAAAGGAACAGTAATATAAAAAAAGAATATCTTCTGTTCTTAATATCTGAGAATTAAGTGGTTTCTTCACGCTTATACAAGGCAATAGTTCATAGCCCACAAATAGTGGCAGGATAGCCAAGGATCACAGTTCAAACTATAGAAACGTGAAACAAAACAAGAGAGACATTTATACCCTAAATTTTTTAATTTCTTCCACTCTCTTAATGGCAGACTTTCAAACATATAAGAAGGTGTCTTGGTAAAGATCCCCAGTCTAATACTTCTTTTGAAAACATCAAAGACATTATGGTGTTCCTACTAATTTGTTGTGCGAAAAGAGTTTTTTCTCCTCGCCCGAAAGTTACAGTTCAATCCATCAACTAGCAGTGGAAGGATAACCAAAGTGCACTTTGCCTAGATAACAACAGACCAACCAATACAAATTGTCAAGGGAAACCTATTTTTCCCTCAAAAAAGCCTACCATACTTGCTTCAACATTAGCCATCCAACGGGATAAATGAAAACAATTCCAATTGAATCCATCGAAATCATCAGCAATTTAATCAAGAGAAGATGGAAGGATAAGTAAACCATACTTTAGACATTGGATTCGCCTTTGGTTTCCAGCTTCATCATAATTTTTAAAGGCTTCAAAGAAATCGGTTGCTGCCTCAGCCCACTGGCGCTCGGCCATATGCATCTTACCACCACATTCCCGAATTATACCCATAATTCTTGGATGGGGTATAGCTGACTTGATTGCAAGTGCTTTCTGATACAATTGCTGCAACCATCAACAATTTCATAACTTAGTGTCCAAAAATAATTTAAAATGGACAATATACAGGACAGCTTCCAAGATAAATACCACGCAAGATTTAAACATGCAAAAATAATGCCAACCGACATAGATCATCAATCAACAGAAAAATTAATTTTTATGGTCCTTGCTTGATTGCTGCAAGAGTTCCTTTAATCGGCTCGATAAGAACACTGACATTAAATAAAGACGAAAATCTACAGGAAGTTCGAACCATAAATAGATGAACCGTTTCAAAAAACCTTGATGCACCACTCAGAAAAAGTAGAAATTACCTTAAGCTTCTTATTATTCTTGGTCTCAGTATACATTTGGATCTCAATAGCGTACACTTCAAGAAGCTGACTTCCTTTCTTGTGGTCATCTGTACCATCCTCTCTTTGGCAAGATTTGTGAAGCTCCTTCAAAATCTATTCATTCACAGAAGATTATAAGCATAGTGTGCCATCAACAAATTATGTCAGCCATACTGTGCTAATACTATCCAATAAAATGGCACCTTATTCATTCTTCCATATTCGCCCATATCAAACCAAATCTTGCAAAGCTTGAGATTTGTCTTGAACCAAAGTCTCTGCAGAATTATGAAAAGCATAAATTTTACAAGAAATATGGCATAGTAGCAACAGAGACTGATTAGACAAGATTGGTGACCTCATTCTTTGCCTCTTCAAGAGCCTTCAAAGTGGTCTGATAAAATTCCTGTAGAAGACTAAAATTCTGACTGGCTGATCCCGAAACAAAATCCATCACATTGTTTATACATTTTTCACTGTAATTTCTTGTCACCGCTGATTTGATGTATGTAAGCATCACTCTATAAGAATCCATCATTTCTTTATACTTCCCCAACCGATAATATAGCTTGACAGTTTGCTTAAGAGCTTTAAATCCCCTATAAAACAAGTCAAGAGGAAGAATGATTAATAACACAGTAGTACTCATGGTAATTTTGAAGTATTAAAGGGAAATTCATGAACTGAAAAGTTGAAAGCTATAAAATTTATGTAGACAACTCCTAACTGTTCCTCACTCCACAATCATCGCATGCAAAATATAAAAACCATGACTATGGAACACCTAGAAACATGTGTTTTACATAGAGGAAAGTGGTCACACTCCAATGCTCTTCCCCTGACCCACGGAAAACCTCTTCAGACAAAATGACGGAGAGAAATTGTATGGATCCTATATAAGAGCTCCCATTCAATTTCTTAAAACTTTGCCCAAGTTGTTCTTTTTTATTCATTGGTATAAAACCAATGTCATCCAATTCACCAGAGAGTAGCTTTTCTCCTGCTCAAGCATCATTTCAAGAAAGTTGACTCAGGGTACGTACAAGAAATTCTTTCTTCTAAATGTTTCAGCTGTTATATAAGGTTTGTGGGCTCAACGCTGGCTAAAAAAAAGTTCAGGTTTATTTTATTTTGTGCGTGTGAACTTGACTATGTCTGCATCATCTCCAGACTTGATGGAAGGAAGCACATGTAGATTCACTTGCAGTTTGAAGTAAACTAAAAGTTTCTTCCACAAAATTGATTGTGCCACAAGTATAAAAACCTACAGTACTCACCATTCAGCCTTCTCAGGTTCCATGCGGACAACCTCAGCAAAGCCTGCAAGTGCTCCTTCTGGATCACTTTCTATGAGGCCTACATTGCAAAATCAAACAGTCAAGCTACGTTAGGGATAAAAAGTTAAAACACATTAAATTTTTTTTGCACATGCTACACATCGAGGGCACTGTGCAAGCAAATTATATCGATTTGATCACGTAAGTCTCTGCTAACAGAATAGATCTAGATATTTTAAGTTTCCTTATAAGCAAAAACTTCCCCAAGTTGAAAAAACGGAAGCATGCTGCCGTCAATACAAGAAAAATTGAAAACCTTAACAAGGCCAACGAACGAATTATTAAATAAAAGCGCAATTAACTAAAATTATCTCCGCCCATCACTTTTGGTAACATCATTATGCTCAAGCATTAATCTAAAGGACATCACCAGTAAAGGGACACGGCTCCCCAACTCTCCCAGAAAATACACTAGGGTCTTATCCAATTTCCATCACAGACCGCATTGCAAATCATTCGTCTCCCACATTATAAGCTACGCACCACGGAATCTGCTAAACCGGTCAAATGGGCAGAATTAAAACATTCCTCTTTCCAACAACACATATTCACCTAATCGGAAAGAATACCCCAACGATAACGATGCGAAACACAAGCCGATTAAGGACACGATAAAAGGAGTGCCCAACAGACCAGGTCGCCCCAAAAGGCGTCGGAAAAATACCTTTGGAGTTGTAATACTGATTCTCAATGTCAACGTCCTGCTCCTCGGGCTCCTCATCCGAGTACTCAAAACCATAATCCTCCATATCTGCATCTGGGAAATCCAGCAAACCAGTAAAGTAACCGACGACGATCTCAAAACGGCAGGTAAAGCCAAGGAGAACGACGCCAACAGGACTCCCCCCCACAGTTCATTCCAGCACCGAAGAAACGCAGCAAAAGATTAAAAAAAAAAAATCACAACACCAGACAACATCCGCCCGTCCCTTAGGACCAAACCCTAGTGCTACGATTGTTGTTCCCCGATCAGACCAAGACAAAGTAAAAACCGATGATCAAAGAACCCCAAACGTGGGGAGGCCAGACCTGAAGCCATCGCCGCTGCTTGCCAAGGGTGGAGAGAAATTTCCCAGCAATGGAGCGCGACGGTGAGTAGAATTGTACAGTGATGATTTGATTTTTGGCTTTGCCACGGACAGCGGTGGAATCAGAAGAAGACGCCACGCGATGGAGCTTTGTAGTAGAATCAATCCAGTCGCTCCGATCCAGATCCAGGTCCAGGGATTTTTCAAGCCCAATAGAGCAAAGAAGTTGGGCTGAGATAGCACGGATTGGTATCTTGGCCCAGCGTTGGGTTTTAAGAGAAACTAAGGGCCTGCATGTTTGTATTTCTTTTTTTTGTTTATGAACAGATTTTTCTGTTTTTTTTTCCTTAACAAAAAAAAAGCAATTAAACACGTTTGTTTGCGTTTTTGTTAAAACTTTTTTTTTTGTTCCGAACAAAATTAACATAAATAAAAACAAAAAAAAAGTTATTTTTTTGTTCCAGAAATACTTTTGAAAAACACATTTTCTCTCTCATCTCTTTTCTTCTCTTTTTTTCCTTCTTTTTTTCTTCTTTTTTCTTTGGCCAGTCGCCGGCCTCGGCCATGGCCGGTGATCGGCCGTCGAGGGCCGGCGACCTCGCCGGAGGGTCGCCGCCCCGGCGAGGCCGGTGAGCCTCGCCGTGGTTGGGCGAGGCCGTCGGCCCTCGTCGGCCGGTCGCCGGCCATGGCCGAGGCCGCCGACCGACCAAAAGAAGAAAAAAAATAAAAATAAAAATATTTAAAAAAATAAAATAAAAATATTAAAAAATTAAAAGAAATAAAAAAGAATATAAATTTACCAAACATATTTCTATTCATTTTTTATTCCCAAAACAAGTTTACCAAACGTGTCTTTCGATCAAAAATTGTTCCCCAATAAAAATAGTTTTTTCTATTTCATTCCCTGCAACAATTTTGAACAAAAACATAAATAAATGCGTCCTAAAATGTTCCGAAATAATGAGTATCCAGGAGTAGTCCAAAGGCTATATATAAAATGTGCACTTGTATCTAAAGACTTCCATTCATTTTTATGTATATTTAGCATTGTAATTAGAGGGTTCTTATAGCTAGATTGAGATCTAGTACTTTCTAGTCTAGTTAGCTATAACCACTCAAGATAAAAATCTTCAATTGTGTCAAAACCAAGAGATCAGGAATACATTTTAAATTACGGCAACATGCAAGGCTGAGAACTTTTAGGCAATTTGATGCTTATACAAAAGGAAAATAAGCTATCTAACATGAGTTGTACGAAAATTAAAACCCTAAAATCACAGAGAGAATATTTTTTTCCCTAATCTCACCATGAATTAACTCTATCCTTCCCAATTCTCTATGATTTCACTCTATTATAAATCTAGCACCAATATTTTCAGCAGATGCAAAATGATCGTTGAAAGAGACAAATCATTTATAAAGACACTACTGAAGCAATCTTACAAAGAGTTCATTAGAGTTAGAGTTTTCGATAAAAGCCGCTCACATCAAGTTATAGATCCAGAAGGGGTGGCTTGCAAGATTTTTTAACTGTTCATCTTCGTCTATATATGACCTAGGAGAATAAGCTGTCAAAGCATGAGTTGATTGGCCGAATAAAAAATAAAACCCTAAAATCGCAAAGAGGATGTCTTTTTTTCTTTAATCTCGTCAAGAATGAACTCCATCCTTCCCAATCTTGTAGTCTTACTCCATAATAAATCTAGCACTGATAATTTCGATAGATGCAAATTGGTCATTAAAAGAGAAATCGTTTCTAAAGATACACCACTAAGACATCTTACTTCAGAAATGAGTTCATCAGAGTTTTGGCTAGAAGTTGCCTACATCAAGTCACAGACTCAGAAGGGCGGCTCTACAAGTTCTTTTTAATTGTTGATCTACGTTTTGATATGTCCTATTCAAAAGGAGAATAAGCTGTCAAAACAAAACATGAGTTGATCGGCTAAACAAAAAAGAAAACCCTAAAATCATAGAGAGGATGTCTTTTTTCCCAATCTCGCCTAAATGAACTCCATCCTTCCATGATAAACCAGCACCGATAATTTCTGTAGAAATTGTTGTTGAAAGAGATAAATCATTTCTAAAGACATACAATTGAAGCCATTTTAATTTAGAAAAGAGTTCGTTAGAGCTTTCACCAGAATCTACTTGCATCAAGTCACGGATCCAAAATGGGCGACTCTATAAGTTTTTTTAACTATTCATCTACCTTTGGGAATGCCCTATACAAAAGGAGAACAATCTGTCAAAGTGATCCGCTAAACAAAAAACAAAACCCTACAATTTTTTTTTTTCAACCCCAACAGGAATGAACTCTATATTTCCCAATTCTCTATGATCTCACTCTATGATAAATCCAGCACCGATAATTTCAGTAGATGCAAATTGATCAAATCATTTCTAAAGACACACCACTTAAGCGATCTTACTTTAAAAAAGAGTTCGTTAAAGTTTTCGCCAAAAGTTGCCCACATCAAGTCATGGATTAACTACTGAGGGTTCGCCCCAGTGGCCACCCTTCCAACATGAAAGGAGGAGGTGAGGGGTTCAAATCCCCACCTTCTCGGGGAGGGATGGGGTGGGGACGCGTAAGTTTCGGGAGTGGGTTTCGACTCCCACGCCCGGCAAAGAGGCGGGCAAAGTCTGAGAGTGAGTGTAGAGTAGGAATAGCGTAGGACTGACAAAAAAAAAAAAAAAGTCATGGATTCAGAAGGGACCGCTCTACAAGCTTTCTTAATTGTTCATCTATGTCTAGACATGGCCTATACAAAAGGAGAATAAGCTATCAAAGTATGAGTTAATCGGTTAAACAAATAACAAAACCCTAAAATCATAGAGATAATGTCTTTTTCTTCCTAATCTCGCCATGAATGAACTCCATCATTCTGAATCCTTTAAGATCTTGCCCCATGATAAATGCACCACCGATAATTTCGGTAAATGCAAATTGGTAGTTGAAAGAGACAAATCCTTTCAAAAGACACAACATTGAAGCCATCTTACTTCAAAAAAGAGTTCTTTGGAGTCTTGACTAGAAGCTACCTGCATCAAGTCACGGATCCAAAGGGGGCGGCTCTGCAAATTTTTTTAACTATTCATCTACGTCTGGATATGACCTATACAAAAGGAGAATAAGCTATCAAAGTATGAGTTGATCGGCTAAACGAAAAACAAAACACTACAATTGTAGAAAATATGTCTTCTTTTTTTTTCTCGAATCTCGTCATGGATGAACTCCATCCTTCCTAATCCTCTATGGTCTCGCTCCATGATAAATCTACCACTGATAATCTCGATGTATGCAAATTGGTCATTGAAAGAGACAAATCATTTCTACAGACAGACCACTGAAGTCATTTTACTTCAGTAAGGAGTTCGCTAGAATCTTCACTAGAAGTTACCCGCATTAAGTCACGGATCTAGAAGAAGCAGTTCTGCAAGTCTTTTAACTGTTCATCTATGTTTGGATATGGCCAAGGAATTGGACGAGAGAAAATAATTTAATCCTCTTAACTTTTAATTTTTAGTTTTGGATTTTTATTTTATTTTTAAATCTTGGATTTGCATAATTTGTTACCTTCCTATCCATCCCAAGTACATATACAGACATGTGAACTTACCATCATTCCCTAGGAGAAAATATTCAGTGATTTGTGCGCGCCACGTCATCCACTGATGTAACGGGCACAAACCGCTCACATACTGACACCTGTCCCGAGCGGGATCCCTTGAAAATGAGAAAAGGGCTCGTTTTCGGTTGGCTTGGCTTGGCTCCTGCAGAAGAAAGGACGGTCAGCGATTCCTCCCGCTCAAAATTTCTCTCTCTCCTCACTTGAATGGGCGGGTTCTCTCTCCTCATAAAATTCCAAAGGCCTCACTCATCTGCCTCTGGCATCTCGGTCTCGTTCCCAAGTGGCACCAGGCTCCCCGCCGCCGATCGAGAGAGAGAAAAATTTTGAGCGGGAGGAATCGCTGGCCGTCCTTTCTTCTGCGGAGCCGAGTCGAGCCAGCCGAAAATGAGCCCTTTTCTCATTTTCGAGGTCTGCTCGGGACAAGTGTCGGTATGTGAGCGGTTTGTGCGCGCCACGTCATCCGTTGACGTGGCGCGCACAAACCGCTCACATACCGACACTTGTCCCGAGCAGGACCCCTCGAAAATGAGAAAAGGGACGTGGCGCACACAAATCACTGAATATTTTCTCATTCCCTAGGGATGCCTTTTTCTTTCATTTGGATCTCCCATATAGATAGATGGCCGCTCTTTACTAGTCTCTTTAGAATTACTTGTATTTTAACTTGAGAAACAGTTTCCTTGTGCGCTTAGGAAACGCTAGAATTGCTTGTAACAGATGGCATCTTGTTCCGACGTGATATGATATCTAACGAGGTAAGGTCGTCGACAAATAAGGTGGAAAGGCTGCAGACCAATAAGGCGCCAATGCGAAGAAGGGCCACGGGAGCGAATGCGCCACCACTACTAGAGTCCTCCCTAGCGAAAGCCGAACTTGCCATAGACACGATCGAGGACACGTCCAGGTTGCATCGGGGGCTCCAATGCCAGCATGGATGAGCTCCGTTGGCAAGCTGCAGGGCACCTTGAGCTGGGGGACTGCACGTGCGCGGAGATGGTAGAGGTCAAGGCGGAGCTATGCGCGAGCAGGATGATTGTCCGTTCGTTGTTTAAACATTATGGAGAATGAGCGCATTTGGACCAAACCCTAATTTAACCATTATCTTGGAATAGACCAAAACAAAGCACCCTAGGCGTGGAGACGCGGGCAAGCGATGAGTTAGCATTATTTTCCAATCTATAAATAAACTGTTTCGGCGTCAAAGACGATCCACGGTATCCACGTGCATCAAAATTTTGCGCAAATTTAATTTTTTTGGTTCTTAGTTTCTATAATGTTTCTGTGTTTATATCATTTGAGGTTATTATCTATTAAGAGTGGAAAATACCAAATAAAATATTTTTTTAAAGTTTGACACGTACAATTATTTGAGGTTTTTGTCTATTATGTCGTGCCCCTTGCACCCCATCGTCACAGAAGCAATTTTTTGCAAAATGAATTTGCTCTCAATGACATAAGCCATGGTTAGAATAAGTTGATTTCGAAAGGTGGATTGAAAATCACATTAAATCTAAATATGTATATCGGAAGTTTTGCTTAATTAAGCACCTTTTACTTCATTTTTAATTTCTTAGTTACATTTGGTTACATTAAATAAGCTATTTAAATACAAACTCGCGTCATTCAAGAATATATATTAAATAAGCTTTTAAAAGTACATTTTTTGAATGGAACAAGACTTGTCGATGTACGTATTAAATAAATAAATAAATAAATATATAATATATTTATATGCACATATATTTTTTTAATTTTCAGTGAAACAATACCTGTCGATGAACATGAGACACGTGGCAAAACCTTGTCGCGTTGCCTGCCACGTAATAAGCTTTAGACGTGAAGCCAGATGCAAAGTGGCACCTCTCAAATAATCGTGTTTTATTGAGATATACTCATATTTTTACGTGTGCTTATTTTGATCTTAAGTACCTTTCCACTCTTAGTATTGCTATGAATGTACTGGACCTATATCTGTGCATAAGTACCAAAAAAATTGGCAGAGTTAGACTATCGAAAATAGGAAATGCTTAAAATTAAACTTGGCAACATTAAATTTTTATAAAAATTTAAATAGAAGATTTTGCAAGCTATTTGCACTTTTGGGAATTTCAAATTATTTTTGAAAACTATTAGTCGGCACGCACACCTAGAGAGGACGAGAAACACAGGAATATTTAGCTAATCGTTTGCAGTAACAAATGACTCGGCGGATTTAGGGCCCCGAAAGAAGAAACAGCGAGAAAGAGAGACCGCAATGCAAATCGAAGAGCAACAGAAAACCATAGGCATCTCAGACGAGATATTCACTTAGATGTAGATCGATCTCTGACTGTCCATTGCAGGAAACCACCCAAAGAATTCCTTAAAAGACCATCCTCGTACCGTCAATATCACAACAGTGAAATCATGCATCAAAGGGGCACTGTTCATCCTATCGAATATTTAATCAGCATCCATCTCTTCCAATGCCAATCGAGCTGCAGCCTTCGCTTCCTCTAGGAGGTTGTCAGGAACCTGTGATTGGGTAGCAATGGTGAGCGACTCAGCCAGACAACATCCGAGTTTAAAGCAAGGACGGTTCTGAGAGCATCGTATAAGTAGAAGAAGACGTCCTTCTGTGCATGAAAAGAAGCATGGAGAGATATAATAATACCTTCTCATGCTGCCTCTTTGACTCATCGCAGACCCAGCTCATTTCTAGTTCAAAGGCCTTGTCCTTTGCCTCATCATGCACCTTGTAGATGCTGCTCAGAGGCAAACCAGGTATATAAGGAATTTACCATTCTTGATTTCCCACAAAACAAACTTCACATGCTCTCTTCCCAAAAAAAGACAAAGAAAAGGGAGGGGAAAAACGGCTATCTCCCTGCTTATTATTTAAACCCTCTCTCCCTCACCACACACAGTTGCCAATCCTGGGTCAGCCAATTTCTAATACCACTATAATTAGTAATTGGGCAAGTGAGTTAACTACTCATGCTCGGTGAAGATATAGTTCCAGCCAATTGATCCTGCTGCTTCCCTCAAAATGGGTAGTTCCATGGGGATTCTAAGACTTCATCTGCAGTTGGGCCGCGAGTTCAATCTCATGCAATTATACTCTAACTCAAGCAACTCACTAAGCCAAAGCCCGAGGGCAAAAACTAAATAATCTATGCCATGGAGCAAGAGTCAAGGATGGTGCACTGAGGTTCACTGGACGTCAAAACAGAAACAGTACAAAAGGGATATATTTCAACATATTAATCAACAGCTTCCAACGATATAAACAGAAAAGAAGCAGGTTATAAACTACAAAGGATAAATTAAGAGAAACTCAAAATTGAGCAATAAATGAGAAAAAAAGTTAAAGGCATTCGCAATCTAAGACATAAACTTAGAGGACAACTTACATCTTAGCTACTTCAATAACTCCTTCCCTGCACGTCATCTCTGAGAGCTTTAACTTTTCGATTTCTCTGTTAACACCAATTAAGTCCCATTAGACAATAAAACCTTCCAAGAGTTGTTTCATCAAGATTATTAAAATAGATTAGCATAGCGGAACACAAGTGGTAGCCCTTTTTTTATCAAAAATAAAAGCGATACTGTCAAACTGATATAAAAATGAACTCTTTAATTCCCCCTCCCCCCCAAAAAAAAAAAGAAAAAGAGAGAGAGAGAGAGAGAGAGAGAGAGAAAAAAATTGCACTATATAGATGTAATGACAGTTTACCACTTATATATCAATTAGAACCAGGGGATCATATGGTGGCTCCAAAGTTCTACTTGGCAAAAAGGGAAAAGCATTAAATGAAAGAGTACAAGATTAACTTTGATCCCCTATTTGTGCCACTCCCATACGACATCTTTCAATAGCCAGCAAAAATATTAAATTCTCATTACCACATAGGTCATAACAGGTCAATAAAATTGGCAACGACGTAGCGTGAATCTTGCTAATAGGTCACAAAGCCACTCCAGATTATTATGTGAAGGGCGCAACATAGAGATTTTCATAACAGAGGGACCAAATCAATCAAATAAAGGGATAGCAGCGGGCAGGTTTGGGACAATTGACGCTGGCCCAAGCCCGAAACCCATTAGTCATGAATATAACCGTAATCAATTAAAACAAAGTGAGGGGAAGCAACAAGCAGGTTTGGGACAGTTGACCCTAGCCCAATCTTGAAACAAAACATAAGCTACACCCGCCCCAAACCAAGACAAGATTTCAAACGAAGTCCCATAATTGGGAAAAGGACGCCACAATTGCTATAACTTTCATTGGTGCTCATGTCATATAACTTTTTAATCGATCACTTGAGTGCTAGAACTTTTTGAAAATGGTCACCACAAGTGACATGCCACGTCGGATTTTTGGCACTAAGGTGAACATTGTTAAAAAGCTACGGCCCTCAAATGATCAATTGAAAATTATGGCACTTAAGTAAACGTTTTTTTAGAAGTCATGGCATTCAAGTGGTCGAAAAAAAGAAGTAATGGCACTCAAACAAGCACCCTTAGATAACAATTACATAGTTATGTCCCCAAAACCTGTACATTGAGTACAAAGGAAACCAAAACCAGCATAGTTGTGTCCAATTTAAATATTCTAAATTAATAGATATATCAAAAACAAATTAAATAATAAAATTACATACACAGCCTTATTGTACTTTTCTGGAAAGTAAACAACCTAGTGTATTTGAATAGATAATTGTTTTAATGATTAGTCAAGTTTCAGATGGCCGCCATCTAAATCTAAAACACAGTCCAAACCCTACAGAGTCTTGTAAAAGGGAACCGAGGACATCTATGATGCCAGCCCTAACAAAAGTTTGAAATGCTATGTATTCAAACACAAGTAGAGTTTGAGTGAACGCATTAGCATAAGACAACAAAGATATCATTGCAGAAGTTAGACACGTAAAATAAAGCCACAGAAATCTCACTTCATGTGTTTTTCCATTTAATTGCTAACACTTTTCCTGCACAAATGAGCAAGAGACTTACGTCTTTGCAGCTTGCTTTCCCTTGCCAATTGCAGCCCCGAAGTATCTCTACAACGAAAGTCAAGGGTAAGAATGTTCAGAACAAGGTGAATAACAAAATGAACCAGTGACATTAAAAAACATTGAACACGTAACCATATAAAAGCAAATTATGGGCAGGGTAGCAGCTAATTTCTGATGAACAACTTAAGAGGAAACCATGTGAAACAAAAACATGAGAATTTGAAATGGGGCCACTCACATAGGAAATACCAGACGGTTCAATCATGTATAATTGAGGTCCATCTCTGTCATAACCTCCGAGAATAACTCCACAACCAAAAGGCCTGTGGAAACAATAGCAAAAATCTAAATATCCTGCACTCATAAGAAAAGGAGCCAAGCACAGCTGCACAGGCACGAGGGAAAAGAGCACGAGCAACTACAAAAGTGTCATTAATCTCAACCTGAGCCACCAATAGAGGGTGCACAGATGCACATAATTAGCAACACGTCCAGCAAGCTCCTTTAAAGGAATGGCTTCACCATAAACACTGCAATTGAGGACATGACGATGATGAGTTAGCAACCCATCCTATCCACAAGGAAAAACTAGTCAGCGATACAACGTAAAGCAACACATTCTCCACAATTCAACACAGTTAGACAACTATCTGAATCACAAGCCCAATAAATATCTTATTTTTACTTAAGAATCCAAAGACGAGGACTAGAAGATGATTAAAAGTTAGAATCAGCACATATTCATTCATATATCTTCAGCTTGATTACAATATTACCAATTGTATATGCTCAAGAACAATCTAAAAGTCACTTGCTCTAACACAATTTTACAATTTTACGCAAAAAGAACATGAAAGACTACCAGAAGACCACTATGCAGCTCAGATATGTTCGTGAAGAAAGTTGCACCAATGCTTGAACTCTCATCTACCTTAGAGAAAAGAGATGCTCTTTACAGCTAACTACGTCATTGAGAGGAGTTATTCTACTTCTAAGCAGCTACCACGACTGACAACGGGAAAATGTCTGAAAGCCACAAAAAGGAGCCAGAAGATTTCAATTTACCAAATAACATATGCATCACTTTAATCCTCTATATTTTCTAATAATAATCGTCACTGCACATGTTTTGCAGCCTCAATGATACATGTGCTCCAGAATTTAAACCCTTTTCAATATGGAGCTAAATCACACCAAAGGACCAACAAACGACTAAATAGTTGCTAAAACAGGAGATAAACTCATAAAGCTGTTTCTTGATAGATATAATCAGCTCCACAGTTAGAAAGGTTTCAGGTGGATGTGCATCCAGTACAAACCCATCATATTGAGTTGCCTCAGACTTTGCTCGGGCAACAATCTGTCTCCCATCTGCTGCTAATCCGGCAACAGCCTGATTCAGAGAGGAGAGAGAGAGAGAGAGAGAGAGAGACATAGTTAACAAATTATTCTGGAAACGCAATACCAGGGGATTACACAGAAGATGAAGGCAAATGCTTCTAAGAAACTATCATCCCAAAAGGATACGGGCTTATGCTCGACACTTGATCAGTCTTAACTAAAAGAGACTACAAAAGCATAAGGATGCCTTTAAAACATTCATTGCTACCAAAATCACAGCACTCTTTTTGGAAGTAAAAAGAATGTTGTTCACTTGATCAGCAGCTTCTTAAATGTACCATATGGTCCTTTCATCTCGCAAAGTATGAGGTGTTAAACAAACCATATTAACCAACCTCCAAAATGTAATTTAGCACTTTCAAAATGTGCTCTAACAATCATAGTTTTTCCATCCGGATTAATATGGTAGCCCTTGGTCGTTTCGTGGCATCATGGTAAAAGATTTTCCTAAACTTGCAAGTTCCCTCTAATCATATGGATGGAATCTACATATGATCGCAGGAAAAACAGTAATAATTCATCTAACAAGGTGAACACGTCCAACCCTATAATTTGCATCAAATCCTACATGAAAAGGCATTCTTATAGACAGCTTAGTTAGCATGTTATAAACCTTAAAAGTATCTTCTTGCTGTCGATTCACACAATAGAAGTCACATCTTAGATACACCAAACTAGAGATTGACAAGCAGCGAGCAACAATTTGAAGTGTCAAATGCTCAAGCACAGAATTTTCAGACCCAGGAAGAAAGAACCAGATACGATACGTGTAGAAAAGCCATAGGGGCTGTACCGCAACTAAGTCGACAGCAAGAAAGTGCAGAAAATTTGCTGCGTTGACATCTTCCTAGTCGGATAATGAAGGAGACCGAACTGTAGCTAAAAGGAAGTAAAGCAAAAGTACCATGCCGGAATGACGATGGACGGAGTGGATTCGCCGATTGGAACCGGGCAGCATCATTTTCGACGTTATCAGCTTCTCGACGCCCTAATCGAAGCCCCAATACATTCAATCAGCACCATCAATTTCCATAAATCGCACGGGATTGGCCAGAAAATCACCACAAAAAAAAAGGAAAAAAAAAACCACGATTCGGCGAAGAAACCTACCAAGACAATCCCGTCCTTGCACTTGATGCCAATCACAGTACTGCGACCAGCCAGCAAAACCCAAATGTAACAAATTCAAGCCGAAGAGAAACAGAACCAAAAAACGAACAATCTAGAGAGAGAGAGAGAGAGAGAGAGGGGAGACCCGCTGTTGTCGACGGCCTTGGCGGCGTACTCGATCTGGAAGACGCGGCCATCGGGGGAGAAAGTGGTGACCGAGAGGTCGTAGCCCGTTCCGATGCTGCTCATGCTTCTTCCCGCCGGAGTTCAACCTCTGCGATTTCTTCCGTTTCGATCCTCGTTCGCTTCTTCGCGGAGTTGAGGAGGAGGAGGAGGAGGAGGAAGAAGGAGCAGCAGCTGTTTATGAAGCTCTCTCTCTTACTTGAATCTCAAGACAGTGCGGAGGAACAAAAGCCACAGAGCCTCCCCTTTTCTTTTTCGTTCTTTTTTTATTGTTTTTGGGCCTGTGTCAAGCCTAAGAAATGCGGTGTACTGGAGGCCCATTTAGCATCGGCCCAAGGATCAGTAGCCCATTTTCGAATAAATTTAAATAGAGCAACAAATCTCAGCCCATCACGAGGAATGCAGGTATCTACTGCGCAATTCCTAAAACTCCTTGGGAGGCTCGTTGGAAGCCCGTTGGCGGACTCGATTGGCGGAAGGGATACGGCTCGAAGTTTACTGAGAAGCGTGGAGCTTGCCGCTTGGTGGTGATCGAAATCAATCTCTATACAGTTCGTTTTGATTTTTCAACTATTCTTAAATATTCAGTGTGGTCTTTGAATTTTCAATTTATTTAATCTAATCCTCAAATTTCCATAATATTGTCAAATTAGTCATTCGGTATTATTCACGAGTTTTCATAATTACACTATTGTCCACATTTTTAGAACATCTTTTTTATTTCAGTGTATTTCCATAATCAACAAAAATTAAATAGTTATTTTTTATTCAAAGTTTAAGAATGACATTACATATTATACCAAAATTTAGGAAAAGTGTGCCATTTTCTTGCTGGTATATATACTAATACATGTAGCAAAAGTTTTGAATTATGGTTTCGTTCGTTTCTTGAAAAATGTGATATTTCGAAAAATATTTTTAAGAAGCTATTTTTCAAGAAAACATAATTATTTTGTATTGTTTGGATGAAATTTGAAAATCAAATGGAAAATATTTTCCATTGTTCAATAAGGAAAATCTTTTTTTCATACATTCTTTTTCATTTATTTTATTTTTTAAAATCGATATTCGTTATTTTTTAAAATTGATTTTTCATTATTTTTATTTTTTAAATTTTATTATTAAATTATTTTTTCTTTATCTTTTCTTTGTTTTCCTCTTCTCCTCCTCGGTCGATCGCCGTCCATAGCAACTGGCAAGCGACTGGCCATAGGAGACCCTCGAGCTTGCTAGCGAGCTATGGCCATCAAGAAAGAAGCAGAGGGAAAACAAAGAAAATAAAAATAAAAAATAATTTAAATTATTAAAAAATGAAAAAGATTGAGAAGGAGGAGGGAGAGGAGGAAGCGAGGGCTTGTAGAGATATGAGATAAGAGAAATTAAGTGAGGAAAATGTCTTTTCACTTTTAAAAGTGGAAAATATTTTTCCCCAATTTAAAAGACTTTTTCTTCTTTATGAAAAATGTTTTTTCCAAGTAATTTATTTTTTGTGAAACGAAAGTAGGAAAATATTTTCCTGTAAATTATCATATGACTGTAATGAGCACCCCACATCAAAGGTAAGTAGAAGACATATAAAGTAATGCGCGAGGAAAGTAAATCCGATATGAGTTGGTAAACAATATTATATGACTGTTCTGAGCCACAGAATACGGTCTTCATGAGCTTATTCAACCCGATAAGAGTCAAACAAAACAATATTACATGGCCTTGTTTTGAGCCCCAAAAGAAAAAAAAAATTCCCCAATTTAAAAGACTTTTTCTTCTTTATTAAAAATGTTTTTTCTAAGTAATTTATTTTTTGTGAAACGAAAGTAGGAAAATATTTTCCTGTAAATTATTTTCAACGAAGCAGGCAGATCCAATGTGTCAATTACCATATTTACATAAATTTCGTGAACTTTCCTATCTCTCTTTAATCATTTTGTTGCAAGCTATTATTGGAATCGAAGTCTTATCACCCGCCAGAAAGATCCAAGCAATTAGATAGGTACATACCACTCGTTCACTGATTCAAAATACGACAACTACCCACAATCTTTCACTCCACTTATCCAGACTCATTGACTAATCCACAAGATAAAAGCTACGCAAAGTTTCAGGTAAGGACAGGCTGCTGCCAACCTAATAATTCATGATGTCTTTTTTATAAACTCTAAATTTCGATTTACTTTTTGGAAAGTTCTCATGATTCTCGTATTGCTCAATTTGATCGTCTATGTTCACATCACATTTTTTCAAATGTCATTATTGGTCAAAACTCTGGTGCGGGAAAAAAAACGCACGAGAAAATCATGCATGTACGTTGGGTGTGCTTGAGACGTGGTATATCGCCATTGACACCAAAAAATAGCTGACCTTTTAGAATTGACACGGAGCCGATTTGATTGGATATGTAATGGACACAAAGCCAATTTGGCCAATAAGTTTAGTGACGAAATCAATATCAACAAGCTATGTGAAAAAAAAAATTATAGATTATTGTGGATGATAATTATCGGTGACCATGAAATACAACTATCGATGCATGGTGGTGTGTGGTGGACAAATAACTTGTTTCCATGACAAAATCAATATATGGTCAGAATTATTGTAAACTTGGCTAAGTGTTCGGCATGTGGTAAGAGAAAGGAGATAGAGTGAAGATGCCAATTAAAGGCATTAGATATCTACATCCATGATGTACCTGTCGACACAGTGAGACAACATCAACACCAATGAATGGTCAAATGGCAGTAGATAAGACATGTTGACAAATAACACAATGAGTTGGCCACCAAAATCTAGCCAAGTGTCAGATATAGAATGGCAAAATAATACTAAAAGAGCCATGCCTTTCGTACCACATTTACTTTAATATCAAACTTTATCACCGTATCATTTCAACGCCACATTGTTGGAAAAAAATGTTCAAATTTTTCACTCAATCACTTTAGTAGAATCTTTTGTGACAAGATCTGACAAATAGTCTTAGGTGACTTTTTAAATAAAATGTTAACACCTACAAGATTTTTTTTATGACAAGTCGGGGGATATGCATCTAGTTTGTCCAAGAATTGCTTATTGTTTTCGTAAAATCCACTACTTGTAGTTCCCATAAAAGTTTCACGGACACACAATCCCAAAACCTAACCCTGAGGCTCATCCGGAAGAGATGAAGAGTTTGGTTCGGCCATCCGTCTCGGGAAGGCTCTGGTTGTTGCGAGCCGTGTCATGACCGGAGCTACCTATCGCCACCATCGTGCCGAGGAGGACTCTCTCTCCAACCGCCACGCTCTCGCTTGCAGACATAGCAAAGGCGTCGCCGTTGTTGGCGGTGCTGCTTTAGCGAGCGCTACCTCCATCAGTCGAGGCCAATTTACTTTCGCCTCGTGACTTGGCCGAGAACATTGGTTTTTGCGCGTGTTCATTGCTTGAGAGCGACGATGATGGCGACTTGTCCAGAAGGTCAAGACTGGCTTGCGACGCGGTTGGCTCTTCCTCCACGGCAAGGATCAGCTTTACCTTGGCTTGGTTGAAATGAATTTGAGCTGCTTGCCTTGGTCATGCTCGCCGTTACAAAATTCAACTCTTTGTCTTGGTCATGCTCTCCGTTACAAAATTCAACTCTTGATTTTATTTAAATTGCCTTAGTCCGAATTAGTCCGAATTGGGGTTTAAATTTGAGGCAAACGAGGTGAGTAATATCATTTAGGGCATTTATTGTTGACAAGCCATGTCGATTCAAAAAAATACTAAAATATGATCACGTTTCATGTTAGAATATTTATATAATAAACCACATATTCATCTACCAATTTAAGTTTTGTATTGAGTGGTCTTACATCTCTTTCATCCCACAAGTTAGCTCAAAATGTGAGCATTTCCCTCACACTTATAAACGGACTATATTTCCATAACCAATGTGAGACAACATCAACAATCTCTCCCTCACATATTGAGCTTGGATTGGAGGCGCAACAACTGAGCTTTGCTACCGATGTCAAGTGATATTTAGTTTCGATAATATGTGAGATTTTGTGGGACCATCGTCAGTGGTTCAAAAAAAATCCAACTCATCCAACTTGATATCAGAGCATTCATTCTTGTGGAAACCTAAGTGGGCACACTGGGTGCACATGCACTTAATGCATCTTGCGGCACATTCAAATAAAGTCATCCCCACATTTCAATAGTGCTCACTACATATGCACAAGTCTTATTTAAAGAAGCACTTAATTGAATCATTCTACGATAGTCCGTGTTTTGATGTTATTCGCATTGACTATGTTGCATAGTCAAGCTTTTTTCATGGAAGAGGCTTTCTTTCAATACCAGCTGCATAGGTTGTATCGCTTAGTAACTATATTCCTAAGCTAGCCAAATAGGCCACTCAAAGCTACGACGCTAGTTGTATAGGCCACTTTGCAAGTCGGTTGTATCGGTCGCTTGCTATTTCCATTCCAATCCTCGACATTTCGCATTTCGCACATCGTTTTGAGAAGCTAGCCTCAATCGACCTTGATCTGGAAGATTTTGCCTCACACCCCACCCCACCATGGATCAACAAGCCCATCCCATGGTGTTTACAGAGGAACAAGTTTTTTGTGACACTGTTTGACATTAATGTAAACTTCGGTTGACAATATTACCTTGAATTTAAAGGGGATGTTTAGCGGTATTAGGAATGTTAGCAATATTAAAATATATTTTAAAGATATTTAAGATATTTTCTCTCAGTGTCTATAGATTTGATTTCATTTGATTTCCTCTGTCTAAGCTTATAAGTGATATTTAGTTTTGATAATATGTGAGATTTTGTGGGACCACCGTCAATGGTTCAAAAAAAATCCAACTCATCCAACTCGATATCAAAGCATTCGTTCTTGTGGAAACCTAAGTGGGCACAATGGGTGCACATGCACTTAATGCGTCTTGCTGCACATTCAAATAAAGTCATCCCCACATTTCAATAGTTTTCACTCCGTATGCACAAGTCTTATTTAAAGAAGCACTTAATTGAATCATTCTACGATAGTTGGTGTTTTGATGTTATTCGCATCGACTATGTTGCATGGTCAAGCTTTTTTCATGGAAGAGGCTTTCTTTCAGTACTAGCTGAATAGGTTGTATCGCTTAGTAACTATATTCTTAAGCTAGCCAAATAGGCCACTCGATGCTACGACGCTAGTTGTATAGGCCACTTTGCAAGTCAGCTGTATCAGTCACTCACTGTTTCCATTCCAATCCTCGACATTTCGCATTTCGCACGTCATTTCGAGAAGCTAGCCTCAATCGACCTCGATCCGGAAGATGTTGCCTCACACCCCACCCCACCATGGATCAACAAGCCCATCCCATGGTGTTTATAGAGGAACAAGTTTTTTGTGACGCTATTTGGCATTAATGTAAACTCCGGTTGGCGATGTTACCTTGAATTTAAAGGGGATGTTTAGTGGTATTAGGAATGTTAGCAATATTAAAATATATTTTAAAGATATTTAAGATATTTTCTCTTAGTGTCTATAGATTTGATTTCATTTGATTTCCTCTATCTAAGCTTATAAATAGATTGTACTTATACTTTTATATACACGCACATACTAAAATCTTTCAATTCTCTCATTCGTATTTATTTTCAACTTTACATTTCCAACGTCCCTTATATACTACGGCACTCAAGTGATCATTTTTTTTCACAAAAATAACGCTTAAGTGATCATTCGAAAAATTTTGGCATAAAAGTGAGATGAAAGTTGTAATATTTATAGTGTCATTGTCATGATAAAAGCACACAAAGACTAAAATGCTGATTGAAGACAGAGATCTCAATTGATGGTTGAGTGGCATAGTGGCATGAGAAGCTGTTGACATTTGTGGATGACGATGGCATCCAAATCGGAGGTCTAGAATCTCCAAAGTTGCAATTACAACTGTACTTAACATTACGAGTGTACAACTGTTAATGGGTGGTTATAATTAGGGATCATATATGACGGGGTGTGGTTATTATAGATAACATGACCATCAATAACAAACTTGTCATGTAATTTTTAAATTTATCATTCCAATTATTTTGTAAAAAATAAATAATTTGAAAAATATATTTTTAAAAATGATTGTATGTATCGTTTATAATGATTAATGAACGAAAAATATATTGTTGATTAATTATTTCAAATGCTTTAGTCAATCATTTTCAGAAAAATTAATTTTCAAAATCATTCAATTTCTATGAAATAAATGAAGCCTTAATGTCCTTTGAATTCAGGTTATTCCCAATCCATTGCTTTTAAATTGACCGTACATCTTCTTTGTCACGTCAAGTCAATTACTGTCCGCAACTATCAAGGAATACACCTAACCGAAAGAAAAAAAAAAAATTCAGAGATTATTAGCCTCTTGTTTTTTCGCTCCAAAGAGATCAACCTTTTCACGAAAGGCTAAGATTGGCTATTTGGGTCAACGCCCGTTTCGAGTGAAACACCAGCGGAGAAAAAACTTCATCTCCTTCGCTTGGCTGGACTCATCATTAACGGGCCACGGTGCCGTATCGCTTTGAAATTTCCCCCAAGAAAAGCTCGACCCACGCCCCTGCCATGACAACGGGGAAAACGTGCGATGGAGGACAAATCAAATCGGTTTTGACCCTTATGTCCCTTCTCCTCGTATATAATCGACTATTAAAAAAAAAACAAAAACAAAAAACTACGACGCGAAGAAAGAACCAGAATTAGATTAGGTAAGATCGTGGCACTATCACGATGAAAAGGTACCCATTTTCGTCTTTAATACCTTAGAATATGTCTTTTTTCAACATCAATCTCTTGATCTTGACTATAAAATCAAAGTCATACTTTTCAAAGATACGTCAAATATGATGTCAAAAGTAGAATTTAAAAAAAGTGATCGGATAGTCATATCACTTTAGACTCGTTTGAACCTTATCATTCACTTTAAAGCTATATCATCGTAAGTTGTTGCTAAACGGAAGGATTTTATGAACATCAATGAATGAAAAATCATAGATCGAACTGCCGAATTGAAAAAATTGGATGCTATTATATAGTTTGGTATCGACTAAGTTTATGAGTTGGAGATAAGTGGACTCAAACATTAACATCTGTCACAGGGTAAACCACCGCCTCTCCAGCTTCCGGCTAATTTTATCATAGAGGCCAATGATAGACAATAACTCCCCTGAATATAGCTCACAACTTTCATCGTATTGTGCTCTCTAAAGAATAACTCTTCTCAAAATTTTAAAGGGTGCTAAGTTGAAATTCCATTTTAATTAAGGAATTTCGTGGTTATGAAGGATCTGGCTACAAGAGAACTGGAAACGGAGAGCTTTCCATCATTTTTCGCCACACTCTTTGGTCTTAAGAATGCTAATTTTAAGAATGAAAAATTATCCTAATCCGACCCTTATTGCTTAACCTAAGAGCGGACAGTTACTGCATTCCATTTATCAAATAGAATTCTATGTTCAGTCTGCGACTGGTAGGGTACCTGTGATGCCCGCTTCTCTAACAAGATTTCAATTTTCAAAGCATCGACCATGCAATCTGTCTGTCGGTGCAATAATTTTCGCGATTTAAAGTGAGATCGTCAAACCTTATCCCCGGGAAAGGAAAATTCATAAGCAATTTTCCGGGAAAGTCCTGGCGGCGAGAAACTAATATATATTTTTTTAATACAAAGGAAACGTGCGTAGAGCTCAGACGCTTTGAACCATCCCGAAGCGCCGGATGATGTCTGCGACCCGGTCGTCGCTCGCTGCGCGAGAAATCAATAATTACGAATTTCCGTCGCCGTCGCCGTCGGCGATGTCATCATCTCCCGGAGTCAAACGAGCCCTTCGATGTCAGGGGAGGTGGGACCCGGAATACCGTTTGGAGTCCGATCGATTCAGAGTCGTCGAGTGTGCTCCATGCCGTCGCTTTCAATGGAGAATTCGGGGTTCATCTCCCTTGACTTGTCGCCCGCTCATGCGCAGGCAAAGACCGCACCCATTATTTTTACTGCCGGCGACTCTCTCTCTCTCTCTCTCTGTTTTTTTTTTTTTTTTTTTTTTGGGGGGTGTTCTCGGCGGCCCTATATATATGGGCTGCTCGAGCGCCTCGATTTCACCATCTTCTTCGTGGCGAGGGGGTGGATTTCGCTTCGTTTCGTGGAGTTTTGAGAGCTAGTCTCTGCTTGGGGAAGCCGTCTGGCAATGGGACTCTGCGGTGGGAAGCCTGCGAAGTGCGCTCACTTTTCGTCCAGTTCCTTCGCCGGTGGGTGCTCCTGGGTTTCTTTTTTTTCTTTTTCGTTTCTGTCTATGTTTTGTTTTCGTGATCGAGCTGCGTTGGTGATCGGCGGCGAAATAAGGGATGTTCTTATGCCGTTTAATGCGTTGGAAATGCTAGTTTGTTCGGTTGTTCTCGAGCTTTGATTGAGGCGCATTATGGGCGAATCAGTGCTTTTTTGTTTTGATGGAACAGGATGGTTACTGTTTTGCAAGGTGAATATAGTTCTAGGTAGTGTGCTTGAACAAGGCTATAGTTCTCAATCTTCCCGTTGTAATTCCTGAATTCGCGGTCAAGTTGTGGGAGTTTAATTTTGGAGTTTGTTCTTGTTCTGTGGTTCTGCTTAAATGATTAATTGGTGCAGGATTTTCCATCTGGTGTACCAAAAATCTTTTCTCTGTTTAATTACTGGAGCAACCAATGTCTTTGACAATTCAGTTTCCTACTAGCAAAAAGGCCGGACCCAAATTTGTGTTTGATGGACAATTACTTAATCAGGGTGGTGATTATTTATTTGGTGCTTTTGTCGTGGTGCTTTTTGTGTTTGACAAATGCTGCAACTAACATTGAACTGTAGAAATGTGTGATGCTAGTAATGCGTTTTGATTAAGGTCGTGAGCTCAACTGCAGATCAATTTTCTATCTGACTTCAAGTTCTTCATTGTTCTGTTATGTGGCAACAATACTGGGTATCTGTTTATGTTATAAGGTCAAGCTTTACTTATGGCTTCCTTGGTAATTTTGTCTCAGAAGCTAAGCGATCTCTTAGCAACGTTGGGAGGGATTCGCCCCCTCTCAACCAGCAAAAGGCTATACCGGGCCTGAAGAAATCTCTGATGAATTCCAAGCTTGATTCCTCGGTCTCCAACAATCTCAAGTCCTTTAGCTTCAGCGATCTCAAGACTGCAACCAGAAACTTCCGCTCTGATTCTATGCTTGGAGAGGGAGGGTTTGGTTGTGTGTTCAAAGGATGGATCGATGCGAATACACTATCTCCTACTAAACCTGGAAGCGGGATGGTGGTGGCTATAAAGAAACAGAAGCCTGAGAGCTTTCAAGGCCACAAGGAATGGCTTGTATGTGGATTGCTCTTTTGACATTCTCCTCTACTCTTTTTTTGAGCGTATTTTTTGTTTTGCAGTTAACTTAGTTCTGTTTCATTGGCAGGCAGAAGTAAATTATTTGGGCCAACTTCACCACGAGAATCTTGTTAAGCTTATTGGTTATTGCAGTGAGTCGGATAACAGACTACTCGTGTATGAGTTTATGCCAAAGGGTAGCTTGGAGAATCATTTATTCAGAAGTAAGTGCATATTCTTTAAAGGCCCAGCGTTTTTTCGACTTCTGCACTTCTCCTCTGGAAAATTGTGCTTACGATAACACTGTTGGGTTGGAGAAAAGCCAGAGAACCAATGTTAAGGAAGGGTCTGTGAATTGTGCCCCTTCTTTTTCCTCTATCAAAGGCTTATTCCACTTGATTTGTTAGCAAGGCCTAAAAAGACTGGGCATATTCTGCTTCATTTATGTCAAAGGATGACAGTTTTAGTTTTTGAAGGGCTGGAAATGTTACATACGGAACATAGTCACTTGATGAGGAAAGGAAATATGACAAGAGAGCACTTTGTAAATGCCCTGAATTGTCCGCGAGATTCTGAAGACTGGTTGGAAAATGATTTGAGGAAATCCATATGATGCTGTTTATTTTGTAACTCAGAAAATGCAAAATCATTTCTGTATTTGGGAAAACTATTTGGAGAGCAAAGTAGAGGATAATTCTAGGAGAGTCACCAAAGACAGATAACACTAGATCTGAGTTATGACCACAGGAAAATTTCATACCCTCTAATCTACATCTTGAATGTGTCAGCGGACGGAATGTATTATTGGTTGAACTCAATTTGGAAACATAAAGTTTCGATGCACTAACTATTTGCTGACCTTTATCTATCTCTGCAGAAGGCGTTGAACCCATTCCTTGGGCTACACGGATGAATGTTGCCCTCAGTGTTGCACGAGGGTTGGCTTTCTTGCATGGCTTAGATGCTAATGTCATCTACCGTGATTTAAAGGCTTCCAATATTTTGCTTGATTCGGTGAGCTGAAACTTTCTAAATGTTTTCATCTGTTAATCATATAAGTGGGCGGTTGGAGTAGAACCTTGAGTTTTTGCTTAATGAAGTAGGCTTAATTTTGCAGGATTTTAATGCCAAACTTTCAGATTTTGGCCTAGCAAGGGATGGGCCTACTGGGGATAAAACTCATGTTTCAACACGAGTAGTGGGAACCCAGGGCTATGCAGCTCCAGAGTATGTGGCAACAGGTCAGTCTGATCTTCCTGTCATATTGGACTTTTTATTTATAAAGAATTCATGATTTCGTGGAAAATTGTACAACCAGTACAGCCTGCCATGTTTGAATTGAGACTTAGACCATGGTGAGGTGAGTGGGTCAATCAGTAACAGATAAATGCTGTGTATTTTCAAAAATAAAAAATAAAAAATTCGTGTTGCAAGCTTGAGACTTTGGAAGCCTTGGTTTCTGCACCTGAATTTTATTCTTGCTGCTTGATGTCTGAAGCTGCTAATGAATCAATTGTTCAGTTTTTTCCTTTTTTCCTTTTTGGGAGGGGGGAGGGGTTTGTAGCAATTTCAGGAAATTATAATTCCAGAGGGCTATTCAAGAAGTGAGAAATACGTGTTGAATTTGGAGTTTGCATGCTATTGAGTTTTTAAGAGTTCCTTCTCTATTCCATTATCTGTTTGTCTAATGATCGATTGCCACGTGAAACAGGTCACCTAACACCAAAGAGCGACGTCTACAGCTTTGGTGTTGTTTTGTTAGAATTACTCACTGGACGACCGGCTCTGGATTTTGAGAGACCTGGATATGTCGAGGAGACCTTGGTCGAGTGGGCGAAGCCTTTCTTAAGCGACAGCAGGCGGGTTTATAGAATCATGGACACGAGATTGGGCGGTCGATACACTAGGGAAGAAGCCAAAGGCGCTTCTGCTCTCGCTTTGCAATGCCTCCATACGGATCCTAAGATCCGGCCACCGATGGTCGACGTTCTGGCGGCTCTAAAAGGGCTTCGTGCAACAAAGGGTGGGCTGAGAACGCGGCCTTCTAAGCTCGACCGCTGTGGGAATTTGAATTAAGCATCTCGAGCCGCGCTTTCACGTTATAAGCAGGGCGTGAGGTTGTCGCCTTAGTAGCTGCCTTCGCATTATTGGTTTGAATGCCTGAATTAGGGTGAGAACCCAATAAGCTAGGCAACACCCTGTTTATTCCTGGCGCACATGTATTATTATTTTTTTTTGTATAGGTGAAGGTTTCTCTTCCTTGAACTCGGGGCTGTCTTAAAAAAAAAAGACATGCTGTTGGACACTTGTATGTAAGACCGTCAAAAAGTTAGCTGAATGAAATCGCGATGATTTTAAGGCTGTTGAATTTTCAAGAGAGCTTGAAAAAATTCGAGATGAAATCCGTCGACACATCCAGATGGCAAACTGAATTTGGAAGCTGATCCCTGAAGACATCGTTTTTGGTCAACTATCCCTGGAGACATCATTCATCCGTTTAGTCAATGGTTGGTGATGGCATCCGTCGAACTCCGGTTGACATTGTTTGGTTTTGGAATGACAATTGTGACTTGACTGAGGCTCTAAAGTCTGACTCACTCAATCAGAACCACCGCAGATTTTGAAAAGCCCCGTAAGCTTTTTCATATACAAAGTCTTTCAGGGTTGTATTTTCTAAAAATCTGAAATGCGAAACTTTAAGAGAGACTTCAATTTCCAATAGATATGACTTTTTGTTTTGTCCGTGTGAAAGCAATGGTCCAATATTAAATAGACTTTGGATGCGTCTGAAAATACTTTTCTTTTGAAAAATAATTTTTATTCATAAAAAATTTTAAAATTTTTATTTTCGAAAATAAAGAAGTGATTACCTCTGTTATAAATTTATTTTCTGACTTTTTTGTTTCGAAAAATAAAAAAATTAACTGACGTTGTTATTAAACGTATTTTTGTGTTCAGAAAAATAAGTTAGTTCTCAGGTCCCGCTGCAGTTCACTCCCCGTTTCCTCGTTTCCACTTTCTCGCACGCGGTTCCGCCTGGACGCTCGACCCGAACTCGCACGTTCCTCTCCTCCTACTCCAACCGGGTCGCTCGTGCGGCTCGGCGACTACCGAAACAGGCTCTCCCACGGCCTTCCCGGTCTCAGTCCGAATCAGCCGGTTGAGCTGGGCCCTCTTCGCACGCGGTTCGAGGGATCGGCGAGCGCGACTAAATCCCGGTAAAGATTGGTTGATGTCGAAATCGATTGTTTTTCCCCGTGTTTAGCGCTTTCGGTATGCCGAATTTTTTAGCTCCGTTTTGAGGTTCTCCTCGTTCTCTCGGTTCGCTGCGTCGGCATTTTATGACGAGCAGACTCATCTATCGTTCGTCGGAAGGGGCCATGACTTCGAGAGAGTTTGTCTGGGTCGTCGTCTGAATTGACGCTTACTATGTTCAGCGGAGGAACGGAAGGAGATTTGCTGTGATTGCGTTAGAGAAAACTTGCATCGTTCCCGTGATGTGATTCGCGATGAATTGTGGAAGTAATCAACTTGGGGTCGATTTGATTCGATGAAAATGGTGAAAAGCTCCATTACCCACCTGTCTAGAGATCTCTAATGAATGAATAAATTGGTTTCGCCGTGTCCATGTAGGAATTCGATCTCGCAACCTGTTTGTTATGTGTTGAAGTTGTCTTGTGCCCGAATGGGGAAATAATTCTAATCACTCGATGCTTATGTTCTCAGAATCCATAAGCTTTTGTTTGGGCAGAAACGGGAACAATTTGGGGCTTCCTTATCCCTCGTGTTTAATGTAACATGCTTTCGATTCATTTTTTCTTTTCCAGAGTGACGACGATGGAGATCGATATGGACAGGAGCAACAATCGGAAAAGACCCGCTTCTAACGACTTGCCCCTGCAGTGGAGCCAGTGGCAGCTGCTCGATTCCATCCTTCCGACGGGGGGATTTGCGCATTCGTTTGGTCTAGAGGCTGCGTTACAAACCCGTGTGATCACTGGGCCTGAAGATCTTCATACCTTTGTAATGCACGTGTTGGAGAACACTGGCAGTTTACTCCTTCCTTTCGTCTACACTGCAAGCAAATCGCCGAGTGCGGATACTTTGTGTAAGCTCAACAGAATGCTAGATGCGATGCTAACTAATGAAGTGGGCCGAAAAGCATCTGTAGCTCAAGGATCGGCACTGATGAGGGTGGCTGCGTCTGTGTTTTCTGAAATCCCATCGCTTAAAATGATGAGAGATAACTTTCTGAGTTCTGGAGCCATTTCTTTTCACCATGCTCCAATCTTCGGGCTTGTATTTGGACTTCTTGGGCTCGAGAGTGAGACATGTCAGAGAGCCTTCATGTTCATTACTCTGAGAGATATTATTTCTGCCGCTACTAGGCTGAACGTAGTTGGGCCGCTGGGAGCTGCTGTGTTGCAGCACCAGATCGCTCATGCTGCCGAAGCTATTACAGAGAAATGGAGTAACCGTGGTGTTGAAGAAGCATGCCAAACAGTTCCTTTGCTCGACACTGTGCAGGGATGCCATGGCTACTTGTTTTCGAGGCTGTTCTGCTCGTAATGACATTCGTGCATGTCCATAACGATGGACATGCAGATGTGGAATTAGAAAAACCTGCATCTTCTTCTGCTGGGAGGATCCTTGCTCATGTTTTATGTCATGTAAGTATCAAATTAATTTGGATTTTCCATGACTGTCAAGTAGGGAAATGTAGATAAATCCATACGCTCATTCAATTCCTTCAACACTGCATACTTTTACGATGTTTTTGAAAGTTAAGATGATCTCAATTTCGAATGTGGTTTCGCTGCGAGTCAGTTCTGTTGTTGTAGGGGACTGAAGCATCGTCTAGCTCATTAGTCACACCTTTTTAACTAATTTTTGTTTTCAGAGTTGACAGTGTGACGATTTCTACGTTATCTGATATGGTTTTACATTGAAGATACAGCATCAGAGACCCAATGTCCAAAAAGAACTTTCCCTGATCGAAGATTTCTCGATTGCTATGTGTAAAGCCTTGTTTTTTTTTTTGGCCTTGAATCTGTATTTGTTTTGTACCTTTTTCTTTGGCACCATGCCTTTCATCTAACGGCGCAAACTCGATGTTTATTGAATTTCTCCATGTTGGCCAGATCCTCCTGTTCGGCAAGGTCGCTCTAGTGTCAAAGGAATCCCTCAGAACTCGTCTTCCCCACTTTGGAAGTTTTTTTTTGTGGCATCGATAACCGGTGACGGTCAAGAGGGGTGAGTGCTCCATTTTTGGTACTGGTCTTGCAGTTTCTCTCTTGCACAATTCGCAAGTCACCATTTCGTTGCCTGTCTCGGGCATCGTCACTCTGTTTGTCAACTTGGTGTCAAGGCATTGGATGGCGATCGTTGCCATTTGTCTCCGGCATCATTTGCATTCGGGAGTGACCCTCCGTGCGCCTGCCCGAGACGATCCCGTTTGCCATTTGCCTTCAAATTCAAATAGTTTGACACGGTCGAACTGGGTCTGACGTGCCTCCACCTTATACTCAGCGGCCTTGATCTAATCGAGCCTCTGCAATTTCAGAATCACCTGGCATTTTCTCCCCGGTTGGAATAGGTGGGTCGATTCCACGGGTGGTCTCGAAATTGTGTTTTGGGCTACGAGGAAGCTGCAATGAGAAATACCCAAGGAGAAATTATTGAGGTCTACCGTGTTAATCACCCCGTGAATGAATTTTTCAGAGCCGGAAGAAACGCCTATCCCAAGTGGAAGATAATGAGCCTCACGTCGATCTCACTTGATCTAAGGACCGTGTTCGACTATGATGGTCTCCAATTTGTAGACCCGACTCACGTTGTTGGTTCCTTGATTTAGAATAAAGAAGAGGCGTGATGGTAGCACGATATATACATTGCTTTGCAAATTAAAAGACCACTATTAGGTAAATAGTATGTCCCCCCCTCAGGCATTGGCCAATAATTTACACATTTCCTTGCGTCGACCATCCTCATACATGGGCTTGACGATGTGTGATAAGTCTACATCAATTTTCTCTAAATTCCACAATGCATAGATATTTTCCTTTAATTTCGAAAAGATTCGTTACAATAACCACTGATAATCAATGGATCAATGATTCGGCATCGAAGGCACTCATTTCAAATGGCAGGGCGAGAGGGAGTACTAGGATCATGAACTGTTTTTTTTTTTTTTTTTTGGTCCATAGGACCATGAACTTAGTCACAAATTCTTTCATCAAATTTCAACTCGCCGTGAATTCCATTTATTCATTCATCGTCGACTTTCACATTAGTTTTTTTGTTTTAAAATCTAATGTCAGTTTAATGGTCCCCAAGCAGCACCTTTGGGCTATGACATCCCTGGAAAAGACAGGATAGAGGTCGGGATCCGGCCCGATAAATATTCCGGCCCGGTTACCCTCCCTCGCACACAACCTCTTTACGAGGTTGAGGGGCCACCTTGGAGGGCGCGATGCCGATCCCGGGTAACCATTCCCAGCAAGGTACACCTGATGAAGAGGCCCAGCCTGGGGAGCTTTACCAAAAAAAAAAGAGGCCCAGCCTGGGGAGAACCCAGCTGGGGGTGCGCGCGAACTAATGAAAACGACAGCACTAGATTCATTAACCTAATATAGGGACTATAATGAAAATTTAGCAATAGTCGAGGGTCTATATATTAAAAAAATTCAAAAATTGATAGATATTCAGTTTTGCATTCTCCAAATAATATCCTCCTTTCAGTCTTCCCTTTGACTTGGCCGGGAAATCGGCCAGTTTCTTTCTTCAGCTTCGGCGTACAGATAGCAAAACTCAAAACTCACGCTCTCTCTCCCTCCTTCCCTCTCTCTCTCTCTCTCTCTCTCTACCAAAAAGAAGGGAGAGATGCATCTCTGTCTCTCTCACTTCCGCTCCCCACGCTCCACTGCTCGCGCGTAGGCGCCACGGAGTCGGGGCGAGCCGCCACCTGTATCGGTGCGGGCCACGCGCCATCCTCCGCTTCATTATCGGGAAACAGGCGCCACCCTCTGACCCGATCAAATGATTAGCATTCAATTTCTTTATTCTCAAATTTTTTCTTCCCTCGCTCGGGATTTTACTAATTAATAATCGAATCGAGGGAGCGAGAGGCTCGAGCGTGATCGAGATTTGGTGGGGGCCCAACAAGATCTCCATCGATTCACTCATCTTCCGCACTCTCTCTCTCTCTCTGTGCAAAACCTCCCCCCGCTCGCTCCTTCTCTCTCCTCGAGCTTGCGGAGGGAGAGCCGAGAGCGCGGCGGCGCGGCGGCGCGGCGGCGGCGGCCTGGAGTATACCAGATGGGAGCGTGAGATCGGAGCGCATCGGGCTACGTCCGGCCTCTCGTCTCCTGCTGAAATCCGCGTCTCCGGCGGAGTGGAGTTGCAGTTCGTTCCGGATTTCGCTGCTGGTGTTCGTCCGCGGGAGAAGGCGGCGAGCTGATTCGACTTTTGCGGAATCCGTCGAGATTGCGAATTGAGCTTCCGCTTCTTCTTCTTCTTCTTGTTCTTTTTTTGCCTCTCTCTCTCTCTCTCTCTCTCTACCTAGTAATCGTTTGCGAGGATCGGGTTGGATTCCGGAGGGAGGCTCTCGCTGCCGCTTTGAGATTAAAGCTGAGTTTCGAATGGGCGCGAAGGATTATTTTGAGGATGCTGTGGACGCGAAAGCCAAGATCATGAGCAATGATTAGTTCTCCCGGTGGAATCTGACCAGCCGCCATTTCCTTCCGGTAAATTTTTCTTTCACGACTGGCAAGAAGTATGATTTCAATCGCTATTCTCCAAGTGGTGATTCTGAAGTGGATGATTGTGGATGGCTCTGATTGTATGACTGTCTAGAAGTATGATTTTTTAGTCTCTTAGGCTCTCGGCCTTGCATATCTGATGCTTTTGGTTAACATTGGTCCAGAGGGCTGATCGTTGTGTTCCATTCCTTTTTTTCATGTTGCATCAATCATCATGCGGATACAATTGCTAGGTTGCTATAAAAAAAAAGGCTAGAAAAGAAAAGTAAACAGTCATCAGGAAGAAGGGAAGAAGGTTTATCTATGCACAAGAATTGCTAGGTCTTGTTATTGCTGATAGTAGTGATGTACTTTGTCTCTGCTCTATTGCTTTTTCTAAGTCCATTTGTTAATAATGTGGAAAACATTTTTTTTTTTAAGGCATATTGGTCGAGATGCGAAGCACGACAGATGGTGGCAGGGATAGGAAAGTGCGCAAGATTTGCAGGCACTCGCCATCTGGTGAGGAAGCCAGTGATGGAGGAGGGATTCCTTTGAAGAAAGGCCCTTGGACAGCGGCAGAAGATGCAATTTTGGTCGACTATGTCACTAAGCATGGGGAGGGAAATTGGAATGCGGTCCAGAAGCATTCGGGGCTTGCCAGGTGTGGGAAAAGCTGTCGTTTGCGGTGGGCAAATCACCTGAGACCTGATCTGAAGAAAGGTGCATTTTCTCCTGAGGAAGAGCGTCTTATAATTGAGCTCCACGCGAAAATGGGAAACAAATGGGCTCGAATGGCTGCAGAGGTTCTCAAAATGTTGTTTTTTTTAAATGTTTTCATATAATCCGTTGTGGCTTTTGGTGCTTCTCTTGTATGTCTTTTGCTGCTTCTGAAATGTTGCCGAAGTATCTCACGACATCTTTGACAGCAATGATTGGGAACAGTATGATTTATATATCAGATAAAGTGAGGAGTCAAAAATAGCAAAAAGGATTAATCCCCTGGCTAATATATTTTTTTGGGGATAAGAGATGGAATTTGGAACTTTGAATTACTGTTTACAATCTTGGGAGGTATCCTTCTAGGTAGTTTAAGTTGGAGGATTAGGGGACAAGTTTTCACTAAATTGGCACATTTGTTTTTCCTGCTTTTGCAATTGTGACTTTGTGCCTCTCATTCTATATCATGAAGCCTTCTTTCTGGAGATGGTATCTTAATGAATTTCGGACAGGTCCAATAGACATGATTTTTATTCTTTGAGTTTTTGGTCAAAAGTTTTGCAATCACCGTCTTTAAATTCTTGTGATATCTGATTATTTTCTAAAAATGAATCAAAATTTGACAGTCATATAGAATATGCGCAAAAGAATTCCCCTCTGCATATTTCTTTGTTGCTGAATATAGGGTTAGAGATGTGACCTCGTGTTTGATTGATTACTGTCTTGTCTCTTGGATGATGTGGCATTTTGAAAGTTACCATGTCCAATCTCTTGCTATCATTGGTGTAGCAGAGCATGAGTACTTTTATTTATGATTTGAAAACTAATCTTGGTCATTTGAACAAATAGAACCTTCTATCCTTGTCTTCTTGTCATGCTGATTGATTTCTTCCTGCCCTCTTTCAGTTACCCGGACGTACAGACAATGAGATAAAGAACTACTGGAATACAAGAATTAAGCGACTGCAACGCACTGGCATGCCTATATATCCAACTGAGGTTTGTCTGCAAGTGTCAAGTGAGAATCAAGAAACTCATAACATGGGTAACTTGCATGCTGCAGGCGAAGATAATTGTGATCTCTCACAGGCAGATCCACTTGAGATCCCAGAGGTGGATTTTAGAAAACTGGAACTGCATCTTGGTTTCTCATCTTTTTGGTCTACACTTCTGGACGTTCCTCCTTGTGGCTTTGGGAGAGAGGCAATGTGTCTATCTGATGCTTACTGCCTTCCATTTCCATCAAGCCGGTCTCCTAAACGCCTTCGGGGGTCTGAGACCCCATTTCCTGTCTTGGATGCTGGAAGTAATGACAGTTTCTCTTCCTTTGGTCAGTATGCTGATTATTCTTCCGAGATCACTCCCGAGTCCTTTGTGTTGTCATCACCATATGATGTCAATCCTGACTCGACTAACCAGTCTCTACTGGGCGATCTCCCTGGCAGCCATGCCTTTCTAAATGGCAACTACCCTTCTTCTGTGCCCCATTTGGAGGCCATGAAGTCGGAGCTCCCTTCACTCCAATATACAGAAACTCAGCAAAGTAGCTGTGGTACTCCTGTGTCCCCACGGCCTTCCCTTGAGTTTATTGATCCTCTGATACAGTCACCTCCATGTGAGCATTATCAGTCAGATTGTCATTCACCGCGGGGGTGTGGTCTACTGGAAGCAGTTATCTATGAGGCCTGCTCTAAGCAAAAGAGTTGTGCCCAGACTACAGTCGTTTCTGGCAATGAAGCTTGCAACTCTTCTCCAGTTCAGCTCAGGACAAAGCAGGAAGTGTATGCTGCCCCAGACTCTCCTTTAGGTGATAATGCCATATCAGTGCTCAATCATTGCTCTCCTGCCAGCAGAAAATCGTTTGAAGAACCCCAATCCACTGACACCATGCCTGGTGCGATCACTTAATGTTGCTTATAGTTTGTAAATTGATAATGGCATTGTTTTGGTGCCAGAATATGCTTAAGCATTTTCTCAGTGGAGATTCTGGTTTGTCTTTCATGCAGGATTTGACATTAAGCCTGAGGAAGATAGCAAAACTTTCCCTGATTTTGAAGGAAAGCAAGAGATCCAAGATCAGATGCACATTAACGGGCCAGATGCTTTGCTTGATTTAGATTGGTGCCAGCGCAAAAGTCAGCCTAGTGAAGACAAAATTGGACGGGCAGATTATATAGGAGCACTTCTTGGTACTGATTTTTACTGAGTCCCCGAGAATATGGGTGATAGGACTGCATGGCACTAGTATACAACCCGACTATGATGTGCCTTCTCGTCAACCCTCGGGAATAGCGAGTTTTTAGGATCTTGGAAATTCCGCCTCCTTTTCCGGCTTATGGATTTTGCAACTTCCACCTTACGTTTGGGATTTCTGCCTTCAAGATTTGAGTTCTTTTTTTTGAGTCCTCTGGACAATGTCAAGTGAATTCCTTTGAATGCTTTATAACTCGAGCTAAATGTCGATTTGTTCTTCCTGTGCTGTTGTTATTGCTTAGTCACACCTGAAGCAATCATGTCGGGCTGGCCCTTAGCTCTAGACTTGCTACTTCTCATTGTCTTGTGGTGTTTTATTTGCTGGTCTTATTTAGATCTATGGGCACGATATCCCGGACTAGGAAAAGTGTTGCATGGAGCAGCTGCGGCACCAGCCTGGTGGAGAAAAGTAGTCGGTGGATGCGCTGCGTTTGGAAAGAGTTTTGGGAATGGGCTTTAAATACCCAAAGTCCTTTCGGCCCAATATTGGGTATTTGAGAAAAATTTTACAAAGCCCATTAGGTAAAAGTTGGCATTCTCAAGGCTGGTCTTGCGCTTTCAAGCTTTTGGGCATGTAAATATGGCTGTTCATCTTCTCAGTCGGGGCGGCCAGTGGGGTTGCACAAGGCTGCAAGGGGCCGGTGACTGGCTAGAGGGAGGTCGGCAACAGTCATAGCGACCCAAGTGAGGGTCGCCCGACCTTGAGCGGCCCTTGCCAGTGGTCTCTAGGGGCCACCTTGGGTCGCCTGACCTTGAGCGGCCCTTGTTAGTGGTTTCTAGGGGCCGCTTGAGGTCCAATGCCGCTGTTGGCGATTTATATCGCTAGTAGTCGTTACTCTTCATTGGCCAAAGTTGGCATTCTCAAGGCTGGTCTTGCGCTTTCATTTCTATGGGGTTGCACAAAGGCGTGACTGGCTAGAGGGAGGTCGGCAACAGTCATAGCGACCCAAGTGAGGGTCGCCCGACCTTGAGCGGCCCTTGTCAGTGGTCTCTAGTTACTTGTTAGTGGTTTCTAGGGGCCGCTTGAGGTCCAATGCCGCTGTTGGCGATTTATATCGCTAGTAGTCGTTACTTTTCATTGGCCAAATATATATATATTATAATAATAAAGGCCCTTTATAAATATAAGTCCTCAAAATACTATTTTGTTCAAAGATACTTCATAATGGATTTTTAGATTATAATTTACCAAACAAACTTAAATTCTTTTGTATTTTCCTAAAAGTCTAACCAAACGCACCGATGTCTTACTTAATAATTATGTGTCTCGACTCTTTCTCGGGTGCTGGAGTCAGGACCAGTTTATTCCGCAAACCTGGTGAGGCCATGCAATCTGGTGGTTCCTCGCAGTCCTTATTTGCCAAACCAAATGGTAACTAAAAAGTAGAAAAATAGAAATTAAAAAAGATAGACCTGCGTGTCTTCATTGAAAATGACTGGGGTCCTCACCCATGTTGTCTTTGAATAGAAGAAGAAACATGAATGGGATGATTGAGAAGACTCGGGAGATATTCTTTAGCAGAAGGCGTGGACCATTTCAGTTGCCTTCCAACTTTGCGCATCATTCCAAATGCTTGTTAGTCTACATCACAACACCACACTCAAAACCCAGATGCCTTCCCAGACAAGAAAAGCGAAAGACAAAAAAAAAAAAATTCCAACATGCCACTGATGCCCCCTTTCCTCGTTGATATTTACCTTAGCGATAGAATAGATCAGTCAATCATGCCATGAACCATAGATAACAACGTGTATCTAAAGCACCTTCCACCAAGATCATCTTACGTGGGGAGGGGGTATTCAACATCCTTAATTAATCTCGCGGAGTGCTTATTCGTCGGCACTGATCGCATGTATACTAAAAATATTTATTAAAAAAAAAGGAATCGGAGACTGGGACTTATCCAGTTAACATGAAATGTCTCGTGATAAAATAATTACTTATCTTGCTAGGGATAGGAGTCAAAATGAGAAAATCGAAAGACGCGCATTCGAGAGAGCCTAGTCGCCAAATCCTGATTGGGTCCATCCTGAATGACTATTAAAAGGGAGAGCAATAAATGATATTCCGTTAGATGTGAATTAGGCGTGCTGTCTATTTTCGGTAGGGCATTTTACACTCCTAATACTGTCATAAATATTAAAGCCAGCGAGGACGACATTATTTTCCACCTCTCCTTTTCTCGACGGGGTGCGAAAGCTCTCTCCTTTCTTTATTTTATTGTTTCAGGCATTTATAATCAATTTTCCCCAAGAATCCCAGGCTTTATTTCAGCGCTGCGAAAATGACAAAGGAAAAGAAGAAGAAGAAAATAGTGAGAAAATATTAGGTACCTTAAAAGTGCCACGCATATCCGTGCTCTGATCCATTCACGCGTCGACACCTGTCCTCGGGGCCCGCCACGTCTGTTCTGTCCTCCATTCCTTCCTTTGCTAATGCTAATAATTGACCCACTTTCTCGCTGGTTCGGTCACTCACTCACTCACTCCTCTATCCAAAGCTTTAAGAAAAAAAAAAAAAAAAGGTGGAAAAGATCATCTCCAGCTCCAGCTGCAGCTCATCTCCACCGAGCTTCGTCTTTGGTGCAGGGGAGTGGCGGCGATGCAGAGCTTTTAGAGAGAGAAAGGGGGTCGTCCTCGGCGGAGCTTTTGGCGTGCATGTCTTGATCTGGGGATCTCTCTCCGCCTTTTCCCTCTCCCCGTCTCTTCGGTGGGTTTTGGATCTTCTCTTTTTTGACACCTTCCTTTTTTGTATCCCCGGTGGAGATCGGATGCTGATCGCTGCGAGATCCTCTTTTTTTTTTTTTTTTTTGTTTGGGTGGGGGGTTGGATATTCTTCTCGGAGATTATCGGCGAAGAATCTCCTCGCTTGCTTTTTGGGTGTTTACTGTTTGACTGAATGACTGACTTGAGCCCGTTATTTCCTTTTTTTTGGCTGTCGATTTCCAGTTGACAGTTTCTCGTGATTTCTTTTTTTTTTTTTTTCGTTTGCTGGTTGAAATCGTGACTGGATCCTGAAATTCGGTTCCTTTCTCGGGTTGAATTGTTGTGGGATGATGCTCGTGACGAAGGGTCTGGTTCTCCGTGATTATAGCTCGGATCCAGCTTTTTGTTTCGCTTTGCGGAGGAAGGGGTGCCGTAGTTTCCGTGCCTATGCTTCTGCAATACACAATAAAGAGGAAAAAAAAGGAGCATTATTCGCAATATGAATTGGGAGAATTAGTTTGATGTCCAAGAATCAGCCTTTTTTTCTTTTTCTTTTTCTTTTTTTTGATGTATTTAATTGCCTCGACTCGTGTGAAGGTGCTGCCGTTGATCGTTCGCGGGATTTCGTTGTAGACCCAGTAAAGCTCAGAAGTGTGGTTGCTTTGTGTAGTATTTTCACTCGTCTTTGATAAATTCAGCTGCTGTTCTTTACTCCTGTTCTGAGTCTTCCAGCTTCTTGTTGAGGTGCCATTGGCTGATTCGATGATTGGATTTAGTTTTCGTTTTGAAAGATATGGTAGTGAATTGTTCTTTCCAGAATATATCATGAGCTCTTGTGTCGTATCAATGAAAGAAAGATGTGTGCAAATGGGTCTGTTGCCCCTTCCAACTTCTGTGAAAGAGACCCCTTTATCGGTGTTATATTCAGATGTTATTTGGTGTAATGCAACTGTAAATTATCTAATGCAGAAGGAAGCACGTCTTCTGTTTTGATATTTCCACTTGAACAAAGAAAGGATGAATACTGGAGAAGAGACGCATTGGTGCCATCAGTGCACCCGGCCAATTGGGCTTCAAGGCGGAGAAGTTATTTGCCCTTACTGTGATGGAGGCTTTGTGCAAGAACTTCAGGAGGTACAGGCTCTGGCATCAGCAGATGTTTCAGCGCCGTACCCAATGGATCTCTCTCCTCAAGTGAATCCAGTAGTTGATGCTTTCTTTGCTCTGATAGGCGATAATGTTCTCGACCCCAGAAGCAGATTTCTTCGCTTTGTTGATTTGGTAACGAGGGATCCTAGTTTTGATGTCAGAGGACGTCCAGGTTGGGACCTAAACATAGTTTCAGTGTTTCTACTTTCCATTTCTTCAACACCCTCACCTCCCTTCTTTTTTTTCTAGTCACCACATGCATTGTTAAATAAGATATTCAACCTTTAGCATCATATAACAGGTCGAAGACCAAGGTTAGATGAGTCGGATGACTATTTCGTGGGCCCGGGACTTGACCAATTGATTGAACAGCTCTCTGTTGATGGAAGAAGGGGTCCACCCCTGGGACTTGACCAATTGTTTGAACAGCTCTCTGTTGATGGAAGAAGGGATCCACCCGGTCCACCCCCGGCACCTCAATCGGCAATCGCTGCATTGCCGACCATCAAGATCACTCGGACACATCTTCGGGCTGATTCAGAGTGTCCTGTCTGCAAGGAGGAATTCGAGCTGCAAGCTGAAGCAAAGATGATGCCTTGCCACCACTTCTATCACCCTGATTGCATTGTGCCTTGGTTGGAACAGCACAATTCCTGTCCCGTTTGCCGCTTCGAGATGCCTCTGCTGGGTACAGGTTCTGTTCGGGGGGGTCAAAGTTGGAGTGACCAGAGTAGAAGCAGCAGCAGCAGCACTCTAAGGAGTGGTGACAGTGGCAGGGACAGTGGGAGGCAAAATCAGTGGAGGGGTCGTCTATTCCCACGGCCTTCTGATTCATCAAATTCTAATACCCAGCAGTACACTGAAACAAGAGGAAGCAACCCGAGAACCATTCATGAACAAAATCATGAGATGAATTACTCCGGATGGCCATTCGATTACTGAATCCCGCCATACTTGGGATAGTGATAAGAGTTCATGAATAATCATCGGTTGGTCTAAATACTTCATGGTCACTACTTGTTTGCTGTGGGACTGTAGTGAAAGTTGTCTCCGAAACTATCTCTGTTGAAACTGTCACTGTTTCTGAAGTGGATATGGTCTTTGAAGCCGCGGCTTGATTGAGTATCAGTTCCCATATCATTTTTCTGTGCATGGTCGTGTGTGTGGTGAACTCCAATATGCAATAGCTCTGTTTTTTAGCATAGGAGGTACTCGTAGGTTCGACAGCTACTACATGTTTTTGCAATCCCTCTTTTTTTGGCGCGCGCGCGCGCGTGGGTGGACAGCTAGTACAAACAATAATGGCTGTTAATCTGAAGGGTGATGTATGGATATAGGGGTGGAGCTTTTTTATTTCCGTGGTCAAATTGCCCTAGATGTACCAAAATGGTTGGGCCAACGATGCAGAGCAAGCATGTTTAATAGAGAGAAATTTTACTTTTCATGGCGAGATTTAATCTTCAAGACACGAGTTATACACACTACAAGAAAAGCCGGCACATGGGAAATTGAAAAACGAAGTTTCTTTATTTTGTTGCTCAACCAATGTTTTGGACACTCAATAACAGTGTGAGGGGGAAGATGCTAACATCATCGTAGTTATGTGAGTCTAATCGCAGGTTGCGCTTTTAAAGTAAGATCTGATCATGAGGACCATAGCTTGCCGTCCGTTGTTTGTACATTTGAATGAAAATGATGACTTAAGAGGGAAAACGACCTAAGGAACTTTGACAAAACGAGAAACCTTGTTCACGCACGCACTATGAAAAAAGGTGATGTTCAGCGGCTGCTGGTGTTTAAAAGAATATGTCGTGCTTGAGCTGTCCATTTAAGTGATCATTGATTGGTTATCTGGCAGAGATGATGAATCTTTGATGCTTCATGTCTTCCCGAGGTTCTCTAGTAGTTCCGATATTATCACCCATCCTGCCCCTCCACCGATTAACGCAAGAGTGAGCCGTCCACCGGGAACCAGCATGGGTAGTCCCATCGATGTAATTGAATTCGATTGCCTATCTGACCACGACATTGCAGCAGGGAGGATTCCAAACAGCACCAGCACTAATATGAACAGGGAACAGGGGGATATAAGAAAATGAAACGAATGAGTTTGCCAAAGCGAAAATCTCTAGCTGCACGCGAGGAGATTAAACCTGCCCTCAATGTGTGCTAGAAGAGTTAGGCTTACCTCCATAAGTTCCAGCAAAATCCAAGGCTTTGAAGAAAATTTCTGGATCTAGCAATGAGAGTATGAGAGGAGGAACCAAGGTCAAGAGATAGGGAAGAGGTTTGCTCTGACCAGAGGGGAGCTTCAACACTGCAGATTCAAGATTACCAACATCAATGACAGTAATACGATCGTTTCTTTGAGATTTTTGACTTATGTCATGCCTCAGACAAAGTTTTGAGGTGACGATTTGAATTAAGAGTGTACGGGGTGCTATGCACTCTCATATGTTTTGGCGAAAGACATTTGTGACTGGCGTGTGCTACATACTCTATTGCAAAATTAAAGAGCTGCCTCTAGCACGGTTGCATCACCGCAAGGGATTGTAAGATTTAGGCTGCATAACCATGTACATATAGGTGCAAGAGAAACTTCGCATATGAATTGTCTATGAGAATTTAACACGATGGACTTAGGTGGAAACAAAAGCCTACTTACAGTCAGCCAAGAAGTCGGAGAGGCCCAGAACAAATCCGATATAAGATGTTGCGATTGCAAGGAGCGAGAATACCTCAACTATAGGCTGTGGAAACAACAAGAGGTGTAAAAAGCTAAGAGCTGAAAGCCTATTTTTGGAGGTTTGAAACTACATTGAAATGGATGTGGAAGCTTGTCTAAAGAAAGTTGAAATGGGTGAAGCCAGACTTACGCCAACCACTCCATTACTGGATCGTAATTGTTGTAGTGGATCAATGAAGTTATCAGAGCTCACATCGGCACTTGTAATAGTTCCGAGTATGACAGCATTCCATACAAGAAATAAGCCAAGAGGTATAGCTGTGCCCAGGACAATTGCAGTCCTACAAATAGTGCAATGTTGTCATGGACAACAATAAGTGTCAAACAAAAATAAGCAACTATTTCAACATTCCAAATAATTTGTGAAGAAAAGGAAATAGGGCTAGAATAATGACAATATAAGAGAAGAAAGATGCACTCTGATTATGGAGCGAAAAGCGAAGTAACCACAAGAACCATGCAAAACTTATTTTAACCTACAGTTTTAGTTAACCCACTCGATAATCTTTGAAGTTGCTAAATTTTCCATCACTTTTGCTAAATTCATGTGCAAAGAGTGAGACTTGGAAAGTGACATTTTATTGGAATGCAGTTGGCCATCACATTATCTTTAGCACAAAGGGCTGAGCCGACATGTACACAAAAATTGCCTGGGTCTTAAATTCAAAGTAAACCCAATTCCTTGAAAGAAGGATTCAGAGATCAGCATAAAAAAACGAAGATGAGGAGTGTTAACTGAGATGGACGATCTTGAGATGCCAGAAACCTGCCAGAACAGGTGCATCCAGTAAATTTCATTACCTTATTTTAGTGAGGTCTCCTTCAAGATTTGTACAAAGAACAGGCACCACGTTCTGCACAAACCTAATACAAATTGATCAATTGGTTCTTTTTAAAAAGACTCACAATTTCAAGTGCTCCAGTCTGTTGAAGTTACCTGGTACACAAATGATAGTGCAATAACAGGTATACTCATCGGAACAGCTTCAAAGTTGGCTTTGAGAAGAGCCTCCCAGTGCAGATCTTTGCTTGCGACTGCCTAAGGAAACATACTCTACTTCAGTAGACATGAAAAACACACCCACTTGAAATCACCAGTACAGTCCGTTAACTGACACATGCAAATTGTAAAATTCAAATAATAAAAACAAGAAAAATCTAAATCTTTTCTGAAAAAAATTTGCAGCATTGAAAGCAATTATTTTACGACTAAAGCTCATGATGATAGCAGCACAATTTCACAGGAATGAATTCCATCTCAGGGGCAGTCCATGGAAAAATACATCTGGAAAACTTTTAAACAAAAGAAGATATGTTGAAAATCTGGTTATCGCCATATGGAAAATTCATAGTTCAGGAAAAGTACTAACATCACACAGCTGAAACTTAATTGAAGCTTACCACAAGAGCTGCAAAAGACGATACAATAGCAAGTACCAGAATCCCATTTACTGCACCAATCAAGCGCTGGCTACAATAGAAGATGATTAGAGTCACTTCATTCATCCAAGTGGTGGCTTCAACGTTTATATAGAAAATTCCCCATAATTTCTCTAAAATCTACCCAATAATAACAACGCGCAAACATTCAAACAATGAAACTGACTTGGATCTTAATTGAGACCGCAATGTCAAGACTGGTCTATTATTCAGCTGGTAAAATGAACCAACTAGAGCACATGGAAGCAACTAAAACAAATGCAGATATTGTAAGGGAGATTAGTAGTGAGCAAAGTCAAGTTTGTCTCTAAATCAAGCATTCTTTCAGGCTATATGGGCATGTTTATATGGCTAAGAAAACAGGAAACAACATCTGCTCATCAATGGACTTAATGATGAAGTTGTTTTTATCTGTATCTTTCATCCAAGAATCAGTTTGAACAGGAAGGACATTCTTATAGTTAACACCAATATTAAGCATTCCAGATTATCATGTCTGGCTAATAAACAAGTTACTTGAACAAAAGAAATCATAAAGCTAAACCAACCTGCCAAAATAGCAGATTCCCCCCATTACCAATGAGAATAGCGTAGCACTTTCCCATCTGCAACCATAATGCTGCCCATCAACACCTACGAAAATATATAATTCACTTCAAATATGTGCCTCATAAGTGCTAGTAAGGAACTAAGACCAGGAGGAGAAAAGCTAGAGTGATGATCCATACAGTGGAATGCCAAGAGAATTTGTTAAAATTTCTGAAGAACGAGCCACATAAGCAACGAGGAGGGCATAATGAATGAAAATGTACGACCAACTGCAAGAATGAAGGTAAAATTCAGAAAAGCAACATCAATGGAGTCATATATATTTAAAAAGGTGTTTCTAAGAATGCTAAAATTTCATGCTCTGTCATCACTTGATGCCCTCTTAAATTCATAATTTGTATCCAGTCGAGTCTATATGCTAGTGACAATAATGATTTGAATACAATAGTAGCATTATTAGAAATAAACCTCTTAAAACAATACAATGGCATGGTGGATAGTCAAAGAGATAATCTCCTATCTGAGCTCACCACAAAAACATGAGTAGTGCTACATATATGAAATGTTAAAGACCAACAAAAGAAATCCTTCCTGGCCCATAACTATGGCGGATTTTATATTATTATCAAACACTTTATACATTGACTTCACTTGCTAACACAACTCCAGGTGAAATGATAATAAAATAGCAATCTCACTGAAAGAGTAGCCAAAGAAAATTCTTTACCAAGTGACTTGCACACCAAGATTCCCTAAAGTTCTCATGGCCATTGATACCTGAAAGTTTTTATGCATAAAGTTAATCGTAATTTGCATAAAAGCAAATAAACCAGATCAATGTGCTGAATGCTGTAATAGAGCATGTTGACATTAAATGTCATAGAACAATCCAAGTTTTAACTTCTTGTTGGGTTTGGGATAATCAAGAGAAGTTGCATCAAGTAGTAGCTTTTTTGGAAGTGGAAGTGGATAATCAGGAGTGGATTACCAGCGATACACCTCCAGAACCCAGTTCGCACATTGTGTTCACATTGACTTCAGCAATGAGCAGCCCTGTTGCAACCTGCAACGTTTCAACACCCAATAATTGCTAATCACGAGCGATAATTTGAGTAGCTTGTTGTCAATGATGAATTGACAGTGCTTCCCAGAAGAAGAAAAAAGAAAAATTCACAAACGTGAATATGTTCAAAAAGCATCACTCAAATTATTACCATGAAGATCCAACAGAAAATGCAGGTGACGGCAGAAGCTATGAATCCAGAATTTTGCGTCACGGCAGGTATGGCGAGAATCCCAGCTCCTACCTATCAAACTTCAAATCATTAAACGAACATCGCAGCAGGAATCAGCCACTAGAATTCCTGGATAAATACGGCCAGACTTAACATGCAATTTATCATGCCCAGAATTTGCATCGGGCAGTAAGACATGAGATTATCAGAGAGTTCGTGATGCAGCAAAATTTGAACATAACCTATGTGCGAAATTCACTGTGCACATAACGCGATGCTAACTTAGGCCAGTCACTAATCAAATCCTTACCGTAGTGCCCGTGACCAGAAAAACGGCACTGGACAAACTTCCTGAAAAGGGCAAAACAAGAACACGAACGCCTTTAGATTAGTAGAAGTAACATCGGACAACGAGCAGCCACTCGGAAATGCGCGCCGCGCGAGGTCGGAGGATGGTGTACCGGGTTCCCGCTTGAGAGTGGCCTGGTTCAGATTCGAGAACAGCCGCTCGAGTTCGAGCTCGCTTTCTTCGGCCGATTGCTTCTGCGAAGAGCATCTGAGCCTGACCGTCCTCGACAGCTCTAAAGAAGAAGAAGAAGAAGAAGAAGAAGGGAAGCGGGGAGAACGTACGGACAGTCCGCCTCCTGGGAACCGCGAAGTCAGGGGCAAGGGAAAGGAACGGCGATTTCGGGGTTGGATCGAGAGAGGAGGCAACGGAAGGCAAAGCGGAGAAGACGACGGCGGTGCCATCGACAGCGTCTCCTCTCTTCTCCGCCGTGATGAGCGACGGTGGTTCTGGGCGGAGGGGGGAAGTTCTCGTGTGCTTGATCCCGCAAGAATGGAGGTCGACGGGAGGAAAGGCGATGACGTGGGCCCGCCTGCGCCATGCAAACACATCATGCAATCCATGGAATCGATAGCACATGACCCACCATGGATGAGAGGCGATGCCAGGTCGCCCAACCCAGCCAACACCGTGAGCACGTGACTCTTGCGCATTGTCACGGTCATGAGGTTCTCGATTGAAGAAGACCTCCATAATTGCCAAGGTTTGTCAAAGCAGTTTTTAAGGACAGACCAGATGATAATTGCGTCGAAAATCTAGAACTTTCTCGCATGGTTGGTTAGAAGATAGATTTTATTTGTCGATTGAAGAATAATCCCAGAGCTACTAGAATAAGAAAGGGTGCCCTCTCTTTATTATAATTATTCAATCATTTCCTAATCAAAGTTTTACTCTCTTGTTCATAGCTTCTTTATTTAGAAACTCTCTCTCTCAGATCCAGCTTAATGAGTGAGCGATTGATGCCAAGAAAGATTTGGCTTAGGCGCTCCAGTGATCCTATTGATCTCAAGGTTTGGCTTAGGCGCTCTAGTGATCCCAAACTATCCAAGAAAGGTTTGGTTTAGGTGCTCTAATGATCCCAAATGATCCAAAAGAGCCAAACAATTGGTGGCTCCAACAATCCCAAAGGATCTTACCTAAATCGCCAGACAATCTTAATTCCAAACAATTGGCCTGTGATAAGTGGAATCAGAGTAAGAAGAGAAATCCATTCCAAGAAATTCCAAGAGATTGAGGAGCACCAATTGTTCAAGAAAATGTCTAAGCTATAGTGAATGGAGAGGTTGTCCAAGTCAAGGAGACCCGCAGTCGAAGTAAAAGAAGGGAACTCTTGATGGACGCCATAGCCACGTTTGATGGGAAGCAGGATCACCATGGCCGAGTTCATGGAAGGGCTCAATGAAGTTGAGGTTATGTTTCGTCAAGACTTCATGAACGGCCTCAACAAAGCCCGGCCCTATTGCACAACTAAGGATAAAGCCCTCAAAGCATCGATCAATTTTTTAAGGGATAGAGTTCAAGTGCTTGAGCAAGATCCCAAAGAGACGAGGTTGAAACCATGAAGGCAAAGATCCAAGAGTCTTGTCCTATGCAAGATGAGCATCACGAACGATGCCTATACAAGCGGTACCCAAGCTAGGGGTACCAAAACTGAAAGAATTCAAAGGTAATCGATGTTAAAGGAGACGAACAACTTTGTATGGAGCATAGAGCAACACTTTGGCATTGTCAACATCCACGATGAGTCAACCAAAAGTAAGAACTGCTTTGATGTTCCTACGTAGTGCTTTGCTGGTGTAATAAATGCGACGAGACCAAGCACAGAGCCAACACATGGCATGACTTCATGAATGAGTTTCAGGATTACTTCTACCTCGAGTTTGCTCAACAAGAAGCCTGTAGCAAGCTCTACCGCCTTGAACAAAGAGGGAGAATCCGAGAGTACATGAAGTAATTCACCGAACTCAACTCCGAATTCACAATTTAGGAGAGGAGGAGGCTTTCGGAGCATTCATGGATGGGCTCAATTGTGGGCACAAATTGAGCTCAAGAGTTGGGACATGAAAAGTTCGATCCTTCGAGAATGAAGGTGGAGACACTCCCCATGGGCCGAAAGAGCAAGGTGGCCGAGTCAACTCATGGGGAGAAGGAATGTCTAAGCTGAGTCAACCCAAGCGAACTTTACCATGAATAGGTTTGACCAACACTGCTATCTCCTTACTTCATTTGCAAAGGTTTGCATGGACCCAAAAGAGTCTGAAGAAGAGTAAGATCAATGCTCCCCTCACCATAAAAGAGAAGGAGGAGTAGTCGCCCAAAGAAGGAAGGAGAAAATTCTGGCTAGGCAAAGGCTTTCAACTCTATCCAAGCCCAATAGCCGCCCAAGAAAAAGGCCATTCCAAATTCCGACATGCTCCTGTGGAGGTAAAGGTATCTGGTAAAACTCTACATGCCTTAGTCGATATGGGTGCCTCGCGCGTGTTCATATTGACCGAAGTGGCAAAGGCATTGGGACTTCGAATGGAGTCCAACCAAAATTTCTACAAGACCGTCAATCCCGACGAACTCCAAGGCGCAGGATCAGTCCAAGATGTGCACGTCCGCATCGGCGAATGAAAGGGGCAACTCTGTAATTGATGATTATGGTCTTATTCTGGGATTGCACTTTTTTCGACAATGTGAGGGCCATGATCAAGATGAGGACAAGTGCATCATGGTTTTCGACCCACAACAATCGGCCACAATACTCAAGGGAGTGGCGCACACCAAAACTATCTCCACAATTCGATTTGTGGGCCAAAGACGGAAGGCCGAAGGGCTCAAGCCACATCTAACGCCACACCCTTGGAGAAGCTGAAGGTAGGGTTGGATCCTCCCACTCCAAGTCGCGACAAACCAATGCTCTTCCTCAAGGTGGAGTATCCACCATGCACTGTGCCCGAGTCAAAGAAGGAGCCATGCGACTGATTGAGAAGCCCAAGGCCAAGCGGAATAGGAAGAGGAGAGCTTGCAAGCAAAAGATCGCTTCCCGAGCCGAGAGCGCTAAGGGCGTTGCTTGAATGAGTGGGGAAGAATGTCACGGTCACGAGGTTCTCACAACAAGCGACCGTGCATGATTGAAGAAGACCTCCCAAGATCGCCCAAGGTTTTCCAAAGAGCTTCCATAATGTTCCGAGGGCAAGATGGTAATTGCGCTGAGAATCTAGAATTCTCTCGACTAAATGCTGGTAGTTGGTCGATTAGAAGGCATGATCTTGTCCGCCAGATCGAAGAACGATCAATAGTTGTAATCCAAGGACCACTAATATAAGAAGGGGTACCCTCCCCCCTCATTGTAATCATTCAACCATTTTATAATCAAAGTTCCATTTTCTCGTTGAGAGCTTTTATTTCTATGAAATTTTCTCCCTCTAAGATCCAGGTGAGCAATCAATCCCAAAAAAGACTTGACTTAGGCGCTTCAATGATCCCAAACAATCTAAGAAAGGTTAAGTCATTGCACGATTTCAATCCCAAACAATCGATCTATGACACAATGTCATTTCCTCTTTCTCGCTCAGCCATATTGAGCGAGATGCCATAACCTCTAAACAAGTGGATTACATTCGTAATTAGTAGGTGATACTTACTAAATCAAATTTATAAATTAATGTTAGCAAGTTAAGCACTTCCAAAAAAAAATCGCAGTCAATCATACGCTCACTAAGATATACAAATAATTCTCATGAATTAGGCAACACTCCAATTAAAGCAGAAATGGCAACTCCTTCCGTCGGCCTGCCTTACTCATCTTATTCTGCACAAGTCAATAAAAAATCAATTGATTAAATGTAATGCAAGCCTGTACCAGAATAATTAGGCCAGATATTAAGCATATAAATTGAACTAGCATTGCCTATAATCAAGTCAAACGACGCCCACAAAAAGATAAAAAAGGATATGTATATATGAACATCATCAGATACTATCATGGTTAACGCTTGCTATTCATACATCGACGGGACATCCAACGACGTGGCAGCAAGCAAGGACTAATTAACTAAAGTCGCTGTTGATAACAACGTACGCCTGGAACGAACACTAGCTGGTCGGACTGGACTCCATAACACTACGGCTCCGTAACACTACAGCTTGTTCCTCCGTCGTGCACCCACCACGCAAGCCTTCGTTCATTCACCTCAGATCCTCCAGCATCTCTTCGAGGTACAGAGCTTCATCGTCCGGCCCCAGAAAATAGCCGAACCCCTTCATGAGCCACATCAGGTATATCTCATCGAACAGCAGCAGATGCCCCAACCGGAACGAGTAATAGGCGTCGGCGCACGCGTACTTGACTTGCCTAGGGGACAGCCACCTCGCGTCCCACTTGCTCAGCGTGATGCCCTGCGGGATCTTTAGATCTCGCCCCTTGAGCTCTCTCACCAGCGTCGCTAGCCCCGCCCTCCTCAGCTCCCTCCGGTTCGTCTCCCTTGCCGCCAGCTTCGCCAGGTCCACCGCCATCTCTATCTCTAGGCCGTAGTCCTCGCTCAGCTTCGCCGCGTCCGAGGCGATACGGACGCCGGAGAAGACGAACCTCGGGTTGCGGAGGGCTTTGTAGAGCGATGCGGGGAGGTAGCGGGCACGGCCGATCTGGTAGACGAGGCAGCAGCGGCCGATGCAGAGGTGAAGGGTGGCGACGGGGTGGCGGACGCCGCGCGCGAAGCTCGGTCGCCACTTGATGTCGAACCCGACCATCCGGGGACAGTCGCGGGCGGAGAGCAGATGGGCGGAGATCCACCAGTCGACGGCGTCGGCGCAGCTAGTGACCAGGGCGGACACGGCTCGGTTGTGGACGACGACCTCGAAAGAGTCAGCGCACTCGTGTGGAGATTCGAGTTCTTCGATGGTAATAGCCATGCGAGTGTAACTTCCTCTTCCTCCTTCCTCCTTCCTTAAACGGTTTTTCAGAAACTGGAAATGGGTTTTGATTTCATCGGCCGAAGGAGATGATTCTGATGAAGGTGGAGCGAGCGATGATGTATCCGTGCGGTGCGATGGTGAAGGAAATGGATGGTGATGATATGGTTGAAATCCGTGCCATGGAATCCTTCAAGGACGACGGGTGGATCGAAAGGAATCGTCGCTTTGTGTCCTTTGTGTCCTTTTTCTACACTCTGTAATAGGTGAATCATATTTTGCCTTGCAGATTTCAACACCTACTTAAATTAGCCCAGGACTTTTTCAACACCTACTTATCACATGATTAATTTCTCTTACGAGGACAAATCCGTCTAACAAGTGAATTGCATTTTGTAAATTGCACCATAGTGTTGACTCCGGCCGGCCATTTCTCAGCTGGAGCTCCGGTCATTGACTCATGGTCATCACATGATTAACTTGTCTTCAAAAGGTTAAATCCGTTTAATGAGTGAATTGCCTTTTGCCTCCCGAGTTTTGGCACTGTTGTAAATTGCACCTTGACTCTTCAGTTCTTGCAGCTTTCCCTTTAAAGTCTTGAGACTTTGGCCAATTTTCACGAAGGGCACACTTTTAATGACTTTTCTAACCTAACCCATACTTTCAAAATTAATTAGCCAATTAACCAAACTCTACATTTCATTTTGATTATGGTCTTCAAACTTCGTCCAAACTTTTGAACTTATCATGAAATCAACGGATGTTTGTATATCATTTTCAAAAATTGACCTCCCAGAGCTTGCAATATAAGGTAAAACGTAAAGCAAATTCAGAAATGCCATACTCATTTGATACAAATCTCGATTTTCTTAAGGATCAATGATCATTCTTTCAAGCGTTGGTTTGGAGGATTACATTTTATCAATAAGAGTTACCAAATTAATTTATTAACCCATGTTGAAGAAATTACTAGTAAATCAAAAGTCTTACCATCCTGAAAATTAAAGTACAAGTGCGGACGACCCATCCTTGGAGTGTACTAATATAGATGTGAATCGTAAAAATATAAAGATTTATACATCTGATTGTAAAGCCAATAATAGGAACGTTGATTTACAGCATGTGAATATTTTCAGATCAAAGTCAAGTATTTCTTTATTCTGACAAGAAAAGTAATGTGTCTTCAATCTTCTCTTCACCCTTTCGCTTTGAGCACAGAAGGCCCTATACAGGTTCCTTTGCGAACCCGAAATACGAGCACGGTGTTGAAGACATTATCCATCTGACGAAACAAGAATACGATGTTATAATTCTGCTTGACTCGACTGGCTGTAGTCCATCGTTTATATTGAAGAAAAAAGGACAGTCGACGTGCTGCGAAGCATAATCGCACAGAAAAGGATCACCATTGATATCAATCCCAGCTATAGAATGTCTATGGGATGCTCGAACAGGATTCACCAAATTCAATATCGAAACACTTGAGCAGTTTGTAAAATACTGTAGGCTCAACGGGAAATCTTCGAATGAGTGCTTGGACTAAGTGATAGACAAAGCAGAGAACAAATGACATACCCAGAAACTAAGCACTAGCCTCGGCAGGAGCATCGCCGACGAGCTTGAACTCTTGCAGCGACTTGAAATTCATCCATGGCTTCACCCATATCTTAGCATCATAAACTTTCTTGACGCCGCCATCAGCCGCCTCTAAGGTAACGTAATACATGATACCAGAAACCACCTGCTGCTTCACATTCACCACTTTCCTAAGCTCCAGGAGACCATTCTGCACCGCACATTCACGTCAATCCATGAGACACGACCCACAATTCACAAACACCCAAACCACATTCGAAAAGCAAGTCCGATGAATACTTTTTCACAGAATCTCAAAAGAAAACCAATTAAACAACCAACATCGACCTCTCCAACCTGTTCTTTGCTTAAACTGACCTATTCCTCCATCATTTGACTTCTGAATGTCAAATTATTGCAATTTTTCTCGTAATTGTGTAAGATAGCCCACCAAGATTTCATGCAAATTATTCCTCTAGCCCCTAACTAGAAATTGCAATATATATTTGTAAACCCACCCCCCAAAAAGTCCTGCTTTACGAAGGAGCAGAAACAGGGGAAACAAAAAGAAGAAGAAGAAGAAGAAGAAGACCTGCTTCTTGTTTTGCTCATTGACAGCGAAGCGAGCGAGGCCGTCGATCTCGACGCTGTTCTGGTTCCCAGCAATTTGACGGATACCACCAACCCTCGCCATTATCCCTTTCTGTCTTTTCTTAACCTTTTTCTGCCTCGGATTTGCAGGGGACGATCGAGAATTTATCGGTAGCTGCGAGATGTTAAGAGACTACTCTGCTTCTTGGTCTTCTTATAGGCGAGGCGATGGTTATTACCGCTGTCATTGCCGGGGCTCCGTCAAGGAGCCTTCGCTCCTAAGACATTTGGTTTAGGACTTATGGCTCGGGCTGTGACAAGCGTGTTTACGTCTGCGGTTTGCTTAATGCCTAAGCATATGTTTGTGCACGTTTGTGTGAGTTAAGCCGTGGACGAAATTATTGTAGACCAAGTCTGTCTCCGTCAAGGTGAGGGCCGCATCGGGACTTGTATAATTAATAATTAAGATGAGGATGTTATAATATATTTATTATATTATCTAAATATGATCCCAATATTGTATTTCCAATTAGTTCTGATTTATTGCCTAATTTATCACCAACATCTATTACATGATATTTGTCCGTTAATATGTTACCATAACGGTCTTGATGGAAGATGTCGTAATGTAATATAAGAAACAGAATAAAACGTCAGGTCGTCTAGTTCAAACCCTATTATTACAGAAAACAGTATTGGCTAGTAGAACAGCACGTACAGATATGGTGTTTCCCATATTGCAGCTCAATCGTTTATTGCAATCGATCGTGCTACGTGGATCCATTTGAGGTTTTGAGGTTTCCGCTTTTGCAAATTTTCATCAATGGCTGAAGGTATGTTGATCTTTACGTTTCTGCAAATCAATTCCGACTTTTGTACGAATTTATTCGTGATTGATAAATCGGGATCGTCGGGTTTTAGTTTATATTTAATCTAACAATTGGTATCAAAGCCGACTTCGTGGGGCCACAGCGAGGGCCCTGTGCTCCCAAGGGGGGAGAGTGTGACGGCCCAAGCGGCAGTGTGTGGAGAGGAGGGATGGCGATGCGTCTACACCCCAGTCCCCAAACGTGCGCAGGAAGGGGGTGCATCTCCTCTCCCGCATCGCTTAGAGGGGAATCCTAGTCTAGTTTATAAGACTTGGTTTACCATGTAACACGTCGGGCTGAAAGCTCAAAGTGGACAATATTACATAGTGAAGGTCCAAATCCTTACAAATGATATTAGAGCGTGTTTACAATCTCTGCTTTGATGAAATTTTTGGAATTTATTTTCGTTGAATTATGTATGGATAAATTCGGATTTCTATTTGGCTTGAATCGGAATTTAGAATTCCGGCCAAATTCGAACGACCCACCACGCGATAATGGATCTGCATGATCACACCGCCATTAGGAAGAAAAACCTTTAATTTTTTCAGCATATTACTGATTGTCGGAGGTTAATCGAGCAGTGATCGTTTTTAGGTTGATTCCTAGTTTTTAATATTGGGAATCGATCCTATTGATCTTGTAATAGGACTGGCCAAATTCGGGCTAGTTCCAAGGCTAACAACTAAGATATAATCATTCGTTTTTTAAGTGACATCACTTGGATGGGAAATTTATCAAAAATGTCTTAAATTTATCACCCTTATACCAGTTCAGTTTGTCTTAAATTTTTTGATAATTTGCTAATGTAGCTAGCCAATTTTGGTTGGAAGTGAATGACATAGACGCTAGGTGTATTGCATGACATGGTCCACGTTAATTTGAATTTTTTAAAATTTTGTTTTTAAGTCAGCACTTGGTCGCCGCTTCGACTCGCCCGATCATTTGTGCACGCGAAGGATTAGAGAGGTTTGTCGTGTGCAATCGAGAGATCTGTGAGTTTTCGAGTCCTCATCCGGGGAGCCTCCTCTAAATGGCTTGTGAGGGAGAGTCTCCTCGGGATATCCTATTCAGGGAGGAACCTTTTAAGGACATGTTCAGGTCCACTCTATCCCTTCAGTTTGCCCTTCCCAAAACCACCCAAATCTCTCCTTCAAAATTTCGGCTCTTCATTTTACCTTCATCTCCGATATGTGCCAGCTGAGAAATGATGCAAATCCCTCCGCTTGACCGTTCCATCGAGGTTCGTCTAGTTCAGCGCAAGAAATCAGGAACAGGACCAACCAGAAGCAGTCGGTCCGGTTCAGCTCCCGGATTGAACCGAGGCCAATGCTCTTCTAGATATATATATATATAGTTGTGATTTTGTGGCAAATCAAAACGTAACTTAAAATGAAGTGAAAAAATAACAAAGCACGTGAGAAAATATTCACGTGGTAAAATGTGAAAATAATTTACCGATACAAGGCAACTCCTTTTGAGTTGTCAAGAAAAATTGACAAGGCTACTCTTTAAAATACGGATCAACTTATCAAGAAATCTTATAATCTGGCTATGCATTGCCACCTAAAGTAAGAGATCATTGGATCATTGGTTAGTCAAACAATAAGCTAGATAAGAAAAGAAAATACAACAAAACCATACTTCTAAAACAAAATTAATAAAATGACATTCAATCAATAAAAGACATTTTAATATTTGAAAGTTCAATTATTGCTTGAAATAATTATTCAATAATTTCTTCCATTATGGACAAAATCTATGTTTAAACATTTTCATCTATGAAGAAATATTTCTCGTTCATTTATTTTTTACAAATGATACGAGCTATCATTTTTAAAAATATTTTATATTTCATTCATTTTTCATCAAACAAACAGATCTTTATTTAAAAACAAAACTTTTATGTCCAGAAAAATAACAAAAATGATTAAGAGAAGAGACCATTGGATAGACTCGATTGGCCATAGGCCTAAGTCCTAAAAAAACCTTTAACTTTTGTTCCGGTCTCAATTCTACCTTTTGTCTTATAAAAAACCTCTAACTTTAGATCTTGTCCCAGTGTTACTCTAAACTTTTTTTTTTTGTCCCATAAAACCCTCCAACTTTAGATCTAATTCCAATTTCACTCTAAACATTTTTTGTCTCATAAAAAAAACCTCAACTTTAATTCCAATACCAATTCTACCCTAAACTTTTTTTTTTCCCATAGAGAAATCACAATTTTAGGTTCAATTTCAATTTCATTATAATTTTGTTTGTCTCATAAAAGATCACAAATTTTTGTTTGTGTCCCAAATTTGTTCTATATTAACCCTCCATCAAAATTGCCCTTAGTGATTTTGCGCTCGATATTTGATTTATCGTGCTTGGGAATGTTTCATCTCTCACGATTGGAGAGCTTGTGCTTGAGAGTTTTCCATCTCTTGGTTGTTAATGAGAAATTTTGGACGGAGTATTAATGGGGACAAATTTGTGATCTAAGTAAAAGTTTAAAAAATTTAGGATAAAATTTGGACTAAATGGTAAAATTAGGACAAAATCTAAACTTGGGGTTTTTTACTGAACAAAAAAAAGTTTAAGGTAGAATTGAGATAATACCTAAAGTTGAGATTTTTTTATGGGACAAAAAAATTTATTGTAGAATTGAGATTGGATCTAAAGTAGGAGGGTTTTTATGAGATAAAAGGTGAAAGTAAAGGTTTTTTAGGGTAGTGTCAAGCCAAACAACGTTTTACCTGTTCACCCTTTTGATTGGCCGTTAATATGCACCCTCTTAGGCTATGTTTGGGAATTGCTTTCCCAATGATCTTTGGGGGGCTAAAGACCTTTGGCCAAATATTTAGTGTTTTGCAACGTTTTTTTTACTTGCCTTTGCCAAAGGCAAGCCTTCCCAAGGCTGAAAGCCCAAGGCAGGTTGGAGGCTGCTTTGGGCATTTGGTCTTCTCGAAATGCTGAGGGGAGAGTAAGACAAAAGAATTCCTTCCACAAATGTCCTCACTAACATTTTGTTTTTCCGATTTTGTCCTCATGACTATTCACCTTCTTCTTCGTTGAGGTTGGCCGGTGAAGTTGCGTGGGGCCGGCGACGAGTTGGATAGAGGTCGGCATGAGGCCGGTGTGTCACGGCGACTGCCAGCGGCTAGTTGCGTGACCTCGGCGACCCTCGTCGGACGCTTACCTCTCGTTGGACCGCCTGCCCCTTGCCGGTAGTAACCAACCAATTATCCTTTTTTTTAATGATAAAAGTTTTTTGCAAAGTTAATTTGTCCAAATACTATTTTCCTCTAGATATTTCATAATGGACTACCAAACACAATTTGCATTTCAAAAAACTCTTTTTAACTCAAAAGTCTTTATATTCCCAAACGCACCCTTAGATAAGTCACTTACCAAATTTCTCACGTTATACTCTGTTCACCCCAACCGTTTCGTTCTCAACCTTACTGGTCTTTTACCGCGCGTCGTGTACAGTACAGTGCGTCCTCGCTCCCTCCCCTCTCCTCGTGGCGGGGCGTAGTTGCGAATTCCCATAAATTCGGGGCCTCGCGAGCAAACTACTTGCAGGTCAAACGTTCAAACGCTTCTCGCACTCGCTCGGAACTCAGAACATCTCCATCCGCCACGCTGCAGAGTCGCCGTCGGCTGCGTCGGTCGGTCGCTAGTCGAATCCCGCCTTGCCGATCGCTCCTCCGATCGGCGAGGCGCCCCTCGTCCTCCCCGCGGCATCCATGGAAGCCCCGACGCCGGAAACCGAATCGAAGGACCCGAAAGCCCTCGCCTCGTTCTACTCGGGCTACGCCTGGAAGCGGCTCTTCGGTTCCGCTCGCTCGCCCGTTTCCGATTTTCTCGGGAGGATCTCCGGCCTGTACCGCCGGACCGGTCGCCCGCGGTCTCGCAGGCGCACGTCCCGTCTTCCTCTTCCGTTGCCTTCCAGTTCGGCCGACTGCTCCGTGTAAGGCCTCTCTCTTCGTACACGTTCTCCCCGGCTCCGAGGAAATGGGAGGGCCCGCGGATTTTAGGGAGCGATCGAAAATGTAGCTTGTTGCAGCTTGTGCGGTTGGTTCAGATATTCGGTTTTGCCGGCCATGTTGATTTGGGCCGACTGTAGTCGGTCGATGTGTCTATGCACTTCGTTTTGAGTTGATCGCGTGTCGTGCGAGCCATCGTGATCATGTCTTCGTGGTTAGAAGATATATTCGCTGGGAAAGTTGCATGGCGACTGAGCAAGTATCTGAAAATCTTCTGTAGTGGAGAATCGATTGTTTATTATGGTTGATGTCAGTTGGAATTATGGTCGCGCCTAGTTTTGGTTCGTGCTTCCAAGCAAAGGTTCTTTAGCTAACTCTTGAACGGTGTAATGCAGGGTCTTAACAAAGGCATCTAGAGTTTATGATGTCCTGGAGGATATTATGGCACATGTACTGTCATATATGCATGACATCCAGAAGCATTTGGAGTTTTGGCAAACACGAGCGGAGGTTATTAAATTTTGGTTCATATCTATGGAATACAAGCTGTAGTGTTTGAAAGCTTACTTCTAATTTTACCTTTCTGAATTCAGGGTTCTGATGGTCAAAAGATGTACTTCATGTTTTTTGAGAGGGGGCCTCTTGCTTTTGTAGATGAAACAGTCCGGTTGATACAACAATCTGTGTCAGAGGGTTATTCATTGCAACACTTTTGCCAATCTGCATCAGCACACATAGCAGAGAGGATAACCATTTTGACCCACTTGAGATGTTCGCTGGCTTCTTTTCTAGCCGAGGTTTGCATTACTCGATTCTTACTTTTAGCTTGTTTGGTTAATGCTTCCTCACGTAAGTTTCTGAACATTGTAGCACATTGATAGCCATTAGCTGATCACATGGCCAGCACACATTCTCTATCCTCTTGACTCAGTGTTGATCCTATCCACCAATTAGATGATCTGAAACGTATCCTTATTAATAGCTCGCACCTGTTATTCTGTGTTGATTTTTGAAATGACTACCAGAATAATTCCTTGAAGGAATGGGGAATCTTACATGACCGATAGCAAGACCCTATAATTTAATGAGGTTGGCTATTGTTTACTATCCTTGGTTTGACAAGTTACCAGAATTAGGCCTAACCAGTATCATTTAACTTCCTGTATATCTCGTGTATAAATTAAGGATGCTTGATTAGCTGGCCTCGGTTGGGAACACTTAAGTTTGCTTTCTTCTAGAGTTTTTGTATACGATAGTGATTTAGAATTATAACAGATTCTAATAGTGATGCTGCGTTTTGGTCGCTTTCCAATCTTGGCTGGCTTTGTTATGTATTTTCCCGAGTGTAAAGGATGAAGTCAATCATTTTTTATGGATTTCTCATTGCCTCCATTTGTTACCTCTGTGAAGTCAATATCTAGCTTGAGAATGAAAATTTTGAACACTTGGATGATAATGAAGGATGACTTTTCCTGGATGAAAACATAGTTGGGATTGATATTGTGATATAAAATGTTCATCTATTTATCTGCCATATGTGTCAACAATCAATCTGTTAGGATGTCTGAGTCTCTTAGCTATGGGAGGCTTATCAAATTATCTAGGTAGAGGTGTTAATTCGCATCATGTCATCATATTAGAGTTGCTTGTATTATTCTTGTGTCATTTGTAAGATGGAAATGAGTGCAAATATAACCAATATAAAAAAGTCTCAAAGATGTCAAAACAAAGTCATACTTGACATTTTCGTTCAAGTAAATAGTTTGTGTGTTTGTAGGATATTCAGTTATTTTACTCATGTTTTTGTCGTTGCATGTCCACAGCTTTTGCTGCGTTTGTTCATTAGATAAGTTGCTTTGGACATGTTTATTGTAATTCACCCAATGTATGTGCATAGCAATGTCCATAAATGCAATGACTTATTTTTGATTCGTCATAAGGGATTATAGGTCTATGTTGAAGTTGAAAAACGGGGAAAAGAATTGGTCACAAGCCCAGAGAATTGTTTTCCATCTTTGGTGCTCGTTATGGACGGTTTATTTTCAAAGTTGGAGGAATCTATTGGCTCTTTGCCCCTGCATAATCAGGTGTGGCCTTCTGTTACTAATCCATTCTTTCCCCATCATACTTATCCTTGGCCTTCGGATCCTCTCTAGAAGTTACCTTGGAATTTGCTTAGAGTTTTCCCTTTCGTTTTACTCTAAATGCTGAAACCTGCAGAAGCTGATTCTCTGTATATACCAATATATGAAGAAATTTTCATGTCTTTTCTCATGCAGAATGATTCTTCTCCAGATGGAATCTTTTCTCATCGTCTTGCATTTTATAGTTTGCCCAACGTAATTCGGGAGGGATCTCAGTGGACAGATTGTGAAATTAGTGATGCTATCAATTTAATCTACCAGAACATACAGAAACTCGAGTCTTACTTATCTTTTGCGGTAAGTCTTAGTTACTTTTTACACCAAATAAACTCCTTATCACATTACTAGAGACAATAGAGCTATGCTGGTAACTCGATGTTAACTCAATACTTCTAATGTAATGTATTACTGGCATTTTCCTTGCCCTTGCAAAAGCAGAATGTTATTTTTTTTTTATTTGTAAAAAGAAGAAGGAAATCAATAGTTTATACGGAGATGGAGATTCGAATCTTTTTGTGGGAACATTTTCCATATCATACTTATGGTGAGACTGCCACAAGGTCCAAACAGTGCTCAGAGCAATTTACAACTTCACAAAGTCCATCTGTAGTTATTATTTTGCAGAAAGGACTGGCTAATTTGTTGACATTGGGTGAATGTGTTCATTTTCTTGCCTATTGGACCGTTACCCAGTGTGAGTAAAACTCTTTTTCTTTCCTTAGGTGGCCAAGTACAAGAAGCCCAGAAAAGTTACTCAGTACTGGATCAGCTATACATGTGGAGCAGTTGGATTTGCCGCCTGCTCTATGTGGCTGGTCAGGCACAGCAGCTTGATGGGAAGTTCCGATATTAGCAACTGGATTCATGAAGCAAGGGACTCTACAGCTAGCTTTTTCAGTGATCATGTAGAGCAACCGGTATAGTCCCATGTGCTTTTCTTGGGAGTATACGTATATATTTAAATCAGTAAATTATTGATATCAGATATTTGAATTGCTTTCTGCATATAGTTTTTTGAGATGATGGATACATAGAAAGTAACGGAACTAATAATTAATAATACCTCATCAGCTTCTGTCCATCAGAGACGAACTCTTTGAAACATTCAGGAAGAGACATGAAAGTGCAATGGAGCAGGAAGAAGTACAATTAACTGCCAAATCTCTCCGCCGGTTAGTTTTCTGCTAATTCTTTTTCCCGACACAGAGAAAATTCTACATTATAGTAACAACTTGGTATTATACACTTCTGTAGACATGACATAGGTATATATGAGGCAATACCATTTTTTTGTTGATATACTTGTGAAACTACACATGGAACGGGAAGGGGAACGGACCTTGATGAGTAATACAAATAGGGAGAAGAGAAGTCCATTGCTTCAAAGATTGCCTTTACCTAGGCCCTAACAACAGAATGAGCAACGATGCATGTAGATTGACTTGCTAAAACTATTGCCATTCTATTTGAAAAAGAAAATCATGGAATGAAAATGGTGATACTACAGTAACCTACTATAATTCTTAACTTTAGGTTCCTGATTTGACTTCCAAATGGATTTTCCCCCTTCATTCCTTCTTTCTTTTCTGTTAACATCTTCTATCATTGGCAGAATGTTGCAGGCTTTCAGCGAGCAGACTGAGGGCCAGAAGCTGCCAGAGGACGCATCTGATCAGCAAATGCTAGAAATTGTTATGGCCAGGTATATGATTAGTAAAAGAGTGTTTTAAGGGATGCCAGACTTGAAACATTGCAGCTACAATTTCAGACGTGTCAGATCTGAAATCGCTTCTCTGTGGATCTAATATCTACTTGATGGAGCTTTCAACTACTTGTGCATATGCTGTTATTTTGATACTCTTCCCTTTGGCTGATAAATTCACGAAATTCTAAATCCCACTCTTCATCTCTTAATTGTAGATATGAGAAGGAACTGATGCATCCTGTGAAGAATCTTCTTAGTGGAGAGCTTGCCCGTGCTTTGCTCATTCAGGTACTACAGATGGTGCTTAGTGGTTTTGCTTTTCTGCTTGAGGTGACCGTGCCATTTATTTCTGTGGCTGCAGGTCCAGAAGCTAAAACTGGATATTGAGACGTGAGTTCTTTTGTATGGTTCTTTTGGCCAGTCGATATTTATCAGCTTCTAATTCACTCACTCTCTCTTCTTACTACTTTAGTCTCGTGATTTCCTATTGTCATCAGGGCAATGCTTGAGCTTAACCAGATACTTAGAGCAAATGAAATCAACTTTGCGATTCTAGCTGCCTTGCCAGCATTTTTCTTCTCTCTTATTTTGCTAATGATAATGAGAGCTTGGCTCAAACAGGTGAGATGACCATGTGGTGTATTTCACAAGCTTGAAATGTGCTTTTTATTTTACTTTGATTATGATATATAGTACTTACTAGCTGTCGGAGTTTGTTTGCTATATATGCAATGGTGGACTCTTGTTATATATCTCGCTGTGATGGCATCTGGATTGCATAGTTGGCATGTTGATTTCTAGCTGCCCTTTGACCAATGAGAGTGACTAGGAACATTTTGCAACTGCCCGAAATTGCTGCATCATGTATAAAGACAAGTCAGATACTTGTACCGATCTTAATTTAGTTAAGTCGCACATGGTTGCCGGGGCATGCATGTACTCCATAAAATTCTCGTGTGCCTATATAAGCATGTTCATCTACTGAAAATGGCCTGAGATAAAGATAATGCTGTAATAGCACTTCAATGTGGTCTAAACACAAAATTTGTGTATGCTATGGCCTCTAAAACCTTCTCTCTTAGCTGTTTGAGTGTCTGAGTTGGGTGCTGATTGTCTATTTAATCATCTATTCTCTGGGGCACTTTTACTGTTTTCTCATGTCTTGCTTGCTATTCAGTGTATATTTGAAATAAAAGGAAGGTGTCAGGATTCACCCATTAGATAGAGGTGTTGTGTCCTGTGCATTTGTCCACTATCCGCTATGTGTTTGTGTAATTGTTCATCCCTTTTCTATTTTTATCCAGGATACTAGAGCTGAAGGAAGAGGACGAATTGCTCGTCTGCAAAGGAGGTTAATTTTGGTGGAGATTGAGAAACGAATTATGCAGTACCAGAATTACTTCGACCAAGGACTGGTAAGGCTCTATTATTCATACATATTTGCTGCCTGTATCAGCTACACAAAATTTCCACGGTAATAACCAATTATCTTATTATGCTTATCGGATTGAATGGAATGCATAATGCATATTTTCTATCCTTTGTGGTGAAAGAGATGCATGTGTTAATTGTTATAATTTTCTCGGGAAACTATGGTGTCAAAAAAGTATAAATGTTTTAATTACTGGGATTACTAGCAGTAGCAAGGATAGCGTCCATGGTAATACCTTTAGTTGCTGGTCATATCTTTTCTCTTGCTTTTTACAGTACAAAAGAATGGAGGAAGATGCTCTAAGCTTCTTCGTAAGGAGTCAGTGCCGGTCGTTAGTTAGATAGATTGAATTTGTAACTTCTCTAGGAAGCAGGGGCATGGCGACATTATCTTCTTCATGGATTTAAAATGATTTGCACTAGATCTCACTTCTAATATTTGAGAAATGTTTATGTTGCAGTAGATGCAGTGTAAAGTAAATGCATCTTACATGCCTTCACGATGGGGAAGAAAAGAGCAATTCACGCTGATTTTATTCAATTGAGAGAGTGAGAGAGACACCTTCGGTATAATTTTTTCTCCATCCATCAAAAGGTGCTGATTTTATGCATTTGCAGGAAAACGATGCATGGTGCATGTATGGCTTGATGCTGTACAGTCTAGATTGCCTATACCTTGCTTCTGAGAGGCATGCAAGAGCAACTGGGGAATGGCCGTGGTTAGTTGTTAATCTTCGTACTTTTTGTTACAAATATATGCTTTCTAACTATTCCCAATGGTTAGCCCAAGCATGTAGTATTTGGTACCTGCATGAAATGCTATGCACCTTCACTGTTTTGTACATGTGTTGAGAGAGATTTTAAGTACAGTGCGTGGTTTGGAATCTGTCGCCCAAGCCCAAATCATGTATGCCCCACATTTAATGTGGTTTTGTTGAGCTTGATAAAATTCCTGTCAGGAAGAGCAAATTTTATTGTACTGCAATTGACTCCTTTTTGCTTGAGTATATCTAATGCTGTCTATGTTAAAACTATGATGTGATTGGTGAATGAGTTTAAAAAGATTGGTCGGATACCCATAATTTGGGGTGGTGTGGCTATTGTAATGAGAGATAAATTGCCAGCCCCAGTCTAGAGCGTGAAACTTTTATCTGCAAGAGCATGCTAATATTCCAAGTTGAGCAGGTTGAGACAAGATATCATCGACTTGGCAAAGCCTGGCCTTCAGACGACGTACAAGTTCAAAGTGACATCACGGATGGAGCGGATGTATGACTGCCTGCTCCCTTCACCAAAACGAAAGTAGCACCTTGGAGCGTTCCACTGGTCCGAAACTTTTTGAATTGTTTGACCATTTTATTTTCACACAGGATAAAGGCGATAGGCAAATGTATTGAATTTTGTTTGGCTAATTGTAGGGAGAGGAAAGTGATTCGCTCTTCATGAGTTCCTTGCCTTAAATTTGAGGAACTTCTTTTTCTTTGTTTCTTCGGGTTCTTTGTTTTCTTAGAAGGTGTTGAACTTTGTGGACATAGACAATATCCTGTACTGGCGCGGTTCACAGTAAATTGCATGATATCGGGTAAGAGACAATTGGCAAGTGGAGCACGACTTAATGCGACACGGCTTTCCTTGTGTACTTTTTCCCTAGTATTATGCTTGTTACCACAATCTGAATGCATGACAAAAGTTCAGTCGTCCTCGTAAGTGATTTCATGGCCGATGGGCATTTGTCTGATGTTCAGGGACTGATTGGCAGTGTCCCAAGGTGTCTGAACTATTGGATGAATACACCGACAGGCATAAATTGCTTCCGGCATGTTGTTAGATTTCGCGAACGAAATCATTATATTTGTTAAGAGGGGGGATGGATGATTGAATTGCGAGCCCGACCACCTCGGGCGTAATTTTCTTAATCCACGACAAAAATGGGTGAATCGTGGGGATTATTTTTCGAAGCCAGAACTGGCGCCGATCCCATCACATTTACTTCAACAAGGCGAGTGTCACTTCTAAGTTGACATTAAAAGATAATCTCGTCCTAATTTCGATAGTAAATGGCATTTTCATCTAATAATTTAAACATTATTATAGTGATAATAGTCTTTCATGTTTACAGAGCATGAAGTCATGACAACCACCGATATTTTATTATGTTCACTGAAGGTAAAAACTAGTATGCCTCCAAAAGTCTTCAGCTTGATTTTTATAGCTTAAACTTGGTCGATTGTGCTCAACTATGTTTCTCTTGATTATAAACACTTACTCTAGTTGAAAATATTGGTTGCACAGTTTTTACCAAAGTAAATGCAGTCATACTTATTCCTCACTGCAGTAAATGTCATTAATAAGAGGAATTTAATGACCCAGTTGAATTCACAATCCTACACAAAATGGGAAAATGCTATCAATTCTAGTCAATCAAATAATCAAACTTCTCCGTGGACTAAACACAACTTTGAGACGAGTAGTATTTTTTGGTCTGCTCTACTCTAATTCTCATTTTTTTCTTAGGCTTTTATTCTATCTCTTTACAAAGCCAAGAGTCCACTTTCACGTCTGAAATTAAACGTCCTCATCTTTTCTTTTCTTTTTAATTTGGTCGGAATTAGCGATGGATGGGTCGACTACTTGGCAAAATTTGAGGGAGACTCAAAAAGAGGCCCAACCCGGCCCAGAAAGCAGGTTTGCCCACCCGAATGGCGTCGCCACGCCGCTCGCACCTTTTTGCAGTCCCCTAAAACTGAACAAGTAACCAAGCGAAACTCTCCGAAACACAATCATAACTCTCCGAATCTCTCGATCGAAGCTCCGGCCTTGATCGGCGTTTGATTTTCTTGTGTGTGGGGGGTGTTCGAAGCGGGAGGGCAAGATGAACAAGGCGAAGGTGCTGAAGCTGGCGAAAGGGTTCCGAGGGAGGGCGAAGAACTGCATCCGGATCGCCAGGGAGAGGGTCGAGAAGGCGTTGCAGTACTCCTACCGAGACCGCCGCAACAAGAAGCGCGACATGCGTTCCCTCTGGATTCAGCGCATCAATGCCGGCACTCGCATCCACTCCGTACGTCCTCTGAACCCCCCCCACCCTCTCTCTCTTCTTGTTCACTCGGTTGTGGAGGTCATTGAATGTGAACGTGAATGTGGGTTCGCTGATTTGCTGCGGTCTGTTTGCCAACGTGGAGTTTTTGGGATGTCTTGTCGTGGAAATGAGTTTGCAGCATTGGGGAGTTGTTGTGATGGTTGGGAGCTTGACTTGGGAGTTGCGCTGTTGTTTGTCCACCAAGTGCTCGATGAAATGACGCTGAAGCTTGAATTGCTTCGAACTCGCAAATTTCTATGAATTTTCTCAAACCCATCGCCCCCAGAGTCCTGAAAGCTTGGCCCGGCCTGTCTTTCTCCTTCGAGCTGTTCTTATTGTCGGGCTTCTGTTTATTGATGTTTTTTATGGGAGTTTTCCTCCAGTTCTTCACATCTGACCCGAGATTGCGGCTATCTCTTGTTTGCTGGAATTGAGTGATCTCAAATTCATAGAATGTTAATACGAGGATTTGACTCCATTCTTCTACCTGTTCTATGAAGAATTAAGATTGCATTCAGTTGTGCTTCTCGCAGATTAGAACTACCAATAGGTTGTAGCATGAATGCGTGGCGGTTTTTTTATATATGTTGCTCTGTAATTTTCGAGAGCCCATTTGATCTGACCTTTATCTTGGATGTGTCGTTCCGCATGTTGCCTGTTCGCTTTTCAGTCTGATTTTCCAGTATCTATTATTTCTTTGTAGCCTGCAGGATATAAGCACTTGGCAGTCGTTTTTAGTCTGATTTTCCATCCCTTTGCTAATGTACAGAATGACCAGCAGTTTGAGTTTCTTGTCAAAGCAATGTCATCTTCCTTTCTTTAGAACCCAAAATCCCCTTGAGAATACGGTTTCCTTCTAAAAGTAGGATGGTTAGTTGCGCATCTCTCAGTTCCAAACTTCTGATAGATGTTCCCGGCAGAGAACTGACATCTAGAAATGGCAATGAGTCCTACTCAGGAACTTGGGAAGGAGATGATTAAATTCTGGTCATACTATTATTCAGTGTTAACATAGGTTCTTTTGAGTCTCCGAACTTGTCACTTTTCTTCTGGAGATGGAACTGGAGCATTTAGTATGCTTTCGGATTTTGTGCTCAAACAATGGTTTGCGACTTCTGTATGTGTCATTTTATCTATGGCTGAAATAATACTCCTTTTGATTTGTTTCAGGTCAACTATGGCAACTTCATGCATGGCCTAATGAAGGAGAACATTCAACTGAACAGAAAGGTCCTATCAGAGCTCTCAATGCATGAACCACATAGTTTTAAGGCCCTCGTGGACATTTCTCGTAATGCCTTCCCGGGAAACAAGAATGTGGTTCATGCACCTAGGAAGGTGGCCGTGCCACTTAGTGTCTAATAGTTGACTCTTCCTCCCTATCTTACTCTTAGTCTCATGGAAACAAAGTGCTCGTTTTTCCTGATGCACCCTTTTTGGGCAGTGGCAATGGGAATGGGAGTTATCAATTTTATTTTCACATCTTCTCATCAGTGCTCCTCCTCTCTCTTGCTTGTATCTGATAGAAAAAGATTCTTCAGCATACATATGAAACATTTCCCTCTGTATTAGTGCCGCATCACTCTGTTGCCGAATGTACCTGTAAGATGTGCATGCAAAGATTATTCCCACATCGATAAATGTGAAATGAAGTAGGTGATATGACTGTTCTCTTTTTTTGGGTTCTTTCTCTAGTGTGACAGTTAAATGAGAGAAAGTAAGAGGTTTTGTCTATCTCCTTTTCTCATCCTATGATGTCTGGTATGAGGCGAGGCTTTGGTTTATGTTCTTACGAAAGATGGAGAGTTCACTTCCTGGTTTCTGTTATTTCGTGAGCTCAATCGTTGCCTCTCCGCTTTGTTGTTAATGCCGGTGACTTGATAACCTGTTTCAACTTTTGCAGGCATTATTCCTCTTCAGTGTGTTAGAATTCAGACTGGAAAAAATCCCCAGGTGAATTTGGAATTTGCATAATAGAACTAGGCTTCTCAATGTCAAAACTCCTCTAGATCAGATGGAAATCCAGAAGTATCGGGGCCATATTCATTTCTAGCTCATTTGCGTCGAAGTTTTGGCTTCATATCACCGGTACATATTTTAGAAGTTTAATTTCACTTAATATAGAAGAGGGGTTCATTTAGAATGCATTTGTTTCGCTAAAAAATTTCGTGACAAAGGAGAATATTTTTTATGAAAATTATTATAAAAAAAAATGGTTAATTTTCATTTGTTTAGTGGTTTAGAAATAAATGATTTCATTATTGTCAAGAAAGTTGTTTTCTTGCAATTTAAGCTTCTTTTAGCACATGGAAAACATTTGTTGTAATTCGATTAGTTTTCTATCATTCAAATATTGAAAAGTTACATAAAATAATTTCTCATAGGTAATTTTTTTTTTTTTCAAACAAAAAGATGCTTATCATCGATATGGAGTTAAGTATAAGTAGATATCTTAACGCTACTCATGGGGCTACACGAGAAAGATACGTGGAAGTAGATGCTAGTAGTGGCGGCAGATCAAGGAGTTAGGGTTTGAGTTTTGTTGATTAGGATTTGGATGCGGTGGATTTGAGAAAGTAGGGAATGCATTTTTGGAAAGTTAAAGGACAGTCTTGTAAATAAATGCCCAAGTTTTCTAAGTTTAGGTAAAAAAAAACTTGTAGTTTCAAAAATAGGGGCATGTCTTTCATAATTAGGTGAAATTCAAGTGTGTTTTTGGGAATTTTTCCATTCAATAAACAGCATAAACAAAGAGCTTGTGGCATCACTAGTTTCTTGTTGAAGCTAGTCGGTACATTTACAGTTGATTAGGGACCATTTATCTTTGCATGATAGTAATGGTGATGGCCTATTACGAGTGATGTACTTATTTATATTAAATGATGTGATAAATTTTTATCGAACGTTATATACGGAGCACATGTTTAAATCTTTACACATTAAGTTGGTTATATCTCTTATCATCGTAGAAAGTTTTTTACTAGGAGCGACGACTGCTATCTATAAATTAAGAAATAAAAAGAAAGGCATTTACTTATGGGTAATAGCTAATAAGTAATACACGAAAAAAAAAAAAATTGAAAGGAAGAACTGCACATTTCTTCATTTCGGGTAGGATTTCCTTTTTCCCTCTCTTTCTTCGAGAAAACTAAAATTTAAAATCAAATCATAGTGTACCGAATATGTAAGGTAATGGCAGTGGTAGTCCTTCAACTTCTCTTCATTAAAGCTAGGTATTTTTTTACACGGCCAATTAACGAGACATACACACTATGCATGCTAACGTGCTTACATAAACTTAATCATGTCGATTAATAAATACGTTAGGTATGAATTGACTTGACATGTCTGGACTCATTTATTTAATCAATTTAAAACGTTCCCGTGTCATCATGATGTGTTTATTTATATTTAGAATCAATCATAATTATAACCACGGGTAAATATTTTCATGTATATAAAAGAATTTCATATATTCAATGTTTGGTGATGTGTCGTTCATCTAATCAACGTGTTATATTTGTATCTTAATATCGTGACATAATCCGTAAGCATTTGTCCATCGGGATCATATCTAAACTCGACACGGTGCAATTCTTGTTCAGTGGGCTAACTCAAATAAATAAAAAGAATGCGAAGGATGAAATTGTACAAATATAATGGTAGGTCGCGCCTCAAACGGAACATTCCGGACATCCCAGCAGATTCCGTCAAGTACTCTCGGTACCGTTACCCGCACGTACATATATTCAGTTTTTTTTTTTTCCGTAATTTGCAGTAAATAAGAGATCGACGGTGGGTGTGTCGCGTGCTGTGATCTTCGTCCGTCCCCGCGTCGCGTCCCGTCCCGTCCGACTTTCCATCATCATCGTCAACATCTCTCCCTCTTTCTGGCGCTTCGCTTCTCCCTGGGTGGCGTTTCGCGCGAGAGAGAGAGGGAGAGAAACGATGAGGATGACGATGGCGATGGAAGGAGCAGCTCTGAAGCTCGCTCCTCCCAGGCCGTTCCGCCCTAGTTCCGCCCTCGCTCTCGCCTCCGCCGCCTCATCCTCTTCCTTTAGGGCTTCCTTCCGCCGACTCTCCGCCGCCGCCTCCGCCTCCGCCTCCTCCTCCTCCGTGCTCGCCGACAGCGATCCCTCCGCTTCCGGTTCTCTCTCCTTGGGCCACCTCACCCGCCCCGACTTCCCCATCCTCCACCAGGTTCTCCCTCCCTCCCTCCCTCCCTCCCTCTCTCTCTCTCTCTCTCTCTCTCTCTCTCTCTCTCTTCACCGCTTGTGCTGCGGCTCGGATGTATCCTCTGCTTCTTAGCTGTATAGACTTCCTCGCTCGCGCTTTTGCGGCGGCGGCGGCGATGTCCGGCGCGCCTCGCCGGTCACCTCGCCGCCGGCCTCGTTTCGTCGATCGAATCGGATCCTATTTGTTTGCTCGACTCTTTTAGTAGATTTCGTTGTCTACGGCGAATGTGTGTAGCGCGCCGTTTTGATCGCCGCGGCTTCTTTGCGCTCCTCAGGAGGTGAACGGCTCGAAGCTCGTCTACTTGGACAACGCCGCCACGTCGCAGAAGCCTAGCTCTGTCTTGAAGGCCGTGCTGGAGTACTACGAGGCTTACAACTCCAACGTGCACCGAGGGATTCATTTCTTGAGGTAGGTCGTTGGATCGTGTGCTGTACGTTGAGAAGTTTATCTCGAGCGTCTGTCTGTTTAATGTTGTGATTCTCATCCAGTGTGAGGGCGACGGATGAGTACGAGTTGGCCAGGAAGAAGGTGGCCCAGTTCATCAATGCGGGAGAATCTAGAGATATCATTTTCACAAGAAACGCTACTGAAGCTATCAATTTGGTTGCCCACTCCTGGGGCCTTTCGAATTTGAAACCGGAAGATGAGGTAGGACTGTAATTAGGGAGTGTGTGATCGTTTCTGGAAGTGTAATAGTCTTTATGTGGCAACTCCTTAATACTCCTGTTAATTCAAGTGAAGATCAGATCAATGGCGAGCTAAAAGTTATTGGATGACTAGCGACAGGATGATGTGTCAACATAAGTCAATTTGTTGAGTCTTTATATCTTCTTAAATACCATCGTGTTCGTTTCTTCAGGAAGAATCTATGGAATGTTGGGTTTTCTTTTTCATCACTCGAGTCCCCATTCTTAATGTTACGTAATCTTCTTGCAGATCGTACTCACAATTGCTGAACATCATAGCGCTATTGTCCCTTGGCAAATCGTCTCGAAAAAAACTGGCGCCATTCTTAAATTTGTGGACTTGGATGGAGGCGAAGTGCCAGATGTGAGCAAATTAAGAGGAATGCTTTCGAAGAAGACAAAACTGGTCGTAGTTCATCATGTATCGAACATGCTTGGTAGGTGAAGTCCTTGCATGTTTTATAACGGTTCTTTGCTTTGCACGTGTTTCAGTTGCATTTAATATAGACAAGGTGGTTATTTACTTGTGGCTAGTATATAGTGTTGGTGAAGAAAGCATTGAGATTATTTCTATGATAATTAAGGATGATGATGGCATCTTTAGTTGCTGTTATATGCGATGAGTGTGACATTGAGTTTAACTTTTTTGGTGCTTACAATAGTTCCTATAACATCTGGATTGTTTCATCTGTCCAATGATCGGAAAAAAATGTCGAAACATTATGGTTTATCATAATTGTCTCTTGGCAGCTTCAATTCTGCCTATCGAAGATATTGTTCAATGGGCACATGATGTTCAGGCTAAAGTCCTTGTGGATGCTTGTCAAAGCGTGCCTCACATGGTGGTTGATGTCAAGGCCCTTGATGTCGATTTTCTTGTTGCCTCATCTCACAAGGTTAGGTTCCTTCCTCTGCATTGAAATGTTTACTTCATTGAAGAGTTTGTGAAGTTCTGGAATAAACATCCTTCAGATGTGTGGGCCTACAGGCATTGGATTCTTGTATGGAAAGAGTGAGCTGTTGACTTCCATGCCTCCATTTTTAGGTGAGATTTCTTGATTCATAGAATGTAAGATCTATTTTTCCAGGTATTGCTCTTCTGTGCGCATGCACAGCGTGTGTGTTTGTGTGAGATGTGTGTAAATTGGTGATATTTCCTCAAAATTCTCATGTGTAGGTGGTGGAGAGATGATTGCTGACGTCTTTCTCGATCATTCCACATATGCGGAACCTCCGTCCAGGTTGGTATACTCGACCCATCATAACCTAGATTCTGCTGATGACGGCTCTGGGAAACTTTTGGGTTTCTGAGCATTCCATTATAAATAATGCGATGAAAGAACTAGTCTATGTACATTCAGTTTAGAGATATTTTGTTTCTCAGGAACTATTAATTTTGTCAATGTTTTGTCTCCCTTTTCTGCCTCATAAATGATGTTGAGTTTACTTGGAATAGGTTTGAGGCTGGAACACCTGCAATTGGGGAAGCAATTGGACTAGGAGCAGCCATAGATTATTTGTCCGAGATCGGCATGCAAAAGATTCATGATTATGAGGTGATAGTCATATTTAGTCTGATAAACGACAGAAAGTTGTCTTGTCTCTTTTTCTCCCTAAATTCAATACCTCACATAGATCAGTGAAATCCAAAAAGTATGTGGTCTCAAGGCATGCATATTTCGGTGGCTCAGGAAAACTGATTCTCTGTTTCATGTTGGACATGTGTTTTTGAGAAGGAAGCATACTTGAGATTAATTAATTTATTTATTTATTTATGTTGCTTGTTCCGGACAAGTTGGGACTAGAGTCAAGATACACTAGTTTTAGCTGAAGTATGCGTCACTTCAATGGTAAAATGATTATTTTTCTCCTGTGTGTGTAGATGGAACTTGCAAATTACTTGTATGAAAGCCTTCAATCAGTTCCAAGTGTTCGTATATATGGTCCAAAACCTTCAAGGAATATTAATCGTGCTGCTTTGTGCTCATTCAATGTTGAGGGCTTACACCCCACTGATATCGCGACAATTCTCGACCAGGAGGTACATAAGCAGTTAGTGTAGGCCAAGTTGTGGATTTCCAGTTCTACCATCTTGTTGCAATTTTTTCCTTCTATTAGTGATTTCTTTTCTTCTGTGATTTCTCTTTTCACTGCTATGTTTCTCATTTTCAGCATGGGGTTGCCATCAGATCAGGACACCATTGTGCTCAACCCCTCCATCGCTATCTAGGAATCAGTGCGAGTGCACGTGCCAGTCTCTACTTCTACAACACTAAAGAAGATGTAGACAACTTCATTCAGGCACTCAACAGTACAGTCAATTTCTTCAATACTTACAAGTAAAAGGTGCCTCCCTATAGTATTCTTTAGGGACTTGTGCATAAATATGTGGAAATTGGAGTTAGATTTTCGCGCCTTTCCTTTTCTAGTCATGAGTGTTTAGGTATACCTTCTGTCACGTCATTATCCGAGTGCTTGCTTCAGGAATTCTCCGGGGGTTACTCTGCTTCTAAGTCAATAAAAACCTACATTGTATCCACATCGTAAAATTAGCATCCGCTGAGTTTTTAAGTTTTGGTCACTTGATTTTCCAAGTTAATGTTTCGGGAGTATGCACGTGGTGGTCGATTGTCTAACCCTTGGATTTAGCATCATGTCGACAGACTCTAGACAGAATTTCAGAAGAAAATATGGTAAGTTTCAAGCAAGAAAATTGTATTTCTTTATAATTTGCTTGACAATGTGCCTCTCTATCTCTTAGTAGAGCTGAAAACGGTAATGTTTTCCCTTCTCTGCCGTCGGCAAAGTCGAACGCGCTTTTTGTGCCTAAAAAATTAGGGCGGCACGGTTTATTCTTGCGCTGGCCCGGCCCAACTCTTTGGGCCTGAATTTGGGTTAGGCGTTGACTGGGACCTGGGCTGGCCTAGTATCGCGCCTGCACTTCTTCGAATGGAGGCCTAGTGGCCAACTCATTGGGCCTAACAAGGGCGTGGACAGCCCTGATAATGGCCCAGTGTCCTTATTGTTTGGGGGCTTAAGACGTGCCTGGATGGGCCCAATACCGACCGTAACCTTAAATTGGGCCTAAAGTTGGCACCACCCAACCTGGCCCAATTTGCATGCTTGGATAACCTTAACTTGGGCCAAGCCTGACACGTTACAATTTTGGGCTGCTGTTGGCCCAGTGGGCCTTATTATGGCCGAGGTTGACCCAATATCAACGTCAAATGGGCCTCAAGGTGGGCCAAGAAATGGCTCTTATTGGCCCAAGTCTTGGGGCTAAATTGGGCACAACCCAGTGGTCTTTATGATGGGCCTGGTTGGGCCAATATGAATCTTAAATTGGCCTTAACTTGGGCATGGCCTAACTCAATTCTTTGGGCCTGTTGGGATTCTATTATGGGCCTTGAGTTGTGCTTAGCCCAACCCATTTTTTTGGAAAATACAATCGGGCCATTTTTGGCCAGAGGTTAGGACTCGATTTTGGGCCTGGCGCGTTCAGCTGTTCGGACCACAAAACGTCTTGGGGTTAGGCTTTCCCAGCTTCTATGGGCTGGAAACCCAAATAGGGCTTAGGTCGCCCATTAAATTCGTGCTACCCAATGTTTTTACCAAGAGTCGAATGACCCACCCATGGGCTTAAAAACAGGCATTTCCTGACCCATTGACATCTCGGGAAGAAAAAAATCGTGGCTAGTGCAAAAGATCGCTCATATCGAAGCATGAATCTTGAAAAGCAAGTGTTAATCAACTAAAGGCTTGGGCGGCATTTCATTACATACTTGCTAACCTCTCATCAACAATATATACATGTATATATAGCGATCAGCATCACTCAGACTACAGAATCTTTCTTTTTGTTTCCTTTAAGGGATATGTTCAGCAGAAGTCTTAAAACTTGTCTAAAAAGTGCAATTGAGTTCTAAAACTTACAAAAAGTTCAATCAAGTCCTAAAACTTGTCAAGTTAGTTCAATTGAATCCTAAAGTTAAACCGTTAGCATTTTCCATTAAAAATGCTGATGTGTCATTTTAAATTATTTTTTATTTTCATGTGGATTTTTTTAATGATTTTTTATTCATTTTTTAAAAAAGATTTAAAAATTAGATTTATTCATTTTATCTTATTTTTACCAAAAATTAAAAAAAGTTATAAAATTATTTTTAAAATTGTTTTAAAAAAAATAGCGCTCTCCCCGCCCCCGCCGCCTCTCGCCCATCGCCGGGAGAGGCCAAGCGACGGTCGTTGGCCCCGGGCGGGGGTGGTTGGCCCTCGCCGCCCCAGGCGAGGGCCGGCGGCCGTCACTCGCCACGGCAAGGCTCGCCCAGATCTGGCGAGCCTCACCGGCCCCGAGCGAGGGCCGACGAGGCCTCGCCCAAGGCGGGCGATGGTCACTCGGCCCCGGGCGAGGGACGGCGACCGTCGCCCGCCCGGGCGAGGCCTCGTCGGCCCTCGCTCGGGCCGGTGAGGCTCGCCGGATCCGGGTGAGCCTCGCCGAGATCCGGCGAGCCTCGCCGCCGCCCCAAGCGAAGGCCGACGAGGCCTCTCGCCTGGGGCGGTCACCGGCCCCCCGTGAGGGCCTGGCCACCCCACCCGGGCGGTGACCGACCGCGCCGCCCCTCTAGCAGTGGGCAGCGGCGGAAGTCCACTAGCGCCCTTTTTTTTTTTTTGAACAGTTTTGTTTTTTTAAATAAATTTAGATTTTCCTTTCTAGTTTTTATTCTAATTTTTAAAGATTTTGAATAAAAATAATTTAAAAAAGCCATTTGAAAAAAAAAAATCATTTAAAATATGACGTCGCCGCCACATCATCATCAATTTTCGTTAACTTTCTTGACGGTGTTAACTTTAAGACTAATAATCAACCAACTCGATGTTTTTGACTGATTGAATTTTTTGTAAATTTTAGGACTCAATTGCACTTTCTGGACAAATTTTAGGACTTCTACTAAACATATCCCTTTCTTTAAAGATGGGACGAGTTGTGCTACTTTAAAGCATGCGCGGTATATTCATATTCTGCGGTCGCACCATCACGTGATGTTAGAGAGGGCGAGGCCCGACGATTTTGATCCAGAAAGCAGCGAGATTCCTTAATGCCCTATCGGTCGGAATCTTACTTTCAGATTCTCTGGGAAGAAGCACGAGAGACTGTCTTGTCACCCCTTCTCATCCAATCCTAACCTTCGAACCGCATCTCTCCAGCTGCAAAAGCATTTAAAAAGGAGAAAAGATATGCCGCAGCAATTATAGTTCCCGTAAAAAACTCTGTGTGGGTGCTTTTTGTTAGTGGTGAGTGTAGTGGCAGGCACCAACAATTACTCCCCCAATCAAAAGCCTAGATCATCTTATGCGGGGATTCCCCTCAAAATGTCTAACCATACAGAGCAATCACAAGGCAGACTGAACGAAAACCTTAAGATTTGGGACTTTGAATAGCAGGGAAAAATCGGGGTCGTTCCCCATACAATGAATATACTGGCTCATTGACCCTGCAAGAGTAGGACCGCTAAGCACCGGCCATTCTCTCATTGGATTGCCACTTACCATATGCCCCAATGTTTGAAAACTTGATAGAGGACAGAGGAACAACAGTAAGTCAAGATCCAGAAAATAAAAAGATGACTTGAAGAAGATGAATCAACAAGTAAGAGATACAGTAATTCTAGGTAAATTAACACTTTGTCTGCACAGTTCGTACACCAAATGATGTGAAAGAATGCAAGTAGCAATTAAATTACCAGGTCATATATAACACTCATCAAGAGTATCATATCACTTGGTAAATCGAGGCAAACCAGCTTCCAAAAAGGCAGATGACAGAAATTGCCAACAATTGCACATGAGAAACTTTTCACAGTTGCCTTACAAACAGATTATCTTTGATAATCAGAAATTTCAACAAAACTGATCTTACTCTATTTCGATATTCTCTAATCAACGGAATTTTTCTGCAAAATTCAGTAGCACCACATTGGAAACTTCAATGAATAACAGGTGAAACAAACAAGCACAAGAATAGACCCAAAACATGGGCATTTTCATCCCCACTGACAACCCTCTCTATATTGACTGCAACCACAGCAGTCAACACGAAATCTTCCCTCCTGTGGATCATGGAAAAACCCAGATACCTCAGTTAAGTACCTCAATACTAATTGCTCTCTTCCTAGATGATAAGTAACCATCTACTCATTTCTCCTTCTTAGCCAAGGACTCTCCCTTATACTCACCGCCTGCAATAACGACAAAGCCTGCTCCAACCTGGAATCAAATGCAATGTATTGACGAGTTAATTTCAGCCTACCACAGGACTACATGGTTATTAATGGACATGCAGGCTTCAGTATGCACATGTGAGTGTGCGTCCATGTGCATGCACGTGCGCACGTTTGAGAGAGAGCAAGAGAGAGAGAACCTGGCAATCTTTCAAAACAACACGTTCTTGAAGCTGTACGTTACTGCAAACTACAGACCCTTGTATCGAGCAACCATCTCCAATCGTAACATGGTTCATAACAATAGAATTAACAATCTGCATAGAGGAGAATAGGGAGAAGCAGAGGAAATTGTTTCAAAAACAATATTTCCCAAGAACTTTGTATATTTTGGGCAGATTTCAAATGAAGATAGAAAAGAAGTTATAGAAAGATGGAAGACATTATTTTGGCCTTTTCTTAATCATTTCCTTAGCTTGATCTTCCAATTCAAGTAAAATTACCATACCTTGACATTGGAACCTATCCGGCAGTGACGGCCTATAACAGATCGCTTTACGCTACATTTATCCCCCATTTGAGATCCTTCCCCAAGCATACAATGTGGTCCCACCTATCACAATAAAACCACTTCACAACACTCATACAGGAACTTGTAATATACATGAAACAATAGGTTTTTCAGCCAAAAATAGGCATCTCATAATCACCCTTGACCTATTAAAGGAAGTAGTAAAGTTCGATTTACATGAGCGATGCTAATAGGATAAATACATTGAATTAAATTAACAACTCACAGTAGTTTTAGATCCCAGCTCCGCTGAAGGATGGATAATATTGTTATGAGCAGAGAAAGAATAGCCTGACAGATGATTTACCTCTCCAATGACCTGAGACAATTTAAAATTTTGACTCAACAAGATGAAGTACATGATATTTCAAGTTGAAATTGGATAGGTAGAAAAAAAACGAATAAAAAAATAGACACTCACATCTCGATTGATGTCGCTAAATGCTTGGATGGAGTTCAAGCGGGCACAATACTTGCTTTTGCTGGCGATATATACACAACATTTATGTGTTCTTCGAGAAGAGGCAGAACCATATGAACCTAACTCATGGAGTTCATGGAAATTTGGCCTCGATGAATTAGACAGAATTTGTGACAGCAATACTTGGTTGTTCTGGGAAGCAACCTTTTCATTTGCATTCTCTTCGGGTTGCGGTGCACCATTAAATAATATTTCGGATTTCTAAGGTTCAGATAGGAAATGAATCAACTCTGGCCATATGAAATTATCAACCACTGATAACAATTCATCTAGGGACTTCAGAAACTAACCAGCTGGCTCCGCACTAGATAAGGCAATAAATCCTCCTTTAGGCTTTGAAATGTATCCTTCTGATCTAGAATCTCTTGCAGCACAGTCCTGGGAGGAAAAAAGAACCCAAGGAAGTTGAGGGAAAGGCATCCACTTATTTAGACTCGCAATTAAGAGGCAATAGATTATCCAACCTTTTGAAGGCATATAAATGAGCATCAATGAGATCAGCACGGATTTCCATCTGCATTAGAGAGAAGGATGACTAGTTGATGCCAATACTCCAAAGACATTAGGAATGTGATCTCGTTAGTTCTCATGCATAAATGCACCATGCTACAGTGGATGCTTAAGGCAGTGCAGAACCAGAGGAGACTGCTCTTTCCTCTTTCACGACATAATGAAGACATGCATGAGTGAATCAGTGTCGCAATATCAGGCAACAGGTTTCTAGGCATTATGCAATTAACCCGATTAGCCATAGAAAAAGTTCGAAGAAACATTGACTACCTCCCCTACTGCACGAAGTATACTCTTCTGAATACGAAGATCGTTCTCAAGTTCAGCACCTGCAATTAGCAAAAGAGGCTACCCTATGAAGTTTCTAAGTATGTAAGCAAATGTCTCCGCTATATCTCTAATTTGTTGCTACATTAAATATATGCTGAACCTGTGGCAATGTATAATAGGAACTGCTTTGAGCGGTCCAAGCCTATGAGGTTGTAACGTCCCGCTTTCTTGGTTTTGTCCTTTACCCCAGAGGATCCTGAATCTGCAGGACCACTTACAGGAGCAGAGCAAAGCATTGCAGTTACCACAGCATTGTGTCGTCTATGTGCAGCTGCCACAGCTCCAGGAGGCACATCAGAAACAAGATCACCACTCACAACCTGCAGAAACATTTGCAACAGAATTGATTATTTATGTTGCATATGAGAATTTTAAACAGGTAACATGCTCTACCAAGATGTCTTTTGCAGTCAGATGATGTGCAATGGCTCGAAGGGCTCCAGCTGTCCCAATGTCCTCAGGTACAGCAGCGACCTGTAGTCAAATAGTATTCCCTAACTCTTTCATGAAGAAGATTATCACAAAGAATTGGTTTACTTGAAGCATAACTTAGATTAGAAAAGGGGAGCATAACAGGATTGCGTTATTGGCATGACACCAGCCGTCACAACTAATAGTATGTTGTCCGAGTGGCTGAATTCCACAAAACCACATTTATATAACTTGTCCTGCTAGAAGGCCTGAAGTAGACCAAATAATCAAAAGATCATGCTATTGCACAGTAATGTATCACAAGCTGCAAGATATTAATTGCTAAAATTAATTGAAGGGCAAAACCTGAAGTACATAAGACAGTTGCATTCTTCCAATTCCTAAACAAAATACTTTCCAAACTGAATGGTATAAGCCAGACATGCAAATTATAAAGAAAACTAGATAGGGATTTTAATCTAAATGGTTGAACTCTTCAAATCTGGGGATTTCTAAGTAGTTTTAGACTGCCAGCTTGAGTCTGCATCATCAAACAGAACAATACTGGCAGTAATCAATTCTCAGAACTTAACATTGTCAGTGCATCATAACTAGCTACTCTACTCTACTTTCAGTGGCCCCATCCTAGATGGAATGCCATCAGCCAAATATATGTCACTAGAACAGAGAAAATGAAGCAAAAACCTCAAAAGGGACAGCTATTCACTTCAAGAGTAAAATCAAGGAAAGTCAAAATCAGATGATCACTAGACCATGCAGAAGTTTTCCCAGACTTTTAGAATGATTTGGTCTGGATTAGAGTTTCCACTCCCTTTCACCAGAAAAATGTTTCAGAAAAAGTTTGTGCAGTAAATAACAGTACTCAGCTTAATCAGAACGTAAATCATCAAGACACAAAATAACCAAGGATTATAATGCCCAGCTTTCAGGAAGAGTTAGGAACCATAAAGCTGTTTTCAAGGACTCAAAACTGGAGCTTGAAATTTCAATGGAAAATCTTGCAACTTTGAAATGCTCCTGAATCCATGCACTGTAACTTAAAACAGACTGGAAGCGGCCTATTTTCAGTTATCATCATGTGAGCTCAGTGTAAAAGCATTCACAAAGATTTTCCAATATCTACAGCCCAATCTCCATGCATCAGACATACGTGAGGATTTTCCAAAGAGAATGATTCCAATATATCGAAATGCTTCAGGAACCTCTTTAACCTCCAAAGCACAGAATCAGCACTTAAACATCTTCATGAAAAATGTCCAACTATGTCAATGAAATTAAGCTTTACATATCATAACACTGCGTCTCTTCTTCTCAAAGCTATTTCGATGTTATTTCTCTCCTCCCCAGCTCAAATTGGCTAGCAATAAATAAAGGACAACTACCATGATTAGAACCACCCAATGCCATACTGCAGTAAACCACAGTCCCATACCTCAACATGCAGACGGTCCACATAAGCGCCCGATATCCAGCCTCCAACAAGGAAAGCCGCATCTTCTCCTTCGACAACCTAAAAACCACAACACGCACACAAGCTAGCATCGGTACCAGAAACAATCAGAAACACAAGATAGAAGATGCAATCAGTCCACATCACAGAAGGAACAAACTCATACAGTTATACTTGAGTTAGATCATCTACTGCAATCCAATTACCCTTAGGAAGCACTGCACAAAAATCTGGCACAGCAAAATCAAAGCTAATTTTTCTCTTTCCCAAAGACGCACCAACAAGCGCTCGCGAATGCGGACCACAACATGCTGGAAACCCCGATTGGGGCAAAGAAAGAGAACGAGCGGAAGACAGAACTCACGACGATGAGATCCTTGAGGTTACTTTGCTCCAGGAGCTCCAAGACGTAGGAGAGGACCGGGCGGTTGGCCACCGGAAGCAGCGCCTTCGGCACCTCCTGCAACGAATACGAACCGAGATGATTAAAAAAAAAAAAAAAACACGAAGAAGGATGAGAAAAGCCTTCGAGAATCGTTATCGAAGTAGAACGCATCGGTTCCTCGGAGAAAATCTCCGAACCGCAGGAAGGTGGAGGGAGCGACCTTAGAGACGAGAGGGACGAGTTTCTTCGAGAAGCCGCCGGCCAACACCACCACCTGGAAATCCATCGGCGGCGGCGGCGAATCGCAGAGCTCCGTCGGTCAGCCGGTGCGGGCGAGAGAGAGAGACAGAGAGGCTTTGAATTGAAGTGAATGATCCTTCTGCTCTTTTTCTCTCTCTTTTTCCTTTCGATTTTGGAGTGTGAGGGAGAGAGACAGGTCTATTGAGTTAGAATAAGTATAATAATGTTCGTTGGGGAATGTAAATCAGCCGGGGATGTAGCTCAAATGGTAGAGCGCTCGCTTTGCATGCGAGAGGTACAGGGTTCGATCCCCTGCATCTCCAAAAGCTTCACCTTTTCCTCGGATTTTGCTTCCTTTTTGTTACATGCTTATTATGGGCATTATCCGATCACCAATAACAATCAATTTCGATCTCACTTGACAGAAGATCCATGTAATTAGTTCCCGAGATAATGTTTTCTGCCAATCTTTCTTGGGGTCATTGATCATTGATGATGGTCCTCTCTTCAAGTTGCTCTCGATGCTAGCGATTCTTGTTTTAGCTAGTTCCCTCCCGGGGCCACGAATGACGGAGCACAATCCTATCGCATCGAAATTATGATTCTCTTTCTTCTTAGTTTTGGTCTTGTCGTCGTCAGTATCGAAAAACTGCTTAGGAATCCATGGATATTGTGAAGTTGCTGTCCGTACTCGTCATCGGATCGTGTACTTCCAACTTGCTTTCCTTTAGACTAAAGGATATGCATATTGTGAAGTTGCAACTTCGCTATTTGCACCTAAATTCTGTACTTTCGCCGACATACCTATGCGTCCAAAGCTTTCACATCCAAGTCCTGTCCTTAAATTGCTACAGTTTTTCACTTCATCCGATCTATCTATCATTGATGTAATCACTTTCAACATATTGCACAAAAAAGGTCTGGCATGAGCTGGATATGGTCACCCAAAGCCTGAAATAGTCTCATAAAGGGACAAATGCTCCACCATGTGCAATCAGATTCGTTACAAAGATTCCAAACGGCAGAAAAACAGGATACAGGAAAGTGGAATTAGAACCACCCAAAACGATGACAAACAATGGGGAAAGGAACACGATCCCACAAGACATACGGTGATCGAAAGCTCGTCAACTTATAATACAGTAGACAAAGCAAAGGGCAATGTAATTACACTCTACAAAAAGGTAAAGATTTGATCAGATTATCGGGTACCTATAGGTGCTCTGTCATCTGGTCCAGCGAGCATGATCTGGCAAGGACAATTTGAATAGTTACAGAAGAAATCAGGAAAAGAAGTAAGAAATAAATCAAGCGGTGTGGACTGGACAGCACAAAACAGCATCATGGTCAAAGGCGTTGTGTTGCATGCATGTACAAGAAGAGCAGCTAGAAAAAGTTAGCAAGGACTTACATTACAGTCATAAGCAAACCTTCTGGCAAGCATTATGGCAGCATTCCTTTCTCTTTCCGATTCAAATGCTAATACAAAGGACACTCCTTGCTTAGCTTGCCAAAACAATGCCTGAGCAGCAGCATTGCCACCACCTCTAACCCCGCACAGCTAAAGAGACAGCGAAGGACATTATAAGTGGCGCCCAAGACACATGGGTTTTTAAAAGAGAGAAGAGAAAACTAGCATGGCGTGGGGGGAGTAACATGTAACTGAACAAGCCACCAGATATATACTTTCAAAGAAATGCCACCGACAAAAAGATATGATTAGAGTAAGAATTTAGAAAGTTGTCAATCATAACACTCTTAAAAGTCAATAAATACGGCTGTTGAGTGCAACCGCAGCGAATCTCATGAGGCTGTACCTTTCCAAAGCCACAGTGAACATGTGGAAAAGCAACAGTCCCTCAAAGTAAGTGTCAGAATTTCAAGCTGATAATAACTCCTTGGACCACACAAGAATAATTACTGCAAAACAAAGAATAACTAGCCACACTGTTTTGATACCTGCATTGAGCTCGAATAATATTCTTTAGCTACGGTTGTCTTTTCTTTAGAAAGCTTCATTCTCATTCTCCCAATGTGAAGAACGTGAATAGATTCTAATGGATGTTCCACACCATTGGTCTGAGCAACCACCACCTGCAAATCAACAGCCACAAGGACCAACAGAGATGTCAATGGATGAGAATTTTACATGGGCACTGGTAGGCCTTTTCTGTGTACCTTCCCTAAATATATCTAGTTGAAGCTTCCAGACCAAAAATCAATTCGTTTCCATTTTCACATGACAAATTACTCTTCACATATGAAGACAAAACTAAACACAAACATCTGAACACAGCAAAAAGAAGAGAAAAAAGCTCAGTTAGAGTGATAAGGCTCGGAGATTTCAGATAAGTTGGAATTTTCAAACAAATAAATGTGAAAACTTCACATAGAAAAATAAAAAGTCATAAAAATTAAGTATCTATCCCGCACAAGATACAGGGTGTGGGGAGGGTACAGAGTAGACCTCCAAATCGTAGAACCTAACCTGTACTCACAGGCATACCATACAAACTCTAACACCCACTTTCAAACCTATCCGATCAGGCCAATTTTGCAGGTTCCATAGGTTCTCATGCACACCTCTAGTACTTAGGCAATGGCCTTCTGGGCTGGATCACAACTAATGTATCACTTCACAAGCCTCCTTCAACTAAAAGTAGGATTTGAGATGTTACAAGCTTTTCACTTATAGCACTAGCATCACTTCGCATGCTCAATGAAACCCAGAACAAGACTAGGTGCCCGTACAGGTTGAGGAGGCAGCTCTCACGTGTTGCTTTTTGTCGTGAGTGCGTTCAAGAAATGATTCATGTGATGTAGAATTTTAACCTGCACGACCTTCAAACTATGTTTGGATAGGTTTTTTGGAGTAGGTGAGGAAATTTAAGGTGAAGAAAAATGGAAGCATTGAAAAGAAAGGTGAGGGAATGGTTTCTTTGAGTGTTGTTTGGGAAGGGCAGAAAGTGAGGGTGAAGAAGATGTGACAAAAGTTGATCATGTGTTATTTAAAAATAAAGGAAAAGTACGAAAGAGAAAAAATAATGAGACACAACAATGAAAGCATTTTTTCACCCTTTCATATACTAGGGGATTTCACTTGGAAAAGAAAATGTTCCATATTGATGGATTCGGGTCCATAACCTACCGAAACAGAATTTGTAACTTGCCATCCTCTTGCCTAGCAGGCAAAGATTTACCTCCGCAGAAAGGATGATTCATCTGTATCAACTTAAGGGATACCTTGGTTTGGGCCAAAGAAGCAATGTCACTTGATCATTATCAAACTGACTATAATGTCCAGATGAAAGAAAAGGCTCGGGCAGTTCGGGAATTTTGTTGAAAAGGCAAGGGTGAATTCGGAGAATGAGTTTTTAGCACACCGCTTTTCTAAGTTTTCTTCACAGTTGTTGAGAAAACACTCGCGGTGGGCCTAGAAGATTTTAAAGGCATTGAATTTCTACACCTGGTATTTCCATAGCCATTCCAATCAGACGATTTTTCAAATCCTCAACCCAAATCTTTCCTTAGCTATTCATCAACCCACTTTTCAATGCATCCAAACTCAGTTTTAGTTCCTATAATGACCTAACTTAATCTAAAGAGGCCAACCCCATCAGAAGAAGAAGAAGAGAAAGAGAAAAAAAAAACTTAAGTGGTGATCTTTTGGAGGAAAACTTTATTATACATCACTTGACAAGCCCTCTCACATAAGATGTGGAACTTGGGATGTAACAAGTATATTTGTCCAAGCTATGAACGCTTTCGCACGTTTCAGATTCCATTAGTTTGTAAACTTTGTTCAAAAGCAGTGTATAGGATAAGCACGGGATACCTTAAATTGTGTGTCATGTTTCCGCACAAGTGCCTCAACATAACTGCCCAAACCAGCGGCTGCATGGAAAAGCCAAACAATGCAGAATGAACACAGGCAGCATAAAGCAATAAAGAAGCTGAAACCAAAACAGTGTCCTATATAGTAGGAAAGAAATAGAGAGAAGCCTAATCAGACCTGGGTCAATCGGACCAGCGGTTGTCAAGGCAATGCATTGGTCATCAAAAACAATATCAACTTGCAGTAGTCGCCCCACATCAAAGGGCTCTGGAGCATAGATAGGTTTGGTAGCTCCTAAAATAGTACCAAGTAGTGACACCAAATTCAAATAATGCTACCCAAAAGAAATGTTCTCTGAAAGGATAAGTAACATGGTTCCAGCATACACAGTCATCAGGATACATTCAACATAATCAAGGAACCGCAAAGAAACTTTTTTTTTGCTTAAGACATCCATGATCATTACCTTTGACATAAGATGGAGCATATGTTGCACAAAATGTAATTATGTGGGAAAGCATCTAAATAGCACGACATACAAGGTTAAAAAATTAGGATCGACCATGTATCTCAAAGAAAATGCAGGTAAGTCTCCCTCTTCTCCATGCCATTTTAATTTCTTTTCACAACTCAGACAACAGAAGGGAAAAACACCATTAAGAAGCTTATTCAATTCCGTGACCGTTATAATAAGAGATAGGGTCTCAACGTTTTGAAGTTTCACTATAACCAACCACATTGCATACATGTTATGTTTGACACCTAGAAAAGGATATTTGCAAAATTGATCATGTCCCACTACAAAAAGTAGTCCATGAGGAGGTGTTTCATAAAGTTCATATCAAAATAGCCATTAGAGTCATTAAGCTGAAGCAAAGAGCTTGGGATAAATTTAACTACATGAACAAGCTGGCCACATGCTTTAGTCGTCTGCCTTATGAAGATGAGTTTCCAGTAAACCAGAGATAAAGCGAAATGACCATAATACCAGTTCAGGAAAAGGCAAGCGAATTTAGATTTTTACACAATAAATTCCTGCTACGTAAGCTAAAAACCATTAAGCATCAGCAGTAGCATTTCATATGGATTCTGTGTACGTAATTCCAACACAACCATGTTGCATGAATTGAAGGAAAATATAGCAGTTTTTGAGCTCATGCTACAATTGAATCTCATGATATATGCATGTCAGAATGCAGGCATGCCTCCCTATATGCATGTCAGCCTAAAGATATACAGACATATACCTGATATAAGTTCCTTTCTGCCACCTTCACATGACATCCGGTGCCACTGAATTGTACATTCAGATAGTCCTGGAGCGCTGTCAGAGCATGGCACAATCTGCAGATAGGAACCCAGTGCTTCGGCTCCTTCTAACTCATATAGAAGCAAGCTCATCTCTCCCTTTCTCATCATTGAAAGCTGGATGAAGAGAGAAAGCAAAAGGAATAAAGGAAAAGGTAATTGATTACTTTACAAAAACAAGTTTACATTTCTATGGTGGCTCTACCCACGAGATAAATGTTTTATAAGTAAATTCCCACTGAATTTGGAAGTTGAGGAAAGAAGGAATTGTGATCGTTTCACATCAGATCTGCAAGAACAAGGTAAACATTGAAGGAACCTCTTTTTGAAGCTCAAGTGAACGCTTGGACTTCTCTGCAAGTTGATTCCTCAAAGCGTGCAACTCATATTCCATGTCCATGACCTATGTCACGAGATACATTCAATCACCATAAACACAAGGAAAAAAAAGTAACTAAGAATAATTGAATCTGTAAAATACACCCAATCAAAGCAAAAGCAAGATCTCATCTTATATCATAAACAATCTAGTTGCGATTTGACAATCCTTGAAACTTTTCACATGTTTGTAAATTAAACAGCAGGTATTTCCTTTGTACTTTTATGAAGAAATGAAGCATGCTCTCCTCCATATATTTGATATAATTGCATGGAGTGGCTCCACTTTTAATATTTTAGCTGCAGCTGCCACACTCTGGAAATTATAATGGGTTTAAATCTTTGACCTCTTAAGCACACGTATCTGGTTAATTTTCCTTTTTGGTCCCAGCTTGGCTATGTGATTACTATTAAAGAAATCTTGTCTTCTTCTCTCCTCAGAAATATAACTTATATTGCTTAACGGGTGACAATTGACCAGAAAGTTTAGATTGGAATTTTGCGTAGAGTTATAAGACTAAATTGGCAAAATTAAAAAGTTTAGAATTAAATTCACATCCATACAACAGGTTTAAGACTTATTGGGTAATTTTTTGTATTTTTTACCCTTACTATCCAAGGAAAGTTATTCTTTATATATCACGATAACAACAAAATGTATCTTGAGGCAATTTATAGCTGTTGAGCTTGGGATACAGCCACTTTTCTTTTTGTTCTGGCTTGCTTATCACTCCCGATATTCCCGTTATCATGCATCAACTTAGTTTTGTTCTTACTTTTTCCTTTTTTACTCTAACTTTGACTATTAAACACGGTGGTAAAATGAAAAATTCACTTAGAGAAATTTCCTCCTCACGATTGCACACTACCACCCAAGTTACCCATTCCTCTGGAACTCGTATAGGGTCATGAATCGTGATTATTTGCATCTAAGGACCACCAAAACTGAAACAAACCTACTTTGCTGCAGCTGTAGCATGAATCTCTTAAATTGCAGAAACTACTAAAAAAGGGAGTAGGTATCTTGCCCACATGCATCAAGGAAAATAATTTTTTTTTTTTTTTTAAAGATGCTTATCGAGGCAACAAATGGGTGCAGTTTGAAAGGGCATCAAGCGGGCACATTTACCTTACTTCGCTGATGCAGCATAATGATCCGCCTGGCCTCTTGAACCTCTTTCATTAATCCTTCCAAGTCCTAAAAGATCGGAAAGAGTTTTGTTATCCGTTCAAAGGCTAACTTCGAACTGTTTAAAAAAGTGAGATATGCAATTAACAGCAGATTCCAAATGCCACTGGCCATTGTATCGTAATTCTAATTTCCAAGATACAAGCAACAAAATGCTCAACTTTGGGTAATCATGCAAAAAATATCATGGTGCCCAGAGAATTTTTAAAAGAATGGTAAGTCATCATCAGAAAACCAAACTAGACGAGAGATCAATTCCAACAGTACTGCTATCAGAGAACATGAAGACAGCAGGGCCTCCGTAACTCATACTTGTTTCCCTGATGCTCGAGATGTACGTTCATGCTCCTGAAGGGCCTCTTCTACCCTTCGAACAGCAGCTTTGGCACTCTCAATTTCAGCACGAGCAAAAGCCCTTTCTTCATCAACAAGTTTTTTGGCATCCTCCGAAGCCTAACATGGAAGCAACCAGTCAATAGCAGAAGGGAATTTGTGCAAAGTAAGTCCTATTCAAACAGATAATTTCCTTCTCGTCAATTTTGAGCTGCTGTCCACTTTTACAAAGAGTTCTTACACAACCAAGCAGCTTCTACTTAAAGCAATTTCATTACTCTGAGACTTGACGGTTCTAAATACACTGGGCCAAGTTCATGCAGTTCCCAGAAAATTAAGGGGGTAAAAGCAATTATGTCAAAAATGGATCTCCCATAGTTATTTGCTCATATTAAAACATGCTTGTCGTCGATTTCTTGCAGGGTATACTTATAGCGGTGTAGCACAAAACCTATACCCCAAGAAAAAAAAGCCCTTGTTTAGTATCATTTTTTAAGGAAATCTTGTTTTGACAAACCCAATCCACCCTTTCGTCCTGCAAAATCAAACAATGCAATATAGCCTGTAGCCCCTATTACAACAAGATGCACAATGCACTCGTTAGACCCCTCAATTTGGTACTTTATACATCAAGCCTAGATATAAACCCTGTCAACGAAAAAAACATGTCTTGAACTTTCATTTAATACCCATCACTCCTCTAAATATATACTACATGTCTCATTAGACAATTTTAAATCAGCAATTTTCCATCACTCGTCATTTTGCCCTCAAACAGTTAAAACTGCAGTCAACCTCCACTACTACTGGGTACCATTATATCATGACCCTCATCAAGAACAAAGCCCAGACTTTTTTAGCTACATGCTGGTATCATTCCAACATTCAAACCAATGGCCCCTGAAAACTCTCAGATTGAGTGTTCATATTTTACCAGAGGTTGTTTATAATGTCTAAAGGATTCATAAAACAGAATTTGACTGGAAAATGTGTAACAGAGAGCCTGATATCTACAAAGAGAGCATCATGTGAAAACTCAAAAGCAAGTAGGATCCATCAACACTCATTGACAGATGATACATAGATTGACAAACTTCCATCAGAAAGAAGTGCACCTGCTTGAGGAAATTTGCTAATTTTTTTACTTCAGCCTTCTCCTGGATTAACTCTCCTTCTCTTTGAGTCAACTGAGCAGCCAAAGACTCCACCTACAAGAAGCCAACTCCAATTACTTTTTTTGCATTGCAGCACCCACTATATTAAAAATATTATACTGTGCTTTCCAAAATTACAATGGATTTAGTCATTCCTTGCAGCTAACATGTCCAACGAACAAAATCTACTGCTACAAAGGAAATTACAAGAAACGCACTCCAAGAGCTAAAAAAGAAAAAAATTACCAAGCAACTCAACGGTGTGCATTCTTTCCTGGCTAAACAAGGATACAATTATTAAAATACTCGACTATATTCTACAATTTTAATTTCCACCTGTACTTATATTTCTCTGTCATAATGGTGAGCTAATTGTGACCTGCTAGACTCAGAGAAGAGGCCGCATGGGAGCCTAAAACCACTCATGCAGAAAACTAAAAAAGTTGGTGCTACATCATATAGCCTGCAAAGTCTGATGAACTGTGTGCTTAATAAGTTCATGGGAGTCAACAAGTCAACTTCATATTGCTTTCTTGTTTCCGAGAAATGCATATATTTACAAAAGAAGAATGTTGGAGGATCATGCCATTAAAAGAGGGGAGGGAGGGAGGGAGGGGGGAATGCAAAGGACGTAGACAGAGACCTTACATATACAAGAGTGACTGTTTCAAAAGAAGAAAATGTAATATCAGGAACGGACATGAATACTGACCATGGCAATTGCTTCTTCGACATCATCCTTGTTTCTACCTGTCACCCGTCCTCGCAAGGATTCCAATCCATCTCTAAGCTTCTTCAAAAGAACATGTTTCTCCAAGGAAGCAGCCTCCCTGAGTCGAGCCTATTTACATGCATTCACTAATGACTTTGTTAGCATTAAAGGGCAAAGAAGAGCCCCTGTGAAGAATAATTGACGTCCAAGTTATATATTCACCACATGACTGAAAGGTGAAAGTAATTGTTAACATCACATCAACTCTATTCAGCTACTTCCATCACCATACCAGCAGTGAAACAACCTGCTCATATTACCTCATTTGTGTAGGTACACCAAATCAAACAATTTCTCAGAAAGTAATAAGCAAGAATTCCCTTTGTTTCCATAAGAAAGAAACGGCATGTAGCATTAACAGCCCTACAGAGGGACAGTTACTACATGCACTGCTGATGAAAATCTGTAATCTCTATAAGCATTACTTGCAAAGAGAAATGTGTACATTTTAGTTTCAATTTAAGAACATAAGCAAGGATTGTATGAAAGCGAAAATCATTGTTTCAATGTAGAGTAATATTGTACATTATTCTGGAAATGGATTGTAATATATCCTAAATTCAACAGTTTGAAGTACAATGGCAAACAAAAGGCGAAAATACTAAATCTGCTAAATCTACCTACCTCGTCGGATATTTTAGCTGCAGCAGCCAGCCCTTTCTCAAATTTACTAGCAAGATCACGCACTGACAAACGCTTTTGCTGTTCTAACAACTGAGCAGTCTCACGCGCAACGACTTCTTTCAGGGACAGAATATTCGCATCGTCTCTTGCATCTATGATCTGATTGTTGGCTCCAATCTTATACTTTGGAAACCGAGTAGATGCAAATATCACGTCAGCAGACACAGCAGGGACCGGTCTTTGGATTGCGGTGCCAAATTCACGAGTTATCCTCGTCATGGTTGGGAGCAGATCACCCCGTCTGAAACAATAAGTAAGCTTCTAATATAAGGAAGCCAAAGAAATTGCTGAAAAGAAAAGGGTTTCTCAACCTACAAAGCAATGTGGGACAGGGGACACCAAACCTACTCAATTTCATTAGGTGAACAACAGCAGGCATTATGCAATTAACGACCCCAATACACAGTGCGACTAGCAGAAAGAGGCCCAGTTGCCAAAACGGAGCTACCATTCCGTGCATTCTTCGAATTACTCATCAAAAGCAAAGGATTCCCACTAATATTAGCCGCAATGCCAATCGGTGCTAAAGCCGAAGCTTACCATTCCCAAAAATTGATAATAAAAGGAAAAAAACTGAACATTTTCGTTTTGGAAGGTTTATTGTGGCTTAGTTTTCACATCCATGTACACCGGGCTTCCAATTCCCAAAATGGGAAAGATGGTTATTAACTATAACAGTTGAACGACGGAGATCAAGAACAAAACGCCGTGAGCATAGCACGGCAATCGAACTCAAGTCTCGAACAGAGAACAAACAGACGAAGCCGAATCCAATGCTCGTTATAGTAACATCGAGAAGCAAGAGCCGAGAACAGGAGGTGTCGGACTTACAAATCTCGCGGGAACGAGCGAGTAACGAGCCGCGCTTGGACGTCGAGATGCTCGGATCAGGAGCGAATCGCCTCGAGCTCGACGATCCGGGAGCGGAATCGCATTGCGACGGCGAGTCGAGAGAGAAATCGGGAGCGGAACCGAGGGACGAAGTGAGCAGGCGGGTGTTGTTGTACGGAGTAGTTGCTCTGTTTCGTGCTTGCTTTTCGAAAAGGAAAATGATATGGGAGGAAAAAAAACCGCGTCCTATGTTTTAATGGAAATTTCGGACATAAAAAAATATATTGCGCCGCGGGCATTTTAACGGTCGGGCCGGAATCTTGACCAATCCAGCGATGACAATGGGTCAATTGCATTTCGTCCCCCCGTAATTTCAGGATTTGTCGCGATCAACCTCGTGATCTAGTTCCATCTCGGCTAACTCCTTCAAATTTTTTTCTATGGGGGCACGTTTGTTAGCATTTGCACAGAAGCAAAATTAGTAATATATTCAAAATTTTAAAAATTATGAAAAAAAGCGTGTAAGAATCTACCATCAACTCTCCGGAAAAAAGTCAGAGTGCACCGATAGCATAATTTAGATTGAGCAAAAAAATAATAAAGCCAAAAAAATCCAAATTGGGCTCGTGTTACAATTCTAAATTCTAACTCGACGGGCTTTAAGCATGTAACATTGCATGTTGTAGTTTAGGGCCTGTTTGTTAACTGGTTAAATAGTGTTTAATTCTTCTACCAAAAAAAAAAATTAGTGTTTAATTCTATTGTTTTGCTCCTCAGAACAAAAACAAAAACAAAAAGTAAAAAAAGAATTACTTTTTTGTTATCGAGAATAAATTTGTTCTTGGAAATAGATTTTGAACATAATCAAAAAGTTAAAAAAAATTTACTTTTTTGTTCCCGAAAACAATTCAAGAATCAAGTCCATTTTTCTTACTTTCCTCTTTTATTTTCTTCTTTTATTTTTTTCCTTTTCTTCTTCCCCTTCTTTCTCTTTGGCAGATCAATGGACCTAGCCTTGCCAACGATCTCATCGAAGCATCGCCAGCCCCTAACAAAGCCGAGCCTCCTTGGCGATTGGGCGAGCTTGACCTCGCCCAAATCTAGCAAGGTCGAGCTCGCCTAGTTGCCAACAAGGCTCACTAGGCCATCGCAAGGTCAGCCTCACCAAGGCTCACCCAAATCTAGTGAGGCTCGGCCTCGCCTTTGCCTTGGATAAGCAAGGCCAACACAAGACCAAGCCTCGCTCAGTCGCTAGGGAGACTCAGCCTCGCATGGGGGCCGGCAATACTCCATCAAGGTCATCGACCAAAGAGCAAGAAGGAGAAGAATAAAAGGAAAAAAGAGAAAAAATATAATAAAATTATTTAAAAATTAAAAGAAATTATAAATCATAAAAGAATTTGAGGTCTTACAAAGCACATTTCTATCTTGGGAATAGAAATTTTGAATAGTTACCAAATGTCTTCAAATGCAAAAAAACTCGTTCAAGTAACGAAATAAAAATAAAAAAATCATTTCTAAGCATAAATTGTTTTCGAGAGTAGAATGATGACTAAAAAGGCTCTTAATGGCTAGCACAATTCTCATTTCTCCGATGCAAGTTTGGATTAAATCACTTTTTTTCCTATTTGAATTTGGAGTTATTAAAAGAAAATGCATGTAACTTTTGAATGCCTTCCATGAGAGAAATAGTATGTGTTAATCTTTTCAAATCTTATCAATGGCTTCAAATTAGAACATCTGATATAAAGTGACCGCAAGTTTCCTCACGTAGGTATTAGATATTAAACTCTGGGCAAAATTTGAGCCTGAAATCAACTTGTAGCGAATTGACTAGACAATTAAAATTACGGGGGTTAACTTAGACAGCACCACGGAGGAGGCAATGTGCAATTTTCACCAATACAATGACCATTTTTTGATGATAATTCTTTTGCTATTCTACAATTCGATGTCCATGAACGAGGAAAGAAGCGAGCTTGATCGATCGTACTCTTGCACCAGCATATTGGAACCCGGAGTGTATTTGTTTATATACATTAAAGATTCAATTACAAAAACTAATTCGGCCAAGTAAATTTGGAGGAAAAGTAGTTCAAAACAATAGAATTAGGAAAATAATGGGGGGAACAATCGCGATAGAGGAGGACAATAGCAACCTCGACAGAGGTCGTCATTCCCTGATCAAAAGACCTAGAGCTAAATAGATTGGAGGACCTCTCACTCGACCCGCAATGGCTTCTCGTGTGCATGATAGTGAGAGTGGGGGAGGGACTCCACGAGGGCTTCTCATTTATTTGGAAAAATACTAAAAATATGCCTCATTTTTAAAATTATATAATAAAGACATAACACTATTTTAAAATTATAAGTTCGATACCGCTAGATCTAAGTAAGTGATTAAAAGGCTCAAGGGAGAAGAAACAAGCAGGAAATCCACCCTGGAGTGAGAGATTTTGCAATCACCTCCCATATTCCTACTCACCCAAAAAGAAAAGCTTGGGTGAGAATTGAGAGACATATAAGTGATAAAGGTAAACCTCACGTCAGTATTTCAATATTGGCCACTGCCGCATATGGAAGTATAATAGGTATTCACGCTTGAGATGAAGTAGGGTGGCTTCAAAACCACTACAAAGTGAGCTAAGCTTAGCTCAAGTCTTTCAACCGACTACTCATTTTGGAAAAACACCAATGCCTCGTATTTTAAATTATATACGAAAGGCATAACTCCATTTCGAAATATAAGTTTGATGCCTTTGCTTAACTAACTGGAACGAAATGATCAAAATGCCCTCTCTTGTTTAAAAGCTGCTAGCCTCGCATCACTCAAAACACCCAAGCTCTCGACCGCCACCCTCCTTTACTGTCGCCCACGACCTTCACATCCCGCACCCATCACCATAGCAGCTGCATTGCTTTCTATCTCCTCCAACCAGGGTCGAGTCAGTCTCCATCTCTCTCCCTTTCTTTGCAACTTCTCTCTCTGTCCCCTTTGCAGTCTCTTCCTTTCTCAACGGTCGTGACGGCCGACGACGACCTCGAATGAGACCCCGAGGCATGATTCCAACAAGAGAGAGAGGAAGTGGGGAGGAGAACGACGGGTACCGTGACAATTCTTTTGGGTGGAGTTTCCAAGACATAAAAGGAGGCTAAGCCAGTGGCCGAAGACATTGGTGGTGGGCGGAGGTAGTGGGACTGTGGTGGCCGAGCTAAGGTTTATGTTTTTTACTTTATTGGTTAGGTTTTGACCGTTGATAAATGTGAAAAAAAAAATGAGTAGGGACATTTGTGAAGATCTTCTAAATAAGTGCACCATTTTGCTGAGTCGAGACACATAACTTACAGTTTTGAAAGTAAGTATATGTTATTGCCATTAATTAAAAATTTGAGCATTTTTTTTTACATTTCCCTTGTTTTTGTTTTCCTTTTATTTTACCTTCATTTGGATTTCTTTTATTCGTTTTCCCTCGCTTAGCCCGTCTCCATCGGGACCGACTCATCAAATGTTGCGGGCTTTCGTAATGGATTCTCGGACACAAATTTTGGGGATCCTGAAGTCAAGACACGATCCATTTTTACTAATGGGCCATGACAGTTTTACATAAGCTCAGCTTGATTTCTCTATCGATTACCTTGAATCAAGTCGTGAGCTCCGCATGTAGATGCACGATTAACGTAATGTCCTCCGCATCCAGATTACCGAGGCGAACTCATGTATGCCATTCGATGTCACCAGGGGTGATATACGTATCAACTTGTCTATTTCGTCTTAGTAGAGATGGAAGAGAAAAGGATTAAGAGAGATACCAAACCTTTCACTTTTTGACTCGGTGATTGACATGATGATAAATAAACATGTTGTATGCATTGATAAATATTCAAAAGGAAAGTATTTTCAGCTCATCATGAAGTATAGAGTATACATTGCATATTAGATGTCCGATAGAGGTGTGCAAAAGAATCGAGAACTACTTGAACCGCCTGAATCAAATTAGATCAGTGGTTCTCATAGGGGCCGGTTGGGTTCCCAATTCCATTTTAGTGGAACCAATAAGTACAAGTTCAGTTCCCAGTTTTAGGCGTAGAACCGCGTGCCCACTGGACCGGTATATATATATATATTTTAAAAAAGAAGTTTCATTTCAATTACTTAATTAATTTGTAGTTTTTTCGACCAAATATATATGTACATGTATGCATATTTATAATTATTGGACATTATGAATTAATTTTCTCTCTTATGTGTGTGATAGGATTAACCCCCTACTTTTCTTTTTCATTATAATATTCCATTTACTTACTTTCTCAGCTAAAACAAAATAAACAAGTATAGAGGAAGGAGAGAACTGATCAAAGATGTCCATAAGAGCCTATGGCTCATTTTAATAGTATAATTAGGTTTTTCTTAAACCATTCCCATGATTAAATTATGTTAACATTGAAAGAAATATGAATCGGGCAATTAATATTTTCATTTTTGTAAGGTTAGGACTTTAGCGTGGAGTCTAATTCTCCACTTGTTTTTGATGTCAAGAAACTTTGAGAGGATCACCCCATGACCTTCGAATAAATTAAGTTTTAGCGAACGAGTATTGCCTATTCATTTTGCCTTATAGTTTTTGGTTCTTAATCAGGACAAATGGCTCACAATTTGACTTGGATATAAGGCTAAATAAGTTTTGTAGGGATTGATGACTGGTTCCATAAATCCACTCGGGAATCGGATCAAATCAGCAATTCGATTTATGGATGGATCCATCAAATCAATGGGTGGGTCTCAGTTTCGATATTTTTGGAACCAATCCTTAATAGATGGTTTTCAGTTTTAAGGTGGAAACCATCCACCTGAATCATGCTCATCCTTAATATCCGGACATGTAATAGCCTTTTTCTCATGGATATCCTCATCCCTCCGATCATTACCAAGAGAGAAATTAAGGGAAGCAGTAATTTGCTTAATGCTGGCGAGGACAAGTTCCATCATGAGCCACCAATTAAGGAAAGAGAAGCTCAATCGTGGCCTGGATACTCGATGGCTTGGGCTAGGCCATTTCTTATAGGCTTCTCGAAGATTGATTTAGCATTTTTTCTAATTACTTTTATTTCCTTTTAACAAACATATACTATTCTCAAAATTATTAGTTGCAAATTGAAATTCTATTTCTTTTATATCAGTAGTTGTTGTTTTTACCAAATATTAGTATTTAAATTGAGAACCTTTTGCTTAGGTATCAAACATCTTTTTACCATGTTTGGAGGGGCTAAAAAAGATAGAGAGAGAGAGAGAGAGAGAGAATGGTGGTATTGCGAATAAGTCCAAATTTGTCAACGTAAGCCTAGAGAAGAGGTCGGCACAAAGGTTTAAAGCGATTGGTTTCCGATCGCATAGGTATCTTGGAAAGAAACTCGCATTAACTTCGTTTTTCAGCTCCTACCGTCATTCAATTTTAAAAAATTAGGTTCGCGGTGATTTTTCCTTTATTAAACGCTCCCGACAATTTTGAATTTTGAAAAGTTAGGGTCTGTTTGTTTTCACTTCTTTTTTTTGTTTTTAAATATTTTTCTGTTTTTTTGTTTCTGAGAATAAAAAAGGAACAGAAACGCGTTTGGATGCGTTTCTGTTCCTTTTTTGTTCTTTTGTTCCTTAAAAAAAAGAAACGGAAATAAGAAACAACAAATTTGTGTTTTTTATTTCTGAAACATATTTGAGGAACAAAAAAGGAACAAAATCGTGTTCCTTTTCTATTTCTTGCTCCCTTCGAACACCGCCTCTCCTCCTGCGACGAGCGTCTCCTCCTGCGAGCTTCTCCACCATCGTCTTCTCCGGCGCCGACAGCCGCCTCTGTCTCGAGACCATCCGGCTTCTCCACCGTCGTCCTCTCCGGCGCCGACAGCCGCTGCTCCTTCACCAGGTAAACCTGCTCACTGCTCCTCCTTCACCGATTGTCTTCACTTCGGCGAGAGCCACCCCTCGCAGATCTGGGCGATGGCTGGTCGGAGCTCGAGCGGCTCGAGCTCCGACCAGCCATCGCCCGATCTAGGGCACCGTTGCTCGCCAGATTTGCGGCAGCGGCTCGTCTGCTCGCCCAGATCTGGCGAGCAACGGTGCCCTAGATCGAAAGTTTGGTTGCAGCGAGCCCTGCTCTGCTCGCTCGCTGCAGAGCAGAGCAGGGCTCGCTTGCTTGCCTGCGCGAGCGAGCAGACGGTCGCTGCTATGCTCGCTCGCAGCTCGCTCGAGCGTGAGCAGCAGCGAGCAGACGCTCGCTTGCTTCTCTGCTCAAGCGAGTAGAGCAGCAGGCCCCGCTCGAGCTGCAAGCGAGCAGAGCAGCGAGCGTGAGCAGCAGCGAGCGTTTGCTCGCTTGCTACTCTGCTCGCTCGCTGCTGCTTGTTCATCCACTGAAGTTGCAGATTCAACCGAGGTAAGCAAAACGAAAATCCTTTTAATAGCATCCGATGAGGCGAGGGCTTCTGGTGTCGAAATACACTCTCGACAACGAAAGTTCGGGGCCAGGATGCATTGCAATCTGAAATGATTTTTGAACTTGGATGGGCTTTGTTCTGCAATTTCGTATCTCTGACTTCTTTGCGCATATGCCTGAAAATGAGTTTGTATATGTGCTTTTTGGTGCTTGATGCCTTCATGAGAGTTGAAGATAGTTCGATTAGCTTTCCAACAAGCTATAGCACGTCCCGATCCGAGATCATTAGCTACCTGAAATCCTTTTCGAAAGTTAAGAAGGGATTCTGGAAAACTGATACATAACAGTTTACTGTTATACATTGACTCGGCCTTGTCTGTTTTCCGATTCTCTACTGAATTTGGTGCTTGAAATTCCTGGATTGGTGCTTCATGAAAGTTGCTTGAACTATCCTTGGCTACAACATACAGATTTTTTTAGAATTTCTGGAGTTGATATGATTAGAAAAATGTTCATTAAATCGTCCTTTTGTCCTGGCTGTGGCTTGGTTGTTGTTTGTCTTGGATGAACTGTTAAACATGCTCTTTTAGTCTCGAGATGTCTGTGAAAGTCATAGTATATTCCATGGACTTTTCAATAATATAAGGATTGCATCAATTGACCTTTGTTCTCCCTATCAATTGCATACTTGAAACTATGCTGCAATCTGTCAATGTTGCTGAAATATTGATCGCTAGAACAACAGGTTCAGCTTACTGTTTTTTGTGTGTGTGAGTTTCTCTGTATGGATTTTGATTAAGATGTTTGATCCTAACACTCAGACCTAAAATTAGCTGCTTTGTTCCTCTTTTCGGGTCTATCCTATACATACCGTTAATGTGAACTGAGAGTATTTCCATGTGATTGAGTTTCTACTGATATCTTTGGAGCTGGTCCCTTCTATGTAAATCACTTGATATGAACTGGTAGATGATGTTATTAGGACTTAATGTCTTCTAGATAATTGTAATAGGCATCTCAAGCTTTAAAATGACATATTGCATACCTGAATCGACCATCATTTGCCATGTTTAACATTTTTGTTTCTAATCCATTCTGAAATCTAGAATTTGCCTTGGTCAGAAATGCATATTCTGTTTTTGGGTGGGCCTGATTGTCTGCCACTTTCCTACGACCTTTTGAGCATAGATTTTGAGGGTGATAATATCAAAAAAAGTAAATCACGTGTGGGATGGTCTTGCTCTATTGTTCTCTTTTTTAGCAAAGTTCTTTGTTTGATAATTGATATTAGATATCCACCATCAAACCAATTTCCAACATTAATCACTTTGCCCAAAGTAGCTTATTTGTGTTCTATCGATCCAAACTCTGTGTGTTTTTGTTTGTAAAGACGTCCGAGTTATGTTGTTCTTTAGTATCGATATTTCTTTGCTTGCTGTTCATAGGTCTTGGTGTGTGGAATTGTTTAGCTGTGTCATTGATGTGCTGTTTGCGGTTCATGTGTGCATTTGCTTTGTGTTAACTGATGTCGAAGATGTACATAATATTAGTCCTCAACATTTATGTTGACTGAATTGTCCTTGTGTCATGCGCATGCGATGTCTTGAAAATTGAATTATTGGAGGTAAAGTATACTGTTAACAGTATCCTTAATAATAATCACATCGGTTTACGCTCCCCTCATACTCATTATAAAAGAATATATATTGTCTGCTGTAGGAGGAGGACAAGGATAAACTCTTTGAGGCCAAACTTCAACAGATTGAGGTGTGTATGTTGGATGCATGCATGATCGCTGCTTCCACATTTATTTGGTGTCATTTTCTTTTGACACCATGTGATGCTTGATTGTGCATAATTTTAGAGAGCTGGCGTGGATTCAATGGTTCCATCGTCCTGCTAACTTCGATTTGTGGCTCAATGCAGGAAGCAGAATCAGCAACTGTTGAAGCAATATCAAAGCCTGAGATTTCATGACTTTGTGTTTCCGACTTTTGTAATTTTGTTTTTAAGTACTCACTTATCAAATTCAATGTGATGAAGTTGAACAATGAACTCTATTACTTCATTATTGTGATGTTTTGTATGAAAGGGTCTATGTAGAGATCTATAAGATATTCTTCTTTTAGCTAGCTTTTATTGTACAAATTTTTCTTACAAAATTTTGTTCCAAGTAGAACATGATCATGTTCAGAATATTTGTCTTCACCCACAATGAACAAAATTAAATTGATGAGCATTTCATTAAAGTGATAATGCAATACCAAGTTTATACTTTATTTAAAGAAAAGGCACGTGACAAAAATTTGGTACAAAGTTTATTTATAAAATTTTCCTCAAAGTAGGCACTTATAACCATGTTCAGAATGTTTGACTTTACTCACCATGAACAAAATTAAATTGATGAGCATTTTATGATAATGAGAATTCAAAACCAAGTTTACACTTTATTAAAAAAAAAAAACAATTGGGAAAATTTTGGTACAAACTTAAAAAAATTCTTCCAAGTAAGCAAATATGATCATGTTTAGAATGTTTGTTTTCACTTATTATGAATATAATTAAATTGATGAGCATTTCATGAGAATGATTATTTAATACCAAGTTTACATTTTATTAAAAAAACACTTCAAAAACAAATTAGAACAGAAATTTTGTGTAGTTATCAAACGTGTTTACTTTTTTCTATTCCAAAAAGAAAATTTGTACGATTCTTAAAACATGTTTTACGTTTTTTTCTATTTCGAAAACAAAATTTTATACGATTCTACAAACGTGTTTTTGTTGAAATTGTTAGGATGTAAACACTTTTTTCTATTTCTGTTTCCTGGAACAATTTTTAAATAGAAACGTTACCAAACGCACCCTTAGTAGCCGTAATTGAGTCTCTTGACATCTTATCTTGCAATATACTCATGCCATGTGTGCTTCGACGAATGGTAACAATAACAACATTGATAATAATGAAAACCCTATACCGAGTGTCATTTCGAGTATCCATTTCTTAATTCAGCTCCACATGCGATCCGATCTTTGCTAATTTAGATCGAGGAAATAGTGTAATTTTTCTAAATTTCAAAGCACTGACAACCCATCTCATTTGAGAGAGCTAATAACTTTTTTGTACATCAAAAGATTAGCAAAACACGATTGTCGTTAATAGTCACTTTTCATCGTCCACACTTTACATTGGATGATGGAGTTTTGGATCACTTGTATTTGATGGATTTGATATGATGCGATGTGATAAGATGGGCAAATCTCGTGTTTGGTGAATGATATCGCAATGCGAGGTCCGGTTGCTGGGATCTGCTAATATGCGGAGTCGGTGTCGTGAATTCATGTGGAATGACAAGGTTCGTGTCCCTGTTTCGCCATGACATGTCCGGGATCCAAGAAAAGTAGAGTGGCAAAAAGGTGAATACGAAAGAAAAGCAACCCATTTGGGAATCTAAGCGGAGCAAGGACCAAAAGGCAGGGGACAGAGAGAGAGTATCATGGGCTAGCGGTCAAAGACTCCATTATTGCAAGGTCAACAATTCCGACAGATATCGTAATCGAAAATACACGAGACGCTCTTCATGCATAGTCAAATTACCTCCATCAGCATGCCGGCACAAAATTTATGAAGAAAAATTATTTTCAAAAAATTATTATTTGACTTTTTAACGTTTAAATGACGAAAAATTAATCGATTTATGGAAAATATTTTTCATAAACTAAAAGCAAAATTCTAAGATTTAGGAGAAAAATTTCCTCCTCTGGTAAAATAAATATCCCTTTTCCTAAAGGATCTAAACCGGCAAATAAATGAATATTTACTTTTTATAAAAAAAATATTTTCATTTATCTTGAATTATTTTCCTTTGAAATTTACAGGCATAATATAATTTTGCACTTCAATGGAAGGAAACGCAGTTGCAGAGGCCTCAAATGGGTCGACATATGCTACTCTGCGGTGGGATGGAAATGATGACGGTAACGTAGGAGCCTTAGGATGGCGACACGTGTGCGGCTGAATCTGAGAAAACAGAGGAAAGAGATAAATCACACAGAAATGTCGTTTTTCAACGCTGTCCTTACAACCTCGGGCTGGACAGCAAATGGAGCACCTCGAATTCATGATCGAGACTTGCCTTTTCCGAACTCATCTTCTTGGCAGCATCCTCGACCGTCCCGGGCAACACAGCCTCGATCTCTCAGAAGCCGGTCCAATTTGCCCGGCCGGTTTCCCCTGGAGATCCTTGAATAGGATTGGTCGAAGTCATGAATTAAACTATCGACCACCAAGTCTTATGGCACTTTTCACTTGCAAGTCAAACCAAACCGCTTATATTTCGTCTTTTATAGTTGGCATCTCATCCCCCCCGCCCCTTCTCCCTTAATTTTTTTCTGGGCAAGCAAATAAATTCATTGGTAATCAAGCTAACTTACAAAAAATTGACTTCGTCTCAGTTGATTACTATGCATTTTATTAAAAATGAATTGCTAGTAGTGGAACGTAAACAAGTGTGCAAAAAGGCATGTTAATAACTAGAAAAGTGGTTCTTATGATTCAATCCCATGGTCAAATTTCAAGAGTTTTGAAGTTAAAGTTAGCGTTCGAGAAATTTCAGAATGAAATTGAGCGTTGTGTGAATGTCTTAACACTTTTGATGTGTCTATTCGAAAAATTTTAGAACGAAATTGAGCGCTGTGCGAATATCTTAACACTTTTGATGTGTCTTTCCTCGTATCTTTATATTATGACCCATGAGAAGAAAAAAGAAAGTGGAAATGGTGGATGGAAATCCAGAAAAAAATAAAAAAGAATTAGGGATGCTAATCCCACTTAACTGTCCATGTTAGTAATGTGTTCTTCACTTGCCTCGGTGAGCTCATGTGCTAATTTGAGCTGCCATCTGTACTGTGCAGCAATTATTGAGCCCCCTGACGATACGACAGAAGCTAATGGATTCCGGAGCAGTTCGGGTCACCGGATTTTTAAGTTTTCAATAAACCAATACGGGCCAAGATCACTCCTCCCGGGCACCAGACAAAACCACAGACAAACTCACCCCGCAAGCCCTGCCAAATGACATCGATTTCCTCATTCCACCCAACACAACCCGGCCACGTCCTGCTCGCACCAAAGGCGGGTGGACCAGTGCTACTGTCCAATGAGGAAATTTCTTTTTCCAAACTCATCTTAACATCCCCCGTAATGATTCTTCCTTAAGATAAAGCAAGGGATCTCGTCACAATCCCACCGACCCCCCTTGCCAATTTATATAATCTGCTTCTGTCGCTCGGATCTGGCGCAGAAACCAGCTCTAGCACAGAGGCAATATGGCGTTTTCAGCATGAATTTCGAGTGTACAGAGAAACCCACATGATATGTTTGCACATAATTGCAAGTGTTTCCTCCTGAGTTTTGAGTGGCAAGTGAGAAGGACCACATGGATGAGCTCCGTTCTCTCTTTCATTAGTGGCGAGATCCTGCCTGGTGCTCGACGTTTTCTTGTTTAATGTATAAGCATCACGCACTGTGCAAGCACGTGCCATGCAATTATCCGAGACGCTCGAAACCCTTTAAAAGAAATCCGCGGTCGTTGCACAGAGTTTCTGAGATGTGAACATGTTACAATGGAATTGGAGCTTCAGAATACTTGGCTCGTGAATTTTAGCTCCGCCTTTGGTAGCTTCTCGGACTAAAGATCAAATTCATTTCCTATGCCTGATTTTTCCAGGGATATATGGTTTATATCAGAGGAGTCCATTTGAGAACTTCAAAGGATATTTATTATGAGATGTCTTGTGAGATCTTTGGACATGTCGAGCTGAAACATGAACCTTGAAATTCTTTAAGGAGTACTGTGGTCCCAGAAACGGCCTAGTTGACAAAGAATAGCGTATCCAAGAGCCGAGGTCTAAACTTTTATCCTTGCTGTTGGGACCATGTACAACTCTTATCCATTGATGCCTTTATATTGATCACTGGTGCATCGAGGAAAAATGAACTCAATCATCCCAAGATCGATTCAACAGGCTAATTGCATAGTGCTAGCGAAAGAGTGCATTGGTTCACTTGGTTTGGTTGAGCAATCACCGACAAAAGCACATCAAGACAAGCCACATTCATTTTGCCTAGCAATTTAGACAAATAACATCTCACTCAACGATTTAGAAATATTATCACCTTTTGATTCAGATGATGCCACATGCTTGCAAAGTTGCAATCATAGAAAAAGTGATATAGCTAGGTAAAAAGCAATTGTCAAATCTCGAGAATGGTCAACGTGTTATATTTCAACAGGAAATCTTTTACAAGCGTCATTATATTGACGATAAATTCGCACCTATGATTACTTAGGCTTAGATAGAGATGTGTGTGATACACGTGTCGATCAAGGAGCCAAACTCCATACATCGTTTAGGGACAAATCACTAAAAACAGTCTGTAATCCCAACACATACATGATTAGAACCCTAAGAGATTTCAAATTTAACCATTTCTATATCCAAAGGAATTCAGGAGTCAGTAAATCGCTGCCTTCGAGACCGCCAATTCAATGAATCTTTCCGATTTTGATATCATTTCACCAAACCTCCCATCGAGCTCAACACCTCCCGATCCCAATCTGCGATTCGCCATGTGGTACCAATAAGCGAAAGGGACGCTTCAACGAAGAGCGAAATTTGGTTGGTCGAATTGAATGTAGGTGGGAAGGGCGAGGGTGAGATTTTACAAGGGAGGAGGGGGAGTGGTTGGCGGGTCACATGGCCGCATCGCTATCTCGTCGCGGCCCCCGCCCGTTCCATCCCAGCTCTTCTCTTCCCACTTGCTCTGTCCTCTTGCGCTCATCCATCGTCTCGAGAAGCAAGAGAAAAATATCTCCCCTGCGATTTTCCCAAAAAGAATGGATACCAAGAATGCTCATCGTCTCATTGCTTGCGTACTTTTTGGTTTTTGGAAAATACTAAATACGTATTTGAGCTTTACCTACTTTGCTCCCTCGCGTTAACTATCGAAGATTTAAGAATACCAAATATGTATTCGGGCAGGGGCAGGGAATGTCGACCGGCATCTCTCGAGCCTTGTCCCTTTCATGCCGTCGCAATGGCTAGACGGGGCTTTGATATGAATGTGACGATTCTTGGCGTAATTTATGTGAGATCAGTCAAGCTAGAAGTTCGATTATCTTTCATTCCCAGCGAAAGGATTTCCAACTCGTTGACTACAGTATGATTATTAACACGTACAAGAGATTCAAATTAGTTCGGTTTGTGAGATTTAAAGGGTGTTGTCTACAAGCGACCTAAAATACTTTAAAAGGAAATGGAAAAAATAATATAAATGGTTCTTAAATTTTGAATCAAATATACAATATCGTTTTTTAACTTTTAATTTATTCAATATGACAATTGAATTATTGGTATATGCTAATCTATTTTCTAAATTATATGAAAATATTTAATGTGATATTTGAATTTTTAATACATGTTCAATTTAATTTATAAACTATATAAAAATATTTGATGTCATCATTCCATCAATTTAAGTTCGAGATAACATCGAACATTTTTATATAGATCGAACATTTTCGGATAATTTAAAGAATAGACTGATGCAATGAATGTGTTACATTAAACATATTTAAAAAATCATGGATTATATTACGTATTGAACTAAAATTTATAGACTAAATTGAATAAATTAAATATTTATGGATGATATCGCACATTACGCCAAGTTTAGGGACCATTTTTATAATTATCCCTTAAAAAAATTGTCCCTAAAAAATCCAAATAGCCTCACATCAATTGCGCCAACGTTTGTTCGTCCGTTGACCTATACTTCTTCTTGCCATAGGTAAGCTATACTTTTCCGAAATAAATTAATAAATTCTCGTACAAATCCGAGTCACGTACACCGTCAGGTCACAGTGGCAACATCGTCATTTCGGTCAAAGGTCACAAACGTCAAGCACAGCCGAACGTCCGAATATTTCAAAAAACCAAATAATGCGCCCTCGCCCGGCCGAGCGCCCATCCGCACCGTCCAAGCCCCGCCATCCGACGGCATCCAGCGGTCCGCAACGGAAAGGGAGGGAAAGAGCCAGGGCCGTCCGATCTCACAGCCAAGCCCCCCCTCACCGTCTCTTTCTCCCTCTCTCCAAACCCCCACTATAAAACTCCGTCGTTTCTCGCCATCGTCCTCCGCAGCCTCTCAGTGCCATTCCTCCACGCGCAACCCCGATCGGGCCTCGCTCCCCGTCGCTCGATCGCCGTCGCCTCGCTCGCGTTCCGGAATCTCCTCGCCGGTAAGTTCCGCCGACGCGCTTGTCGTTTTTCCGTCGCCGTTCGGTGCAGTTTGGTTCCGCTGGGGTTTTGAAAAGATGTGCGTCGGGTTCGATTACTGTGGTTTTGCTTCGCTATTTCTGGTCAGTGAGAGTGAAAATGAAGTGCTCGACAAGTGATGTTGATTGTTTTGAGCAAATTTCGTTTGTTCCGACGGTGCCGTGCGAGACTGTCACTGTTTCTGGCCTTTCCGTCGGTGAGAGAACGGCCCGGATCTGTTCGTTTTGGGTTCGATCAGATGATTTTCTGGTGTTCAGCGCCTCGTTTCGTCCGATTTCGTGCTGCATTTCTCGAGGAACTAGAGATCTGGGCTTTGAATAGGTGCCTCCATGCATGGTGGTGTGATGTTATGCTGGAGATGATGAGGAGGTCGTTCGCTGGCGAGACAGTGTCGGAATAGAGAGAAATCGCGAATGCTTACTCGGAGATTCTTTTTCAGTCGATTCATTTGATTGTTCTTCTGAGGCTCGTTTGAATTGTCGGTTCAGAGTCGTTTTACTAGTTTCTCGGACCTGCTTGATTTATGTGCTGAAATCATGTGTTTGATTCATGCGAGGGTTTCTATTGCCCAATTATTGGTCTCATCCGTGGTCCTCTTGAGTTTTGAGGCATGTTTTCTCTTGATGTCCTACCAGATAAACGAAAATGAGAGAAATCTTGCACGTCCAAGGTGGACAATGTGGCAACCAGATTGGATCCAAGTTCTGGGAGGTTGTCTGTGATGAGCATGGCATCGACCCTACTGGACGCTACATTGGCACCTCTGATCTCCAGTTGGAGCGTGTCAATGTGTACTACAACGAGGCTTCATGCGGGCGCTTTGTACCTCGTGCTGTGCTCATGGATCTCGAGCCTGGTACTATGGACAGTGTCCGGACAGGTCCTTATGGCCAGATCTTCAGGCCAGACAACTTTGTGTTTGGGCAGTCTGGTGCTGGTAACAATTGGGCCAAGGGGCACTACACGGAGGGTGCAGAGCTCATTGATGCCGTTCTTGATGTTGTGAGGAAGGAAGCTGAGAATTGCGACTGTCTTCAAGGTACATCCATAGCTTTCTTCTTGATTTTAACTGCCAGCTTATGCATTGTCTATGCTGGATCTAATCTGCTTTCGGTAAATGCTATTATTGTAATGAACATGTGGAGCAGAGGCAGAGAGTTAAAGTTTTGTAACTAAACTTAGTTTTGCGAGGATGTGGTGTGTGCTGTTCGATTTATTCACTTTACTTGCAAAACTGTCTTACTGAGGATTTGTTTATTGTGCAGGGTTCCAAATCTGCCACTCGCTTGGTGGTGGAACTGGTTCTGGAATGGGAACCTTGTTGATTTCGAAGATCAGAGAAGAGTACCCTGACCGAATGATGCTCACTTTCTCAGTGTTTCCATCACCAAAGGTATCAGACACAGTGGTTGAGCCCTATAATGCCACCCTGTCTGTGCATCAGCTCGTGGAGAATGCTGATGAGTGCATGGTCTTGGACAATGAGGCTCTATATGACATTTGTTTCAGGACGCTCAAGCTGACGACTCCTAGCTGTGAGTATCATACTCACTAGAAGCAATGGATTCATTTATCTTATTGGCCGTTATAGAATCAATATTTGTTGACTGACTTCATTACCACTTTGCTATCTGATAATATTCTCGAGAGAGTCAATCAATCATCTTTTGACTGTCAAATGCCTTACAACTGTAATTAAACTTGGACGGTTGTGATCTCCGTTTGCTGTTATTCTTTATTTGTCATTTGAGTCAATTGATGAATAATGGGGGCATAAGCTTATACGTGTGTACTCTATTGCAGTTGGCGATTTGAACCATCTGATTTCTGCTACCATGAGTGGGGTTACATGCTGCCTCAGGTTCCCTGGGCAACTGAACTCTGACCTCCGAAAGCTTGCAGTCAATCTCATCCCCTTCCCCCGTCTTCACTTCTTCATGGTTGGATTTGCCCCTCTCACTTCCCGTGGCTCTCAGCAGTATCGTGCTTTGACTGTCCCAGAGCTCACTCAACAGATGTGGGATGCAAAGAACATGATGTGTGCAGCAGACCCACGCCATGGTCGCTACCTCACAGCATCAGCCATGTTCAGAGGCAAGATGAGCACCAAGGAAGTCGATGAGCAGATGATCAATGTCCAGAACAAGAACTCCTCTTACTTTGTTGAGTGGATTCCGAACAATGTGAAATCTAGTGTCTGTGACATTCCTCCCAGGGGACTCTCCATGGCATCAACTTTCATTGGTAACTCGACCTCAATTCAGGAGATGTTCAGGAGGGTCAGCGAGCAATTCACGGCTATGTTCAGGAGGAAGGCTTTCTTGCATTGGTACACTGGTGAAGGCATGGACGAGATGGAGTTCACTGAAGCCGAGAGCAACATGAACGACCTTGTGTCAGAGTATCAGCAGTACCAGGATGCAACAGCCGATGACGAACTCGAGTATGAGGATGAGGAGGATGCTGAGCAGGATATGTAAATGTGCTATCGAGAGGGGTAATACACCTTTGTTGCAGCAATTTATGGTGGTTGATGCCTAAGTACTTCATCCGGAGAGGGGGTCTGAAGAATGCCTTTTTTTTTTTTTCAGTTTAATCTCAGTACTTGGATATGGAAAAGTTACTTTTGTCACTGTTCATGCTTGCTTGCAGCTATTAATAGTATCTACTATGCTATTACATTTTTAGTAAAACCTCTAATCATTTACTTCTCGAGTAGTGGCTCTTGACCACGGAGCGATGCATGATCTGTTCTTCGCTACTCATAGAAAGTGGTTTCTGATTCCAAGCAAGCGAACCTCAGCTTCCAGTTCGAGAGGCTGTTCAAGAGCTCCAGAACTCTGTTCCGCCAGATCAATACGAGAACTCGATCCTCAGCTTGATGAAAATAACGACGATTCTTGAAACGCAATCGGATCTCGATTTTGGTATCTGTGAACTGAGTAGCTGGCTTGCATGTGCAACAGATAGCCATATAGGTACATATGATTGCGATGCAATACGCTCCTCCGGTTTGAATTCGCCCAATGATTGCAGTACCGATGTCGAGTCAATTCGTCAGGGGTAGGCATGGAAAATAAGTACAGCAACCATCGCCCCTTCTTTAAATTATTTGCTTTGAAATTTGGAGCCTCCAGCCGGGTCAGAATTCGAGGAAGCCGGTAAGTGAGAACATCTGGCCAGCTAACTTATGAAATCGATGAGATTTTTAATGTTTCCGGACAAAATTTCATTGGTGGGCCGTTTTACAGAATGTCACTTGCCTTGATATTTTACATTTCGTAATTAAAGGAGAGTGGACGGCAATGGGCGGAGGAAAGGACAAGTTCAACGTACGTTTGGCATCTCCACGTGAAATGGACCGAAAAAAGCTCCATGTAATTGGATCTCCACCCCACCCCACACTACCGACACCAACTTTTATGTCACTCTCCTCCGCACACTGTTTTTTCTTCCTTCTTTATAGTAAAAGAATGGAGTGAGGCGACCTCCAGGAGACCTAGCGGCCCTATACACGTTATCATAAAGATCCCATGTCATTAGAAATTTTTGGTTTGAATGATAATAACTTTGCATATTCATGATTTGAGATTGATGAGCCCATCATCATAATTCTGCTGAAATATTAGCAATTGAAATATTTCTTAACCACTTGGCATTCCACTCTTGCATAGGGAAGGGAGAGATAGGAAGTTTGAATTCTCACATTCTCAGAGGGTTGAGATAAAAATGATTTTGTTTTAAGTGTTGATTTTGATTGTAAGGAAGTGGGGTAAAAATTTGAAAGTGAGAATTAGAGTAATAACATAATAAGATTGAAAAAAAAAAAATCTCTCTGTACGAGGCATACATATTTAAACAACTCAATACGTGTTGTTGAAAGGTTTTGCTTTTAACGTCTATGGAGTTCGTGATCCATTTTATCCTCTGGTTCAAGGCTCACTGTCGAGACCAGACCACCATAACCATCCTGCGCACCCGTTCAATGACCACTGATTTCACGGAATGCGATCGGCCCCACGACTATCAATCTCGTATAGTAGCCCCCGTATGACGCCTTGGTTCTTGATAAAAGACCCCAAAGTAATCAGCAAGCGCATGTGATGCCTCGTGTCGTGACCATGGCGGTGTCCATTGCAAGTCGCACACCTGTCTGGACCCCTTTTTGCAATCTTATCTTTTAGTTCGCACAAACATGCAAATGCAGAAGCCGAGATCAGCCATGGCTTCAGAACGAAACCTCCAACCCTCCGAAAAAGCTTTAAAAAAAGAAACCCGAATTTATACCCGCACTGAAATGCGTTCCGTCAGAGCTCACGTGGCTCGTTCATCGCCGGTGATCGTGATGGGAAATTGCTTGAAAGCTAGGGGATAATATTTACCATGCAATAATGGAGTAAGCTCGCTATAGAAGCAAAGCATCTCCCCGACCTTTTCGCTCTTTTTCTTCTTTTTTGGGGTCTGTCTTTGCTTTTTTTCCCGGTGCAGAGGTTTTTACGGTTGAGCTGCGTTTTGGGCGGGGTTTGCTTAAAAGATCTATTCCTTGCTTGATTCTCACTAAAATGGGTTTCTTCACTAGCTTTGAAGGAACAAATAAGTAGCTGAGCTTACACAAGTATGGATCATTGGGTAGTCTAATTCTCTTCACCTGCTGGCCTTCCTTGAGTTCACGTGATTGCCGACATTATCTTTGCGCCGGTGCAAAAACATTCACGTGAGCATATAAAAGAGAGAAAAGGTACAACCGCAAGCAGAGTTACTTGTTTCACATGGTTATCTCCTGAATTATCCTTGTTTTTAACTTGTGAAACCCCTCGTGATTTGGACAGGATAAAGCGTCCGGACAATAAGTCTCTAGTCTTATTCCGAAAAGAAATTGAAATCCTCCCACATTAACCACCCCCGACTCCATTGTAGGTACCACAGTGTTTTCGAAGCTAGCTCACGAATAAGGACACGCACAGACGAGACTGGTTTGGTAATTTGAGACGGCAGTGGGGTCATATTAGTAGCAAGAAAAGGCTGGAAACAACTCAACCTCCACGTCCACCCTCTCTCTCCTTTTCTTGTCCTGAAATCGACTGTTCTGGTCCACACTCGAACATAACATTCAGCAACTGCGACTTCCTGTGCTCCACGGATTCCGAGAAACAATGGCACAGCGAAGGTACGGTTTTGGGCTGGTGACCTCTTTTTTCTGCATCTCCTGCTGTATTGCTCTCATTTCCCTCTCAGGATGTGCTGAGGCTTATCAGAATTACACCGTGGGCGGCTCCCTCGGTTGGTATGACAACCAAGAAAAGCCTGAGGTTGATTACCAGAAGTGGGCTTCTGCCAAGAACTTCAGTTTGGGAGATTTCCTCAGTAAGCTCTCTCACACCCACAACAATCTCAAACATCATCTGCTTTCTCGTGGGGGGTTTTCTTGTTTGCTTTAAGTCACAGTTGGCATTACTACACACTGCCGCTGGGGCTTGTTTGGCCTGTGAAACTATTGGAAACTGATTATGGTGCCACCGGAATTGTTGCCTTTATTTGGAGTGAGTTTATTACAAGTGTGTGATCCCATCAGTTGTGATCGTGGCTCTGCAAATTGGACAATTTTTGTGATTTGTCAGGATCTGCTTGAACATCAGGCAAAGGGTCTGACTTTCACTGTTCACGCCGAAATGAATTCAGTAACTAGATCATGGTAGTTAAGTGATGAGCACCATCCTAATTGACCAAGTGCTGTTCCCTCGCTAATTTTAACTTTTAAATATTGTATGATTGCACAGGAGTTTTGTCTGAAGTGGATTTTTTTCTTTCTTTCTTATAATTGTTGAACCTTCTTGGGTTATGCAGTATTCAACACCGACACCAACCACTCGGTTGTGCAGACATACAACCTCACCACGTACAAGCTCTGTGACTATGAGGATGCCCAGGAAAAGGACACCATCCTATGGTCGTCCAGCGATCCTTCCAACACCGCCACTCACGCCGCCACTGTGCCCGTTCCGCTCGTAAAGGAGGGGCCGAATTATTTCTTCTCCAGCGATTACGACGGCGAGCAATGCCAGAACGGCCAACGCTTCATGATCAATGTGACGCACGGGCAAGGCCTGCCTGAAAGTCTGAAGAACCCATCGGACCAGTCGCCAGGTCCGGTCAGTCCTGATTCGGGGGATGACTCGGTACCCGACACTGTGGTTCCGTCCAGTTTCAACAATCCCCAAGAACAAAGCGCCGATGACAATGAGCCATCTGGGTCCGTTGCTCTAACAGCTTGGGGTGATAAGTTCTTGAATGGACTGCTCTTGATGGTTTTGGGGACTACATTGCAGACCCTGATGATTTGAGTTCTTCGTACTCTCTGATCTATCAATCATCCTCGTCTTTGTTTATTTTTTTATACAGATTTGTATTCAAAATGTTTACTTGATACGCTATACAGTATTCTTGTAGAACATGGAGTGAAAATGATTCAACGATTGTCAGATATATAAAGTATAAGCTTTTCTTTTCTAGAAGACGAGCAGATCAGTCAATGATTGCAACTGCAATCTTTCGCAGAAATTTCAATACATTGCAAGAAATGTGAAGCGGACACGTATACATTAGTGCATGATGAATGATGGACTGGTGCACATGGGGTGTTGTTCAGGGGTTTCAGTCATCTCTACATGATTTCTCATTTAAAATAAGGTTTCCGGACGACATAGCTTTTGCTTACTGAACCGAAATGTAGTGAAGTGTTTTGATTGCTGAATGAGATGCTGTGTCATATTTAACTCACAATTCATGAGGATGCACCTAACAAAAACGAGTATATATATAAATAGCAGTTAATCAGTCCTCGTCACCGCAGTCCTGACCTTATTATATGAAAGAGACGCAATAATGATAATGTCAAAAAGAAATTTGCCAATACCAGCTGGTGATTTGCACTGCGGATAGTCAACTCGTGCAGTGTAAAACATTCAGTCGATAGGTCTGCTTTCATGACAAGGAAACGAGGTTAAACAACACTGCTCGGCTTATAAAAAAGAGCAGGGATTTGATTTTGTTAGGAAAAGGTTCATCAATTGCCTGGGATTCATTACCTTTTCCCCTGTTGATGTTTGGTTTCTAGGCAATGAAGAAATTTCTTCGGGCGAAAATTGTGGACGTTACGGCACATACCCCGATATTTAGCTTTGTACAGGTCAAGAAATTCATTGTTGCTAACATCAGACAGAGTAGACCAACGAGATTTCATCAGCGGATGCCTTGGAAGCACTTATCCAGCAATTGAGTAGAAAAGCTTTTCGTTTGATAACGCATAATTGGGAGGATAAGAGCTTGAATCTGTTTCAGCATGAGCTGAGCTTGTGACAATTGAAAGCTATGCGGCCTTCCATTAGTAAAGTACCTATGGAGGTTTACGAGGCTCGTTGTTTGGTGATGCGACGCGTCTGTTGAAAACTCTTAAAGCTTCTGGTGAGAAGCATAGGCGAAATACACAATAAGCATAATGAGGTAAACTTCGGTGGTCGATACCCTTCAGCAGCAAATTCCTGCCCCCAGGATCTGAGCACTGGACATTTTCGTGACATTATGCAACACAGTCCGTTTCGCATGCATCTTGCAAAACAGGGACATGTAACGCACGCTCTGGTCCGTCACCTAAAGTTTGCCAAGAGTTTACCGACTTGTGCTGTGCTGTTTATCTTAAACACTGACTGGCATGATGAAGCCTCGTTTAGCTTCCCCGACTCGATTGCAAAGATCCTCGATCAAACGAGCATTTATGTTTTGCAGTGATTGATGGAAAGGCCTACTAAGCGTCAGTTGTAGGAGCCAAGCGCCTTGAGAGCCTGATAAGACATGGTCCCACCCAACGGCGTGTGAACACTCGACCCAACCTCACACTCAAGTGATAATGTTGCCAATCAGTCACTGACAACGATGGCGCAAGAAAGATTTATGTAATGAGGATCAATAGCTTTCCATTGCAACGTAGACTCAAGTGTTCCTGAAAGCCCAGTCCAAATCAGTTCTAGCTAAGGTTTGAAGTCTCATGGATCATTTGAAAAAGAAAACCAAGTTGCAGAACAACAGTACTCCTTGACAGTAATTGTTCAATGCCTCCAGAGTAAAAGAAGAGCAGGCTAATCATGGAGAGTCCCCAAGATGTCTTCATCTCTGTACAGATGATACCTGCATCATTGAAGATGTGGCTAAATGAGAAATCTAAAGCTAACACAAACAAATACCCTAAAGCAGGTATCCCAAAAACAGGAGAAAAAGCATGAATAAAGCGTGAGCACGCGGTTTTATGCTCAAAATGCAAGCTGACGAAAATGTTGTACCCCACAGTCGGTTGCCACAGGCTCAGTGTAGCAGCAAAGTATACTATGATTCTACCGCCGATATGAACCTTACAAATATGACCAGAGGAGGACATGATATAACTAGTTGGGATTGGCTAAAATATGAAAGTCATCCTAGTAGGGCAATCTTTAAGGGGGTTACCCATGGAAGGGTAATTTATCAGCCTCCGCCATTTAATTCATTTGGAGTGGCAAGTGATTGATAAGACGCAATTCATGAGGGAGATCAAATAGAGCAAATGAAGAAACCAGTTGTTGCAGTATTTAGGAGAACAGAAGCAAAAGGTACGCTAACTTCACAACAAAGAGTTGACTGAACCAGTTGCAACCTGCAAGCACAAAGCCACACAAGATTATGAACTTACTCTTTCTCACCAAGCTTTACTTCAGTTCCACCATATTCAGGCAAAAGCACCGTCTCTCCTTCCTTCACGCTAACAGGAATAATCTTCCCATCCTTATCCCGAGCTCCCGGACCCACTGCCATAACTTTTCCAGAATTCAGCTGCACCACGAGCATTGGGAAGAATAATGAGACCAACCAAGCATTAAAATGTTCAGACAGCAAAAGGGTCATTAATCCTAACAGAGATACAAAAATCGGTTAAAAGACAATGCTGTAGATTGAGACATGTCAGGGCTTTGATCCATAAAATCTTCATTTTAGTGGTCTAGACAATACCATGTACTGAATGGATATCCCTATATGTCTGCACGCATGGTGCGCGTGTGTAGAGAGAGAGAGAGAGAGAGAGAGCACCAATATTTACTCCCTCTATTGAGAAAAGATGATGAATTTTCTCAAAAGGGACAAGACCCACGTTTTAGATGGGAACGATGAATAACCTTAACCCTACTGGAAGAATGGAAGGCAGTAGAGGTAGAGCATCATGCTAACAGACCCACTATGTGCTCAAATGATATGGAAAATGTCCACTCAATGTCTTCCGACCATATTCAACTCACCACGGACTAAGAACTCATACTTATTGACCAAACCACTATAATCGCTCACAATCTTAGAAAGAAAAGCCTCCTTTGATCCTTGCTAATGCCAAACCTTGTTCTAGCTAAAACTCGAGAAATCAGATCCCCCAATACTCGGAGAAATCTTCAGAAAAAGGACTATTCCCAATGTTACTATCACCATTTCATTATAACAGCAAGAAAAAGATGGGGGAGAGTTTAAGCAAACTCGACTAATTGCATAAACGATCCTCGACCTTCCTCGTAGACAATAAAGTGGGGCGAAATAGAAATGAAAAACCAATAGCATTGCCGCAGAAGGCAAATCCCGCATAGCACATAGAATAACCCATACGGGAAAACAGAATCAGCAACGTCAAGATGAACTCATGCACTCGGATGGGCATCGAAGAGAGGATGAAGCACTTATCAACTCAAGATGCAAACTTGCGCATGATTCATTCGACAATTAAGTTGCTTTCCACACACGAAATTACTCAAAGGAACTGGAAACAAAAAGAATCCGCAATCACAAGGTTTAAGACTGCCACCGCAGCTCCGCAATGGCAACAGCAGAAACTAAAAGGACCACGCTACATAAATCACGAAAGAATCCGACACCCCACGACACATTTCTCGTCCTCCAGCACGTCATCGAAATGGATTCTAGTTGATAACACCGTATCAAGAAAAAAGAAGAAAAGGGAGGAACCTTGGTGGTCTTCTCAGGGAGCAAGATCCCGGTATTGGTCTTGGACGGAGGGACGATCTTCTCTATCAGAACGCGATTGAGAGTCGGAATCAGACGCTTCGCCATTGGGAGAGAGGAATCCGAAGAGCAAGAGCTAGCGAGAGAGAGGGGGAAATGGGGAATGGAGTGACTAGAAGCTTCTGCAACTAAGCTCCGGGTGAAGGGTTTGGGAAGGAGAAAGGTAGGGTTTTAGGAGGATATATGGGCGCGTGCAAGTTCGAAAATGCCCCTGCGGTGTATGCTCTGTTCTCGGTCACCGAAACTTGCATTTAGCCATATTTTCGTCATTTACGGCATTTTTTTTCCTTACGCACCATGTTAAATGACGTAGAAAATTATTTTATTAGAAAAAATCATTTGAAATAACTAATTAATGAAAAATATTTTCACATTAATTTATTCTTATAAGCGATATGAGCGATCGTTTTTATAAAAATACTTTCATAATTATTCATTTTCTGTAAATAAACACACATTTAATTTCCCTTTTGGTTATGGAAGGATTAGGTAGACGAACAAATAATCCCTAAGAGATTAAACGATGGACTCTTAGTCGACCAAAGTTAGACCATTTCCAATTAAGTGGAAGATTTTGCAAGAGATCACTTCCTAATTACCTGACTCGGGAAGCCTTTTTCGCAAGAACTCAACTGGTATAACTATTGAGACGGAAAATTCCATGACCATATAAAAGGTAAACTAAGATGTTATTGCTGATGTCGCGCCTATCATATGATGATTGAAGTAGATTGTGAGTTGAATATGAATAAGTTTGAAATAAGTCTTGAGACAATCATAAGCAATAATCGAAAATGACCATATTATTGAGTCTACTCTTATTCTTTCTCTCTAAAATTTCGGAGATGAAGTAAATAGTTTAACCCAAAAAATTCTCCCATGTTGTAAATTGCTATGATTTCAAAAGAATTTCTATGTTTGACGATGAAGGTAACATTTCGGCGGTCATAAGATGAAAAAAAGGAAAGGGTTTTGTTGAAAAGAGTCCCTAGACATTTGCTAAGAAGCCATTTCAGAATAAAGTTGTAAACTCTCAGACTGTAATCAATAGTTTAAAAATCGAAATAATTCATATTACAAGTCTGTCGGGACTCGGGAAACTCTTTAACAAGACTCAAAATAAAATGCAGATGGATAGCAACCGGACAATGCCTAGGATCTTGCATGCATTTTAAGGCCCAGCCATTTTCCTGTTGGGGTCAAACAAGGCCCAGTTTCTATAGCCCTCAGACGAAAATTTTAGAAGGTTTTAACTCCTCTTAACTTTCTTGATTTTGTACAATCGAATCATCCAGTTAATCGCTCTCACTGGATCGTCAGATTAATTAATCACATGGCGTTTTGATCATGGGAGAAATTGTCACATGATGCTAAGATGGCATCAAATGAGCGTCAAATTTCCGAAAACAAACTAGGAGAATTAGAAGAAAAAAACTAATCCTAATTTAGTTAAGACATGTAAACCAAACACTTGATTGTACAAAATCAAGAAAAAAACATTACAGGGCCAAATGACCCGAGTCAAAGATGATAGAGTTTTGATTGCATAAGACAAATCCCAGGAGATTGAATCGCACGTTCATGAAAGCTCAAAACTCAGAAGGAGTCAAATCTGCACTTCACCATTGCATGCCACACTGTGCAAAAGTGTAGCATCGGCCAAGTGAGCACCAGATGGTGTAAATTGCTCAGCTGTCTGTGAGGAAGTTCTGCAGCACTAGTCCCAGCTTCAGATTCAGATGGAACAGGAACAGCCACAATTTCCCTGTTTATCTTTCTTTCTTCTGTTATTTTTGGCCTTTTCCCCTTTCCAATTTAAAATGCACGGCTCATGACTCGCATACATATTGGCATGCAGAGACGTAAATTTCGCAGCATAGATACACCATTTTCGAGTCTGCCTCTGTCACACACCTTCTTACCTGCAGCCTTGTGACCTTTGTTTGTCTGCCAGAACTTGCCCCCACTTCCCTCTCTCTCCCTCTCTCTCTCTCTCTCTCTCTCTCATGGAGGAACACACTTGCTAAATGAAAAACCAAGAAAATGAAAGCTGTACCTTTTGATGGATAAATATCTAAATTCTAACAGGCAATAAGCAACAGTACCATCTATGAAATTGGACAAATTCAAATCACTCAAGACCGATAAGCTCGGTTCTTTCTTGCCTGAGCTGCATGAGATTTTTCACTGTTTCTTGTCTTTTTTGCTTTGTTTAGTTTGAAAGGAAGGCAACGAATCATTCCGCAGGAAAAGCTCAAACTGAATTGAACGCAGCTTTCAGCTTTCGAAAGCCCCAGAAGAAAATGACAGCTTAATTAACCCCCTTGGCCATTGATCCACAGCCACCATAAAGTGGAAAAAAAAAACAACCAAACCACTCATAACGAACACAACCCAGTTTGCTCATTTACCCAACTACTCCATTCATGGCAGATATTTTCACCAGTTCTTGATTCATCTTCTCTGTTCATACTTGACAAACTATCGCTATCCAAAACTGGAGGCCAAAACTTTTACATGAAATTCTGAATATATAGCTCAGGGCAAAACTATGGACAGTACATACTCAAACCTCAGATATCATTAACAGAGATAGTCAAGAAAATATATTTTAAAGAAAAAATCAAATTTCAAGAAGGAGACACCTTCAATTCATAGCTTGATGCAGCACAGAAGGCAAAAACTCTGCCTCAAGAGTTCATCTGTTATGTAAAGGATTTGGACCTGTGTAAACTCTTCTCTTTTCATCACCAAAAGGGCCATCGCCCTCTCCATATCTGGCTCCACCGAAGCTTGCATTGTCTGGCATCACTGGAGTCAACCCAGAAGGACTGGGCTTAGTCCTGAAGCTTGCAAATCTAGCAGAACCATCAACAGTAATGGAAGCTTCCAACAGCAACAGCAACAAGAACAGCAGAGAGAAGCAAGCAAACTCCTTTCCCGAGCCCATCAACTTCAGGAGTGTGGCCTAATCCGTACATGGAATGTTGTCAGCCTCAAGATACTGAAAAGTGGGAACGAAGCAACTTTTGCATTTTCTTGGATCTGATCCCAAGAAGAAGCAAAGCAAAATCAGTGTTTTCGTTCGAGGGGTGATAACATGGGAAAGAGACCCCTTTTGGTTTCCCCCTTTTTGTGGGTTTCTGTATTTTGGTTTCTGGTGTTTCACCTTGGAGTTCGAGCGTTAGGGGAGCTGAAATGGAGGAGGGTCAATGAAGGGAAAGAGTCAACTTTTGCATAGGGCTTGGTGCCTGAAAGGAGATATAGTAAATGAGTTTGCAGAAGATGCTTGCTTTCTGATTTCAGAGCCCGTTTTCGACTTTGGGAAGCCTCTAAAAGCCAAGTGAGTGATGGTACTGTTGGGGTTAAAAGACAATTCTGTTTGTTTGTTTCTTTTTCTTTTTATGTCAAGACGTTGAACAAATGTGTGTGAGAGAGAGAGAGAGAGAGAGAGAGAGAGAGAGATTGATCTCATATCACTTTCCAGGTAGCAGATGCCATTTACTCATTCACTCCTGTCCCATAATTATGAATCATCTATACATGTAGAGTCTCCCAAGGCATGTATAGAAGTGAGGACATGCACACATTGATTAAAAAGAAAAAGAAATTTCTTAATCATCTTATCTTACTGTATTTTTGGATCAAATGAGACAGAATGTTAGTGGTTCTCTCTCCGTCTCTCCCCACTATCAATCAGGGCAATATAATGGGTATTAGCATTTCAGAAGTTGTAGCAGCTCATTTTTCTTCGTTAATGAAGTAAAATAATACATTCACTTTTTTCTTTTTGCTAGGCATCTTGACATTGATAAAAAGAGCTTCTTTTCGTGGTCAAAAGAGAAAAACAAATGCTCAAAATAGTCAAAATAGTAGGAGCTGATGGTGGGCCATGAGGAAGGGGGCGGTGAATATGTGGAGTATTCTTTTTTTCTTAGGGCAAATGATGTTGTCTTCATTCGCAATGAAAAAAGAAAGTCTCAAGTGTATGAAAGTCATGGACAATTGATTTTTGCGCACTCCTCAGATGGCCCGGTGACTTGTTTAACAATGCAATATAAAATCTTACTTTAAAGATCACCTCCTTTTCTTTACCTTTTTCTCTTTTGCCTTTTGCCCACTGATCATCTTTCAGTTTTCATCTATTTTTTTCCTTTTTCCGTCTAATTCTCTCTAACTTCACCGTCTCCTTTCCAAAAACTCAGAGATCTCAAAAGGAGCTTAATCTTGATTTGAAACCCACATGAGCCCAAAATTATAACTCTGCCAGTTGTGTAGGCCACCACAAACCCAAACCCAGCAGATGAGTTCTTCACAAGCAAACAAGACTTCTTGCTTGATTCACTGTTTTCACATAAGGTCCGATATGATCATAGATGCACAGAAGACGAATAGAGGGATCATTAGATTCATGGGGTTTGCTTTATATTTCTGGGCAAGAAAATTATAAATAGCGTGTATACACATCGAGACAGGGGTACCGAATCAAAGATTCAGACACTCGCGAAAATTCACCTCACAGGAGAAAGAAAAATATCGCGAAATTTTGGCGTTCTCAAATGACGGTCCAAAAATACTCCAGGTTTCAGAGTCAATATTTGTTATTTGAGAGATTTTTGGTTTGTGGATCTTAGACATGATGATCTGACATCATACAACAAGCAGCTGACTTAGCAGGAAAATGCTCAGCACCTGTTGATGCCCATATACTGCATGCAGTGCTTTTAACATGTCTATTACGTTGATTTTTTTTTATCATGAGTACAGCGTGATAATCCACCCTAAGAAAAAAAGAAAAGAAAGGAAACCCATATAAGCTTCCTTTTTCGTAAAGGATATAGATGATACAGCAAAATTACAAAGAGACAGTGCCTTAGTGCTCCTATTCAACGACACAAACTTGAGCCCTCCAGCTTTTTCATAATGAGTCACAACAACTGATCCCCACAAAAGCAAGAGAGGGGTTTGGGGCAGATCAGTGAAACACATCTTGATGGATTTCATGAGTGCCCAAAATAGCTTTGACCGGGAGGGGAGGACACAGGTGAGATGAGACAATGTGGCTAATTGAGTACCCTGAGGCATCATTAGGGCAAAGAACATGCATCTTTGGTGGACTAGCAATTATCAGTCTCCTTTTTCACCACCTCTTTCCTTTCGCCTTTTTATTCTCTCTTTTTTGCTTAACTGGTCAAGGTCATGGTGCCACCCACTATCATTGGAAATTCAACTACTCCCATAAAAAAATTTCAGGGGCTCCGTTGAAGTCTCAATGAGGTGATATTGTGACTGAGTTAATAAAATGAAGTTTTAACAAATTTGAACGAGTCATGATGTTATCGCTATCAAGTTTTTGGCATGTTCTTTCGTCTCTGACTTCCTTACATTTCCATCGCCCAACTTGATATAATAAGTTTGCAACTTACTCTTATCTCTGGTTGAAGGTCACACATCCGGTTGCCGTTAGAAATGATTCGAAAATGCAAGGACAGATCCAAGAAAATCAGCTTTGGGATATTTTTATCTCGGTTTCTGAGTTGAACAAAGAATTAGATTATGACGTTGAATCATCTATATCGAGCATCATCGAAAAATACACTTTCCAGTTTCTTCTACACTTCTCTAGACATGAGATAGTATACGATCCTGACCAGAATACATATATTAAATCATCTTGCTTTGGGCAAGAAAATGATATGGAAAACATAGCACTTTAATTTCTTCATATCTTAGAGGCATCCGCTGTAGCACGGCATAAAGCAACGGCTGTCTTTGAACCAGATGGCCGGCACAAATGTTTGCTTATGAATTCTCCAACCTTCATGAGCTTTGCAAGGTCCACATTGGTCTTCACGCCGAGCCCATTGAGCATGTACACCACATCCTCTGTTGCAACGTTTCCTGTTGCTCCCTTAGCATAGGGACAACCGCCCAATCCCGCGACGGAGGAATCTACTGTGCTAATTCCCATCTGTCAAAGTTCAGCGCAAGAATTAGAAAACAAATATCATCTTGAGAACGAAGGTCTCTCGTGGGGCTAAGCAGCAAAAAACTCAGGAAGATATATCATTCTGAGGTAATATTCAACCAAAAAAATGACTGAATACTAATATGCTGGAACAGGGTGAAATTACGCATCAAGATGAGAGACTCTCCATTGTCCTCTTTTGAGAAACTTATTATAAGACTATGAAACCAGAATTATTCAATTGGACCCGCATTATCGAAAATGAGCTACAAAATGAAAAAAGAAATGGAAGAAAATGCTTAAGAAACCGCAGCAATCCAATTCAAGTGAAAGGCCACAAAATTACAGGAAGATCCATAACATATGTATACCAAGATGCTCCGGGTATCGCATTCCAATAGAGAAGCGGTCTTCCAAATTTAGTGAAAGGCCATAAAATTACAGGAAGATCCAAATTCAAAGAAAGTTTGCTGGCAAGAAAACCACTCATGCAAAGACAGCTTCCATTTTCGGCATAGACGGAATGATAAACAGAATAAAGATAGACTGTAAGCCGCTTTGGGCATAATATATGCGTATTAGAAGATCAAAGGCAAGACAAAATATGGTTTTTCAGCAACTTACTTGGAGGGATATCAAAATATTCGGGAGAGACTGCCCATAGGTGTCATGAAAGTGAACAGCAAGTTTGTCAGCTGGGACAACAGCCATTACAGCTTCAAGCATTGGAACAACAGTTCCTGAAACACACGTCGAAAGCAAGAAGATCAATGGAAAGTTGAAATCATGTGGACAACTGCTTCAGACTAAAAGAATGTGAATAAAGGAAACTCCCTTTAATTTAAAAAATAGCTAAGATTAGTAATAGCAAAGATCAAAGAGCTTCACAAACTGTCATGTTCTCCAGAAATTGGATGTTACTTGGGATAACTTTAAGGCATTTAATCAACTGAACAAGTGTCCTCAACAAACATAGCATCTTAATCACTAAACGAATTTTGAATATTCACCGAGTAAAAAGATAGAATGGTGTGCTTTCATCGAGCAGAGCAATGAAGGTAAGGCAAATGGAAGTGAATAGTTGAAGGTTTTCAATACATGCCAAGAACACCAAATCATCACACTTTCATCTTCATCCAATGTGCTTGTTGGAAAAGTACATCTTTGTTGATTACTGGACATAACTAAAACTGAAGACTCTCTAACATCTCTAAAAGCTTTCTATCGAGATAAAACCCAGAGACTTTACTTAAATGCATCATGTCAAGAAAAGAGGTATCTCCTAGGCAAAACTTTCTGGAGCTAAATAATGAGGACAAGCACTTGTCACTTCTGAAAATTACCAGGAGTACCAACCCCAATTGTATCTCCAAGGGAAATTTCAAAGCAGCCCATGTCATGTAGCTCTCTTGCCACATAAGCAACTTTTGAAGGTGCAATTGCTCCTTCTACTGGACATCCAATGGCACATGAGACATACCTACAGATTTTCAAAATGCTCATTCAATTGAACAGCCAAAGCCTGATGAAGTGAACTGCTGCAACATGTCATTGTAGATAAAAGGAAACGATACAGTCACTCAAACAAACACCCATGTAGGGATTGAAATCAGCCCTGAAAAAATAAGTCTCACACCTAGTAACAGGTTTTTAGGACAATATCAAGAAAACAAGGTTTTAGGACAAAATCTAGAAAATTATTTCCACCACTTCTCCCCTTTGTATTAATAATGCAGCCGAAAACATTGTCAATTTCCAGCATCCTCCTTCCTGCACAACTGGAGTAAGTAGAACACCAAAGCATTCCAAGAAGGGAATCACCAAAAGTCCTAACGAAGGGATTTGCTCTTATTATCATCTAACCGACATAATTCACAGACAGCAAAATTTTCTTTGGTACACCAATTTTGTTACCAGAGTTTAGACTCTAGCAATCATATAAAGCTTCGTAAGGTTGTATCTAGTTTCAATAGAATAAAAGAGACACAAGCATACTGGTAGGGAACTGCTCACAACATCAGCACAGTTTTAATATAATAAAAGTCAATACTCTGGAGATCTGCAGATTGTGCTGTGTGGCTTCTCACACACGCACACACATGAGAGAGAGCACTTACCCACGGACAGGGATCGAGAGCGCTTTAGCAGCTTGAGCAACAGCACGGTAACGTGCAAGACTCTCTTCAATGCTACAATTAATGTTTGACTTTGAAAAGGACTCGGAAGCAGATGCAAACACTGCTACTTCCTTAGCACCAGCTGCTACAGCTGCTTGAAATCCCTGAAAGAGATGTGCTAATTTATATAGGACAAATATCCATGATAAATCTTTTAATTCAAGTAGCATAATGTTAAATAATTTCTTGATTCAGCCCATGACTACCTACTTTCATATTAGGGGTCAGAACAGGCAATCTGGCATCCTCCAAATCGTGTACTGCTTCCATTACATCCTTTGCATCCGCCAGCTGAAACCAAGTTCACAGATTAGACAAATATAAATAGGCTTTCAGGAAGATGCGTAAGAAAGCTTCACAGAATTGAAAATCAATGAGCTCTAAACATTTTGACTGATCTTCATTCCAAATATGTAGGATCATAGGTACGCATCACTGCTTAATGGAGTTTATGGACTAACAGGCAACTAGAACTACAGATAATATTGCAGTAATTCCTGTATTGTGGACATTGAGGCTCTCAACAAGGAATGCTTTGAAATTATGGCATCACTTGGAATCGAGAAGCCCACTAACCTGGGGAACCCATTTAGGTGATACAAAGCTTGTGGCTTCAACCACAGGCAACCCACAAGACACTAATCTCCGTATCAATTCCACCTTAATTGCGGTAGGCACCGTATTTTTCTCATTCTGTAATCCATCCCTTGGACCTACTTCCACAATCTTCACAAACTTTGGAATACCTGTCAAAAACTGATTAAACACGACAATGTTCAGATGACCAACACCTGACAATAGAAAGAAAGATTCTCTCAAGCTTAGATGCTAAAACAAATTATAAGCATGTGGGTGGCCTGTAGGTCACCTTGTTCGATGTGGTGCGCATGCTTTTTTCATCACACTTGGATCTATACTGATGGTCTGGGAAGTACCAGGAAGCACATGTACTGCCAGCCACCAAGTCCTTCCTGCCTCCATTTGAAGATCGAGCGTAGGAGTCATTTTTGGACCCATTTCGGGTACGTCTTGTCCATGGGAATGAGTCTTCTGTAAACTCATCGTAATCATTGCTGAATGGAAGAATAAGAAGTCAGCTTTCAATATCAGCTACCTATTTTATAAAGAATGACTATCCCAAATTTCGATAGGATTTTCTTCCCAAATTTCCCAAATAGTAGGTGTTTTTTCTTCCTTCATGATTGATACTCCCAAGCCATTAGAATCAAGCTCCCATAATCTAGCATGAACTATTTTAGACTATTTTAGGCACCTTAGATGTTACCTAAAATACAGGAATGCACTTCTCACTCTTAACTACAGAAAAGAGGACTTGTGGGTCGCCCATTGCTCATGATCAAATTTTTGTTAAGCCGTCACCAAAGGAAAAGGAAAAGATGTTACAAACCCTTCAAATACAAGCATGTCATTTCCTAAATCCATTAATAAATTCCGGGTTAAATCCTATCAGAAGAAACAGAGAAGACAGCTTAAGCTTGTAGGTCATCTTCAGCAATTCAAAAGAATACCTGCAACTGTTTGATGAGCTACAATCCCTTCCTTCAATCCAGCAACTCCCCATTCCCATATCATCCATTCTTGGTCGACACGCACCGGATGAGAACCTCTGAATCCTATCAATAGTACTCATGCTGGACAACTTGTCAAGACCAAGTGGTTCCTCCAAACTCGACATTGTGAAAACGGGTACACAAGTAATTGGAAATCCTGCGTAATGATTACAAGTATCAGATACATCTGAACCATTAGAATACCAGATTCTCGTTCAGGCAATGCGGTTTCAGCATTTGAAGTTAACACGTATATTACAGGACATGTTGTTCAGCTTACCAAGATAACAGAGTCAGACAACACAAATATCGGCTACTCAATACATTTAGCGTACATCTAAAAAGGACCACATTATGCTTCTCTTTAATATCATTTTAGCTCCTTCCAGTTACCATCTTTTGTTATGATAAGCAGCTTTCAAACTTCCGTGCAGTGTAAGCATCAAAACTCATGACCAATATGTCGTTGAATCTAAGCCACCCCGACAGGATTAATGCTCACAGATCAAAGTACAGATACCTTCTGGTCGGACGGCATTGATGCGAAACATAAACTCCTTGACCAATAATGAGGCAAACAATTTTTTTTCTTTGGTAAAAGATAGGTTCGTGCTTCCTCTGTAAATTCAGCAATTTATTGAGACATGACTGCAGGTGACTTGATAGAAAATGAACAAGATCATCTGAAAATAGCTAAACATCATTCACGGATGCCACTTTTGAACTACGACAGATCACACATTACTCCGAAGTCACAAGGTTTCGTGAAAAAGATCAACAAAACCAGCCAAATTGGACCGATCTAAGAGCATTGTCTTTCACTCATTACTCTAGCGTCCTAGCGTGGATCACAAAGCCCCAACTAGCAATTGGCTCTCCTATTAGCATCTGCTTCTTCGCTTTCTCATCAACCAACAGAGCAAGTAAAAAGTTCACAGAAATCAAACTAAACAAAACTCAAATCAAAAGCAGAGAAGACCAAGAAAAGTACCAAATCGAAACGAGGCAAAGCAAGGGTTTCTGTTGGATATGTAGAAACCCCAGAAGAAAAAGATCGAATTTTTCTGGGAACCCAATCAAGTGGACAACCAAATAGGAAAGAAAAGCTCCTAAGTTTTTGATTGGGCGTGGTGTTAGATGGAAGAAGAAGAAGAAGATGGAGAAGAGAAGGTCAAGAAACGTGACGGAGTCGTTCAAAAAGCCTTTTTGTTCGTGTTTGGTGGAAGATGTTAATCTGGGAATTGCCTTTCTAGACCTTCTTTGTTTTTATTTTTCCCTTTAGAGAGAGAATTAATTCTTGAGTGTGGGCGTTAAGAGAGAGAGAGACGGACAGACAGACGGACAGACATGAATTGAATCGCCCCGAAACAGAGAAGGTGGGAAAGATGGTGGGAGAAGGGTGGTAGGTAGTTTTCAGTTGGAAGTTAAACTCTCTCCGCAATCTTTTTTTATTTTATTTTTTTATTATTAATGAAGTTGGCTCTCTTTCTCTGTCCACATTCTTTTCTTTAATTCTTTAATAAATTCATTGATATTTCTTGACTTCCTCTCCACTTCCATCGCATGCGAGAGCAATTTCTTTTTCAATTTTTGATTTTACAAATTTGTTCGACGAGTCCTATTCTGGAGCCAGTTTAAGAAAAAGGCTAAAACTTTATTGTTTGCACTTTGTAAAAGAATGTCGTTGGAGTATTTGCAAAGTGACATATTAAGAAAACTTTAAAGGTTATAATGCACCAACCGTTCTCGTGTTGTCCACAATTAATATCTTGAAAATCAAATTATTTCGAATAATGTAAAATGAAATTGGCTCGCGTGAGCAAACTCCATGCAAGCTTCGTCAAAAACTTGTAGGTCTGCCATGGGAGGCAACTGTCACTAGCTAGAGTAGGAGGTTGGTGACGGTTTAGACATTACAGGGGGCTAGGCCTAGTGGTGGCTGATCGGTGATGGGATAGGAGAGAGGTAATGGAGGAGAGAGAAGTACATGTTAGGTTTTTTGGATTTGCTTCTTAAGAATGGCGATTTGGGAAAGAAAAAGTGCAATTTGTGTAAATAAGTGGGATTGAAAGGACGTAAATAAATATGAAAAATGGCAAAATTCGAAATACATAATATGAGAAAGTGTGGGATGGGCATTTAATAAGTGACTGCGAAGTTCGGTAGATTTTTTTAAATCATCCTTTATTTTAATTTCGATTTTAGACTTGCAAATAGAATTTTCAACTCAATGACAAAAGTTCACGCCAGAAATTTTTTAAAAAAAGTACATAAAATATCTCAAATTATTATTGATGGTCCTTTCTTTAAGTGCATGTTCAAAATATGCTCGAAAAATAGAATGAGGAGCTTATCCTTTCGACAACATGCAACGCGACTCATGACTTCCGGAGATTGACCACATGTTTTCATTTTCCAGATGTTAGGAAAAAGGAAAAGGCGATTCCATCAAGCCGGTTCGTTAAATTAGTTGAGGAGAATTACTTCTGGTTGAATTCCGTTGACCACGACCAAAATAGGTTCATGTAGATAATGTTCATAGATAACGATCCTAGAACAGAATCTTCCAGGATCCCAATGTCCCCCTAATTTTGGAGTTATCTGATTCTAGATGCTCTAAGTTTCACGCCGGGCATGTCGCTCTTACGAGGTGGACTAGACTGGTAGGTCCTTCTCTTTCTAGTTTTCATCAAACCTACCGCAGGCCACCATTTTCTTTTCTTACTTAAAAAAAGGGGTCGGAGAATTTCTTGCATTTATTTAATATTCGCAATTTTATAGCTATTCCCATCCCAAACATTGCAGATAATGATTGGAATATCGAGGTGATTAAGAAAAAGCATGTACACATTAAAATTGTGTGTCGGAGTACTTTAAAATCGGAAAAATTTATACAATTCATCAGCCTCATTTATTCGATTCTATAATTGAATAGGCTCGTGGGCATGTCATAATTACTCATTCGAAGCAATATATTTCCAAACGTTAGCAATGTTTTTTTATTTTTCATTTTTTTCTTCATTTAATACAAATTCATGTGGAGTCGCGAAACAAAAAGCAATCGCGGTAATTTCCAAAACAACTCATCAGCAGTATTCACGATGTTTTCCAGGGCAAATTATATAAATTTCAGAGAGAGAATTGACAATTTTTATTTTATTTTTTTAAAAAAGTTTTTTGTGGTTCTTTTTAGACACACCGAATGAATATCCTACGATGGTCGGCACCACATTAGGGAGAGCCACACGAAAGTAGAGTCCCGGTGGACCCTTATTTGAAGGGGCTGGCGATGGGCGTGGAAGAAAGCCGTCCTACCACGAGTGGCTCTAGAAGTTGCCGCGTCCGGAAGACAGCGACGTGGATGCAGAAGGCGACGAGCGTCTTCCAATCAGAAGGCGACAGGTGCGCGAACAGCCCCGCCTCTCCCTGCGGCCGGCCTCGGCGGGGCCTCTCCGACGGGACTCGGTTCCCAACCACCGCACGAGTTTCTCCTGCTTCTTCTGTGGACAATCCTCACGGTTTTATCGTGTGTTATTCCATTTCATGGAGGTTTCGCTCCAGCCGATAGGTGATTTAAAGATTTGGTGAACCGTCGGAATGAGTAATGATATGCTCTAGGAAAAATGTGGGCGGTAAGCAAGCCGTCAGTCTCGCACGAATTCGGACCGTCTCTTTCGGAAGACTGAATCGTTTTCCATATTGAAATTCCGTGACACTGGTCGAATGAAGGGATTTCGAGGTGATTTTTACCGAGAAAAGGACCTGTTTCTATAGACTAAAAGAGACGTGACCAACGCCACTCGTTAGTCCGTCCCACATCAGATGCACGCCTCACAAAATGGGAGAGTTCGTTCCTGATCAGCTACCAACTTCTGAACCTTTTAAAAGCGTGTAACGTGGGCCAAATCATTCATGCCGAACTGTCTCGAACGATACGTCGTAATTACAGAAAAAAATTGTGGTCGTCGGCATCACCGATGCAAAGAGCAAGAGAGGGTTACAGCCACACGTCCGCGATCGACACCCACACGAACATCATTGGGGTATGTCTGTGCCAAGTGGGTGGATGCCGTGGAGTTTTGTAGTCGGTCGTACACGTTTCCTACGACTACAAAAAAGCCCATGAATCTGGGGATGGGCTTGAGTTGTTCAACGACTCAACAGCCCATTGACGACCTCCAATTCAACGATCTAATCCACCTGTCCCATATAAGGGTGAGCGTGGTTCCAGAAATCTAAAAATTTGAAACCTAAAATAAATTTGTGTTTTTTTTTTTTTTTATTCTGTCTTCGAGCGATCTTATTGCATTTCATGACATTCAATAATAAATATGTAACTGGAAATCACTAGTCTGAACTTTCATTTCCAGTGTTATTCATAATCAATATTAATATTTCATAATCTTCGTGTCTAAATATTAGTAATCAATGGATTGTAACCAATGGTGATCATTAAAAGTGATAATTCACTATAATCATTTAATAAATAGTACAAGTGAAACCTTGGTAAATCCCGAAACCGACCTTAAAACCTATGACGAGTACATTATAGGTTCCTAGATATGCACAGTAATTTTCAAGTCCCAAAATTAGAGAACCTATTCTAATGGGTAGATTTCAAGTTCCACTTGGACAAAACCTAGGACCACTCACCTCTAATCCCAAACATTAGCTCTCCTACTTGTGCATGAGCCATGAACTGAAAGCCTCAAGCAGCTTCTCTACCTCCTCAAATGACATATTTACGTCGTTGGCTTGGTATAAATGCGAATACGTCCTGGAACAATTGCTATGGTGATCTGAATACTGCAAGATCTGAGAACAACTAGAGAAGCGATGTGTTCAACTGGCTTTCTGGAATTGACCTTTGTCTAGTCTTTCGCCTCCCGATGAAGTTCAATCTCGGGTGTGGAAATTTGGAGCTTCTTAAATCATGTGTGGAGGAAGATCCTGACCAGTGGAATAGCTTAACCAGACTCATCTGCTCGCTCGTCGGAGTATTCTTTGAGGTTTCCCCCAGAAAAGTGAATTGGTGAAAACAAATAGAGCGACCAAGAGAAAAGCTAAGAGACCAGTTCCTCAACAATGCATAATGAATCTGACTTCAACTTCAAGCCTTTCCCATAGGCAGCAATAAGAAGAGCCTCGGCTCTACCTGCATCGTGGCAAATCAAGAGAATGCTTCAGACAAATCCTATCAAACTTACTCAGTAGATCACCGTGACTGAATCTACTAAATTAGGCTATCGGGAAGTAACCACTAGTGTGTTATCGTGACAGTTTTGCTAGAAACGAATTTCTCCAATGGCGGCTGAGGCTAGATAAGCTTTCCTATGTTTCAAATTTCCCACGCCTTAAAAAAACCCTATGTCCATACCATAAATGCATAGTCCGTGGCTCCAGCTAAATAATAATTATGAATAAATTCCCATTTGGCATATTTTGAAAACATTCATGTCACTCAACACAGTAATATGATGCGAACATTGTAGGGCACGACCAAGAAGAAAACAAGAAAATAAGGAAAAGATCAATTACCATGGTCTTTCTTCCTTTTAAGTTGATCAGTTAAAGAAGGAAACAAACTTGATGCAACCCTCCGACTGTCATCCTGTCCCAATCAGCATCTCCAAGGTGAGCATACCAACTAAACATCTCAATAAAGTAAATTGCCACAATACTTTCAGGTGATTATCAAAAAAAATAAAGGAAAAAAAACTCAGTCCACCAGACGAAGCAATGATGAGGGAGACAGAATAACCCAAAGTCACAAGTGTATTGATTCACTGTGGGACTTCTATATAATACAGCAATCCATTCACTGGGGCCACAGCTAATATGAGCCACGATTTCATCCATCTGAAACATGGAACGCTAACCAGGGGGCTCTTTCTCACAAGATAACTAGCCAAAACTGAACTGGCAGAGAAGATGATTCTACTATGAGTTAGACTTGCGTATTAGTAGAGAGCCATCAACATTCTGACCAGTAGAGTCACCGTATCAACATTACAGAATCTAACTACTCTTGAGATAGATTTATTTAAGTGTCAAAATCTGGAACGCCAAACTAGAACCTGCGTGTAAGGAGAAGATGGACACTTTTTCACAGGCTCAACTTCCCAAAACAAAACTAGCATGTAATTTTAAATCAGTGATCGAGTTGAAACCAAACCTACCTTTGTCAAGCCACTCCCAGAGAGCTCAAATACATTTTTCCACAGTGAAGATGCAACTGGAACCACAGAAAATCCGGACGAAACTAAGATTCCAATCCACAAGCCATATCCAAAACCTCCACTCCACCATCCCTGAAAACCATAAAAAGAGAATACTTAAGAAAAATCACCTTACTCCTCTATGCGTAAACAACAGTCGCTCTGACAACATTGCCGGTATGAACCAAGGCAATTAAAGAGGAATTCAAGATAAATATACACACAAAAAACTACTCAGAAAAAGTGCGTGCACTAGATTAGAAAGATACAAAATAATTGGAAGAATTGGCATGTACACCTTTCTCCAAACGACGACATGCAACTTGCTTACAGTCATGAACTTCACAATTGTTTACAAACTCAAAGCCCAATAGAATGAATAACTGAATTATGGGTCATTCTTGATCAGATTTTTTATTTTTCATTTTTTTAAAATTCTTGGTCAGATCAAAAGTGTATCTTTAATAAGCATTTTTTTTCTTTTTATCTTTAATGCAGACTTCCTTGCACTGAGCCATGGTGCATTAAAATTCATGTGAATGATCCCAAATGTCAAGACACAAGGCAAGGTCAGTACATAGCAGTTCAATTAAACTCTTCTCCCACAATGTAAATGCAGCCACAAGAGAAGAATGAAAGAAGAGACAGATGATATTTGGTGAGTAGGCATACAAACATCTCAAAAAGATCAGAAAATCAATTTTATTCAGACTAACCTGTTTACCATCGTTAGGAAATGGACTTGACTGTTCTAAGTATGCCTTTGTCCCTAATTTAAAAAGCTCCAAAAGTCAGTGACCTTCAATTAAAGGGGAGAACAATGTATATAAGAAAATGAATGTGTTCCTTTCTGATGGCTTGATTCGAAACTCATGATTATATGGGAAAAAGGAAATAAGTGATATATTTTGTATTGATCTCCTAGTACCAAAACAGGAGAAACATGATCAGCCCTGAAATTGCACTTCCAGAATGATTTCTTGGACCAACAATGCAAGCTAAAGATACTCAATTCATATGATCTAGCCACCATGCAAGTGGAAGCATAAATAAAAGCTCATATGCATTTCCGACCATTCCAATCTTGCTAATCCGCCTCCCAACAGTTTGCATTCTTATTTATACTGTACAAAGTTCTATATATCAAGCAGATCCACTACTTATAAAGTCCAAAAGAGTTTTTAATATGCAAACTGGTATCATATACAGCCTGCAGCCAGCCCAAGACCAGCAAAATAGAAGACAATGGGGATAACCGTTAACAACAACATGAAGCACAGTATGACAAGTTAACAACTACCACAACACCCAACAAAAAGCTGACACAACAGGCTAACAACTTAATCTTTTAGATGACAAAATGAACAGTGAGATGCAGCATTCACTGATAAAAGAAAGTGAAATGCAGGATCCAAACTTCAAAAAAGTACCAATGGGAGCATCCAAGCTCTGAAGCAACTGAACAATAGACTTGGGATCCAATCGCCTTCGAGTTCTTTTACCAACCAGTACTGGAACAGCAGGAGAATCAAACACCTATACCAATTAAAATTTCTAGCTTAAGAATAAGGATCGGTATAAGTTTGAAGAAGTCATGATCAAGTGCAGTCTCTCTCTAGACTAGGATAGACAAATTATGCACGTTTTGAAGCTAAGGAATTACATCTAAAATGGAAAAACAAAGTAGATCGGATAGGCAAAATCATTATGCAATTGACAGCTTCTCATATATTGCCCCATTATTTCTACTCTAAAGCTTATCGTCGATAGGCTCAACGTAAACACGATGCCTCCTACAGGAGGCTTTTCACCCAACCTTCACAATATTGCTTCAACCAATCACCAACAAAAACAGAACCCCTTCTTTCTTGGATAATGAAGGGGCCACTCCAGCAAGACATCATTCTGAAATACGTAAAAACTTCAAATTTAATGTCTAATGGTAAACTCGATAACCTGATATTTTACGACCGGAATTCTAGAGAAAAACCCAATATTGTCCATCCATCAAACACCTAGGACCTCAAAGAGCACTCTTTCGTGCAGTCAAAACGATAGAGGCTACATCAACTACCTACTCAGCCGCGCACTCAGTAATCAAGAAAAGAACTTAAAACGCACAAAAGAGCACGATGAAAAGGCCATTCACAATCCCAAACCTGAGCTGAAAACCCGGACTCGTCAGGTTTCAAGAGCGCCAACGCACCCGAGAGATCCGGGTCGATGCCGATAACCCAGTCCGAGCCCAAGCCACCTCCATCACAACCCACCTGCCCGGAACTGGCGGCGACAGGGCATGTGAGCGAGTCCAACCACCTCTGCTTCAGCTGAGCATCGGCGGCGGACTTACCCTTAACCCTAATTCTCCCATTCCCACTCCCGCCAACGCCCTGCTTCCTCGAATCGGGACTCCGCGAGGTGGGCGCGTCCAAGATCGGAACTTGAGCCCGATTCGCGGCGGGAGCGGAGGAACAGAAGAGCGAGCCGAAGCGAGGCGCGGCGGCGAAGGAGACTTTGGGCCTGAGAGCGAAGGGGAGGGGAGGGCTCATGAGATGGGTCTGGAGCTGGACGGCTGGTCGTTGCTGGCGGGGCTTGACTTGGAGAACTTCCATTACAGCGCCCGGTAGTGTCTGCGGTTCTCGGATTGCGCTCGCATGTCTGAAAAAACCTACTCGAAAATACGAGGAGACGAAAATAGGCGCGGGTTTCCGAAATTTCAACCGCCTTGTCTCTCCGCTGTAGCTGCTGGTCGGAGAGGCATTTTCATGCCCTTGGTCCGTAGCCGCACGCTTGGTCTCTAGCCTCACGTGGCGGTCACTGATTGGGAGAGGCTAAGCAAAATTTACGTGATTATTGATTAATGATCGAGAGTTTTGCTGGTATGATAATTTCGGGTAGTATTTTTGAAGGAGTAGATTTCATAATAATTTGTAATCTGTCATAAACTATTATTCTCACAATAAATTAAAAACTGTCAAGCAACTAATTCTCTTTATAGATTATGCAATAATTTCTCCATATATGGTGTGAAAATGATGATGAACTCGTGTGAAATTCACGTAATCTGAAAATATAATTAGATTACTTGCATGAATTTGATGTTTGCAAAAATTACCCACTAAGCGCAATCCCTTGTTTGGCCATAAAGGAGAGTAGGAAAATAAGAAACCTGATCGCAAAACAAAAAAAATTTCCCGACTAATTAAGGACCAAAAACATCATATAGTCCTTTTTGATAGAGCAAATCTTATAGGATACAGCATCTTCCATAATCTGCGCCAATCTCATAGATAGACTCAATCTTTCTTGATTTGTGCAAAATTCCATTTATAGAGTATACTTTCCTCAATCTAGGGAAAATTCCAAATAAGGATCCAAAGTAGACCAATTTTCTCAAATAAAGATCCGAAATTAATTTTGTGTTAGATAAAGACTTAAAATGGACCCATTGTCTCAAATAATGACCCGGAGTGGTTGATTCAATTCCAAATAAGAACCTGAGCTTGCTGGTCACCAAATATTCGCTGGGTATCAAGCCTGTGACATTTCGACGACTGAAGTTTGGGCAATTTTGTCCAAAAAAAATATAAGGAAAATTAACAAATCCTAAAACATTAAAAAAAAAAAAAAAAAAAAAAAAAAAAAACCTAGGTTTTCTACAATCTCCCTGTTCCTTGTACCCGTCCTCTGCAAAGTCAAAGACCGAAGTTCTCTCCATTTCTTGTACCCATCTTCTGTAAAGTCGAAGACCCAAATTCTCCGCCGGTTGAGGCACGAATTAAAAAACAAGAAGAAAACCATATGCTTCTTTCTTTGTTTGCGGATACCCAAATTCTCCGCCAGTCGAGCAAGGTGAGGAGCGACGAGAATCGAGTCACGACAATGACCGGGCAGCGATTTGGTTGAGGAACAGCGAGGGAGAAGAAAGAAGAAAACGTAAACATCTAAATGAATAACCTAAACTTAATTAATTTAGAATTTTCCATTTTTTTCCAATCACAAATTTCTGACAAAATTATCCATATTTTAATCGATGGGAAATGTTTGGTGGCGAGCTAAGGTCCTTAATAGAAATTAACTTGATCACTTCGAGTTCTTATTTGACACAAAATTCACTTCAGGTTCTTCTTTGAAACAATGGATCCACTTCGGGTCCTTATTTGACACAAAGTTTACTTTGGATCTTTATTTGAGAAAATAAATTCACTTCGAGTCCTTTTGGAATATTCCCCTCAATCTATGATAATATTGTGGATTCTTATCTTTTGTAAAATCTTTTCAATTGTGAATTTCCCGCTCCTGTATATATTATATATATAATACAAATCTCCACAATGATGAGTGTACGATCAAACTCAAATTCTTAATCTTTCATAATATTAGAGCTTCTCAATTTTTTTTCTCTTCTTCATTACAATGTCTTCCTAATACTATGACGGACAACCCAAATCATATTGCAAGGCATTATCAAGATCAACTCATCCTTGCATCCTCTCCACTCTTACTGAATCGGTTTTCTTAGACATTATTAATCTTGAGACTTCTCGTGATGTTTGGACTTCGTTTTAAAAACTCTATGCTCCTTAATCTCAAGCCCACATATTGCAATTAGAGTATTAGCTTCGATCTCTAAAGAATGACTCTTTTTCCATGAAAGCATTGTTCAAAAAGCTAAGAACATTGCGGATTAACTTTCTGCAACTGCTCATCCCATCTCTAATTCCCAATTAGTTCTCAACATCCTTGGTGGCCTGGGTTCGGAGTATGATGCATTTGTTGCATCAATCACATCTCGTCTTGATCAACTACCTCTTGATGACTTTCTCAGTCTTCTTTTATAATTAGGAAGTTGTTCTTCAAAGCCGCATCACTAAATCCCCAATAGAGTCTTCTCCAATTGTGAATGATGCATCAAATCATCCAATGACTTAAATACTCCCTTAAATGGTCGAGGATGCGGTTGAGGCCATGGTCGCAATTTTTATGATAGTACTTACTCTCATTCTTGAATCATCTATCAAGTTTGTGGTTGTGCAAGTCACTCAGCTCTTCAATGCTACCAATGATTTAATCATGGCTATAAAGCCGATACTGACTCTCTATTTGCAATGTATGCCTCTTCAACTAGTGAGTCGTTTGACCCATAATGGTACCTAGACTATGGCACCACTCATCATCTTATAGCTAATACATCAAATTTGAACATTCGAACCGACTATTCTAGCACAGATCAAATTTGTATTGCAAATCAGGTTTGCAAATATCACATCTCGATTCTTCAATCTCACATTCTCTTACAAGTTCTTTTAAAATACAGAATGTTTATCATGTTCCATATATCAAAAAGAATTTATTATATATTTCTCAATTTACCAAAGACAATGATGTGGTATTTAGATTGCATCCTACTTTCTATTGTGTTAAGGATCAATCCTCGGGGAACCTCCCGCTCAGAGGCTAGAATAAGAATTGACTATGTTATCTTAATAATGCATGTACCACCAATAAGGTGCCTTTGCAATCAAATAAATCATTGCCAACTCCATCTTGCTTCGTTGGTGAATGAGTTTCTGCTTCTATTTGGCATGAGCACTTGGGTCATTTGACTGCCCACGTTACTTCTTCAGTTATTTCAAAGTATGGTTTGTCGATATGTCCTTCTTCCTCCTTTGGGTTTTGTGAATCATGTCACTTAGGCAAGTCACGTCTTCTTCCTTTACTAGATCATCAACAACTTGCAATGCTCTTGTGGAAATACTTTATTCTGATGTATGGCGACCATCTCTCATTACTTCAATGAATGGTTTTCATTATTACACCATTTTATCAATGCTTATAGTAGATACACATGACTTGTTCTACTTACTATGAAATATGATGCTCTCTCTACTTTTGTGCAATTTAAATCTAAATCTCAAGTGAAAAAATATTTCAATTGCAAGATTAATGCCCTTCAAACTAATGGACGTGGTGAGTATAAGAAATTGGATCATTACCTTCATTTTCGTAGCATCCCACATCATCTTTGATGCATGCACGCAAGAACAAAAGGTCGGGTTGAGTGCAAGCGTCATCACATTGTGTAATCCAGCAACACATTGCTTACTTGGGCTTTTGTTCCTTATCTATATTGGACCGATGCTTTCCTCACTGCAATCTTAATGATTAACCGCATGCTTACAACAACGTTGAGTGGATTGTCTCCTTATGAGAAATTGTTTGGCCAGAAACTCGATTATTTACAATTACATGTTTTTTGATGTGCTACCTTTGGCTACCCCCTTCTACTCGCCATAAACTTGATGATATGACGATGCAATATACCTTTATTGATTATTCTCCTCATCACCATGGTTATCGTTGTCTGCATCGCAACACTGGCTGAATATATGTTTCTCGCCATGTGATTTTCCATGAGCACTTGTTCCCATTGGCTAAACCAGAATCTAGTCAATTGTCATCACCATCGCCAAGTACCCTTGTTTGCATTGGTTATCCCTTTATTAAGCCACCATAGCTTCAAGGGGTGTCCATTACCACATCAATTCCATTACATCCATCTAACATAATGGGCAATTCCTCATCACCACTTCAACAATCTTTTACTTTCACAATTCCATGTGGATCTTCTTCTCCAAAAGCTCCACTTGTACTATCTTCTCAACTTCGATCGCCAACTTCTACCCATCTAATGGTCACTCGTCTAAAAAATAACATTCGTAAATCAAAGGTTTTTCTATCCATTAAGCACCCCATGTGTTCTTGTTCTCACTTAAGCTTGACACCAAGTGAACCCACTCGTGTTGCAAATAAAGACCCTAATTGGCATCAAGTTATGGCCAATGAATTTAATGCTCTCATTCAAAATGGCAATTAGGAACTAGTTCCTCGTCATCCTTCCATGATGTGGTCAACTACAAGTGGATTTATCGACTAAAAACCAAAGCCAATGGCTCCGTTGATAGATACAAAGCATGACTCGTTGTGAATGGCTTTACTCAATAGACTAGCTTAGACTATGATAAAACTTTCAATCTAATTGTCAAACTGATAACAATTTGAGTTGTTCTCTTCTTAGCTGTTATAGATAATTGGTCTCTATGCCAATTGGACATCAAGAATGCAGTCCTCCATGGAACCATTAAAGAAGAAGTCTATATGAAGCAACCCTCAGGATTTGTTGATTCACATTATCTTGGCCATCTATGTCATCCTGGAAAGCTCTATATGGAGCTTGATTTTCTCAGCTAAGTTCATACTTATTATCTATCGGGTTTGTTACCTCCACCATTGACTCTTCATTATTCATTCTGTGTAGATCTAACCACGTTCTATTTCTTTGCATTTATGTTGACAATAGTATCATTATTGGGAGTTCTACCTCCTCCATCACTAAATTAATCACTCAACTTGGCACTTAGTTTTCAATTAATGATTTGGGAAATCTATCCTACTTTCCTAGCATTGGAGCCTATGGATCCTTTATCGAGCTATCCCTCAATCCAAGTTTGCCACTGCTCTTCTCACTCGCATAGGCACGGCTGATGCAAAACCTTGCTCATTGCCTATGGCTCCCTCGCCTTCTAAGTTGTCGAAGCAAAGTGGTGAACCAGTGAATGATGCCTCCACATATAGGAGTACAGTTGAGACACTGCAATGCCTCATTCTTATTAGGCCAAATCTATCATTTGCTATCAATAAAGTGTACCGATTTATGCATTGTCTAACCGTGGATCATTGGTCAGCTATCAAACAGATGTTGCGCCATCTGAAAACTACTATTCATCATGAATTACCTTGCGGCCTATGCGCCAACTGACCTTTACTATGTTTATGGATGCTGATTAGGCTACTTGCCCTGATGATCGAAAGTATACTAGTGGCTATTACATTTATTTTGGTCCCAACTTTGTATCCTTGACTTCTAAAAAGCAACCTATTGTTGCTCAATCCAGCACTGAATCAAAATACAAAGTGGTGGCCAATGTAGTCTCTAAATTACTATGGCTATTACAACTCCTCCAAGATCTTCGATACACTCTCCACTGATCACCACTTGTTCTTTGTGATAATGTAGGGGCAATCTATCTAGCCACAAATCCACTCTTTCATGCACAAACCAAGCACATGGAAATTGACTATCATTTTTTTCGTGATTTAATCAACAAGAAGCAGTTAATAGTTTAATTCCTACACAGGCACAAACAGTTGATGTCATGACAAAGCCTTTATCGAAATCCCAAATTCTTAATTTACGTGACAAGTTCACAGTGACTTCGCCACCGTTTCGCTTGAGGGGTGTGATAGAGCAAATCTATTCCAAATTATAAGATTTTAACCAAGCTATCATGTCAAAAAAATTAAAGCCATCACACGACAACATTGATGATATAAATTCTATCTTGTCTATGAGGTTACATGTATGCATGTCACGTTGTGAACATCCCACAACAATTTATATTAGATTAAACGACTAAGTTTTTCCTAATTCTTCGAGGAAATTAAAAAATGGGAGAAATCTCTAAAACCCTTGACTTCTTTGCATTAGCTTTGGCGTGTTTATCAAGCTAAGAAGAGGAATGGCACTCACTGAGAGTTCTTGCTGAGTTTTTGGCTACGAAATATTTATGATTTTCCTGAAGCAAACAGAAATTGAGTTACCCGTCTTCATGAGATAGAATTCCACGATGGTCATTTCTCATTATATCGGTCAGCAAGGTTTCCAATGTAGGCTAATAACTTGCATTATCAAGTTGGTAACTGTTGTAAATGGATCAGATAAGGATCACAAGCCTGTAAGAGAATCCCACCAAGTCAAATTCCTCTGGTGGCTTTCTCGAACCTCTCGGCTGCACTCTCAGTAGGCTGAAGAGGGTGTGTGATCATTGCTGCCGTCAGTTCTTTCTCGGAAGCCTGTCTCGACCCCTTTTTTCCTATTTCATCCCGGCAAATCTCCTGGCTCCAACCGGTAGGACTCGTCCTCTGGCGTTTCCTGCTTTGTATCTTTGCGTCCTCCGCGAGAATTACAAGACCTCGCATCTTCAACCTCTCCGACATCAACAACAGATCGCAACACTACGGAAGAGACCAATAAAACAAATCACGCCCAACCCGAGATATAAAAATTGCGCTGGCGTGAACAATTCCATGTCGTTTTCGACCCAGAAAGTCAGAACTTAGAACACAAGAAAGATCACGCCTCACCCGCGCGCTTGCATAAGGCCAAAAACAGAGGCCTTCCCTCTCTGCGACTTCCATGGCATGGACGAACACGAACCCTCCAATCACGAGGAATCGTATCGATCGTTTGAACCAGCCTACAGAATAAGAATGAGACCGAGGAATGCGACAGATTTCGAGTGGACATGGAGTAAAATAAATCATATGCTGTATACCTACTAAAGATCCGGCTTTTCGGATACCATTTATGTTTTATAAATCAATCTTAGTATTTATTCGGACCACAAAAACATAAATTTTATTAGTAATGCAGTAGCTTACGATGCAAAACTTTGAAGATTGCTTTGGCCACAAAAGCAGGCACACGAAAACTCTCTTATATTAGGCCAAGATTTTCCCCCTGAATTCAGGATTAAGAAAAGGGTTGAAGACCCAAGTTGGCCTCCAAAACCAAAGCTCTTTGCAATACTCGGCACGTTCATTTTCCCTCAATTTCTCAGCCGAGAAAACTTCAAGAAAATCGTAGTAATGGCGATCATGGTTTCTCACGCCGCCGCCGCCAACACCCATCTGAGCGCTCCCGCAAGCCCAGACAGTTGCAGCTTCGAAGCACTGTTTTTTTACAGTGCCCCCGCGAGCCCCAAGACCGAGCCCCCCACTCCTGGAGCCTCCTCGAACGACGGCGGCGACTTCGAGTTCGAGACCAGCCGCCGCTTCGCCGACGCCGTTCTTGGGAACCCCGCGAAACGACAGCAGCAGCATCCGCAGCGAGAAGAGCCGCAGCCGCGAGAGAGGCCACGGGAGCCACCTTGCATGGCGTTCGCGGACGAGCTCTTCTGCGACTGGAAGGTCAAGCCGCTGAAGCTCCCGCCGCGGCTCCAGAACGACGGCGCCGACGGGTCGCGGGCTCAGACGCCGGGGGCTTCTCCGGCGTCGTCGCCGCGTTACGCCGGCGTGCGGAAGAGGCTCGCGAGGCAGAGGAGCTTGTGGGACGACAACTTCGACCCGTTCGAGGTTGCGCTGGAGAGGGTGAGGGCGGAGGAGAGAGATTCGGGCCGCCGGAGGAGCAGGTCTTTGTCTCCATTCAGGGGATTTGGCGGCGCAGGCGGCGACGGCGACAAGGCGGTGGGGATGAGGCCCAGCGAGTCGACTCGGTGGACTCGGCAGGGGAGCGTCGGGGAAGAGAGAGGCGAAGCCGGCGCGCAGTTCTGGAGGGCTAAAAAGAAGGTGGAGCCCGTGGAGCAATTCGGCCCGGCCCACGACGAGACCACCCAAACGGGCTCCCTTGAAGAAGAAAAACAGGTATTTGAATTTTTATTTAACCAGATCAAAACATCAAGATTTTTCATTTTAGATCAAGTTAGGTGTCCAAGCATTTCTAGTGTAATCGGTTCACGACATTGCCCAAGTCCGCCATTATCAGGCAATTCCGACTACAAGAGGCCCCTGGCAGTAGCATAGAAAAGTAGCCTTTGTAGGAGCTCAGATTTGCAATTCCTCAAAAGTAATCTGGTATTGAGTTTTAATCAACTCGGCTAACTTTTCAATTTAATGATGAAATATTTCATCACGTGGAATGTGATAGTATGATTAAAAACATTCGGTTTGCATAAATGGATCGACTTTCATTTGGAATTCCTTATCATGTCAAACTATTTTAGCTTCGAACGTGATTTTCATTCACCACTACATAAGCCAATATCCTTACTGCCTCGGAAGTAACGTGGAGAAATTGATTATGTACCTTGCAGAGGCAAAGGAAGCTGGCATTGGCAGAGCCAAGGGGAGTGGAATTTGCAAGGAGAGTGAGGCTAGTGAAGATGGACAACCATGCAAGTCCATGCAAGCCAGCCTTCACCGCTCTCTCAGGACCTGAAGTCATAAGCACAAGAGATCAAGGGAAAGAAAATGGAGGGTCTGCTAGATTCACAAGACAATCTAATAGGCAGAGGATAAAGAAGTTCCTCCTAAGGAGCACGTCCATGGGGAGAGAGCTCTGGACAAAAGAGAAGAGGGGAGATTCTCCGTCAGCTGAATCGGTGAGGAAACCAAACATTTTGAGAAGATTGAGCTTCGGGTCAGCCAGGTCGAAGCCATCAGGCCAGTGCAGCGAGGGCAAAGAAGTGAGCACGGCAGGTCGGATGACGCTTGTCCGCTACAGACCTAGAATGCTGCTTTGCTTGGGCTATGGGGTCAAAACCTCCATGCATGTGAAGTGAAGTTTCTGTGAGGCTTTTCAGGAGCACTCTGGGCGAATCCATGGTCATCTTGAATGTGCTCTTTGGTGTTATCAATCGCACCTCAGTTCAAGGTAAATATCGTCTCCTGTTCAGTCGGAACACCGTACAGTTGTTGATTCGACAAAAACGCGTTACTTCCCTCGCCATGAACTGTTCTCAGAGGTATTTTTCTCTGTCATTGTATGAAAAGCCCAGCCATTACAGTGGAGGAACGAGAGGTACTATCGCCTTTCATCAATTATATCTGCTCAAGCTTCACTTCCCCTACCGTTCATCTATTTCTTTTGTGTTGGGAATAACGGATCTCCGAAAACCGGATTCAACACTAAATCGAACCCCTAAAAGCAATGCGGAAGACAAGCCCGGGAAATTCACGTATCACCGATCCTAAAGCACACCACGGATTCAAGCGTACCTTGTTAGCCACAGATTAGACACCGACGCCGACAAGAGGAAGAAAATCGGCCCCATTCGATCCGATGGCGCCTTGAAGGGAAGAAAAACGCTTACTGTTTTTCTTTTCTTGTTGGAGAGAGAGAGCGCGCGGGAGAAAGGAAGACGTACGTACGTTGATTGGCAAAAACGGTGTCTTCTCTCTCTCTCTCCTCCCTTTTATACGTCCCTCCATCCACAGGCCCTATTCCCGTGGGCCGGGCTTTTTGGGCCCAACTTGGGCGGACGGGCCTTAAGCCCATCAATAATAAAACCATCATCTCCCACTCGCACATGGTGGGCTGAACAGGATTCTCTTTATCTCTCTTCAACATTCATACCGGTGAATAATCCGTGCGACCAGCATACTTTGAGAGCTCGTTGTTATACATCTGTTAGGAATATATAGCAGCTCATAATGGGCGTCTCACTCTGAGTAGATTTAGTATGCAGTACCCTAGATCGATCGATCACATTTATATCTCTCTTGATCTCTTTTAAACAATGATATATATATATTGTATTCACAACTATGATTATCCCAAAGACAGTCATAATTGGTCGACCAGTGAATACAAAAAGTACAATGTGATTCTCCAAAATCGATCTTCCTCTTTCCTTCAAACTCTCAATTTCAGTTCAGCTTGCTTTTCTAGAAATGTCCCATTAGATCGAATCAACTCATGACCATTGGCAACATCCTAAGATAGCAAACACTAAATAGAAATCTTGAGAATAAGTAAAAGTCATGAGGGGACTAAAATTTGAGGAACTCTTTTCCTCAAGAGTCTCACACGTCATAAAAGTTGAGATCAAACTTTTTGCCACTCTTATTGGTCGTCTTATGCATACGTAGTATGAAATACGTATTACGGTATTAACTCATTTCCCATTGAGCGTATGTCTACACCTTTCAATACCGTACAGATGATAGTTCAAACATACCCAATGTCTAACTTGAGTTCACATATCTACTCATTCACAAAATTCATCAGAACTCACATCTGGCATCTTAGACAGATAAAGTAAAATATGTGGGCTATTTTACTTTCGGACATCACAAGTATTATGTCCTCATCTTAACACTTAATTAAGGCGACATGCATATTTTAAGCTTGAGCTCTTGATTATCACCTAGATAATAAGCTTAAATACTGTCTCATCTCTATTTATCACATAGTAAATAGAGGCGATTACCCTTGTGAGTGGGCTAATCTTTTATCTGTCCGACATACTTCCTCAACTTATAATAATACACTGAGTATTAAGATGCATAAAGATCATACAAAGATTCATAGGCATTAATCAATGAAAAACAAAATTTCATAAATGTGAACAACTCGGGAAATTACAATCCAAGACATCGACTCTACGCAATCCTAGAGATTTTACATGACCACAAAACACATCTCTAGGTATTGGCTTTGTCATAGGATCTCGCTACCATTCTATGCGTAGATATGTACTGTAAGTTCACATCCTTTCGTGCAACCATATCTTTTACAAAGTTATACTTGGTATCTATATGTTTGGTCTTGCCATGATACTTTGGATCTTTGGTGTACGCTATAGCTGCTTGGCTATCACAGTTAACCAATAATTGATTTGCAGCTTTCTCAATAACACCTAAATGATCCAAAAATCTCTTAAGCCAAACTCCTTCTTGTACTACTGCTGATAATGCCACGAACTCAGCTTCCATCGTGGACAAGGCTATACACGTTTGCTTCTTACTACTCCATGATATGGCGCCATTGCTCAGTAAGAAAGCAAATCCTGAGGTAGATTTCCTTTCATCTAAATCTCCTCCCCAATCGCATCCGAATAGCCTTCAAGTCGCAAATCATTTCCTTGGTAATTCAACTTGTAATCGCGCTTCCCTTCAGATACCTCAGTATTTTCTTAACGGCCTTCCAATGTGCTGAACCTGGATTGGATTGGTATCTACTCACCATTCCAACTGCAAAACATATGTCGGGTCTTATACACATCATAGCGTACATCAAGCTCCCAACAGCACTAGCATAAGGAACATGTTTCATTTGTTCCTTCTCTTGTGGAGTCCTTGGACATAGTCTATGGCTCAATCCTTCACCTTTCGCAATAGGAGTGTCTATGGGTTTACAATCTTGCATACGAAATCGTTCAAGAACTTTGTTTATATAAGTTTCTTGCGAAAGAGACAACGATATCTTCGAACGATCTCTTGAAATCTTAACTCCAAGAATGTATGCAGCCTCATCCATATCCTTCATCTCAAAGTTGGAAGACAACCAACTCTTAACAGTCTTAACAAACTCCATATTGCTTCCGGCAATTAGTATATCATCAACATATAATGATATGATCACAAATTGATCCTTGGATCTTTTGATATATACACAATGATCCTCATCAATCATTGTAAAATCATATGCCATTATGGCATTATGAAAACGTATATACCATTATCTTGATGACTGCTTGAGGCCATATATCGATCTCAAAAGTCGACATACCTTTTCTTCTTGGCCTTTCACTATGAAACCAGGCGGGTTGTTCCATATATATTTCTTCCTCTAATTCTCCATTGAGGAAAGCGGTTTACATCCATTTGATGTAACTCAAGATCCAGACTAGCCACTATTGCCAGAATGATGCGAATTGAGGTAAATCTCACTACAGGAGAAAACGTATCTTCATAATCAATTCCTTCCTATTGATTATACCCCTTCGCCACAAGGCGAGCCTTATGCCTTTCTATCGAGCCATCAGCCTTTCGCTTTATTTTGAGAACCCACTTGTTCCCAATAGCTCTGCGTCCTTTTGGAAGATCAACCGGTTCCCGGACTTGGTTTGATTTCATTGACTCCATTTCCTCTTCCATTGCATGAATCCATTTTTCCTTACTAGGGCAATTCGAGCCTCATTAATATTTCTTGGCTCATCCTCATCTTGTGGAGCAACCATAAAAGTTTCCCTTCAATGTCAAAACGTCGACGGGGAATACTTTGGCGTCTTGTTCGCCGTATGGGAGATTGTACACTTTGCACATCATTCCCCATCATGCTCCCACTTGGATTAGGTAATGATGATGTCGTCTCATCATGCGATTGCAATTGAGAATGAGTTGAATTCAATTCATCACTTCTCATATTACTCGCACTTGGACGAACTCCACTAACATCATTATCCTGATCCAAGGTCTCAAATAGGGAACAATCTTCCCCTATTTCGCCCTTCTTAGGAAATTCATCATCTAAGAATGTGACATCTCGTGATTCAAACTCAATTATACTCCCACTTTCTTGCTCACCTATGAACACATATCCTTTCGAGTGTTCTGAGTACCTTATGAAAATACTATTCTTTCCTCTGGGACCCAATTTCCCAAACTTGTGAGAGGACTCATGTGTATAGGCAGCACAACCCCATGGCTTAAGAAAACTTAAGTCCGGTTTTCTACCTGTCCATAACTCATATGGAGTGGAAGTAACTGATTTAGAAAGCACCCGATTAAATATATAGGCAGCAGTTAACAACGCATCACTCCAAAAAGTAATAGGTAAGTTAGCATGCGCCATCATGGACCTAACCATTTCCAGTAGGGTTCTGTTTCTTCTCTCCGCAACACCATTTTGTTGAGGAGTATATGGAATAGACAACTGTCTTTCTATTCCTTTTTATCACATAATTTTCTGAACTCATCAGATAAATATTCTCGACCTCGATCAGATCTCAGTGCTTTTATTTTCTTGTCTAATTGATTTTCCACCAGGTTCATAAACCTTTTGAAACAACTTATTGCTTCAGATTTATGAGAAATCAAATAGACATATCCAAATCGAGTGTAATCATCTATAAAAGTGATGAAATAAACAGCCCCATGCCTTCCTTTCACATTCATTGGACCACGACATCGAATGGATTAAATGCAGAGGAAATTCAACTCTTTTTCCTTTTCCAAATGGTTTCCTTGTCGTTTTCCCTTCTAGGCAATGCTTACATATGGGCAAATCGACTTTTTCAATGTTGCCCAACAAGCCCTCTTTGGCTAGTCTATTCATATGCTGTTGGCCAATGTGACCAAGTCTAGCATGCCACACTTTCACATCATTATCATATGTATTAGGAGACGTGAGAAGGGAATAACAAACATTTGCATTAACATAATCAATATATAATACAATGAAACCATCTAGAAAATAACCACAACCATAGTAATTTGTATCCAAAAACAAATTCACACCTCTACTATAGAAGTTCATATTAAAACCTAATTTAACCAACACTAATATAGACACTAAATTCCGACGAATCTCCGGAGCATACAACACATCATGTAGGAACAAAGTGCGTCCACCACGCATATTCAGTTGGCATGTGCCAATTCCTTTCACTTCAGCTGAGGGTTGTTTCCCACATAGATCCACTTAGTTCCGGTAGGCACTCGTCGGAATTCCACGAAGGATCCTCTATCCTTCGCTACATGGTCCGTCGCTCCCGAATCCACAGTCCACAAAGGATTAGACTCGAGTTAAGAACACGAGAACTCGACACAAAAGCAAAGTTCTGAAAAGTACAAGGGGTGCATACCTTCTTTGGCTCACGACAGTCGCGAGCATAGTGACCCTTCTTGTCACAGTTGTAGCATTTCACCTTTGCAAGCTTCTTCATGCAAGGACGCTTTCCTCTTTCATGTTGGTTAAACTTGGGTTTCTTCCCTGAAGGACCTGCTTCTTCCTTGCCTTTCCCTTTATCAAACCAGTTAGGGCGCTTGCGCTTGGAGCTCGAAGCTCCATTTGAGCTAGTACTAGCATGATAGAGTTCAGCATCCGGCTTAGCCACCAAGAGGCGGTCCTCTTCCAGCTCAAGATGACGTATTGCATCCTCGAAGGTTTTGATATTTTCATTATGAGTCAAGTGCACCTTCATATGCTCCCAACTCTGAGGTAAGAAACGAATCACTGCTTGCACTTGCTGCTCATCTGTGAGGACATAGCCAGCATCTTTCAGCTCAGTTATCATATTGGACATCTTTCTAAGATGTTGCTTCATGGTCTGACCATGCGGCTTCTTATAAGAGTCAAACCTAATAGTGAGCTGCCTTAGTCTGGTCACCGAAGTATGACCAAATCTTGCCGCCAATGCTTCCCACATTTCTTTGGCATTGTCAAAACGCCTAAACTCTCGCATGACGTCATTTTCCATGCTGCTCAGCAACGTGATGCGAGCAAGAGAGTTCTTTCTTTTCCACGCAGAAAAAGCTTCCTTGTCTCTCTTGTGCTGTGCAGTGGTTCCTTCTTCAGGTTCTACCATGGTCAAGTTAAGAGCCTCAAGTGCTTCTTCCTCTTCCAGCACATACTGGATTTTCATTTGCCAAATTTCATAGTTGTCACCATTGAGCTTTTCACCTTTGTTCAGCTCGGCAACTATGCTCTTTGTGGCTGAAGCCATTGATCTCAAACACATCGACAAATATGCACGAATTATTAATGCCTATCATTTATGCATCCCTATTTACATAGACCCATCATATTAATGAATAATTTCAAGTAAGGCTTTAGAATCAAAAGGTCACTACGTTTCCAATCATCCTCCAAAAAACCTAACTTAAAATTATCATTAATATAATTGTCTTATGCAAAATAAATTCTATGAAGTTACAAAAACTTCTATAACTACCCACTAATTACCCACAAAGAACCAAAGAATAATGTAAAGTAATAGATAATTGATATCCAATAAAACAATAATGCTTTCAACTAATACAATCAAAACATTGGATGCTACATCAACAACAATCAGGTAGTAAACATTACATAATTATGTCCACAAAGCACACTTAACATAAATCAGCCAATACAACTAACACAAAGTCAGCACACGCACTGGGAAATATCCTCTTTTGTTCAATTTCTTGATCTTTTCCCTTGTCATAATACAGTAATATTCATTTACAAAATCTATTACAATTTTCTTATATGAAGCAGCTCCGTTGACATCCCATATGCGATTCAACACATCTTGCCATTCAGGTGGAAGAGTGTTTATGAAAAATCGCACCATCTCTGACTGTGACATAGGACGACCATTCCATATGACCTTTTGTATCTTCCCATTGACCTCAAGGACATTATCAATTAAGTCACCACTCTCTCATCGATGATCAGTCAGCTCAGCTATCAACTTAGACAGCCTTTCATTTTGTTCATCGGTAATTGCGCGAATAGGTGTGCGCAACCTGAGGGGAGGCATAGTTCCTGCAACAAATGCAGAACTGTTCTTGCAACAAATGCAGAACTGTTCCTGCAACAAATGCAGAACAAATAAGGGATCACATATAATCCACATAGACTTAATTGAAAAAGAAACACATTCTTTCCCTTTTTTTTTTTTTTTGGGTCAACGGTCGTCGGTCAACGGTCAACGGTTGTCAACGGTCAACGGTCGTCGGACCGGTCGCGCCGGTTAGGCCGGTTCGGGCGAACCGACGGCACGTGCCGCGCGCGTGCCACGGGTCGCGGTTCGGGTCGCCGGCCGGTGACCGCCCGGCCAACCGTCGTCGTTGCGACGTCATCGATGACGTCACCCCGGGGCCGATTCTTGACCGTTGGGTGTCGTCATGCTTGACGCCGACGCGTCGGTCCGCGGACCGGCGCGTGCCGGTTCGCCGCCCGGCGTCGCGCACGTGCCGGTTCGCCGACCGGCGCGTGTGCCGCACGCGCGCGGGCGGGCGAGCCGGCGCTTCCGGCGCGTCGAGCCCACGCGCAGCGGCTTCTGGCCGCGCGTGTGGGCGCGTGCGGCGTCTCCCGGCGGCGCACGACCTGTCGCCTGACTCGTCTCGACGAGCCCTTTCATCCTATGCTACCAGAAAACGATTTCGACTTACGATAACTCGAAAAAGGATGAACAGCGCTCGGGTGTCGGGATTTCTCGCCCCGATCCGTACGGCCGAATCACTTTCGCGAAAAATCAATCAAAAACATCAAATAGGTCGGGAAAACGTGAACTAGAGCTCTGATACCAATGTTGGGAATAACGAATCCCCGAAAACCGGATTCAACACTAAATCGAACCCCTAAAAGCAATGCGGAAGACAAGCTTGGGAAATTCACGTATCACCGATCCTAAAGCACACCACGGATTCGAGCGTACCTTGTTAGCCACAGATTAGACACCGACGCCGACAAGAGGAAGAAAATCTGGCCTTGTTCGATCCGATGGCGCCTTGAAGGGAAGAAAACGCTTCACTGTTTTCTTTTCTTGTTGGAGAGAGAGCGCGGGAGAAGGGAAGACGTACGTACGTTGATTGGCAAAAACGGTGTCTTCTCTCTCTCTCCTCCCTTTTATACGTCCCTCCATCCACGGGCCCTATTCCCGTGGGCCGGGCTTTTTGGGCCCAACTTGGGCGGACGGGCCTTAAGCCCATCAATAATAAAACCATCATTTTGGTTCAATTATTGCTAGGTTGATTCGTGTTTCTAGGATTGAAACAAGCAGATGTTCAAAGAGTAGGCAAAAGTCACATTTGACACCTTCATTTGTATATGCCATATCATCTGTACATAATAAAGAAAGCGATTCGTCAGAATTGCTGAGATGTGAATTAATCTTCAATCATAGGTGGAGAGGGGGAAAAAGACTTTCACATTCATCCAACCGACGGAGTATCAACTTCTATCCAGCCACTTTCGCCGAGTAAAAGATTCAACAGAGCTCCTCTTGAATGGGAAACTGTTCCAAACTTATCCTCGCCCTGCGCTCAAAGCAGGCTGTTGGGATCATAGCCTATTCTAATAGTTCAGTTGGCCAGAGCCGCTTCCATGCGGAAATCTCGTCGTCAGTCCTGAGCTTTCTGATTCCTCCATAAAATCCGTCCACCTCATTTCCTTCCTCCCTGTGGTTTCTCCTGTCTATGGTTGTGCGGCTCCACGGTGACCCTGCTGAATACTGATTGAATTCCAGAACCACAGCACCTGTTTGCCAAATCATCAATCGACTGTCAGGTCATCCATAAAGAGCTAACAGATGAAGTGGGTAATGTTTTACGGAACATCATTGTAAAGCAGATTGATGTAAGGAAGCATGGTTTCGGAGGAAAACATTCCTCTAATGCATTTCGACCCAGAACGCATCCTTTGTCTATGGTGACCAAAATTCTTACAAAAATGCCTAGTGAAGATAGTGAATTGGCGAAGAGCAGTCAACTCTCTCGTGTTCTTCGCTGTGTATCGGATCTTATGAGAAAGAATCAGCGCCCTAGGATCTGTTTAGATGGCATATGACGCCGGTACATCGAAGAGAACTATACCGATCATTATTAAAATATTAGCCCCACAAAGTCACGAGATTCCAACTTCGAGTAGAAACAAGAGCCTTAAAGAGAGAAAAAGGTTGAGATCTTTCATCATGGTCGGCCATTAATGTTCCACTTAGACACAACTTATCACGTTGTTGGTGAAAAGCATGGCACACCGATAATCATTTGCCTAGAGCACCAATCAAAACTAGCCCAGAAGGGAGGGTGGTCCATACATGGGAAAGCTGGGGAATCAAGAAAGCTACCGGAGCAGCCGAGACATCGGTCTATTTCTCTGAAAGTTCTAGCTTTATGATCATCATCTCATCCACCTCTTTGAAAGCTTCTCACATTTAATGAAAGGTTTCATTGAAAAACTCTGCCTCGGTCTATAGTTTCTTTTTCTAGATATTGTTTTCAAAAGGGGTCAATTTGAGAAGTGGTGGTGTCTGGTGCTGATTGTGCCAACACAACGCAAAGAATCGGGTTCCACTGCAGAAAAAAGAGGGCTAAATGATGAACTCACCGCTGCTAGAACAACGACAGTAACTTTCGTTCCTGTTACATGACTCCAGATGACCGACGACGCCGTACCACCAACCTGCAATACGAGTAACGACATCCAGTCATGTACATTGCCATTCAGAATCTGTCTCGGCAAAGACAGGATGCAGTTGAATGTTGTACTGCATTGACTAAGCATAAGGATTTTAGACTGGAAGAGCCTGAAGGACCCAAGCCAGCAAGAGCTAGTAATCTCAGAATTAAGTACAACGAATTTTAATTTTAATTTCAAGTGAGGGGTAGTGTGGTGCCACGATGAAGGTTGAATAGGTCCTCTTTGGAGTTTGGCACTGCATAGACATGCATTTAACTCGGTTGTCCTTGGCTTCTCAATAAGTGTACTAGCTAGGATTAGAATTACTTTTTTCTTGTCGTAAGTTTCTTCCAAAATCTATGTTTACTTCAAGTTCCAGTGACAAATACCCATTTAAGAAAAGAATGAACGATCAAATGGAACGAGCCCGAACAATCTACTGAAATATTGATCGAGCTACTCAGCAGAAAGTCGATGCATCGAGACTGAAAAACTACAAGCTTGTGATGAAACAGCATACCATATGGAAACTCTTTGTTTCTTCTCCACTGAATCTCGACGTGGTCACCGGGGCAGAGATCCTTCAAACAATCAGACAAGTGAAGGTCGTGTGGAGAAGTATCGACCCGAGGGGACCTCAGCCTTTCCCATGTCACCCCGGTCTCCAGCGCCATCGCCCTCCTGCCATGTGGGGGGTACCTGCAAGAACCAAATTCCAAATGATCCAAACTCTCAAGCGTCTAAATGAACTGAGGAATTAAATCTTGCAGGAACACAAGAATCAACAAGATTGTGATGGTACCCATACTAGTATAATACAGTAGGAATATGTCAATTCAGCAAGTGTTGGAACGATTCATGGTTATGTTTGAAGGGAGGTATCATCAGCAATATACCTGGCTCTGAAGGTGTCGGTTCGAAAATCATAGCTGAGCTCAGCATCATAGCAAGATAACAAAAACCCAGCGTGCCCATTCTGCATAAATTGCAACAGCAAAACATTCTCAGAGAAGATAAAAAAAGAAAACAGAGCAGAAGATTCAACTGAATCGCAGGGCAAAATAGGACAGCAGTTTGCACAGAAGAAGAGTAGAATGAGCAAGAGAACTGAACCTAACAGATTTGCATCAGCAAACTCAAGTATATCAACAACCTTGGATATTTCGAAATCAAAACCAGACGAAGATCATGAAAACTATATAAAAGCAGCGTCGAATACCTCGCGATTATAGACTTGAGCAGGGAACCAGAACCTCCCAGTCTCAAGGGCAATATACCAAGACATGACCGATGAATCATAAGGCAGAGAACACGTCTGGTCTTGACCGATATTGATCCTCTCACCAGCCCATGAACAGGGCCAAACAAGAGAAAACAACCTCAGCAACCCCTTCTGCTTCCCCTGATTCGAATCACCGTTATCCCTTCTAGGAGCAAGGCACAATTGCCACACCTTATAAGCTGATGGACCAATCACTCTGTCCCACTTCCGCTTCATGTGCTTGTCCCAGAAATAGTCGCTCCTGCACCTATCTCTCAAAGCTGTGCACACCCCAGACATGCTCAAGAGCCCCTCTGGGGGGAGCTTCTCGAGAATGCATTCCAGAGCGAGCTCCGGCAAGTCGAGCAGCGACGGCGCTCCTCCTTGGGGCTCCTCTGCATTGCCTGGTTCTGGAGCTGGACTCATCTTCTCCTTCAAGGACGACGATCTCGGGGGTTGAACTGGACAAGGACTAGGGTGGCGACTGCGGAAGAGAGAGGCGCAGGCGCATGTCCACGAGGAGAGAATCTTGAGAGGGTGGGACTCCGATAACAGGAAGAGGAAGGAGAGGGAGGAGGTGATCAAGAAGCGAGAGAGCATCACAGAGGAGGTTGAATGAAATGCCCGCCCTTGTAGGGTCATATATCAAAGCTAGGCGTGAATGATAAGCCTGAAAAAGATGAACGGAGAGAGAGCAAATGAATAGGGAGGACGAAAACTTGCTCTCTCTTTCTTGTGCCGTGCCGTGACGTGAGTTCGTTCCTTTTGCAAGAGAAATTTATCTCGTGATGATCTTGCAGAACCGTGGAATCTTATTGGCCAATCTCGCAGAAATGTGGGATCCTATTGGCTCGATGACAGCCACTCTCCCCACGGGTTGGGCCTGTATTAGGATAATAATTTTGGGAATGCGTCAAAGTTGCCACGCGTTTGACACATACAAAGAAGAAAAACGTAGGTGGGAAGCTGCCTAGTACCACCACCAGGCCCAGAATCAAGGAAGCCAAAGAAGGAGAGGTCCGTCCTTTAGAATAAAGCTAGGATGGCTTCGGTCGACGCCGCCACCTTTTGAATACAAAACGAATTTCATGATCCGAAATGCTATAAACGTGATGATTAGCATCATTATTCAAGGATAGCGTACAAAATCCTCCATTATCACTTGTATTTTCTGTCGGACGCGGTCTCAACAGGAGGCGATCTTGTGCTTTGCGGCTTCCATTTCCAAGCCTAGAAGTCCAAGCTCGATCGTCTAAACCCACCGAGACCTCATTTGGATACGTGTGTATATAGTCTTGGATAAGGGTATAAAGCCGATCCTAGGCTAGGTCCAAATACTAGTCGAGTCATGTATAAACCAGGCAAGGTAAATGCGCGGATCATGTAAAGAACTCCACACGAAAATTAATCTCGACGATACTGTTAGAATAAACAGATTTCAATCACATGAATATGATATAAAATTAATAAATATTATTGATCCAACAAGCAATAAGATGTCTTCCCGTGTGTATAAATCTTTAGTACTCTCCTCTATAATCCTTACGATGGGTGTGTATGTTTCTCTTTTCAATTTTGTGGAAATAGCGGAAGCGTGATAATGGAATACATTTATTCTCTACCGAAAAGAGATCTTATAAAGTGGAAGTGATGGGACCAACTGCCAAATCTCAACCTTCCATCAAGGTTAAGATATAGATTCTACATGCCTAATTGGATGTCAAAAATGTATTGCCCATAATATATTTTACTCGATAACGGAATTCATTCATTCTTCACCGAAAAAAGATCTTATGTGGCGGGAGTGATGGGACTAATCCTAAAGCTACCAAATCTCAACCTTTCCATAAATGTTTAAAATATGGTTTCTACATGCTTAATTGGATGTCAAAAATAAATTGCCCATAATATATTTTATTAAATTGGGCATATATCAAATATTAGATAATAGACCTAATAAGCCACGGACCTCGTCAAGTCCAACATTCTCTCACTTGACTAAAGGTTCTATTATCAATCTAATTCATGAGGCTCGACACAATATAATAAAGCATATATATAACATCCCTTAAGTAAGGTGACGTCTTAATGCAAAGAAGAATTGGAGCCAGTAATCATGTTCCAATGCCACGGTACTATTCTTCAGATACTATCTCAACACAAGTATTAAACACAACATTTAATGGGTTAATAGTCATGAATTATAATGTTTCATAATATAAATATGTTCACGAGGTCCATACATAATTGTTTGTTTCGTCCAAACTTCAAAGGTGCACATATTTGGATATGTGCTTCGCGGCTTCCAAGCCTTGACATCCAAGCGCATTCGTCCAAAGCCACCCACACCTTATTTGAATATGTGTTTGCATAGTCTTGGATAAGGGTGTTAAGCCGATCCTAGGCCGGGTCCAAATACCAATCATGTCCCATATGAACCGGGCAAGGTAAATGCGCAGGGCCATAATTGATTCAGATCTTTACATAGGCACGAACTCCATACGAGGATTAGTCCCGATGAAACACGCTTTTCTCTCTCCTATCTAGTAAAAGATCCGGCGGGCTTTGATTGAGTGAATCCATCGGAGCATGTGCTGATAGAGCTGATGTCCTTTTCTAAGCACATGAAAAATCGAAAAATCTCGATGGCAAAATGTAGATGGAGTAAAAGTAAAGTCCAGGTGCAGAGACCCGTATCTCCATTGTCTCAAAGATCTTTGAATTCCTAACGTGGGAGTCTTCGAAGAAGTGCTTGGAAGCATCATGGCGAGGCATAGTACAATTTTGGCGCGATCCCACCACTGGATGTGTTAGTATTCTCGCAAGCTAAGGTCCAAAAGTATAATAATAATACGATATGCATATATCTGTAAATGCAAGATACGAGTTTTGGCTTAGAGAATGTACGATATACATGGAGAGTGGGGTCATTCGGACCCTTTGCTCCAATCCTCCTCCGTCGGGGACACTTCAAGGGAGGCGAATCGACGAACACGTAGCCGACAAAGCAAGATGGGGATCTGTTCCTTGGACGACCGTATCTCGAGAAAATCTTTTGGGGAATTTCTGTCGTGGATCGCGTATTTCGTGATTTCTTTTTTTTTTTGGAGCACTTTATAAATTCTTTACTATTTAGAGAAGGAAAAATAATACGATCAATTTATAATATAATCCCTAAACATTAGCTCCATATGTAATGTTGTCCATTAATTTACTAATTATTCAATATGATCCATTAACTTTTAGTATATACTTAATTTAATCTCTAACTTATATAAAATATTTAGGATTGTTCATGAATTTAAATTAATAGAATGACTCTATTGAATATTTTATATAATTTACAGACTAAATTGAATATATGTCATAAGACCAAGGACTACATTGAATAAATTTTCAATTGAGGGATCATATTGTACATTGAGGTAAAGATCAGGAATCACATTGAACAAATTAAAAGTTTATGAATCACATTGTATATTGAGTCAAAATTCATGAATCATTTATGTCATTATATTTTCAAAAGAATATGAACAATATATGTTGCGGGAAAATTATCAAAAAAAAAATATAGTATAGTTCTAAACATTTCAATTCTGCCAATTAAGTTTTAAATATTTTGTCAATTTCGTCATTTCGGCTTATTTAGTCAGAAATTGTTGATGTGGATGCTCACCGTTTTATAGCGTCAATAAACATTTTTTTTATATTTTTTCTTCTTTTTCTTCTTCCTCCAGTGGTCACTAGACCTCGACGACTAGCCACGAGAGAGCTTGCGAGGGCTAACCTCGCTAGCCTCGTGGGAGGCTTGGTCTTGCCTGAGGCCGACGAAGTGGAGCCTCGCCCTCAAGCCTTGCTAGCCCTCTCTAGCGGCCGATCACCAGCCATCGTCGAGGCCTAACAATTGGTGGAAGAAGAAAAAGAAGGAAGAGAAGAAAAATAAAATATAAAAATTAAACAATTTGAATTATTTTAATAATCGTTCACGTTTACATCAATCATGTCACGTAAAATGCTCAATGTATACATTAGTAATTTTTTATTAATTTTGATCGGAATGACTAAATTGATAAATTATTAAATGATTTTTAATTTGATTGATACGATTAAAATGTTTAAATTGAATAGATTTTGTGATTTTTTTAAAGTCATTTCCCCATACGTTGCCAGCAATTGCGAAGGGGACAATGGTGCGAGATTGAGACGGTCGATGGCAGACCCACTTTTTTCTTTTTTTTTGGTCAGTAGCAGACCCACTTTGACCGTTGCACGAGAAGTGTGCCTTCAATTTCTTAATTATAGGCGATTGACACGAGGAAAGGTGGACTCTTCATCTGATTCCGGAGTTGGTGGACAATAGTGGTGCCGACGTGGCTCGACGCCGGCTATGTGGAGGGAACGGCCCCCACGAGGGGGAGATCGCCGCCGGCCCAGACGAATCCAACCCGGGTCATATTATTGGATGATTAATAAGAGGACCGCTACTAAGCATATGGACACTGATTAATTTATTTGATAAGTACTTAATTTGACTTCGAAACGCTGCCGATTCATGCTATCGTTATCTTATTGGATCTGTTGATGTTTTTGATTTTTAGTACTAGGTTAGATTCCCACCCTAAAGTCGGCAATTGGCCTAGCATTTTCTTGACCTCCGAGAATCGGACCTGGTCCGGTTCGGTTCCCGATTGGGTCTAGGAATAGGTTGTCATCTATATCAATACAACTCTTAACCTTAATGGACTAAACAAATTGATTTGAAAGCTTAATTGAACATGAGCACATGTACTTCATATGGAATTGCACCTAACCATCAAGAGAATAGCTACTCGTTATTCACCTCAGAGAGAGACTGAGGACTTACAAGTGAAGGAGTGACAAGCAAGACTGCGAAAGGAGCGATGAGTGTCATGAGTGGTGGGAGTGAGAAGTGCGAGACTTAAGGAAGTAACCAGAAAGGGACAAATGGCAGTTAGGGTTTTCAATTCGATGTGTCTACTTGGGCTTGACCAAGAGTGAAGTGAATTAGGGTAAATTTATATATCGATCCAGTTTCGGTGAATGTCATTGAAATTGGGCGATTATACCTTAGTTAAATAATAACTATATACCATGGATTGTGGCGTGACTTCAACCATTTCTGATGTGAAATCTATATTTCAAATAAATAAGCTCAAAATCACTCTTTTCTTTAGCAAGTGATACCATACGAGGCAAAGATTCTTTCTACAAAATTTAGGAAGCCAATTCCAAACGTTCTAGACAACATGTAGTATCATGTGTAAATGTGTCAACCTCATAATGTAAGTAGGGCTATGCTATTTTTTGTATAACCAAAAGTGGGGAGAAAAATGGCAAAGGCCCCCAAAATTCAAGGGCTACATGACCAGTCAAATAGATTCTTTGTCTACTAAAGTCGAGGCAGGCTTTCAATATCTTTATCTCCAACCCTTCTCTTTTCCTCTTCGAAATTATCAATTGAAAGGCATGTGATTTGCACATATAATTGGCTCGATTCAAAGACTCTTCTTTTCCTCTGGACTCTCGTCTAGTGGTCCCAATGCCCAATCCCTCTGCGCATGCCAAGTGTCCCACTACCCCATCCAATCTTCGGAAATTACTTATATTTCACCAAATTTTCATGACAAGTGACCATTGACCACAAAATTAAGCTTCGAGAATGGGGTCGAAAATTAAAAGCAATATAAAAAATTAAATTACAAGCAGACCCCCCAAAAAAAAAAAACCCAAAAGAAACTTCAAACCATACCCACTCGACCCATTTATTCAAAAATTTCAAATTTATACTCATATGATACATTCATCCTCCACTTCCATCGTTAATTACTATTAAAAATCTATCTACAAAGACAATAAGAGTCAAATGGTGTTGACATTGTGTTGCATTACTTAAGTCAAATGAAAACAACGTCGTTTTGGCGGGAAAATCATTTGACAGTGAAAGTAAATGTGTCGCACCGGTATGGATTTGAGATTTTTAAGGTGAATGTATCATGAGCATAGTTTAAGATTTTTAAGGTGAATGTGTCACAATAGATATGATTCGCAGTTCTTAGTGTCTTTTCCCCTAGGATTTAAAAGAGCAGAGCCCATTAACAGATTGGATTATGCCACGATTGTAACGTCTAGACTGACCCAGATGATGGGTTTCGTTTCATGGGCCTCGCCCAGTTATTTGAGCCGACCGGCTATGCAGATCCTTTGTGCGCAGCCCAAGTTCGGCAATTCGAGGTGCAATTTCACAAGCGATTGCTCTCATCTCCAAAGTCCAAAGTCCAAAGTCCTTCAGTCGATGCATTGCGTCTCCATGTCAATGTTCGAAGACGGACAATCTCCACGAACCATTTCACGTGGGTAACACAGGCCGCGGATCACACCGTCTTCGATCAGTCGAACCGGGGAAATGCTACTGTACGCGAATTAAAATCGATCCTGCAAATTCCAACCTCAGTACGAGCAGGAAAATCAGGCAGCAGAAAATCGATTTCGAGCATTGCACGCCCTCAATGCAGAATAAGTTGAACAATCAATTAAAAAAAAAGGGAAAAGGACACCGAAACTTTTTAAATTATATCCATTGTGACACATTTATTCCAAATTTTTGTTGTGAAAAAAATTATAATACCTTTGATAGCCGCACAACATATTTACTGCAAATAAAATTTTGTTACGTGAAAAACTCCAAACTTATAGCCGTGTGACATATTCATCACATAATCCAAAACTTGTACTCGTGCGATATCTAGTTGGATTCATATTCATTCAGAAGCTTAAACCTATGAGTTATGAGCCAATTATGATATATAAATTGTTGTACACCACATTAATTATCCGATATGAAATTTTTTTAACACGACTTAGTCACACGTATATTCTAGAAAATACAAGATTAATGTTGTTAGTGTTATAAAAAAAATATGATAAATGTGTTATGTTGATACAAGTTTGGAGTAAATGTGTTATATTGGTATAAGTTTTGAATTATTTATGTAACAAAAAATTATTTTGGATGAATGGGTTACATAAGTATAGTTTAGAATTTTTTGTGACTTTTTTTCTTAAAAAATAAAAAAGACCTTATCGGTTCGAACGAATTTCAGGGCGAAAATAAACGGAATCGCCAGCTTTTTGGGGAAAATTTCCTTTTCTCGGAAAAGGAAAGTCATCTCGGATCTTCGCATGGGACAGCGTACAATTCGCGGCTTGCAAAATGCCAGTACGACTTAGGACTCAACGGGCACGTACGATCCGATACCGCGAAGATCCACGTGAATCGTCTCGCCATGGGGCACTTCTAGTCGTACACGCACGTACTGCATTCTTGCGATTTCTTGCATCATTTCCATACGAAAGCTTAGTTTGATGTTTTTATCTTCCAGTACAACGTTGTTGAAAAGTACACACTTGTACTCCCGACTTTGCTTGAACGTGCGGGGAACCCGCCATCCCCCGCAGGCAGGTCAAGCTTTTGCAGTACAGCCGGGCGCGGTACCAGATCTTTCGGGCTCCTCTCTCGCCTATTAAAGCTCGAAGGAATCCGCCACCGGAAAGGCACAGTATCGTCGTCCGGTGCATCCGCCGGCAGAGATTGCAGGGGGGCTCGAGTGCGGGTTTTGGCCGAGGGCCCTACAGGAGCGACCTGAGATCACATGCGGGCGCGTGCGTCGGTCAGCCGGCCGCCCGGTGATATGCCGTCACCCCTTGGCATTTGCGTCGCATGTGTTCTCAGGTCGCCCCTGCTGGGCCATCCTCGGCCGTCGGCCAACGGAGTGCGGCGGTTCGGCGGTGCATCCTGGTTGGAGTTGGGCTTGCTTCTTCCGGCAGGTAAACGGTACTCAATTCAATTTCTGACGGTCAATATGGGGCTTTAAGTTCGTTGAATTTGCTGTGTATTCAGATGCGGAAGATGATGCTCCCGGATTCAGTGCGGCTTTGCATGGTTATAAAAATCAAGGAGGATTTTGTTAACGAGTATCCTGCGACACCTGAAGCTAGCAGCATTTGCAATTTTCAATGTAGTACATCATTTCACAGTTGTTAGATTTAGATTCTCATTATTATGAGGTTTAAATTTTTACGGTCATGTATATTTTGGCGACATCCTAATTTGAGCTCCACAATAAAAGTAAGGTTCCGAATAAATGGTTGTGATTGTAAATTTTTTCTATTGTATGCGGTACAAAAAAAATATATCTATTCAGATATATTGTTAGTTGTGGTAGGTTGAGCAATATCTCGTGACTCTGATAAGACGTATTGAAAACGTTATGTCCAAATCACTCGTGTTAGACTTGGAATTGGCTGGGGAAATAATTTTCACTTATCGGGATACATCTCACATAAGGTCTGGCCTTTCGTTTTTTATTCAATCTTGGCCCATGAGACAAAATAAAATAAAAGTATGTCATAAACTTTAAAATGGTATATACGTGTCACATTTATTTCGGATTAATTATGTGTCACAAAAACTGTCAAATTCATATCATGTTGTATGCACCGTCAAATTGGTGCACTCATTAATCCCAAATTAATTTTTATGTTATAGATAATTCCAAATCGTTTATAAAAAAATCAAGAATTACTATAATTCGGGCAAAATGCAACACTGACATATCCGGCCACATTTAGCGCCAACCGACAGATCTATGCTTACGGGTGTAGGATTTTTTTTTTTTTTGACATAAAAATTATTTTGGACTAAAAATTAGTTTGAAATTAATATGGTACCAATGTGCCAATTTAAGATTTTGAGTGGTATTAGTCTTAAAATATAATAATGTCATCGTTAAGCAATACCGTGAGCTCTATTAGCTGGAGACGGACATAAACTAAACAAGCAGGCCATACGAGCGGACACATATCCACCCTCTTCTTATAAAATGTGTAAAAAAGAATTCGGTAAAAATGCTGTCGACACGAGTTCACACTGATTGTACTATAAAGGCGCGCAATTCGCACGTAAAATATTACCTATTTTGCTTGTAATTTGGAAAATAAAAAGTAGTATTGGACAATTAAATTTTGTTATTATTTCTGTATTAAATAATGATAATTCAAAAGGTTATTTTCTTTGCCATGTACTCAACAATACCCTTTGTATGTCTTACATATAGGTGATCCGAGCTCTGTACGAGAATTCAATGCTTTTTAAGGACTTATTTAGATCTAAACGGGCAAAAACATATCACCTCTTTCCTTATTAAATGTGTGAAAAGGAATTCGGTATAACTGTTGTCGGCATGAGCTTACATTGATTTTTTTTTTTTTTTTGGACGAGAACGGAGAAATAGTATTAACTGGCAAGAGGATTACAACAATTTAAAGCATCAGTACATAAAAGAGAAAAAAGGAAGGGAGGGGGAGTTTCAGGCCAATTGGGAGGGAGGATATGAAGCCCATGGGCTCGGACGGCCCAATGAGCTTACATTGATTGTAAGACGCAAAATTCGCACATAAACTATTTGCCTTTATCGCTAGTCAGTTTTAAAATTAAAAAAAAAAAAAAAGCATCTGACAATCGGATTTTGTTATTATTTTTGTATTATATAAAGATAATTCAAAAGGATATTATCTTTACTTGTGTGAATATGACGCGATTTAGTCAGGGTGAATGTGGGAAGGCCGTAAAAAGTCGGAAGTACTTTTGCGCGAGTATTTTTATAATGCATTTTACTGCAAAAGAACGAGAATTTTTCGTTAAGTCAAGCAACGTGGGCGAGATGGAAGTGTTATTGAAAATGACGCATGCACAGGTCTATGGCATGCTCTTATTGGCAATTTGCCGAGCATGATCATGAGTTTTTTTTTTTGGTAAAAAAAAAAATCCTTGCGTTAGTTGAAATTGCCATATGTTTGATCTAATTGCTAAATAAAAATTCGGTAGATGGCCTCGTGAAATGGAAGTCCATTTGGCATCGTGCCATGGTTAGATCGCCTTGTAAATTCGAGCAAAATGATGAAACTAAACTAACGGGCAAGGGTATATAAATAGTTTCATATCTCATTAATCGGAGTATTTGTCCAAAAAACCATAAATATATTGTTGTGTGACAGACAATTCAATCTTAAATTTTTTTATTTAATCAATTTAATCGTAAACCTTTCAACGATTTGCTAATATAATCGATTTAATCAAAATTGGCTAAAAATGTATGATGTGAACCATGACTATTCTACGTGACATGACAAATAGTTGGTGCTAGCATTAAAAATATTCACAATTTTAAAAAAAAATTATAATTTTCCTCTCCTTTACCCCCTTTTGTTCTCTTTTTTTTTTTTTTTTTTCCTATTTTTCTCTGCTTGGCCAACATTTCGAGATATAGAGGAAAAAAGAAAAGAAAAACTCGAAAATAAAAATAAAAATAAAAATAAAAATAAAAATAAGAAATCATAAATTTAAAAAAAAAATTGCAAAACTCATCCATGTCAACGTTGTGTGTGCCATGTCTACTAGCATTAGGATTAATAGTTTCCAATCAAAATTAGCGAGAAAAATTATTTTGATAGATTATCAAAACGTTTAAAGTTCAATTAGCCAAACGAGAAAGTTTAGAATATTGACTACCGCAAAATAAATTTTAGACTTTTTTGGATAATTTTCCGTGGTTAATCTAATAACAAGAACTCCAACAAAAAAATTACGACTTGCCCTACATCAATTAAGTGAATGGGGTAACCTTTGTATAGCTCAAAATGGGCTGGCCTGACCCAAACTTGTTTTAGTTTCATATATACTTCCCACATTTATACTAGGGAAATTAACATAGATAATCCATGAACTTTGGTCAAATGTATAATTCGATCCATAAACTTTTAATTTGTTCAATGTGGTGTCTGAACTTTAACTCAATATGCAATGTAATTTATAAACTTTTAATTTGTTTAATATAGTCCTCGAACTCTTGGTACATGTTCAATCCAGTCCCCGAACTGTATGAAGATGTTCAATATATTGAACATGCACAAAAAAGTTCGGAAATTACATCGAACAAATTAAAAGTTTATGAACCAAATTACACATTAGGTTAAAATTCATGGATCATATTGAATAAATTAAAAGTTTAAGGACCAAATTATATATTAAATTAAAGTTCAGGGATTGTTTGTGTTATTATCCCTTTATGCTATTATATCATTAATATTCTCGTTAAACTTTTAGTTCATGTCATAATACACCCCCCCCAAACAAAAAAAAAAAAAAATGATTTGTAAGTATTTTTTCAGTTACCCTAGAAGATCCATTTATCTTCTTGTTTCTAACCGACCTTGGCCCGATCCACCAGCACACCGATCCCTCCCACCCGGCCCGAGTCCAGTCCGCACTGACTCGCTCGCGGCAATTTACGAAAATCGCCTCTCTCCTCCTCTTCCTCTCTGCAACCTCCCCCAATTTCCCCAACCGAAACCCTAACGTCTTCCCGCACTTTCTCGAGTCCCCACCCCGCCGATCGACGACCTCCCCGCCCCGCCGATGACGACGATCAGCCTCCGCAAGGGCAACGCGCGGCTCCCCCCGGAGGTGAACCGGGCCCTGTACGTCCGCAACCTGCCGTTCAACATCACGAGCGAGGAGATGTACGACATCTTCGGCAAGTACGGCGCGATCCGGCAGATCCGCATCGGCACCAGCAAGGACACCCGCGGCACGGCCTTCGTCGTCTACGAGGACATCTACGACGCCAAGACCGCCGTCGACCACCTCTCTGGGTTCAACGTCGCCAACCGGTACCTGATCGTGCTCTACTATCAGCCCGCGAAGATGAACAAGAAGTTCGACCAGAAGAAGAAGGAGGAGGAGCTCGCCAAGATGCAGGAGAAGTACGGGGTCTCCACCAAAGATAAGTAGACTCCAATCATGAATCGCGTGATTGTCTCCGGCAGCGTTAGGAGGTTTTCGATGTGTAAAAGTATCGGAATGTTTTGTGGTGTGATGTAGATGTAGATTTTTCACAAATCATGCAATGAAGCCCCTTATTTGACTTCTTCTGTGGATATGTGAATTCTGACGGCGGTGGTTTAGCTAATTTCTGTGCACTGGAACCATATGTTGAAATTCCGCGAAAAAATTCACGCAGCGACGTCTCAATGAAGCGATTTGTCGAGTGATTGGTCATTGTCACCTGCACTGCACTGCACCGCACCGTGCTATGCCGAGAAATTTGAATTTTCCTGAATTCAAAAGAGTAAGGGGGTAAGCTGCGGAGATGCAGATATATTTGCTGTTAGGAGTTAATCTGTGTCATCTATCATAGAGATTGTTTTACATCAGAATGTTTATAAGAGCTGAGAACAAGCCAATCTATGATTTCAATTTGTGTCTGCCAGTGAAAGAAGATAACAGGTTGATGCGAGGTTATGTGCAGTGTCTTGCTTCTGCAGGAGGATCTGCATTGTCCAGATGACCTATTTGCCGATTCTGCTAGAATTACGGATGGGATCAATGTCTCATCATAGTGGTAGTAATAGGTAGTTGATCTGTCGCGCGCTAGTGAGAGTACTGTGAAAGATTTAGAGATTCAATACCAGCTGGAGAAGCAGATTTTGTGAGGCTTCTTTGCAGTGATTCCTTTTTGGTAATTAAATGATCTTGTTTGTGTGCATGGCTAACATTGTTGAGAGTTGTTTGTTGGAGCTGTCCCGCTACTGTTGTTTTAGGGTTTGGAGTGGGGAATCGCCATTTTTACAGAGGTACTTGGAGTAATGTACTTCTAGGTAGTCTAGGTGGATGTTGCAAATCTTCTGTTTCTGTTTTTGGTATTCAAGTTTCCTGGAAAGCTTGTTTTCTATGAGCTCAATCTGTTTGATCTTGGCCAAAAATTTGACTGGATTCTTTAAGCAACTTAGACTACTGAATCAACTCTTTAATAATAATACTTAGGGAGTTTTAGATGTAATTATCATCCTTATCAGCTCATGTAGATGTTGTGGGTTTGCAACATAAAGCCATTCATGTAGTGATGTAATTCTTATTCTTTCAAGTGGTGATTCTTTCCAGGATGAGTTCTGGGGGATCCTACCACATATCAGCGGCCCCTCTCAATAACCCTCCACAGTCAGTTGACTTACTAGGAATGTAGCATAGCCATTTATTTGATGTACTTTTCGAAATCCTCCTACCCATTGACTTGGCTGATACGAAGCTATATACTATTGCTCAATGTTTCAATTCAGAAGTTGAATCTATGATTCGTCATTGAGGGGACTTAGAGAAGTTCTTTCCAATCAGAGCAGCTTTATACTATCCCTCAATGTTTCAATTCAGTAGCTGAATCTATGATTCGACGTTGGGGGAACTTAGAGAAGTTCCTTCCAATCAGAGCCCAGTCTTTAAGAGCATTGTCTCCCAAGTATATGGGTAGCTTGCTGAAATTTGTAAGCAAACGAACTTGTTCCATAAACATCAAGCCTTTATCCTGAGCCATTATACCCCGTCCTTTATACTGAGCCATTATACCCCCTGTGAATACCATCTGCATCAGACTGAGAATACCATCTGCATCTAGTTGTGTTCAAGAATTCGTGTCCAGAGATTTGTAGAGGTGGCAAGTAGATGCGTCAAACCCTCTTTTTCTAACTATAATTCACTGCTTTGCAATCGAAAAAAATGGGGATTTATCCTGGTCGTACAGAACAAACAACCCAGATTTTCTAAAATCTATTTGTACAGTTGAAAAGAAGAAAGATGAAGTCTGGAGCGTTTCTAGGGTATGCAGTATGTCGGCCTTCCATATTGTTTCCTGAAGTATCAATTTGATTACTTGAGATCCTATGATTTCCTGCTGTTATAAAAGTTTCGGTTCTCTCTGCCTTAAATTTCTTCATTTTTTCTTGCTTTCAGTTCTTTTTCAGAACGAAGCCTTCATTTTCATTTGCAGCTTACCGTAGCAGCAGAGTTCCCAAGCTCTTTTGTCTGTGTGTTTCTTCTTTTTCTTTCTGGCTTTCTTTTTCCTCTTGTTGAGTCAGGGTTTCTCGTCTGCTTACATAAAGCTATCTCGTTCCTTGGCATTCTCTGTCTGTATCGAAGCCACCGCCATCAGCGATGGAAAATGGAGCATACAAGAAGTCGTCTGGTTTAATGTCCGACAGAAACATGGTTTCAAGTACGCAGAAAGTGTTTACTGTGGCCCTCATGTGTACACATCTCTTGTTACTTGTTAGTTATCTACACGTATGATTCCAGTTTTTCATTGGCTAGAACCGTTTTGATGACGTTAAAAAAATTATAATAATGGATCAAATTGTCCCAACAGAAACCAAAGCCAGGTCAATCCATTGAACGGTTGGTGCTGGTCCTGGTAACGCAATGTTCACTCGAGATAAGTGAAAGGCTAGTGCTCGACAAGCTCAGAGTGGATTTAGGCCCAAGTAGTTTTGTAGAAAATATCACATTTTTGAAAAATGTTCTTTAGGAAGCTATTTTCCAAGAAAATAACCATATTTTTCAATATTCGATTGAAACCTGAAAAATGTTCTTTAGAAAGCCATTTTTCAAGAAAATAACCATATTTTTTTTATATTCGGTTAAAATCTGAAAATGGACTGAAAAATATTTTTCATTGCTTAGGATTTAATTTGATTTTTTGGGAAAATTACAAAAAAATAAAATAAATTTGATTTTTAATTTTTTAATCGAACAAAAAAAAGTTAATTTTAATTTTTTTATATTTTTAAAATTTTGATTTTTTGATTTTTTGATTTTAAAAATATTATTTTTTGATTTTTAATTTTTCTTTTCCTTCCTTGTTCTTCCTCTGCCGTCGTGTGCTTCCGTGATGGCTAGTTGCCTGACGACCGATCAAGACCTAATTCGTATACGTGGTTGGGAGATTCTTAAGTGCTCCGAAAGATCAACGTCAAGCTTTTACCCAATTGATGACAGAAATACGAAACGGTACTTCTTGCCAATAATTTCATAGTACTTGGTGATTGATCAGGGTGTAGCGATGCGGGGCGCAACACGAGACCCGAGCAAAACACATTATCTAGCATGGGGGGAATATTTCAGCAGCCGGCCGTCTTTCTTGCGACCCCATTCTGACGATGTACGACAACAGGCCGGCTCGGATTCAATGGGCTTGTCCCTGGGGCCATCTTTTGTCGTCACAGCCCGTCGAGAGGATTTATATATAATTCGACGGGCTAGTAGCGTTGCTTGCTCCCAATTCATTTGAGCTCGACCCCATCATAATTATAATTCGACGAGACCGGGGGCCTCCCGGAAGGCTCACGGCGAGTAAGCCATCCAGGCGATTCGTGCTTGCACGTGCCGGGGAAGAGGCTGGATGTTTGTCCTTCATTGATTTAGCATCGTTGCTTCCCGCGTCCGAGAGCCCCATTTCGTTTTTATCGAAGCCCATGTAATCCGGGTTCAAGTTTTGATACGACGACTCAAGACACTACGTTGCTTTTGGCATTTCTCGGGTCTCGTAATTTACGTTTTTCTCTTTTTCCTTTGCTTACAAACGCGCAAGATAAAGATATAGAGTAATCGCTATAGTGCACCCTCATCTATCAATCTAAATATTTCATTATACTATGAAACTCTGCATCGAAATTCAATTCGATCAACGGACATGTTCGAATTTTAAGCATATCGACGTGAGATGATGCCGACTCTTTGATGGAAAATTCATGCATGGACTCGGTGTCGATGTAATGAGGGGTTACACTGTCCTAACACCCACCTTCGTCTTTTTTCAATCGGAACATGCTCTAGTTTTCTTTACTAATTTAATTTTGTAATAATATCCAACTTATTAAATCAAGCCGTTCTAGGAGTTTGCCGCGTCAATTTTGTGAATTAACTTTTACTATTTTGTGTAAGGTATTCGTAAAATACCTCTTGACGTGATAGCCTTTTTTTTTTTTTTTTTTTTTTTTTTGACGTGATAGCTTACGAGATATTATTATTATAAGTAGTAGGATGGGACACATTAACATTGAGTCGTTCAATATGTAAGATTAATCAGGAAATGCTTTAGGATTTGGTTGAGCTTATGGGATCTTTTCCTTGACTTGGTTTCACTCGATTGAAACATGGAGAGGGAAATAAAATAATAGCGGAAAAAGCCATCCTCTCCATTTTCAAGTGGAAGGTCGAAGAAACCATGCCAACTTCAAACTTGCAAAAGTTGGCCTAGGTGGCATCCCGTCTCTTATAGCACGATTTGATTTGATCGCTCGAGTGGGGTTCGTCGATGAGGACACTGTTATCTATGTCTTGTTTAGGTTTTTCTTCCAATCTTTTATTTAATCAAAAGATTACACAAATAATCTCTACACTTTGATTCAATATAATTCGTGAAATTTATTATAATGTACAATGTCTTCCTTGAACTTTTAATTTATTCGAGTGACCCCTGAACTTTAGTTACATGTCCAATTTAGTTTCTAAAATATGTGTAAAGTTTAATGTTGTCCTTGAACTTGAAAAAAAGAAGAAGGAATAATAGCTGACAATTTCATATAGTATGGAGACTAAATTAAGCATTTACCAAAAGTCCAATGATCACATCTAACAAATTAAAAATTGAAAGATAGTATTATACATTAAGTTACGGTCCGGGAATTATATTAAACATATTAAGAGTTGAGGAATGACAATGCATATTGAGCCAAACTTCAAAAATCATTTATATAATTATCTTTTTTTTTAATTATTGTTTTCCGCAAAAATGACATGTTGGATCCTTGAATAGTCTTTCTTTTTCTTTTAACGAGACCATTGTAATTTGTAAGGGACTCCGCTCAATATGTCAAATAATTTGACTTTTCCAGATTTCGCAACTCCTCGACAATGATACTGTCATTTTCTTAAGAGCCTCGGTGTGATGAGGAGACTCTAGCGATTACGATTTACGGCCTATTTGCCAATTGGGCACGAGTATAAATATTGTCTCCCTTTGGAAGAAACTAAGTGATTACTTAGAGGTATGTTGACCCACAAAAGCAAGTTCTTAAAATGCTTCATTTTGACCGTTTGAACCTTAGGATAATTGTGATGTAAAACTTTCAGAGGGTACTTAAAGGGTATTCATTCATCTTGGGAAAGATAAAGATAGAAGGGGACTTAGAGTGTGAGGCTTGCTAACACCGACACATTAAAATAAGGAACGCATCCTAACAGCCTGTCATTCTTATATATCAAACAAACAGGTGTTGGAAGCTCTCGTAGGATTAAAACCCTCAGTCTTGTTGTGGTTACCTCTTAACCAAACACCGAGGATCCAAGACTTGTCGGTTTGATATGCAGGAATAGTGGTCTACATGAATGCAATCCTTATTTTAACGTATTGGTGCCCGCTCACCTCGTACCTCCGATTCCCCCATTATCTTTTTCTTCCCCAAAACAAGGGAATATCTTACAGCAGTTTTACATCCCGTTCCCCACGGTCTAGGTGAGAACCAAGACATGAGGACATACTTGGGTTCAAGATCCTCAAATAGTCTTTTGTTTTACTTTAACCAGACCATTGTAATTGATAAGGGAGTCCACGTAATATGTCAAATCATTTGATTTTTTCGGATTTCATACTCCTTGACAATGATACTTCTCTTTTCTTAAGAGTTTTTGACCATTGTAATTGGTAAGGGATTCCACGTAATATGTCAAATCATTTGATTTTTTTGGATTTCGTACTCCTTGACAATAATACTTTCTCTTTTCTTAAGAGTTTTGGACCATTGTAATTGGTAAGAGATTCCACGTAATATGTCAAATCATTTGATTTTTTTGGATTTCATACTCCTTGACAATGATACTTTCTCTTTTCTTAAGAGTTTTCGTGCGATGATTAGACCCTAGTGGTTACGAATTAATGACCTGTTTGCTTTTCGTGCATGATAATAAATTCTACCTCCCTCTGGGGGGAAACTAAATGATTGCTCAGAAGAATATTAACCTACAAGACTTGCAAAGATGATGGGATAGGTGGGATACCTAGTCCATGAAATTTGAGTTTTTTAAGTGTTGCATGACAAATTGTAATCACGGAATGACAAATTGTAATCACGGAAGTAATTTTGGGTAATTACTTTTGACATTGTCAATTCGAAATAATCTTACGCTTAGTTGAATTTTCTACTTTTGTTTCGCTTTTTAAGTATGAATATATTGAACAATTGAAATTTTCAAAACCATGCACGAGTGTGTAGCCCTTTTAAAGAAGGGCACTTCAAATAATCAAGGAACTTTCTTTTTTGTGAAAAAGGATTAGGATAATCTGTTATTTTGATGGATAAGTAGGTAATAACATTTTATTTTCTCCAAATAAGTTATTCCCAAACAGGCTGATTAATCTCATTAATGGAGAAAAACCCAAAAGATCTATAACATATTATATGGATCTCAATTTAGTTATAAACCTTTTTAATTTGACTAATCTAGTCATAAATCTTTTTTATGATTAACTAATTAGCTCTTCTAACCAAATTTGGCTAGCAATTGCTGCCGTAGACATTAACCATTTTATATAACATGACTGATGCTAACATAAATGATTCTTTTACATATTATTCTAAGTTTTTTTGTAACTTTTTTGAAATTATCTTTTCTTTCTCATTTATTTCCCTCTTCTACCTCTGATCATCGGGCTTTGGCAATGGTGAGCGACTAGCTATAGGTGAGGGTTGACCTTGTCGGCCTCCATTGAGGCTCGCTAGACCTCACCCAATCCAGCAAGCTTGATCCACATTGGCCATGGCAATCAAAGGAGGAAGAAGGGGAAAAAATTCTAAAAATAGAATGAAAAGAACAAAAAAATAAATTTATAAAAAAATAAAAAATGCAAAAGATTGTCTAAGTTAATGGCTTTGTGTCAGGTAAGAGAGCCTACGTCCGCATCAACAATTATCAATCAGGATTGATCGAAAAGATTACACTGATAAATCATATATATAAAATGAATTTATGATTTTTTTTTTTATTATAGTTCTCCTCTCATTAATTGGCAGATGTATTCTTTTTGGTTGAACCTTTAAGTCATGGGGAGCAAGGTATTGGTCCTCGCGCATCAAGGAATCGGGGGTTCGTGCAGATTCCTTCTAGGATTCGCACGTCCTTGCAACGGAGGAGTGACCGTCCTTCATCACGTGACCTTTCCGCTTCCGACAGAAATGGCATTTAACCGTCTATGACAAGCGAACAAAAACGAGGAGGAGGTGGGTCATCCATCGCAATAGCAGAGGGATCGTCCTTTTTTTGGTCTGCATAGCAGAGTGATCCGACATTGCACGGGATGTCCAATATTTCAACCAGATCATTTTGTCTAAAAGAGAAAAAAAAAATTTAAGATTAATATATTGAAAAATCTTAAATAATTATATTTATGACATAATTATTCTCAACTAATTTTTTGATCACAAAAAATTCTAAATTAATACATATATGATATATTTACCTCAAATTAATATTTTAGCCGTAAAAATCCAAATTAATATACTTGTGACAACTTCTATCGATTTTTACTATCAAATTTGTTGATATTAGTGATACATGGTGACATGGTAAGTTCATGTGGAAATCCATAGAATTAACATAGAAAAAATCCCAAATTTTTCACAAGTATACTGTTAAATTTATTACAAGAGTACGGTTAAATTTGTCAATGGTGCATCAATTTGAGATTTTTTATGATATTTACCATATAAATTTCCATGTGAACTTGCCACGTTACCATATCACGTTATCATGTGTCATTTAGGTTAGTAAATTTAATGATAAAATTTGATGAAAGCTATCGGAGTATAAATTTATCACAAGTACGAAATTGCGTCTATTGATTGCGATCATTTCATGCCTGTCTTGGTAATGTGATGTTCACCTAAGATTAGTGAGAGGCTAGCGTGCTAGTAATCCGGGTTCAAGTTCTGATACGATGACTCAAGACCATTCGTTACTTTCGGCATTTCTCGGATCTCGTAATTTACGTTTTTCTCTTTTTTCTTTGCTTGCGAACGTGCAAGATAAAGATATAGAGTAGTCGCTATAGTGCACCTTCATCCATCAATCTCAATATTTTATTATACCACTGAAACTCTATGTCGAAATTCAATTTAATCGACTGACATATTTGAATTTTATGCATATCGACGTGAGACAATGCCGACTCTTCGATGGAAAATTCATGCATGGACTCGGTGTCAATGTAATGAGGGGATACACGATCTTGATGCCTACCTTTGTCTTCTTTCAATCAGAACATGCTCTAGTTTTCTTTACTAATTTAAATGGGGAATAATATCACAACTTATTAAATCAACCTGGTCATATATTCGACCATTCCAAAAGTTTGCTATGTCAATTTTATGAATTAACTTTTACTATTTCGTGTAATTTATTCGCAAAATACCTCTTAGCTTACGAGATATTATCATCATCATTATTATTATTAAGATGGGACACGTTATCATTGAGCCGTTATGTAAGATTAATCAGGAAATGCTTTAGGATTAGGTTGAGCTTATGGGATCTTTTCCTTAACTTGGTTTCACTCGATAGAGCCATAGAAGCATGGTCCTTCGTCGCGTGACGGTCCCCTCCCGCGGAGGCATCGAGGGAAGTAGCACGTGCCCTTTGGGGGTGGGGTGGTCATCCATCGCAATAGCAGAGTGACTTGACATTACAGGAGATGTCCGGCCTCCTACTATATTTCAATTAAACCATTTCGTTTGAAAGAGCCAAAAAAAAAAAAATCAGGATTAATATCACGAAGAAAAAACTCAAACCAGTATATTTATAAAGCCCTATGTAATTTGGGATTTAGTTTAAGATATATTTTTCATAAATATACCATTGGGCAAGGCGTGCTAGCCATTGGGCGAGGGCCATAAAGCCCTCATCGGCCACCAGCCGAAGTCTACATTAGTACCGACCAGCCAAAATTAAATAGATAAACTGAATTGGTATTAACGTGAAAATATTTATGATTAAATTAGTCCAATTGAAAGATTTAGGACTAAATTGATCCAATTGAAAAGTTTAAGACTGAATTGGTACAAATGCAATAGATTTAGAATTTTTAGTACTTTTACCCTTTTACATTGCTAGAGATCTTCCATTACAACAACATGTATAAATATAATCAAAGGGAAGCACACATGTATATATAACACTTAAGTTCATATTATCACAACCACATAAAAACACCGAATTATTCAAATACATAATAAAGAGAACACACGAGAGGAGCAAGGAGTTACACCACATTCGTTATAGACCCCATCTAGCGGCCCATCGCATCACGAGTCTTAAGAGTTCTCCCAGTGCTAAAATAACGTCGCATTCTCGTAGTGGAAAAGCTTTTTGCGGAAAGCTTTAAGGTACATATGCGCTAACGGAAAGCCGCGGGGTGACGACGGCCGACAAGGGCACGGCCTTTTGCAACGCCAGGCCGAACGCCTCGTCCATGTTCAGCTCCTCCATGCCGTTCGGCAGCTTCCAGTCGAACGAGTGGACCAGCGTCCCCAGTATGTACTCGACCAGCACGATCCCCATCCTCGTCCCAGCGCAGATCCTCCGCCCGGCCCCGAACGGGATCAGCTCAAAGTCATTCCCACGCGGGTCAATTTTCGCGTTCCTGCCGCTCAGGAACCGCTCCGGGGTGAAGTCAAGAGGGTTCTCCCACACGTCTGGGTCCCGCCCGATCGCCCATATGTTCACGCTCAGCCTTGTGTTCTTGGGGATGTAGTAGCCGTTCACTTGGCAGGCCTCGGTTGAGACCCTCGGTAGGTTTAGCGGTGTCGATGGATGTTTTCGGAAGCTCTCCTTGCAAATGGCCTGCAAGTACGGGAGCTTCGGGAGGTCGGATTCCTCGAGGCGTCGGTGCCGCCCGATGACTCGGTCCATCTCTTCGTGGGCTCGCTTGAGGATGCTGGGGTTCTTCAACATCTCGGCCAGCGACCACTCGATTACGCTCGATGAAGTATCGGTGCCTGCAGTGAACAAATTCTAGGAAAAGAGATAACGAGATCAGTACCTATTAACGTCACAAGTTAATGAACGAGCCAAAAAACATCATGACACATTTTGTTCAATCCACTTAGACATGTATATACCAAGAGAAGAGCCTTAATGTTGGTCAAGCTAAGCTTCTCGCCCCCAGAGTTATCTCTGTTGGCCATGACGACGTCGAGAAAATCTGGGTTTCCTTTACGCTCGTGAGCAGTTGCCAAGTGTTGCTCGATCATCTTCGTCAACAGCACGTCGAACTTCTTGTGCAAGCGCTTCATTCCGCCTTCAATCCCTTGTAAGTCCATCCACGCAATTGATGGGATGAAGTCGCCGATGTTAAAGAACCCTACATCACGTAAGTAAATTAGGTAACCATCGTGTGTCATAGATTCGAGCATTAGCAGCTTGCGCGATAGCTAAGTGTATTCGTGTTTTTGTCTCAAATGTTCTTTGAATGCTATACCTGCGCTTGTCATCAGCTCTACCACCATGTCCTTAAATTCGTTTGACTCAGAACCCTTCGTCACAAACACCCTTCGACTCAAAATGACTTGCCCTATCATGTTCGCCATGGCATAGGTCAACATCTCCGGCACCACCACCGGCTCGCCTCGCTTGCTGCACTCGCACATGGCTTGAAGCATGTACCCTAGCTCGGACGTTCGGACGCGAGCCCAGTCCTCGAGGGCCTTCCCTCCGAGCATGTGCAAATTGCTCAGCTTCCTAAGTAACTTCCACCTCGAGCCATAGTCAGCGAAGACCATGTCCTGCGCGTCATAGGCCAAGTGGGTCGCGCCCGCATTAGGGGGCCTATTGGAGAAGTTGATGTCTAGGGTTTTCAAGAAAGCCCGGGTGGCGTCAGGGGTCGACGCCACGACCATGCCGCACGTGCCCATTTTCAGGTACATCACCGGCCCATACTTCTTGGTCATTTTGGCCAGCGCTACATGGGGCATGTTCCCCAAGAGAGGGATGGCGCCGATGACCGGCCACCCTTTCGGTCCAGGCGGGAGCTTAAAGGAGTTCAAGCGAAGCAGGAGAGAGCTGACAAAGAATCGGGTAATGAGGAAGAGGAGAGCCGCGGAGGCGATCTCTCGGAGCAGGACTTTGTCGGCGAGAATCGCCATCTATGCGCTGCAAGTGCTGGGATACGATTTAATATTTAGTGAAGAGCGCGGGCGCTTCTTCCTCTGTTGCATGCTGCATGTTATATAGACCGATGAAAACGCATGTACAATCTGGGTAGCTCACGTACTACAGTGCACGAGTTTTCTCACCAAACGCCGGCGCTCCGATTTTGCCGATAAGGTTTTGAAGGGACACCAATGGTTTCGCCTCGAGCTCTTCGATATCTACCATTCTCCTCGTCGCGGCACATGATACCAAATGATGTCTATGCTGGCAAAACACATGGTCACACGTGATATTATGGCAGAAAAAGTAAAATTTTTGTGGAGCAGAGTGGAGATTTTTCATGAATTGTATGGTGCAGCACTTGGTGTCCATCCATCTCTAATCCTCAGTCCACGCATCTCCATTTATCAAATTTCACAGAACTTGTGTCTTTCTTTTTTTTGGTCGGTCTTGTCAATGACTATTCCGGCAACTAGTTAAGTTTTATAAAAGTAGAAATAACATGGTCGAGAGCTCCTCAAAATTCAAAAGCACATGTAGGGCTTTTATTTGAAACGCTCACAATCACCGCATAAAGAAAATCATGATCGAAAGAAAATTCAACTCAATTTTAAATTGTCTCCCCGAGGGGGAAAACTTCATCTACCATTCCTTTGAATCTTTGAGAACGGGGTAGCTTAGAATGGATAGGGTTAAAATTAGGCAATGACATAAAAAGAAGTGCACAGTTGGTTAGCTAAGATTTATGACGGGAAAAGAAAAATAAAGTTCTAAACTTATTAAACTAGTACCACTTCAGTCCTTTTTAACTAGATTAATTTAGTCCTAAAATTTTTCACATTGTTGAGAGCTCTTCGAAATTTGAAAGCACATGTATGGCTTTTATTTGATATGCTCACGATTACCACATAAACAAAATCATGATAGAAAGAAAATTCAACTCAACATTATATTGTCTCCCCAAGGGGGAAAACTTCATCTACCATTCTCACTGTGATCCTAAGCACCTTTGAATCTTTGACAGCGGGGTAGCCTAGAATGGATAGGATAAAATCAGGCAATGACATAAAAAGAAGTGCACGGTTGGTTAGCTAAGATTTATGATGGGAAAAGAAAAAAAAAGTCATAAACTTATTAAATTAATACCAATTCAGTCTTGTTCTTTTAAGTTGGACAAATTTAGTTCTAAAATTTTTCATATTGACTTCTTGCAATGAGGGAATCTATGCTTAGTATTGCGACCTAACCTCGGATGCATCACCTAAGGTTTGACTAATGATCTACTAAACCTAGATTTAGTTCGGACTCTCCTAAGTCCATATCAACTTGCAACTTAGTTCAAGTTCTTAACACACAAAAGATTTTTCAATTAAGAGTCGCTACTAATCTATTTTTTGTGGGTCGATTAGAAAAAAGTAATGTTACTTTACTCTTGTAAACAAGAGATTGTGAGTTTGAAGACTTGATTACACTAAATTTCTTTAACGCCCTTTTGGTATATTTTATCTTTTATTCTGAAAAAATGTTTTTCAGGTAGCTTGAATTAATTTTAACTTTCTTAACATGTGAGGTGACCATGCGGATGCACAATCCACCAATTTATCACCCAATAAAATGATAAATAAATTGCAAGATTTACCTCGTAGCAACGAAAGTATCTACAATGTTAGATTAGAATTCACATCAGTAGTCCTATTTATGATTTCTAATTAGCATGTAATCGCTCAATCTTTTTTAGGATTTTATTATTATTTAATGAAATCCGATCTATGTGTAATGCAATAAAAAATATGTCTCATGTGATGTACAATTAAATAAATCTAATATGTAAACTATATGTCATGCGGCATTAATTAAATGACCCAATCTAATGATGGGCACATAGTAGATGAAACTATCCTAATATGTCACACATTTAAATGACCCTAATCATGCAATGATTAGATGACGTGCAAGAAATGACCTAATTCTAGGTGACACATGATATTTTTTATGTTTTCTTTTCCTTTTTTATAAAATTCGAAATTAAAATTGTCTAATAATCAAACATGCAATTCAAATTAATAAAAAGAAAATCTAACATCCTAAATCAATTCTTTTTGGAATTTTTTATTTAAAAAATTTGGAATAAGTAAAATGCCTAATCTGCAAACTATCCTAAAACAGGCAATATTCTAGCGAGAATCCGATCCAACTTGAATATATTTATTATTTTTTGGGTTTTCTTTTACAAAAAAAAAATCAATTCAAGCAAAGGCATAAAAAATAACACAGCAGCAAATTAGGCATGATATTATTCGTGTCTACTTAATTTTTAAATTGACAAATCATATTTTTCACATGAGATCGAATTGACTAATTTCCAGCAAAATCGCGAATCATATCTCAGGCGTGAGATCTGATTGGCAATTTTTCCAAGTGATTACGAGTTATATTTCGAGTATGAAATCGAACTATTAATTGTATGCATATTGTGAAATTAAAGAATAATCCCTAATTTAAAAGGTTTTTCAAGAAACTCTGAATAAGATATATCATTCAAAAATTTGAATTTGATCACAATATCACCGAATTAAGTAAGGAAATAACCAAATTAAATTTGAATAATATATTTACCTATTTCGTAATATCATTCCCGAATTTGGACTTGTAGGATTGTGGAACCAACGATGGCTCGTGGTGATGTTCGATAATGGCTCAAGGTCTACACGATCGGCAACGACGGACACGTTGGCACGGATCGCGGTGGTGATGGCTCTTAGCTCGGTGAAGCTTGGAGACAGCAAGGATGTTGGGGTCAGCTTGCTGCGACGTGTCACGGTGGCAGTACGACGCAGGCAAATGGCATCGTCGATGATTGAATAGCAAAGCTTGTTGAAGGAGGAGGAGCTCAATACGGGCAGCTGCGGGCGGCGGGCTTCAGCTGGCGTTCAAAGACCCACTGAAGAAGAAGACCTCTCTCTCTCTCTCTCTCTCTCACTCTCTCACACACGCACACGTCTTATCCTTTCTGCAAGTAGTGGTTGGAGAAAAATGAAAAAGCTACCCTTTAGTTGACAACTTGACATATTGATCGAGAGACAGGAGAATCTAACCTGCCCTCTTTTTGTCCGTCTTCTTGTACTTTTATAGTGCCCCTCTTGCGCCACGGAACTAGTAAGAAAAGATCGTCCCTTCTCTCTTTACTATTTTGTTTCTTTCTTGGACGAATTCTTATTTTGTTTCTATACGCAATAAAAGTGGGGACCAAAATACCACGAATTCCTATTTTGTTTCCAAACACCGAGCGCCGGCCAGCCGCTCATTACCAGACACTGACCCCCAACCGTCGGTCATCGGTCGCCACCCTGGTAGAAATAGAAATTTTATTCTATTGTCAAACGAATTTTTATTGCATAAACAAAAATTTTGAATCATGATCAAATGCATTTCTTTGCTCAGAAACTCATTCAGGGAATAGAAATTAATTTTTGTTTTATAAATTTTGTCATGTGCCTCCTAAAATTGCGAAAGTATGACGGAAAGTTGTAATCCCACTCCCGACAACACGAGCCGTCCAATGGGCTTGTTGCATGTGCTCGAAAACAACCATTGAACAATCGTATGAAATAATACTCAAAAACATCACAAACAGAACATGATCCATATCTATGGCCAAATTAAGCTAGCCATCAACGGGGGAATTGCTACACTGTAACTAGCCATTACTCTCCTACTACCAGGATAACGAATCAATTAAACGTGAAGTAGATTGCTCGAAAGAAACCATTGAACAACTAGTTGTAATAAACTCAGACTGTGAATGAAAGGGGCTATTTCCAGACCGGAGTGATCACTTGAACGGAATAGCTATATCTCAACTGCATAGGTTGGACCTCATCAGCTCTATCTCATATACTCAAGCTAGACCTCAACACCACATGGTAGATATATCATAGAGGCAAACTTGTACAACCTAAAACAATATAAACTTCAAAATAGCCGAGGTTTCCTCTATGTTTGCTCTTTAAAAATGCACATGTTCTAAGAAAAGAAAAGAAAATGCTCCCACTACCCCCGCTTCACGTAAGCCAGGAAAAACTTAAAAAAACAACATTCTTAGAAGTAAGACCATGAAGCCGATGGCGCTGGACAACCTTAAAGTACTTGCATTATTTAATAAACATAAAATCCCAGCTGCACCACCACGTGTAATTCATCAGATAAAATTACTTATCTTACCCTGATAAACAAGCCTCAATATTTGAACTGACTTTCTTTCCAAAACCAAAAACTAATCCAGACTGCATAGCCTCTTCAATCCAACGCCAATCTTAATGTGTTTAGAAGATTTGCACAATCTTAATATGTGCAAAATAAAATGCATCCGTTTGCATTTCAAAATAGTGAAACAAGACAAGCAAATTTAATATTCAGTAAGAATCAGATTCATATCTCATTTTCAGTAAAATTGGAATATTTTTTTTGGGCAATTTCTTCACATCGTAGGGTAGCAACCATGACCTTAACACGGACAGCATGATATGTACATTAGCATTCACATTATCAACAGTATACATAGTGGCCTTTCAATTAATAAATTATCACCTTGTGCGCAGGCAAGTCAATTTTGGTTCCGGCAGATGCGCACTACCATTAGCAAGGAGGAAGATTTAGCCAATCGTCTTCCTCGTGACTCCATTTCTCCATTTTGAATGCTAGCGAGCGCATATTCAGGACATCATGTGCCCCCCGAATCCGTCTGCCGTGGTCGTGATTCCAGCGATGTCCGACAAAAGGGCAGCTCGAATTCAGCGAGCTTGTGCTGACTCCTTGGGGGCCGTCTTTCGTTGTCGCAGCGCATCGAGAGGATTTATATATAATTCGATAGGCTTGTACCGTGGCTTGCTCCCAATTCATTTGAGCTCGACCCCATTATGTTTTTAAGTCGACGAGGTCGGGGGTTCACGGCGTGTAAGCTATCCAGTCTATCGGACTTGCACGTGTCGGGAAACAGGTAGGATGTTTGTCCTTTATTGATTTAGTATCGTTGCTTGCCGCGTACGAGATGTCCATTTCGTTTTTATTGAAGCAGATATGATCAGGGTTCGAGTATTGACACGACGACTCAAGACCCTTCGTTACCTTCAGGATTTCTTGGGTATCGTAAATTACTTTCTTTTTTTTTTCCGGCATTTGAACGCGCCAGAGAAAAATATATAGTTTCCTATGGTGCAACTTGTCCTATCATTGAGTTGTAACCCAATTCTATCGTTAGGCAAATTTTGAATTTTAAGCATATTGATGTGAGACGATGCCGGCTCTTCGATGGAAAATTCGTACATAGACCTGGTGTTAATGCAAGGAGGGTATACACGACATTGATGCTTACCTTTGTCTTCTTTCAATCGATCCATGCTTTAGTTTTCTTTACTATTTTAAATGTGTAACAATGTCACAACTTGTTTAATCAACCCGGTCATATATTTGGCCCTTTTTGGTACTTGCTAGTTGCTATGTCAATTTTGTAAATGAACTTTTATAATTTTATGTAATTAGATATATCTTGACATGATAATTTACAAGATATTATTATTATTATTATTATTATTATTATATTTTAATAAGATGGGACACGGTAACATTGAGTCGTTCAATATGTAAGAATATTCAGGAAATGCTTTAGGATTAGGATGAGCATATGGGATCTTTTCGTTGACTTTGGTATGACTCGATGGAAGAATGGACAAGGAAATAAAATAACAGACGTGAGGAAGGTGGGTGAAGCCGCCCCAACTTTTTTTTTGAACAGGAAGCCGCCCCAACTTCAAACAAGCAGAAGTGGGCCCAGACGGCATCGCTTCTGTCGTATCACGATTTGACTTGATCGCTCGAGTAGGTTTCCTTGATGGATACACTGATATTTTGATCCTATTCAAGTTTTTCTTCCGATCTTTTATATAACAAAAAATTATATAAATAATTAATAAACTTTGATTTAATAAATAATTTGATATTTAAATTTCAGTGTAATGTGCAATGTGACCCTTAAATATTTAATTTATTCAATATGATCTATAAAATTTTAGTGTATATTCAATTTAATCCTTAAACTATATGAAATTGTTCAATATTATTATTGAACTTGAAAAAAAAATGAAAGGATGGTATTTGATATTTTCATATAATTTGATAACTGAATTGAAAGAATATCAAAAGTTCTAGAACCACATTGAACGGATTAAAAGTTCAATGATAATATTGCACATTAAGTTATAATAATCACATTGAACAAATTAAAGTTTCATAACCAAAATTACTTTCATGACTAGATGGGGTATCTAGTCAATGACATTGCATGTTAGACCCATGTGATGCGCAAACTTGGATGTGGTTAACTTGTAGTACATTGAGTTTGTTTAGTGTGTTGCGTGAAAATTTCTAATCATGGAAGTAAATTTGCGTAATTACTTTTGACATTGTCAATTCAAGATAGTTTTACACTTGAATTTTCCTTTTGTTTCGCTTTTAAGTGTGGATATATCGAACGGTTCAAATTTTTAAAACCATGCATGCGCGTGTTGCCTTTATTGTGAAGGGCACTTTAAATAGCTAAGGAACTCTTTTTTGTGGAAAAGGATTAGGTTAATCTCATATGGCACTTTAAATAACAGTTCATTCTCTCCAAACAACTTTTCTAAATTTGTTCTTCTTTACTCTTTTTTTTTTTTTTTTTTTCTCTTCTTCCTCCACTAGTTGTCGAGCCTTGGTAATGGCTAGTGATTGGCCACAGGCGAGGGCCGACCTCTATCGAGGCTCACTAGACTCCACTAGATCTTGCGAGGTCAATTCTTAGTAGCAATGGTGATCGGCAAAGGAAGAGGAAAGAAAATAAATAATTTATAATTTATAATAAAAATAAAAAAAATTATCCACATTAGCGTTCACCATGCCACGTAAGAGGCCCAGCATCCACATGAATGATTATCGACCAAAATTGACCGAAAAAACTACATTGGCAAATCGTCCAATGATTTTTAACTAAATTAACAAAATTAAAAAATTTAAGACTGAATTAACACGCATATAATAAACTCATGGTTTCTTATAATTATTCCTCTCGTTAATTGGTTGATGTATTCTTTTTAGTTGAAGTCAATCTAAGACAGACATGTTAAAGTGAATTATAAACCCATTTATTAACTCATATATAATAGATGAAGTTATTATATGGGTCGTTTATATTGAGTAAATGGATTATAAATGGATTTAAATATAATATAGATGTTAAGTGGTTGAATTATAATTGGGTTTACAACTTATTTAGACCTAACAACCTTGATTATCTCATCTCTATCTCTCACTCACTCACTCCGCACTCTTATTTCGATTTGGATATAAATTTTCCCACATTAGGCTTAATATGGAAATATTTTAGTAATATATGTTGGGTTGGGCATTGATTTAGTTATGAATAAATGGATCATAAATAAATTAATAAGTTAATTCAAATAAGATCATTTATAACCTAACTAAAATTCGATTCAACCCACATTTGATACATCTTGTAATAGGAAGCAAAACTTGGCCTTCATGCGTAAGGTAAAGCAAGTAATTGGGTTCACACCCGTGAGTAACGCAGTTGATTGAGATCTCTCTTCCAGCAGAGGAAGTTAAGGGTTTGAAACCCTTCGTTATTAGCTATTAAAGCAAGGGCCCTAGTGGTGGGTTGCTGGCCACTTTTTCCCGAGGTATAGTCACTGTTGGGCCTCCATTGCGAAGACCTGTGAGACCCCAGATTAGTGTAAGCCGACAAGGGCACGCTTTGACGGATCCTTAGCCACAAAAAAAGAAAAAAAAGAAGAAAAAAGCAAGTAATTGGGTGGGGTCGGTTTCTTCTTTCTCGTAAGTTACAAGCTCGAGGCAAGTAATTCGGAAGAAGCATTAACAAAGTGATTTGACATCGCACGATTTCTCGGGGGTCCCACAACTTTCAACTAAAACCATTGTCATTTTGTCTAAAGAGCCAAAAAAAGTAATTAAATATATGTTAGGTGTACATAGTAAATAATTGCAACTCTCACTTTTAGCATTGCTAGAGGTCTTTCATTAAAACAACATCCGCGCACATATATGTATGTATATAACTTATTATGAAAGTTATATATAATCAAAGCAAAGCACACACGTATATTATATAACACTAAGTTCATATTATTACAATCACACAAAGACACTGGATTATTCGAAAACACAGAAAAGAGAATACACCGAAAGAGGAGGGAGTTTCGTCGCATTCGCCATAGGCCCCATCTGGGGAACCACCCATCACTAGTCTAATAGTCTAATAAAACTCTCAAGTATCATGATAATGTCGGATTCTCGTGGTGGAAAAGCTTTTTGCGGCAAGCTTTAAGGTGCGTACGCGCTAACGGAGAGCCGTGGGGTGACGACGGCCGAGAGGGGCACGGCCTTTTGCAACGCCAGGCCGAACGCCTCGTCCATGTTCAGCTCCTCCACGCCGTCCGGCAGCTTCCAGTCGAACGAGTGGACCAAAGTCCCCAGTATGTACTCGACCAGCACGATCCCCATCCTCGTCCCGGCGCAGATCCTCCGCCCTGCCCCGAACGGGATCAGCTCAAAGTCGTTCCCGCGCGGGTCGATCCTCGCGTTCCTCCCACTCAAGAACCGCTCTGGGGTGAAGTCCAGAGGATTCTCCCACACGTCCGGGTCCCGCCCGATCGCCCATATGTTCACGCTCAGCCTCGTGTTCTTGGGGATGTAGTAGCCGTTCACTTGGCACGCCTCGGTCGAGACCCTCGGTAGGTTTAGCGGTGTCGATGGATGTTTTCGGAAGCTCTCCTTGCATATGGCCTGCAAGTACGGGAGCTTCGGGAGGTCAGATTCCTCAAGGCGTCGGTGCCGCCCGATGACTCGGTCCATCTCTTCGTGGGCTCGCTTGAGGATGCTGGGGTTCTTCAACATCTCGGCCAGCGACCACTCGATTATGCTCGATGAAGTATCAGTGCCCGCAGTGAACAAATTCTAGAAAAAAGAGACAACGAGATCAGTACTTATCAACGTCACAAGTTGATGAAGAAGCCAAGAATCGACATGATAGATTTTGTTCGATTCACTTAGACATGTATATACCAAGAGAAGAGCCTTAATGTTGGTCAAACTAAGCTTCTCGTCCCCGGAGTTATCTCGGTTAGCCATGACAACATCGAGAAAATCCGGGTTTGCTTTACGCTCGTGAGCAGTTGCCGAGTGTTGCTCGATCATCTTCGTCAACAGCCCGTCAAATTTCTTGTGCAAGCGCTTCATTCCGCCTTCGATCCCTTGTAAGTCCATCCACGCAATTGACGGGATGAAGTCGCCGATGTTAAAGAACCCTACATCAAGTAAGGGAATTAGGGTAACTTTCGTGAGCCTGCCTTATATTCGAGCAATTAACAACTCGCGTGATAGCTAAGCGTATTCGTGTTTTTGTTTCAAATATATTTCGAATATTATACCTGCGCTTGTCATCAGCTCTACCACCATGTCTTTGAATTCGTTAGACTCGGAGCCCTTCGTCACAAACACCCTTCGGCTCAAAATGACTTGCCCTATCATGTTCGCCATGGCATAGGTCAACATCTCCGGCACCACCACCGGCTCGCCTCGCTTGCTGCACTCGCACATGGCTTGAAGCATGTACCCTAGCTCGGACGTTCGGACGCGAGCCCAGTCCTCGAGGGCCTTCCCTCCGAGCATGTGCAAATTGCTCAGCTTCCTAAGTAACTTCCACCTCGGGCCATAGTCAGCGAAGACCATGTCCTGCGCGTCATAGGCCAAGTGGGTCGCGCCCGCATTAGGGGGCCTATTGGAGAAGTTGATGTCTAGGGTTTTCAAGAAAGCCCGGGCGGCGTCAGGGGTCGACGCCACGACCATGCCGCACGTGCCCATTTTCAGGTACATCACCGGCCCATACTTCTTGGTCATTTTGGCCAGCGCTACATGGGGCATGTTCCCCAAGAGAGGGATGGCGCCGATGACCGGCCACCCTTTCGGTCCAGGCGGGAGCTTAAAGGAGTTCAAGCGAAGCAGGAGAGAGCTGACAAAGAATCGGGTAATGAGGAAGAGGAGAGCCGCGGAGGCGATCTCTCGGAGCAGGACTTTGTCGGCGAGAATCGCCATCTATGCGCTGCAAAGTGCTGGGATACGATCCAATATTTAGTGAAGAGCGCGGGCACTTCTTAGTGTGTTGCATGCTGCATGTTATATAGACCGATGAAAACGCAGGTACAATCTGGGTAGCTCGAATGCAACGGGGCACGAGATTTCCCACCAAACCACTGTCTCAATTTTGCAGAGAATGTTTTGAAGGACAGCAGTGCTTTCTTTTCTCCTTGAGCTCCTCGAGATCTACCATTCTCCGTGAAGAATTATGGGATCATGGGATCATCGATGCATAAAAGATATGGTCCCCGTCACGTGATATGACGTAGAAAAATAGAACTTTTTATGGAGCAGAGTGTAGATAATGTATGATGCCAGCACTTGGCAACGTTATGATAACCTACTCCCCCACTCGAAATGAGAGGAGGGAGAGAGACGCCGTAAGTGTCATCCATCATCCTCCCCGGATACGAATGCATTGGTCCGTGAATGATTTCATTTTCAAAAGTATTGGGTGGTGTTGGCCCCACTTGACTAAAAAAATTAGTTTAAGAGGAGAAATTTTCCCTCACCCTTAAAAAGTAATCATATGCCTCTTCCACAATCTCTTTTTAAATCAAACTCTCTCGTGTCTAGACTTGTTGGTGAATCTGGGCTCTAATACTATATTGAGTGGTCTTAAGCCTCTCTCATACTTCTAAACAGACCACCTACTCCTTTCACAATCAAAATGGGACAACCTCAACAAAAATCTCCTCCATCTCTATTCCTCACTCAAATAGAGTTTGCAATATCATCGTAAACATCCATGCCAAACACACTTCCATTTATTGAAATTCATCTAAAATTTACTCCTTCACATATAGATAGATAGATATATATATATATATATATATATATATATATATATATATATATATATATATATATATATATTATATATATATATATATATATATATTTAAATATTTTTATATATTTGGTTAATACTTTAAATTAGTACACCCGTGACAAATTTATTAAAAATTAATTTTTTTATCACTAAAAATCTTAAATTGGTATGCTTGTTTCAAATTTATCATTTGTTAGTTTCTATTAAATTTTACCGTGAAATTATTAAGTCTAATGATATGTAATAATTAACAGATTTACCAATTTAGAACTTTACCATGTGTTTGTCGTAGGTGTATTGGATTGTGATTAAAATCAGCGAACGAATAAAGAAATGGCAGGTTGATTAGCTAACGTTCATGATTGAGTCAACTAGTAGGTACATATACTTATCACATAACGATGCTTTCGAAAGTAAATTATTCGCATAAATCCTGTAGTAAAAATCTCGATTTCGCCCTTCGGGTAATTAAATATTTGGACCGCGAATTGAAATGTAAACAACTTCAATCTGGCAGGCTACGGAGCCAGGAATACGAGGTCAAGTCAAATCGATGATTAATCTTCGCCTTCAATTATTCAAGACGGCGACACATGATGGTAAGTTGAAGGGTTTGAATATGCGTCCCCCAATCCATCCGGAATCCGGAATCATCAGGCGTTGGCAAAGTCACCTGCCCCTGCCAATCACGTCCTTAACAACATTATCTTTTCTCTGTTGCGTGGATTTCTTGTCCTCGGTAGAATCTAAAACAGATACAAAAGAAGAAAAGGAACAGAGAGGTCTTCAAAGGTTAAGAAACAACAAAGGCTTGTTAGCTATGCGTGCCAATCATTCGCATAAATATCCAATCTTTATTATGACTCGACGCACTCACGCCCGCGGTCACGATACATTTAATGAGATACTTAGGATTTCTATTATTTTTATTTTTTTTGGTAAAACTTAGGATTTCTATTTGGTATGCAGATGATGTAAAAAATTCATACAATATACATTTAATAAGATTTTTAGGATTTTCATTTGGTACGCGGATGGTGTAAAAAATTTATGATTGAAAGAATATTCGAGCATCAACATGTATATAGTATTATGTAATACTTACCCACACCAATCACCATGGAATGAAAACTCTTATCTAGAATGAGGCTCTTTTTTTTTCTTTTCTTTTTTTCATATTGGCACTTCAATCTTGTTCCTGCAATGATTTTGTACATGGCGTGTGTCTCAAATAAAAACATGTGTTCCCGCAGACATGAATAGCTCATCCTATTCTTGTGAATTGGATGTCATGTTCTCGAGATTTTTTTTTCCAAGTCTTCACTTCGATTTTATTTGTAATGTCTGTACTTGTCATTTTAACAACTTTTAACTGCCTAAACGTTGATTTAGATCGTGATTAATCTCGTTGATGGAGAGATAAACTAAAAAGTTTATAACTTATTGTATGGATGCAAATTCGATTATAAACTTTTTAATTTGGCTAATCTAATCCTAAACCTTTTTGACAATTTGCTAATGTAGTCAGTTTGGTCAAATCTGATTAGCAATCACTGCCATGAACGGTGACTATTATACGTGTCATGGCCAGCTACATGAATGATTCTTTTGCATTTTTTTAAAAAAAATTTCTATTTTTTTTCTCTTGTTTCTTTTCCTTCTCTTGTTTCTCTCTTCTTCTTCTTCTTCTTCTTCTTTTCCTTCTTTCACTATCGATTAAGCCGTGGCAATGGCTGGCAACTAGCAACAGGTGAGCATCAACCTCTATTGAAGCTCACTAGACTCCGCCAAATCTGATGAGGACAACCTTGTTGGCCATGGCGATCAGTAAAGGAAGAAGAAAACATTAAAAAAAGCAAAGAAATTTAAAAAAGCAAAATTTTGTATTAAAAAAATGCGAAAAATCATCTATGTTAGCGTCTGTTGTGCCACCTAAGAGGCTTGGCGTCCATATCAACGATTATCGGATAGAATTGTTCGGAAAATTACATTGATAAATCATCAAAAAAAAAATTTATGATTAAATTGGCGAATTAAAGATTTAGAAATTGGCATCCGTATGCTGTTAATAAAAAATGACAAAAAGTGTAATAAAAATCGAGCGGGCCAGTTTTGTCTAGCCCATTCTTTTAGCAAAAATTTCGGCGTATCCAACCCATTTCTCTTGAAGGAGCTCTTGAGGCCCAATTTTCCTTTTCTCTTTGAGCCCATGACCTGAGCCCTAGTGAATAAATAAGCGAAAGCCTGGCCCCTTTGTTTTCTCTCCCTTGCGTACGCTCACGGCTGTGAAGGGAATGACCCTGACGGGAAGAAGTTGACCGAATGACACAAGGAGAGGAGAAAACATTAGGTGAGCTTCATCTGAAGCCGAGAGGGCGAGTAGAGAGACCGAGAACGAGTGAGCCCCGGCCGACATCTCTGCGTCGCGAGTGTCGGGATATGATCCAATATTCAGGAAAGGGCGTGAGCACTTCTTAGCGTGGTGTATGCTGCATTATATAGACCGATGAAAACGCAGGTACAATCTGGGTAGCTCGAATGCAACGGGGCACTAGATTTCTCACTAAACCACTGTCTCAATTTTGCAGAGAATGTTTTGAAGAACAGCAGTGCTTTCTTTTCTCCTTGAGCTCCTCGAGATCTACCATTCTCCATGAAGAATTATGGGATTATATCGACGCATAAAAGATGGTCCCTGTCACGTGACATGACGTAGAAAAGTAAATTTTTTTACGAAGCACAGTGTAGATATTCATGAAATGTACTAGGGGTGAGCAGCGGTCTAGGGTCGACCCTGGACCAACCCTGGACCGGCCCAACCCTGCCGGTCCTGGTCCGGTTCCCAAGGAGACTGGGTCGGTCCTTGGTCTTGAAATTCCAGGACCAACACTGTACGGATTGGTCCTTGGCCCTAGAGTTTTGGGTCGGTCAACCCCTGACCAACCCCGTATATTATATTATATTATATTATTTATAATTCTTTTATATATTGAAACCTAAGTAAAATGTCTGTTATATTATATTATATTGAGATGTTTTATCAATAGCACTAATAATAATTTCAATTTAAAACTTTTGTTGAGTATTAATTATGTGTCATTTGTTTTGTTTTCAGGTGTTTAGAAGTTTAAGTGAATTAACAATATGTGAAGTTATATATTCATGGTTTATATTAAGTATTTTGAACTTCTTATGGTTTAATTATATTTTACTAATGAATTTCAGCTGCACTTTATTTTTCAATTTGTGTCAAATGGTAGAAGTTTTTGAAGAGTAGAGTAGTATTGCAGTTGCTACGGTGATTTGCTAGTCACGTAGTGTGAAGCTCATTTTTTGGTTGAGTGGACTCTACATGATCGAATGCAGGAAAACGCTTTTGCATATGGTGTTATGAATATTAAAGATAGATGATTACAAGAACTTTCCATCTTGTCCCATATCTCGATAAGCGGTTAGCAGGTATGAAATTTTTATTATTGTGTCATCTTAAATTTGCTAAATATGTATTGGTATTTATAGTTTAGTTGCACAATGCCGCATTGTCGATGGATGTGTAATTTGAATTTGTAGGTTTGCTTTTTTAGGGAGTATAAAAAATAGAAAAAAATTATCGATAGGTCCCGGGTTGACCCTGGAACCGGACCGAACCCATTGGGTCGGTCCGGTCCTTGGTCCCAGGCTCAATAGGGTCGGTCCTCGGTCCTAAAAATTGAGGACCGACACTGTACGGGTTGGTTCTAGGGTTAGGGGGTGGCCCAGACCAACCCGGACCATGCTCACCCCTAAAATGTACGATGCCAGCACTTGACAACGTTATGATAACCTACTCCCCGACTCGAAATGAGAGAGAGAGAGAGAGAGAGAGAGAGAGAGAGAGAGAGAGAGAGAGAGACGCCCTAAGTGTCATCTATCGTGTCCCCTTGGATATGAATGCATTCGTTCGCGAATGATTTCGTTTTCAAAATTATTGTGTGGTATTGGCCCCCTTTCACTCAAAAAATTAATTTAATATGTGAGATTTTTTCTCACACTTAAAAACTTGAAAACTGATTATTTGTCATTTCCACAATCTCCTCAGAGACACCATAAGTGTCATCTATCATGTCCCCTCGGATATGAATGCATTCGTTCACGAATGATTTCGTTTTCAAAATTATTAGGTGGTGTTGGCCCCCTTTCACTCAAAAAATTAATTTAAGATGTGAAATTTTTTCTCACACTTGAAAACTTGAAAACTGATCATATGTTCTTTCCACAATTTTCTCTTAGATCGGAGTTATAACAATTTGTAACTCTCTCGTGCCTAGACTTGTTAATAAATCTGGGCTCTGATAGTAATGTTGAGTGGTATTAAGTCTCTCTCAGCCCAAAAACTAGCTCAAAGAATGAGATTTTCCCTCACACTTCTAAATTAACTACCTACCCCTTCCACAACTGAAGTGGGACAACCTCAACAAAAATCTCATCCATCTCTATTCCTTAGTCGTTAAATAGAATGTGTAAATGTCCGTGCCAAACACACTTCCATTTATTGAAATTTATCTCAAATTTACTCATTCACATATAGACAGATATATATTTACATATGGGGTTAATACCACAAAAAAAAATTAAATTAATGCATTTGTGACAAATTTATTCAAAATTAATTTTTGATCACCAAAAATCTCAAGTCGGTATGCTTGTCTCAAATTTATCATTTGTTAGTTCTATTAAATTTTATCGTGAAATTGTTAAGTTGGATGATATGTAATAGTTAACGGATTTCTCAATTTGAAACTTTATTCTGTGTTTGTCGTAGGTGTACCGGATTGTGATTAAAATCAGCAAACAAATAAAGAAATGGCCGGTTGATTAGCTAACGTTCATGATTGAGTCGGCCGGCAGGTACATATATTTATCACGCAATGATGCTTTCAAAAGTATATTATTCGCATAACTCCTGTAGTGAAAATCTCAATTTCGTCCTTCGGGTAATTAAATGTTTGGACCGCGGGTTGAGATGTAAACGGCTTCAATCTTGGCAGGCTAGGGAGCCAGGAAGCCAAGGTCAAGTCAAATCGATGATCAATCTTCGCCTTCAATTATTCAAGACAGCGACACATGATGGTACTTGAAGGGTTTGAATATGCGTCCCCCAATCCTCATTCGGAATCATCTGGCGTTGGCAAAGTCACCTGCCCCTGCCAATCACTTGCTTAACAACATTATCTTTTCTCTGTTGCGTGGATTTCTTATCCTCGCTAGAATCTAAAACACATGAAAAAGAAGAAAAGGAGCAGAAAGGTCTTCAAAGGTTAAGAAACGACAAAGGCTCGTTAGCTATGCATGTCAATCATTCGCCATGAATATCCAATCTTATTATGAGTCGACGCACTCACGCCCGCGGTCACGATACATTTAATGAGACGCTTAGGATTTCTAGTTGGCACGCAGATGATGTAAAAAATTTATACGATACACATTTAATAAGATTTTTAGGATTTTCATTTGGTACGCGGATGGTGTAAAAGATTTATGATCGAAAGAATATTCGAGCATCAACATGTATATAGTATTATGTAATACTTACCCACACTAATCATCATGGAATGAAAACTCTTATCTAGAATGAGGCTCTTTTTTTTTTTTTTTTTTTTTTCATATTGGCACTTCAATCTTGTTCCTGCAATGATTTTTTACATGGCGTGTGTCTTGAATAAAAACCTGTGTTCCCGCAGACATGAACAATTCATCCTATTCTTGTGAATTGGATGTCATGTTCTCGAGATTTTTTTTTTCTAGGTCTTCACTTGGATTTTATTTGCAATGTCTGTACTTGTCATTTTAACAACTTTTAACTGCCTAAACGTTGATTTAGATCGTGATTAATCTCGTTGATGGAGAGATAACCTAAAAAGTTTATAACTTATTGTATGGATGCAAATTCGATTATAAACTTTTTAATTTGGCTAATCTAATCCTAAACATTTTTGACAATTTGTTAATGTAGTCAGTTTAGTCAAATTTGATTAGCAATCACTGCCATGAACGGTGACTATTCTACGTGTCGTGGCCAGCTATGTGAATGATTCTTTTGCATTTTTTTAAATTTTTAAATTTTTTTCTCTTGTTTCTTTTCCTTCTTTTGTTTCTCTCTTCTTCTTCTTCTTCTTTTCCTTCTTTCACTATCCATTAAGCCGTGGCAATGGCTGGCAACTAGCAACAGGTGAGCATCAACCTCTATTGAAGCTCACTAGACTCCGCCAAATCTGATGAGGACAACCTTGTTGGCCATAGCCATCAGTAAAGGAAGAAGAAAACATTAAAAAATGAAAGAAATTAAAAAAAGCAAAATTTTATATTAAAAAAATGCGAAAAATCATCTATGTTAGCTTGTTGTGCCACCTAAGAGGCTTGGCGTCCATATCAACGATTATCGGACAGAATTGTTCGGAAAATTACATTGATAAATCATAAAAAAATTTATGATTAAATTGATGAGTTTAAGATTTAGAAATTGGCATCCGTATGCTGTTAATAAAAAATGACAAAAAGTGTAATAAAAATCGAGTGGGCCAGTTTTTTCTAGCCCATTCTTTTAGCAAAAATTTCGGCGTATCCAACCCATTTATCTTGAAGGAGCTCTTGAGGCCCAATTTTCCTTTTCTCTTTGAGCCCATGACCTGAGCCCTAGTGAATAAATAAAGGCGCGTTTGTTTGTGTTTCTGTTCAAAAAGTATTCCAAGGAACAGAAATAGAAAAAACTATTTACGTTACGAGAACAATTTTTGACCAGAAAGACGCGTTTGGTAAACTTTTCGGAAATAAAAAATGAATAAAAACACGTTTGGTAAATTTATATTCTTTTTTTTGTTTCTTTTAATTTTTTAATATTTTTATTTTATTTTTCCTTTTTTTCTTTTTTTTTTTTTTTTTTTTTCTTCTTGCCGGCGGCCGGCCGACGGGGCTGGCAGCCTCGTCCCGGCCACGGCGAGGCTCGCGGGTCCCGGCAAGGCCGAGCCTCACCGTGGTTGGGCAAGGCTCGGCCTCGCCTTGGCCGGGCGAGCTTGGGCTCACCCGGATCCGGTGAGGCCGAGCGTTGCCGGCCCACGGCGAGGCTCGGCCTTGCCGGATCTGGGCGAGCTCGAGCTCGCGCAGCCAGGCGCGCCCGAGCGTCGCCGGCGCGGGCAAGGCTCGGCCTCGCCTTGGCGGGCGAGCAACCCGGATCCGGTGAGGCCGGCGTTGCGCCTTGGCGAGGTGGCCTTGCCGGATGCTTGGCCTCGCCCAAATCCGGCGAGGTCGCCTTGGGCAGGTGAGCTTGGCCTCGCCCAAATCCGGCGGTCGTCGACCCTCGATGACGTCGCCGACCCTCGACGGCCCGACCGCCGGCCATGGCCGAGGCCGGCGGCGGCCAAAAGAAAAAGAAGAAGAAAGGAAGAAGAAAAAGAAGAAGAAAAGAGAAGAGAGAAAAAATGTTCTTCAAAAGTGTTTCTAGAACAAAAAAATAACTTTTTTTTTTCTCATTTCCGTTCAATTTTGTTCAGGAACAAAAAAAGAAAATTTGTTCATGAACAAAAAAAACGCCATTTGGGCGCGTTTGGTAATGTTTCTGTTCAAAAATTGTTCCGGGAACAGAAATAAAAAAAGTTTCTATTTCGGGGAACAATTTTTTACCGAAACACGCGTTTGGTTAACTTGTTAAGGAATAAAAAATGAATAGAAACATGTCAGTATATTTTATTTTCTTTTTTTGTTTCTTTAATTTTTTTAATATTTTTATTTCATTTTCATTTTTTCCTTTCTTTTTTTTTTTTTCTTTTGGCCGATCACCGGCCTCCGGCGATCGGCCGACGGGGGCCAACAGCCTCGCCCGGACACGGCGAGGCTTGCCGCCCCCGGCGAGGCCGAGCCTCGCCCGATCCGCCGGGGCGAGGCCGAGCCTCGCTGGGGGCCGGCGACGCTCCGGCGAGGTCGCCGACCCTTGACGGCGTCGCCGGCCCTCGACGGCCGGTCGCCGGCCATGGCTGAGGCCGGCAACCAGCCAAAGAAAAAGAAGAAGAAAAGAACGAAAACGTTTTTGTTTCTTCGAAGTGTTTCTAGAGTAAGAAACAACTTTTTTTTGTTTCTCATTTCCGTTCTTTTTTTGTTCCGGGAACAAAAAAACAGATTTTGAACAAAAACGCAAACAAACGCGTTTCTGTTCTTTTTTTGTTTCCGGGAACAAAAAAACAAAAAATCTGTTCATAAACAAAAAAAAGAAACGAAAACATGCACGCCCTAAGAGAAAGCCTGGCCCCTTTGTTTTCTCTCCCTTGCGTATGCTCACGGCTATGAAGGGAATGACCCTGACGGGAAGAAGTTGATCGAATGACACAAGGAGAGGAGAAAACATTAGGTGAGTTTCATCTAAAGCCGAGAGGGCGAGTAGAGAGACCGAGAACGAGTGAGCCCCGGCCGACATCTCAGCTGTGCGTGAACCCGTCCAACGGCCTCTCCCGATGACGTCCTCAAGCTGAGCAGGTCAGTCCCAACTCTGTTCTTGCCCTGTTTTGGGCATGCCGGGCCGGAGCTCGGGGCCGTCCGGCTCATGTGAACTCCAGCTCACATCGTCCTTGTGTCTTGTCCCTGTGTTTTTGTATGTTTTCATGAGTCTCGGCACGAGCTTGAGTGTCGGCCATTTTGTGTTTCTTTTGTTTTAGCCAGTGCGCCCCAGCCCCAATTGCTCAATGAAACGTTTAAGTTTGATCCGCGTTCACGCTCTTTGTTCAGGGCTGAATCGATGTGTTGTTAATCTTACCAATTTGCTGTGATTTCAAGCTTGATGTTGTTTGGGGACTGCCTATGGCTTGGCCTTGCCGTTTTTCTTGTTGCGTTGGAATGGGTGGGTCAAATCAAACGATGCCATAAATAGTCCAATCCAAATTGACCCTTAACTCGCTTATGACTATTTATTCATAATGTAAATTCATTGACTCATATTTAACCCGATCCATATTATTAAAACACTTCCATATTTATCCAAATTTAGAAAAACGTATTTCTCATGATTTTTTTTAAATTATATATATTATTCAAACACTTTCATACTATTACAAAGTTAATGGATAATTATTAGAATTTTTTTTAAAAAAATTATAGCTTCATTTATTTCACAAAAATAATAATATTTCTGGAAATTGATAATATTATTCAATATTTGGTAGAAACCTACGAATGAATTAGAAAAAAATTCTAGCATTTTGTATGAAAATTTGATTTAATTTTCTTCCATGCACTCATTTTAATATTTTTATTGTTTATTTCTTTGAAAAATAAAAAAATTAATTCTTTTTCTTTTTATTTTTCCTTCTTCTTCACTCGGTTGTTAGCCATGACAACAGCCAACGACCGTTCAACAAGCTGAGCCTCGACCTTGAGTCTCGCTAGATCAAAAAGGGTTGAGCCTTGCCTACACCAAGGCCGACGAGCTCAAGGCTCGATGATGTTGTTAGGTGACTCAATGAGGGCCACAAACCTCACCTGCTACCAGACTTTGTAGGGAAAAAAAAGATAAAAGAAACAAATTAAATAAAATAAAAAATTTAAAAATAATAAAAACTGCTCAAGAGAATGATATTTTGTAAATGAGTTGACTCAAGTAATAACATTTATAAGTTCAATGGATTGTAATGGGTCTGTCTTTAAATCTTTTTACAATTTATATATCTTCATGATTTATGACTCAAACCCATCAACAACCCATTTGTTAAAACTCAGTCAACCCATATGTGATCCATCTCATTGAATATGTGTTTAAATTGAGTTTTCAACCCATTTTGACACCTCTAGTGCTCGGCCGAGCGATGTGATCCTTGGTCGATGACCCAGTGATAACGGCGACGGCAGCGGCAACAGTGGCTCGATGGCAATGGAAGTGGAGGACTAGCGAAGGATGGTGGCTCAGCGACGGACTAAACTCTGGCCAAGATTGCTGGAGGTGGAAGGTGGCTTTGGGTGAAGCTGCAGGGAGGGAGAAGACACGGGGAAAAAGAAAAGAGGAAGAGAAAGAGAAAAAAAAAATAGAAAAAAAAGAAAATAGAAATAATAAGAGGAAATATATATAGGGGTCATGATGGAGGATGGGTCGGATTCGGTTGGCCGGGTCTGAGGTCGCGGGTTCGTTGCTGGGCCAAGCATACGAAGAAAGTGGGCTGGGCCAAAAACAATAAAATAAGAGAAATAGGCTGGAGGCTGCAAGTGGGCTGAAGGTAAGGCCGGATGTTCGAATTGATCTAAACAAAGCGAAAATAGACCCAATTTGGTTGATTTAGCCCTAGCAAATTTGGACCAGGCCTTAGGACCTGGTCCAACTTCTGACCCAACTGGGATTGATAGGGTTTGGGTCAAACCGACGATTCAAACTAGGTCCATTGACCCAAATCAAGTCTCTTTTATTATTATTATTATTATTATTATTATTATTATTATTATTATTATTATTATTATTATTATTATTATTATTATTTAAAATAATTAAATAAAAAATAAAAAAAGATTAGAAAATTCATGAAAATCAGAAAATTCAAATAATGGTTAGGATGAACACCAAATTATACTTGATTGTGCCTCGTAAATTGATTGTTATTTTCAATGTTAGAATGGTTGGGATGAATTCCAAATTCTTCAATAGGCTACATTACACTTTGATCAGCACGTAATCCAGTTTAGGTACCAAAATAGCACTAGTTGTATAGCCAATATAATCAAGTCCCCGAACCCAAAATCTCCGATTGCTGCATGCATCAAGATAATACTCCAATGTCTTGATTAAGGTTTCTAGCCGACTCTTAACAATGGCTAGTGGCAGCTCATTTTGAACAAATAAATTGGGAAACAAATGTCACGTGAGATATGGATTTGAGAAAGTCCACACTTTGTAAATAAGTACCCTTAAACCTATTCCTCTCGAGAAGTAGGTCATGACAGTGTGGCGACTCTACTTGAGAATTTTGAACTTAGGCCTAATAAAGTTAATTGTGTGTTAACTAATGTGGTTGTAAGGTGGCATATTCGCGGATGTGAGGTAAGTCTACTAATGTCATGTTAAATGTTAGGTGCAGGTCGGAAGTCATAAGGAATGAAATGTTTGTTGACATGTTTGTTTTACAGGGTGGTATAAGGAACGAGTGTTTATATGAATGAAATTGAAGCGCCGTTTGCATATTAATTATTGTACTTACCTTTATATATATACTTTAGCAATACATATTTGCACACATAACCCGTGGCTAAATCCTAGCTATACCTTATGAAACACTTAGGAGGGATTGAGTATTGATTGAACTACACACAATTAGTGCCAATAAGACAATCATTCTCTATCCCGTTTATTTCTTCGAAAGAAATAAGTTCGACCCAACCACAATTTGCAATATGGGGAAAGATTTACTATTTCATTAAAATAAATCCAACCCCACCGTAGGTTGTAACACTGCACAATAAAATTATGACTTTTTTTGTGATTCTCTCTCGTTAATTGGATGAATGTATTCTTTATGGATGAAACTAAGATGGGGGAAGCAAAACATTGGTCCTCACACATCAAGCCCAGCAAGTAATCGGACCCGTGTAGGTTTCTTACTTCTGATAAGTTGCAACCTCGCCAGACAAGACAAGTGACCGTCCTTTATCACGCGACGGTTCCTTCCCGCGACGTGCGCTTCCCACGTGGAGGCATCGAGGGAAGTATTGCGTAGCCTTTCTGCTTCCGAAGAGGCATGTTCCGTGATAAATTGCATTTTACCATACATAAACAAGCGAGCAAAAAAAGGAGGTGGGTCATCCATTGCACTAGCAAAGTGACCCTACTAATTTCAACTAAACCATTATCTCTAAAGAGCCAAAAAAAAAAAAAAAAAGAGAGGAAAAGGACCACTAAAAACTTCAAATTTTGCCCAAAGTGACAAAATTACTCCAAACTTTTTTTTTATGACATGAAAAACCTAAAACTTTGTAAACTGTGACACACTTACCCCATTAAGAGCAATTTCGGCTTATTCTTTATGTTTTTTCTTTTTATTTTTTTATTTTTTTCTTCTTCTCTCTTCCCACCGCCAGCCATGGCGGAGCCGGCAAAGGGAAGCTGGCATTCAGCGAGGACTACCCTCGCCGGCATCAAGTGAGGGTCGCCCTCGCTTGGGCTGGCTAGGGCTGCCCTCGTCGATGTCAGGCGAAGGCGGCCCTCGGCTGGGTCGAGCTAGGGGTGCCCTCCTCGCTCGACTCAGGCAAGGGGTGCCCTCGCTAGCGTCGAGCGAGGGTGCCCTCGCCAAATCCGGTGAGGGAGGCCCTCGCCCGACGCCGGCTTCCCTTTGCCATGGCCGGCAGAGAGAAGAAAGAAGAAGGTGAAAAAAAGAAAAAAAAATCAAAAGTAAAAAGACCAAAATGCCTCTATAATTTAGGTTAAATGTGTCATACAAATGAAAGTTCAGGATTTTTTGTGTCACAAAAAAAAAGTTTAGGGTAAATGTGTCACGGTTAGCAAATTTCGGGGTTTTTCATGTCACACAAAAAAGTTTGCGATAAATTTGTTACTTTAGACAAAGTTTTGGGTTTTTTGTGATTTTTTCCAAAAAAAAAATAATTTAAATTATATGATACGGGATTAGTAAATAATGGCAACGCCACTTTTATCATTGCTAGTGATCTTCCATTATCACAATAAGTATATACATATAACAAAGTTTCATATAATCAAAGTGAAGCACGTGCGAATATTATATGATACTAAATTATGTTATCACAATCACATGACACCACAATAAGTATATAAATATAACAAAGTTTGATATAATCAAAGAGAAGCACGCGCGAATATTATATAATACTAAATTATGTTATCACAATCACATGACAACACTCGATTATTCAAATACATAAAGAAAGAAAATACACCGAAAGAGGAGCGAAGACCCCATCTAGCGACCCATCACGAGTCTAGTAAGTTCTCCAAGTACGACGACAATGTCGGATTCTCGTAGTGGGAGAGCTTTTTGCGTGAAGCTCTAAGATGCGTATGTGCTAACGGAGAGGCGTGGGGTGACCAGGGCCGACAAGGGCACGGCCTTTTGCAACGCCAGGCCGAATGCCTCGTCCATGTTCAGCTTATCCACGCCGTCCGGCAGCTTCCAGTCGAACGAGTGAATAAACGTCCCCAGTATGTACTCGACCAGCATGATCCCCATCCTCGTCCCGGCGCAGATCCTCCGCCCCGCCCCGAACGGGATAAGCTCGAAGTCGTTCCCGCGGGGGTCAATCCTTGCGTTCCTCCCGCTCAGGAACCGCTCCGGGGTGAAGTCCAGAGGGTTTTCCCAAACGTCCGGGTCCCGCCCGATCGCCCATATGTTCACGCTCAGCCTCGTGTTCTTGGGGATGTAGTAGCCGTTCACTTGGCACGCCTCGGTCGAGACTCTCGGTAGGTTTAGTGGTGTCGATGGATGTTTTCGGAAGGTCTCCTTGCATATGGCCTGCAAGTACGGGAGCTTCGGGAGGTCGGATTCCTCAAGGCGTCGGTGCCGCCCGATGACTCGGTCCATCTCTTCGTGAGCTCGCTTGAGGATGCTGGGGTTCTTCAACATCTCGGCCAGCGACCACTCGATTATGCTCGATGAAGTATCAGTGCCCGCAGAGAACAAATTCTAGAAAAAGAGATAACGAGATCAGTACTTATCAACGTCACAAGTTGATGAAGAAGCCAAGAATCGACATGATAGATTTTGTTCGATTCACTTAGACATGTATATACCAAGAGAAGAGCCTTAATGTTGGTCAAACTAAGCTTCTCGTCCCCGGAGTTATCTCGGTTAGCCATGACAACATCGAGAAAATCCGGGTTTCCTTTACGCTCGTGAGCAGTTGCCGAGTGTTGCTCGATCATCTTCGTCAAAAGCCCGTCGAATTTCTTGTGCAAGCGCTTCATTCCACCTTCGATCCCTTGTAAGTCCATCCACGCAATTGACGGGATGAAGTCGCCGATGTTAAAGAGCCCTACATCAAGTAAGGGAATTAGGGTAACTTTCGTCCTGCCTTATATTCGAGCAATTAACGTGATAGCTAAGCGTATTCGTGTTTTTGTTTCAAATGTTTTTCGAATGCTATACCTGCGCTTGTCATCAGCTCTACCACCATGTCTTTGAATTCGTTAGACTCGGAGCCCTTCGTCACGAACACCCTTCGGCTCAAAATGATTTGCCCTATCATGTTCGCCATGGCATAGGTCAACATCTCTGGCACCACCACCGGCTCGCCTCGCTTGCTGCACTCGCACATGGCTTGAAGCATGTACCCTAGCTCGGTCGTTCGGACGCGAGCCCAGTCCTCGAGGGCCTTCCCTCCGAGCATGTGCAAATTGCTCAGCTTCCTAAGTAACTTCCACCTCGGGCCATAGTCAGCGAAGACCATGTCCTGCGCGTCATAGGCCAAGTGGGTCGCGCCCGCATTCGGGGGCCTATTGGAGAAGTTGATGTCTAGGGTTTTCAAGAAAGCCCGGGCGGCGTCAGGGGTCGACGCCACGACCATGCCGCACGTGCCCATTTTCAGGTACATCACCGGCCCATACTTCTTGGCCATTTTGGCCAGCGCTACATGGGGCATGTTCCCCAAGACAGGGATGGCGCCGATGACCGGCCACCCTTTCGGTCCAGGCGGGAGCTTAAAGGAGTTCAAGCGAAGCAGGAGAGAGCTGACAAAGAATCGGGTAATGAGGAAGAGGAGAGCCGCGGAGGCGATCTCTCGGAGCAGGACTTTGTCGGCGAGAATCGCCATCTATGCGCTGCAAGTGCTGGGATACGATTTAATATTTAGTGAAGAGCGCGGGCGCTTCTTCCTCTGTTGCATGCTGCATGTTATATAGACCGATGAAAACGCATACAAGGGCAATCTGGGTAGCTCGACAGGGCACGAGATTTCTCACCAAACCCCTTAGTCTCAAATTTGCAGGAGAGGTTTTGAAGGTCACCAGTGTTTTCCTTTCGCCTTGTGCTCTTTGAGATCTACCATTCTCCTTGAAGAGGTATGGGATTATATCGGCAACACAATATCAAATTATATCTATGTTGGCAAAAGATACGGCCACGTGTTATGATGTAAGAAGGAGCACAGTGCAGATACAAATGAAATGTATGATGCAGCGCTTGGTGCATCGTTCAGCTAACTTTATCATTTTCAAAGCCCGTCCGTCTCTATATTGTAGTCCTTGAATACCGTCTAACATCATCGTAAACATCCGTGCGAAACGCACCTTTACTTATCAAAGTCTACACAGCTTGTATATGTAAAACTTACTCCTTCACATACAGGTATATATCGTTTCTTTTTTTTTTCTTTTTTTTGTCAGGTCTTGTCGAGAACTATTGCAGGAACCAGTTCAGTTCGTTAAAAGTAGAAATAACATGGTCGTGGGGTCTTCAAAATTCGAAAGCGCGTGCTTTTAAGGAAGTCAATTTTTAGGGCTTTTATTTGGCATGCTCCCATTATAACAAAAATCGTGAACAAAAGACTCGATGGCGAATTGTACGTTGCTATCACAGAAAAAAACTTTCCTAAAGAGGAAAACTTCAGCTACCGTTCTCGCTCTGATGCGAAGCGATTTTGAATCTTTGAGCAGGGCATGGGGCCGCATTCAATGTACTAAAGAATGGATAGAGATTAAAACAACCGGTGATTATAGAGGGAGAAATGGCTGATTGATTAGCTGAGGTTCCTTATTGATAATTTATTTCATCAACAATTTCCAATGGTGCACATCCATATCACGGAATGATGCTTTCGAAATTAAATTATTCACGTGAACCGTGTAATGAAAATCTCAACTCCATCATAATTGGCTTGGATGGTTTCACTTTCAGCCGGGTAATTAAATATTCGTACCGCCAGTTAATAAAAATTGACTTTGTAAACTAAGTCAGTCGCGGAGGCTAGGAAGCCAGGATCATGCCCAACGGATGATCAGTCTTCGCCTTAGTTATTTAAGACCTGATGGATGACTTCAGGGGATTGAGTTTGTATTTCATAATCCTAATCCAGAATCATCTGGTTTAGGTAAAATCACCAGCACTACCAATCACCAGCACTACCGATCACGTGCTTAACAACATTTATCTTTCCCTGCTGCATAGGTACCTGATCTCACTAGAATATTAAACAGAAAAAAATAAAAGAAAAGAAAAGTCTCCCAAAATTAAGAAAAAAAAACCCTTATCATTCTCTGTTGCATAGGTATCCGAGTCACTAGAATATAAAACAAATAAAAAGAAAAGAAAAGTCTACAAAAATTAAGAAAAAACCCAACAAAGGCTCCGTTTGGTTTGGCATTTGGAAGGGGCTTTGGGACTCTTAAGTTTTTTGGCCAAATGCAAACGAGTTTGGTTCGATTTTTTGGGCGACTTTAACAAGATACAATAGCATCTCCAAATAACTCTAAGACCTCTTAGTCCATAGCAGGCCTGGAGGTCCTCTGAGAACTTACATTTTCGGAATGCAAGTTTCAATTACTATTCATCTTCTCCAAAACCATCGCACGGAAAATCTGATCGTAGGCCGATGACCGCCAGCCAAGGGGTCGCGCGCGCCGGCGTCCGTCGCTTGAGGGTCGCCCGACCCCAGCAACCCTCGCCTAACCTCAGGCGATGCCTGGGTCACGCGACCTAGGCGATTGATGGCCTAAATTGCGCAACCCAGGCGACCGCTTGAGATCGCGCGACCTCAAGTGACGGTCGCTTGGGTCAGGCTACCCCAGGCAACGACGCCTATTTGGGTTCGGCCATCGCACGGGGTCGCGCGACCGCAGGCGACGCGTCGCCCGACCCAGGCGGCGTAGCGACCGGTCGCTGGGTCGGGCAACCCCAGGCGACCGCCACCTAAGGTCGCGCAACCCCATGCTCGCGCGAACCTAGGCGGCGAACCCCTGGGGTCGCATAACCTCAGGTGACGGCGTCCAGTGGCCAGATCTGGCCGCCAAATCCGGCAGTCCGGCAACCAGATCTAGCCGGTCGATGGCCAACCTTCAAAAAAAATAATACAAATGTTTTTTTTTTAATTTAATAAAAGTCATTTACAAATGCAAAGTTTACCGAACGGTATTTTGGCCAAAGTTGTTTTTCAATACACGTTAGAATTACAATTCACCAAACGCTATTTGCATTTCGGAAAACCTCATTCACTCAAAGGTATTTACTTTTTTGCAAATACATTCCTCAAGAGCCAAATCAAACGGGCCCAAAGACTTGTTGACTACCTCCAAGATTTTTTCTAATTTTTATAATATCCGAACTGACTAGACTAATTAACGCCCACGTGCATGGTATATTTAATGAGATTTTTGGGGTTTCTGATTGGTAGGCTCTGACGGTGTTAAAAAGAATTATAGTAGAAAGAAAATTTCGAGCTATGGTAGTGTGCAATATTATTCTACATAAGCAATCATAGAACGAAAATTCTTTTTTATTAATATAATGAGTTCTTTTTATTTGTGATTCAATCTTGTTTGTGTAATGTTTTTTGTACATGGCGCTTGTATCGAATAAAAGCTCGCATGCCCACGTACACGAACGGATCAACCTATTCCTGTGAATCGGATGCCTTGCTCTCGAGATTTTTCTTTACGGATCCTTGCTTGGATTTTTTTTCGCGATGTTTGTATTCAGTCATTTTTAACGGCTTTTAACTGCCTAACTGTTGATTTAGACCATGATTTGATCGTGACAAAGGATAGTTTCGCGAACAGCTTTGACGAGAAACTTCACCTTTTAGCACACCCGAAAAAGTTTATTCTCATATTCAATTAGTTAGATAAGAAGCCTTGTCGTTGACTCTTTGCTAATTATCGTAGTGCCACGTGTTCATTACCAACGATTATATTAACCAAAATTACTCAACATTGTCGCAATTAGTTGTGACTAGACCTGTCGAAATAAATCATAAGCATATTTTGGGAAAATTGCCAAAAAAAGTCCTAAACCGATTCCAATTCAATTCTAAATTTTTTTTGAACAATTTAGTGATAGATTTTTTCTTTTTACCAATTCAGTCTTATATCTTTTGCCTTTATACTAATTCAGTCAATCTTGCTAAATTTGGCCGATTAGTGCTAATTTGGACATTGGCCGACGTCAACCATCCGACCGACTTTATAATATTTAATTTTTTTCAAACTTTTTATTAATTTTTTTCTTATCTTTTTTTCTTTTGTTCCTACTGTTCTTCTTCTTCCCCCCACAATGGTTGACGAGTTACTGGCCACTAAGCAAGGGGCGTGAGCCCTCACTGGCCGTCGGCAAGGGTTGTGAGCCTTCGCCCAGCCTTACCCAGATTTGAGCAAGGACAACCTCGCCATAGCCTCGTCGGCTGCGGTGAAGGCGGTCTTGCCCGCAGCTCAGAAGGCCATGGCCACCTTCGCCTGCAACCGGCAAAGCCCTCACAACCCCTAAGCCTTCGCAAGGTGCCTCATGGTCCTCCCCCTCTGTCTTAGGCGTACTCTCTCTCTCTCTCTCTCCACCAATGGTCGTCGGCCCCGATTGAGCCTCTCCACCACATTTCAATCTTGATCTGAGGTGGTTGCACCTCACAAAGGCCTAAAGACCATGGGCAAAGGGGACCATGCCCTTGGCGAGACTACCCTCACTTAGATTTAGGCGATGCGACCCCCTAGCCTCTCCTAGATCTAGGCGAGGCTGGTGAGGGCACAGGCCATCACTAGCCACTGTGAGGGGTGGGGGAAGAAGAAGAGTAGTAGGAGGAGCAAGCACTTTCTTTTTCTTTTTTTTTTATGTTGGCACTTCAATCTTGTTCGTGCAATGATTTTTTACATGGCGTATGTCTCAAATAAAAACCTGTGTTCCCGCAGACATGAATGGTTCTTCCTATTCTTGTGAATTGGATGTCGTGTTCTCGAGATTTTTTTTTCCAGGTCTTCACTTGGATTTTATTTAAAATTTTTGTACTTGTCATTTTAACAACTTTTAACTCCCTAAATGTTGATTTAGACCGTGATTAATCTCATTGATGGAGAGATAACCGAAAAAGTTTATAACTTATTGTATGGATGCAAATTCGATTATAAACTTTTTAATTTGGCTAATCTAATCCTAAACCTTTTTGATAATTTGTTAATGTAGTCAGTTTGGTCAAATTTGATTAGTAATCACTGCCATGAATGATGACTATTCTACGTGTCGTGGCCAGCGATGTGAATGATTCTTTTGCATTTTTTTAAAAAATTTATAATTTTTTTCTCTTGTTTCTTTTCCTTCTTTTGTTTCTCTCTTCTTCTTCTTCTTCTTCTTTTCCTTCTTTCATTATCCGTTGAGCCGTGGCAATGGCTAGCAACTAGCAACAGGTGAGCATCAACCTCTATTGAAGCTCACTAGACTCTGCCAAATCTGATGAGGACTATCTTGTTGGCCATGGCAATCGGTAAAGGAAGAAGAAAAGATTAAAAAAAAAAAAGGAAAGAAATTTAAAAAAAGCAAAATTTTATATAAAAAAAAATGTAAAAAATCATCTATGTTAGCATCTGTTGTGCCACCTAAGAGGCTTGGCGTCCATATCAACGATTATCAGACAGAATTGTTCGGAAAATTACATTGATAAATCATCAAAATTTTATGATTAAATTGATGAATTTAAGATTTAGAAATTGGCATCCGTATGCTGTTAATAAAAAATGACAAAAAGTGTAATAAAAATCGAGTGGGCCAGTTTTGTCTAGCCCATTCTTTTAGCAAAAATTTCGGCGTATCCAACCCATTTCTCTTGAAGGAGCTCTTGAGGCCCAATTTTCCTTTTCTCTTTGAGCCCATGACCTGAGCCCTAGTGAATAAATATGAGAAAGCCTGGCCCCTTAGTTTTCTCTCCCTTGCGTACGCTCACGGCTGTGAAGGGAATGACCAAGTTGACCGAATGACACAAGGAGAGGAGAAAATATAAGGTGAGTTTCATCTGAAGCCGAGAGGGCGAGTAGAGAGACCGAGAACGAGTGAGCCCCGGCCGACATCTCAGCCGTGCGCGAACCCGTCCAATGGCCTCTCCCGATGACGTCCTCAAGCTGAGCAGGTCAGTCCCAACTCTGTTCTTGCCCTGTTTTGGGCACGCCGGGCCGGAGCTCCGGGCTGTCCGGCTCATGTGAACTCCAGCTCACATCGTCCTTGTGTCTTGTCCCTGTGTTTTTGTATGTTTTCATGAGTCTCGGCACGAGCTTGAGTGTCAGCCATTTCGTGTTTCTTTCGTTTTAGCCGGTGCACCCCAACTACTCGATGAAACGTTTAAGTTAGATCCGCGTTCACGCTCTTTGTTCAGGGCTGAAACGACGTTCCCATGTGTCGTTAATCTTACCATTTTGATGTGATTTCGAGCTTGACGTTGTTTGGGGACCGCCCATGGCTTGGCCTTGCCGTTTTTCTTGTTGTATTAGAATGGGTGGGTCAAGTTAGATGGACTCATAAATGGTCCAATTCAAATTGACCCGGCTTGTTTATGACTAATTTATTTATAATGTAAATTTATTGACCGTACCCAATCTATATTCGACCTTATTTATATTACTAAAATACTTCCATATTTATCCAAATTTAGGAAAACTTGCTTCTCATGATTTTTTTTAAATATATATATACATATATATATATATTATTAAAATACTCTCATACAATTACAAATTTAATGGATAATTATTATAATTTTTTTAATTATGGCTTCATTTATTTCACAAAAATAATAATATTTCTGGAAAATGATAATATTGTTCATTGTTTGGTTGAAACCTAAGAATGAATTAGAAAGAAAATTCTACCATTTTATATGAAAATTTGATTTAATTTTCTTCCATTCACTCCTTTTTAATTTTTTTAAATAAATTTTTAATTCTTTTAATTCTTTTCTTTTTTTCTCTTTTTTTCTTTTTCCTTCTTCTTCACTCGATAGTTGGCCATGACAACAATCAACAACTTTCGATGAGCTGAGCCTCGACCATGAGTCTCACTAGATCTAAAAGGGTTGAGCCTCGCTTGCACCAAGGCTAACAAGCTCAAGGCTCGCCAATGCTATTGGGTGACTAGGTGAGGGCCACAAACCTCACCTGCTACTAGTAAGGGTGAGCCATCAGACTTTGTAGGGGAAAAAATAAAAGAAAAAATAAAACCATAAAAAAATTAAAAAATAATAAAAACTACTCAACATAATGATATCTTATTAATGAGTTGACTCAAGTAATAACATTTATAAGTTAAATGGATTGTAAATTGGTTCTTTAAATCCATTTATAATTTATATATATTTATGTTTACAACTCAAACTCATTGACAACCAATTATTAAAACTTAATCAACCCTTATGTGACTCATCTCATTGAATATGGGTTTAAATTGGGTTTTCAACCCATTTTGACACCTCTAGTGCTCAATTGAGTGATGTGGTCCTCCGCTAGTGACCCGGCGGCGGCAGCGGCGGCGACTCAATGGCGATCAAAGTGGAGGACCAGCATAGGATGGTGGCTCATTAACAGACTAAACTCCGGTCAAGATCGTTGGAGGTGGAAGGTGGCTTTGGGTGAAGATGCAGGGAGGGAGAACACTTCGGGAGGAAGAAGACGCAGGGAAAGAAAAAGAGAAGAAAGAGAAAGAGAAAGAAAAGGAGAAAATAAAGAAAATAGAAATGATAAAAGGAAATTTATATATGTGTGTGTGTGTAAAAAGGGGTCATAATGGAAGGCGGGTCGGATCCGGTTGGCCGGGTCTGAGGTCGTTGGTTGTTGCTGGGCCAAGCACACGAAGAAAGTGGGCTGGGCCAAAAAAAGAGAGAGAAATAGGCCGGAGGCTGTGAGTGGGCTGAAGGTAAGGCCAGATGTGCGAATTGATCTAGACAAAGCGAAAATAGACCCAATTTGGTTGATTTAGCCCTAGCAAATTTGGACCAAGCCTTAAGACCTAGTCCAACTTCTGACCCAACCGGGAATGATAGGGTCCAGGTCAAACCGACGATTCAAAACGGGTCCATTGACCCCATCCAAAGTCCTTTTTTTTTTTTTAAATTATTTTTTATTTAAATTAAAAATAATTGAATATAAAAGTAATTAAAAATAATAAAAAATTTAGAAAATTCGTGAAAATCAAAAAATTCAAATAACAGTTAGGATGAACCCCAAATTATACTTGATTGCGCCTTGTACATTGATTTTTATTTTCAATTTTAGAATGGTTAGGATGAACTCCAAATTCCTTGATAGGTTGCATTACTAGTTGTATAGCCAACGTAATCAAATATGTAAACCCAAAATCTCTGGTTGTTGCATGCATCAAGATGATACTCCTATGTTTTGATTAAGGTTTTTAGCCGACTCTCAACAATGGCTAGTGATAGGTCGTTGTTGACACCTAAATTTTGGCTACCCGTTTAGTCATTTGTCGCATTAAGAAATTAGGGATTAATTTTAACCCCTAAAAAAATATTAATTGCATAGCATATAGATTTAGGTGCATTTGTTTTTAATTTTGCATTTTATCTATTGGATCGGTGCGGATGGGTTCAAATTAGTTGGGTAAGCGCAAAAGCGAAACGAAGTTGGCGCCAAGCCCATGTTTTTTATTGATTGAAAATTATCTCGTGGAAAATTGAGATTTGATGCGATATTACGGTGGTTTTTGATATTTAAAGAAATCATATTGCAATCTTATCTTTAGTCTTTTGGTGGTAAAATCGTTGGGAATGTTAAAGAGGATAAGGAATAATCTAAAATATTTTGTTGTGGATAGAGATTTTGGAAGATTTTAGAGTTGGATAATGAAGCTTTATCTTGAGTAAATTATCTGGAAAATCTTTACAAAAAATTTGAGATTATCTTCAATCGCTGAGTCAATATACGAAATCTTCGTTGCTAGAACGGATTGATTTGTTCTTGCTCTATAAAGGGGGGCGTTCAGTTTTTGCTTCGGGGGAGGGGTTTTGGAAATCAAAAAAAGAAAAGAAAAGTGAACACCCAAAAGAAAAAAAGCAGCGAAAGGGGTCTGACAAGAAGGAAAAGAGACAGAGGAGAAGCGGAAAGGCAGAAAAAGGGAGGTTGATTTGACCCCTACTGTTCATCGTCTCCCCAAGTTTGCTGCCCCGCGTTGCTGCTCCATCCCCGATTACCCGGAGCTCCTCCGCCTCACCACGCGACTACCGCCGTTCACCGCACCCGCGTGGCTGCTCCGAGAGCCCGTCGTGCCTACAGCGCCTCCATCTCCGACGCCCCTGCAGCTGCCAAGCCTCCGCATCACCGCGCAATCCACCACCGCACATCCCCGTCTCAGGCTCGACTCCTCCGCATCTGACGACCCCGACTCCACCGGTCCGACGAAGTCATAGCCCAGTGTCGATCCAGCCACCGCGACACCACACCAGTCTGCTACCCCCGACGCCGCATCTCCAGTGATGACCTGACGCCGAGCTGCTCCCTGCCGTCGCGACCAGTCCCGACGCCGGAGCCAGTCGCTGATCCGTCGCGCGCCTCCACCTCGGTCAGCGCCCCCTGCCCCGACGACCCGAAGCCCCGACGCTCCACCCTCCGCGAGCAGGCCCGAGCCGTGCCACAGCCGAGTCGCCTTCCCCCCGTCGACGACCCGCGCCACCACGACGCCGAGCCTCGCCGCGCCTCGCCTGTAGCCCGCAAAGCCGTCTCTGCGCGCCACAGCCACAGCCACGACGCCGTTGGCCCCGCCCCGAACTCAGCCATCGCCGGATCTAGATCCGTGCCACTGACACCGACATCTCCGAGCAACCCCCCAAACGCCTCGACGCCAGCAGCTCGTGCCTTCCGTGCCTGACGCCGTGATCCAGCGCCTGACGCCAGCCGAGCCCCGCACCGCTGCCGACGTCGCCACCCAGCGACCCGCGGTCCAGCTCCGCCTCCGCCGCTGCTTCGAGCTCGAGCCCCTCACTGTCGCCGTCCGCCAGCTCCCGCCGGAGTCCCGACGCCGGCCACCGTCCGTCCGGCGCCCATCAACGCTGCAGCAAGCCCCTCTTTCTTTAGGTGGTTTAGTTTTTTTTTTTATTTATTTTGTTCTATTTTATCTCATTTTAGTTTATCTATTTAAGTTGTAATATTTGATGTTAATATTTGTGAATTTAGTATGTATTATCCGTAGGGATTTTGTCCGAAATTAATATAATTATTAATTTGATCCGAGAGACATCGGATCATTTTTCTAATTATTTTTAATATTTGGGCTTTTTGGTAGAATCTCAATTGTTAAATCATAATAATTATTTAATTTGGTCCGTAAGACTTCGGACTAGATTTCTTAATTATTTTGAGTTGTTGTGATGATTAGGGTTAGAATAATTGTTAATTTAACCTGTGAGACGACAGGTTATTTTTTTTTAATTATTTTGATCTTTATTTAGTGATTATATTAATTGTTTAGATTTAACCCTAATTTAACAATTATTCAGCTTAAAAAAAACTAAAAAGAAACTAAAAAATAAAAAAAAATCAAAAAATTCAAAAAATTGCATGAGCATATAGGACATTAGGGTTTAATATAATAGACACGTAGGTTTAATTAATCAAATTTTTAGGATTATATTTCTAGTATTGCATTTTTAGATAATATTTTTAGGACTGCATTTTTAGATTTTTTAAAAAATAAGTTAGGATTAGACTTAAATGGCCTTTTTAGGGTTTTAGATATAATTGGCACATTTTCATATTCTCACCCTCTTTGTTAAAATAAAAAATAGTTTTCTAAGATAGGATAGGGATTAAGTCAAATTAATCCCTAGAATAAATTAGAAAATTATCCCTTTTAGATAGATTAATTAGGGTTTTCATAAATTCTGAATTCCAATAAAAAATTGCAAAAATAGTAGGTGCATGTTAACTAGTTCGCATAATAGAGGCATTTAATCAGAATTTGTTCATTAGTAAAATTAGGTCATGAGGTGCATGTTAATTAATTTGCATAATAGACCCATTTAATTAGAATTTGCATATTAATAGGATTAAGTCATTTAGTTTTAAAATGCATTTTTATAAAAGAACTCCAATTTTTAAGAAAATCCAAAAAAAATGATTGCTTGCTTTGTGTGATGCGATTTATTTATGTGAATGTTTTAAATAATGGATGAGCACCCGTGTGGTCACCACATTTGCATGATAGTAATTTAGGTTAAAATAAGTCAGCTGCTTGCAAAAACATTTTGAAAAATTAAAAAGAAATCGTACCGAAATGGCATTAGAGAAATCTAGTGTAACCAAGTCCCCGAACTCATAAATCTCTGGTTCGTAGGAGTAAAGTAAATCTCCCATTACTTTACTTGGGTTTCTAATCGACCCACCAAAAATAGATTAGTGGCGACTCCTGATTGAAAATCATTTGCATGTTAAGAATTCAAACCTAAATCGCGAATTGGTATGGGCTTGGGAGAGCCCGAACTAAGCTTAAAGACTTTGTAATCCATTAACCTAGTTTTAGGTGGTGCACTCGAAAAATTGGGTCGCGACAGTCATTTTGAACAAATAGATTGGGAAACTAATGTCACATGAGGTATGGACTTGAGAAAGTCCACACTTTATAAATAGGTACCTCTAAACCTATCTCCCATCGAGAAGTTGGTTGTGACAAGTTGGCGACTCTATTTGAGAATTTTTGGACTTAGGCCTAATGAAGTTAATTGTGTGTTAACTAATGTGGCTGTAAGGTAGCACATTCGCGAATGTGAGGTAAGTCTACTAATGTCATGTTAAATGTTGGTGCAAGTTGGGAGTCATAAGGAGTGAATGTTTGTTAATATGTTTGTTTTACAGGGTGGTATAAGGAACGAATGCTTATATGAATGAAATTGAAGTGCCATTTGGATATTGATTGTTGTGCTTACCTTTATATATATACTTTAGCACTACATATTTGCACACATAACCTGTGGCTAAATCCTAGCTACACCTCACAAAACACTTAGGAGGGATCGAGTATTGATTGGACTATACACAATTAGCGCCAATAAGACAATCATTCTCTATCCCATTTATTTCTTCGAAAGAAAAAATTCCGACCCAACCATAGTTTTCGATATAGGGAAAGATTTATTATTTCATTAAAATAAATCCAACCCCACCGTAGGTCGTAACACCGCACAATAAAATTATGACTTCCTTTTGGTGATTCTGTCATTAATTGGATGAATGTATTCTCTGTGGATGAAACCAAGATAGGGGAAGCAAAACATTGCTCCTCACACGTCAAGCACCGCAAGTAATTGGGCCCGTGTAGGTTTCTTACTTCTGATAAGTTACAAGCTCGCCAGACAAGACAAGTGACCGTCCTTTATCATGCGACGGTTCCCTCCCGCGACGTGCGCTTCCCACGTGGAGGCATCGAGGGACGTATTGCATGGCCTTTCCGCTTCCGAATAAATTGCATTTTACTGTACATAAACAAGCGAGCAGAAAAAGGAGGTGGGTCGTCCATCGCATTAGCAAAGTGACCCCACTAATTCCAACTAAACCATTATCTCTAAAGAGCCAAAAAAAAAAAGTAATTTAATTTATATGTTACGAGATTAGTAAATAATGGCAACGCCACTTTTATCATTGCTAGTGATCTTCCATTACCACAATAAATATATACATATAACAAAGTTTCATATAATTAAAGCGAAGCACGCGCGAATATTATATAATACTAAATTATGTTATCATAATCATATGACAATACTCGATTATTCAAATACATAAACAAATAAAATACACCGAAAGAGGAGCGAAGGCCCCATCTAGCGACCCATCACGAGTCTAGTAAGTTCTCCAAGTACGACGACAATGTCGGATTCTCGTAATGGGAGAGCTTTTTGCGTGAAGCTCTAAGATGCGTATGTGCTAACGGAGAGGCGTGGGGTGACCAGGGCCGACAAGGGCACGGCCTTTTGCAACGCCAGGCCAAACGCCTCGTCCATGTTCAGGTTATCCACGCCGTCCGGCAGCTTCCAGTCGAACGAGTGAATGAACGTCCCCAGTATGTACTCGACCAGCGTGATCCCCATCCTCGTCCCGGCGCAGATCCTCCGCCCCGCCCCGAACGGGATAAGCTCGAAGTCGTTCCCGCGGGGGTCAATCCTTGCGTTCCTCCCGCTCAGGAACCGCTCCGGGGTGAAGTCCAGAGGGTTTTCCCAAACGTCCGGGTCCCGCCCGATCGCCCATATGTTCACGCTCAGCCTCGTGTTCTTGGGGATGTAGTAGCCGTTCACTTGGCACGCCTCGGTCGAGACTCTCGGTAGGTTTAGTGGTGTCGATGGATGTTTTCGGAAGGTCTCCTTGCATATGGCCTGCAAGTACGGGAGCTTCGGGAGGTCGGATTCCTCAAGGCGTCGGTGCCGCCCGATGACTCGGTCCATCTCTTCGTGAGCTCGCTTGAGGATGCTGGGGTTCTTCAACATCTCGGCCAGCGACCACTCGATTATGCTCGATGAAGTATCAGTGCCCGCAGAGAACAAATTCTAGAAAAAAGAGATAACGAGATCAGTACTTATCAACGTCACAAGTTGATGAAGAAGCCAAGAATCGACATGATAGATTTTGTTCGATTCACTTAGACATGTATATACCAAGAGAAGAGCCTTAATGTTGGTCAAACTAAGCTTCTCGTCCCCGGAGTTATCTCGGTTAGCCATGACAACATCGAGAAAATCCGGGTTTCCTTTACGCTCGTGAGCAGTTGCCGAGTGTTGCTCGATCATCTTCGTCAAAAGCCCGTCGAATTTCTTGTGCAAGCGCTTCATTCCACCTTCGATCCCTTGTAAGTCCATCCACGCAATTGACGGGATGAAGTCGCCGATGTTAAAGAGCCCTACATCAAGTAAGGGAATTAGGGTAACTTTCGTGAGCCTGCCTTATATTCGAGCAATTAACGTGATAGCTAAGCGTATTCGTGTTTTTATTAAAAATGTCTTTCGAATGCTATACCTGCACTTGTCATCAGCTCTACCACCATATCTTTGAATTCGTTAGACTCGGAGCCCTTCGTCACAAACACCCTTCGGCTCAAAATGACTTGCCCTATCATGTTCGCCATGGCATAGGTCAACATCTCCGGCACCACCACCGGCTCGCCTCGCTTGCTGCACTCGCACATGGCTTGAAGCATGTACCCTAGCTCGGACGTTCGGACGCGAACCCAGTCCTCGAGGGCCTTCCCTCCGAGCATGTGCAAATTGCTCAGCTTCCTAAGTAACTTCCACCTCGGGCCATAGTCAGCGAAGACCATGTCCTGCGCGTCATAGGCCAAGTGGGTCGCGCCCGCATTCGGGGGCCTATTGGAGAAGTTGATGTCTAGGGTTTTCAAGAAAGCCCGGGCGGCGTCAGGGGTCGACGCCACGACCATGCCGCACGTGCCCATTTTCAGGTACATCACCGGCCCATACTTCTTGGCCATTTTGGCCAGCGCTACATGGGGCATGTTCCCCAAGACAGGGATGGCGCCGATGACCGGCCACCCTTTCGGTCCAGGCGGGAGCTTAAAGGAGTTCAAGCGAAGCAGGAGAGAGCTGACAAAGAATCGGGTAATGAGGAAGAGGAGAGCCGCGGAGGCGATCTCTCGGAGCAGGACTTTGTCGGCGAGAATCGCCATCTATGCGCTGCAAGTGCTGGGATACGATTTAATATTTAGTGAAGAGCGCGGGCGCTTCTTCCTCTGTTGCATGCTGCATGTTATATAGACCGATGAAAACGCATACAAGGGCAATCTGGGTAGCTCGACAGGGCACGAGATTTCTCACCAAACCCCTTAGTCTCAAATTTGCAGGAGAGGTTTTGAAGTTCACCAGTGTTTTCCTTTCGCCTTGTGCTCTTTGAGATCTACCATTCTCCTTGAAGAGGTATGGGATTATATCGGCAACACAATATCAAATTATATCTATGATGGCAAAAGATACGGTCACGTGGTATGATGTAAGAGGGAGCACAGTGCAGATACAAATGAAATGTATGATGCAGCGCTTGGTGCATCGTTCAGCTAACTTTCTCATTTTCAAAGCCGTCCGTCTCTATATTGTAGTCCTTGAATACCGTCTAACATCATCGTAAACATCCGTGCGAAACGCACCTTTACTTATCAAAGTCTACCCAGCTTGTATATGTAAAACTTACTCCTTCACATACAGGTATATATCGTTTATTCTTTTTATTCTTTTTTTTTTGTCAGGTCTTGTCGAGAACTATTGCAGGAACCAGTTAAATTCGTTAAAAGTAGAAATAACATGGTCGTGGGGTCTTCAAAAATCGAAAGCGCGTGCTTTTAAGGAAGTCAATTTTTAGGGCTTTTATTTGGCATGCTCCCATTATAACAAAAATCGTGAACAAAAGACTCGATGGCGAATTGTACGTTGCTATCACAGAAAAAAAACTTTCCTAAAGAGGAAAACTTCAGCTACCGTTCTCGCTCTGATGCGAAGCGATTTTGAATCTTTGAGCAGGGCATGGGGCCGCATTCAATGTACTAAAGAATGGATAGAGATTAAAACAACCGGTGATTATAGACGGAGAAATGGCTGATTGATTAGCTGAGGTTCCTTATTGATAGTTTATTTCATCAACAATTTCCAATGGTGCACATCCATATCACGGAATGATGCTTTCGAAATTAAATTATTCACGTGAACCGTGTAATGAAAATCTCAACTCCATCATCATTGGCTTGGATGGTTTCACTTTCAGCCGGGTAATTAAATATTCGTACCGCCAGTTGATAAAAATTGACTTTGTAAACTAAGTCAGTCGCGGAGGCTAGGAAGCCAGGATCATGCCCAACGGATGATCAGTCTTCGCGTTAGTTATTTAAGACCTAATGGATGACTTCAGGGGATTGAGTTTGTATTTCATAATCCTAATCTAGAATCATCTGGTTTAGGTAAAATCACCTGATGGATGACTTCAGGGGATTGAGTTTGTATTTCTTAATCCTCATCCAGAATCATTTGGTTTAGGTAAAATCACCAGCACTACCAATCACCAGCACTACCGATCACCTACACTACCGATCACCTGCACTACCGATCACGTGCTTAACAACATTTATCTTTCCCTGCTGCATAGGTATCTGATCTCACTAGAATATAAAACAGATAAAAATAAAATAAAATAAAAGTCTCCAAAAATTAAGGAAAAAAAAAAAAAAAAAACCCTTATCATTCTCTGTTGCATAGGTATCCGAGTCACTAGAATATAAAACAGATGAAAAGAAAAGAAAAGAAAGGAAAAGTCTACAAAAATTAAGAAAAAACCCATCAAAGACTTGTCGGCTACCTCCAAGATTTTTTCTAATTCCTATGAATATCCGAACGGACTCGACTAATTAACGCCCACATGCATGGTATATTTAATGAGATTTTTAGGGTTTCTGATTGGTAGGCTCTGACGGTGTAAAAAAGAATTATAATAGAAAGAAAATTTCAAGCGCCGATACGTGTATATAGTAGTGTGCAATATTATTCTACACAAGCAATCATAGAACGAAAACTCTTTTTTATTAATAGAATGAGTTCTTTTTATTTGTGATTCAATCTTGTTTGTGTAATGATTTTTTTTTACACGGCGCTTGTATCGAATAAAAGCTCGCATGCCCACGGACACGAACGGATCAACCTATTCCTGTGAATAGGATGCCTTGCTCTCGAGATTTTTCTTTTCGGGTCCTTGCTTGGATTTTTTTCGCGATGTTTGTATTCATTCATTTTTAACGGCTTTTAACCGCCTAACTGTTGATTTAGACCATGATTTGATCGTGACAAAGGATAGTTTTACGGACAGCTTTGACGTGAAACTTCACCTTTTAGTACACCCCAAAAAGTTTCTTCTCATATCCAATTAGTTAGATAAGAAGCCTTGTTGTTGACTCTTCCCTGAGGTAATTATCGTAGTGCCACGTGTTCATTATCAACGTTTATATTAACCAAAATTACTCAACATTATCCCAATTAGTTGTGACTAGACCTGTTGAAATAAATCATAAGCATTGCCAAAAAAGTCCTAAACCGATTCGAATTCAATTCTGAACTTTTTTTTTTGACTAATTTAGTCATAGACTTGTTTTTTGCCAATTCAGTCTTATATCTTTTGCATTCATGCTAATTTAGTCAATATGGCTAAATTTGGCCGGTTAGTGCTCACGTGGACGTTGGCCGATGTCGGACTATTTGACCGACTTTATAATATTTTATTTTTTTCAAATTTTTTTATTAGTTTTTTTAAAAAAATTTCTTATCTTTTTTCTTTTCTTCCTATGGTTCTTCTTCTTCCCCCACAATAGCCGACGAGTCACTAGCCACTAAGCAAGGGTTGTGAAGCCTCGCCAGCCGCCGGCGAGGGTTGCAAGCCTTCGCCCAACCTCGCCCAGATCTGAGCGAGGACAGCCTCACCATAGCCTCGTCGGCTGTGTTGAAGGTGGTCTTGCCCGTGGCTCGGAAGGCCATGGCCACCTTCGCCTGCGACTGGCAAAGCCCTCACAACCCCTAAGCCTTCGCGAGGTGCCTCATGGTCCTCCCCCTCTGTCTTAGGCGCACTCTCTCTCTCTCTCTACACCAATGGTCGTCGGCCCCGATTGAGCCTCACCGCCACATTTCAATCTTGATTTGAGGTGGTTGCACCTCACAAAGGCCTAAAGACCGCAGGCAAAGGCAGCCATGGCCCCTGGCGAGACTACCCTCACTTAGATTTAGGCAAGGTCGTGTCGCTCGCGACCCCCTAGCCTCTCCCAGATCTAGGCAAGGCTAGCGAGGGCCTATGACCCTTGCTAGCCACTATGAGGGGTGGGGGAAGAAGAAGAGCAATAGGAGGAAAAGAAAAAATGAAAGGAAAAAACAGAAAAATAAAATAAAAACGTTAGTAAAAAATTCTAATAAAATAAAATATTATTAAAAAATTGACATGTCAACATCGGCCGATGATTAACGCCACCAACATCCAAGTCGGCAAGACTGCCAGTCAAATTTGGCCGAATTCACCGAATTGACACAATTGCAAAAGGTGTAGATCGAATTGACAGAAGAAAATGTTTAGGACTATATTGAAAAAATTACAATAGAATTAAGATTATTTTAGTAATTTTATTTCTTAATCCATATGTAATGAACTATATTATTATGTAGGTTAGTTATAATCAATAATTAGTCATTCATTCATGCGTTTGGAATGGTGAAGATCAAAATAATACGGGTGTTAAATAAGTTCATAATTTATTTAAACCAAACTCACCATTATGACTCTCTCTTCACTTTCTCGTTCAATCTCGTGTTCACTCGCTCTATGTTTTCACCTTAATTTGGATATGAATTTTTCTAGATTTGGTTAAATATATAAATATTTTAACAATATAGGTTGGGTTGGGAATTGGTCAAAACAGGTTAAATTTATCGATTTAGATTAGATCATTTTCGACCGTCCCGACCCGATCCGTCCGTATGATAGTTTTCTGCCGTTTGTGCGGTGGCTGCCGTGCCCGAGATGCATTGAGTCATGTGGTTTGCCTCGTTCATGAGATTGATATGGTCTAACAGGTAATCATGTCGTTAGTGTGATGATTTAGAGAGACCGAAGTGCATCTACCAAGCGCGCTTGAGCCCTAACCCGATCTTAATTAGACTTTTCTGTATGTAGAGAAAAATCTCAGTCGACCTTGTGGGAAGTTTTGCAGAGGATGCTCTTGATAGATATTCGAAGCCACCAAAAAAAAAAAAAAAAAAAAAAAAAAAGGGAAATCAGCTCACACGTGCTAAAAATAAAAACCGTTTATGTACATCTATAGAAAGAGAGAGAGAGAGTAAAAATTGTACATTGAGTGAGGATAACTCTAGCAAGATTTTGTTAAAAATTCAACGTAATTCTTGACCAGAAACTGGCTTAGCTCTAGCTTTATTGAATATTTCTTTGCTTTTTTTTTTTCTTTTCGGTCTTTTATTTGATTGTTTCCTTTTGGGTAAATGGCAAATGTGGTAAACTATTAAGCTCTTCTCGAGGAGAGAGGGACCGAGTATCACCGGATCAAACTCTGAAAAAGAGTACTCAAGTAACCACACCAGAGGGTTTCTGTACGCCCTCAAGGGACCAATTTACCATCTTAAAAATGCTGTACTCAAGAGCGATTTGTTGTACCCCTATGGAAAATGTTGTATTTTGCGAATACCTCAAAGATTTTCAATGATCATTTCAAGATCGATTCTTTCATAATCCAAGCACCATTCGTAGGAGTGCTTGACCATATGAGGGTGAGGGCTGACTTATTACTCACTCGATAGGCCATTTCCCGACTGTAATAAGACTTGGGATGTCACAGGCTCGCCCCCTTAAAGAACCAACGACCTTGTCAATGTCGGAGAATATTACATAAGCCGCGTTAATTGAGATTGAAATTTATTATTCCACGAGATTAGTCTAATGAGGAAAGATATAAAGATTCTTAATAAGTCGGATATAAATTGGCTTGTGTAGGCCGAGTAAAGCTTAACATGTAATAAGAGGGCGTGAGAGTTAAAACTTTATAAATAATGCTCAAATCTCTTATTTAACTCTAATTTACAAATAACTCATATAAGAAGTGTTTACTAAACACCCATAGAAAGCGATAAAAAAGAAGCACTTAGCTTTACATCGTCGCTATTTTGCATTAAGAACGATGAAATCTAAATTAGATGCGTAAATTTCTTATCTTCATCATTTGTGTTGTATATTCTAGCTATGGTAATCTTAAAGTGTCGTTTTCGCGATCTATGGGCCCATATTACTTGGCAATAGTACCCTTACAAGAGGTGTCAGTTTTTGAGTACTTTACGGCAATGATTATGCATCTCGAGAATTAAATTGACGAAGTGGATATGATCGATGAGGAAATAAATTTTAGCATTCCAAAGGATTTTAATGCAGGCCCACCTAAAATATTCTCGCGGAGATGTGGAGCCGAAAGGCGCTTTCGAACCAACCAAATCCCTAGGGCCCAAAAAAAAAAACAAAACCAACCATATCCCAAGGGGGGGACCCGGCGGATCCGCAGTCCTCTGGGCCTTCCCTGTAGGACAACTGAAACCCTAGCAACCCCATTAATTATTCTCTATTGCCTGTCTCTGTCCTTGCGCTCGAAGTATCATCTCGTTATATATAAAGAAAGGCTAAGAAGGGACACGTTCACGTCTCGATGGAACCAAAGCAAAGAACTAACCCTCTTTCTTCCGGGATATTCGACAGTTCGTTGACGACGGATCATGCACGTGCCGTCTGCCCGTCTCCTCCGCCACCGGTTGTTGACGTGCTTCGGCAAGCAGCAGCTGTCCATCTCGGATGTGACCGGGATCGATGGATCGGATCGGATCGGATGGAAGGGCCGGCTCTGGAACGATGATGGGACACCCCTGTCGTACTGACCCGACCGTTCCTTCAGTGGTCAAGAACCTTGGCAGTATCAAAACCTTCCTCTTTTAGCCATATTCTCTTTCTCCTTCTCGATTGCGCCGTACACAACTTCGAACCAAAGTTTGTAGCTCCTCAATAATTAGGAAGTACTGACACTCTTTAAGAGTCTTTACATCCTCTAGAAGTCTTTATGTCGTATCGAATATTTCGATACGTATCCGATATTCAATCAACATTCGGTCAACACGTATCAAAAAATCCTACACCTAATCAATTTTCTCAACACTTTTTGACTCTCGAGTCGGAATTTTGGCATACGAGTTTCTGATACATGATCAATTTTAAAAATTCAATAAATGAGATATCAAAATAAATAAATATATATATATACGTGAAAAAATAAAATGCAATAATAAACATAATAAATAGAGAAAGAAAAAAAACATAATATTATATTTTCTTATGACTTCCATTTCTCATGACATACAATTCACCAATTAAGGTTTTTTTTTTTTTTTTGTAAAGGTAAGAATATATATTAAGCTTTGGACAAATGAACAAGAATTCGGCACCGAAACTCACACTTTAGCTAAGGGGGCAGGGAGAGTGTGAGGGTGCCGAATCAAAAAAATACAGAGAGAAGGAAACAGAGCAACAACCAATCGGCTGAACTACAAGTAAAAAACAGACCAACGACCCTTAGGCACCCCTCCAAAGAGCGAAGAGACGGAGGAGAGCTAGGAAGAAGACGCCGATCTTTAGATGGACGAATCGAACCCCCAACTTCTCTGGAGTCGCTTGTTTCTTGGAGTAGGCGGGACATTAGAGAACAAAAGAGCCTTATCTTTCACAACCTTGATCAAGTGATTCTTCATGACCGGAATTGCCAAAGAGTCACCCCGAAAGATGATAGAATTCCTTTTTTTCCATATGAAATGGCATAAAGCCCCAAAAGAGAAACGGGTAATACTGTGAAAAAAATCTTTGCCGGATAGGAATTTGAGAGCCCAAGAGAGGTTGTCCTTCCAAACTCTGTTCTTCCAAGGTAAATTACATCTAGAAGCCCAAAAGAACGCAAGAGTCACAAACGTTGTGCACTCAAAGAACAAGTGGTCCACGGAATCCGGAACGGAGCAGCAGAAAGCGCAAACAGAGAACTCAATCCTCCCATAAGAGAGAAGAAGAGTCTGAGTTGGTAGCCTATTTTTTGCGAGCAACCACAAATGAAATTGAAATATGGGTGCAAGGTCATTGTCCCAAATAAGAGGAGCCCAAGACACTCGATTCTTTTTAACCCTGATGTAGTTCCAGGCAGAGGTAACAGTGAACGAACCTGATGGATCTTCTCGCCAGGTGAAGCGGTCAGAATTAGTAGAAAGAATGGGTATAGTAATTCCCATATTTGCGAGGAGATCTCTCAAAGAAGCACCCGCGGGAAAATAAATGTCCACCACTACAGAATAGCTTGGAAGGCGACAGCTCTCCACAATGTCCGGCGGGATAAGTAAGAGAAGCGGGCCACATTCCAACCAATGGTCGTGCCATAAGGAGACAAAGAAACCGTGCCCAATCTTTCAAAAGAAAGAGAGCCTAAAGTGTCTTCGAAGTTGAATGATTTTTTTTCCACACCCACAAACACGTAGTGGGTGGGGGAGGAGTTCCAAAAGTTGTCCTTCTTTAAAAAATAAGAATGGATCCAACGACACCAGAGAGATTCTCTATCGGTGAAGAGAAACCAAATGTACTTAAGCAAGGAAGCAGTATTGCAGTCTCTCAATTTCCGAATACCCAAGCCACCTTCATTTTTTGGGAGGCAAATGTCATCCTAAGATACTTTGGCACCGCCTCGGCCAAGCGAGGTGCCCTTCCACAAAAACTATCTTAGCAGTTGTTCAATTCTATCAAGAACAGAGGTAGGCAGAGAAAAAACACTAGCCCAAAAGGCTTGGATAGAATGCAGTACCGACCTTATAAGTTGAAGCCTGCCAGCAAAGGATAAAAAGCGGTGAGCCCACGATTGAATTCTTGCGGTAATACAATCAATCAACGAAGCACAATCAGCTTTCCCAAGTCTTGAAGTGATGATGGGCACCCCTAAGTACCGGACCGGGAGTAAAAGCCAAATGCAAGCCGAATATTCTCTCTGATGGAAACAGGGCCTCCTGAGAGAAACACCTCGCTCTTGTTTTTGTTCGGAAGCAGTCCACTCCAAGATGAGAATATATCAAGACTTCTCTTAAGGATTGTGGCGGAAACCCAATCAACTTGACAAATTATTGAAATAGAATTGAATTTGTCAAATTAAAATAATGAATAATATTAATAAATGGCATATCAATATTTTTAATGTATATTCATTCTAGACTTTTTTTATTATTTATTTATTTATGAATTTGATTCAAATTAATTTGATTGAAATAATCATAAAAATGATAATTTATTATGTATATATAAAAATATATATTTAATATACAACGTGTCATTATATGTTGGAATTCTCTGTTTTTGAGAAACGACGTTCGTGTCGTATCGCGTGTCGCGTGGTGCTACTTAGCTCAATAGTCCTGCGCAACAAGTTCTCTCAACTTGTGATGGAGACCGGTTACTCGCTATTGCATATAGCATTCCGCGCATCGGCTTACAAAATTTTTGTATAGTTTGAACTACCAGTTTATGCATTCCAATTAATTTCGTGTTTGAATTTAATAACATTCTCGTTTACATACATTTGGCTTATTTTTCAACCGCGACACGGGCAACCACGCGTTGCATCTAGCATACGAACAATTTCTCCTACCTAACAAGTAACAAGTGAACCTTTAAAACTGTCGGATCATAACAAAGATGAGAATGTACAGCTTGGAACCAGAAACTCCCCTAACAACGTATTTTCTGCTGAGCCCATATCTAACCACCAGGTATCCTCCCAAGCTCTTCCCTTTAAACCAGTGATGAGTACATGTAACGCCCTCTATTATCAAGGTTTCTGCTCAATAGTCCATGAACTTCTCCGGCGAAAACGAAAAGATACATTAGTGTTCGAAAGGATGAGACTCTTGTTCTTTTGTCATCATGTTTCTCCGGAATCACATCATCAGACAAATACATCGCGTCGCTTCTTCGGATTTGCTTCTGGATTCCCCTTTCTCATCATTGCCACGAACTCGTCATAATTGATTCGCCCATCCTGTAAGAGTCGCTTGTCGTAAAGTACACTCAAACAGATAGGGATCGAGAGTTTTTGAATAGTCAATCCGGGATCAATGTGTTTGTTGCGATTTACATTGTCGACATCGACTTCCGAAATGATTTCGTTGATGTCCCTTCCATCGTGCATGCCGTAATCTCGAAGAGCTTGTTCAAGTTCCTTAGTTGTAACATACCTGTACGCATCACTAAAAGAGTTTACTATAATCTGCGATATCAGAACCCTCTTTTGCTGCATCCAGAAGCAACTTTCAATGCTTGATCTCTAAAACATACAAGATCTTCATTGGTTCTATAAAAGACTCAGCAGTCGTTTTTTTGTGGGTTTCGCTCACTTAAACCTACAGCAATGAGCCTGTATTGTTCTTGTCATTGGACAATCAATTGAACCTATTTAAAACTTCTTAGGACTCGTACCCACTGTTGTCCGTATCGAAAAACTGGAAGGCTGTGTAAAGATGCTCTTCTTTGTCCATCCGGTTCATGTGCATCGTTGCTGTAATAAACTCATCGTAATTTATGGTTCCATCACCATCAGCATCGGCCTTCATCCAAGGAAAGAACAAAACACAGAGAAGAGAAGGTATTAGCATGTTTATGCATGCGAACATGTATTCAGTTGCATGAATAATTGTAGCCCCCACATTCGATGTGATCAGTCTCCGCCGATGCCGAATGATATTGACAACTAAGAGTTGACTTACAGCTTCCATCAATTGTTTAACTTCGTACTCCGACAGCTTCGTCCCTTGCTTCGAGAGCCCTTGCTTCAACTCCTCTAGTGTTATTGTACCGCTATTGTCGGTATCCATGCCCTTGAACATCTCCTTCAATCCTCTTATCTCTTCCTCTGAAAGACATCCAGCGATGACCTATGGTGTTGCATTGAAAGAATCTAGGAATCAGTACTAGCAGAAACATCTAACCACTAAATTTGGTAATTTAGCACCCTACTTCAATCGGGAAAAGTACCAAAGTAGTCCTAAACCTTTTGTATCGGTACCAATTCAGTCCTAAAATTTTTAATTTGACCAATTTATCCTAAACCTTTTTACATTAGTACCAATTCAGTCCATCCGGCTAATTTAAGCTGGAAATTGCGGACGTGGCCACTGGTGGTCTTATGTGACGCCACGTAAACAAATTTTATAATTTTTTATATTTTTTTCAGATTTTTTTAATTATTATTTTATATTTTTTTCCTTTTTTTTTCCTTTTTCCTTACCCTTGGCCGGCGAGGTCGCCCGCCGGCCGACCATTGCCAGCCACAAGCTGGTCGGGGCGAGGGTCCATGCACCCTCGCCAGCCACTGGCGAGGGCCGCCGCGCCCGCTGGCCATGAGTGAGAGCGACGGCCCCCACCCAGATCCAAGCGAGGGTGCGACAGCCCTCCCTCGTGGCGAGCGAGGGTGCGGCAGCCCTCGCCGAGATCCGGGCAAGCTACGTCTACCACATTTGGAGCTCTGTCACTTCTTATCACAACATGGTCACCCGAGCCTTCGCGGCCCCCAAAGGTTGAAGGAGGTGGTCGGCGTCCCGAGCTCGGGTAGCTTCTGGAGAGATAACGGCGTGGGGAAGTTCGCGATCTCGCACTGGATTAAGTGTGGCGATAGCGTCACGAGCCTCGCCTGGATCTGGGCGAGGGCCGCCGCACCCTCGCCCGCCATGAGCGAGGGCTGACGTGCCCTCACCGGCCAACAGGCGAGGGTTTCGACCCTCGCCTGGATTTGGGCGGGGGCCGTCACCCTCGCTTGTGGCCGGCGAGGGCACAACAGCCCTCGCCAGTGGCCAGCGAGGGCGCAGACCCCTCGCCCCAACCAGCTTGTGGCTGGCGATGGTCAACCGGTTGGCGACCTCGCCGGCCAAGGGTAAGGAAAAAAGAAAAAAAAATTAAAAATCTGAATATATATATATATATATATATAATTATAATTATAAAATTTGTCCACGTGGCGCCACATAAGACCACCGGCGGCCACGTCAGCAATTTCCGGCTTAAATTAGCCGGATGGATTGAATTGGTATCAATGTGAAAAGGTTTAGGACTAAATTTGTCCAATTAAAAAATTTAGGACTGAATTGGTATCGATACAAAAGGTTTAGAACTATTTTGGTACTTTTTCCTCCTTCAATCCATCACTCCCGAAGAGCAACTTTCTTGAACTTGTTCCGGTGCAACGTAATATGCACTTCCAACTACATCTCGAAATGTATCTCCTGCCCAAAGAACAGCAAAACGAGCTGACGTAATGCTTGTTTCTCTCATTAGCCACATTCAGCGAATGGAAAACCGGTCATTCTAGTACTAATTGACTAGAAGACCATAAGCTACTTGAGCCTGAGCAAACCAGAAACTCGCTATCTTTCCCACTTTGGAAATCACTGGCTTTCATCAGGAACGTGAAAAATGTGACGAGAGGATTAAGAGGCCGACCTGGCTTGAAGAACACTGATAGACCGAAATCGGTGGCCTTAAGTGGCGAGTCCTCGTCCTTGTTCAACAGAAGGAAATTCTCGGGCTTGAGGTCCCGATGAATGACCCCCATAGAGTGACACGTTTGCACGATCTGAACGATCGTCCTGAGCAGCGACGAGGCGGCACGCTCCGTGTAATTCCCCTTGGTTATGATCCGGTCAAACAGCTCCCCGCCGGCGCACAGCTCCATCACCAAGTGAACCGAGCGCTTGTCCTCATAAGCCCCCTTCAGCTCCACAATGTTGGGCTGGTCAGTCAGGTGGTGCATGATCTGGACCTCCTTCCTCACATCCTCGATGTCCTCCTTGCTGACAACCTTCCACTTGGCGATCGTCTTGCAAGCGAGCTGCTCGCCATTCGCCTTGTCGGTACACAAGTACGTGATGCCAAATTGTCCCCGGCCAAGCTCTTTGCCTATCGACTATCGAGTACATGGCCTGCGGGGCCGGCTTGAAGGGCTTGAAATTCGGGGTTGCCATCTTTGGCGGGACGAACACATTATTGTTCGGGGTGGCATTGCCCTCTGGATTGCTCGCATTCTCCATGGTAGACCTCACTTTTTGTAGGTTCCCCTTCAGGGCACCGCGACCAATGACCCCCGAGCAGCAGTTGCCCATACTGGGCGGCGACGCGACGACTAGGCAAGGACCGGACCAGACGTTGTTGGGTCAATTTGGAACTTTTATCTTTCTTTTGGGTAAGTCAATCTACATTCCATTAGGAGGAAGATTGTCCAGAATAAGAAGAAGAAGAAAGGGCAAAAAAGTTGAAGAAAGGGGAAAGATTGCAGCTGGGGAGTGATGGAGAGAGGGACAATGAAGGGTTCTTGCGTGTTTTGAAGCGAAGAGTCGGGCAATTCTTGAAGGGTAGCGGTTTTTGGTACTGGGCAAACGGTTGAGAAGACTTCCCCGGTGGAAAAGTAACGGTATTTTGTAATTTTTGGGGCCGTTCATCAACGGCTAGGAAGAGCTTTTGCCTCCGTGTTCAAATCGTGTACTCGGCGAGAACTTCAATCTTGGTTTTCTACGATTATCTCAGTAGTGGAAGTCTAACATCTTTATTCCGAAATTTTAACGACCGTTTATTAAATTTCGTGAAAAGCTTACTGTCGGAAAGAAAATTTTGTGTTTAAATCCCCCCCCAACAAAAAGGAATTTTTCTTTTAATGTTGATATTCTAAGTTTTCATACTTAGGCTCTGTTTGTTTGTGTTTTTTTTTTGTTTTTGAACACTTTTTCTGTTTTTTTTTGTTTTGTTAGGAACAAAAAAGGAACAAACGCATTTGGGTGCGTTTCTTTTCTGTTCCTTTTTTGTTCTTTTGTTCCTGCGAACAAAAAAGAAATGAAATAAGAAACAACAAATTTGTGTTTTATTTCGAAACACATTTGAGGAACACTTTTCTATTTTCTTCTTCTTCTTTTTCTTCTTCTTTTCTTCTTCTTTTTTTTCTTTCGCCGGTCGCCGGCCTCGACCATGGCCGGCGGCGGCCGGCGAGACGAGGGCCGGCGGCCTCGCCCGGCCACGGCGAGGCTCGCCGTCCCCGGCGAGGCCGAGCCTCGCCGTAGCCGGGCGAGGCCGACCTCTCGCGGTGGCTGGGCGAGGCCGCCGGCCCTCGTCGGCCGGTCGCCGGCCATGGCCGAGGCCGGCGACCGGCCAAAAGAAGAAAAAAAGAAAAAAAAAAAAAAGAAAAAGAAAAAAAATAGAAAAAATAAAAGAAATAAAAGAAATAAAAAATTATACAAATTTACCAAACGTGTTTTGTTTATTTTTTATTCCCTAACAAGTTTACCAAACGCGTTTTTTTTTTGTTCAAAAATTGTTCCGGAGCAGAAACACTTTTTTCTATTTTCATTCCCCTGAACAATTTTTAAACAAACGCAAAACAAACGCACCCTTAGTTTCTTATAAATTAAGGGTACGTATGATAACGTTTTTGTTATCGGAAACAATTTTTGTTCATAAATAATTTTTTATATTTCTATTCACTGGACATGTTTTGAACATTCGAAAGCATTTGATAATTCTACAAAATTTCTGTTTCTAGAACGAAACGCATTTGATACGACCTCACATATTTTTGTAACTTAGAATTTCTTCTAATTTATTAATAATTTTATTACTTTTTTTCTTTTTCTTCTTCTTTCTCTAGCTAGCCGCCAACCTTGGCCATGGCCGACAAGGCCGAGCCTCGCTCGACCATTGGTGAGGCTCGACCTCACTCGACCATCGCGAGGTCAACCTCGCCCAACCAAGCAATGCCGACCTCACAATGGTTAGGCAAGGCTAAGCCTTGCCTTGGCTAGGTAGGGTTAAGCCTCACCCAGCCACGACGAGGCTCAAGGGGGGGAGTCACCAGTGGCCGCGAGCTTGAGGCGACCTCGTTGGGGGCTGGCCAAGCTCTGTTAACCGACTAAGGGGAAGAAGAGAGGAAGAAAAGAAAAAAAAAAGGACTTTTTTCTTGAGTTGTTCCCAAGAACAAATAAGCAATTTTTTTTTTTTCTAAGGAAAAAAAATTCACCAAATGCATTTTTGTTCTATTTTTGTTTCGGGGAATTAAAAAAACAAATTTCCTGAAGTATTACCAAACAGCACCTAAGTGACTAGGCATGGGAATGAGTTCTTCATTCCACGTTAGTCACATGAAGAACTTTCTTTGTTTGTGTGTGAATTAATCAGAACACTTCCGCACATACATGGGTCGCAAAGCAAAGTCTTTGTCTCAAGGAACCACTTTGCGGACTCAGCACTTGCTTGTTCTGCACAACAACCTCGCGAAACATTGCTTGTTCGCTTGTTTTCGTTGCTCCTCCTGTTGTTGCGAAGGCAAGAGATTTCGCAGCATGTGAGGACAACCTCAATGTCAAGGAATCTCCTGTCCGACCCAATCCGGATCGACTAATTCATCAAGTCCACAATTCTTAGGGCTGCTCAAGCCCGACCTTGCAGCTGTCCTTACTAAGTTCCAGAGGCAGGAGCAGGTCTCATGAAGGTTCGACGGTTTTTGTTCATTCAGAATTGGATTCGGAGCATTTTGAGAGTATCTTAGTCGATGATCAAACCAGTCTTGAGATCAGAGAGGTAGTAGCGGATACAAATCCTTAGATCAGGGAGACGAAATAAATAAAAAAAATCAGCCCTAGCATGGAGGGGGCAAAACAGAATAGTTTTACATGATGCTTCAATAGTTGTGGTAAATTACTACTAATATGTGCACCGATCACCTAGTGGCTGGTGGCGGCAACGTGGCAAGGGGCAACAGATTTTCAGAAGATGTAGAAGAGAAGCACTACTTCATCACAACGATCTAACTTTCCGTGTTCCACCATCGCAAAGATGGAAATCAAAAGTTATTGTCAAAATGACACTCGAGAGAGAACAAAGCTTGTCATTTTCTACAAAACAGTACTAGAAAAATCGAGGAAGGCAAAAAAAATCCATTGACGTGGTTGTTAGGTAAAAGGATGCAATCAAGCACTGAAGAGTACCTTGGGAAGAGTCATTTTGTAAATATAAAAAAGGAGTGATGAGTCCAAAGATATATAACATCAGTTCATGAAGAGCACCTCTAATCATCTTCGCTCTCCTTTATCAATTCTTGATCTTCAAACAAGTCTTCAGGTGGGTCGTACACAATCATACCCGGAAAGAGCTCCAGGAAGTCGTCCTTCATCCTCTCTCTCAATTCTGGGTACGGAATAAGCCCTTTCAGTATCACACGGAAAGGCAGCGAGAGTGGAGGATCAGGAGACCGTCTCATTTCATCATATATCTCCATAGCCTCCGAGGGCAGTCCGCTATCCAAGAAAGCCCTCACTATGTCCCCAAAAGTGTGCTGATCAAACAGAACTTCTTCCCTTTTCAGATCTTCCCACACATGCCTTGCCTCATCCACATTTTTGTTCCTTGCGAGCATCATCAACATGTCCCTGTAGAAAAACATGTCCGGCCGGTACCATATCTCTTTGCGCACCACATTATACAACTGAAAAAACATATGAGACATCGCTAAAATCCCAATCATATATGTTCTCATGAAAAAAATGAAAAATAAAATAAAATAAGCACACTGCAAACAACAGTGACATTTGACAATCCATCATAGGGACAACATTGCTTAGCATTATTGTAGCCAAATGGTTATCATGGCCTAGCTAGCTCAAAGTAGTTACAATGATCGAGCAGTTGCCAATCATATTCCACTCACAAGTACAATGAACCTTATATATTTGACCTTTATCGGGCTTGCACATCGTTTCACAAGAAGTTAGAAAGACCACTCAAGTGACGAAGGACACAATGATTCTCCAGTTGTCAAGATGAAAACTTCACCAGACAGAAAGTAGCTAAAATTAGTGATCACCTTCACAGGACACGACCATCTAGCGTCTTAGCATCTCATTTGTATTGAATCTTACAGACAATATGAAAATTGAACACCTTCCATTACTTCTCTTATCAATTACCATACTCTGCACAGAAACAGATCAAATTATACAAAGGATAATGACTTTACAATATTCAGGAAGTTGACTGCAGGTTCAACCACCTTAAATTGCCTTGTTGTCCCCGGTCACAGCCCCCGACCACTAGGTGCTCAGTGGACATTTTAGTAATATGTTGCATAACCACTGAAATTTCACATAAAAGTTCTTTTTTTTCCTCTCCAAGCTAAGATTTTCCAATTTTTATTTGGCCTCCCTAATTGATCTGCATATGCTATTGCCTCTCTAATCTCAAGACCAGTTCAGCTATCGACTGAAATAATGCACCAAATCCAATACCAAGTGAACTAAAACGACGAACCTTCATGCAGAGAAAGACCTGATCCTGCCTCTGGAACTCGGCAAGAACAGAGACGAGGTCAGACTTGAGCAGCCGTGAGACATGGGACTTGATGAACCGGTCGAGCCGGACTGGGTTGGATTGGAGACGCTTGAGTTCCTTGGCCACAATCAAACCCTCTTTCCCGATCTCCTTCTTCCTCCTCCATATCGACAAGCTAGGGCTCGAGGTTGTCCTCACATACTGTGATATCTGCTGCGTTCGCGGCGACAACAACAGCAGTGATAGTAAGCGATGCTTCGCAAGATTGTTGTGGAAAAGCAAATGTTGATTCCGCAAAGCTGTTCTTCGCCGAAGAAGAAGATGAAAAGCGAGGTTCAACATCAATGGAAGTCATCAGAACTGCAAGAGGACTGAGGACACATCAAACTTTACTGAAAAGTGTTATGTTTGAGGTACGTTTTAGGCTTATTTAAGTTCACGATTGGAAAACCTCAGAAAAGTCAATCTACAATGAGACACTTCACATTAATAATGTGAATGATACTAACTGGATCATTTTTGAAGAAAACCAGCTTTGCGCAGACTTCCAGCCTATTCCTATAAATATTGGGCAATCCTGTCAGTACTTGGTAGAGGTATATAAGCATATGCAAAGATCAAGTTATATTACAGTACTTTTAAAGAAAAAGACAGAATAAGATTATAACCAGCAGATAATGAACATATTATGGTAAAAAAAATGTTTATCCTCACTTTACATCATGATATAGGCAATAAGCAAGAAAAAGAAGCTAGAAATGAAGTGGTGAAGCAAACTTGACAGTTGCTCACAGAAGCAAGTGGACCATCATCCTTGTCTATTTCTATCAAAGTGGGATGGGTATAGGTACATATTTATCCAACTATATGGATATTGCTAAATAATTACAAACAAAATTAGCAAGACTCACATTTGTGCTAGCATTTTGTTCTCTTTCCAGTAGTCATGATTTAGCTCATCAATTTATGAGAAGTTATTAACTGATCAAATTTTTTATACATGGTTTGCAAACATGACACATTGTCCCATGTATGAAGAAGATGTGTTTAAAAATTAGTCCCAACTCAGAATAAGTATATTATTGCAAGTGCAAGTATAAACATACTTAAACCTAATAAGCTGAAAATAAGAAAACTCGTTATCTTGACTGACCTTTTGAAGATATGAAAATAAGATGCGTATTAGAAGTTGAAATTGAACCTACTGAACAATCAATAGCAACTACCATTCAGCAAGTTGAATTCCATGAATAAATGAAAAAACCAAGAAAACTATTAGTACATGAGCAACAATACAGAACCTCACTTTGGTGCTTACAACAAAACTCCAACTAAACATGAGCTATCAATAGCCCTCCCAGAAATAAGATTGTGCAGAGAAAATTCTGGAAGAATTTGGCCGCAATAAATAATAAAGCAATTTAGAAGTGTCACTCTAATTGATTAATCTACTCGAAAGCCGGTATATTCTAGGACATCGAAGGAAAATTGGTGATTGAACTTGGCAATTTACACAATCTACGACATAAAAAGAGAGCCTATCAATGTCCATAGATGAATATCCTATTTCTGTCTGTGGCCTTATGACATGACTTCTACAGTAATGAGCAGCAACATTGTCATGCAAACAGAACAGCATATGACAAGCTTTAGCATGCGTTGCCAGCGACCCCGCAAAAATTATAGTCATGCAGAGGCATCCACTGGAATAGCTTAGTGTGCTTTTGAAATTGTGAACCAAAGCATCAGATCCTTACAGTAACAAAGGGCGGCATTTTACAGGAGTCTGGAAAATTGTTTTAAAAGGACAAGACAAGTGAGTTACCTGCTATACAATAAGTAGCAATGGTACATTTTACAGATTATGTTCTTGGAAAACACTTGTCAGGGGAAAAGAGAGAGAAAAGAAGGATGTTGTTTCCCGGTCGAACAAGTAATGTCCTAGGCGAAGATCACCAATCTCAGATCTATTTTAAGTACCGATAGAAAAAAATTTGAGAAGTGGAAGAGGACACGCTTCACAAGAGTAACATGCCATCCCATTAAACAAAGGTCTGAGAGGAGAGGAAATCAAATCTAGGTTCAAAAGCATTTATTCCAAAAACTATTGATGGCTCTACAACCAGCGGTCATTCTAGAAATATCAACTTTGCAGCTGCCATTATTTGACATAAATTAATGACGGGGAAAGGACCAAATCGAGATGTTGAACAAGGAGAGTAGATGAGATCATTGAGATGTCCAAACACCATTAAAAGCCTTGAGGTCCGTTTTGTGACCAACACGCACATATATATAAAGTAACTATCATTGTTTGGATAGGCTTCAGCAAAACCTATGGAATTGGAATATAATCTGCTGATTTAGATGTTTTACTCTACATTTAACTGGAAATAAAGCCAAGATGATATTCAGCAACATGCCAGAACCCACATCCGAAGCCTGTGAAAGCACAGCCTTGTGCAACTCCCAAGCAGATTTTACTGACGAACCAAGTCCTCGATGGCTATATCGGAAAAAGGCCGAAGAAAAACATAATCAATTGCACCACACCAACAATCCGGAAAACACGCACCAATTGGGAAGAAACCTTAATCACTTGCAAATTCGTCAAAAGTCACCAATAACAAGCGAACGTAAATCTCCGTATATGAAAGTGCGCGTAAATCTAAAAACCCTATTCGTTCCTCGCCAGTAACAAGCTACAGGAAACGTTAAAATGCTTCCCCACCCCCTTCGAGCCGGATTCAAAATCGCCAAAACACGCCCAAACCCCCGGCCTCCGCGGTTGTTTGCGTGCTACTGGTATGAGCGAAATCAAAACGCGACGGAGCACAGATGAACTGTCTCGCCGGCGAGAAAGTAACGGAACACTAAGAAGGATTATTCCTAGGGTTCCTCCAAGACCTCCCTCGTCTCGCCGCTGAAGCGCGCAGAACAAGGGACTCGAAGCGCTTCACTAGAGACTCGTACCGCCGCCGCACAGCACGAAATCGGGAATCGGCGGCAACCGGACGGGACAAGACTCGCCCTGAGCTAGGGCTGGCGCGTGGGAGGGAGAGGGAGGGAGGGAGAGGTGTACCTGGCTGCGACGGCGACGGCGACGGCGAGCGGCGCGGAGAGAAATGGCTCGCGGGGGTCGACGGCGTGAGAGGTATCTCGCGGGTAGCAAGCTTGAGTCCGCCTTATTTGGTGGCCACGGATTAGGGAGGGGAGATTTGCAATGATTTAGTCTAATTGCAGGAGATTACATGGCATGAGAAGAAATTTGAGATCTTAAAGAGCTTTCTGAAATACAAAGTTCCATTCTTGCATCTACTGGTCTAGATTTAGATGAAGATAGTCAGTCTGTTTTTTTTTTTTTTTTTTTTTTTTTGGTCAGAAGATAGTCAGTCCGTTTGTTTCACCCACAAAAAAAAAAATACTGATTAAAAAATAATTCTTAAAAATGAATTATTATTTATAAAAATAAATGAATGAAATATTTTTATTATCCACAAATAAATATAAATAATTATTAATAATTAAAACATTTTTCTTGAAAAATTTCAAATAATGGCTCAAAATGTCTTTATTTTTTTTTAATAATACATTGTTTAGTAACTATCCAAACATTCTTGAATTCGATTATTTGTTTTCAAAATCGGTTTTGGCCTAGAATGCATTTGGTAAAATTTTTGTTTCCGGGAACAAATTGGAAGTAAAATCAAGAACCCGAAAAAAGTTGATTCTTTTTCCTAACAAACTCAAAATCAAAACCAACAACTCTTCTTCTTCCCTTCGGTTATCTCACGATCGCCGTCCACCACCGCCCGCCATCATCCGCCGCCGCCGGCCTCAACCGCCTCCCGCCGTTCGCCACGGTCCGACGAGCTCGCCAAGCCGGGCAAGGTCCGATGAGCTCGCCGGTGGCCAAGCGTGCCTCGCCCAACCCCCGGCGAGGCCCCCTAGCCATTGGCGGGGCCGAGCCTCGCCGGATCTTGGGAGGCCGAGCCTCGTTGGGGCTAGGCAAGCCTCGTGACGCCCAGCCCCACCAGTGGCCAAGCAAGGCTCGCCCAACCCCACCGATAGCCAGGCAGGCCTCGCCTAGCTGCCGGCGAGGCTGGGCGAGCCTCGCCTAGCTACCGGTAAGGCTCAGCCAATGAGGGCCGGCGACGCTATGATGAAGTCGCCGGCCCTCGTCTTGCCCGTCTTGGGTCCGGCGACCAGGCAAAAAAAAAATAGAAAAATGGAAAAAAAAAGGAAAAAAATTAAAAAATTAAAATAAATTGATTTTGAACGAATTAATGAGCGTAGTCAAACGCATTCTATTCCAAAATTAGAAATTTTGAATAGTTACTAAATGACTTAAAATGCTTAAAATCAGTTCCCGGGAACAGAATCAGAGATCATAATTTACTCCCGATAACATAATCGTTACCAAACGCGCCATAAGAATCTTAAGGCTACGTTTGGTTGTCCGGATTTTTAATCGGAATAGGACTGGATAGGATAAAATACGAAATCTTGAGATTTTTTTATATCATGTTCATTGTTTTGTGAATCGTAATATTAAAGTCGGATATATTTACATCATATCATGTACATTTATTTTATATAAACAGCATATCATTATAAATGAACTCAAATGTTTTTTTTTTACCTTGGAACCACCGTACAACCAGCGGCCGGCGGAGTAAACCAGGGGAAGCACTAGCACAGGGGCCCACCTCCCACGGCACTCTACTTTAGTCGCGCAATTGGGACATGGAGTTTCAAACCCCTCTCCTCCCGAATGAGTGGGCGGGACGCGAACCAGCGCGTCCACCACGGTGGGTAATGAACCTAAATGTTTTTTTTTTTTTTTTGCAACCCAGGAACCCCGTAAGCCGACAGCCGGTGAGCAAACTCCGGGAGAGCGACTGCAAGACCCACCATCACAGTACTTCATGTAAGAATCCTAACGATGCCTCTGGGATTCAAACTTCTCCTATTCATGAGGGGGAGAGAGCCCGAGCCAGCTGCACTGCTGAGGGCGGTGGTGGTAATAAACCTAAATGTTCATAAACGAAAATGGTGAAAATCTCTCGTGACACTATTCCTCAATTTATTTTATATTTTATTTTTCCTATTTTTTATATTATTTTCTTTATTATTTCTTTTTCCCCTTTCATTATTCTTTAATAAAATTTTATCAAATAGTAAACTATACTAACATACCTAAAATACAAAAATACCTAAAATATATAATAAATATAAATATTTAATTTATAGATTGAATGTTTATTATAAGATATAATTAAAGTTGAATATATAAATTAAAATAAGATTAATTTAAAAAAAATTTTTTTATTTTTTTATTTCTTAGATTATAATTCAAATATTATATATATTGAAATATAATTTTGTTAATTTAATAAGTTTGTTATTCGAGAAATTTTTTTTCCTATTATAAATATTAGAAATTCTATCTACTTTTATCCCACTTCCCTCATGAGATAATTTTATCTTGCTTATATCCAATTTTATCTCGTCCCGAACAACCCCTAAACATGGATATGATTCATATTCTATCCCGAATTTTATCTCGACTATCAAACGCAAAGATAATTGAACCTTATTTAAAATAAAGATCTTACTTGCCTATATTAGTCTCAAATAAGGGTTTAAAATAGTTATGGTCGTTTCAAATAAGAGCCTAGCTTTGCTGGCTCGCCTATCGACAAAAAATTCTAACCAATAAGAAGTATTTTCATTGAATACAATTTAAATTTAATTAAAGTAAATTAAAAAAATAATGAAAAAAAGAGAAAACACGGGCGAGAGGGCGATCCTTCCCACCGATAATGGGGTGGCAACTAGTATCCTCTAGCCTGTGTTTTCCTTTTCTTAGTTTTTTTTTTTTATTTTTTAAATAAGAAAAAATATTTAAAATATTTAAAATTTTAATAAAAGGAAATTACCCTTCACATTTTGTGAGCTCAAGCCTTTCTTTGAAACCGATATATGCATTAACAATGTCCACTTCAAACTCTTATTTAAGAAAATAGTGACATTTCGGGTCATTATTTAAAATAATGTCCACTTGATGCATTTTTTAAGAAAATGATGGCTCTTCAAGCCCTTATTTAAAATTTTCTATATTTTGCATAAGCAAATTATTTTCAAGTGATATTTTCAGAAAAATATTTGTCAACTATTTATTTTTGATGAAACAAATTGAGCTACGTAATAAATGCAAAATATTTATGCCGATCCATCAATCCATAAGTCAAACGACAAATTAAATTCAGCATCCCACCTTAATATATTAATGGGAGATGAATTGATGACATTTTTTAGAATGACGAGGGATTAATTAACTTTTCATTGTGATATTCTAATGCAAATTAACATGATAAATATCAACTTATTTTTGACAGGAGAAAAACTAAAAACTTTTCGATGGACTCTCTTTGCAATTACGAAATTATTGAAAGACAGGAAAGATTGATTATTAGAGCAGATTTCCCATTATATGACTCACTGTAAGGATTTTGAGATGATAGAACTTTAGGAGACGACACTCGGGCATCTTTTTTCAAACGATCCTTTTTATATTATTTAATTCCGTGTATACGAGAATATTCATCTCGAAATGTTATGCAAAATAAAAAAAAAATTGCTAGGAAAAAAAATCATTTTGCGATAGAACATTATCATTTGGTTTTTGTCGCTCTAGTACTTATTGCAATAACATAAATAATTGGAGACATGTTTTAATGGCTTGCATTAATGTAGAATCATTTATTTACTTATGTTAAATGCAAAAAATAAATCAGACACGGGCATAGTGAATATTCGAGTGCGAATCTTCCCCCCAAGTGATAATCCTTGTTTTTTTTTTGTTTGGTCAGTCCTACTCTATTCCTACTCTACACTCACTCTCAGACTTTTGCCCTGTCTCGTGTAGGGCGTGAGAGTCGAAATCCACTCCTGAAACTTACGCGTCCCCACCCCATTCCTCCTGAGAATGTGGGAATTTGAACCCCTCACCTCCCCTTTCCATGTTGGAAGGGTGGTCACTGGGGCGAATCCCAGTGGTTTGATAATCCTTGTTCACGACGAGTAGAATTGTCCATTTCGCAAGGGCGGGGCCCACCACCAGCAACGCCATTCATTTCACGCGCGCCGAAAACAGCGCGTGTTCCTTGGCGGTAAAGTCGTACTTGTCTTTACTCTGCCCGTCGCGGATAAAAAACGTAGGACTTCACCGCGGGTAAATGACTTCTCTGAAGCCTGCCATACAAGCACGCCTTCCGTACAGCGGTAAATTTCCCAGAATTTCAAAATTCGCTGCGGTTTGTTTGATGGCATCCGGGGATTTGAAATTGTTTACGTTAGGTACAACCATAAATCACCCGATTAAATGAGCTTCTTCCATTAGAAAAAAAAAAAAAACAAAAAAAAGAGCTTTCCCGTATGTCGGTACGTAATACCTCACGTGGCCTCCAATTCCCCGGACTAAATTTGAGTTTACAAAATAATATTGTACTAATTAATATTCCCTTCACATATATTTCGAATTAATTCTCATCTAACACAAAATCTCCCACTAGTACCCGTGACCTCAATCAACCCTTTGTTAAAAAGCAAGCAAGTTAACAAATGTCAAATCGGTCAATCTCCATGTGGAATTTGTCTTGTGGTCCTTTTTATCTATGTCCACATGGATGCCTTTCAACGAAAAATTATAGAGAATGCCAAGTGATGGTAGATTTAGGTTAAGGTACCGATTTTGATTTTTTCGTGAGACAAAAAATAACTCAAGATTAACGTTTCACGTGGATTTCTTTTTTAGTGAGACAAAAATTAATTTATGATCAATGTGTCATGGGTTTCGTTGTGGGATTTCTTATGAGAAGAAAATTAATTTATGGTGAATGTGTTGTGGGATACCATTTTGGGATTTCTCATGAGAAGAAAATTAATTTATGTCGAATGTGTCGTGGGATACCATTTTGGGATTTCTCATAAGAAGAAAATTAGTTTATGGTTAATATGTCATGGAGTACCACTTTGGGATTTTTTTATTGAGAATAAAGTTGGTTTATAGTAAATGTGAAAATTTTAATGGTATTAATCCTAAATCATGTGGACATGTCTAGCAAAGCTTTTGTCTTTCACTTAATTTAAATCCATGACACGTGATTTTCCCTTTGTTCTAATCTAAATAGTAATTTCACTATATTTTTTCATCCATTTTTGAAATTTGGATAATATTTTAAATTTTCACGAGAAAGCAAAATACTTGTCTCTTAAACTTAATTCTAAACAAACAAGCTCAACCCTTTTTTATACCATCGTTGAAAAAGCGTGCCCACTCAAAACCGATTTTTAATATTGATGTATTATATTATAAGGCAAATCAAGTACGGGTATTAGGTGGATCAATACATGGAGATCAACTTATGTACACAAAAGGTGAGGCCTATATTATAAAATGACGCATATGAATGGTTGCACACACCGGATGCACCACACCTTTTTGTCAAATTAGTTGGGAAAATCAACAAAGTACGATGTAAATAAAAAATAAATTGATTATATTCAAAAACAAATAAGTAGAGACTATCGCATGAATTGATGTCATGTTAATTAATCTCGAGATATATAGTATTATCTTTAATGAAGTTGAAATTCAAATAAAAGTAATGACATGATAAGATGAAAGCGAAAATTTCCTTCCGAATTGTGACGAAGAGGCCCCCCCTATTTTTCAACGAGCGAAGAGGCAAACTCCTGAACTCTTCTTTGACTAGAGATATCTTAAGGTGGTTTCCTTAATAAGGACCCCAAAATTAATTACAGCGCTATCCAATGCACGTGTATCAAGGTATCTAATATAGATTCTTCTTTTAGTACGTCACAAAAAGAAACACGACTCCAACAAATATTATATACGGTCCCTTTTTCTAGTATGCCATCAAATAAATCACCCGAATCAGATGGTCCAACTTTTAACCAAACAACTTTTGACCCTACGGCCTAAATTAGGAATCCCAAGAAGTTTAAAGGTGGTTGATTAATTAATTCACAAACTCCGAGACGGGGCATGGCGTGTTCAGCGGGCAAGAGTCGTTTTAATTTACTAACCAATGATGGTGATGCAAAATAAGGAAAATCAAAGGGGATTTCACATGGAGGTTCATCGATTCATAAATCTGACGAAATTATGATTTATGAGATTTCAATATGAATAATAAAACCCGCCAGAGAGTGAAAGAGTCTATTATTATTATTGAACCAAAACCCTAAAATACTATATTGCGCCTGTTGCCACGTGGCATGTTTCATAAGAGTTTTTGTTAATTTAATGGTGGAGGGTAATAAGGGGCTTGATTTGAATTGTGTGCGCATTTTTTTTTTTAAGGACTTAGATGGTATATCGAAAAGTTCCGTCACTAAATTACATGATGCATTTGAGTAAGAAGGCTCTCGATCCAACTCTTGTTAGAGAACTCCATTTCTCGAAGACATGGTCTTTCGAATTTGCTATGTCAAAATACACGTGAATTTAATAGCTTAAAATTATTTGGTAGATAAATGCTTTTTTAAAATAATTTTACCAAATCACTCTATTTAGGCAAAAAAAAAAGCACTTTTTTATTTTTCACAATACAATATTCAATCAACATGCTTGTGAAAACAGTCAATACAAAATCCATCATGAGGTTGACCTAGTGTGGCCATTATGGTCATGGGTTCTTGTCATGGGGAACTCATATCTAAATAGAGACCTACCTCAATAGGTTACCATGCTATTTTTTCTCTAGACAACTGACTAATCACAAATATGTTTCTAAGGTATGAAGATTGAAAAAAGAAGGAAAGGGCCCACGGTCGATAAATTTCACCTCAAAGACGCTTGATTTATCTTTCTAGTCAGGGATATCTGCAGAGACATACATGGTCTTGTCTTTACATAAAAGACAAGTAAGGGAAATATAGCAAGTCGATTAAATAATCCTTTATAGCCCACTTCACTAGAACATATTCATGCATGCCTACCTTAGATAACCAATAGCTCTACATGGTTTTGTTTGTCTTGATGTTAACTACGAGCCATTTGTTCCCGTAAAAATGATCTTGCAAAAATATTTTCAAAATTAACCGTCTTTATTCATTTGAAAAATTAGCTAATCAGAAATGTTTTGATTATCAAAAATTTATGCCTAAATCTGTATGTCGATAGAAAAATATTTTTTAATATAATTTTTGAAATTTATTAGTTTTTGTCTCCATTTTCTTTATTTTTTTATTTTATAAAAATCAAGGATAAAAGAGATATTTCCTTTAAAAATGAGAAACAAAGTATGCACGCATGGCTTAATCCTCACGTGCATTACATGCTAATGGGAAAGTGTACCGTCTGGTCAACCGCCGTAACAAAATGAAAGTTAGAGAGGAATGTACAATTGTCGAAAGTTACGGGGGGAAATATGCAATATCGCAAAGCTCAGGTGAGTTTTGTATTGTACTAAAAAGTTCCTTCAAACCAAAGAGAGCTGCTCTTTTTTTTTTTTTTTTAATTTTTTCCCGGGCAAGACCGATACACTAATCAGCAGTTAAAAAAAAAAAATTTAAAAATACCGACCATCGCCGAGAACATCAACGTGGCGCCTTCCAATTGGACGGTGACTCTACGTTGGACTAAAGCTGACTTCACATGACTACTTCCTCCCCTCCCCTTCACTGCAACTCTCTCTCTCTTCTTTCTCTCTCTTCTCTGCTTGCTGCTGCTGCTGCTGCTTCACGGCCAAAAGTAGGTGAAAAGCGGAGTCTTCTTCATCACACCACATTCCCACGACAACCGCTACCTTGCTGTTACCTAATCCTGAGCTCGAGCCATTAGAAAAAATGGCGGAATCTTCGCGATTATAATACGCGCGCGCGCCCTACTCCGTACACGCGCGCGCCCTCACGCGAGAGAGCAGCGGCGGTGTTGGTTCGGGTTGGTGCTCGTGCTCTTTCAGTCCAATCGGGAGCGTGGCCGAGGGGATTCGCATGGCGACGGAGACTGCGGAACTCGCTCGCCATTCTTCGTAGGGTGCGGGGTCGAGCGATTGGTGGCGCTTTGTCATCTGCCGAATCGGAAACCCTAGGCCTCTCGGACTGGTTCGGCGAGGCTCAGATCTTGCGGTCGCGGATCTACCGATTGGCGATCGCCGCTTGCTGGCCTGGGGGCGGGGCGGGCGGCGGATGGCGGGGCCGGCTTGGGCGCAGTGAGATGTTCGGGGCTGCGAGCTATGGTCGGACTTCGATTGGGCGCGGGTTCGGTGCCGTAGCGGCGGGAAGCGCGTCTATCTTTCGCGGAAATGTCAACTTCGCTAGCGGCCTTTGACCGCCCGAGGACCGGTGTTTCGAACACGGTATGAGTCTCCGGCGTTCCGGAAATGGTTTGAGTTGCTTTGAGTTCCCTTGTTTTGGGCGTTCGCGTAGGAGGAGTTGGTTTTTTTGTTTTTTTTGTTTTTTTGGCTCGGCTTCAGTCTGGGGGACGAGGAAGTCTTTGGCGGAAAACTAGGACTTCTTGTTAGAGCTCCATAGCTTTTGGCGCAGATTGTTCTCACGGGCAGTTCAGTTCATCTGTCCTTTGCGGTGTTTGATTTTGCTCATACCATTAGCTCGCAAACAACTGTGGGCCGGTTACGGGGATGGGTATGTTTGACGATTTGATTGAGCTTGGAAAGGTGGAAGCATTCTGACCAGAGCGTTCTGATGTAATTTCTGCTTGCTCAGGACTTTTTTTGCTCTTTCATCTTTTTCCCTTTTTTGTAGCTTGTAATTGATGAGAAACGAGTAGGATTTAGTCTGGCAATTTCATCCCCAAAGATTTACGCTTGGGGTGTGACTTTCGATGAATTTTCGCGGGACTGATATTTCTCACTGACTGATGCTCGTTTTCCAATAGTGGGGTGGTGCGATTGCTCGGTGCCTAGAATTTGTGCTTGGCATTTGCAGATTTAGTCACCCAGATAAATTCATTTATCTATAAAATATGTCTGTGGTTGCAAAAATTGTACTTACTAGATTACAGAAGTGGGATTTTGGCATGGTAGTTTAGATTTTAACATCTAAATCACAAGGATATCCACAGGTCTGCTGAAGTCTATACAAATAATGATAGGTGCTTGATATGTATGTGCATGTTGGCTTCAGAACAATCTTCAAGGATGCAGTGGTGTTTAGACATCTCATTTAGCTCTAGTTGTTCAGAAACTAAATTTAGTCTTTTCTTCCTCTTTTTTATGTGAATAATGGCAGCTGCAAAGTTTATATTCCTAATAAAGAATGCTGGTTGCAGAGCCATAGTTTTTACAATGAATGCTTTTGAACCTAAATTTCCTTTTCTATTCTGCTCTGAACTTTGTTTAATAGGATGGACAAGTTACTCTAGTGAAGTTTTTCCTCTTCCAATTCTCAAGATTTTATCTATCAGCACCTAAAATACAAGCGAGACTGGTGATCTTTCACTAGGATTATTTCTTTGAATAGAAAACTGCATTCCTCTTTTCTCTATTTCTTTTACCCCGACAAGACTAAGTTCTCAAAGATCATAATCTGTAAAATATACCATCTCTGCTGCTTATCCGCAAGTAACTCTGTGGGTTTATCCTTTAAATTCCTTTTCCAAATTCTGGTAAAATTCTCCTTGTTGCTGAAAGGATCTGATGCTTTTGTTCGCAATTTCAAAAGGCTATTCGAGTGAATACCTACGTATGACGATAACTTTGCAGGGTCCTGAACTATTCTGGCAATGCATGTTAAAGCATGTTCTACGATGTCCTGGTTGTGAAATAAAGTTTCTGTTCATTTTCTTGCCTATAGGAGCCGGCATTGACCTCTTGAACTGAAATATGATACTCATCTATGGACAAGGCTCTTCTTTCATGTTTTAGGTTGTGTAAATTATAGAATTCGGTCAGCAGTTTTCCTCTATGTTCTAAAATATGACAGCTTTTGAGTAGTGTTGTCAATCACAAGTCACATTCTTAGTGCTGCCAAATTCTTTCAAAATTTTCTCAGCGCACTCTTATTTCTGAAAGGATTATCGATAGCTCGTGTTTAGTTGGAGTGTAAGGCTATATATGGTTGCCCCTTTGGTAATAGTTTGTCTTGGTCTTTTCATTTATGTATGGAATTTAATATTCTGAATGGTTGTTGCTAGTGATTGTTTAGGGGTTTCAATTCTCAGCTCTAATGCATTAAAGCTTTGGCAGGTGTTCAAAAGTGGCCCTCTTTTTATATCTTCCAAAGGTCAGTCAAGATAACAAGCTTTCATATTTTCAGCTCATTCAGTTTTCATACTTTTATACTTGCATTTGTGATAATTTACTTATTCTGAGGTGATACTTCTTAAACACATGTTCTGATCATCGTCATACATGGGAAGATGTTTTATGTTTACAAAGCACTTTACCAAAATAGATCTGTTGATGATTTTTCATAATCGATGAGCTACATGATGACTAGTGGAAACAGACCAATATCAGGAAGGAAAGTTGAATTATGTTGGCACAAATGTGAGTCGCTGAATTGCTGGTTGTTCGGCAATGATCCTCGTAATTGGAAAGATATGCACCTACGCTTAAACCTATTTAGATTGAAACAGATAAGAATGGTCTACTTGCTCCTATCAGCAACTGTCAAGTTTGCTCACACCGTTTCATGTCTGGCATCCTTTTCTTGCTTATTGCATCTGTCATGATGTCAATTGAGGATACACCCTTTGTTTTTCCTTATAATATGTTAATCATCTGCATGATGTGTCTTCTTGTTATAATCTTATTTTTAGTGGTTACTTTTTATTTTGAATTATCGTGATATAATTAGATCTTTGCATCTGCTTCTATACCTAGTGACAGGAATTCCTAATGTTTACAGGAATAGGCTGGAAGTCTTGGAAAAAGCGCTGGTTTATCCTTACGCGCACTTCTTTGGTTTTCTTCAAAAATGATCCTGTTAGTATCTATTTTATGCTATTACATGTGAAGTATATCACTGCAGATTGACTTTTCTGAGTTTTTTCAAATTTCTTGATTTCTCCTTTAGACGACATAACCACAAGAGTCTCTTTAGCAGCTATTTCTTGAATGAGTAGGAGTGCTTTCTGGTGGTTTGGCAATGTGTAGTATTTGTTGGGCAATTAAATGAAGGATGTTGTGGCTTGGCAATGTGTGCTTATGGTATTTGTCAGGCAAGTGGATGAAGGATGTGGTAACATACTGATCTTAAGTTCAGTAGATTTTTCTATCTAACAGTAGCTCTTGAGGTGTTATCCAAATCCATGGTACTTCTGGCAATGTTAGATGTAGCCCAAATTCCAGTCCTTTTAATTTACTATATGTATATCATCTGGTAAGTATTCCTTGAAATTGTTTCCTTACAAGCACCTGTTATGAAATTGTTGAATAAATAGGGATAAGATGTATAGATTGGAGAAATTATTAAATTGCCTCTTGAAAGGACAATTTTTTTTTGTCTATTGGACATTATTAGCTTACGGTATATTGTTGTACAAGTTTTGATTATGTGGGAGAGTAGGAGGTGCTTTGACAAATTTTACTGAAGTTCTTTAGTTTTCCAGAAGAGGAACCCAATCGTGAGATCTCAAAATTTATGGTAATGGAATATCTATAAGCCATCATTGTCTCTGTTAATTCTGGTTGCTGTCTAGATTGCAATGCTTTTCTTTTGGTTTTTCCAATCTCCACATGCTACCCCTGTAATCTATGAGAATCTTTGTAGAGGTAGCACTTGATCTCAATTCTTGGACTTGCGCGAAAGGGCTTTACTAACTAATCAGATGGATCTTCATGATTACCTGCACTACATCTTGTTTTCTGTTACCTCGTTCTGTTAACTAGGATCTGTTTGAGCATTCGCACCTCCTTCAGATTCAAAACGCCTACACAATCTCTTTACTTGTAAAAATTTATGTATTTTCTGTCCTTTATTTGATGAATGGTTGAAATTAGTGACATTGGCCTTAGTTATTTTGTTTGATCTGGCGTGTTTCAAATTTTGCCTTTCCTTGCATGTCCTTCCAGTGCCTTATTGAGATGATTAGATGCAGCATATGCTTATTATTTTGATTTGCCATGCAGAGTGCACTCCCACAGAGAGGTGGAGAGGTAAACCTGACTTTGGGTGGGATTGACCTGAACAACTCTGGGAGGTATGTTTTCCATTCTTGGTAGCTGAGGGCTTTACTATGGTATGAAGAAATTATCATGCCTGTTGTGACGGTTCATTTCTTGCACTTGCTTCAGCGTTGTTGTTAGAGAAGATAAAAAGCTGTTAACTGTCCTGTTTCCCGATGGACGTGATGGCCGAGCATTCACTCTTAAGGTGCTTCATCTTTTTTTACTCCTAACAGTAGCTCAATTTTCTTTGACACAGTCAGCATGTTCTATTATTATTCAAAGTAATTACTCTCTGAAGTTCTCAGATATACACCTTTCCTTGTGTTTGTTTTGACACTATTTTTCTAGGCTGAGACATTGGAGGATTTGTATGAGTGGAAAACAGCCTTGGAACTTGCTCTTGCCCAAGCGCCAAGTGCTGCCCTTGTCATGGGACACAATGGAATCTTCCGGAATGATGCGGGTGATACAATTGAAGGATCTTTTCATCAATGTCTGTACCTCTCTTATCATTGTACATCTTGCTTAAAACTGGTTCTTTGCATGCATATGGAGATTCTAGGTACTTTCTCTCTGCCTCATGATGCCTTAATGCAGGGAGGGAGAAGCATCCTGTAAAATCTCTGGTCGTTGGGAGACCGATTTTGCTTGCTCTGGAAGATATTGATGGAGGTCCTTCTTTTCTTGAGAAAGCTCTTCAGTTTCTAGAGAAGTTTGGTGAGTTTTTCTACAGTAATCTAGTCTGATCTTTAGCTTTCTGGGTTTTCAATGGGTTTTCAATCTTTCTTTTACAGCAAGTTGCTATGTCATAATACTCCTTAAGGGTCATTTAGTATCTCCCTGTGATGGTCTGGCAATTCATCTTGACATGTCTCCCTAGTTGGTTACCTACTTGTGCCAAAGGAGCTCCAAGTTGGTCACACAGTTGGGTTGCCTTTGCCCCCATGCCTTCCCTTTTGATTTTCAAAACAGGAGCCTATGCAGCATAGTTCTATTTGGCCTATCTAGGCATCTAAATATTGCAAAACAAAATCTCGAAGTTTTCCACCAGTGTATGCTCTGTGTTGGTCATGTGCCCAATATACACTTGGTCGGGTTTACTAATTGCTTTGCCTGTTCCCTCCCTTTCCCTGCTGCACTTCTCTGGATATCTTTTCTAGTTTAGGAAGCCTGTTGCTTAGCATTTAGTGGGAAGTGTTAATTATTGGGGACATTTCTGCGGCGGAAAATTGGCCATTTCTGGATATGTTCATTAAATATATGAGAATGAGATCTTGTTGAATTTGTTTGTGTGGAGTAGTGTATTGTCCAAAAGATATCAAATTGAAATTTGTAGGCTAGACCTTCTCAAACACTTGATTCTCGAAGAATGGATATGGATGAATGCTTCATGTGCCTTGTTAGGTGATAAAAATGGATAACAGTTCTTTCAACTACATGATTCTTCTTGTTCTCAGAATTGTTTCACTTTATATAACTGTTTTCAAACAGGAACGAAAGTAGAAGGTATTCTAAGGCAATCTGCAGATGTCGAGGAGGTGGACCACAGAGTCCAAGAATATGAACAAGGTACATGTTGATCTATTTGTTACAGGCAGGGTGAGGTGTATAAAGAGATCATCTAGTTATTTGGACCTGATGTTGTTAATGATAAGTGTGGTTAATACTCTCGTTTAACTTAACATTTGCAGGCAAAAACGAGTTTGCTCCTGATGAAGATGCTCACGTTGTTGGTGACTGTGTGAAGGTACTTTTGTTGCTGCCAGTTTTGATATACGGTTATTGAGCTCTTACTTCATCTAAATCATTCAATATTCACAAGCTGCTTGATGTGCAGCATGTTCTGAGGGAGCTACCTTCATCTCCAGTTCCAGCATCTTGCTGCACTGCATTGCTAGAGGCTTATAGTAAGTTGTGCCTTCTATTTTTTTTTTTTTTTTTTTTCCAATTCTTCAACATATGCTCAATGGATTCCGGGGTATCTTTTGTTCACTGTCCTGAAGTATCTATTGTCCTTATATAGTATCAATCTCAAGTTGCCTTTGCCAAATGATCATACCTCATGGTGTGAAAAGTACAGAAATCATGCATTTCCCACTTAACGTGTCGATGTACTTTATTTCAGTTGACTTGCTTTCTTTTTCTTCTCTCATTATGGTCAAAACCCCATTTTTTTAGTGCTTATTAATAATTATTTGCCTTATTTATGATCAAGGTGATTTGCATGAAAATTAGCCTCATGAAGAAAGTTAATTATCAGGACAGGGTTCTCAGCTGTTGTGCTCTAGCTGATTCAGCCGGTTTTATGTTCATGCATGAGTATTTTATGGAGCAATATGTGCTCCAAAAATTGACAAATGGCAGCTTTGGATGTCAGAGCTGCTTAACTCATATAGTCTAGGAACATCCATGGTGTAATGCTGTTAGAAGTACTATGATTTTATTAGTGTTTTGTGGTCTTTTCTTCCCCTTTGAGTTTATGTTGTGTTAATATCTGGATTTTCGTACTTCATTCTAAATTATAACAGACATGTTGACATAGTTGCTTCGTGTTGTTTTATGTCAGAAATTGATAGGAGGGAATCTCGTGTTCATGCAATGCGGTCTGCGATACAGGAGACATTCCCTGAGCCAAACAGACGTTTACTGCAGAGGTATACACTCTCTCATAACCCTGGACACCATTGTGTTATTACTTTTAGTTAACAAGCTTATTTGAGGGAAAAGTTTCCACAAATAGTAAATATGATATTGAAACCACATGAAGCAAAGTGTGAATGTAACTCATTCCAATTTTATTTAAGTCTGTCATTTAGTGAGATATCTTTATTTTCCTTTCTCACATTTTGTGGATGTGTTGTGGAGTAAATTTAAGTCGCATAAGGAAACGAGATAATGTTTTCTTTTCCCCTGAAGATGATTGAGTGAGATTTTTGTGTTTTTCATTTTGATTTTTTCCTGGTATTTGTCAATGAAAACTTAGGACCTTGACACGGTACAACCATGCTATTGAATGGCATTTTTATGTGGTTTCAGCAACCGACCACTCATATTCATTGCACCTTAATACTTGGAATAGTCATAAATGTGGCCATGTGAAATTGCTAAGACTTGATTGCTTGGTAAAATTATGTCAGCGCACTACAACCTAATGTAGCTATTACCTATAATACTCTCAAACACCCTACATTACCAGGAGTACTTATATCAGTTTGTGGTAGCTCATATGTGGTGAACTATGTATTTCATGACTGGAGATTTCTTTTTTCTAGTTCTTTTGTGAGCAAAGAGCCCTGGTAATGATTTTTTTTTTTTTTTTTTTTCACACAAAGAAAAGAGAAACGAAGTTAATTGTGATTTTCTTTTTTCATCTTGTTGCTGATCCTCCATTTCAAACCGAATATGTACTTGCTTCCTTGTTTTGCAGAATCTTGAAGATGATGCATACTATTGCCTCCAATTCTCATGAGAACCGGATGACTGCATCTGCTGTTGCAGCTTGCATGGCTCCTTTATTATTACGTCCTTTATTGGCTGGTGAATGTGAATTGGACGATGACTTTGACACTAATGGCGATGCTTCTGCTCAGCTTATAGCTGCTGCAAATGCTGCCAATAACGCACAAGCCATCATCACAACTCTTCTGGAGGAGTACGAGAATATTTTTGATGTAAGAGTCTCTAAATCTGAATCTTTTCTCTGCAGTTTTTAAACACTTGTCTCTGGACATATATGTCGTGGGTCATTTGTTGTACCGCGTACTTTTCAATTTCATTTCTCTAGAACTGGAAACCTGAAATCATAACATCATACCCTCCCCTAACTATAATCGACTGGATGCTTGTCACTGCTGCAAAGCATTCTGTATGATTTTTTTCTTTTGTTAGTTTGTAATTCAGAAAACTGTAAATGGTCAGGAAAAACTACCTATAATATTAGGGCTTGGCATTCATTGCAACGGGTAATATCTGCAAACCTTGCAGCTGCAGTTTGTTATGCCTTGCTGGCTCATGAGTGAGATACATATCGAGAAACTTAAACTTTAGACAAGGGAACCTTCGTAAACTAACTAGTGCTGATTTCACTTGCTGTTATGAAGGTTTCCCGTTGAAAATAGCGGGAGTGACAATTTTCAAGGGAACCCTTTTTTCATTATGCCTGGCTGTTTCATTAGGTGCTAATATTTTTTAATATAATTTCAGGAAGAGAATCTTCAAAGATGCTCCATATCTGCAGATTCTCGGATTGAAAACAGTGGGAGTGACGATTCATCTGATGAAGATAATGTGGATGTAAAAGTCAATGGTTACCATGATGCAGAGAATGAAGTTGATCCAGAAACGGATGATGATCCAGAACGCATGCTTAGTGGAAAACTTAGTGAAAGCAGTGGATGCAATGGAGGCGATTTGTATGACTATAAGGTTCATAATGATCACATGCTTGCCATTTGTTGCTTCTTTTTCTGCTTTTGGTAATATTACGACCATTGTCACACTACATTGAGGGTACTTCTCATGTTTCTTGCCAAATCTTGATTTAAGACTAGAATTAACCATTGTAGGGGACAATGATTGACCTACTTAATTCGGTAATTATTGAAGAGATCAGCATTAGTAAAATCCTTAGTTGTGATTAAGATTATTTTTATTATATTCACTTCGGTTTTTTGGTTCATGTTTATGACTTCAGCGGAGTAGCTCTCCATCAAAAGCTAGACATTCATTGACAGTCGTATGGTCCTTAAGTTATTGAATTATTTTTGCACAACAGTTTACATGATTAATCTTATCATGGACTTGCAACAAAATCTGAAATTGGTACTCTTTGTTTGATTTAGATGTGATGTTCAGAACATGTCATTTGACTGTAATTTTCTGTTACTCTGCATGCAGGCCTTTGGCACGGATGATTCAGATAATGGGTCACCTAGGGATAATTCTGCTTCAGTTGGCAGTTCAAACTTACATGCTGGTTCTCGACCTAGGGATTCCAATATTCAGTTAGTTGAGCAACAAGGACAACTAAAGAAAGAAATCGACCACTCTGCCAGTGAAGTTGAATCTTCAACTGTCACACCTTCTGGTGAACAGTTCCAATCTGTGGGTGAACTTTTGTCTTCAATCAGGCCAGGTCAGAGCCACACTCTTCCAGTTTCAGGGCTTGAGGGAGGTTCTGGAAGGTCAATGGGAAAAATTTCAAGCTCTAATCTCAACACGAAAAGATCAACATTGTGGGGAAGAAATGCTGTGAGCAATCTTGCAGCCTCTCAACTAATTACCACTTATATGCAACAGTTGAATTCATAGATTGACCAGCCACTTTTATTTGTGGAATTAGTGTTGTTGTCGATCCTTTTGTCGATGCAAGAAATGTTTCGATATGTTTGTATTTGCTGATTTTATTACGTCTCAGTTTGCATATTATTTACTCAAAATCTAGAACTACATGCTTCTTGCATTTTCCTGAGTTGATACTGAAAGCTTTCAGACTACATGATATAGAAAGTATGAGCAGAGGACATACCCCTGTTATTTTTGATTTTGGCCAGACTATTATGTTAGTTCGTTCACAGCTTTATTAAATGACCTGAATGTTATTTTGGGTTCTCACTTTTGGGAGTATTTATTTTTGTAGACTTCGTTAAGCAATTGTGCATTTTGTTGGTGCTGCCTGTCAAAGTGGCTAACCCATACTTTATGTCCAGACAACATTTAATAGTTTTATCATCTATATGTTGGTATAAGCATTATTGGTCGATGGGGATATTATAGATAGATGGTCATTTCATAAGTCAAACAATTCCATCGGCAATGTGCAGAGGTCACATTGGTATTTCTTTGTAGTTGAGTAGGCTTGCGTAAGTTTTAGGATGAAGTACGATCATAGAATTCCCATAACCAGATATGCTTTCTGTTGATTGGGTAGATATATCTTCTATGCTCTTGGGAGCAAAGAGACTGGATATTGGTTATATAGTCGTGTAAATTAAAATGCTGACACTTGATCTGAACTCTTGTGCAGGCCAGAAAAGCACCATCAATGGAATCAGTGGATTCTTCTGGAGAAGAAGAGTAAGACACCGTCTTGTCTCAGCTTCTCTTTTAATGGCCTTGACTTAACTGGTTAGTTGATTTTCAGCTGCTCCTTTACCATTTATCTAAAAGTTTCCTTGCTTGCAGGCTTGCTATACAGAGACTTGAGATAACGAAAAATGACTTGCGACAAAGGATAGCTAAGGAGGTAATCTCACTTTACAAGAGTTTGTTATTTGCATTGTAGATGGTTGTACATTTTGATAAGAAATTTCATGTTGACTCTAATAGGCCAGAGGGAATGCAATATTGCAAGCTAGCTTGGAAAGGAGGAAGCAGGCTCTGCATGAGAGGCGCTTGGCACTTGAACAAGATGTATTTTCTTACTCTTTGATTATGTCTCTGTTTCCTCTCAGGCCTCCCTCCATTCCCCAAAATAATGGCTTTGCCCCATTTGTTGGGCAATTAGGTTGGAGTTGGAACTTAAAACTGAAACCCTTAAGAATTAGGTTATATTCACAATCATACAGCTGTAGAAAATAACACAGTTGCTTCTACTGTCCCATACTGGTATTCTTATGCAACTCTATCACTGCCAAAGCCTATTCTATAGTGCTGAGTTAGTTGCATGTCTTGATTTATTGACTTAGTTAGACATGGTTTTAGTTTGTCTATACACTGACCGGGTAGCCATCCTATTATATTCTTTTTGGTTTCTGCGGAAAAGTACTCTCTTTTGTGTTGTTTACCCTTGTGTGCATACTTGTGGATGAATATCTAGGTGGCTAGATTGCAAGAACAGCTGCAAGCAGAAAGAGACCTGAGAGCTGCACTCGAAGCTGGTTTGAGCATGTCATCTGGGCAATTTTCCAGTTCCCGCGGCATGGATTCTAAGGTTTGTACTAAATTCGATGGGTTATTTTCCTTTGCAAGTCTATCTTTTTCTATGTTTCATGGTGTAAACCGATGGGCAGACAAGGGCCGAGCTCGAGGAGATTGCTGTTGCAGAAGCAGATGTTGCAAGGTTGAAGCAGAAAGTTGCAGAATTGCACCATCAGCTAAATCAGCAGCGCCAGCATCACTATGGATCTCTTTCTGATGCATGTGACCGCTATCAACAAGTGCAGAATTCTCAACAGTAAGTGTGTATAACTATGTTGCCTTTCTTCAAACCAGCTTTTAATCCATTGGTTGTTGGGGTGGAGTGCATCGTCCTTAGATATCTGGGTGGCTGTTGCAAGATATAAGATGTCCTCCTCCCATTGACAGCTACTAAAACAATTTAGTGCTTTCCTGTTATCTTGCTTCCATTTTCAGAATTTTGTTGTGGCAAACTTGCTAAGGTGCATTATTTCGAAGATACTTCATAGTGGTATTAGTGTATACAAGTTTTACCATTTGTTTTGTTTGTGCCAACTCTGTGAAAACCTAAATTACCCAGAAGAATTCAGACAATGTATCTAGAATAGTTATGAGGAGCAAACTCAACATCGTGGGATTAATAGATAGATTGGGTTTGTTTCTAGAAAGCTCATCAGTTGCTTCTTTCACTTAGTGAAGGAGAAATGATTGGGATCTCGGTACTGTTGCGGGCACTTCAAGCATTTATGGGTTAATTGGGAGATGAATAGCTAAGATGGAACGCTAGATGTCAGTTTGAAGTCTTTACCTAGTCTAGTGGTGCTCAAGTTAAGATCATTGTAATAGTAGGGGTAGGGAACTCGTGATATTTTGATCTGCTCTCAGCATGTTTGGATCTGTGTTTGGGTATGCTATTTGATCGGAGTATTGCTGCTACAAATAAAATATGGAAGCTATCATACTGAATTTAAAATCTCATTGGATAATTGCAGGAGATTTCCCCCACAAGATTTTGATACTACCCTCGCCTATTATAATCACGAAAGAAAACAGAGAAGCGAGGTGTGTATTTCAATCTGTCTTGTTATGTCTGCTCTGTTTTTCATTAGAACAGATATAATTGATAGAACTGCTCATCTTGCTCATTGTTTTCTAATCTTTCACTTGAATTTCTCATTTCTCTACAATATTGATGCATTTCATCTGGTATGCCCTTTATGCTGCTATGCCTTCTACAGTCTAGACTGTTTGAATTATCTTCATGACCTTGGATAGCATATGGGCAAAAGCAGATTTCAGCTATATTACCTTCTTCAAATTTTTGAATCTGCAGTTATGAAATTGACATTAGTATATTCCGGTGCAAAGGTGCTTTTAATCCATAGACATTTTATGTTGTTACTGAAGGTCAAAGATGGCACTAGCCGTAAAAACTGTTCTGCCTAACTCTAGTTAAAGATCGAAAATTTTGAAGTATTTAACAAGTATTGATTGATTGCACATTGGCAGTATCGTGCATAGTGTACAACTGAATGATTTTGGAAGATGCTGCACCAAAAGGACTCTGAATGTTAATGGCTTAGCACAATGAGGCATCGATTTTAGTTTATATACAAATGCCATTTGTGAATAATTTGTTCATGCTGTTTTACTTTGATTAATCTTTCAATACTATGGTTGATGGTTAGGTCCTGCCTTGGCCTGAGAATTCTTAATCCTATATGAATGTTCTTTTGCTTTAAATTAAATCTTCTGTAAGTCTCGATCACATTAATTGTTCCTGGTGATTTATTTGATTCATCTATAAACGAAGCAAATTATTCAACAGGAGGGTTTGCTCGGGGATTGGAGAAATATCAAAGGTCAAGCATTGGCATCTGCAAGCAGTAGCAGGTTGCCTTCAGGAAAGCAATTTATGGATTCATCACCTCTTAGTGACTCGAAAAGTACGGAGGCATCAACAAGTATATCTGTGGATGAGCTCGGGGCTGTTGATTCAGCATCTCTACCCTCTACTTCAAGAATAGCAGAGGTAATAAATGGATGTTGGACTGTCCATTATTGTGTCTTACTGTCAATTCAGAAACGGTTGTAAATTTTATTCTCTTTCCCTTTTCTGTATCTTGAAATTTGATTTACATTATACTATGTTCATTATGTTCTGGATCCTGCTCTGTATACTTTTGAGAATGTTTCTAAACAAGCTCCAATCATCCTGTTTTGAGGTCCAACTTTTTCCCAGCTTTCCACTTAGATTTTTGTGTCCCATGCAGTATAATTTCCTAAATTTATAGGAATTGCTACCTTATTCTTAAAACAAAATTCCACTCTTTGATTGCAGGGAATGGAATTTCCAAGGCATCCATCTGTGGCATCTTCTGCTTTAGTGGAATTAACGACACGCCTCGACTTCTTCAAGGAGCGGCGGTCTCAGCTAATGGAGCAGCTCCACAGCCTCGATTTAAATTATGGCACGGCTTCTTCACAAGACTTTGTCTACAGACCATCGTCTCCGCCATGGAGTTGATTGAAGAAAAGACTAGGTGCTTATCAAAGTAAACCGTGACAGAAGAATGCCATTGTCTTGTACATTCGTCAGTACTCTTGCAAATAGTCTCGTTCCCTCCTCTGTTCTGCCATTTCTGTCAATTACTATTGTTTGATGTTCAAAAGGATGTTCACCCTAGTGGAAATGAGATTTGGGCTTCCGGGTAGCGTTCATTTTTTGTTCCATTTTGTATTGTTTGATTCTTGTTTATTTGTAATCTTTCCTATATTAACCAAGGTTGGAGTTACTGTCGAACAGACCTTTGCCGTAGAGTGAAGCTTGTGTTTTTGTAGACATACCTGACATAATGTATCAGTGTCCAAATTTTCCATCCGTTTGGTGAATACGACTCGTTGGATCGATGTCTTGCGTATGTGAAGTACCTTTCCGACGACATGGTGGAATTTGGTCACGATGATACACGCGTGTAGCTCACCTTTCTAGAATGTAGTGAGCACTTTTGATCTCCAACATATTGATAAGAGTCATCGTCAGCGGGTTCGGCGGAGGGTAAAATCTTTTATCTAGCGAATTACCGGTTCTTGCCGAGAAAAGAAATGGGCAACAAGTGACGTTGTACGGGCCATGTCCAGTCCATAGTTTTAAACTTGAGTACAGTGTAAAGGTTCTAATAATCAACTGACAAAATTTAATCTCACAATTAAGAAAAGTTGTTATTAGCGTGATGGTATTGTCATGAGATAATTACATAAATGGTCTATGAATTTTGGCTTAATTTTTAATATTTTTCTAAATTTTCAATTCATTTAATATAGTCAAGAATTTTAATCCGTTATATAATACAATTCTCGAATTTTTGGTAAATGTTTAATCTAGTCTTTAAGTCATATGAAAATGTCCAAAGTTATGCTTCTATCCATTCAAATTCAAGGATAAGATAAAAAAATTTCATATAATTCGATGATTATATTAAATATGTATCAAAAGTTTGAGAATTTCATTGAATATATTAAAAAAGGAATGGCATTGTACATTGAATTAAAATTTAGAAATAATATTGTATATCCAACTAAAGTAAAGGGATCTTTTATCTTTTAATATAAGCTAAATCATATAGGAGGAACACATCTAGAACCATATTAGGGTATGGACAGAAAAAGAGAAATAATAAGAGAGAGAGAGAGAGTGGTAGGTTTGTGAACCAATTTTACTACTGTAGCTAACCTTGTTCATATTTCGAACAAAAAAAGAAAAATCAAAAGAAAGAAAGTCGAACCATAATGATGTAGGCAGCTTTTCGTTATTAAAGAAAAAAGGGGTGCAAATAATAGAAATAAAGAAATTGGCGTGTGTTTGGGGATGGGACAATGGACACGTTGTGGTCCAATCCACAGCGGAATCCTCTCACTGGAGTTCAGAGTCGGCACGCACCAATCATCGTCATCTTCCTAGTCCACGCAACAACCCACCGCTCCCTCTCTCTCACGAACATTCCTGCGCTGCGCTCGCGATGCTCGCCATCGGAGCGACAATTCTCCGGGCGGAGTCATCGCGTCTCGAGCTTTCGTCCTTCTCCCTCCGCTTCTCGCGAACCAGTAAGTCCCTCCATCGCTCTGCTTCCCTCGATCCTTCCTCTCTCTCTCTTTCTCTCTCTTGTTCGTTCCTCTTTCTTTTTCCGATCGGTTTGGGCCTGCTGTTCGAAGCTCCGGAAGTCGAGGTCCCCCCCCGGATAGTTTTGGATGGACCCGAAGAAGCTTCGACCTTCTTATTTCTTGTTCTCTTTTCGCTCTCCTTCGCGTCGTGGGAGGCGAATTTCTCGTCTTTGGCTGTGCGTGTTCTTTCGGATTAGCGTTCGATTCGCGCGCGGATTCCGTGGGTCTTTTCGATGGGCCGGCATGTGAAGTGTGGCTCTGAGGGAGAGCGGCGCGGTTCTGTGTGGGGACGGGGGGGACTTGTGTAGGCACAGTTGGGTAGTTGGCTCTGTTGCGTGCTCGACTGCTCTTTGATTCTTGCTCTTGTTCTTTTTTTTTTGGCCTTTTCTCTGCGGTGGTTTTATCATGAAGTGGCGGTTGCTTGCCGGTGAATCGTAATTCTTCGAGATTTTGGGTCCGTAGTTAAGGAATTGTGGCCAACAGGGCGATGTGTTGAGGTTTCCTCATTTTGTTGGATGTTTATGAGATGAATCTTCTTGTTGTTGTCCCCGAATAACGCAATGGAATTTTCATGTGATGGGGCTTGACCTCTGTTCCATTTTATGCTTTTGCTAACTTTCCTGTACGATTCCTGGCAGGTCTGTAGATGGCCGATGCTGTGATTCCGTGGTTTTGATGTGAATTTCCGTGATATTTTCGGCTCTTCGGCAATGAACTTTGAGTTCCTCAACCGTATGCCATGGTTCGGCAGGGCCCATCCAGATAATGATTTGGGGTCATCCTTTGGATCTACCACAGTCTTGATGGAGCAACCTAAACGAAAGGATGATTTCAATCTCAAGCTGTGGGGATGGTCCATCCTTTCCATTGTTCCATGGGCTCTCGGTTCCACGGATAGAACAAGAATGCCTCCTACTGTGAATAGGCAGTTGCAAAGGCGTGCCCAATCTGGTGGGATAGCTCAAAACAGCAGTAAGGTCATGGCTGTCCGCTTCCGGCCATATGTTTCTAAAGTTCCATGGCATACAGGGCCAAGAGCATTGCTCTCTCAACTATTCCCAAGATATGGGCATTATTGTGGCCCAAATTGGTCAAGTGGAAAGGATAGTGGATCTCCCCTATGGGACCAGAGGCCAATTGATTGGTTGGATTATTGCTGCTACTGCCATGACATGGGTTATGACACCCATGATCAGGCGAAGCTTTTGGAGGCTGATTTAGCATTTCTCGAGTGCTTGGAAAAGCCACACTACAGAACAGAAGGAAATGCCCATGTTGCGCATTTATATAAGACAATGTGCACCACAGGTATGCATCTTGCTTTGGTGATCTTTGTAGTCGAGTCAAGCTTTTGCAGAGATTGTATATATGCAATGGCAATTAGGTTCCTTTCTACACAATGAGAAGTGAAATTTTAATGGAAATCTCAACGCCACTGGTTTTTTTTTTTTGGAGATACTGAGCTTTTGTCACTTCATGGCTTGATGTATATTAACTAGTCTACTCTGGGATTGGCAGGTCTCAAGAGCTTTTTAATTCCGTACAGAGCGCATCTTGTGAAGCTAAAGTCTAGGCAACCTCTAATTGATTTTGGTTGGCTAAGCAACATGAGATGGAGAAGTGGGAATATTCAGAAAAACTGAAATGAGTAAGTGTTGTGGCCTGACAAGCGGGATTTGTATGGTATCACTTAGTTGACTAGCTAGGTAATTCAGCCCTGGATCTTAGATGGTATGGTTCTGTAGTTTGTCTTTCGTATTTGTACTGAAGCTTCTCAGCCACACCTTATATAGTCTATAGATCACAAGTGGCTAGTTAAATATGTATTATTTACTTTTCCACTCTTTTAATGTCGTGTGCATTGTACATAAACATCATCCGTGCGACTGCCCCTCTGTTGCCACATTCTTGAATCTGAACACAACCAGTTGAACTTACGCATTAAGGATGAGATGTAGCATTTTAATCAAATTTTTGTTTACTTTCAGACATTTCATATTGTTCTTTGTCATCATGGTTTCATAGTTGGATTTTTCTAGTTGTAACGCTGGTAGGTGGAGAATTGAATTAGAACACTCAAGTATTTGTTTGGTAATTCTAATATAGTGCTTATTCTTCTTCTTAGCTCTGAATAATAGATCTGGGCATGTTCTGAGAGGACTATGCAATGCTCTTAAAAACGCCCTTTGTCATACTGAGAATGTCTAGAGACCATTTCAAATCGGCCGTTCAGTTGTTCATCCTTTCTAGTCAACATCTTTCATTTTGTCTCTAATTTGCTTCCAAGGATGATTGTTTTCTGCCTAAAGAATTTGTAGTCTTTCTTGTCAAATGGCGGAAACTCCAGGCGATCTGATAGCGGTTGCACTTCCTTGCTCTTCTGCATTGCTTTTCTGAATGCACTGGCCTTCGCAGCTCTTTACTGCTTAACTTGGGGTCTGGGTGGGCTTTAACTTTAGTACAATCGCAAGCGTTTGATCAATCAGTTTATCGAGAAGGACCACGATCACAGTGAACCCGACAGAAAATTAGTTAATTAGGTGATCGATATCTTAGTCGGAGTTTGCCAAAAATTGTGAATCTAATCTGATTATAACTGTGAGAAGCTTGAATTACGCTTACCGGGTTGGACAGCCCCCTCACATTTACGCCAAATTTGCATCCCCGTATCTTTTCCGGCTTTGAGTAATTACAAAAGCAAGTATGTTGCCGTTTTTAAAAAAATAAATAAATGCATTCTCTACTAGAACCCACCCGGCGCACCCAATAATGAGACTGGAGAGCTGCTTCTTGTTTGTTCTTTCTTTTTTGATTGGGGAGACTTAGAGACTTAGGAGAATGGACCAATCACTAAGTTGAAACTTACTGGTCGATTTGTCTCTGTAGTCATCGCCATGCGTGCTGTGCTCTCGACTGGCTTTATGTGCCTTTCCAGAAAGTACATGTCAGCAGTCTGCGCATGGAGGAATTCTACCAAAGAACTTCACAAGACCCTAGTTCACTCAAGAGGGGTCCCCCCAACTTGCGTACAAAGAGTCAGCAAAAGCAAGAAGCCTGAGCCGAAGCTTTTTTAAGTGAGCAATTGTTGGGCACGGTGCCGAAGTGGATCTCAGTTCTTACATGCGTTTGAGTTCCAACGCTCCCGTGCGCATTTTGTAAGGTAGGTTGGATCCAATGTACATCGATCCAGTCGTTACCCGTGTGGGAGAATGGAAAGGGAAAAGAGGAGAGGGACATTGAATAAATAGGAGGTCAGTACATCGATGTGTTTTAGTTTATTTGTAAACCGGACGTAGCGATTAGCGTGCATGCGTGGGAGTAAGTTGAGTAGAAGGTCCATGCGAAATCCACAGGAAAAAAAGAAAGAGATATTCGGGTGGTGATCATTTGAGGATTGATTTTGCTTAAAACTTTTCGAGACAAGGGTTGAGGTATTATAATAGTCCATTTGCCCGATTCCTATCTGAAAAAGAGAGAGGAGAGAAGCAGAAGCTTCCTGTCCCCTGTCCCTCTTGGAGTTGTCAGCTATGCCCCATCGATTTCTCTAGATTTTGTCCGAATTGAAATTATCCATAGATAAATGATTATATGAATCTACTGTGAGAACAAATGTCTATTTTGAACGGAAAAAAAAATCAAATCATAAATAATCATAAATAATTATGAAACCTACTTTTTTAAGAATTTATAACTCACAACATACGGTTATTTTCATAATATCTCAAATACTATTATTCTAGTAAAGTCCTAAATCAAATAGAAAATGAGCAGAGAATTCTCATGCACGTCAATGGAAACACAAACAAAAGAACTCTCTGAGCATAGAGAGAGTATAGAGAATCTCTTGAGATTAGTTCAATGGTAAATTTGTGTCCTTGCCAATTCCCTAATCGAAGAGGAGCCTGGCCCAACCTAATGCCACCCTGAAATGTACTCCGGTAGTCATACCCGCTAAGCTATGGTGACCGGATTCCTGAAAACCGGGGTCCTTCTATCGTTGATAGTTGACCTATGCAGTACATATTGCAAACCAGGAAAACATCAAGCCAATAGAGGTGACTAGCGAGTTCATCCCTGTTTCTTAATTGACGAAATGCTTTACTAATAATTCATCTTCAAAGCACTAGTGCTTAGTTATCATGAGACGCGGAATTTCATAATCGATGGTAGCTCTAAATTGAATGAGCATTTTAAGAAATATAGCTAGTGGCGATAGACTTTTGGAAATTTAAGCCTCTAAAGTCCCTTAAGTGAAAGTCGTCAAGTTTGGTAAATTTCAACAATGAAAGTCGTGAAGTTTGGTAAATTTCTGTTGGATCACTTTGAATGGAAGCCAATATTGGCAAAACGCAAAGATCAAGGCATGCCCTCCCTTGCTTGGCGTTTAGCATTTTTTGAAAGCCATCTCCAATGATTAATGAATTTCTTCAGTTGACTTTATTGCCCTGGAAAACCTACTAAGATTCCTCTTTTACCCCTGAATTTCGCACTGTTCATCGTCTCTTTCTCTACAAAGACCGATCGACGATCCTTGAGGAGGGTTGTGCAATGTCACAAAGGTCGCACCTAAGGTTATGGTGGTCATGCAACCTTGGCTTCCCCTCACATAAGGTCATGTGACTCTGGCGTTGCCTCACTTAGGATGGCGTGACCTTGGGTGATGACCCCAGTTGCTGCTTTGTTTATTTCAACTTTGGTCAAAATTTGGCTTGACTAACATCTCGCAATCTTGGTGGCGCATTGCCTAAGGCCATACAAGCTTGGGTGAGGGTGTTAATTGTTGCTTCATTGGTGATGGCGATCGCCAAATCTTAGGGTTAATGTTGGTGTTTTTTGCTTGAGTGGCCTAAGGTTTGCAATTTTTGTTATCATTTTTATTATTAAAGTCTTTTGTGCAATTGGGGTATTACGAGAATAATAGTTTGTTATCAGTTATAACTCATTAAAGGAGTGGGTCATAGTTATTTATTATTTAATTTTTTGTGGTCCATAATAGATTGTTATTTTCATATTAACTTAAAAACAGTCACTTTTGCGAAACCTTTAATCTAAAGGCATTTATGCAAAAGTTTTCAACAAGTGCTATCTCAAATGCACCCATAATAAGATCCGTATTTGACTTTTTCTATCTGTTCTCTAAATATTTCTCCTGCGCAGTAGCCTTGAATACTCAACACATCAATTTTTAATTTTTTTTTTCAAGTATAGGGATACGAACTTCACGAATTTTACGATCCATACAGTACTTACCACTCTGTCTTCATCCAAAAATTAATGAGACGAGAGCTAAAAGCACGTGTTAGACTGATCAACATAGAGATAATAATATCCTAGAGCTTCGATAATCGTCAGTCAGGCGTCCATCTGGTGTATCGTTTCGTCCTGAATACTTCACACCCCCAGGAAGGGGAAAAAGGACTTCGCTTTAGACCCCATCGGTGGATCGAGTTGCAATATTTTATCACGTCGAGATCCGATCCGAAGAACATTCCCCCTCGAAGGAGCTTCGCAAATCGAAACCTAATCTTGTAAACGAGCGCGCCGAGAACGCTTATTCAAACCCTCGAAGTTATCCTCCTCCCTAGACTCGAACTTTGACGAGTTGAGTCCAGCCGTTGGACTCCAACGTAGCATCGTCAGTGGGGCACGCGATGGAAAACAATGAATGCAAGGGCTGACACAGAGAGAGAGAGAGAGGGAGAGATTTGGTTTGGTTGGAGGGAAGGGATGGTAATGAATGCAGGGAAGGGTCTCGTCAAAGCTGAGAGGAGGGCTGATCTGCAAAATGTCTGTTGCTTTTGCTTTGGACGTGCCAAATCGAGCCCTTCCCGAGGCTTAATTACTCAGCAGCGCTTCGTCCAATGCCGAGGCCCCTTCATTTATTTCTTGCTTTTCCCTCTTTTACTCGGTGGACGGACTCGAGAAGTGACTGAAGAAGAACACAGTCCGGGACAGAACCAGGGAAAAAGAGAGAACGGGAAAAAGACAACCACCGCATGTTCAAACAAAAGGAGACTCGATTGTCCAAATTAAAAAGAGACCAGAAAAGACAGCCGGTTCGCCGGTTTTGCGTTGCAGATCACGCGATGGTCGCGCTTGGGAGGAGGGGGAGAGAGAGAGAGAGATCATCATATGCAGTTCCATCATATCTTCTTATGTTGCACGCGAACCCTACATTCCAAGACACTACCCATCCACATATCTTCTTATGTTTGCAAAGGAGCTCCGTGCGTTTCATATACTTAGCTGCTTTTCTTGTTTCTGTGTGCATGACGATAAATATAGGAACGGTAGTATTACTTTAATTCGCTTGCTAAACAACTATATTTTAACCTAGAAGTGCTTGCATGCTTTTTCATTGAGAGATCACAGCTCGGATGGTAATATTTAGATGGGAACAGACAAGACAAGTTTTTAAGGAAAAGACATCGCTCGAAAGAACACTGCTTCTACAGTTCTAGTCGTCCAATACACTACAAAAATCCCCCAAAAGAAAACAAAGGACAAATCATAGTTTACAAATAACGTTTTCTTCCGCACTGAGCTTGAAATTCTCAACTATTTTTCTCTCAATAAGGGGGACGAGAGGCAGAAATCGCTGCGCCACCCCAAGGCATTACCTCGGGAGACATCGCCTGACCACTCAAACCCCCGCCTCCGCAGTAAAGGCCGCCGGCCAAGGCGGCGGAACTAGGGCAAGAAGGAGGCTCGCTTCCCCCGCCGCCAATACAAGGCTTGGTCTCCTGATGATCACCACCTTCTTCGTCACCTTCAGACGGAAACCTGTGGAAGCTGGGGCTCACGAACGTCGCCGCCGCGACCACCACGGACGTAGCCGCCACCACCTTTCCTCCTACCACCCCTCCGAACAACTGCCCTTGGGACCCCGCGAGTGTTATCCCAAAATGGCTGGAGCCCTCCTGACGACACAGCTGTTTCGCGGGCCTGTCGTTCTTGGACTCGTTATTGTCATTCTTGCCGTTAATGCAACCGCCCGCCAGGACAGACCCGCTCAGGGAGAGGAGGTTGAAGGGCCCGCGGAGGGAGAGCGGCGGCGCGTGGGGCAGGGGGTGGCGGAGCGTGACGTCGGAGACGGAGCCAAAGGCGTTGAGGACGGCGAGGCCCATGCGCCGCCTGAGGGCGAAGGACGTGAGGGCGTCGACGACGTCGGAGCCGGCGGAGATCTCGAGGATGACGGGTCTCATGGCGGAGGAGGAGGAGGAGGAGGAGCCGGAGGAGTCTGGGGCGGCGGTGATGACGACGGGGGGTTTGGGCTTGTTCTTGGACCCGGGTGGTCTCCCTCGCGGTTTCTTCTTGGAGGGGGTCGGTGATCCGAACTCGCTGGCGACGGTCGTCTTCTCAGGGGTGGCGGCGGCGGCGGGGGCGGGGGCGGGAGGAGGGAGGGCGAGAGGAGTGAGGCGGTGGCCGGAGGTGTCGTCCTCGGAGGAGGAGGAGTGGGGGTGGGAGAGGGAGAGGGAGGCGGTGTTGCCGCGACCCGCCATGGCGTAGGGCGGCGGTGGCGGTGGTCTTCAGGACGGAAGGGAAGAGAGAAAGAGAGAGAGATTGAGCGGGTGTGAGAGTGGAGTCTTTCGCGCTCTTTGAGGGTCAACTCTTTATGGTCACGAGGTGGTATGATGGACACTCATTCTTATGGATTTTGGAGAATTAAACCGACGTCCACGAGGTGAAAAAACATGAAATGTGTGCAAAATATATAAAAATAAATAAAGGAGATGAATTTGATCATCCTCGGATCTCGAATGATATAGATTTTTAGATGAATATGAAAATATACACATTTTCAATGGAGACTGCACAAGTCATTTAGCACTTTCAGCACAATGTCTATGAGGGGTTCACGAAACTTAACCAAATGAAAGATAATTTTGTTTTTTTTTTTTTTAATAAATTGATTTTCATATATGGTTCAGCAGTTTTATTATTAACTTGTCCCTGATAGCTTCAGCCTCACGGCCTCCGAGACTTCCCCCTCCTCTGGGCCTCCACATCACCAAATCCCCTAATTGACGGCCACAACTTCAATGTCGCTCTCTCTCTCTCTCCCGCGTTGTCCATGAATTCAAGGCCGAGGAGGGCGGCAGTGGTATCATCCTTTTTGTCCCCCATCAACAAAGCCTTCACCGAATTGCCTATTGAGTCTATGACCGAAAAGCTTGCAGTTCTCGCCTGCGGATGAGAAGGCCCTGGTGCTGAGGTTTCACATCTTGCATTCTTTTTATTTACCCTTTCGACTCTCCGAATCAATTGTGAATAGACTTCTCCCACCGGGAGAGACCATAAAAAATGACCTGCAGACCACTCTGCAGCAATTTAACACTCTTTCTAATCTCATCAAGAGCCTTCCTCTTCTTTCTGGATCTGTTTTCACAAACCATTTTTGTTTTCTCGTGCCCAGTAGCTTTCGTGTCAATATTTTTTTGACTTTTCTAAGCAACCTGATGCATCAGAGTCTTGTCTAATCTCAGGTTGTGCCAAATGGGGTTTTCTAAAAATCTAGTGGATATTTAAAGGATTTTTAATTCCATCTGATCTTATTCTATCTTAATTCAAGTCTGGACAATCAAATGCAGTCTTAATAGAGGAAAACGAGGCTTACTTTGACTAGTTTCAGATTTTTAGAGTGTCCACCGTATTCTTAGAATTCCAAACACCCCCTCTAGGACTGAAATTAAAACTACGCAAAGATCTAACCAAGTCGGCAAGACCAACAAAAAAGAAGAAGCAAAATTCAAGAGCAGCCTAAAGAGTTTTGCAAGCTACCAAGGCAATTGCAGAGGAGAGGCAATCCATGACCGCTTGCCTTGGCGACTTGAGTAGCTTCTTCACTAGAGCTCCATTTGTTTCATGAAAAACAACTTTTAGAAAAATATTTTTCGAATTTTTCTTATATTTGTTTCACAAAAAATAAATTGATTAGGGAAAATATTTTTATTAGCAAAAAAAAAGTCATTTAGAATATGGGAAAATGTTTTATGCTTTATAAGAATTAGAAATTCCAATTTTTAAATGAAAAAAAGAAAAAGAAAGATGGAAAGGTTAACATGAGCGTGAGATAAGAGAAAATGAGTGAGGATCTTTTTTCTTTTAAAAAATGAATTTTTAATTCTTTTTCTTTTTTTTTTTATTTGCTTTTGTCTTGGCTAATTGTTGGTCATGACAACGGCTTGGGAAGCTTGATCGATCTCAAGGGTCAGCCTTAGGGAGGGAGCTCGAGGCCTCAAGCCTTGCCAAATCATTTAGCGATTTTACTACTTGCCTTGGTTGTCGATCTAGGAAGATGGAGGGGTAAAAATAAAGAAAATAAAAAATGAGAAAAAGCCTTAAGCCTTACTAAGAGAAAAATATTTTTTATTTTAATTTCAGATCTCAACCTGGAAACATTATTTAGGCCAAATCAAAATAAACAGATGCTATTATCCTCGTTGCCCAAATCAAGGACGCTATCCGGCAATGCCTCCAACTACTTCTCAGGGGGCTGGATATGAAGGACATGGACATGTTGTGCGGAATCCCGTTCCTCCCCAAGTAGTCGCAATAGTGAGAGGGTACATGTTTTGGGTTGAGTTTGTTCTTTGCCCCTACATTTGAACAACGATGAAAACTGTTGTTGGTTGTGTGAATGAGAATATTGGGGTGAGATTTGGGGTTTGTCTGTTTGAATGAAAGAAGCGAATGAGTTTTTCGGACTTTCATGCGTTTGGTTTATCAAAAAATTATCAATTAACGAAAAAATATATACAGTCAAAGATAAAATCTCTAAACTGAAAAATGGAAATCAAAGCATTTTTTTTAGAAAATAATTTCTTGAAAAGGGATTTCTCAATTTTTTTTATCATTAATTTTGTTTAAAAAAAGCACCTTACGAATGTTGAAATGCCGTCCAGTCAAAGTTTCAAAAACAAAAAACCAGGGCACTTGCACGGTCAATTTTGTAAAGTAACGGGATAGTTAGATATTAATTTTCCTTTTTAATATAGTGCCACTGAATGCTGGAAAACACATGGAAAGAGTAACGTAGTGGTTTTTTTTTTTTATTTTCCAATTGGCATGCCTTTTTACCATGCGTATAATAAACCTTTTTTTTTTGTTTGGTCATAATAACCTTTGAAGTGGGACATTTTTCGCAAATGCCCGTTGAAAGCAAGGTTTCTATTAAAGTACTCGTGAAGTTAGTGATTTCATCTCAATTGACCCCCTATCACACCGACTCCACAAATCCTTACCATGTCAAATGCTATATCAAGATATCCCCAAAGTTGGTGAGTTCGACATCGTTTGGAGTTGTGCAGTCCATAGATGAAGGTCAATCAAAGATGAAGGCAATCGCTTCATAGAGCATTTCGAAACAAATCCCACTTTAGGATATTTTTTGCAAAAGAACCTGCATTTCAGAGGGATTTTCAATTTTGAACGAGTCGTGCGTGTTTTTGAGGCACTATTACAAAATATTCAATTTAAAATACATTGATAATTTAAGAAGGACAACTTTTCTTTTTTTTTTTGGAGGCTATTGCACAAGATGTTCCCATTCGGCTCTAGGCTCAATTTGAAAGTACAAACAAAGGGTGCGTTTGGGAAGACTTTTGGGAAAGTTTTTAGGAAAATGCAAAAACCTTTTGAGTTAAAGGTGTTTTCCAAAATGCAAACTGTGTTTGGTAAATTATACTTTGAAAGCCCTTTGTGAAGTACTTTGAGCAAGATGGTGTTTGGGGAATCACATTTACAAATGAGTTTTGTGGTAAAAAAAAAAAATTATCCAAAGAAAAATTTAAAAAAATTGACCGGCAAGGGAAGCGGCCGCCGCGACCTCGGCGACCTTAGATTTGGGGTGGCGAGGTCGTGCGACACCGTCGCGACCTCCGGCAACCCCAGAACTGGGGCGGCAAGGTCGCGCTCGTCGCGTGACGCCGCCTCGACCTTCGGCGATCTCGAATCTGGGGCGACGAGGTCGCGCGCGTCGCGCAACGCCGCCTCAACCTCCGACAACCTGGATCCGAGGCGTCGAGGTCGCGGGAGGACCTTGCCGCCTCGGATCTAGGTCACGGCGGAGTTGCGCAACCTCGCCGCCCCCAGATCTAGGTCGCGGTGGCGTCACACGACCCAGATTCGGGAGTGGCGAGGTCGTGCAACCTAGACCTAGTTGCCGCTCGAGCCTCTGGCACCAGATCTGGTCGCGACCAGACCTACGACCAGATGGGTCGCGCGGCCCCGGCGAGCTCCGTGCGGAGGTCGCGGTGCGGCAGGCGACAGTCGCCGGCAATGCCGCAACTCGCGGAGGTCACCTGACTCTCCGACGACGATCACCTAGGTTGTCACGATCACGTCGGCCACCCTCGACAGAGAAGACAGAGAAGATGAACAATGTCTCCTCACAAGGGCAAAAAACGAAAAAACAAAAAGTTCGTAAGGTCAATTTCAGGGAAAAAAAAAATATGAACAGTACCCGCGTGGCATGCCAAAAAAACCGAAAGCCCAAGGCAGGTCCTCACCTACCTTGGGCTTTCAGCTTCACAAAGCTGGCATTCTCCAAATGGGGGTTAAATTTTTTTTGTCAAACACCCCTATACTTGGCCCAAAGGAGTTTAGGTGTCCAAAGCCCTTTCCAAAGTAGTTTCCAAATGCACCAAAAAGCATGTTCGGCTACTCATTGCCTCAATTGGAGGTTTCAGCGTTTTCGGGAGGTAAGCACTAAGATTAATGAAATTTTCCCAGTTGCCTCTTTTGCCCTCAAGAACTCTAATGAAATTCCCAGTTTAACCCTCTTTAAAATGGAACCCTAGATCTCTTCGCTGACGATTGCTTACCTCTGTTCTCCTCTCTTGCTCGCCTCTGGTTCTCCTTCTCTCCTGCGCTCGTCGTGCTCGCGAACGCCAGTCCAACGGATTGCGGAGCTCTCGTGCCATATCCAGGTTCGCTCGCTTCAGTCCCTTCTCGTTGTGCTTCTTTGGCGAATGGTGATTTCTTATTCGGTTGTTTCGATGGTGTGCCCGATTGAAGATATAACTGCGAGAGTGATGAATTTTCGGCTGATGTTGCTTGCGTGTACTTTGCAAAAGTTGGGAATTTGTTACATGGGAAAAAGATGAGTTCTTTAATTTCTTTAGAACGGATAAACTTATAATACTGTCGTAATCTAGGTACGATTGATGTTTGCTTGAGCTCAGATGGGTCTTACGGCATTTGGAAGCCGCATTAATTGTGTCACTTTTGAGGACCGGTGGTTGCTGTTGCTAGTTGATTGCTAATGAAAAAGCATTATGGGATGGCTAATCGTGGGTTCGAGAAGGGGGAACTGCAATGTGCAATTTAAATCTCTTCCTAACAGCTTTTTGACCTCCACCAATCATCAGAGGCACAGGGCCTGCGATGAAAGATGCAATGTGTTTGGATATATTCGCATTTTTTACTTTTCCTGGTTGAAAATACCAGAGAAAGGGTGAATTATTATCAAACCATTGCTCCTGGTTCAAGCAAATATGGAAACTAATAATGGGAAGATGATAGTATTGTGCGGTCGCTTGTACTCCTGGTGACGGTAAACATTACTTATAGAATTGGTTGTCCCTTAAGGGCATGATTGTTGCTTGGCCCATGACCAACCTTTGATGTTTAGCTGCATGATTGCAAGTTTGTAACTGTGAGCATGGTATCGAAGTAATTGAATTAAAATTACTCTTCCTCCTATTTGCTTAATCTATCAGATGGGTTCTTAATGGTGCAACATGGATTCAATGTTGGGAGGACATTAGGAAAATCACGTTTCCAGTTTCTCTTTATGGCTTTTAAGATAAGTGTGAAGTGCAGCCACAAATTTTATTACTTGTAAGGACCAATGATGCATCTCATTCATGCAGCTGGTTTTCTTTTATCAGCATTTGTACCACTGGTTTGTTGACTTGATTATTGATCTCTTAAGTAAGAAATTAGACTCAATTTGAACTTAGCTCATAGGGTGTCTTGGGCTTAATAACAAGGCCTTATTATATCTTTGCCCAACTCATATCGGGTTACTTCATCTTTTAATCACTCTTTTATTACCACTCTTTATGTGTTTGGTATGATTCCTCTTATATTGCTTTTCTATGTTGTGATTTGCTCATTTTAGTTGTATGTTTAGGTTACATTAGGATAATAATAAGCACAAATACATTGCATGGACACTTAGTGGACAAGAATGTCATGACTCATTGTTGAATAAAAAGTCTGCACGCGACACTTAGTTGGCAACTAATCAAGTTTTGGTACTGAATGGACATTACTTAGACAATTATGTTATCAAGTCTCCGAATTTAGATCACTGGTTGCATAGGAAGTCAGATATCCTCCCTATTTTCTTGGCTTCCTAACTGGCCCCAATAGGCTAGAGCCAGCTCCTTTGCACAATGAAGTTTTCATAGATCAATCAATTATAAATAAATTTTCCAATGTCGCGTGAGGTAAAGGTTTGAGAGAAGCCACCCCAATTGAGGACTGTGGGTCCCCAACTTGACATTACATCGAAACCGTTTTTTCTTTGGCCTCTTCAGGAGGGACTTGACAAACATCTCCTGGTGCATGCACTTCTTGGACCAAAACCGTCCAGTGAGTTCTGGGTCTATTGGCGAGTCATTGCTGACTGGTCCATCCCCTAAAGTTCTCACTTTTGGGCTGAAAAGTGAGCCTTTTTTATTTTTTCATTTCGTAATTTCAGTCGCCTCGGTTCAAGTGTTGTTCACTGGAATAAGTTTCTTTTTCTTTTGGATTGGTGTTCATGTTAGAATGCTCTGCTGGGAGCTAAATGAGCTATTTTCCGACTTATCTTGTAGAGCAGTCATTGGAATATGTCCTTTTTTCTTCTGTAAATCTTGTTCCTCTAACAATGTTTGCAGATCTTACATTAATGTAATCCAAAATATATGAACTTTTTGGGTTTTGAAACGATTGTTTTGTCTGGAAACTCCAATTAATTTAGGTACTTCTGTTTTATCATGGTGAACCATATGGGATCTGAACTGGGAGGTGAAATTATTGTTAAATGGACATTTTGTCTTTATTGGTTGATTTACTACATGGGAGATTTCACACAAAGCGAGGATCTTCAGGGATAAGCCTCTGATTCTTGAAAATATCCTATTGGCTCTTTTTTGGTAATTGTGTATTTTTTGCTGATCAAGACCTTAAGATTTAGCTTATTAGTGTCCCACTATTTTTTTAAGCTTGTGCCTTTATATTGCAGGGCTTTGACATTCTTATGAATGGCTTGGAGAGCCTTAAAAAACAAGGTAAAGTGTCCTAAATAGAATTCTTTCATGCTTCTATAAGGTGTCATCTTTCACATTTTTGTCTGTGTTGTATAGCCGCACTTATACTTTAGCGTTGATGTTGAGGTAACTGTGTGTTGTGGGCTCACATGGCTGATAGGACAGGCAGCAGCTTTTGTATGATGATATCTTGGTTAGATATGTGGTCAAGGATTTCAAGTACATGTTGACTTATTCCCAGTGATGGCCGTGTACCTATGTTTTTTCTTTTTTGGCGTGTGTATGTGTTTTTTTTTTTTTTTTTTGGGGGGGTGGTGTGTTTGTTAGAATGTTCATGAGCTTTTGAGTATAGATAATGTTGGTAGGAGTTTGAAGAAGTCAAAGGGTTCACATTGTTGAATCTATACAGTGAGAATTGTTGGGCCTTGATGTCATCGTATTTCACTTTTGTTGAGAATTAAGATCTAGTGGTTGATAGTCCTGCGGCAGGAAGAAAGGGGGGGAGGGGGAGGATTGCAAAAGGCTTTGTGCGGGTTTGGGTTGGGGAAGCAAAGAATCAGGGAGATGGATTGGTCTGATGGCCATGTTTGCTATTCTTTTTGAATTAACAATTCAAATTGTAATCACAAAAAATTTGTTAACCTCAATCTTCTTTCTGCAGGGTATTCGAGTTAGTCATAAACTATTACAAGGACATGCATTGGGTTCGGCTTCTGTAGCTCGCCTGGAAGATGCTGTGATATCGGTTTCTGCTCTGTTCAGATGCTTTTCAGGTCCAGTGGAGAAGTCACAGTTTTGCAATCTTAATGCATTTTATCCTTTGAGCAAGCTATTTCATGTCACAACTCATTTCTCATCTACTTGTTTTGGTGTAATCTCCAGACCAAATAATGCCTCCTTCTTTAACTATTTTCAACACTTCCAGTTATCTGACTTGCCCATTCAAGAGACGTTTGAGTGAAGTGTGCTCACAAACTATTAATTTTAACATGTCTAAGCCCACCTATTTGATAGCAAGTAGAACTATATGAGAAAATGGAAGATGCAGTTTCTCATGTCTTCATATGACCTTTGATTAAACATTTAAACATTGCTCAATATTTCCTATCTTTTCGCTGCACTTCCTTGTTGACTTTTCTCTTGCAAATGTTATTAAGTTCAAATCCTGATCATTCAGTTCTTAATTGTGTGATATTACAGATTTCTCTAGCACGTCACCATGGCAGAAGGCTAGCTATAGGAAGCATCTGTCTGACCAGATTTTGTTAAGGTAAATCTCATCATCTATTTGTTTCTTCTCAGTATTTGAGTAATTCTGAGATTGGTGCTATGTTTGTCAGCCATCCTATGTATGTTAGTGTTATCGTATTTTAATCGGATATTTTGGAAACAGTGCTGACTACATAGTTAAGTCTTGCTCTCATGGGCCTTGTCTTCTTCTTTTTGAGATAATAGATAGGTGATGAGTTCTTGATTTGGGACAGTCCTCTTAATGGGAAGGAGGTACCATTTTATCTATCATTCCACTTTTGCATAAAATGATTTTGGAACAATTTTTTTTGGAGATTTAACATCATATCCGGCCTATATATAAGGATAATACATACATAATTGATTCTTGATTTGGGCACTTCCATCTTAATAAGGTGATGCTGCATTCCAATATATCTTTCTGGCAGTTTCAATTAGGGCATGAACTAATTTGGAATGATATTTCTCAGAGTTAACCCTAGTCTTTTCTCTATTCCCTTCATTGGTTTTGTAGCCTGAATTGTTCTAGATTGTGAACTAGATTAAATTTGTTGTGAGTGATAGTGAACTGCGTTGGTGGAATTGTAATAAACGGAATTATGGTCCTTAAGCTGATATATTTATAATATTTTTTATATTTTGTAAGTTCTTCAGAACCACCTGCTTAGCCAATCAAAACTTTTCTCTGTTCATAAATTTTTCTGCTTCCCTTCTAGCTATTCAATGTTGAGAGGACCTAGCAACTCTGCTTTGTCTACAATCTCATGTTGGGTTTGGCAGTTTTCACTGTAACTTAAAATTTAACAGTCTGCTAGAAATGACCAAACTCGTTGCTATGATGTAACCTCAAACTAGCCTGGGTATAGATCTTGTCTCCATGTTGTGACTGCTAAACACTGTTTAGTGTTTTACCCTATCGGATTTGAATAGATTTTGACCTTGAAACTATTCTGAAAAGGGTGGTACTGCCTTGGTTCCTTATGAATGAAATTTGGCATTCGAGAATTCACTGGATGATTGGATATAAAATTTGCTTTCTATTGTAATAGTGATTTGAGTGTTGAAATTTGTTTGTCTCTTACTATCTAAAATAATAAAAATAAAGGGATGAGTTTTCCTTTTCTTAAGTTGGCAAATGGAAGTTGCTTGACTTATCTAGTGATATACTATGGGGATGAACAACTGCTTCGCTTACTTACTAGGATTCTGGACCAATTGTGTATTCTATCAATCTAGAACAAAATTATTTATGCATCTGGACAGGAAGTTATTTATTTTCTTTGATAGGTAAATGATATATCTTTTGGAAATGAATGGTACATTAGCCAAAGATACAGCAACTCTCCAGATTTATACTTCAGTTTTGAAACCTTTGCGATAGCTAAGAACTGAGCATCTAGAGTGTGGCATCGTGATCACCGGAGCCAAACTGGCTTATGAAAAAAAGTCCAGGCTTTGGACACCACTTCACAGTGAAACAAAAGATAATTTACTGATTTGGACCTCTCCCTGGCACATGCAGCAAAACTGCCCAAACAGTGAGACCAAGACTTAAAAGTTTTTTATGTGTAAGATATTCCCTTGATGCTGACCAGGCCTTAAAAATAGCTCTTCATGAAGAAAGTTTTCCAAATCTGTTTCCACTGAAAGCAAGTGGTCTGTCTGGGACAAGCCTTACAGTAAGATCTGACTGCAAGTTTCTTTCTTCAATTTTTTCATTAGAACTTGTCTTTCTGCAGTAAGAGTGTAACTTATCTCATCCAGCCCCCCACCAGCACAGCTAAAAAGCAAACTAGGACTCCAGCATACAGAGATTCCATCTCTGCAAAATATTAGCGACTTTAGCATGATTCCATGTCTCTTCTGAGGCATGGAGTAAAAGCTCAAAAAATCCAGATTGAGGGGGTTGTCTCCATGCAAATCTCTGCCAATAACTTAATTTATGTCCATCACCAGCCTCAGTAAAGCCAGAAAATTTATTTACCTTTCGCTCCATAGTTTGTGCTTCACATAATCTATCATCATAAATAAGTCCAAAGCCAAACTTATTGGCAAGTGCCATATTTGGCAGCAATGACCTTTTTCAGGATACTCTTGCCTTTAGTAGCAAGCCTCTAAAGCCACTTGAACCACCAGGCTAAATTACATATTCAAGAATCGTGATGCTACTACAGTCATGTGATTTGCCAGCACGTTGCTTATAGTTGATCATTCATGCAAAACAGTTACTAGGGCATTGATTTTTGCTGTTCTGGCCTTTGAGATTGTCAGGAATTTGAGGTTCTTGTCAGATCTTAGGGGTAGGTAATTTGACTTTGTTATCTTTGCTAGGATCAAGGAAATTTACATAGTTGTTTGGTCTCTGCTGCATTTACTTACCTTATGGCTGTTTATTCAGCACAGTTTGTTACGTGGTTGAGAATGTTTTTCTTTTTTTTTTAGGTGCTTTCATTCAAGTCCAGCACTTTTGGCCAGAGGTGATGGGCAATTTGGTTTGAGGACTCCCAAGAGAGAAAAGTATGTTAGAAGAGAGAATAGGACCCAACCACCCGTTGAGGCTCCATATGTGCCACCTAAAGTGAAAACAGTGACAAAGTCCTCTGTGGATAAGACCATTGACATTTTCGAAGGCATGACAATAGTCGAACTCGCCAAGCGTACTGGTGAGTCATTATCTTCCCTGCAAGATATTCTTCTGAATGTTGGGGAGAAGGTTGAATCAGAGTTTGATCCTCTCAGCATCGACATTGCGGAGCTTGTTGCAATGGTATGTTTGCTTGGTTGTTGTGGGAATTCTTTTACATGCTTGAAATGCAAAAGAGAGAAAAGAAAAGGTTGTGAGTGTCATTTTCATTCTTCATAAAAAATTGAGGATACAGATGTTAGCTGAAATACAATACACAATATGTGCCGAGACTTCTGATTTAATTATCTAAAAGAACCTTGTTCAAAGGGAACCTTACCATCTTCTGCCTTGTGAGACTTGCTTAATCAAAGTATTTCCTTTGCCCAGACAATGTTTGTGTTGGCCAGCAAAGTACATGAAAATGCCTTAAGTATGAAAATCCTCATGTGTTTACTGCCATTAGCACTTGATAGAATTGAACGTAGTGCATGTATCTTTGTCTGAATATAGTCAAAGGGACTTACTTTGGACCCATACTTCTTACAGGAACTTGGTGTCAATGTTAGAAGGCGTCACTCCGATGAAGGTGCAAAGCTTTTAGGTCGGCCACCCGTTGTCACGGTCATGGGTCATGTTGACCATGGGAAAACTTCTCTTTTGGATGCTTTGCGTCAAACATCTTTGGTGGAAAAAGAAGCTGGAGGAATAACTCAGCATCTTGGAGCATTTGTTGTGAGCATGCCCTCAGGTTCATCAATAACATTCCTAGACACTCCTGGTCATGCTGCATTCAGTGCAATGCGGGCCAGAGGTGCGGCAGTCACTGATATTGTTGTGCTAGTGGTAGCTGCGGATGATGGAGTCATGCCCCAAACTCGAGAAGCCATGTCCCATGCAACATCGGCCAATGTACCTGTCGTTGTTGCTGTCAATAAATGCGATAAACCAGCAGCTGACCCTGAACGAGTAAAACTGCAGCTCGCATCGGAGGGGTTACTTTTAGAAGAAATGGGTGGGGACATTCAGGTAGTTGAAGTTTCAGCTGTAAAGAAAACAGGACTTGATAGGTTGGAGGAGGCGTTGCTTCTCCAAGCTGAGCTTATGGATCTGAAAGCACGGATTGATGGGCCTGCACAAGCTTATGTGGTGGAGGCAAGGCTTGATAGGGGGCGTGGTCCGTTGGCCACAGCGATTGTGAAGGCAGGGACTTTGGTTTGCGGGCAGTATGTGGTTGTGGGTTCTGAGTGGGGGAGAATAAGGGCTCTCAGGGACATGGTGGGTAAGATGACTGAGCAAGCAACCCCAGCTATGCCTGTTGAGGTTGAAGGGTTGAAGGGTCTTCCAATGGCTGGTGATGATATTGTTGTGGTGGATTCTGAGGAACGTGCTAGAATGCTTAGTACGGGAAGAAAAAGAAAGTCCGAGAAGGACAGACTTCGGAAAATAAGTGAGGGGAGGACAGAAAATGAGGAGTCATCTGAAGAACAAGAAGTGGTGGAGAGAGTTGAAATGCCAATAATTGTGAAAGCAGATGTGCAAGGAACAGTCCAAGCTGTTACAGATGCTTTAAAAAGTTTGAATAGCCCTCAGGTAATGCATTAGTGATAAAGTTCATTGATTGTCACATACCTTCTTTTCTTTCTGATGTTTTTCTGTTTGAACATCAGTTTTCATGATCAAATGCCTTGCTCTGATGTGACCCCCCTCGCTGGTACTTTGCATGAAGAAATTCTGCTGTTTGCAGTAAATTTAAGTTTTTTCCCCTTGTGTGCCATCGCATCATCCTGTTTTCATTAGAGCTTTATTTAAGCCATTCCTGTTGACATGTATTCTCTTCCATTCATGTGCTCAGGTTTTTGTCAACGTGGTGCATGTTGGTGTTGGACCGGTTTCTCAGTCTGATATCGACCTAGCACAGGCCTGTGGTGCATTTATAGTTGGGTTCAATGTGAAGAATCCTCCTAGTTCTGTAACTCAGGCTGCAACTAGAGCCAGTATTCAGGTATGGAACTTATTTCTTCCCTGTCAATCTAATGATTTTTTGTTAATAGTGGCTTTTAATGTGGTGTCAGTGTAATAACTGCTCGGTGCACAAAATTAATATTTTGAGAGCAAAAGCGTTCTAATGAGGTGACAGTTAAAATCTCATTTTCATGCATTGTAAGGATAGATATGTACACTTCTCCTGTAAAGAACCAGCAATACCTCATTATGCTCTGTTTATTTAATCCCCGGTTTATGTATATGGTTTCAGATAAAAATACACCGTGTGATCTATCATCTTTTGGAGGACATTGGCAGCTTGATAGTTCACAAGGCTCCAGGGACTGCAGAGACGCAGGTAGCCGGGGAGGCTCAGGTCTTGAGCATATTCGAGCTTAAAGGGAGGAGCAAATCCAAGGGAGATGATGTGAAGATTGCTGGTTGCCGCGTTATCGACGGGCAAGTCACGAGGTCATCAACAATGAGGCTTCTGAGGAGCGGAGAAGTCGTGTTTGAAGGGTCATGTGCGTCCCTCAAGAGAGAGAAGCAGGACGTTGAGACAGTGGGAAAGGGGAATGAATGTGGGCTTGTAATCCGAGATTGGGTTGATTTCCAGGTTGGGGACATCATCCAGTGCTTGGAACAAGTTGTACGGAAGCCTAAGTTCGTTTCATCAGAGAGTGGAGCCGTTCGAATTGACTGCTGACAGTGTAGCGCAATGTGTATGCCGTTTGAGTTGACGACTGATTTTGTCCGTCACGTCTTCCCTCTCGCGGAGGCAATGCCGACACAAGCAATTTTGTATTTCAATCGAAGAAAAGTTCAAATTTTGAGACTTTACATGCTGATGACCCCGCTGATTAGTACAGACCTAAGAAGTGTACATTAGCCCAGTTTGAGAAGCGTAATAATGCTATTTGTATATACAATACGTGTATCTCGCGATGCGGTTGGTGAAATGCTGAGGGAGAACTTCTCGAGTTTTATCACCAAACCTAGAGGAACCCTTTTCTTATCATGCTATCATTGGTGAAATGCTGAGGGAGAACTTCTCGAGTTTTATCACCAAACCTAGAGGAACCCTTTTCTTATCATGCTATCATTTGAGCCGCAGTGAGAATTACCAAGGTAAACTCATGTGATGTTCCTGTTCAAAAAAAAAACTCATGTGATGTTCTCTAGGATGCAGTCCGTCATGTTCGATTTTCATGAGGAACACGTGACGCAGGGTCATATGATATTTTGTTGTCCGGATGATTTTATGTGCAGAGTAACCTGCGTTGCCTTGACAAGCTAAAATAGGTAGAAGACTTTCCCACCATAGCCGTGATCATAAATTCACTTGGTATGGCATCGAAAGCCCTCGCATTCAATTCTGGTGTCTGCAAGTGTTAAATGTTCCGGCACATCTTTTTGGCGGCCACCTTTCTAAGAAGCTGAACTCGTGATGAGCAGAATTTGTTGTATACACGATAAACCTCTCTTTATATATACATGGCTACTAGGAGTTGGACTTACATTTTTAGCATGGTTTCTAAAATATATGATAATCCCTATATTAGTTAATAAGAATCAAGTGATGTACAAGATTGACCATTGAAGAACTTTCCCGATCAAACTCGATAACTAATTTTTGAGACTTCCATCACTTTCTTTTTCAATCGAGTCGAGCAAGAGATCGAAGAATCAAACATGAGTCACAAGGCAAGACGAATTTTGAATTGGGATGGTGAATTGAAATCGTTATAGTTTTAGTTTTTGCCAATCATAGGATGTGTTGCCAAAAACACGAACGACACCCTCTCGTTGGTGGCAGCCAGTCCGATTCCGGAAGCCGAAAAGCGACCACTATGGACTGTTTGGCCCCTGGCCTCTGGAGAGTCCTTTTAGTCTTGCGGTCTCTCCAGTTGCTTTCAGCCTAAAAAGCCTCGTTTTCGTGTACTCATATTGCGACCCTGGCTTCCACAATGTCACATCCTAGAAAGAGAAAGGCATTGAGAATATGAAGAAAGGATGAGTAGTCCTCACCAAACTTATTTGGACTTCATTTACATAGGCACGTTACCAATGAATTACCCATCTTACACTTCCGTTTCACCGTGTCAAAATGTTCCACATCGCTAAGCTAAGCTTATCTACGTGCCGGTTATTCGATCACATGTGGTCAGAATGCAGTCAATGAGATTTGCGGAATATTACATGATAGCACGAGACTCGGTCAACCTCCCTTTCTTTCGTCGCTAAAAACAAGCGAGAGAATAATACAAATCTTCTAAGCATTTCCAATTGCGAAACAAAAATATTCTTCGAGGAAGCCATGTCTTCCTCGGATTCCATTCTGCTCAATGCAAAGGCTTTCACCATCTTGTGTGGGAGTTTCGTGTCCTCTCTTCTTTCTTTCTTTGTTTTTTTTTCTTTTGGCCCTCAGGGTTTTCTTCGAATGCAATGTGTGGCATTATGGTCTCCGAAGAATTCTCGACCTCTTTTTTCCTTTTGAAAGAAAATGTCTGGAATCTACCCCCACCACCCACCACGACTCTTCCCTCCTCCCGATTGTTTGTACGTACTTGGCTTTAAGTTTCAAACATTCGATCATGACTTTGGATCCACTGACGTTTCCTTTGACAGCAGGCCACTCACTCAGACGAAAAAAACGACCTAACTTTATCTCATTTTCATGGGGCTAATATCCTTAAAAAAAGCCCCCCTCCTTTAAATTAATTATGCCCCCCCGTACATTATTTTTGTTTAGGAAGAATACTCAATTTCACTATAGTCCTAAATATGCCTCCGTCTCTAGAAATCGTCACTGTTTTTTCAAAACCGTTATTGTTTCATATGAAAGTGAGGATGTTGATGAAGACGCGGGTTCTGATAATAGACCTTTAATTGACACTGATATTCTAGAAATCGTCACTATTTTTTCAAAACCGCTATTGTTCCATACGAAAGTGAGGGTGTTGATGAAGACGTGGGTTCTAATAATAGATCTTTAATCGACACTGATATTGATCATTTTGAAGAAATTAAAGACGATTTTTTTGGATGTGTGGGAAAAATTGGGGGTCTCCTTTTTTTTGGACAAGAAGTTCGGGACTGAGTTGGGGTTGAACTTAGTGCTTTTTTTTTAATAAAAAAATAAATAATTTGGAAAGTATTTTTCTAAAAATGATTGCTTATATTATTTACAAAAATAAATGAACCAAATATATATTTAACGTCCAAGAAAACATGTAAACACAAAATTATTATTGATAATGAAAATGTTTTTCTAACGACTAATTATCTTAAGTAATAAAGACGATCAAATTTAAGAAAATATTTTTCAAATTATTTGTGATATAAATACAGCTTAGCATGGAATTGCCCGGAGAATTACACCTCTATTTCCATGCACCACTGCCAAATTATTGCGCTCTTCAAATCATATTGGTTGGATGATGAGAGAGAAGGAAAAACGAAACTGAAGTCAAACGAACTTCATCATAATTTTGACCCACACGAACCACCGGAACATTTTCAAAAAGGAGCGAGGCTCGTTTAATTTTTTTGACTTTTTAAAATTTTTAATTTCATGTGGCTTTTCTTAACTTTTCTATTTTGAAATCGATTGAAAAAAAAAGAATTCTACAAACTTGCTCTATTTATCGCACAAATAATTGGATTTTTTTGGCTAACATAGGATGTTCTGTATGATAAAATGAAGCTTCCTAGTTAACATAACTATTAGTTATGAAATTTAAAAGTGTATTGTACTGAAACATTCTCAAACAATCTATACTAACGCAATCCCTAAAACTGTTATTGGTTATTGAGTTAAAAACGATGGATAACTGTAAAGAATTCTCAAAAGATAAAATCGCTAGTCGAATAGAGGCAATTGGCTTTAGAAGTAACCGTGATGGTAATTAGTGTTTTTAGTATTCTAGTGGCACAAGTTGTTCATTGTAATTTTGAATACCAATACAAAATAAGAAAAAGAAAAAAAGAAATAGTGATCGTTAGTACTAAGAAACTAACAAAAACAATAACTTAAAATGTCCACGTATTTATCATGTTATTTAGTAAATCTCTTGTATATAGATTTTAAATTTAAGTAAGCTTCTTTATCTCACAATCATTTAAATTCCATCCTATGAAATATCATATTTTTCTTTCTTCCATTGCAGTCTTTTCGCAATTTGGCGCACACATACACAACGCAGTATATAGGATTATTTTAATAAGCATCCTGAGGCGGCACTTGCTAAATGTTCAAATAATGAAAGTCTGTCATTCCCATTAATTGCCTCATTCTATATCCATTTTGTTCAGAAATTTAAATTCTTAATCTACACAATTAAAGCAATTTGTTAACTAAGGAAAGTTTGCTTCATCATGCAAAATATCCAAATTTTGCTCGATGAAGTACTTTGTCTAATAAGAAAGGGAAGCTTTCACATTTCTTTAATTAATTCAGATATATATATTCTTTTTTTGTGACCCAGAAGCCGGCAGCTAGCGAGTAATTTAGATATTAAAAATTGAAAAAAAAGCATATGGATGCTTACATGGCACATAGCACTCTTAATTAAAAAAAAAAAAAAAAAAAAACACTCCCTTTTCAGACCATAGATTACAAAAAAAGGAAAAGAAAAAGAAGAAAGGAATGAAGAAAAATTCATAGCTGCTTCCTTAACCAGAAATGTGTCAGTTTTACCTTCGTCCTTTGTTCTTTTTCCTCTCTTTTTAAGAGCTAAAAGAAGGTGGGAAGTGGTGGTTGGTGTTCCGATATCTCGAACGTTACTCTAGAAGTTTCACAATGTCCATTCAAACCGTGCTTTACGTATGCGCCGCTTTGCTGTAAATCTCGAACTATATCATCAGCAGCAGAATCAGAGAAACTTCAAGAAAACTTCAACGAAAGCTTTCGGTGGAACTCAAACTGTTTTTGCTTCAAAGGCAAGAGAGGCAACGCTAAGAGCCGAGAAAAGATAAAAGAAACAAACGGACATCGCAAGTCATCAGTCCTGGAGACAGAATCCCGCTCCAGATTAGACGTTGGAACAGTAACTCGTGATTCCAGAGGACACCCACAATGCAAGCTGGTCCAAAAGTGGCTATTGGAAGAGCACCAGATCGGTCGGAAGCTACTCAAGAACGAGAAGTAATAATCACCCGACACTTTCTTGAAGCTAGAATCATGAAACTTACAGCACAATGGCACAATTTAGACCACCGCTCTGTCTGCAGTGGTAGCTGTTGGACCATTAGGCTCGAATTCAAACTCAGGGGACATATGCTCTGAGAAGAGGGTCATAAATTAATTCAAGTACTACTGAAACAGCACTAACAAGTTAAAATCCTCGCAGCCCTGCTGGATGGGATCGGCCGTGCGAAAATCGGCATCCTATCTGTAGTTACTGATTCAGAAGAACGCGCGGCTACCGTAGAAAACCCGCGACTGATCCTTCCTGTTGCTGTTATTGCTGCTGTTGTTATTCTCCAAATCCAGTTGGCCTTTTTGGGTCCGGATCTCGCCGGCAGCGGCAAGCTCTTCTTTGATCTCGGGCTTGTCGATGTCCATCGGGAGCTTCATTTTAGCGAGGGACTCCGTGAACTGTTGCATGCTCCTCATGTACATGTCTACAATCTGCTGTTGCATCGCGGATTGCTCTGCCTCGAGATTCATGTTGCCGATTGGCGCCGAAAACACCTGATGAGGACGACCGAACTTAGCGCGATCGGTATTCACATTCGCGTCCGCGTCCCCTTCTTCATTATTACTTCCCTTGATCGCTCCTTCCTCGGAATCACACTCCTCGTTCTCATCTTTCATGATCTTGATGATCTCGCACGCTTTCTTCGAAGTCGGAGTGTCAGGGCAGGCTCCACAGCCATGGCTGGCCTCGGGATTCGCTGAATTCAACGCGTCGATGCCCGAACCTGAGCCGGACCGTGCCTTCTTATCGACCATGGACTCGGCCGAGTTCCGATCATCGCTCAAGCTGGTGGTAGTCGAGCTCAAGAACCCGGAGTTCCGCCCACTCCCGTCCGGCGAGATGGAGAAGTCGGGTCGCTCCAAGTTGTGATTTTGAACCATCTCGCAATCGTCGATCGTGGTCGGGGACGAGCCCAGATGGAGAAAGGACCCGAACAACCCGCCATTGACGCTGGGCTTCGAGCCGGAGCTCGTCGAGCCCCGACTCGCCAGGTCAAAGTACGCGGACACCATCTTCTGATTCTCCCTCACGACGCTGATTTCGGGGAACTCGATCTTGGAATACTCGACCGGGTCGAGGATCACCTCCGAGACTTTCCGGTCGAGCAGCACCACCTCGGAGCTGATCGACGAGTTGGCCGCCGAGTCGACCGGGGCCGACGCGGTGAGCTGGAGGCCGAGCCTGACGGTTCCAGCGGGGGAGTGGAAGAGGTCAGTGGACGAGAGGCTGTAGTCGCGAGTGACCTTGCCCTTCCCGGCGATCTGCGACAGCGGGACGAGGGCGAATCCGAGGAGCTGGTCCTCCATGAGGTGCCTCGCGCGGCTCAGCATCCAGACCTCGCACTTGAGGACCGAGTCGGGCTGCGTCACCCGGAGGCCGAGGGTCTCGTTGAAATCCGGGTTCTTGCCGCCGCCGCAGGCGACGCGGGTGGAGAGGGCGTCGTCGGGGCTGTAGGTGAGGGAGAACTTGGCGTACACGTCCTGGTTGTCGTAGATGCAGATGTTGTGGATGTTCCTCGCGTGGTGGACGTGGACCTCGAGCACGCCGGCGAAGCTCGCGTCCCCGCCCCCGTCCCCGTCCCCGTCGCAGTGGCCGCGGCCGACCATGCCGAAGGCCGAGGGGTGGGAGAACGAGTCCATGAATCGTAGCAAAACGTCTCTTAGGGACGGAGCTGGCTCGGGGGCGTCATGGACATGCTCCGGTCAGCTCAGCTCAGCTCTCCTCTCACAAGGAGCTAACGAACTAAAAGGGTCTTTGCGGAGCTAAGTGCTCGAGCGCCATGATTGGTTTGCTGCGTGCGCGCGCGCGCGTGTGAGAGAGAGAGAGATAGTAAAGGACTTGCGTTGGAATGAACAGCAGAAGAATCAAGGATTCAAGAGTGTTTCACTGTTGAACTTTAGACTTCGAGAGAGAGAGGGAGAGAGAGATGGTGGGTAGGGTAAGGTATGGTAGTAGGTAAGAAACTGAGGAGAAGAGGAGGAAGGAGACGAGAGGTGATGATGCTGATGCATATGAAGCCAGCTTTTGACATTATTATTGCTTTTTATTGCGTGATTATGTGTGCACTCGATATGATATATTCTCTCTCAAAGGGCTGTCGCCTTTTCCTGCATGATGTCGAAATCTCGATTTTTCCCTCGAAATTTCTTTTTCTTTGATTGCTACATGGAAGCGGGAGTGGGTGGAGGTGGTTTTTTGGCTTGGCTTGCTTCCACTTCAAGTGACTGAGGCAAAGGCCCCCCATTGATTGATGGAGGTCCCACATCGGTTGGATGCGTTTTGTTTTGCGATATATGCTTCGTTTTTGCTTTCGTGCCAATAACATGGTCAGGCTTGCTACTGCTCCCCTCAATGACATGATGTCGACCTAGTTCCCAAAAAAAGAAGAAAGGGGCCATGGTGCGTCTTTGCCGCTGTTGAATTTTATAAACATGCATTGGAATCTAACACATCACTGTTGTGTGAGCTCAGATCATGTCCTTTTTCGAAAGAACTCAGCAAACACATTGCCATCTAAGGAATAAATAAAAACAAAGCATATTCGCCCGAAATTCCATTTACATTGAATTGTTTGAGCAAAGTCGTATAGATTAGATTAAGTTATGGTGTGAACGGCTCATTTAATACTTTTTAATCGTATAGATTAGATTAAGTTATGGTGTGAATGGCTCGTTTAATACTTTTTTTGAGGTGCAAGGCGGTGTGCTTATTTCTAATTGATCAGGCCGTTAGGATACCATAAGGTCGTTTGTTCTTCCAATAAAAACAAAGCATATTTGCCCGAAATTCCATTTACATTGAATTGTTCGAGCAAAATCGTATAGATTAGATTAAGTTATGGTGTGAACGGCTTGTTTAATACTTTTTTTGAGGTGCAAGGCGGTATGCTTATTTCTAATTGATCAGGCCATTAGGATACCATAAGGTCGTTTGTTCTTCCAATAATATAAATCATGAGACCTGATGTCATCAATTGTTTAATTGCTAGTCTTATCGGATCTGTGTCGGTCGATATAGAATGGTTCTCATACGGTTTCTTCGCGCATGCTTTGCAAGAGAGCAGATGCAGTACTCTCTGTCCGGCCATCGAGTACAGCACCCTCTTTGGGCGAGCCATCTGGAACGTTAGAGCATGCACGTAAATGGGAGCTGCTCCGGGTCGCTACCGAGTTTTGGACCGCACAGTACTCTTTCCCTCGATCTGCCTTGACTTGGATAGAATCATTGGCTGGACATGGGGCATGATTACCCAAGACTTGCAAGAAAGTCATCGCATATGATAAGTGTGTTTTGGAGCCGACGGAATCGCCTCCCATTTTTCAATAGCTCAGAATTCAACTCCGGTTGGGCAAAGTTGGTGCTGAGATGCTATCGACCACATGGCTCGCCTTCGCTCAGGCAGGGTCCCACGTCCAATAGCGTTGCATAAGTTCTCCATCGATCGCGTAGTCGGCACATGAGACTGAGCATAGGCAGGGAGGTTTTAACGCATCTGAGATTGACCCGGTGGGTTGAGAGGCGTTTAGGAGATTTTCAATTAAGAAATCGGTGGTCGTCCTATTCGAATGTCAACGGCATGTGATTTGCTGTCTCCCGCACGGGCTTTGGATTCCGACCTCGATCGATTCGCGAGCCTTACAGATATCTCGTAGACTTGTAGTGATCTCCGGGCATTACCCCTTGATTATTATTTTTTGAAAAAAAAAAAACGAATTGTCCGTACGAGGAACCCGTCTCGCCCTCAGCAAGCGAAGCAAAATGCGTTAGGTAATGAAACTCGTGAGTCCTGACGACGCCTCCCCAAGTTGGCCTCCCAGCGAGAAATTTCTCCGAGTTGTTCCCTGGGTCGTCATTTTCACAAACAGGTAGCGAGCGAGGCGTGGCTGGACAAGAAGACGGGCCGGGAATCCTCAAATTGCGGTACCCGACGACTAGTAGAGTAAAACCCATGGAAGACATGGGCCGGAGATATCCTCATCTTGCCCTATCGAAATTAACAGTGTTTTTTTCAGTTCAAAGAAGCTGCACAATTCCTTACAAAATCGCGAAATCGAGAGAGAGAACGCAGCCTAGCCACACCCCTTCCCCCCGGCCCAAGAGAAAATGAAAAGCTCTACGGTCCAAGCAGGGGCCCAGGTCTGGGAGGTGATCGGGCAGGGCTTCATCTCCCCGACTTTGATGACTGGGCTAGACTCGGGACCGCTAGAGCGGGTCGTTCCCGCTAAAGTAACACCGCAACGATCCATCGGGTGCAATACCAGACTGCAATTTGGCCTCTGAAAAGTGCCAGAAACATAACTTTGATGTAATTCTTGGCATTTCACCAGGAACAGAAAACGGTGAAGCATTCTCTAGCACGTGAAGTTCTCTCATATCTCGGCTTCCATACAAGGCCTCGCCAAATCTATCATCATGTTCATGTATTAACATCACAATATGTCGAACTTGGATTGTATTCAGCAACTTGACATATAAACTCGCGTTAATAGATTTGTCAACTCCAACCAAAACCATTCCATGCCGCCTAAATTCAGATTTTTTTCCATATTTCACGTTTCCGCTGTATTTTCATAAATACAAACACAATGGTTGGTCCAGCATCTACGAAGTTAATCCATCAGTCAAATGTCTCATAAAGATGAAGTGGCGAAGCATCCCCAATTCAGAGGGAAGCATGCCACCACCAAATGAAAGGGACACAAGGGCATAAAAGCCCACATCTTCGTGTCTGAATTTTGAAAGCAGAATGCTTAGAGAACTAATTTACAGAATCATCTTCTTTATCTCGCCTAAATAAGTCATTATTTCACAGCAGTCTACGCTTATGTACAAGAGTAAGTCGGAGCTTTCTTCACATCTCCTGCTAAAGGATCACTCCAATCAGTTCCTTCCCAGCCTTATCAGATGCTGCTGATGCTTGGCTGCAGCCGCCTTATCAGCTGCCTCCCGCTTCAGAGCCCTCTTTGCCCGCCTCCCGGTCCCAACCGTCTCCTTTGCTGCGACCTCCTTTTTCTTGGGCTGGCGCGAAGAGCTAGAAGCACCCTCATCTTGAGGGTTTGCCCAATAGACTGGCCGTGCTTCTTGGCGGCCTGCCCTGACATAACCATTATCTCCCCACCTCCGATTCCCGATCCGGATGCTAGGACTGTTAAAGTAAGCTTCTTCAAGATCGTCATCCTCATCTTCAACTTCGTCCTCATAGGGACAGTAGTCCTCGAGGGGATCGTATGTGTCCTCGTAATGGACCTCTAGTGGCATGAACCATGTAGCCCTAAGAAGCAGGCATACGCTCTCCTCGAACATGTAATCACGGATGCTGCAATAAATGCAACAGCAGGGATTAATCATTCCTCACTCTGACTACTCACTTTTTCTCGCAATAAACAGAATCTCCAGCGAAATAAGCCACCACAATGTTTTCCACGACACTGAACTTAACCATTACTAGTCTCCCACTAAAGAAACTTTCAGATTCACTTATTTTCCGTAGTTACCTTACAAAGTAAAACCTTTAATAGCATGTACAGATCCTTACCTGCCATCGAGCGAGCGATGAACATTGAGGAAGTCGAAAGGATGTTTACACTGAGGGCAAGTTGGTCTCTCCTTACATGAGGCCCAGCGAAGAATGCACGTCACACTGCATTAGATAACAAAAAAGTTCAAGAAAGATGCCGTGCTTTTCATAAGCATGAGAACAGCAGTCCATTGCTCTCTATATTTGAACTCGAGAGTCCTACCACATTTCAGTACTAGTCCTCCATTTTCTAATTTTCTAAAATCTAAAAACCTAGATCGAAATCACTTTTCTGATATTGCAACTTCCTACATTTTGAGAAGTAAAATGTACAGGAGCAATCCTGAAATAGAAAAGAATTAGTTCCTCAAACCATTCTAAAATCCCCTGGGGATGCGAATGCCACACATCTCATGATATCAATACTCAACTGATACAGCCTTGCCCTAACGCACCACTACCACTAAAATAGACAAATACAGAGGCAACATTCTTTAAAGAGGCTCGGAAAAAAGAGAACATCCGGGGAAACAATATGTATCAGTCCATAATCGCAGACAAAAATTGTAGGTGGGGTTTTCAAACAAACCAGTAGGCGTGCTCGCAACCTTTTACGAGGGCAGTTTCTTGGAGCACAATCTTCTCCAAGCATATCGCACAAACCCCCCCATGATTAGCATAATCATGGCTCGTCGTGATCGGCATTTTCTCCTGAATATCGGGAACGACAAAAGCTCAAAGATTGGACTAACTGCTTAAAGCTACGGGACCAACACCTATCCAAGCAAACCCTAAGGCAAGACCACGATCTGACCACCATTTTTAAAGATCACCAAACGCCTCCGAAACCCAAAAAGACAATCTCCAATTCCCATAACACAAGCAAGAAACAGACTAAGCCCAGCAAAAGCAAATCGCACCAAACCGAAGCGTAACCCTAACGGACACAGCAACCAAAACCCCCATTCACTCACGACCCCAAACGAATCAAATAAGAACATACACAGGAACCATTTCTCACAAGACCTCGACCAGATCTAATCGGAAAGAAACCGCAAGAACGGCGGAGAACCCAAGGGAGCGAAGGACGCACCTGATCGACAACCGGCGAATCGGGGAGGGCGTCGGCAGCGCGGTCGCCGTCGAGCTGGAAGACTGCGGCCATGTCGATCCGATGGACGGACGGACGAAACGATACGATTCGAGCTGCAGGAAGAAAGGGGAGCAAGAAGAAGAAGGTCCGGATTTCGCCCTACTAATTTACAAATCTACCCAACAGAAAAGAAGAAGAAGAAAAGAATAAAAGAATAAGCTCCTGCACAGAGCGCAGGAGAGAGAGAGAGATAGATTATGCTGAGAGAATTGATTCCGATTCCGATTCCAAACCAGAGAGAAAGAGAGAGAGAGAGAGAGAAAAAAGGACCCCTTCAATGGAGGATGTAGCCCCGGTGGGGAAGACGAGATGTGGACGATATAAAAAGCTGCAAATGGAAAATTAATTTATATTAAAAACGATAACAATAATAATAATTATAAAAGAAGTCGCCGACTTTAATCTTTTCTAATCCTAATTTTCCGGGCTTCCTGTAAATTCAAGAATATCCCTAGGTTTCCAAAACGCGCTCCTTTTTCTTATTTCACACCGTTGGATCGAACGGTGACGGATCTCGACCGTCGGATTCGCAGTTCATTTGAACGGTCACGTATCTCCCGGTTGACGGGTCGTTCGTTCGGAATTTATTATGGATAAGCGGTGCTCGTCGTCCTTGCGGCGAGCGGTGGCGGCACCCATTTTCCCTTTCTTCTTTTCCCCTTTTTTCTTTATTATTCAATTCATTTTCCCTGGTCTCCTCCCTCGTTTCAGATTTTCTTTCTTTTTTTCCCTTTTAAATTTGAAGGACACGTAGATCCCACGCGCTTTCTTTTGCTTGGGGACTTTCTTCTTTGACCGCGGCTACAGGGGTGACATTTTACGGAGGCCTGACCAGAAACTTCCCGTGATTCGGGAACGGCGTCGGGTTGGAACGGCGTTTTAGAGTACAACACGCACACGTGATGTATCGGTGCATCGGAAACGAGATTGGGGAAGAAGGGAAGGAAAGTCGGGCGAATATGCTGGTCTGTAGCGTGGGAATTCTCGGAATATGCTAACTGGTGGAGAACTGCCAAGTCGCACGGCTCTGTCTATTATCTACCAACCCTCCAGATGGTCCCAATATTAACCCTTTAATCTTGACAAAAAGCTAAGTCGCCTATTTTACTATTAATTTGAATTCAGGGAGAAGTGGCTTGAGTTTTTCCGGACTTTCATAGTCCCAATAAATAGTGTTCTGCTCGAATTTACTTCCGTGATAGAATACCTTTCATCGAAAATCATTCTTCCATTCTTATGAGAGAAGACAAGTTTTCCTAGCGATTTTGAATGGAAAACATTACATGTAGATAAAAGAATCGAGAACTTTACTTCAAATGGAATATAATATAGGTCAATTGTGTTGGAATTTAATTGAATATAGTTTGGGAGTGTAAAGATGTAATACTGGATTTAATCGATGATGAGGCATTGAGAACTATAGTTGAGATACACATTAGAGTTTAATCGACAACGTGAGTAAGAAATACACCATAATTTAATTGACAACTCACTGGAAACTATGACTATGGTGCAAAAATTGAAAGATGACATTTTGATTTGTTTCCGTGTGGAGGCCTTTGAATAGTACAATGTAGTTATTTAAAGTTTACAATCAAGAGTCATCAAACAGAGGTTACGATGGAGGTTATAGGCATAGTGGTTATAAATAGTTATATCAACAATTACATGGATGACTTCCTTGACTCTACTATCTAGACCATTCTATATGAGATTGTCGACTCTACTTTTCGTCGATTTTTCTATCTGAGATTGTCGACTCTACTTTTTGTCGATTTTTTCAGGCTGTTGATTTTTCAAATTGTCGATAATTATGTTCATAAATAATCAAACCATGGTCTTATCGATTGAGTCTCTCATATGTCGATAATAACCAAAAGTTTGTCATTTTCTATGCGTAAATGAATAATGACCTTGATTAGTGATTAATTTATCTATATTTCTATTTAAGAGAGAAGTGAATTCCATCTTACCTTTTATAGTTTTAAATACATTGTATTTCTGCATTCATACAATTAAGCAAATTGAACAGCTATATAGTACTTGTAATCAAGCTAGGGAAGTCAAACCAGAGAGATGAATTTGATCTGTCTACAGATTAATAATGGGTTCATGTGATGCATCTACATTTGCATGACAACACATCACGCAAACGAATTGTATGTAGCCTATTTCAATTTTTAGGATTATAGTATATTTTTATGATGGATTTTGAGAATAGTTATACTGTAAATATTTGAAATCTTAAGCACAAATTATACCTCTATGGAATTTATCATAAGTGCGCTCATGAGTTATATAAATAAGTTTTCGAAAGGTCTAGTATCTACATCTTTCATCAAACACGTTTTCATTATTATTAATCTTGGTCCAACGGTGGATAATGCCATTGAAGATGAAGAGGTGTCGGGTCCAACCGCCAGTAGGTACTTGGTACCCACGTCTCAACTACTCTCTCTTTTTTTTTTCTTTTTCTTTTTATATTAATTTTCAAATTCTGTCCTTTGTTTGCACCCTTTCAATTATGTATGTTTTTCATGTACAAATCTCTCATTGTTTAATAATCATCAAATAATTGTTTTTTTTATTGTTTGAAGCGTTTGTCATCGCAACAAACTCAACAACTCACATAGACTTATAATCCCAAACTCCAGAATTTCATATAAATTAATTTTTTTCCAAGTCATAGCATTCGTTTTTGCCGGAGTAAAACCTAAGGTAACATGATAATTACGACACTTTTTAATTCATAAAAGTATATTCTTAAATTGGTACATCAATTGAAAATGAAGGTTAATATGTATCGACAAGTACAGTAAGGATTGAGGGCACGCAATGGAAGCGCCATCAGTAGGCACCCCAAGTCCAATTTCTCTGGTTAAAGTTGAACCTCAGGGTTGAAAATTTCTGGAGTATTGAATTATTGGAGTAGGTGGCATAATAGAGAGAATAAAAAAATCTCATGTATAAAGAAATTTCATAGTCAACATCGAATAAAAGCGAGAAATTTCGGAGCCAACCAACCAGACCCTCCCCGCCCAACCAAGCTTGAGTCCACTGGCTGTGGGCTCGCGTCGGAGGCCCAAATCAAAGGCAGGCCTGGGCCCATTAAAGTGACCCAGCCCGATTATGAACCCGACCCAAACTCCCGCTTCCTCCTCTCTCGCCTCCGTTGCTTTACCTTTCTCACCTCTCTCGTTTCGAAACGGAAGTTCTCTGGAGAAGCTTGCTGCGCGAAGATGGGGGCGGATTCAAACTCAGCCGAACAAGCTCCGGTCGCCGCCACGCCGGACGACGTCGACGCCTTGCTCGATGTACTCTCTCACTCCCTCTTCCCTTTTCTTTTCTCTCTCGATGATTCCCTATGATGATGATGATGAGCTCGGACAGTCGGTACGGTCGCACCGAGTTCGATTCCGCCGCGCGATGACCTTCCGTTATCGGGCCGACTCGTGCGGCGGCGATGTCGGTGCTTCGTATGTTGGATTTACTTGGGAATTAGGCTCTCAGCTTCGTGCCCCTGAGGTTGTTCGGTGGCTGAGAAATTCAGATGCTGTCTGTGTGATTGGCAGGCTGCGAGATATGGCGACATGGAGGACGTCACGAGCTTAGCGGCCGCCGGCGTTCCTCTCGATTCGAGGGACGACCAAGGCCGTACAGGTAGTTCTCGTGGCTTCGGCCTTTGAGCTCCCCTACATGCGTTTTTCCGTTCTACTATCATCGAATTTTCTTGTTTGTATCGCGGCCTGGTTTCCGGTAACGAATGGAATCGCTGTACGAATTCGTGTCGGACTCGTTACTGCAGTTGTTTGGGTACGAAAGGATTCCCGTGTTTGATCTGCTTCCGTGGATGTCGTTTGCAGCTCTTCACATGGCCGCGGCTAATGGGCATCTCAGCATTGTGGATTATCTCATCAGTAAAGGAGCGGTGAGGAAGTTATCTTGGAGAACATTTTCTTTCCTTCTTTGTATTCCCGGTGGATTTAGTCGTGCTTGTTTCGTCGTGTTCATGTCTTATTGCTGATCTCGAGTTTATCCGGTAATGTTGAACTAGGAAAGATCCAATCTTGTTTGCCTCCTGCTTCCCGTTCATAGCTCCTGTGGACTCAGGCTTTCACTCTTCCGACCAAACTGTGTCTCGCAATAATCTGACTAAATGCAATCAATTATCCTATGCTCATCTAGATGCCTATCAGGAAATCTCTCTCTCTCCGTCTCTCTCTCTCTCTCTTTCTCTCTGTAGGAGATGTTGATGTTTATCGCTTGCTGTAGTACTAACCACTCTCAGTTTTGGCAATATTCAGTCATGCTCTGTTGATTTGAGAAACCCAGATAAGTTTTCTCAAATGTTGGTCAGCACGTTTCTGATGATCACTTTGTGGTTGTTCTGATTTGTGCTTGATGTCACTGTCTTATTGGAATGAGTGTCGATATGAGGCTCTGAGTGCAGCTATTCATTGCATAGTCATATGCACAAACAAACATTTCATTAAAATCTGGATTCTTCCAATTTCAGGATGTCAATGCTGCTAATGCGGAAAAGAATACTCCTCTTCATTGGGCTTGTCTCAACGGTCATGTTCAGGTGATTGTTTCATCATATTGCAAAGATTCCAGTGCATCTTCATCAAATTCCTTACACATTGACCTTGCAGGCGGTCCAAAACTTGATTCTGGCTGGAGCAAATGCGAGCTTGTTGAACAGGTCATTTTTTATTTATTTATTAAGACTGAAGTTGATAGCGCAGGATGCTGCCCGAAGCAACACCTGCTCCGTTTTTGACATATTTCTGCACTCGCTAACCAACTGGGTGATGTGCAGCCACGAGCGGACGCCAATTGATGAGGCAGTGAGCAGGGGGAAATTAGATGTAGTTGATGCAATCAATGCTGCTGCAGCACAACTTGAACTAACTGGCGCAAGCATGTCCTGATGGAGAGAAAATTGGGATGATAAGCTTGTAGCTATCTCAATTTTTTGTTTCTTCGTGGGAGAAATGCCAGGCTATGTGGTGAGAGATTCGTGGAGAAATGCCAGGCTTATGTGGTGAGAGATTCTACTTATGTTACGTGGTGGTTCTCGTAGTCTATTGCCAACGCCTCAGTTTCGCGATGTCAGGAGATGTAAGATATTCATCAGATATTGAAAGCAGCCCGATGTTGCTGACTGCCAGACATTCTCAAAAGACTAGATAAATTGAAGGAATCAATAGAGAAGATAAGAGTCTTGAGTCCTTTAAATTTTGAGTGATTGAGTAGACTAGATCTTTAGTGTTCCATGAAAGTGAAGATCTTTAGTTTGGTGCTCATTTTAGCGACATTTGTAATGACTAATGAAAAGCATGACACGGATGACATACTTGTGTGCTACAACATAGGAGCACTTAGTTTTATCGCAATAAATATTCACATCATTTCACTACCAATATCATCTACTCTGGAAGTCATCTGGTGCTTGCATAATGATTGATTTAGGTTGTGACTTGGTCTGTTACATAGACAAACCTTGATTTTTTAATAAAGCACATAGACACGTGCCTTGCATAGTGTCTAGAATCGGGGATACTAGGACGTATCGATTCTAGAAACTATGCGAAGCATGTGTCTAATCAATGGGAAGCAAGCTTCCAATAGGGGTTTCCAACGGTAGTCTGGTAATCCGGTGCCTAGCCTAGATGTGTTCATTATTTTAGCATGTTGGTGCCTGCACGCCTTGTCCACCCAATTAGAGAGGAAATTTTTTTTCCCTCATCTTTGGGAATACCTTTGAATTTTACGTCCCAGAGTTCAGATGAAATAGTTTAGGACGTACTGAGGTCCAAACCTCGATTTCTTCTATAAAGCACATATTATTTATTGGAAAAATTGCTTGTCTTTCCTTTCACTGAGAAATCAACCAAACTGCCTTTTCTTTTGCTTTTACCTCGCACGTGTTATAGATGATATGATTATTCCTGTGATTTCCGATGGATAACATCTTGAAGATCTTGATCCAGTATTCGATATTCAATCACCTAAAGCAATGTTCTTGAAGATCTTGATGTGGGCATGCGTTTGAAGTGGTATGATGCAATAACATAACCTAATGCAGAAACAGGAAATGGATATGTAGTGTCTTGTTTAGTAGGGCTTGTCTAGCCAGATATGTTTTGATTCTCGTCAAAGTACGGCCTTGTTTTACCATTTGGCAGATCTTGATCCTAGGTACATAATCCGTCTTACTTTAGTCGCTGATCGATTCTCCGATATCTAAGAATGGTAAAGAGCTTAAAAAAAAATGAACCCAACTACATGAATATTGATATGAAGGAGAACGTGCTCTCATTCGACAAACACAAATTCTCATCACGATCATCATTTGTAGTGCGCGTGATGGAACAACCTGCGAACCTCACATAGATGATTGTTTACTTATCGGAAACCAGCGGCATAAACCATTATGTATAGTGTGTGCATTGTTTTCGAGCTTGGGGAAAGACAATTGGTGCTTGAGCCTCGTGCTGTTTGAACTCTTTGGTAATGCGTAGTTTGTGTGATTCCTCTTTCGATTAGCCAAAATCGTCTGATCACGCGATTGTCTTGTTGGTGACAACCGCAAGAACATATTATTATATCAATTCCATGATTCTTCAAAAGCTTTCAAGATGACATTTTTATTTATCTTCTCTTTTCCAATTCTTCAAACGTTGCAGCTCACATGCTTTTGTTTTTTCTATGGTTGGTAACTTTTGCGGGTGAGTCTTCGGAATTTCGATCATTTGGATCAGCATCGTAACTGACCAAGAAAAATTGTGGTTAAATTATTTGGTGACCGACCATCTTGGGAGCAATATGATGTCCAGAAAGGTTAATCAGCACACGAAACATGCACTATAAGAGGAAACAAATATTTGACTTAAAATAAAAACGAAGACTAATATAAGAGGAAACAAATATTTGACTTAAAATAAAAACAAAGACTATCATCAAAAGGAATAAAACTGGTGAAAATAATGATTCCAAAAAAGAGATGAGGTTCATTGAATTCTGAAAATTAAATAACTTGTCAAATATTTCGAGATCAACAGCTGTTTCCCTCCTCTTTTGTACAATTGAGAGGCAAATGAGAAGTGAGAAAATATTTGGTTAAGATGGCTGTGTTTAGTTGCAACTACTAGCTAGCTATACTCTTCCATTTTCTTCAACCACACCAGAAAACTATAACCCCAGAGGAAAAAAAACAAAGTAAAAGAACATGTAAATTATTCCCTTTCTTTCTTCTTCCACTGAAACCCTATAAGTTTGCGAGGCAAAACCCTAGTTTTGTACTCCGGTATCGTCTCCAAGTTTGGCGACCAAACTTGCACTTTAGACCCTACCAACCGATCGTAATGCTTTTGCAACTCTGGTGTGCTACAAAGAAAACCTCGACTCTCGGCCACATTAACATTACCGTGTGCAACATTGTCTTTATTATTCTTAGCGACGATCAACCTCGTAATGAACTCTGGGACGACCTTAATCGAGGGCTTCCCGTCTTCGCCTTTCAGGTACTGGAAAGGACCATTGCTATCGATGAAGCTCAGGGCAGACTGTTTTCTAAGGTCTGAGCAGAGGGACGCAATGGTGGAAGAAGATAGGGTGTTGCCAGAGAAAAAGTCGATGGGAAGGACAAAGTAGGTTTGTCCAGGGATGAGCTCGTCGTCCATGGCGAGCAAAGGGATCGGGCGGCCGAGGAAGAACGAGTCTGCATGCAAGACCATCTTGTCGGGACACTCGAACATGATCTCCCCAGCTATGCAGGGCCGGTTTCGGGTTAGCATCTTTGTGGTTCCTTCCCATAAGATTAGCTTCACGGACTGTGACTTTGAGCTCGAGTTGTAACGCAAGCAAGGTGATATTGCATTGCCCATGAATGACTGACAAGCAAGAGAACAGAGGCAGGGAAAAAGAGGGAAAGATGTTTGATTTAGAGAGGAGGGTCTTGCTTTAGAACAAGAAAGAGGGAATTGTGTGATTCAATATATAGAGGAGATGGGAAGGGTTTTTGACTTCTTCTCAAATAAGAGTCTTTCAATTCATTTTCTTTTAGGTTTTCGGTTTTTAATGTTTCCTTTTTCGGTCTGGTGCTTTTGCAAATAGGAAGAAAAGAAGTAAAAGTCGCAGTTATGCATGAGAGGAAGTCGGTGTTGCGGTCTAGTCAGCGAAGACGGCTTCGGACCAAAAAACAATTTCTATTGCTTTCCTTCAATTGGTGTATCCAGACAACCCCCTTGGACCGGCCATTCCCGACATTTGATTGGTTGAAGTCACAAGAACATATACTGCATCTTAATCAGCTCTCGGATTACCAACGAGATGTTAAATTAGATGAACGCAGATTTGCTGTTTCCCATGCCAGTCCCGTCTGCTTTCTCCAAGCATGAGATGGTGACGCATAAACTCTCAGTCCACGTTCGCGCGCTGTATTGAATCCGCTCAATGAACCCTAAAAGCTTTTCCCCTTCTCTCTCTAACCCCCAACCCTCCTCGAATTCTGACTGGCCGCACTGTCGGCCATCATGCCGCCACGGCCTCGGCTACCCTCGTTGTCATCGGCCTGGCCGGTGCCAGCTAGGGTTGCCAAACACATACTTATGTTGGTAGCATTCTTATTTGTTTATTATTAGGATGCGACGGTGATGGTATATGCAATCATTATAACTTTGTTTCACGCATTCCATTACTCTCCATTGAAATGAGCAATTAGTAATCATTTACTCAAAAATAGAACTACACGTACAAAAGGCGTGAGACGTGGGATGAAGAAAAACAAAAGGGTTACACATCATCCATAACTCATAAGTACACAGCCTGTGAACCTCACGATTTGATAATAATTTGGAGAACCAATGTCGAGAGAGATTAGTAATAACCAATTTTGGGGCGCACCAACAATGGGAATCCTTCCTCAAGTTTTTATTACAGGCATTGTTGTGATATGTCTCCAGGTAATTTGAATATCACCTAAAATGGGAAAATCACTAAACAAGAGGCTCACGTCTTGGATTCTGATTCCTACCTAGTTGTCACGACTGCTTGGCGACAATAAATAATCAGTAGCATCCAGGTCTAGGAGGGGATTTGTGAATTTAACACAAGGGATTCACCGCAACAAGCACCGTTTATACTAATTTAGTGAAGTATGCCATCAGTAGAGAGCCTCGTTGCATATGGAGTGCTTTCGACCACACCGAACTTAGTCTGGTGTGCAAAAATTTAGCCGAAGGTACCGCTTGATGGTTAAAAAGAACAAGAATAAATTTTTGCATCAAGGATGCAGAAAGATGACGTCATATGTTAATCTGCTAAAAATGAGTTTAGCGATCTCCGTGAAAACTCATCATGACTCTAGAATTGCTTTGATTAGGTATTAACCTTCTCTACCCTGAGCATTAGGCATTTCCAAAATGCAAGTTCACTGTTCATGCGTCACTGTTCATCTTCTTCCCCATTTGTCTTTATCTTCCCCGCCTAAGTCGGGCTTCTCCGGCAGCCACAGCCGCCGCCTGGGGGTTGCGCGTCCCCGGTAACCACTGCCTAGGGTGGGGCGACCCGTGAGCCAAGCGATGCTGCTTGAGGTTGCAACCTCAGGTTGCCGGATCTGGCCATCTGGAGGCCAGATCTGGTGGTTTGGAGGCTAGATTTAGCCGTCCTGGAGGCCAGATCTGGCGATTTGGAGGCTAGATCTGGCCGTCCGGTGGCAGATCTGGCCTCCGCAACCTCAAGCCGCTAGATTTGGTGGTTCGGAGGCCAGATCTGGTCTTTGCAACCTTAGACGATGGCGTTGCTTGAGATCGTGCCCCAAGCTGCCAAATTTGGCCATCCGATAGTTGGCCAGTGGTTAGCTAGCCGCTGGATTCAATTTTCAAATTAAAAAAAAAAGAAAAAGAAAAAAGAAAGCAAAAGCCCATTACAAATGTGAGTTTTGCCAAACGGTATTTATGCTAAGTTACCTTTCAATGCTACAATTTACCAAACAGTATAACATTTCGGAAAACCCATTTACCTCAAAAGTATTTGCATTCTTCTAATGGCATTTCCCAAAGTTGAACCAAACGGGCCCAAATCAATGTCTAATCAATGGTAACGTGCATGGCAAGGGTATGGTCCAACATTACGTCTTTCATGGAGACCCCTCGTGCCTCACCACCATATAAATAAAGGAAAGCAGTCGATCCTTCGAGTTGGATTTGACCATTCTTTAAGAAAGAAAATGCTGCTTTGAATAGAACTTCTGGTGGTAAGCTTTGCTTACTTTATATAATTGAAAGATTTCGAATGAATCCCATGTGCCATTGATGAGGGTCCTATGTTGTGGTCCTTGTTTCTAGATTTATATACGGTAGGCAGGAGAAATGTTTTTTTTTTTTTTTTTCATAAATGGTATATATATGATGTGAAAATTACTATATCAATTAATATATCAAGCCAGTTCGGGCCAGACTGGGCCCTCTAATAAGCGCTGACATTGCAGTGGCTTGGCCCAACGTCATAAACATTGGTAGGTATGCCTTCTTAGTTATGGTTCACATTGTTTTCTTGAAATTAAAAGCGTTGTTGAGTGGAAGTTTCTTTGCAGAAATTCCATTTTCTCCAGAGACATCAAAAGTAGAATCGGCTTGCAAATGGTTTAGTAAACTAAGGAATACAAGTTAACTCCCAAATCTTGCAAATAATTATGGTTTTAGGACTAATTATTGTAGCTCCCATTGAGGAAGGGGTTGATGTATAGTCTCTTCTCTTGGCAAGACGTGGCTGCTCAATATGATATTCCTCGCAGCCACGGAGAAGTTTATCATTGCACTGTAAATCTCAAATTACTAATTTTGATGCCCCGATTCTTTTTCTTGTTTACTTTTCTTCATGTTGATAGGGGAAATTCGTTTGCATTTCGCTGCCAAATGAGCTGCCCTGGTAATTTCTCGTTGACTGGTATGCTTCGTTGATCACGTTTCATGTCAATTATGTTGACCTTTGTATAACATGGATTTATTGACTTCGAGTCATAAATGACACGCGCATGACAAATTCTAATCTGTAATTAAACATTGCGAAGATTGCAGTGCATCTTTATCAGATTCCTCAGCACATCGACAGTGCATGCGGTCCATTATTTGATTCTGACCGGAGCAAATGCGTTCTCGTTAAACAGGCCAGTTGTCTTTTTGACTGAAGTTGATAGCACAGGACCCGCTCGAGTGCGGCGTGTTTGACATCTTTCTGCATTGGCTAATCCAGCCGGATGATGTGCAGCCGAAAGCGGACGCCAATTGATGAGGCAGTGAGCAAGGGGATATTGAATATAGTCGACGCAACCAATGCCGCTGCAACGGAAGTTGAACTAACTGGAAGGATCGTGTCCTGATGGAGAGAGAATTAGGATGATATGCTTGTAGCTATCTTGGTTGTCTACGTTTCTTCGTGGGAGAAATGCTAGGCTTATGTAATGAGAGACTCTAGTTATATTACGTGAGGGTTCTCATAGTCGATTGCCAAAACCTCAACTTCGTGATATCATGAGCTATACAGAATTCATCAAACATGGAGAGCAGCCCAATGATGCAGACTGGGAGACATTCTCAAGACGAGAAATCGAAGGAATCAACACAGAAGAGAGAGTCTTTAGTCCTTTAAATATCAAGCGACCGAGTAGACTAGATCTTTGGTATTCCTTGAGAATGAACATTTTCTTTTAGCCCGCTCGTTCTAGTGAGGTAGATAATGACTGATGAAAAGCATGCCATAGATGAAATTCTAGTATAATAATCAGAAGCTCTTAGTTTTATTGCAATATTTGTGATAGTCACCACTGTTATCGCCTTTGCCGAGATTCATTTGGTGCTTGCTTAAGGATTGACTTGGGCTGTAACTCGGCCTGTCACCTGAAGAACCTCCATTTTTTAGATGAAGCACGTATTATAGACTGGAAAATGGCTTAATTCTTTCCTTTCATTGAGAAACCAATCGAGCTCCCAGTTCCTTGTGATGATTTGATGATTTCATATGCAGACAACACATTACGCGTATCCAATATTCCACATTCAATCACCTAAAGCAATCTGCTTGAAGATCTTAATGTCGTCGGCGTTTTATGTGCTACAACGCGATGACATAACCTGATTCGGAAACAGGAAATCGATATGCAGTCTCTTGTGTAGAGATTTTATCCCCAATAGAGTTCATAGCAATGGGTGTCAAGGCGCAGCATCTGCATCAATGACGGATGAGCAAATTTTTAGCCTAACCACATAGCCAAAAATGTACTGATTCTTGTTGTCGTATGGCCTTTTTCTTTTATCATGTGACAGACCTTAATCCTATATCTATTATCTTTCAACTCTTAGCACTTTAGTCATCGATTGGCTCACCGATATCCAGGAATCATAAAAAACGATCTAAAATGGAACATGCTTTCATTTGACAAACACAAATTGCTTAATGCGACAATCAACAATAATGTCGACGATGGAACAATCTGTAAGCCTCACATAGATAATTGCTTACTTATCTGAAACCGGTGCCATAGACCATTCTGTTTAGTGTATGCATTGTTTCTGCGCTCAGGGAAAGATAATTCGTCTGCTTAAGCTTTATGTTGTTTGAACACTATAGTGTTCCGTACACTTTGTGATCCCTCTTTCAATTAGTCAAAATCCTCGGATTACGCCATTGTCTGGTTGGTGACAGCCGCAAGAACATACCATCATGTCAAGTTCACGTTTCTTCGAAAGTTTTCAATATGACATCCTCACTTATCTTCTCCTTTCCGCTTCTTTAATTATTGCAGCCATAACTGACCTAAAAAAAAAAATTATTGCAGCCATCATGCCTTTGATTTCTAATGGTTGGTGAACTTCTGCGGGTGAATTTCCATTGTTTGGATCAGCGTCGTAACTAACCAAGAAAAATTGTGGTTAAAGGCATAATTCAAACACCTAATCAATTGCTTAGCATTAGGTTGGTGACGAACCATCATATCTTTCTAAGCGATATGGTGTTGAACGATGAATCGGTTGGTGTTGAGATGGAACACGTGATTAACAAGAAACAAACGTTTGACATCAAATGAAAACGAACGTTGTCGTCGAAGGAATGGAACTGATGATGTTAATGAATCCAAAATCGAGATGACGGTCATTGAATTGTGAACATTAAATTTATTTGTCAAGTATCTCTTTGATCAACCGCTGTTTCCATCTTTTTTGTACAATTGAGAGGCAATTCAGAAGTTGAAAAAAAAATAAAATTGTTTAACATGACTGTATTACTTGTAACTATTGACTAGATATATACTCTTTCATTCTCTTCAACCACATCAGGAAACTATAATCATAGCGTAAAAAAGGGAAAAAAAAAAAAAAAAAGCAGAGGAACTTGTAAACTATTGCCTTTCTTTCTTCTTCCACTCCAACCTAATAAGTTTGGAAGGCAAAACCCTAGTTTTGTACTCTGATATCGTCTCCAATTTCGGCGACCAAACTTGCACTTTAGACCCTACTAACTGATCGTAATGCTTTTGCAACTCCGGTGTGCTACAAAGAAAACCGCGACTCCCGGCTGTGTCGGCATTACCACCTGCAATATTGTCGTTATTATTCTTGGCAGCGATCAACCTCGTAATGAACTGTGGGACAACCTTAATCAGCACCTTCCCGTCTTCGTTTTTGACATACTCGAAAGGACTGTCGCTATCGCTGAAGCTCACGAGGGACTGTTTCCTTGGGTTTGAGCAAAGGGATGCAATGGTGGAGGAAGATAGGGTGTTGCCGGAGAAGAAGTCGATGGGAAGGACGAAGTAGGTTTCACCGGGGATGAGCTCGTCGTCGATGGCAAGCAACGGGATTGCGCGGCCGAGGAAGAACGAGTCTGCGTGCAAGACCATCTTGTCGGGACACTCAAACATGATATCGCCGGCTATGTGGGGGCGGTTCCCGGCTAACATCCTGGTGGTGCCTTCACAGAAGATTAGCTTCACGGACTGTGACTTCGAGCTCGAGTTGTGCTGCAAGCAAGGTGATACTGCGTTACCCATGAATGAACTGATCAGTGAGAGAACAGAGAGAGATAGAGAGAGGGAGAGAGATGTTTGATTTGGAGAGGAAGGTATTGCTTTAGAACAGGAAAGACGGTGTTGTGTTATACAATATATAGAAAAGATGGGAAGGGATTTTGACTTTTTCTCAAATAAGAGAGCCTCTCCAGGTTATTTTCTTTTAGGTTTTTGATTTTATATATTTTCTGGTTCGGTGCTTTTGGAGATGAACAGAGAAAAAGAAAAAGTAAAAGTCGCAGCTCGTTGCCTTTCAGGGTAGGTTATGAATAACAGCAAGTCGGTGTGGTCTGGTCAGCGAAGCCGGCTTTGGACCAAAGACAATTTCTATAGCTTTCGCTTTAATTGGTGTCTCCGGACACTCCCTTGGACTGGTCATACGTATCATTCGATCGGTCGAAAGTCACATGTACATCAGCCCTTTTTTTGTTTGCTACATCTTAATCATCTCTCGAGTTAAATAGTTTTTAAATTACTTATAAGATGTTAACTTAAACAAATGCACATCAGCCGTTTTCCATGCTCGTTCTATTTGTTGTCCTTGAGCACGAGATGATGAAACATAGACGCTCAATTTGAGTTCGTTCATGCCATATCAGATCCCCTCAATCTGACCTTAAAACTTTTGTCCTTCTCTATCTACCCCCACCCCTTTTCAAACTCCGACTAGTTGTCATATTAGGTGTCACCCAACATATATACTTGAAGCATTCTTATTTGTTTATTATTAGGATGTGACATGATAGTATAAGTAATCTTTGTAACTTTATTTCGCACATTCCATAACTCTCTCTATTGAATCAACGGTGTTAGACATGGGATGATGGAATAAAAAGGATCGCACATCCTCCATACCTCATAACTACACAGCTTGTGAAACCCACAATTTGATTTTCAATTTGGAGAAACAATGTCAAAAGATAATGACAAATCTATATGCACATTGATAACGGGAATCCTCCTCTAAGTTTCTACCGCAAGCATTGCTATGAAATGCTTCCGGATAATTTGAACATTACCCAAGATGAGATAATCACTGAGCAAGAGGCATGAGGTCTCCGGCTTTACTTCATACATACTCGTCGTAACTGTTCAGCGACAGCTTCGGGGGTGCATAAAAACTGGTAATTTCTATTTCATAAATAATTTTTTTATTCCAAACCTTTTTTTGGAATAGAAATCCGTTTAATAAACTTATTCCGTTTTTCTATTTCTGGAATAGATTTCTATTCGAGAAATAGTTTGGAATATGATTGGAATAGAAATCAGAAGTATAAATTTTCTACTTTTCTATTTCTGGAACAAAAATGAGAAATAAAAAAATTTTCTCATCGTTCGTCAACCGGTCCTTCATCCATTGCCATCGACCACCGTCCATCGGTCACCTGTCGCTTGCCCCCCGCCGTCGCTGCCGCCCGCCGGTTGCCGCCGCCACCGCAGCCACCCGTCACCGCCATCCGCTGGTCCGTCATCGTCCGAAAGGAAGAAATTTTGTGTCATTATCAAACGAATTTCTATTTTTAGAGTAAATTTTGTGTCGTTATCAAACTATTATTTTTGCTAAACTCTTCTAGAAATAGAAATAGAAAAATTTATTTCTATTCCAAAACTATTTCTAATGTAATGGTTGTCATGCGCGCTCTTCATCGCCAGTCCTTGGCCTCGGCGTATATGGAGCGCTGTCAACGGGACCAAATTTGGTCTGGTTCCAAAGAATGTAGCCAGGGGTACCGTTCGATGATTAAAAACAGAATAAGTTCCAGGACCGGAGATGGCAATCTAGAATGGCTTTACTAAGGTTCTGCTCTGACGAACCGATGTCTGATTAATGTTAACGTGCATGGCATGGAGACGGTCCAACCTCACGTCTGTCGTGGAGACCAACCGGTGCCTCATCGCCATAAAATAAAAGAAGCAGTCTGTCCTTGGAGCTGGCTTTGACCGTTCTTTACGAAAGAAAACGCTGCTTTGAATGGAACTTCCAATGGTAGCTTTGCTTGCTTTAATATAATCGAAAGATTCCGAGCGAATCCAATTAATGAGGGTCTTAAGTTGTAGTCCTCGTTTCTGGATTTCATTCCCCTCGAGATGGAATTAATAAATAGTATCTATATTCTTTTTCTTTTCTTTTTCCCTTCTCTTCCTTTTCGCTGACAGGAAGAAAAGAATCTTGACTATATCTACCGTAGATGAATATCTTTTTTTACATGCAGGATATTTAATTTGGCCGGGTGTAAAATTTAAATCCAACATACAATGATAAGGTTTCAGTTGATATATCTTCGGATTTTTATACAGCAAGAAAGAGATTGTTTCATTTACCAACATTAAATATATGCTTCGAAAACTACTACATCAATTGATTGGTCAGGCTATGCCGGGCCTTCTAATAAGTACTGGCATTGTGGCGGCTCGGCCCGAATGGTATCCCCATCGGTTGGTGCTCCTTCTTAGCTATATGGCTTGCATTGTTTTTGGACACGGAAGGGTCACATCGAAGTTTCCTTGCAAAGATTCGATTCCCCCAGGAAACATAAAGTAGGATTTACACGCAAATGGTACAGTAAACCGAGGACTTTGATTAAATTATTATGCAAGTAATCTCCCAAGTCTTGCGAATAAGACAATTGGAGTTGCCCATGATGAAAATGGTTGATGTATAATTTCTCCTCTCGGCGAAGCCGTGGCTGCTCAATCTGATATTCCTCGCAGCTACTACGGAAGTCTGTCATTAGGCTGTAAATCTAAGTTCAACTAATGTGCAAATCCTGTTTATTTTTTCCCTTTTCTTTCCAACTTTCCTTCACGTTAATAGGGGGAAAATCCGTTTGCATTTCGTTGACCAATGTGCTTTTGGTCGATTACGTCCCATGTCAAATATGTTGACCTATCAAAAAAAAGAGACTATGTTGTCCTTCGTAGAACATGGACATATCGACTTCGAGACAAAATAGACCCGCGCATGACAGATTCCTACGTGCATTAAATACCCGTTTAAAAGTCCAAACCATATGCCGTCAAGAAGGAGCTAAAAGCCAATGGTTTTGCAGTTAGCGGACCGTGAATCTACGGTATACGTCAAAAGGTCGAGATCACCGCGCAGGTCTTGCCTCAAACATGGCGTCTGCCACATTTCTTGCATTTCGGGCACGTGACACATTCAAGAATAGAACGACTAGGTCAAATTGAGTGATTTTTGCGACCGGCCATGGAAAAAAATAGTGCCATCTTGTAAGGAATTTTACCTTCTCTTGCCATCTTACGAAATTTCTTTCTTTGTTGTTAATCTTTGCTTCTTAGGTTGGTCTCGTGACAAATTATTTTCAGTATTTACGTTATGAAACAACTCGTGGTGGGACTCTTTGGTCATTTAAACCAACTTAAACCAAGAGTTGGCTCCTTATCGAAGACAGGATTGCACAACTTTGTTTCACAACTTCCCACTTTCATTTTAAATCATAGATTAAATGATTTTTTTTTAAATAGAAATTCCATTAAAGAAGGGATAATTCCATTCTTCATTTAGCAAACAGCGACGCCACCCTTGTGTTTTAAAGGGGAAGCCCGCTTGAACTAAAGGGGCCAGGTTACCTCTCTGATTCCATTTTAAGGCCTTTTAAGGTCCTCCCTAGGACCAATCCAATTTTACGGGCTTCAAACCTGTAGGTCCTGTCCCAGGGTTCCCCTTGGTTATAGGGTTGAGCAGTTTAGAGTCTTGCTGGGGATGGGACCGAATTAGCTGGGAAGGAGTTCTTTCCCCTTCCCCCGTCATTTTTTTGCCGTCGGGGTACCCCACCCGGCGTTCCCGAGCAGTTTAAGGTCCCTCCATTTCTTATGTATTTTCTAGGAGGCAGAATTTTCCTCCAAACCGTATATTTTTTAGCCCTGATGCTCTATCTCCCTCGCCTTAACGGGGACATCGCATTCGCCGGGAGTCTCCTCCCCGGCCTTCTTCATTTCCCGCGCTGCGCGCCCTTGTGTTTCAATGGGGAAGCCCACTTGGATCCAAATGGGCCAGGTTACCTCTCGGAGAGAGGTGTGGCGGTCTGGTCAGTGGGGAGAACTTATTTATCGAGCTCTCTCCCTAGCTCTAGCCAGGGGCTGAAGGGACTCCCACCCAAAGGGTGGGAGATTGTTCCTCCATTAGCTTGACCCCGTCTTTCCGGGCTGTCAAGGCCCTTTAAGATCCTGCCTAGAACCAATCCAATTTTACGGGCTTCAGACCCGTAGGTCCTATCCTAGGGTTCCCCTTGGTTATAGGGTTGAGCAGTTTAGAGTCTTGCTAGGGACGGGACCGAATCAGTTGGGAAGGGGTTCTTTCCCCTTCCCCCGTCATTGTTTGGCCGTCGGGGTACCCCACCCAGCGTTCCCGAGCAGTTTAAGGTCCTGCTCAGGACCAAAACCCGGTTCTTATGTATTTTCTAGGAGGAAGAATTTTCCTCAAAACCGTATATTTTTTTAGCCCGGATGCTCTATCTCCCTCAGTTTAACGCCGGGGGGACACTGCATTCTTCCCAGGGAGTCTCCTCCTCGGCCTTCTTCATTTCCCGCGCTGCGCGCCCTTATGTTTCAATGGGGAAGCCCACTTGGATCCAAAGGGGCCAGGTTACCTCTCGGAGAGAGGTGTGGCGGTTGAAGGGACTCCCACCCAAAGGGTGGGAGGTTGTCCCTCCATTAGCCTGGCCCCGTCTTTCCGGGCTGTCAAGGCCTTTTAAGGTCCTGCCTAGGACCAATCCAATTTTACGGGCTTCAGACCCGTAGGTCCTGTCCCAGGGTTCCCCTTGGTTATAGGGTTGAGCAGTTTAGAGTCTTGCTGGGGACGGGACCGAATCAGCTGGGAAGAGGTTCTTTCCCCTTCCCCCGTCATTTTTTGGCCGCCGGGGTACCCCACCCGGCGTTCCCGAGCAGTTTAAGGTCCTGCTCAGGACCAAAACCTGGTTCTTATGTATTTTCTAGGAGGCAGAATTTTCCTCCAAACCGTATATTTTTTTAGCCCGGATGCTCTATCTTCCTCAGTTTAACGCCGAGGGGACACGCATCCAATCACCAAAACCTGGTTCTTATGTATTTTCTAGGAGGCAGAATTTTCCTCCAAACCGTATATTTTTTTAGCCCGGATGCTCTATCTCCCTCAGTTTAACGCCGGGGGGACACTGCATTCTGCCCGGGGAGTCTCCTCCCCGACCTTCTTCATTTCCCGCGCTGCGCGCCCTTGTGTTTCAATGAGGAAGCCCACTTGGATCCAAAGGGGCCAAGTTACCTCTGATTTATCGAGCTTAAATGATTCTAAAATTAGCTTGGCCCCGTCTTTTCGGGCTGTCAGAAATCTTGTTGTTCAAACAATAATTAGAAGAAGGGATAGTTCCATTTTATCCCGCTTAAGACATTGTAAACCCTATATTTTTCGAGTCGGGATGCTCTATCCCCCTCGCCTGTATTATTGAATTCTTTCTTTTATTGTGTATATTGTTCTTTCTTTTAATACTTACTGTGATCTCCAAAGGCGATTACCATCTGATCTGCCTGGTTTTTGTTGTCATCTCCCTCTTTTCTCTTTTGGCATTGTTGACAAAGTGAACACGCTGAAGAAGCATTAATCAACCCTAAAGCACATTTTATGTGGCACTGTACCATTACATATATTTGCTAAGCTGATAAGAGCAGCCATAGACAATCCCATTGAAGCATTCTGGTACTAGTATTAAGTACAAGAATGGATAAATCTCGCGAGAACTCGCACGTGCGTGTTCATGTGTGTACCATACACATACATTTATATGGACGGATACCTCTTTTATTTATCCTCAATAATGTATACACAACTTAGATCAATTTAATGAATTTCACAGTTTCTTCTGCGTACTCCCATCAGCTTGAGTCCCATGCCAGCATTTGTCTGAAATTGATACTAAATGTGGTTAGAACCAAAAAGCAAGAAGAGAAATTAAAAAAATGGCAATTACCTGCGATCCGCCTAAACAATGCACGGTGAGTGGGATAGCTTCTCTGCGGCCTGACATGGTTAGAACATTATCCACTCTCCCCAAGAACTTCGGTTTCCGCCGCGAGAAAGCAAGGAACCAAAGACCAGTGCGCAAGGTTTGGATAAATCACGATTGCCATAGTAGCGATCGCAATGAATTTCAGTACACGCCATGGATTGCATCCGGACAAAAGCTTCGTCACCAAAGCGGGCGAAATATGAAGCCCTTGAGGGAGAGTGAGCAATGCCGAACCATCGCATATATGCTTTGATTGGTCAAGGTCGATTGCACGATTCAAGACACATTCTTCGCACTCGCCCCAGAGACTTCCGACCGTGCGATCTTTTTTCATGAATCAGACCGGCTGGAAGTCTTTGAGGGAGAGTGTAAAGTAGAGAAATGCCTTAGGTTTCAAAAACTCTCTCAAAACACAATCTCAAACGATAATTTCTGCAAAAACAAGACAAAGTTCGTTCGTTCTCCCTCATTGGCTTCTACTTCTAAGCCTTTGAACTTCACATCAAAGTCCACACTGAGAAAATTATACAAGAGGCATAGGATCAGAAGCCTTTGAGGGAGAGTGAGCAACCCAATTTGCCTTGGAGAAAACCTTCACTTTGGGCTTCTTCATTTTGCTCCAAGCTTTTTGGTCCTGAGGAGCAAGGGTTGGCGGAGAAGACCATCTTATAGTGGAAAAAATAGGGCATAAGATGTGGAGAATAGTAGGGGTGGCCAACAACATAGCGGGGACCTCATATCTTGGCTCTCGACTTTATCGGCAAACCAGATCCTCTTTGCTTCCAGATAGGTTTTGAAATAGATATAATAAAAGTAGGTCATCGTGCAAGGATAAAGATTGAAGATTGAAATGTTCTCAAAATGTGCTTGACACTTGGGGCAGAGATAGACATTTGAAAACATACAAAAAGAAAAGCTCAAGATCACTTCGAAAGCAAATCCAAGTTAAATTGTCTCGAGGCAGCTGCCATGATTTTGCCACGAACACGCCGTAATAGGGAAATCGTCAGAAAAATCCTAAATTATTGTATAATTGCAATTTAATATTAAACTTTTTTAATTTGGTTGATGTATTCTTAAATCTTTTGATGATTTTTTAACATAATCCATCCAGCTAATTTAAGTTAGAAATCATTAACATGGCTGCCTAATGTAGCACAATTGGTAGCTAACGTGTGACTTTATTCAAAATGATGTCGTGTTGAGAAATTATATAAATCTTATTGATTTTCTTTTATCTTTTTATCTTTTCCTTTCTTTCTTTATCTTTTCTTTTTTTCCCTTTTCCTCACTGTCCATCTTTTTGGAAATGACCGGTGGGGGTCGCAAGGGCCTTGGCAATGGCTTGTTGGCCCTCGCTAAGGTCTGATCTCAATTAGTGTAAATTATGCATCAGCAGCAATGTCATTTGATTATTCCAAAAAAGAAAAAACCACCTTGTTGGCTTTTGAAAATATAGTTCTCTTTTTCTATATTGTTAATAAGAAGGGAGAAATGATAAAAAGGGGGAAAATATGGGGAAAAAAAGGATACGATTAAAGAAAAGAAATGAGGCATGTCACCGAAAGCATTGGCCGAGTTATTTTCTTACCACTTAATATAATTCATTTGAAAATTATTAATCAAGAATGAAAAAGAAAAAAAGGAGAAGAGAAAGGAGAAAGAAGAATGAGTCAAGTCCAGCGTCACAAAACCCCATCTAAAGCCAGCTTCCATGTATCGAAAATTTATTCATTATATGCATATTTCAAGTGCACCCAAATAGTTTCGATATTAGTAATAAAAAAAAAAAAATCAATAATACCCGTCGGAGGATTTCTCATGTTTAAATAAGATCCTATGGCATATGAAATGCACTAAATATTGACATATAACGATGTCAATTAATTTCATATATCTATAAGCTTTGACTGTAAAAGAATGTCAAAATAAAATCAAAATAACCGATCTGATTTTTTTTTTTTTTAAATTCCCGTTACCATTTTCTCTGTAACACCCTCATATACATCTTCCGGAAAACGCGCTGAAAAATTCATTTGCAGCATGAAAGAGTTGACAACAACGAAAGAACATTTCAATTTGTATTCGAATGCTTTGTATCTCATGAGTCACTTTTTCAATCACGATCGATCTGCTTCATATGCTTTGAAATTTAGGTTCCTTGGTTCTTGTCTCCAATTTAGGCAATACATGAACCTTTGACACATTGCAAGAGTTACTACTGTTTGCGTTTTTCCCTTTTTTTCTTGTACGAGAATAATGCAACTTGTCTTAGGCATATGAATCTTATCCACATTATCATTTGTACGTCAACGCAAAAGAAAATTCCAAATTGACATTCCACATTCACCAAATCCTACTTTCTATCCTTCTTGCTTTAAATCTCGACACCCAATGGCGTATCTTCCATTTTGGATAAGAAAGATAAATGTGTCTTAAAAATTCTCACATGTGTCCCAAAAAAAAAAAAAAAAAAACTTCATATTATACAATTGCCAATATGGGAAAAATGTCCAATCAATTCTAAACCTAATGTACAGGTACGGAATTTCGTATGTTTAAGATTAAATTGATAAAATCGAAAAGTTTAAGAATTGAAATGGATTCATTCAATAAATTTAAAGCAGATTGGGTGATTTTCCATGCTAACTTTCTTAAACACGCTTCTAATTTGTAACAAAGACTCATCTAACATGGAATATTCGTCCCTTCAGAGAAGGTAGGAGTCATATAGATCTTATTCGGAATGGCGATGAACAGGGATTGCCGGACCTTCTACAAAGCCAACACAATGACAAGTTTCAAGATCACACTATGAATTTGCCTCACCTGCTCCTGGGCTACGGAAACCGTTTATCAGAATGCCGGTGAAATGTGGTCCGGCCTTATCCAGCTGTTGATCATATCATCCCATATTTGATCAGCTTCGTCCATTTCACCCACTCTAGAGAAAACATCAATCAGTGAATTGTTCGTCATGGTGTCAGGTTTTCGGTTTCTTTGAGACATTGTGTTGAGGAAGCTCATTGCTTTGAGTATAGCTAAATAAGTCCTCTCCATGACATTTGAGCAAAAATCATTTCAGTCTCCGCAATACCATCTTTTGTACCACTCTCGGTGTTAACTTTTCCACTGATCTCAATGTCGCGACCCCGAGGTGAAACCTCAGGCTGGTTTACGGATGGCAAGACAGGCGCACTCCCTCCTCATGTTGCGCTTATACTTGCATGACTCTCCTAAGCCTTGTTAGTCACAAGTTGATATCTTATACATTATTCATTAAATGATATTAGAGTTGTCACTAATCTATTCTAGACTGCTTAAGAGCCAAGTAAGGTGTGGAATGCCATCTTACTTATCTTGTTCTTTTAGAAAAAAAAATATTATTTCATGTGATTTTTTTCAAGTTTTATTCTAAATTCACGCAGTGCCATATGCTTATATGCACCTATCTGCAGTCAATAAAGCGAAGCAATCAATAATAATAATAATAATAATAAACGCCTAAAATTGAATCAATTTTAGAAAAGGTATAAACAACTTGAGTTGTATCGGGCAAAGTTAACCCAAAACCTCATTATAACTCCTTAGGACAAACATAAAATTAAATCAGTTATAAATAAATAAATAAATAACTATACATAACTTGAGTCGTATCGGGCAAAGTTAACCCAAAACCTCATTATAAGTCATTAGGATAAGATTCCCATAAGCTATTGTGGACATCTCAATTTTAGTCGACAATTTAAATTTTCATTCTTACAAGGAAAAAAAAAAGCTACTAAGGCAATGACAAAAATAAATAAATAAGCTAATTGACAAATGAATTGGGGAGGGATCATTTCGGTTTTTATAATTTGGATAACCCAGAAGAGCAGATCTTGTACAATTCACTCATCGTTTGTGCCCAAGCCCAAAAGTAGCCTAGACTATTACCGAAGCCCATCAAATCCACCAATTCAGAAGCCCAATTACCCAATTACATCAGCGCAATTTTTTTTTGAGCCACTTAGACCCATATAAAGTAGGGCCCAAAAATTAAGCCCATAAAACATTAGGTCTCTCCATCTTTTTCCCTCGCTCACGCCCTGAGAGCGCGTCCGTCGGTAACGTTCTTAACGGAATGAGTCCGTAATCGAAAGTTGGCAATTCTCTGTCGCTTCTGAAGATCGTTCGATCGCTGTGACAAGTTGCTCGTGAAGATTGTTTGATGGCTGCGAGGAATCGCTCCATCAAGTGATAATACTCACCACCAATATCTATAGTCTTCAATGGCCAGTTCAATAGCAGTTTCCAAACAGTGGTAATCGTCTTGTTCAGCCATTTCTACCTCAATGCTTGGCGTCGGCTTTGTTTGTTAGCCGAGAAGACCCGAAGTGCATCAATCCTTACTGTTGGCACTTTTCAAAGTTTTTCTATCAATTTAACCATCAAACGTTACTTTAATCAGTCTCACCAATAAGATAATATATATTACTCACTTTCCATGAAAATGAGAAGGAGAGTTCGATTCTCTGACTCAAATGGAAATCGACAGTATACGAGACTCTGCTTCTTCGATTTAGAACATTTGGCTTGAGTTTAGTGGAGAATCCGAGTTGGAAATAGCTGTATACCCTTCCTTCACTGATTGCACATGCCATGTTTGATAAAATGTTACTGTGAGAAGAACATCTATTTTTATTAAAACCAAAACATGTTAGCGTAGTTGGCATATCATTGAATGATTAGTCGGTCATTGAGCATGAAGATGGGCTGAGGTTAGCTTGATTAACAAGTCTATCTACAGCTTATAATCGTATAAGCCAAATTGGGCTGTTTGCACGTAGTTCGGGTCTTATAGCTGAACCCAGATCCTTGTGAGTTCAAGTTTGGCTGAACACACGGACCGGGCTCAAGGGCCCAGCCCGAGTCCTTTTCCATAAATAAAAATAAAAAATAATTCCGAAAATGAAAAATCGGTTAGACAAATAGACTTTGATTAGTTTATTAGATTTTAGTACTGGAATTACTCTGGTTTCATTTAGATAGATCGTGCATGATTAAGAAAGTTAATTATTTTCCCTAATTTAGATATAGGAAACATTAGTTTCTATAGAAAATTGAATTTGATTTGAATTAAGATCGTGAGAGTTACTGTCAAAGGGTTTAATAACGAGATTATGTTATATTCTTTGACCTAACTTGTATTGGATTATTTTACCACACTTCACCATTTTATTCACTTTTTATTGCTATTTTTGATTTGTTTATTTGTTGTGATTATATAAGAAAATTACACGGAATTCACTTGAAATGCTTATAAGATAAATTTCCTCATGTGATATAAGGGTTTAGGAAAACTCACACCAATTAGAGACCGTTGGTTCACTTTTGGCACTATTGCTAAATCTGCATAGGAGGGTCATGATAGTTATGTCTAACAATTAGGCACAAAAAAGGTCTCCCAGCTTATATAACAACCTCTTAATGGTATGCAATAAAACTCGTAAAAGTAAACCTAGACTAATCATATCAAGAATCATCTAATGCCACAATAGAGGAGAAAAATCAACTTAATCGTGGGCAATAAAAATTGTAGCAAAATAGACTAACACTATGCAAGACAACATTTACGAAATGGAAAAAGAATCTATAGCAAAGTTGATTATATTATACATGATATGTTCTATTAATTGATAAGCTATGGATAATTATTATCACGGATCGATACTATAACATGGAAGGTAAAATCAACTCGATCCAATCAATAAAAAATAGTTAGACACAATACTAGAGTTAATTTTCAATCGATTAATTATCGAAAATTGATAGAAATAAAGAAAATAATCATGTCAAGCTAAAAAGAAAAATAATTCATGATAAATTCCGTTTTAATATTAGAACATCTAATAAACGATGCACATATTATTACGGGATACATTTTTCCAGTTATTTAAATTTCCCATCTATTTTAATTGTCATGACTTTCAAAAGATATTATATTCCTATACAAGTTGGCATTGAAAAGGTAAAAATTTGGAAACGAGTTAATGAGAAAATAACAAAGATTCTCAAATTACTTAAAAATAATTTGAAAAATAAAAGAGGAATTCAATCGAGCCGCCAACCCCTTTTCGACGACCACCGCGAGCCCCGTCGCCCTAGCGACGGCGGCGGCGGCGACGACGACGTTCGTCTTTACAAACCCCTCGAAATTGCTACGGACACTGCCGACCGTTAAGTAATTTCTTCTTTCTTCTTCTTCAGTTATGCCATGGCCTCGAAGCTGCTCCAGCTCGCGCCTCACGAAGCGGAGAACCCTTTCGAGCTCTCGCTCCGTCAATCCTTCCGCCTTCCTCGAGCCCGAGCTCAGGCCGCCCTTCCCCCTCAAGACGCGGACCTCCGACGAGTCCTCCGATCTCACCCGCGCCATCCTCTACGGAGCTCTGACCGAGGCCCGCCTCGCCAGGACCCACGTCAAGCACCTCCACGCCGTCGTCACCGACGGGTACGCGCTCTTCGCGACCCTGCTGGCTCAAATCGTCGAACGAGCTGTACGACAGGCTCGCCGAGGCGGCGAAGGCTCAGGTCCTGTGGGCCGCCGGCGAGATGGTCGATGTCGCCGCGGTAGGGTTCGGCGGAGTGCTGGTCGCGCTGTTGAGGCAGATCGTCGGGGGCGATTTTCGGGGCGGGAATCTGTGGCTGTGTTTCGAGGTGGTGAGCCTGTTCTTAGGGAAATGGAGCTGCTTGCTGGAGGAGGATCCGCTGGTCTTGACCAGTGCGCTGTATAGCTTTCTGAGGTTGTTGGCTGACCACTGTAGGGTGACTGCCGACTCGAAATTGGAGGCGCTGAAGCGGTTGGAAATCGAGTTTTGTGTTAAGATGTTGAGGGAGCAGTTTGGTCTGTGTTTGAAGATTGGGAGGGATTTGATACGGTTGATGCAGGACTTGGTCCACGTGCCCGAGTTTCGAGCAGTATGGAGGGATTTGGTTTCGAACCCGAGAGAGTTTGGGGTCGCCGGGTTTTCGGATATCGCGCAGATATATTCCGTGAGGACTTCGAGCAGGTATTTCTTGCTCCGGCTTAGCCCCGAGGCGGAAACGCAATTGGGATTTCTGCTCACGCACGTGAAGCTCGGGAGCCAAAAGCGGCATCAGACCTGGTTTGCCAGCAAGTTCTTTTGCACTCCGGATAGAGAGACACTCGTAGTTGATATTGTTCGCTTCGTTTGTTGTGCGCACCACCCGCCTAGAGAAATCATTCAATCTAATATTATCCCGAGGTGGGCTGTCATTGGTTGGCTTCTGAAGTCTTGCAGGAAGAATTATGTGGAAGCCAATGCAAAGTTGGCCTTATTTTATGATTGGCTTTTCTTTGACGAAAGAGTGGACAAAGTTATGAACATTGAACCAGCATTGTTATTAATGGTTCATTCTATACCTCACTATGTTGAACTGACGCACACTCTTCTTGAATTTTTGTTTCTTCTCGTGGATAACTATGATGTGGAGCGCAAGGATATGATATCTAGCAGAGTTTCATCATCTTTTACTCTGCTCATTAACCAAGGATTGAGTCACAATCTTGAAAATTTGACATCAGCTGAAATACTTTCTCCACCTCTGAAGGAGAAGCTTAGGTGTTTCTTATCAGATAAAAGAGTTGGGATTGCTCAAGAAATACCACCAGCTATAACTCTTGGTCATTTAATTCCCATGGAGGTTGGAACTGCTATTCCCGAGGAACACCTTACCTGCATCCAGAAAGACGAAGTTGGGGCCAAGTCCGTTGATGCTTCTGCTTCCATTCCTTCTAGATTATTGACCATTACTTCAGAAATTCAAGAGAATGATATCCAAAAATTGGTCAAAGGTCTGGGCAAAGCAATTAAGAGCCCACATGCGTCAAGTCTTCAGGCTTTAGAGCAAATCCTTGATTTGTATATGAACGTTGGCAGTGACTCGCCCACACATTGTTCAATATCTCCCGAGGTTTTATCTTCGACTATAGCGAGGGAACTAGAGTTGAATGGATACAAACTCTTTGCACCTCTTGAGCATCCACAAGATTATATTGATGATGATGAACGCGAGTCTCCCACAACCTCAATTATTCGGAAATATCTCTCTTCTAAGAATGAAAAGTTAGTTCAACTACTTTTGTTCTGGTCAAGGAATGGTTTTCCTGTGGGAGCACACCTGTTATATTACGCATCAAGACTAGCTTATGAGGCAGACATGGCAAAGCATATGATTCATGAACTCACAGAAGATGGTCTTCACAAAGTGATCAACACGCGCGTGCCATTCCTGATGGGTCACATTGATTGTTATCTCACCTTTTCAGATAAAAGGCGGGAGAACTTTCCTGAACCACTTCTCGCTGCAGCTGTATTAGAGAGAGATTTAGCTGTTACAGTGGTACAGGATGCTTTTTTCGCTTATAGACATTACCTTTTACATCTAGTGACCATCTCTCCTAAAGAAGCTAATAGAACTCTCTCAGAGCTTCTTGTTTTTGATTTAACGTCTTGCTCAGAGTGGAAGGGGATAAAATGGCAGCTTTTATTCCACAGTGTCTTTTCTCAGCTTTCTGATTTATCCATTGGCAAGGAGCATGCCATTAGATTACTCGTGAGTCACTTGAACAATGGCGATATTGTCAATATAAAGTTTGAGATTGGGCTAAAGAAGCTATCCATACTGGGGGAGAATGTGGAAACTGTTCTCGGTTTAATCCAAAGCTCCCTTCACTGGGGAGTTGATGAGCAACATAAGTTCTGGAGTCTGATTAGGCTGGAACTTATGGGTTCTCAGTTTCAACTGGAGAAGTTGATCTTAAAATTATTTTGCTCAGGGGAAATAGATGCAGGCAAGAGTGCTATTGCCGTGGGAGGCCTTTTAGATCTGTGCTGTTCTCGATTACCTACAGAAGAGCTTGTCGGGGCAATCATGCTGTTACCCAATGATGTGTTTCATAACTTTTCTGCTACCGTCCTCCAAATGTGGGCTGCGTCTCATGCTTCAATGCTGTTTACTAGCTTAGCTGAGTTCTCTAAGAAAGTCGAAAGCATCGACCAAAAATCTATTTTCTCCGAATCTGCTGAGCTTACAATCAATGATTCTGCAGTTTTATGGTTGTCCAATTATTGTGATGCCAAAGGCTTGAGCAGGTCCAATATTTTTGGCAGCTTTCCCCAGAACACCCACGAAGAAAACCATATGGTCTCATCACACAAAGCTAATTGGTTTCACTAAAGGTAAGATGCTACATAGAGGACCTTATATACATCAGGACTGCAGTTTCTGCATGCTGTGATAAATTGAGTCAGCTATTGTGAAAATAGATATCATATAAATGCCTACCCTATCCCTGTCCCTATAAAAATTGGAAGAGCATTTTCCAAGCTTGCCCTATTATTTCTTCAAAACTCTAGTAGCACTCCCTTGGAAACAAAACAGGCTTGTGTTCTGTCCCCTCTTCCTGCATTGCAGTTTTGCACATCTTCCGATCCACTCATTTTCCTATCATTTCCCATTTTCTCTGTCTACTTTCATCAGAGAAAAATTTCTCAAATTCCCATACATGATTTCACATCTAATTGCACATCTAACAAATTCTGTTTTATGCTTAGGTAAATTAATTTTTTATTTTTATTTTTTTTGGGTCAGAAGTAAATTTGACTACCTTATAGTTTTTCATTTTATAGTTATACCAAAGATAATATTTATTATTTATTCTAGTCTGCATGCTTTGAGTGCGCCGGTGCAGATGATCCTGAAGGTGTCAGACCGGGCAACAGAGTATGCTCCAAGACTCGTGGCCAGAGGATTTGATTGGGAACTCCAACGATTTCACTTGCAGTAAGGTGGTCGTCCCATTTTGATGATGGTCCGATACAATGATAGGTAATATGTTTGAAGTTTCTGTTGCCTTTTCTTTTTGGTTCGATTTATGTCATTATTTCTTGTTTATGTCAATTCAATCTTTTTAGTAACATTCCTAATTGGTAGAGAGAAATGACGGGGAAAAGGAATGGTGGAAAGGGAATGTTTTTAATTGGATTTTGGTGTATAGAGAGAAAGTATATTTTTTATACGTAATTTTGGATGTAAAAATATTTTGTTTAAAAAAAGAAGAAAACTTATGAAATTCAGAAGTTGAACAGTACAAATTGTAAATTAATATTCCATAAAGAGACTATTTTAGTTCCCTAATTTTTTTGTATTTGTTTTAAAAGCTTTTTGGTGGAGCAATGATGGGGAAATAAGTTGCCTTTGCATATAAATTTATGGGCTAATTGTTTAATGTTTGTTTGATTGTATGCTTAGACTTAATAGTCGGTGTGCGATGGTGAAGCTTTAAACTGGTGAGAAGCTCTAAAATGACAGTGATGTTTCCTGCTGGAATGGTCTGGAATATCCAAAACCATAGAGAGGTAATTGCCATATTGATCTCGGGGAAAGAGTATGAGTCCTCGAAATTGGTGCAGAACACATGTTCTCTGCAGATGTCAACCATAGAGTAGAACCATGAGTAATTTGTCATGTATACTGGAGTCAATGTGGCTGTCTTGAATTTTACTTTGAAGGAAAAGGTCGACACTGGGAGAGTTTCAACTAGATGAGTAGCAACTAGGATTTTTCTCTTTTGGATGAGTGAAGTTGTGACTAGGTTTTATTGTGATACTTGTTGCTGGAGATTGACTCGACACCTTTTTTGGTATGTGTGGATTCTACGTTACTGTATGGGGCCTATAGTGATTTCTTCCTATTTTTGGCTTTGAAGCAAAGTAGAACATTGTGTAGGTGAAATTGTTCAATGATCTTAATAAATAGGTTCTTTGTAAATTTGTTGTTTTTACTAAACTTCCCATTAAACATATTGTTCAATTCTGCTGTTCTGCCTTGTTATCCTTTACTTTGGAATCTTAAATTGGTGTGTTTCCTTCTTCTTCCTAATTTCTATTTATTTTTGTTTTTATTACTAGAATCACGATAACTTCACAAAATTCATCCATGGATTGTCTAAAAGGCTTCCTGCTCAGGAAACTGAGGGAGATTGATCCTTGCTACCTTCGATTGTGTCATCTTGTAAGACAAGGTGAGCGGCTCTCTTTGCAAATCTTGTTGAGGATCAGATGGGGGAGTGGAATGCATGAAGTATAGGTATCTTCTATGTTGGATGATAGGTGTTCATGTTTAGTTTGTTTCATGTTAAATCGATATCTCTGGCATTCTTATTTTTTTTCTTAGTCCTATTTAAAAACACAGGATTTGATCTGGTCCATTGCTTGTTTTACACTTTTACTTAAAATGTGACTGCTATAATGCTTTGTTTGATAAATCACTGAATCTTGTACTATAATTGGTTTCTAGTTTTTCTGTTGAAACTTTATTTAAGTTGCAAAAGTCTTTTGGCTGGTGAACGATCTCTTAAAAAGTTATGGAAACAGGTTTCATGTTGCTGGTTTTCCAGCAATTGTCTGAGTCAGTCACTGTTGTCCGTCTCTAAAAAGAGATGCCTCTTAAAGTGTGTTAGTAGATTGTTTTTAAGAAATATCTGCAGCATAAGTTTTGAGAATTCCATAGCAGCCAGCATCTGTGTGTTCGCTTATGTGTTAAAGAGGAGTGTCTATGTACTTGTGCAATTGCCTTTGGTTTATATCTTCTTCCTAGAGATTGTGATCCTGGATATACTATTTCACCTTTTCAGGAAATTATCCAGTTGTTCGGTGTCCTGCTAATCAATTAAATCAATGCTTTCTTTGACCAACGGGTTATAGCTACAGGTTTTGCTGGGGTTCCATTCAATATGCAGATGATTGTTAAGTTAATGAAATTGTCAGCAGACAGATCTGCAGACAACATTTATTGGTTCATCACAAAAATGCGGAAGATTCGATTCTGTGTTTATGTTTTATTTGAGAGGAGGAGAAAATTTTGTTTGCATTGATCTTTGCATATTTCTCTTGTTACCTCTGACTCTGGCTTTGCTTGTATCCTGTAGGTATAGACTGATATGACAGCGTGATCATCATTTTGCCTACAGAGTTGGGGAAGTTGTTTATTCAACTGTATTTACAACTTTAACTTTAGGATTTAATTTTATCTTTATTCAATATATTTTGTTTTCTTTCATTGAGATCTGGCACGAAATGAGGGGAGAAAAGTGGAGGCTAGAAAGCAAAATCTGGGTTATAGAAAATTATACTCTTTCATTAAGCAGATAGCTCTCTGTTGCCTTGCTGGTCTTGTAGCGTGCATATTGTTGCTCGGTTTTGAATGAAGAGTTTCTCTTGCTACCGCAATTTTTGGGACTGGAGTGCACAAGAGGTCTTAAGCTCTATTTCTCATTCTCCTCTTTTTCAATCCAGTATGCAAAAGACGGGCGAGAGCAAGCGAGCAAGGCAATAACAAGTCTGGCTAGTGCTATTGCCCTCTTGGTATATTCACCGCTTCGCAGTTGTCACATAATATTCGAATTTCCATGTCAAGAGGGTCATATAGATGCTTTCTCAGAGATCACATTACCTTCATTGACGCTCCTGTGCTGAGCTCCTCGACATCTGCCTGAATAGTCACTGAAGCTGTACCAAAACTACGTTGCCAAAGTCTCAGAAAAATGGTTTGATCGGTATTGATAGGAGTGCGGACCACAGCGAAGCCCGGTTGTCGGAGAACGATGGTGTCAGATTCTGGCGTTTCGCATCTGCTTTGGTCAGCATCAAAGTCCTTGATCATCCTGTTCCTATCCTTCCCATGGGATGCAACTAGGGCTTATGACGAGGAAGATATGCTGCTGAACTTTTAAAGAAAACATTAGGGTCTTCCTTTCGGCATTTGATTCTGTAGTTCCGAACGATGCAGACATTGGACCGGAGGAAGGAAGTAGCGTTTAGGCTCGAGATAAAAGAACAAGAGGGAAGCTTCCCCAAGGAGCTGATATATGCTATGCTGTCAGCGCATGGTCGTTTTCATCAATTGCGTTTGTATATGATGCAAAATGGAATAAAACAATAAGAGTTCCGCTGTTGCGATGTGAATGCGAAACATTATGCAGTCGGTGAAATTTGTGCGGCCTTCCTCGCTTGCTGTACTTTGCAACCGGCATGTCCCTAAAGGGGGCCGAGATGATGAAGGCATCAGGGAGAAGGCAACCAAGTTACATTTGCAATCAGGATATGGGATTCAAAAAAAGAGAACAAAAGGCGGGTGCTCGGTGCTGAACTAAAATGTGAAAAAGAAGCGACTCCACTGGGGATCGAACCCAGAATCTCTGGTTCCGTAGACCAGCGCCTTATCCATTGGGCCATGGAGTCCTTGTTTGACCTTTTGACGTCGGTAATTTAATTAATTACACTTTAGTTGTCCAAGACAAACCCCCGAGAACAGTTTTTTTTTTGCTTCCCGGTATTTCTGGCGGGTAATCACGTCATGATCTTTGAATTTAATTTATTCTCGAGAAACCGATTACTTGACAAAACGCCTTGTTATTAATTATTATCTTCATTAATTAACTCTTAACAAAAAGACTATAAAAAGAGGGTCAATGAAAACTTGTACTTTAGCTTCAGTTTCATATGAAATGAAAAAGATGAGCACGCTGGTCGCTCCCAAGGACTTTTCTCCTGTCGAGGATGCGGAGGCCATCAAGAAGGCTTGCCAAGGTCTCGTTTCACATCCCCTTCCTCCGCTCTTACTCGGCACTTTTGCATCGTCCATCCGACCGTTCTCAGTTTCGTGGTTGCTTTGCATCAGCTCGGTTTGAATTGTGTTACTGAGGCAGACATGTCGCATTTCTCGGACCCAACTTTAATGCTTCTGCTGCTTGCTGCGACACCCCTTACCTTTGTAAAAAGCATTGAGGTTGTGTTTGATAGGATGGGGAACGGATGAGAGGGCCATAATCTCGGTCCTAGGACGCAGGAACATGTTCCAGAGAAGGCTCATCAGGTTGGCCTATGAAGAAGTCTACCATGAAGACCTCATCAGGCAGCTCCAGTCCGAGCTCTCCGGTCATTTCGAGGTCCGTGATGTGATCCCCCACCCCGGTACATGCATGCCCTTCCCGTTTTGCATCACAGCTAATGACCCAGATTGTTTTTATTCGATTTGGATCGATGTCGTTTTAGCACTGTGAATTCCTTATTTCTCTTTGAACGAGTGATGAAAATGTCGCGGCAGGCAGCAATGTGCCAGTGGATCTTGGACCCGGCTGATCGGGATGCAGTGTTTGCTAACTTGGCGCTGAAGAAGGCGACGCCCGATCATCGGGTCATTGTAGAGCTCGCGTGTCTCAAGTCCCCTGAGGAACTGTTGGCAATTAGGAGAGCATACAAATTCCGGTACAGACGTTCCTTGGAAGAGGATGTGGCCGCTCACACCAGTGGAGATGTTCGAAGAGTAACTTCTCAGAGCCCATGATCTGTGCTTTTCTATCAAAACATTAAGACTAGATGAATCATGAATTTGAGAAACAAAGTGAAAGAACTATTTTTTTCCTCTTCTGGCTCTATGGTTATCGTGCAGATTCTCGTTGCGTTAGCGAGTGCTTATAGGTATGATGGCGACGACATTGACAAGGAAATGGTTAAATTGGAAGCAAGGATTCTTTACGACGAAATCCACAGTAATGCTTTTAACCATGAAGAGCTCATCAGAATTTTGAGTACAAGAAGCAAGGTGCAGCTCAATTCAACCTTCAATCACTACAGGGACATCCATGGCACTTCTATCACCAAGGTACACAATTCTAAGTTCATCAGATAACAGACAAGAGGAAAGAATGACGCCCTTTGAAATTCAGTACTAGAACCTTGTATTGGCACTAGACTTGGTCGAGAAATTCATCAGACATTTCCCTATCATTCCAAAAGAAGAAAACTTCATCAAATAGCAATCCATGTCGTAAAAGCATATGCCGGTCATGGAATTCAATCTTTCACAGGGATTATCAGGAGACCCGGCGGATGAGTATCTAGCAGGACTCCGGACTGCTATCAGATGCATCAAGGAACCCAAGAAATACCTTGCAAAGGTCCGTGAATGCCGCCAGCATGTGAATAAAAAAAGACCAATTTTTTTCGAGTCAACAACTCTGCCATTTTTGTTGGAACTTCATACCAGTCAGAACTTGCATGTACGCAGGTGCTTCGCACTGCCGTGAATGCAGTCGTGACTGACGAAGACGCTCTCAGCAGAGTCATCCTCACCTGCGCGGAGAAGGACCTGGCAGAGATCAAAGAGCTTTTCTTCAGAAGGAACAGCACGTCTCTTGAGGAAGCCGTGGCTAACAGCACCTCAGGAGACTTCAAGAACTTCCTCCTGACTCTACTTGGGAGTGAAGAAATTTAGAGGACTCTCCCTCAGCAATCAGTTTTTCCAGATAGAATAAGGGGAGGTTGCATTGCGTCCAAGCACAACATAGTCACCGCTGCCAAAGGATGGATTTTTTTTCACCCTTTTCTCCTTGGCTTTAATTTGACTTTTCCTTGCACACGCAAAGTGTGAAAGCACCCCGTTTCGGAAATGGGATTTTCTTCATTTAAATCATGAGGTTGGAAAAGTCTCTTGCTGATGCGTTATTGGTCGGCCGATGTCAATGAACTTTTTAATTGAGGACAGAGCGCATAATGACGCTGTCAGTGTGAAACCTGCGCAACGTACATGCTGATGACATTACCTTTTACCGCCTCTTTTTTACCAAATCTTACCATGAACTGCAGCCGTTCTTGATTGATTATCCTACGGACCGGTGACTACTACTTGCACTTTTGCCTTATCTAGAAATTACCTTTTGAGACAATCAGTGAAACGGTCATGTCATGAACCATACAAATATAGACGTCACTATATACAATCAGTACAGATAGAATACGCCCCCCCCCAAAAAAAAGAATATTTTTTTGCCGCCGAACAGGCATTTCTCTGAAAATTATGGAAATTGCTCAACTTTTTCTTTTTGATTTTTTTTTTTATGGGAAGTTGCGGATGCAATAAGCCTTTCATTCATTCCATCGGACGGTTCACCCTCTTCTTCATTGATTAAAATACGCAATTTTCCCCTCCATTAGAATAGATAATGTTAATGTCATTGTCCCGTCTCTCTCTCTCTCTCTCTTTTGTCTCTTCCCCCTAGTCCAAGATTCCATATTACGAAAAGAAGATAATCTTTTTTAGTTCTTTAATCTCAATTTGGTTTCTTTAATAATGGTCCTTTCGGCACAAGATTGAGAAGAGAAGGAAGAAATACAAGACAGATGGGCTCCTAGTACTTATCGCCACTCCACCCAACAAACAAATTTCTTTAAAGATAAAAAAAAAAAAAAAGGAGCCGAACAAATTTAAGAAAGCAAAAAGAAAAAAATCAAATAACGAATTATCGAGCCCTCCCCGCTAAATATGACGTGTCACCGAGAAAAGGGAAAAAACCAAAAAAAAAAGAAAAAGACTTTCCCAAGTCAATGACCCCTGTTTTTGTCTTAAAACGCAAAATTCACCACGAACCCACCCCCCTCATGTGACTCACTCCCAAAACAGAGGCGGCTCCTCTCCCTCCTTCGCCGTCTTTTCCTCCACCGACAAGTGAGGCGGTGCGCCTCCGCCGCCGCCGCCGCCTGCCGCCTGCCGGCGACCGCCCAATGCCCTCCCTCCCCCGCCATCCGCCGCGATTCCTCCGCCTCCCGTCCCTCCCTCCCTCAGATCGCTGACCCTCTGTCCCCCCGTGTCTCTCCCCCTAGAGCCCGATTTCGCCGCCCGAGGGAAGGAAATGGAGTCGGGCGCCTCTTCGATCGACCAAATCTCCAAGTCCGCCGCCGAGATCCTCGCGAAATGGAAGCAGTACAACGACAAGGTCACCTCTTGCATCCAGAGCAGCGATTCCCCGTCCGGGTCCAGCCCGAAATCCGGGACCCCGCCGCAGCCGCCGCCTCCCCCACCGCCGGCCGCGGCGGCTGCGGCGGCGGCGGCGGCGGTCGTCGCGGTGCCGGTCCAGGTGCCGACCCGGAGGGTGCATGCGAAAGGGTCGAAGAAAGGTTGCATGAAGGGGAAAGGAGGGCCGGAGAACCTGAGGTGCAATTACAGAGGGGTGAGGCAGAGGACGTGGGGGAAGTGGGTGGCCGAGATTCGGGAGCCGAGCCGAGGGAGCCGGCTCTGGCTTGGGACGTTCCCGACGGCCCTCGAGGCTGCTCTTGCTTATGACAAGGCCGCGAGCGCAATGTATGGCTCTTTTGCGAGGTTGAATTTTCCTCTCGGTTTGAGTTCCAAGGACTCCTCCAAGGACTCTTCTTCTTCCACCACTATTGCTGCTCCCGAGAAAGGTCTTAACTTTTCTCTGTAAATTATCCATCTTTGTTGGTTTTTGGGGTGTACCCAATTTGGGTTTTGTGTTTGATTTTTGTTTTGTTCAGTGGGTACTGTTTTGCCGTGGTTTCTTAAAGATCAGATGGTAAATTGAGTGCACATGGTGCTTGAGCGGTAGTCCGAGAGGAAGGTGGTTTTTGATGGGTGATGAGCATGATTGAACATGAAGTGATGTTGTAGGAAACCAGGAAGGTTCCGAGGGAATTTGGTAGAAAGTATCAGGATGATGTATTCGGTTATGCATTTAATTTTTAAGCTAACGTAAAAAGGAAAAGACTTGACGGGAAAAGCAGGAAGGGTTCGGAGCTATAGGGCATGTTGGTAGCTGCATCGAGATAATTTTGAAATTCAGTTATCCGGGAGCCCTTTTTTGCCATTAGGACAAGTACGATGAGCTCTGGTTATAGTTAGGCTTATTGATCTATCATCTTTCCATGAGGATATCAACAGTATACTTTTGTTGGCGCTATCCTGGAGCTCCCATTTGCATCTGCTAAAGAAGAGTAGAGGTTAATATTTTTTCATTTAATTCTAGAGCATAAACCAATTTGTTTGAGATCTCATCTTCCACCTGCCTCTGGGGTTTTTCGGATCTAGATCTGTCTCAAGTGAGTCGCCTAGGAAGCATAATTGGCTGTTTGTAATAATAAGTTTCTCCTTTTGGTCTCTGAACTTAATTTGTTCCTCGGGTTTACTCTGCCAACTGGACTCTATCATAGGGAACTTCTCTCGGAAGACTGTACCGTTGCCAACAAAAAAATCTGACCTCCACGCAAAAACATGAACAGCTTTTCTTGAGCTTATCCTGAGCCTGTACAATCTCCTTACTCCGGCATTACAGTCTCCAAATCGATTAGTTGTTCAAACTTGGAGGTAGAAGAGAAATGCCTTGTTGGTATTTTGGTAGAAGAAGCCTCTTCTAGGGATCAGATCTAGGAGAATTTGGCTATGCTGCTGAAAGCTGAGTATACGAGCTGAATGCTGATGAATATGAAATACACCCTTGGACTTGCATGAATCCTAATGGAGGCTAAGATGCTTGTGCTTGTACTGGTAAAAAAAACAGTAGGAAACATCTTGAATGGCATTTTAATTTGCAGAGTGGCTAGTCTTTGAGTGACCTTCATGCTACTACAATCAAGGCTTGTGAACTAGATACCATATGTCCATGGAACAAATGTATTCATAGCAAGTCATTGCAACCTCATGCATTTCGTACCAATATTCCTTTGCAGATGATTCGACCTTAAATGAGCCACTGTCCGCCGATCTCCATCTCGGCAGATTTTCGATGGTTTTAGTGGATGAGCGTCCAAAAAAGCAATCGAAGACCAGTTCTTCCTTGTCACCAGGTGCAAGGTCATCACCTGTCCAAGAAAGCGAGTCTTTGGAGTTTGAGGTACTTCATCATGGCTGTTTATTTTAATTATAAGCATATTTTCTGAATTTTCCATCCTTTCAGCTGTCACTGCGGAGTGGGACTGGAATCTCCAGTCCTCAAAATAATACAGAAGAAGATCTTAAGCAGGAGCCAGCTGAAAATATACTTCTTGATCTCTCCAAATCTGCCATTTGTGTCGAGGAGGTTTCTGACAAGACTACTGTCGAAAAGGCCGAAGGATCAGCTGAAAGTTCAACCACCTCTGATACTACCTTCGATTCATCTAAATCTGTCGACATGGTACTTTCTTTAGTTTGATAGCATATGTTCTATAATTAAAGCTAGTGCATTTTCATCTTTTTTCACTTGCGTTATTTTCCCTCTTAAATTTATGTTGGGTATTTGCAGATTGCTACCAGCAGCACTGGTACACCCTCCGAGAGCAAGGACTTGAAAACATGGCTCTCAAACATGAGACAACTCATCAATGGAAAGCCTGTTGAAGTCTCTGCAGAGGCAGAACTTGCCAGCCTTATCCAATCAAATGATGAGGAGGTTCAGAAGGCTAGAACCATGTTCGAGAGCTTGAAGTCCATGGATTTCAAATCGGTGTCTGACCCCGACTTCTCAAAAAGATTAGAGCAAGCTATCTCTGCTCTTCTGTCCGACAAGAGCCACCCGTCCCATGGATGCTCAGCTCTCCACGGAATCTGGAAGCAGATTTCTTTTCTTTGTGCGGACTTCAAACGTGCACAAACTGATATAATGGAAGTCACTGAGATGTTCGTTTTGAAAGAGTCCCTGCAGGCTGAGCTTGATGAGAAGACCATTAATTTTGAAAGGCTGCAGAAGATTGATGCAGAATGCGACAATAAGATCGAGAGCCTCGAAGCCAAGATTAGCAAGCTGCAAGCCCAGCTGAAGAAGGAGAAGGAAGCGAAAGTGGAAAACTCGTTTGAGATGAAGAGACTGTACAAGGAGACCGAGGAGAAGGGGGAGCTTTTCAGGCAGTACTTTGAAGAAGAAGCGAAGTGGAGGCTTAAAAAGAGGAAGGCTGAGAGGGACATTGAGCGGGTGGAGAAGGATTGGGAAGAGCTGAAGAAAGAATTTCTGCTGTTCTAACACAATATTTAATGTTTAGTTGCTGTAGTTTCCAGACATGTTGGGATTGTAGAAGTCTCATTTTATTTTTGAATTATTGACCTCTCATGGACTACCAATTTGCCTCTGAATTTGTTCGTTGGCCCTTGAAATTCTTGGATATTTTCCTTCCGTGCTTTAGAAATTTCAGCAGGAAGGAGAAAAATTGTGTTGCTACGGTGGTCCCTGCTAAATTGGAGGGAGTATTGAGTTCCACACTCGATGTTGACTGCACTAGAACAAGAACAAGGCCAGAGCCTGCGCATCCTGTCATGGTGGCTCAGCCGAAGTAGCTGCTGCCTATGATTATGTCTCGAATGATGATCAGATCGGTCTTGTCATATTTGGCTGCCGCAGGAACTGACTAGCTGAGTGTCCGAAGAGAATGGAAGCATGTCCTGCGAACAGCGCCTCCAAATGGCCCCAGCCGTGGATCGCGTGGGTTTTCTTGTCAGTGGACATTCATTGCATCTGAGTGGACGAGCAGAAATGGTAGAACTCCAAGTACTTACAAATAGGAGGTGTCTTCTAAATTACTAAAGAGCGCATTTGCTCCGGCTAATACCTGCCAGTCGATAACATTGTGGAACAAAAAAGGGGGCACACAGAAGATTGGAGAGAAAACAGCGGTGAGGAACTTCGGTAGTCTATAGCTTTCGTGAGAGATGGCTCAACCAGAGATGGTCAAGATAACAAGTAACAGGTCCCTGCCACAACATTGCAATTGTTAAGACTCCATACGGCGTGGTGCAATACTGGCATACAAGGATATGAGCAATGATGCAAGGTTCTGAGTTGCTGATTTCTCTGCTACATGGGCAATTGCTTGGATAAAGAAAAAAGAACAAGAGAATAGAGAACAAGGGGGGCAGCACAACCTTGTCACATACTTTTTTTCAGGGAAGCAAAGAGAGACATTACAAAGAACTGCCTTTACCTCACACCGTCCACTAGACAAATTACAAATGACAAAACTTCATCAAAGTAGACGATTTGCTTACCACATCACTATTGAGGTTAGCGAAAAGACCAGAGAAAAACAAAATTAACGAACTCTAGCATGGGTTTTTCATGTAAACAGAGTACTCTAGGGCGAGCGTGCGTGGATCATTTCTTCCTTGAGAGAGCTGCAGCAAGTCCACCTGCCAGCAATCCTACAGCAGTAACAGCGATGCCAATGCCAATTATCCCATCTACAATCAGACAAAGTAGGATAATCAGCGATTTCTACACTTGGAACAAACTGGGGGCATAATAATCGGTCATTTGGTCCTTACCCTTGGTGATACGGTCTTCAATTGTTTTCTTAAGTGTGAGGGCCTGTTTCCAATCAGGGGCAATCTGCCGGAAGAATTAGGTTAAATATGTCAGAAGAATTCTAATAACTCATCTCACAGTCAAGCAATTGATGCATCATGTAAACTTCTATATCACCCATTCATGAACACCTATTTTTGAAAGATCTGACGAAGAACATGAAGTAACTAACAGCAATATCATACTGAGAAAAGAAAAATCATGCATCAAGAAGTTGAATTGCTCATTCATTGTTGTCTAAATTACTCGAGAATCAGATGAATTTAAGCATTTGGAGCGAATGACTCATGTTTCAACACAATTTCTGATGTCCAGACAGCATTGATAAATGAAGAAATCGAGGAGTGAGAAAGCAATACACTGTTAAGGGTTAAGATGCAATCTGACGCCAGCAGTAATATATATAAGGACTCTAATCACGTTATCAGACATGAAAAACTTAAGCCTGACCCGCAGACACCGCTCCACAAGGTCCCTGCTCTTTGTGTAGTCTCCACTTCTGTAATAACCAACAGCTAGAAGATAAAGCTGCTCTCTCAATTGCAGAGGACTGGTAGTGCCAGAAACGGAAGCTGCAGATAGACATCAGTCACAAAATTATTTAACTAGAAATTACATAAAGTACACCTTTGTGTAATCAACGCTAACTTCTAACAAAACCACCACTATGGGAACCTAGGCATAACAATGAGACAGCCTACACTTTACCTTCAAGCATTGCTATTCCACGCTGGACATCTTCTGGTTGCCTGGAGTGAACAAGTGCCCACGATAAACGCATAATACATTCACTAATAAGCTCATCAGATGAACCTTTCTCAGCCTCAGCAATTTCTCGCTTGCAGCCCTAATCAAGAAATTTTTTTAATGGGGACAACAAGAAGAAATGAAGATCATATACGCCAGCTATAATGAGCAAGAGATGTTCATATATGAGGTGGAAAGTTAGCAAATTGCCTAGTAACTAAAAACTAGAACAAGAGTCAATAATAATGTTCTGTTTGAATGAACTCTAACCACTTTTAATAGATATTTGTTGGTGCTACAGAAGGAAATTGAAGACTGTTCAGGCAGAATGACACTGCGCAAGAGAGGACAGCAAAGGCAAAACAAAGCAGCAAATAAGCACGACGGGATGCAGTATGAAGTTTCAAACAAAAGCACCGACGGGGAGTATGTGACAGCACTGGTCAGAATCAATCATCCCACCTTATATCCTGAATGACAATGACAGCCATCCCATGACAAGTAACATGACATGACTCGACATCATCAATATTCGAAGCACGATTTATACTGATACAACAAAACGAAACCGAGGAATCAATGCTTAAACCTCAACGAATCAGCTTACAATAGAATCCACATGCAAATGCCAGCAAGCCAATTCGAGTGAGTCCAAACGCATGGATCTCTTACCTAAGCTCGTCTACGATCGTCATGGTCCTTTCCCCTTTCCATCTCCACACAACTATCATCACACCATTCCGGCGATCTCACGAAAGAATCATTCTATCACTCAATTACTCACCACAAGCCACCGGCCGCCATGGTAGCCGGAGCTAATACTTTCGAATTTTCCATGCTACACGCACTACACTTTGTAGTGCTCGACTATGCTCTCTCGACGGCATCCTGTTCTCAACTACAGTTACATCCGGCAGGTTTTAGGCAAGCGAGACAAGCCCTCACTTAACATACTACCGATCAACTATTTCGTGAACAGAGCACGACGTTCCAGTCGTTCCCACATGTTACAGCTAACACGAAGAGCTCCGACCTACAACCTGGACGCACGGAGGTGAAATTCCCCCCCTCACAGAACTAATAACGCTCCGATTACAGCTTCCGGTAGCTATATACAGCGAGAAGTTTAGAGAGAGAGAGAGAGAGAGAGAGAGAGCTGACCGCGATGACGTCGCGATCGCACCAGGGGATGTGATCGGCGCCGGTGAAGAAGTCGGAGACCGATCCGAAGAACTGGCTCATCTTCGCCTCCATTGTTTCTCCGCTTCTTCCGCTACTAGAGAGAGAGAGAGAGAGAGAGAGAAGCAGTTCGGAAGTTGAGCAGAGATGGAATCTCGCTTTCAGGAAAAAGCGGTTGCGCAGGCACAGTTCGCATCTCAATTCATTTCGAATTGCCCCTTTTCCTTTCTCTCTGCGAGTTTCGGCTTTTGCTTCACGACTACGCTTTCCCTTGTTTTCGCTCCGATTTTACATTTTCCTAAATATTTTTTCGTACATAGTTTCTAATTTTAATTACTTCAGCTCCAAGCTAATTTTCGTATATCTCAATTTACAGGGAATTTTATTCCGAAAACTGGAAAGAAAAAAAAAAAATCCATCCTTCAAAAAGCTCAACGAATACTTTGCTTTATGGCGCGTTAGCCGTTTTGATTTTTCACGACAGTAATCGAAAAGAGGCATTGGCAAACTCAACTCCATCATCAAGCTTGAAAAGAACTCTCTTTATTCACATGAATCAATCTCAATCCATCTACAAAAAAGAAAACACCCGTTGTCTGCTGAGGGAGGAAAAAGAATTATCTGCAGGCATTCCACATAGTGATTGTTTTTCCAATATGGGGGCGACCGAGAAAAGGATCACCCAACAGCGGCCGCCATTTGCTCGGAGCTTGAGACAGCTCCATGCTCTGCTCGAGCTCGCCTGATGAATGACCATGTACCTTGGAACAGATCCGAACTCTAATCGATATCTTGCTTCCTTCACTTCACTTGCTGACTGTACAAGCCTCTGACTGATGTGGCCACATTGCAGGGGGTACGGATAACTGCCGACCGGCGTATTTGAAGGTAAATAAAGCTAATTGAAACCCTAGAACTGAGATGGTGGTTCGGCATTTTTTTTTTGGAATTCGGATGCAATTGGAGCAGGAATCATCACAGGTGTTCTGTACATCCTACTTCCTGCTTAGTTTGTGAGTTTGAAGTGAAGTGAGCATTATTTCTTCCCAAAAACCATCTAAAGGTACCACTATTGTCTTCTCATGCAAACTTCCTCGGGTGGTGGGGGCACTTCCTCATCAAATTTGGAATCGCCATTTCCACTGCAGAGCCGGGTAGATAGCGTAGACGACACGGGCACAAAATTACCTGCATTGGCTTATTGATATTACATGACAGGATCAGATCGGATCAGACTAAAAGAGAAGGGAAAATGAAGGTTCATACAAAGAATAAGAGCAAGTTCCGCACCTCTGAAGGACGAACTCCTTTCAAAATCCTTGGTTGTGTGCAACAGTATGGTCCCGGAGAGCACGACGATGAAACCACATATATCTGAAATAATGTCTCCACCACTCTGACCATCCCAATCCTAGAACAGAAACAGCCAATGTTAGCAACTACAGACCGTAAGATGACTTGTTTAAGTAAACCCGTCTAAAAAATAAAACCTGAAATTTAACTTATGTAATTAGTCAACTCACGCAAATCCTGATTAGATACACGCAGATAAAAAAAAAAAACGAGATAATTGGATTATGGGGGTGTGGCTGCAACTCCTGTTTTCAGTTAGCCTACTCCTCCCTTGAGGACACGCTCAACTAGAGACAAGAAGGTCAAATAAGCAAGCCGTCGTGAAATGAAAATGCACATGGTGCCTTCTCATACCTTAAACATTATGACACTGGCAAGGATTGTAAGGGTCGTGAACATAACATAGTAAATGGGCGACACAATTGCAGTGTTGAATGTGTCCAGCGCCTGAAATATCATAATCAAAGAAAGACCAGCACAGAATTAAAAGCATGGAGCGAATGCAAGAGAGGAAGCATTTGACTGGGATCCATCAGATACTACTATATGTTTAAAGTAAATTTTTGTGAAAGAAACCAAGCAGAACAAGATAAGCTCTTAAGATAAGCTCTCATCAAGCACTATATCATCCATAAGTAAACAGAACACAAAGAAACCTTTTGCAGTAAAAAACAACTGTAAATAGTTTCTGAAGCAGGAGATTTGACTCCCCAATCCCGACATAAAGAATTACCACATAGGTAAATGAAAAGGACAGACCACTCTATCCAGCGATAAAGAAGGAGGGCGGTGACCTTGCCAAAAGGCCACAGGAACATAGATTTTCAAGTTTACAGGTGAAAATTTAGTTAAGAATTGCAAGACTCAGACACTCGGAATCCTCAATTATCATAGACCCAAGGACAAAAAAAGGCAGATTCCTCCACAGTTCCTGATTATTCTAAGCACAGCTCATGAGGTTCAGGAATCAACCGGTATACACAAAATGCAGGCTAGAGGTAGAGAGGCTGGAATCTCAAAACAGCCTTAGCAAAAAAGAGAAAATGTCAAAAAACAAAAATTTGACTTCTTCATGATCATAATCTTAGGAGCTAACTTTAACCAGGTTGGTCAATTTACCATATCACCAGCAAAATGCTTCTAACCAAGGAAAGACAAAGTTCTACCTGTCCTACAATCCCAAGAAACATGAAACATGGAGGCACCCCAGAAAAAGACAAGCACCATATCTAGTTAAGAAAGATGCATATATTCCATGACTTCCTTTTCTCCAAATGTTATGTAATCTCAACATATGGGAAAAGTAAAAGTTACAATAAAAGAGGAAATTTGGTGTCATTCAATATTATCGATTGTTGTGAGGCAATGACAAATGAAATTTACAAATTTATCATTGGGCAAGTTAGCTAATTAAAGTTGGATAACATCTTGGGACGGACCTTATTGAGATAATTCATTTGGGTAACTACACATGTAGCCACCACCAACATAAAGAACCAAGTCTCCGGATAAATCAACTGATTCTTCCCCTCAAAAGTCAACTTCAAAGAAGTCCCAAGGGCTTTCACACTCATCACCTGCAGATAGATCATAAAACTTATGAGAACTGAGAAAGAAAAAATACCCATACGCAGAAGTAATTTAGACATGTCCCCATGACAATTATTGTAACTCATTAACTTTGTTTTGACAGGACAAAGAGAATCAGAAAAGTATACGATTGATTCTCTTTGTCCCTGGTGATGAGCCTCCCTGCACCCCGAATCAATAATCTACCCAAAGCTAACGATGCAAGGTCAACTCTTGCGTTTAAGCGGGGCTTCCAACAATCTGGTTGGCGTAAATACACTAAAGTAGGTTGGAAGGAAGAAAAAATTCCAAAAGATGCAGAAGCAGTTGATTTACCGAGAGAGAGCCCATTAATGAGCAGATGCCAGTGTAAACTAGCACATCCGTGTGCCCACATCTAGGTGAAAAATGGAAAACCAGGATGAACACCAGCATGATTACCGAGCCGACGTAGAGCAGAAAAGCTGAAAAAGATAGTAAATGCAGTCAGTTATCAGCAAATCAGTGATCATATAAAGAACACATAAACCAGGCCCGAAGACTGACCTGGTTGAGTCGCCATAATCCATATTTCTTGAACAGAAGTGATGGGACTTTCTTGCGGTGCATGGATGACAATTATGACAGAACCGACAATGCACATCACACAGCCCAACATCCCCAGCTTGTGTAGTTTCTCCTTCAAGATGAAGTGCGCCAGCACGGCACTAACCAATTGATCCAAAGTACAGACATTGAGGACAATTAAAAAGGGCTCATATTGAGATACTGCAACAAAAACCCCCAAGAACATGCCAAAAACTCGAGGAGAACCACACTACCTGACTATTATACTTAAAGCACCGAGAGGAGTGACGAGCACCGCTGGGGCGAATGCGTAAGCTATGAAATTTGCAACCTCTCCAACAATCACTACATCAGAAAAAAGAAAACAGAAGCAAATTCTGCAGAATTTCAGCTGATGAAACAGGTCAGTACTACTAATGACTCGGTTAAGGGATGCCCAGAAACTGAAGCATGAAGTTAATGGGTCAATTTCTTGGCTTCTTCTATATTATGATTATCACTCTGTTTCCTATAAAAAAGAATGCAACATGAAGCAAGATAAGCCATTTTTAAACTAACTATCGAAGCCGAAAAAGCAATGCACATGCTCCGAGTTCATTAGATAACCTCGATTTCAGTGGTTAGAATCAATTTAGCGAGCTATCGTCACTAATTATTGAGCCAGAAAAACAAATGATGGAAATTAAATGGAGGAGCTTACTCGTGATCATGCCCACCCACCATAGAGGCTCCAACAGATACGCATACCCACCGACACCTTTCGCCAAAAAAGATCAAGACATCGAATCAGTTCCCCGTTTTTCCAGAAATTCCAGACACCCAATTCGTCAAATTTCACGTTCTTTCGAAGGAGCAGGGAAATCGAAGACATTTACCAGCTCTCACCCCGGAAACGGCGGCGGCTCGCCGGAGGCCCTTCTTCTTGATGATGAAGCTGCCGCCGATGAACCCGCTCGAGAGGAGCGCCAAGACGACGCCGGTCAGATTGTCCGTCGAGAAATCCATTCCCTCCCCAATCTCTCCCTCCCCTACTCTCTCTCTCTCCTTTCTCTCGCGACTCTCTTCATGAACGTCGTCCAATCAGGGGCCTCTGCAGATCATCCTCTGTTCCTCGCGATCCCTGAATATTCCCTGTCCATATGAACGCGAGAGAAGCCTACGGCGTATGTGGCTACAGCTAATACCTCGGCCTCTGTTCTGGTCCTTGGCAGTTAGCTCGTTATTTGCCATCACTTCAATCATTAATCAATCGCTAATCCCGCGACGGGTTTTTATTTAATTATACGTCGGGAAAAGTAGAGAAATTTGTAAAATATCTGTTTAATTTGTGAATCAAGTCGGCAAGCAACTTAGCAACGTGATTTCCTCCCGTTGGTGAGGCGATCCTTGGATCATAATGCGTACGTTGCAACGGATGGGCCTCCTCTAGAAGGAAAGGACGATAAAACAGTCGCGCGCGGATTCGTTCGACGTCGTCGCGGGTGTGGATCGGAATCGGGGGCGGGGCTCAGGAAACCGAAGCGTGTCGTCGCAGGATTCGGTCCCTGTACCGGACCAAGGACAAAAGGTGGGGTCCGGATGGGCTTGGGAGTTGCGCTTGCGTGTGTACATTGGCATCGGCGAAAGCCCCCCCTCACCCCAGCGAGATTGACATAATTAATGCACGCATGGGGTGCGTCTGAAGACACGGAATCTACTAATAGACCATCGATTATTTTACTTGATAAATTTATTCTTATGAAATGAATATATAATAAAGAAATCTTTAATTATTGATTTTTTCGCGAGCTCCATCCTCACCATTATACCCTTTGTCACTGGTTAGAGAGAGTAGGCCTTTCTTTTGTTCCAGTCCAAGAAAATTTGGAGCATTTTTAAGACATCATTTGTTTCGCGAAAAATATTTTAGAGAAAACATTTTTCTTTAAAAATCGCTGCGAAAAGATAGCCAACGAAGAACCAAGGTTTCGCGAAAAAATTCATGAGCTTAGGCACATGAATTCTCATGCTTGTTTTGAGGTCCTTGACATCCAAAGCCAAGTCCTCGACGCCTAGGATTGATTCCATTGAGGTCAAGTCCCATTGCGCCTAAGCTTGGGTCCATCAAGTCAAGCCCACGACCCTAATGCCCATGTCTGTTTCCATCTAGCTAGGGCTAAAATCCTAGTGCTCTTGCTTGGGTCCTCATGCCCGAAATTGGGTCCCTAGTGCTTGGACTTTGGTCATCAGCAATTGCATTTGGCTCCATCAAGGCCAAGGCCGAGGCAAGGACCTCTTTGCCCAAGTCCCTAGCACTCAAACTCGAGTCACCAACGCTTGCCTTGGAGACCCTAGTGTCGGTGCCTAAGTCCCTAATGCTCGCAACTAAGTTCATCAAGGAGGCCTTGATATGATTGCGCCTGATGCCACGGCAACTAGGCTCAAGTCCATTAAGGAGGCCATGGTGCTTGGGTCCACAAAGGTCAAGTGTGAGACCTAGGTATTTGTGTTTGGATATCCTAGAACTATGCCTGTGTCCACAAAGGCTATGCTTAGGTCCCCGGTGCTCAAGCTCGGGTCTGAGTGCTTAGGCTTGAGTCCCTAGAGTGTGAGCTCGAGTCCATTGAGGTCAAGGCCCGAACCTTGGTGATTGTACTAGGTCCACCGAAGCCAACCCCAGGATGTTGATGCCCAAGGCAATGGATTAACATAGGTCATGCTTGGGTCTATCGAAGTTTTGCCCAAGTGCCTATGCTCATGCTAGAATCCCCGACACTCAAGCCCAAGACCATTGAGGCCGAGGCTTGAGACCCAATGCTCATGCTGAGGTCGATTTAGGCCACACCCAGGACCCTAGTGCCTAAGCTCAAGACCTTTGCACCTGTGCTTAGATCTCCTACCTTAGGCTTGGTCCAATGAATTTGAAGACTAGGACCCCAATGCCAATGTTCGAGTGTGCCTAATCATTTTTATCGATATTGGCACCAACACCAACATCAATAAACACTAACTTGGGCATCAGGGATTTAAGCACGAGCTTGGAAACGAGGTTTTGAGCTTGGCCTTCATGGATTGATCTGGTTGGCTTTAATGGACTCGAGCCCAAGCATGGAGGTTTTGGGTCAAACTTCATTGGACCAAGGCACGGGCACTAGGGTCTCAAGCCCAGCCTCCGTAGACTAGGGCCTAGCCTCTATGGATCTTGGCTTAAGCGTCGAAGAGCTCAACACAAGCACTAGGTTCCTTGGCCTCTATGGACTCAAGTACAAGCACCTGGGGTCTAGACCTTGGCCTTGATGGCTCGGTAAGTTGTTTTTTAGATTACTTATTATAAACATAATATTTTTTTGTGAAACAAACAGAGTCTAAATATCTTATTTGGAGGAAGTGTTAAGTAATTAAAATCAAAGTTGTAATAAATTCGATTCTTATTTAAAAATCTAATTTCATAATTTTGATTTATCCTCCTAGATGTTGGTGCAAGTTTAGATGTGTTTGTTTCATAATAAATTCCATGATAAAAAAATATTCTTGAAAATCATTTAAAATAATGATTAATTCTATTTATTTAGTGTTATGCTGGAAAAAGTGTAATTCAAAGCATTCTTAGATATTTGAATCTCATTGTAAACAATAGGTACGAAAAAAGATGAATTGATAATTATTTGTTCAGAGACTTGTTACACTTTGGAAAATAATTTCCTCTATAAAACGAAAATCTCTTTTTTTATATTTTAAACGCGGATGCATTTTTTGCCGTAAAACTATTTTGCCAGCTAGCTAACCATTTTTAAAGAATCAAACACGTAAAAACCTTAAATATTAACTCGCAAAGAGCTCTTTTATCGATACATACACACCACCAGGCCGGATTTTTCCATCAACATTTATTTGTATCGCTAACGAATGAATGAATCGATCCCCATACTCCAACTACAAAAGTTCCGCAACGGGCTATGCACAACATATACATGCGTGGAAAAGAAAAAAAAAAAAAAAGGACAAAAAAAAACTCCGGGGGATTTAAAAAAAAAAAAAAAAAAGGAAAGAAGCCGCCATGTCCGATCTCATGTCAGAAGGAATTCATCTCCAGCGTATACGTCCTCTTCAGCTTCCCCATCGCCGTCGCCGCCTCACGGAACGCCGCCTCATCATCTCCGCCGCCTCCCTCGAAGCTCGCGCTCCTCATCAAGTCCCCCAAGTCGCCGCCGCCGCCTCCTCCTTCCTTCGCCTTCCCCTGCTCCTCCCCCTCGGCCTCACTCGCAGGCGCGATCAGCACCATCGTCGCCCCTCTCATCACGTACCCGGACTCCGGCAGCTCCAGCTCCGGCGCGTACCACAGCTTCATCCTCAAGTCCGGAACTCGGATCCTCTCCGCCGCCGCCGACGAATCGGCCGCTTCCGAGTCGAAGGATCTCCTCATCTCGGCGATCTCTTCCTCTCGCATCCTGACCTTCCCCTGCTTGTCCGAGTCGACGATCGCCACGCTCTTCAGCATCGGATGATCCGCCACGATCTGTCTCAGCAGATAATGCCTGGCCGAAGCAGCGATCAAACAAGAAATGATCCAGACCACTCGCAACTTCAGCTCCTCCTCCGCGATGACCGGCCCGGGCTCGAGCTCAGCCTCTTCGACGGCTCTCGGTCTCAATTCTAGTGCGCCTTCCTCTCCCGAGGCGGCGGCGGCGGCGCCGTCCTCTCTCCTCCGCAGCGAATTCGCTCCGAGGACGACGCAGCTCTTCATCTCGCCGCCGAATCGAGCCGTCCACCTGAGGACCGTGCGCTTGCCGTTGAGCCCGACCCGTCGACGCAGGAGGGGAGCTCCACGCGCAGCGACTCGATCCCTCTGAAGGGTTTAAGGACTTCGCCGGGAGTGGGAGGAGAATCGTAATCGCAATCGCAATCGCAATCGTCGTCCCCTCCTCCGCCGGAGCGGGAGGCCGGTTTAGTCGAGGCGACGCGGTGGAGGAAGCAGAGGGGGCCGCGGACGAATCTGTCGACGAGGCGGGAGAGGAAGCCGCTCCGGCGGCGCCAGCGGCCGGACTCGGGCTCGGACTCGGAGGAGGCGCGGAGGAGGCGGGGGCGGGGGAAGGAGAGGGAGACGGTGGGGGTGAGGGGGACGAGGGAGGAGAGGCGCTTGGAGACGGCGAGGCAGCGGGCGAGGGACCTGGCGTCGTGGACTCGGTCGAGGATGTGGAGGAGCAGGTCGTCCGGTAGGCGACCGAACTGGTCTTCCCCATCTCCTCCTCCTCCTCCTCCTCCTCCTTCAACCTCCGGCCTTGGAAGATCCATGGATCGAGTCGAAGCTCTAGGTGGTTGTTGATGGCGAATAATGGAAATCTGGGTTTTGGTGGGGGGTTTTTGAGGAAAAAGGATGAAGTGATAAGGCAGAAATGAGAGGCGTTGGAGTGGATGCTTTTTGTGTGTTTATATATGGATATGGAGAGAGAGAGATAGAGAAAGGCGGTATCGTTGAGAGAGACAGGTGGCGACTAGGGACGCGGCTGACGCAGCAGAACGCGGTTTTGAATGGAACGCTGATTTTTCTTGCATTGCACACGCAACGATGGAGGCGAAGTTTCTTGACCAGCCGGGATCCGTCGTCGGTTTTACGACGTTGCTGCTCCGCAACAGCGTCGATGCTGATGCTGATGCTAATGCCGAGGCGTGTAGACGTGCCTCCCTCATATGTTCATGGGATATTTTTGCAAAGCAAATTTTGTCCCCACAAAGGGAAAGAAAAAGGAGTGTCCAACCATATCCCTAGAGTTGTGTCGATCTTCTGATTTCATCGTTAGTCAAAACAATTTTATCTTCTTCATATTATTATGTCTTCTTAAGTTTTTGATAAAACCTTCTCTTACAAATTATCTTAACAATGTTTTGCATCCGAGTCGCTGTCCTCTTATGATGTCAATGACAAGACTATCGCGTTGTTTCAAGACATGCAAGCTCCTCTTATAGGCTTGGTTCTCTTCCGACAAAGTTATCCATTGAGTTAATTATATAATCGGGAATTATAATTTGTTTATTAACGAATATCTATAACGTGTAATTGATAATTTGGAAATGGAAAGTGGTGTGGAATTTTAATTCTTAGAGGTAAGAGGAATCTTTATGCCCAAAATTGAAAAAGTTGGATGCATGTCCATTTCTGGTTAATTATATTCGATGAGTGTCTTAAAAGGAGTCAGTCCTCCTTGTCAGCACGCTCCTACTTTTCTGATTTGACCGAGGACCGAATTGTACTTATAGCATCCTTATCCTTACTTTCCACGTAGATGCACTGAGCCAGTCGACGTGGTCGACGTGACTCTTAGGCTTAGGTTGATGGTTGCTCGCATCACATCATGAATGACGTGTTTGATAATTAAAGTCACTCCTGTTTTATTTAAGGAATTTAAAGTTTTCCTTTTCTTTTCTTTGAAAAAGTGAAGGAGTTTATTTTATATAAAAAGAAATACTTTAGATGATATCTTCCTAAAAATAATATTTCTATCCTTTTAAATAATTAATCATTAAAATTATTTTTTTAATCATGAATAATTTATTTTTATATATTTTCATGGACAGTGAAAATATTTTCTGTTACATTTTTACAAATGATTCAAATGGTATTTTGATTTTTTATAAAATAAATACATCATCATTAGCTCAATTTCATATAATTGTGTCATTACGCCGCCGATCTTGATTCTTGTGCACGTCAAAGTAGTTATTCATTATTTCGGAATCGATGGTGACCGTTCCGCTAGTGCCGCAAGAATTCAAGGGCGGGCTAGGAAAAAAACAGTTGGGTCCTGACAAGCATTTAGGATCCTAAGAATAGTCATAGTAGTCGGATGCTATGCTGTTTTCATGACTAGCAAAAACCTACGAGAATCACGGAATCAGGACACCAGTGGACTAGGAAATCCGAAGGTCGTCCTACTGACTTTAAACCGAACGAGGGGATGAACCTTTTCATAGCCTGAGCTAACAAGTTTCGCAACCAACATCACTCATCGATTTTTCGAACTCAACAGAGCCTTTAGACGTAAACATCATCCATAATAGAGAATGGCGGGACGGGGAACATCCGATTCGAGCACAGTCCATTGGAGGCGCAGGGGGTGGTAAAGCAAATGTTACACCAAACCAGGAGCTCGGGAAACCTCGAGAGTACTTGCAAAAGTAGGATAATAATAGCGTATGTTTCTACATGGAATTCAAAAGGAATGACGGTTGAAGTGGACACCTAATTACAGGATCGAGGCAGGCGGATATTGTTTTTCTTTAGATCCTGGATGCGATCAAGGGGGTGGTATTTTGGAAGTATGCGGAAGCAGCCCCGACCCCGCTCCCGAGCTTGATGGGGTAGCCCACATCCTTGAGCACCATCTCCACGCCGGCGAGACAGCCGAGCAGTTGCAGCTGAAAATAGAACAAAGAGAAACATTTGTGTCCAGATGATAATGGAATTTCAGGGTGAAGGAAATGGGAATTGCAGGCGAACATTTCTAATAAGAAAGACTCTTCTGTGCGATGCGTGCTCGCCATCACACCCATGCTTGTGACTCTTCTGTGCGATGCGTGCTCGCCATCACACCCATGCTTGTGCTCAATGCTGACATGAGAAGTACGAATTTTCGCTGATCGAGCGACCATGATTTGTAAATCCAAACTGGGTGGTGCCTAAATTTGCGTTATTTAACAACTGTGACAGAAAATTTGCACAGGTAATGCTGTTTCCAAGTTGTAAAGACATGAAGCAACCATCAGATTTCCACAACCCAATTTGCACTTAATGATTAAGAGGCGAATCGTTCAGCGAGTAAAGGTTCGAGAAGCGTAGAGCTTCCATGTTCACCTTGCAAGTTCAACAAAATTCATGTTACGGGCAGTGGAATGGAACATACCTCATTCAGATTGCCAAGATGCCCTATCCTGAAGACTTTTCCAGCCACTTTGTTCAGTCCCAGGCCTAGACTCAAATTGTATCTCTTCCATGCCCTCCTCACAATTTCGGAGCTTTCAATATATGGGGGAACAACGACCGCTGTCACAGTGTCGCTGAACCACTCCTCCTTTTGTGTGCAGTTCTTCAGCCCCCATGCCTCTACAGCAAGCCTGAAGTCAAATGCAGTAATTCATTAGATCAAGACAAACGAAAGATGATCAGATAAAGATTTGAGGAAATAATGGCGTTACCTAGTTCCTGTGGCGAGACGGTTATGCCTTGCGATCACGTTATCAAGTCCTTCCTCAAAAATGAGATCGAGGGCAGCTCGCAGCCCGTACAGTAGCTGAATGGAAGGGGTGTATGGCCAATAGGTTCCCATCTGGTAGAACTTGAGGTAGTCCTTCCAGTCGAAGAAAACTTTGTACGACTTTGCAGTTTTGGATGCCTCCAGAGCCTTGGGGCTTGCACAAACTATGCCCATTCCAGTGGGAAGAGAGAGCGCTTTCTGAGAGCCAGTCAAGGCCACATCAATGCCCCATTCATCCATGCGGAAGTCGAGAGCACAGATTGAGGAGACTCCATCGACCAAAATCAGGGCTGGGTGCCTATAGTCATCTGCAAGTAAATATGTTGCATGGTATTATAGAAGGGCCTCTTAAAACAATTAGTAAAAGAAGATAAAATCTCAGCAGAAAGACATGCGATAGCTTGTCGATGTTCAGTAAAATAAAACGCAACCAACGCAGCGATAAGAGCCCTTCTAATCATAGATCAGAAAGATTATTTCAAAGCTTGGACTAGTACAAATGTTTGTCCTTACCAAGTATTTTTCTTACTCTAGCCAGGTTGTTGGTGACTCCAGTTGCTGTCTCATTGTGGACGATGCATACCGCCTTAATGGTGTGTGCAGTGTCGGCAGCAAGCTTCGATGCCAGGATGTCGAGATTGGCACCCTGGCCCCACTCACTTTCGACGACATCCACATTGAAGCCGAGGCGTTGCTGCTGATCAATCCAGAGCAGAGAGAATTGGCCAATCATGAATGAGATGGTCCGATCTCCAGGAGATAATGTGTTGGTCAGAGCGCTCTCCCATGCACCAGTACCTAAAACCAAGACGACAACTTTAGATTTGCATAAAATGAAGGACTAAATGCTTTATCACACAGCTTTTTCAATGAAGGATGTACCAGTGGTGGGAATAAGGAACGGGGTTCCTGTAGTAGTCTTGAAAATTTTCTTCACATCCTCGAGGAGAATCTTGGTAAGTGCCGGAATAGCAGGTGAACGGTAATCCTCATTGTTCCTGTTCATCGCACGAATGACCTGATCCGGGATGTTGACAGGGCCCGGAACAAAGAGGTGGTTCCTTCCTGGTCCATATACGTAGTCCATCTTCCCTTCTTCAGAAATTCACAAATTGGAGTCTTGAGATTTTGCGAGGCCTATGCTGCAAATTTTTTTTTGGTGGGAGCAATTAAACTCTGCATCTGATTCAAGGAAAGAACTACATGGTACTTAAGATTTCTACACTACGTTTATTGTCTAGCTTGATCTTGAACTCCTTGATCTGAGTGGACCATTACTAACCAAAATAAATCCTTATTCCCAATACTTATGTCTGTACAAGAAACAAGGGTGCAGCTTACTCTAGAAAGACATGCATAGTGGCAAAGATATTTGTCATCATCAGGCAAATATGCTTCCTTCAATCAAGCTAATTTATGTGGCATAACAGGGAGTGGAACCAAGCAAGAATTAAAGCTAAGGAGACGAATCAATCCTTATAATTAGCACGATGATGAACCAACATCTGTTCCTTCATTAATCGATGGGAATGAAGCCATAAAGTGTGTCTTCTCGCTGGAACTGGACATGCTTTTGTTTGATAAGATGTAAGGCTTTGAGTTGGAACAAAGCATAACAGAATGTCAGAGAACAAAATAGTGTGCTACAACTTTTTCTCCTCGACAATAGATTGCTTGAGAACACCTCATCAAAACTCTATCAGAAAGCAAAGTAACATCTTCTTAACAAAAGCAAGTGGCTTGGGTTTGAAGAGGTTGATTATCGGTTAATTGTTCGAAAGGAGTGACATGTCAAAACTGAATTACAGTTCCTTCCTTTCTACACAAAATAAAATGACGTGTGACGGTACCATCAATTTCATCCTAAAACTATCAGCTTCTTATAAATATATCTTCAAGCATACCACTCTGCTACAACATGTTCCAGTGTTTCTTGTTCTCAAAACCTCGAAACTATGTTTATCAGCTGTTTCCCCTGAATTTGCTTCTGATAACTCGGGAAAAGCCCATCACTACAGCCTAATCAACATTTTAGTACTTGATTAGGCACACTCTAAGAACGTACACCGCCAATACAACAGAAACATGGCTCAGCCTTTGCATAAGTGACGCCGAGGGACCACTTCATGCTCGAATGAGTACTTGAAAAATTGTTCGGCAAAAGAAAGAAAGAACGCTCAAAGAAGTAAAATATCGAACTTATTTTGTCAACTAAGGAGTCAAAAGCAGGACAGGATGAACTTCAGAGATTACTCTGGTGGACATCATGACTCAAAGAAGAAGACCATACCGTTGCCGTGTCAACCTTAAAACTATCAACGACACCGTAATAACATTCATTCTGGTCTGACGAAAAAACGATCTTCAAATCCGCAATCCGCCGAAAACATTTCTTTTAGCAAAACTTTATAAGTTTCTCTCCATTTCTTTCCTCAGACCTCTTCTATTTCAGCAAAATGCTACCACACTATCACCGATCGCCTTGTGACAACTTTCGTAAAAACAGACCCTTTGTCGGGTACTGAAAATGGCAAGAGAATTTATCGTTTCGGTAATCGAAATGAAGCGAGCGAGGAGCAAACAGAACACTCTCCAGACTCTCAGGAGTCAGTATCGAAGAGCCGAAACACGCCCCCATGCATGCGGCACGTAACGAAAAACGAAAAACCCGACAACGATCCGTCGAACAGAATCGTTCCTTAAAATCAGCACAAGTTTTACCTCCTCGCTTCCTCCGAATCGTGAGCAGCAGAGAGACGTGCCCGATGATCCTTTGTCGAAAGCCAAGCCGGCTGATGCGAGCCCCGATGGCTCGCTCCGTCGCTTCATTTTAATAGGAGCGCGGGACAGCCAATCAGCATCCCCCCGCGGGGCCCACCCCACACGTGGCGGATAAGGGCGGGGCACGTGTTCGAGGTCTTGCGGCTGAGAATGGGTGGTGACAAGAGAGACCGCCCCGATTTTTCCAGCTGCATGGGAGAGAGTTTCCGATATTGCTCCGATCGTTTTGGGTGGTTCTCACTTAGTTATCCTCTCTGTCCGCTCCTCGGCCAGTTAAAATGCCTCTCGCCGCTCCCTCTAAATGTCTATCTTGCTCTTTCTACAGTCTTATCGGATCGTTGATAACAGCGAGAGATCATCAGTTTAACCTTTATTTTCTCAAAGAGGGTTGGTCGAAATCTGTGTGCTAAGTAATGTGGCGGACCACGGCTATTGAAACCGTGAACAAATGGGTCTTATTAGACGTCCGATGAAAGTCCTACCGGTTCACTGAACTAGAACGTTGTTTGTGCTTTAAGAGTACGTCGGGAGACTTAAAAAAAGTCGATGCTTTATGTCCTCATTGGTGGAATTCCATGGAAATTGGGAATCTTTGTCTAACCCACCAGTGTAAATCTTTCTTGACATTCCTTACTCCTTTTAGTTTATGTTGCTCTCTCAGCGAATGGTGCAGAGCATCAGCAACCAGAAATGAATGAACCTGAGGTATCTGCTCATCATTCAAGTCTTGCTTGCAGGGAGTCTTGCATTGGAAAAGAAACGAACAGCTAAGGGCGAAAAAGAGGCAGGCGCGGACCTATACAAATTACAAATCAAAATTAGGTATCACAAATTGGCACTGTAACTTCCAGCGTCTCTTCTTCTGATGGACAACATCCTGTACAGAGTAAGCAAGCATGTGGTTGAGAGACAATGCGAAAGATAAAGTGATAATGTGCTGAGAACCACACCCTGCTCCCATTAACCAGGGCCATACAGCATTTTTTTCATCTTTGTTTTTATTGCAGTTTTGTCTTCGTAACGTTGAGGCTGCTTTCGAGTAATCTGGCAATCATCCAACTCTTTTGTGGGTCACACTGTTTTTTGGTGCCTTCCCCTCTTTCTCTGTTGCTGGAATTGATTCGAATCTCGGAGTGTCCCTCTCACTATTTGCTTGGTCTCTTTCTTCTTGGCTTTGCTTGTGACAGACTTATGTCCAATTCTTAGGGGAGAGTTCCTTTCGAGTACTTGATCAGAAATCCTCATAACATTGCAGCAAGGTGGAGAACAGAAGGCATAGTATAGCAATAATAGCTGATGGACCCTTCGATTCGTAATGTTCACACGACTGACGTTAGTAGGAGAAGTTAAAATCCCATATGTGGAAGGGCTTGGCAAATTGGAGGGTCACGGCATCCAAGTAATCCAACCTCATGGAGGTGCATCACTTACAGGAACATGGATAAAAGCACTCGGCACTCTCACAGAAAAAGCATGTTCTGCAGCTTGCTGAACTAATACTGATCCTTAGTATAACCAAATATGAAGTATCATCACCTCGCTTCGCAATGCTTTTGCTTAAAATTACAGGATAGTAACAAGATGACAAACAGACTTATCACACTGCATAGTTTCTGCAACTTCCAGTAAACTTTAAATTACAGGATACAATGAACAGTTGCACAGCACCATTCCTTCAAAATTAGGTGAGGGATGAAATTTGCTGCGCCAGGATAAACAGAAAAGGGATTCCCCCACAGGTTTACTGTACATTAGTGGGGGAAAAGAATGAAAAGAATATTTCTAACTTATTGTGAGCACTTCATCAATATGCAAATGTAATCTCTTGAGGACTTCGCGCACAGTATCAATTAAAGGATGCGACTTATCACCAGAAAGGAACAAACGCATGCAACCCCTGATGTCAATCCAAGAACATCCCACGTTCTTTTGGACTCCTCTCGCTTGCATCAATTCTCTAACTTCTATTGCTTCACCCCACCTGCCACTGTCTGTATAAGAATTGGCAAGAAGCACATAGTTGGACGAGCTAAATGGTTCGTTAGCATGAAGATGTTTAGAAACATGTCTTGCCATTCTTAAATTCCCATGTAATTTACAGGCTCCAAGCAACGCTCCCCATATTACCACATCAGGCTCAGAAGGCAAGCTTAGAAGAAGAGCCTCAGCTTCCTCCAAGTGTCCTGCTCTCCCAAGCAAATCAACTATGCACGTATAATGCTCCACAGTGGGCCTGATGCAATGCTTAGTAACCATATCAATGAAATGATGGCAACCTTCCTCCACTAAGCCAGCATGACAACAAGCACTGAGAACTCCCACAAAAGTGACAACATTCGGGGAAACACCCGGTGATCCTTCTCTCAACATCTCATTGTAAAGCTTCAGAGCCTCTTCAGCTTGGCCATTTGCAGCATACCCACATATAATTCCATTCCATGAAACAATATCTTTTTCAGAGAGGTCCCTAAATGCTTTTAAAGCATTGTCCATCTCGCTGCACTTGGAATACACATCTAAAAGTGAACTTCCAACAACCACCTCGTTTTCTAGTCCACACTTCAAAACAAGTGCATGCAGTTGCTTTCCCCACTGCAATGCATTGGAGGTAGCACAACCACTAAGCAGACCACCGAAGGTGAAAGAATTAGGCTTGATATCTTGGATACGCATTTCATGGAACAATGATTCTGCAAGTTCCATGTGCCCACTCTGTGAAAACCCAACTATAATTGTTGTCCAAGAAGCAAGATCCGGGTTGGCCATCTCCTCAAACAACTTGAAAGCAGAAGCAACAAATCCACACTTAAAGTACAAGTCGATCAAGGCATTGTTTATAAAGCAATCAGAGTGGTACCCACGGCGAGTAACTGCTGATTGCACCATCATCGCTTCAAACAGCTGGGCATGCGACAAGAAATCATTTAAAATAATGGCATAGGTATATTCATCAGGCTGGATTCCTTCTCTGCAAAGCTCACGAAATAATTCTACACAAGTATCACCACCTCCGTGCTTAGAGAAACAATAGATCATAGCATTCCACGCTACTAAGTCCCTCTCAGGCATTTCGCCGAACACCTTCCTCGCACTATGCACATCCCCGGTTCCCCCATACATTCTCATCAAGTTAGTCCCCAGAAAGGCATCTGAACCTACGCCCATCTTTACAATCTCTCCATGAACTTGTTTTCCCAACCCCAGATCACAACAAGGAACCACAATCGAATACGTAACAGCATCCGGCCGAACAACAGAGTCTCGCATCTTCAAGAAATGGGTCAATGCCCGCTCATGCCAATTGTATTTAGCAAGCCCAGAAATGACGATATTCCAGGACTGGCAGTCTTTCCCATGGGTAGATTCGAAGAGGTTCAGAGCCTCGGCGACTGAACCAGAGCTGAAGTAGCCGGACAAGACGGTATTGTAGGAGACGGCGTTGGCGACGGGCATGGTGGAAAGTAGTTTCTGGGCATCAGACAAGGAATTGGACTTGACGTAGGATTGGAGGAGGAGGTTGCATCGATAGGCATGGCTGTGAAGGCCTTGCTTGATGAGGCAAGCATGGAGAGCTTGCGCTTTGTACATGTGAAGGGAAGCTAAAAAGAAACGCCTTTCTTTCCCCTTCTTTCCCGTGAGTGCGAGAATTTGTACTTTGGTGGGGGTCGAGTTTCAACGGCTACTGCACGTGGGATTAGAAACTTTCATCATTTAGCAAAACGTTTTTCGAAATTGAGTATCAATTAACAAAAATCCATTAAACCGAATTTTGCTTCTCTATCAGGACGGAAAAATAGTGTTACTTGAATGAAAGACAATTTTGTTTAGTGAACCTAGAAAATTCAATGTTCTGTTCTCAAGTTCATTTCTCCGATGACGTTATCATGTCACATCCAACACATTTGCGTTTGGAAATAACCAGCGCATAATTTACCCCGCCTATGTTGAAACCTCAAGTTTCAGTGTTTCTTTCCTGCTGGCAAATTTCGGCACATATTGTTGGGGGTAATGGTGACACAAAGCGAGTCCTAACGATTCCACTGTTTTTCCTTCGTATTAGCTTAAGCGAACAAATGCATCCACAGGCCAATAGCTTTCAACAAAGATGAATGAGTTGTTGAACTGTGCAAAATATAGGCCTGATAATTGCCAAGCTTATATCCAGCAGAACAAGCACTACGCAAATTATGACCACGCTACCGTTACCTTGAGAAGCACAATTGCACCATAAGCCACTAAAAGATGACTATAAATCGTAACTCGGTCAGTTTGAGACTCCAAGGGTGCGCATGGTAAAATTTCTGAAACAGAAATTGATTTCTGGCCAGAAATCAATTTCTCAATTTCTATTCCCTGGACGAGTTTCTGAAGAAAGAAACCCGTTTGATAACGACTCAAAATTTCTATTTCTGAGGAGAGAAAATGAGTCGACGTGTTTCTTTGAAGAAGAGGGGGGTGGATAAAAACAATTTCTATTTCTACTTCGAAATAGAGAAGCTAAAATTTTTAGCTTCGATTTCTCACCCAAAACAATTTCGAAACAGATTTCTATTCCGGGAACAGAGAAATCAATTTGCGTTACCAAACGTTTGCTCCAAACCTCGTCTTCAAACAGAGAAATTGAGAAATTGAGAAACAGAAATTTTACCATGCGCAGCCCAAGCAACCGATGATATACACCCAGATGCTGCCTTGTGCAGATAAGGAGTTGGAAGAGGATTCTAACCACAAACGAGGCATTTCCCTCTCATCCTAATCATGGAACTCTTTGCTTTCTTCTTTACTATCGGTGCTGGTAATCCTAATACAATAATCAATGCATTCTTTAGGAAGTGAGACAAGAACGAAGATCACACATTGGCTTTTCACACTCTATGACTATGTAATATATACAGTTCATGACCGGTGAGGGCAGCATTCGTGTTGTGATTTGGGATTCTTGTACACATTAGCATACAACTGAATAAGGTAAAATTGATTGTCACATTTGACTCACTATACTTTGGCGGACTTGAACAGTTCTCTCCATTTCTGAGGATCACTTCCTGGACCTTGTCCCTGCAATTTCCATTATACAAGATAGATAAGATTTTATCACTATCACCCTGTACAGGAGCATAGCTCATAGTAGATAGGAAAGCTCGTACATTTCACTAAAAATCCTAGTTTGAGCAATAAGAGTGCGTGTGCAGATTTGGAAGTGAGTCTGCGATAACATTACAAGAAAGTTACTTTCTCTAGGACAATTGAGACTTAAATTTTTCTTTTGAATATTACCAACAAAATGGAGAACTTATAAGTTAGTGAAAGCAACTTTCTTCTTTTGCAATGTCGCTAAGTACATGGGATAAACAAACTCAAACTATGAAACTTACTTTTGCAATGCGGAAAATTACTAACTCTCCTCACTTTGGCTTATCCTAAGTACTGATGCATTTGACCAAGGAATGAAAATTATTGATATGTTGTAGTTAAGTTTCCACATGAGAAAATCAATTAAATCATATTGAAAAGTTACTAATCACCAACAGGTTTGGTGTTATTTATCCTTACATCAAAAGTTGTTAATATCACGAATCTTGATACTTAATGTTACAACGGAAAGGATGCACAGTTACCTCAACCGAGTTGATTTCATATGTTTCACCCTTGGCAAATTCTATGTCCAGTAACTGTATGCAAGCCTCGGCAACGACAAGCCTGCTAACCTCTCCAACGAGTTTATCCCCTGAGAAGTTGCGCGTGTTAGAGCAAGCGAAAGATCTTATTTCTTAGAGGAGAGGCAGTAAAGCCAATGCTGCACCATCTGCTCTTTGACAGAAGAGCTTTCATCATTTCAACCTCCCAAGCATTTCAAATAATTTAACGCATAGGGGAGGTACTAATCAAAGAGTTACCAATCCCAGATAATGAGATAGACCTGAGCAAGTTTTCTTTTTTGCCAAAATAGATGCAAGTAAGTTGATACAAGTACATCTGTACCAAACACAGACCAAGGAAGTATGATGCAATAACGTGAGATGGAGAGTTTCTTGGACCACGTCTTCCAGTAGTATCTGTACTCGGATGTCTCATAAGTCCATATAGCAGCGTTTCTAAATATCAAGACAAACTACAAGCGTAGCAAATGGTTCTGAAACCATTTGACACCCTCATAGTTGATCACAAATGGATCAAGGTCGCTTCAAGAGATTAGTTTAAGAGCAAATACAACTTACGTTACTCACATATACAATGAGATGTAAAAGACTGACGTTTTTTTTTAATGTCCTTTTATTTCCTGTTTAATTGAGTAAAAAGTGTTTAGTATAGCATCACTGAACCACTTGTGATTTTCCATGTTTGACATTATAGGCGTCAAGTGAGGAACTTTAACATCATACCTTGACCAACAACAACTGCACGCCGTTGGCCAGCTGTAGCTTTGAGCAAAGTATTTAAGTCATATGATGTGTAAGGGCCATCAGTCAATCTACCAGGTCTAGCAATTTAAGCAAGTGTCAGGATCCACATACTCACTATCATAAACAGGAAAAAAAAAAAAAAAAACTGTAAAGAGATTGACAGAAACCTCAGTATAGTAAATGGAAGACCAGATTGACGAAGAAAGTCTTCCCCCATCTTCTTATACTTCAGGACTCCAAAAAGGTTCATGATGCTGTCAAAAGGGAAAAAAAATGTTATTGTACACAAAATACTCAAGAAATAACTCATGGACAAATCCAGCATAATAAGAATCTCAAAAACTAAAAAAATGCCAACACCTGACCCTGGGCTGCGCAGGTGGCGCATTGGTCAAAGCAGTGAGGAGGATGGGATGAGATTGGGGGTTTAAAGCCCAAGACAATGGAAATAACTCAGTAGCCATAATGACTGAAAACATCCAGAAAAAAAATCAACTGACTCCTAAAGTACCTAATAGGCTACTCCAAGTGGTTAGAGCTACATACACTGCGATGATCATGACCTTCTTCTCCTCTCATTTCGGCTTTTTATATTTTATCTTTATCATTTTAAAGAAAGAAAATCAACTGCAGAGACTGACATAAGAAAACCTCTCAAATGTTCTCTGAGTTAGAATACCAAAACTCACTTTTCACCGAAAGGCAACACTGAAATCAATGAGTGCAAAAAAAAAAAAAAATTAACATGTATATTTGGCAATGAATAAATGATACAACCAAACATAATAATGAATGAGCAGCTTCAATCACTGACTCACCTCCAAGGCAGTGCGTTGGACTTAGTGACTCCCACGGAAGAAACAAGAACTACTCTCTTCACGGACGAAGGCAGAGCAGAGATAAGATTTCTTACACCCTCCCAATCTTCAATGAAACATACGGTCAGAGACCCTCAGGGTGAATAACTTTGCTTGAACATGAGCATACTAGTATATGCAATTCAAGCATTCTAAAGGAAAGACACAGCATTACGACAACCAGACAGTAGGTACTCTATAGAGAGTAGAGTGCAAAAAAAAAAAAAAAAAAACATAAAATCGGTAATGCTGTCATTTTTTTCTCTTAGATATACAATAGAAATTTCTTATTCTAACCTACTCTTTCTGGAGAATTATCCCCCTCCCATCGCTTTGAAGGAAAGGCTGTAGTTCCTGTGCAGCAAATGACATGCGTGACTCCCTGTGAAATTTTAAAAAGATAAACATCAGTGTTAATGAAGACACAATAATGGAAATTACAATAAGCATGTATGTATGAGATCTCTTAAAAATGTTTCATATTTGAGACGGAAGTTCTACATTCCAAAATAATTACCTCAAACATGGATGGATCCAGATCCTCTGGGTTCCTTGTGTCTCCTTGCCATACCTACCAAGAGACGAAAGCTTATAGTTATAAAAGCTCACGTGCTAACTAAGCATGGATAAGGTGAATGTGGATGCAAGTGAAGAAAAAAACGATGGAAACTGCAAGTACCAAACAGATATAGGCAGCACCTGTAGTCTCTCTTCATCTTGTTGGCCAAACAGAGAGTTACCCTTATCAAGATCTCGTAGCAAGAGGCGTGTTTTAATATTCCTTTCAAGTAATGATGCCACAACTAACTGTCCTGAAAAAGAGAGATGAAATAAACTATGAAGGTTTCTTAGGTAGGAGTGCATTGTTTTCTACTGTGATACTAAAAGACTGGAAATGTTCTCCTATTTCAATGGGACTACTTTCATCAAATCCACATGTGAGAAATCAAAGCCCTGCAATACTTTTAAAACGAAAAACAGCATCCACACTCCATGGTAGGTGTAGCTGTGTAGGCGACTGAAACATAATATCTCAACACTCTTTGGCAATACCAAAAAAAGCTACCACCACCCCTAACTCAGCTCATGCAGATTTTGGAATCTCTGGCACGTTTCTACTCCCAGTCAAGTTGATATTGTAAAATAATGATAAAAAGAAGTACAGCGCCACCAACATAATGGTTCAGTGAGCTTAACAGATGGATGTTGATGCTGTGAAATTATCTGTTGTTCGCCACGATGGGGATTACATGAGTCAGATAGCAAGAAATGATCTAGTTCCCAAATCCCATTGCCCACTAGTAAAAGCATATGCAAGGATTCACAGCAATTAGAAGAGCCATTGCCTCATCAGAAAAATTAGATGTCCTACCCATGATCATGGCAAATTTAAATGTCAAAGTCAGTCTCAGTGACTAAGGAGAAAGAAACAGTCCTAGTTTCTCATCCGATTCAGGCAAAACATTGTTAGAGTAATTAAATATTAAATTACGCTTTCATCTAATAGCTTAAGATTTTAAAACAATTGACAATAGTCTTTTGAGGTCTTGAGTTCAAATCTTTCTAGGCCTCTATTTACCTCCTCAATTAAATATTTTCATGCTTTAGGCTTAAGCCAAAGTCTAGAGTGTTAGATTAATTAAATATTAAATCATGCTTTCATTTAACAACTTAAGCTTTTATTACAGTTGATAGTGGTCTTACAAAATCTTACAAATTCAATAATGAGCAAGCTTCAATCAAATATATGCAAACAACGCAAACTGAGCAGCAACACCAAACTCACATTAACAGTAAACTCAGCAGCCAGTAAATAAAAGCAGCTAAAGGAAAGATCCACAAACAAAATCGCCCTGTCAGAGCATCGTGATTTCAGAATCTAGAGCTCGTCCAGTTCAAATATCAAACCTAGACAAGCTTTTCCACCTACAAAACTTCAAGCGAGGACAGAGATCACCCGAAAGAGGAAGCGAAAAAAACGAACGAGAAACGACGTACCGACGCCACCGGAGCCTCCGGCGACGAGGACCAGCTTAGAAGATGCCGGGGAAGGGGCTTCGGAATCGGCGGCGAGCTCGGCGGCGGGAGACTCGATCACTTCCTCCTTGACGGCGTTGACGACGGGCGCCGCGGCGGCTCTTCTGTCCGGGCTCGAAGTAGAAGTCTCGGAGGAGCTACTCCGGCGAGCGATACTCAGCGAAGGACTGACGGAGACGGCAGATCTCCGAGGCGCTATGGAGAATCTGTCGAGCGCGACGGGGGAGCTGGAGAGGGGAGTGAAGATGAGCTGGGTCGCCATGGGAACTTCAGAGCTCGGACCAATCGCATGAGAGAGAGAGAGAGAGCAAGCATTGCATTCGTGGCGGTTACATAACCACCGGGCTTGATTTTTTTTTCTTTTTTTCCCACTTTCTTTTTGGATTTATTCTGGTAGAGAAAATGCGTGTTCGGGTTGGAGCAAATTTGTTTGCATGCACTTGTAAATTATTCTGACCTAATTCAATAAAAAATATATATTTAAATTAGGCTTAATTCCCTAAAAGACCACAAATTTAGAAAAATGAATTTCCTAGCCTGAAAATAAAATTATTTTTCTAAAAAATAATCTTCTTGAAGGTATTTCCCTTTATCGTGAATTTTTGCCTAGAAACTAATTCATGAAAAATTCTTTCACTCAAATAGATATATCCAAAAGTTTGATATTTTTTAGGAAATTCGATCGCCGATATTAATGAGAAAATATATATGATTTTGGAAGGTCTTTGAATATATCTAATGTTTCGAACTAATAAAAAAAATTCACAACATGAGTTTTGTAATCCACAAAATAAATAAAAAAATTTTGTCCAGAACAATTTTTTTTTTTTTTTTTTGGGTCTTTCGAGTTGTTCGATGAACGATCTTCTCTAACATTTTGGTCTATCGGCTGGCAGAGCCGTGGCCACGCTCAAGCCCACCAGGTACACCTCACTGATGCATTTTGTCATTCAGCTGAATTTTCCGGTTGCTTTTCGTTTGATTGATCTGCGGCGTGCTTCATGTGCCCAGAGACGCCTTATCCAAAGAGCTTTGAAGTTTGAAGTGGCCACGCGAATGCAAGCGATCGTCGGGGAGAACCAAGATGTTCCTGCCATAGGAATCGGGAACGTGCCTTTATGTGTTACTAGGCAAACTTATACGTGCTCTTCCTGGGTTTCTCTCGGTGATGAAGGGCTCATCTGAGGGACTTTCTTCTTATTTTTGCTATTTGTAACTCAAGCAGTAATGATTTCATTGGCAATGAACTTAAATGTGAAATTGCCGATCCATTTCTGGAGAGAGCCGTCTAAAGCAGCCAGGCCACACCATAGCCCGAGAATGCTGCATTCTGAAATGCTTGCTACTGATGTGCAAACCGTACCATCCGACCTCAAACGTCTACTTCCCTTGGCCAGAGAAAGTTTTATCTGCATAATTTAACCTCCTAGAAAGACCAGACGAAAAATGCAGCATCATTCTAGCGTCGCTTGAACCATAAGGGTAACTTCTTTTTACAATTTGAACTGGTGCAAGAGAGGTCTTAATATCTGCTTCTGTTTGATTAGTTACGTGGGACTGATGCTGTGTGCATCTCCCATACAAAATGGAATAGAGACATCAATGCACCCCATTATTTCTTCTATTCTTTAGCCACACTGCCCGGTATGGGCTTTGAACCAATATTTACATGACTAGTGAACCTTGTTTTGGGGGGAAAGTGAAGCACCTAAATTTTTACTTCAGAGAGCAAAAAGGGTTAATGTTTATCTGACTTTTGGGGTACGTGTATCTTTGGCTCTATTGAAGTATGAAGCAAAGCTAGGGTGAGACTATAGCACTTCATTTGTCTGAATTTCACAACATTAAGATATTTTCTATTAATGTCCTTGAAAAAAGGATCTGTCTGTTCCTTCTCTTGCAAGTAACAAGCAATTGTAGGCTGGAGCATGATATCCATTGCAACTCCTATCTCAGCTTTCTAGAGATGGAACTGTTGGAAGTTTGTTTGTAAAAATAAACTAAGTGCATGTTTCCTTGTCCTACATAGAAAAAGTGGGAAGAAGTGGGCCAATTAATAAGTGTGAGGTTTCTTTAGTATATTTAAAGAAATAATTGAGTGTGGGCTAGACCCCGTCATATCCTCATGCGGATGCACTTTTTTCCCTTTTTCACCATGTTTTTCTAAATGTTGCTGCAGAAACATCATGCTGTTTTCAACTTTTAGTAAATTGAAGCCAATCACAGGTGGGGGCTCCTTGTAATTCTATGATGATGCAAGAGCCAGACTAAGCCTGATAGATGCTAGTTTGAGCAGGTCTTAGCAGGGAAGAACTGAAGAAGTTTGCTAAGCTTGGAACAGGACCTAAGAAGACAGCTCAACATCGCCAAAGTGGTAACACACCACACCATCCGATTTTCACAGCGTCTAGTTGCTGAAAAAATTTTACATGTGAAAGTTTCAGTCATTTCTGGTTAACAGCTGCATGACTTGCCTTTTCTTTTAGAAATGGTTCCATCTGTCTATAGTTAAAAGTCATCTATATCATTAGTCAAATATTGCTTCCAAGGTCCCTTTTGCTCATGTGAAGCTACTTTTGAGTGTTTGCTCATATTTCTGTTGGCATTCTATCAGAGTGATGAATTATCTCCTGGTGTTTTTCTCCCATTTTATCAAGTAATTCTTCATGTGAGATCTCTACTACAAAACCACACTTAGTTTCGGCAATCATAGTCATACAGTTAACAATGAATTTTTTGATTGGCAATGCATATTTCTTTCGACCATTGTTATCTATATCTAGTTTTCACATATTTAAGTTGTGCTAAGTGGCCTCAGGGGGAAATGTGCAACTACTGTTTCGGCAACCATGTTTTTTGTCCTCAATCACTTAGCATCTTTATCGGAAGTTGAGATTTCTGTCTTTGCTACTGGAGGAATAGGCAAAGTGCATTGCCACGGTGAGCATAGCAAGTTGCATTGTCCAGAAATCAATGTAGCACAATATCACGGTGGCTCTATTACAATCTCTAGATCCCTTTCTGCAGTTTTTTTTTTTTTTTTGTCCCTGCTTGACCGTACCGGGATGCGCTTGATTAGTTTAAACCCTTCTTGCCTATGGTTTGAGATGGAATTTTGTCCTGCCTATGGTCTAGATGTGGACGGACACCATGTTAGCTATTTGCCTGTCGGAAGAGTTTCCATGAGAAGCAACACCAATGGCTGTGCTACATTAGCTAGCTAGGGTACTCATCCCTTTTTTTTCTTGAGAAGATGTGTGGGAATTTAGTGGGGTTATGAAACCTTTGCTTTCTTGTGAATGCGAATACCAACTATGCTTCATTGATTCTCATTTTTCGGCTTTAATATATACCTAGCATTGCCTTTTTCTGTCACGCATGTGCCTGTGAACTAATTGATTCTCATTTTCGGCTTACTTTGACCGTAAGACAAGAAATGCTTGGGGCATACCTCGGCTTCTGTTCCAACTTGATATGTACTTTAAGCCTGAGATGCCTGTATACGATGCTTGCTTCTTGTGCCTTTCTTGACCATATTGGGCGTTGCACTGTTGATGAATAATGCTTTCGTTGGCACTTGGCACTAAGGTCGCTGTCCCCCTTGCACAACTTGGACAGGAATGAGGAACCTCTCGTGTTCCATGAGCACAAGCACTGCCAATGTCCTAAATAGTAATATCGATCAACTCTGTTGCACATCCTTTCAGAGAATCTGCTTTCTCAATTGAATTCTAAGTCCCAGGTTATGTAATCTTGATTTTTCGCATGTACATCACCGGCAGCAGTGCAATCTGGCTTTCAAATTGATCTTTCGGGTTGCCAATTTAAGATTTTCAGTCACAATTCAGGACTCGAAGGACACGAACTCATTGCAATCGTCCTTTTTTTCCATATTTTGAATACGTGGTGTCTTGAAAAACGCTCGGGCGACAGAAAAGGACTCATGCTTGCGAGTCGATGTTCAAAGCGCACGACCATTAGTTGGAGGCCACAATGGGCGCACAGAGACAGACGGACACGGACACGCGGCAGTCTCCGATTGGCCTTCCCACCTAAACCCACCTCCCCGGCACCAAAACTCTAGCCACCCAACATAGAAGAAATTCATGACATGATTCTCCCCCCCGAAAGTCTGAATCCCGCTGGCGGGGGGGCATTTCTCGGGAGTCGCCACCTAAGTCACTGCAAAAGGCCGGTTAATAATAAATGTACTCGCCGGTTTTGGACCGTAGCGCAACCCGCTTGTCCCTTTGTCTTAATGCGCGAAGATAGCACCAATTGTAAGGTCGCACGACTCGATGACCCCCCCTTCTTCGAGAAAGGGACAGACGGCGGTGGGCCCGCTCCTCTTCCGTCCAGAGCTTTCTCGCCAGTTCCCCCACGCTCCCCCTCGCTAGGAAACAAAGAGATGACTGCGCTCGTTTTGTCCTTGTGCGGACATGCTTGGATCCATCCGGCCTATGGGAATATTGTCAAAAGTCTTCTTCCCCACCGGGCCAGCCTTGTGCAGAGACAGGTAATGAAGAAAGGTAGGTAGAGAGAGAGAGAGAGAGAGAGAGAGAGACAAACCAAACCCATGTTTCGAAACTAACGTCGCTGAAAATCTTGCTGAGTGCAATTGAGTTTCCATACCCGCCCACGGGAAAGCACGAAGAAAAAGAGTGATTCGTCACAGCAGTTGACATTAGGCAGTTAAAAGTATGATTATGACGGCTAGATGGGTCGGTTGGTCTTAAATCGAGCCGAAAAGTTCAGGTTAAAGGTGGGAAAGTTGGAATAGGACATCGGCCAGGCACGCGCCAAACACACATGTTAATTATGACATCGTCATGGAAAATAACACAATTGCCTTTTGGCAGTGGGAGATTAATAGTTTAGAACCATTTTTCGAGAGGGCAGTCTTTGGAGTGTTTCATTGGACAAACTTCGCGAGTCCTTTGGTGTCACGAGAATGCAATGAAAATTCATAAATTTCAGTAATAATAAGATATTCTTGCACCGTCTGAGAGAGAGAGAGAGAGAGGGAGAGAGCTTCTGAGGGAAAATTCCATATTCCACAGGAGAGGAGTTGGAGGAGGAGGGACAAAAGCCAAGACCGGTAGCGACAAACGGAACAGGCCCAGCGCTCGGGGAAAATTCCATATTCCACAGGGGAGCGGGAGGAGGACAAAAGCCGAAACCAGTAGCGACAAGCGGAACAGGCCCAACCCGCACTCGTCCGACAGCAACGTGACCCCGAAGCTGTGTGTCGCGTTAAGCCAGCATAAAAGCAACCAACCAAAAAAGAGAGAGAGATAGAGAGAGAACCCTCCATTCGAACACGAGTACCACCGCATCTCGCCTGAGCTTTCCTCCATCGAACCCCCCACAGATCTCTCCCCCCTGTCTCTCCGCGTGAGGTCGTTCGGTTCGAGCCGTACTTTTCCTGGGCAAACAGAGCTCGGGCTTCGATAGTCGCGTGCGGTTTCAAATTCAGTCGGCTCCTCTTCACGGACTACAAACTCCTGGTGAGGATTTCCGTTCGTTGTACTTTCGTTTTTGGGTGCCCGCTGTCTTGCTTGATTGGCCCAGATTTGTAGTTGTTCTTCGCTCGCCCTGTTTCGCTTCTTGTTTGGGTTCGCTGGATTCTGTCGGTCCAATTTCTTTCTCCCTCTTGTTGGGTGGTGGTAATCGCTCTAATCTAGAGGCATAGCTTCTCCGGTTGGTTGACCTGTTCTTCGCCATTCTCGTTGCCCGTTGCGGTACATTGGCTTGATGGGTCTGGATAGAGTTTGCTCGTCTCGTCTCTGCTGATTTTCTTGAATTCCCTTCTTTCTTCTTCCTCTCTCTCTCTCTCTCTCTCTCTCTGTCATCTTCTGGTCTGCCCTGCTCTGAAGTAGTTTGCTGCTTAGAATTTTTCAGTGGACTGTCCCCGAGTCGCCTTCTTCAGGAAAATCATCGTCCGCATCGATTACCGGAGGCTTTTCGAGTCTTTGACCGGTAACGCCGATGTTTCAAGACGACGGGTCTTCCTCCGTGACATCCTCTTCTCTCCAGTTCTGTTCCCTGATGTCGCTTTCGCCGGGTTTTGGGTCACCGCACTCCTTGCTGAAGGAACTAAAATCCGAGGAACGGGGCTTGTACCTAATACATTTGTTGCTCGCTTGCGCGAATCACGTTGCCAACGGTAACCTCGAGAATGCAAATATAACCCTCGAGCAAATCTCTCAGCTTGCGTCTCCCGATGGGGATACTATGCAACGGATTGCGGCGTACTTTACCGAGGCGCTCGCTGACCGGATACTCAAGTCGTGGCCTGGCCTTCATAAGGCCCTTAATTCTACGAAAATATCGTTGCTGCCTGACGAGCTTCTGGTCAGGAAGCTGTACTTCGAGCTGTTTCCTTTCTTGAAGTCAGCATTCGTGCTCACCAATCAATCTATACTGGAAGCTATGGAGTCGGAGAAGATGGTTCATATTATTGATCTCAATGCAGCCGAACCCACACAGTGGATTGCGCTTCTTCGATCTTTGAATGCACGGCCTGAAGGACAGCCCCATCTCAGGATCACAGGGATTCATCAGCACAAAGAGGTCTTAGATCTTATGGCCCGCAGTTTGACTGAAGAAGCAGAAAGATTGGATATTCCATTTCAGTTTAATCCAATCGTGAGCAAATTGGAGAATCTTGAGATTGAAAAATTGCGCGTGAAGACTGGTGAGGCTCTGGCAATCAGCTCGGTTCTTCAGTTGCATTCCCTGTTAGCCTTTGACGATGAAAATCACCGGAGAAGATCGCCTCTTCCATTCAAGAATATGAATGGAACTAGCTCACACAGAGTCTTACTGATGAGCCAAAACACGCCTGGTGAACCGCTTGAGAAAGACTTGGCAAATGGGAGTAGCCCAAGTACCGACTCAGCTACATCGTCCCTGCTTTCTGTAAATGCTTCGGTCAAAATGGATAATTTTCTCAATGCTTTGTGGGGATTATCCCCAAAGGTTATGGTAGTGACAGAGCAAGACTCGAACCATAATGGGTCGACTCTATTGGAGCGGCTTGTGGAAGCTTTGCACTCTTACGCAGCAATGTTCGATTGTTTGGAGTCTACGGTGTCGAGGACATCCTTAGAGAGATTGAAGGTGGAGAAAATGCTGTTTGGGGAAGAAATCAAGAATATTGTATCGTGCGAGGGAGCTGAAAGGAAGGAACGACACGAGAAGCTGGACAAGTGGATCCAGAGGCTTGACTTGGCTGGATTCGGGAATGTGCCATTGAGCTATTCCGGTAGGTTGCAGGCGAAGAGGTTGATGCAGGGATACAATTGTGACGCGTATAAGATCAAAGAAGAAAATGGATGTGTAGTGATGTGCTGGCAAGATCGGCCTCTTTTCTCCGTGTCGGCTTGGACGTGTAGAAAGTAAGATATTAACTTAGCCACACTGTAAACAGAGAACTCCCATTAAAGGATTTTTTCCATATATGCTGCCTGCTTCTGACAATGATTTGCAGACTCCCTGTTCTGACTCTTCATCTGTCAAACTTTTGTTCTCTTTTCATACAGCCAGAATCCGATCGATCAATTTTGCTCTGTGTAAAGTATATACCTGAAAAGTCAAATAATTATATACCAAATATTCTGTTTCCTTGTTTTCTACCATTAGAAAAGTAGTGTTCATTTTGGTTTTGATAGGGTGTACGGCTTGAAATTGCTTTTATTTCCATTTCTTGGGGGGTATGATCTTTTGTAATTGCCATAGTAAATTGGCATTACTTCATTGGCTCACAAGTGTGTCTAATCATCCATAGAATCTGTATCTCCTGAAGAAGGAACTAGTTATTTTCAATCTGGATGATGGAATGGTGCACTCTTAGGCAAATAAACAGTCGGTCTTTATACTCATCTGAAATGGAAACGTCATTGTCAAGTTTGTGAATTTCATCCAGAATCTAGATCGATCTGATTGTGGTGATTGTTTTATCTCTCGAGTTGCAATTATCGATGGCTTACACCAGAGGGTAATGAGCCTGAATGATGATGATGAAGAAGAAAGAAGCATTGGGTTGAAACCAATCCTTGTCATGACTACTTAATAGAATTAGCATTGTTATTCTGGTCTTAGCGAGTTTATCTGTTTCCGATAAGCTATTCAGAATTCTCGAAGCACGCCATTAGTTCATTCTTTGCATCGTCTTTGCTTTTATTCTATGAAAGAATAACCGTCCATGTTAAGTGACCTGAGCCTACATGTAGAGAATGGCCTAAAGGGTTTCGAATATGCGCACAAACTTTTGAAGTCATTACGCAAGGTTCGTGCGATGCTTACACCGAGATCAGGACTTGGTCTTTTTGGTCTTTTGGTCTTTCTCACACTGTGAAGTATGAAATTTGACATTGAGGTATTAGTCGAGTCTGTGACAACCAGGTCTCTGTATGAGCTATGAGATTTGAGATTTGTGATACTTGTGATTAGCAGGGCTCCCATTCACAGTGAACCCAATGATTTTTCTTTCTTTCCAGAAAACAGATTCAAAATTCCGAGATGCTTTTGATTCCCAAAGCAATGGGCTTTGCATGGATCTTATAAATCTTACGCCGCGCTGGTTTCATCCCGTAGACTTTTTGATGGACGTTGGCACATCACTATATGTCCCTCAGCCCATTTCATCTTAACGATAAGCTTATACTACATGTCTCGCAACGAATGGGGAAGGATTTGAACTCACAGCAGTCACTGGAAAGGCAATGCATGAGACTGCAGAATGATTCGAACATAAGTGAAAGATTCAGGAACCAGGACAAATCAATTTTTCTTTCTCCTTTATCTAAAGCCAGGATGGAAACAAGTGATCCAGATGATTGCTAGTGCTTTTGTTGGTGGTGCACAAAATCCAGAATGCGTATCTTTGGTTAAATTACAGGAACTCAGAACTAAATCTAGCATTTCTGTAGTGAATTTAACGATCGAAGACCCAAAGCCCAAAAATCTTGTGCCCCCCTTTTCATTTTATTAATGTATAATAGTACTTTTTAAGTATTTGATTATCCAATGAGCTCACCATATTCCAAACCCTATTTCGAGAATCGCAACTACTATCATGTAAAGTTTAGTTTAGCGTGATCTTTGTGCATTATAAGTCCTATTTCTCAATTAAGCAAATGTCATTTCTCTATGCAATCGTGGAAGGGTATTGTGAAAGCTGGTTTGATATCGACAGCGCAAAAAACAAACAATAAACATATCACACTCAGGCGTGATCCATGTTAGTAAGTATTGAGGACTCGAGTAGGAGACGTCAACTGCAGAAATAGACCAGTAGTACTTCTGAGAAACTTGGGCGCATACAACTTGGAATGAATTAAAGAGCACAAAGGCAATGAAGCTCTGCCTTTCTTCTTCTTTTTCTTCTTCTTCCTCCTAATTGTGGCCGTAGCCAGTTACTAGGAATTACCAAAATAATTGGTTAGGAATATAATCGAAGGAACATGTAATGTTCAGGGACATTTCGGGCCTCCTCTCTTGGTCTTCCAGTTGTTATAGCAAGGGCAAGTTTGCTTATTCCCATAGGTTCCAGCAGGAACACACAAGCATTTGGCGCAGCATTTTTGGCAGAAGAACATGCACGGCTTCTTGTATGACGTTGCCGAGCATCTAGACGTGCATCTTGGACCGCAATCTACACAAAAATTACAAAAAAACACACGCTTAAGTCCCGGTCATGGCCAGCAACAAAAAATTACCACATTTACGGAACCAGGATCTGTGCAAGACTTTCACGAGAAAGCCCTGCTACAGGAGCAGAACAATGAGAAATGGAACTGGAAAATGTGAAAGAAAAGAAACAAAATTGACCAACCTTGTGGCTTAAGACTGCCTTGAGTGGTACCATACTGCAAATATATACCAAGCCATTCGAAATTGGTCAGATCCTTTTTGATCTTTCATGAACCTAGCAGAAACACGATGGTGATTACATGATAAGACAGAGTCACTCACCGTCTGATGGCTGCCTTTCCTTGCTTGTACGTCAAACTCTGGAACCGACTCCGCGGAGCCAAAGACCTGCATAAGGGTACAATCGCTAAGACTTGGGAAATTTTCTTATTTACTTCAGTTCATGGGAGTGTTCAATGTTGGTTCACAAATCCAAAATGAACAAAAAATTGGAAATTTGTGCAGTTTCGATCACCTCATTTTCTTGTGCTAGAACAAGCAGCAGTGCAACGCACAGGAGGAGGATGCTTTGTGCTTTAGCCATCGTTTCAGGTTAGAGATTGTACAGAGAGAAAGTAGAAGCAGAAAACAGAGAAAGATGATGGTACATTAGAGAAAGGGAACGAGTGTATTTATAGGCATGTTCGGATGGTACTGTTGATACTGTTGCCTCCATTTGTTGAGCTTTTACTGTTGCTCCCAACAACATTGCTGACAGTCATCCGTCCGCAGCTGCTAACAAAAAATTTTCCCTCTTGGCACATGACATTAATTTATTCGCTGGTGCACGAGTCAACTGAATTGTTCCTTGATCACATCTCTGCCTTAGGAAACTCCTTGAGGCTTAGTTTATTCCAAGAAAGATGATCACAGGAATGTATAGAAAAAAAGAAGAAGAGCAGCAAGAAAACATCAGTTTGAGATGCTTGTATTTGTAATGTTGTAACGTTCCTCGCATTCATCGGTTTGAAAACATATTTAACTGGTTTTCCGTTATTTAAATCACTGACTATGACAATCCGCTTGATAAAAAATTTGCTGAAAACCTTGAGCGCACTCTACCCCTCAAAGATGTCAAGCTTAAACTGGCGGTAACGTCATCAAGCTATTCACTCCAATCTCAGTGGCCATCTTGCAAAACGCATTGCCGTGTATTTCGCCGAAGCGCACTCTCCCTCTCGAGCTTTCAAACTCATGACACCCCTGCACTTTTTTGTACGGAAAAGGCCGTGATAATTAGACTAGTCCTGCCTCAAAGAACCGATTTAAGTTCTCATTTGCAACACCCCCACCCCCCGGGCCTTAACTGGACATCTTCACGCGACATCCGGTCTAAAAACCTCACGTTATACATACTCGATAGGTACCACGAAAAGCGACATTCGTACATCATAGACATTGGCGAAAACCGTCGAGGGAAAAAGGCCATTCATTAAACCGTCCTTGAGCTCATCCTCCATGTGCATCTACCGACAATGGGGATAATACGTGGCCCCATCCCCACATGTTCCACTTTCCAGTCACATGCCTGTCCTCTTCGGAGGCCCTACCCTTCACATGCCTCAGCAGACAGCAGTAACTGCTGGCTGAAAATGTGGGCACAGAATTCACGGGAGCCACACTCACTTGCTTTGGGCAACGTTGCCAGTTTCCCCCAGATGTAAATGCCGCTGCCCCTTGCTTGTGAACAAGTGGCTCGCGTTTGGTTGTACCCCTTTCTATCTTCTCGTTTCGCAAGGAGGAAATTCTGAAGTTTCGGGGGGGTATTTAGCTGCCGACTCTTCCCGTACATTGGGAAGCACGAGCCTTCTGTCCTGCAACTTTGATCCAGATCTCGGCTTGTTGATCTATTTTGGGCACGGAGTTGCAACCGAGTCACGAGGCAGGGAAGGCTTAGCAGTTTGAGGACGAGTCTCACGGGGCGTCCGAGTTCGAATGACAAATAAAGGCTTTTTTCTGATCGGGGTCGTTAGGTCACATAAAAGCCGACTTTTGTGTGACAGACCTGATCGTGGGCACGGTGGTCCACGGGCCCGCCCGGCGAATTATAAGGCTTGGGCAATATAATAGGCGGGCCTGTCCAAAATTCTAGGCCTGGCCAATTTTAGGGCCTAGCCCAATCAACCATTTGGGCCTTGGCAGCAGCTTCCACGCCCGGGCCCGGCCCATCCCCCGAATGACATGTATAATTGGTAATCATATATTAAAATAGAAAGTGACAATCCTAGTTGAAGGGATTCGATAATGACGGTAGTATTTTCTAAGTACTATATTCTCATGTCGGGGATCGAACCCAAGTCACTCACATGACAAGTGGGAATACTCACCACTATACTACACAAAAAACTTGTTCATAAAATTTTAAATGCAAGTAAATATGTAGAACAAGTAATATAATGATGAGAAAGAGTATTATCCCATGAAGATTAAGATTCCAAAAATAGATCAATTCTAAAATTTATCTAACGGATTAAAATAGAATTGAGAATAAATTAAAATTAAAAATCTTAAAAGCAAAATTTGGAAACTAAATGCAATAAATCAACAAGATAAATATGTTAGAGCATTGGACTACTATATATGAATTTCATATTGTTGCGAGTACAATAACAATATCAAACATGTGATAGCAAAATTTCTTAATATATTCACTATCCTACATCTAGGTATAACAAATCTACTCAGTTTATTAATCCACTATATCTCTATGCGAATTTAAATAAAAATCAGTGCTTTAAAATATATTAATATTTCTGGTTCACAGTGAATCTTTTAGATCACCTTATCACTAAAAGCTACATAAACAATGCGGTGTGTCTTCATTCACATTAAATTCATCGTTATATATTATAAAGAACAATTGTCTATTATCACTTTTTAGTCTCAAATATGCACATCAGATTATTCAAGTGGTGGCTGATCATTTAAAAGTATTAAATATAATAATATATAACTCATGTGAATGAAATCACTTGTACACATAAAAATTATGAAATTCATGCATCATAGTTAAGCTACATTGTAGCCTTAACAAATGAAAATTATAACATAATAAAAAAATAAATGAAAATATAAATTAAACTCAACATCTTAAATTAAAGAATAAAAATTATGTCATCACTTTATTTTCTAAAACTCTCGAAACAATGAAAAATAATATAAAAATATATATTTATATTATCCTCTTTTAGGATATATTCAAAAATCCTAACGCAATACAATTGTTTATTTTTTCCACGTGAAATCAGGAAATAAATCGCATGATCCTTGATTTTGTATCCATCTTCCAACGCTTTTTAATTTGAATTCCAGACTCAGAATTTTCATTTCCTTCTCTTTGCCCTTTTTTCCTTATTTTATCCATATTCCTGCATAAACAATGAAGATTTGAGTAAATAAAAGGAAATTCAAATGTTTTTTAACCAATATTGCATTATAAAGTACCATATTTGTTGTCTAAAATGGGTACGATAACTCTATTATTATCGAGTTATCAAACCCCCAAACTTAACATTTTGCTAATCCTCGAGCAAAAGTATGAAATAACACATACTCAAGCTAACAATTTCCTCGATAACATCTTTTATAATTGCTCCAATTCACAATTCAAAGAAAAACATAAATTTCATTAAAACTATTGAAATTGATTTATAAGTTAAGAAAAATTCTGACTATGTGATCCAAATGTGCGTGAGTTATCATCTTTTCAAATTATATATAATCTAGATAAATTCACATTTGTATGCAACCTCTAAAAAATTCTCTATAATTATGATTAACTCTCATAGGTTTAGTTTTCATTTCTCTCTCCACTAATTTGTAATGTAAGGCTAGGTTAAAGATGAGATAATGGTAATTTAAAGCTCAAATCACCCATCAACAAAGCCCCTCCTAACATAATATGTTAATTATCTCAGATGTTGCCTTCCGAGAAGCGCTTGCTTTATAGTCTTTAGACAAATTATCTCAGATGTTGCTATTTTGGAGGATGAATTTCAATGGTTTTTACTTGTTGTAACCACATTCAAAATATGGTTTCAAATGTGACTGTGAAAGGATTAGACCATCAACACCATAATTTTCCTATAAAAAAATTTAAAACGAGAGTTATAGAGTAAAACTATTTAACCAATTTTGAACTCTCTTTTGAATATGTTTTTGTCATGCTATCTTTTTGTACACTCTTTATATAACTTAGAATTTTCACGGGCCTTATTGCGAAATTCCTCCAATTCATTCATTTGTAATAATTTTTCTTCACATATAGACTGCATGTCAAAATTCAGCAATCTTAATGTCAAATATGCTTATGCTCTAATTCCACTACTAAGTGATAAACCTTCCCATACACTAACCTAAAATGAGACATCCTGATTGGAGTTTTGAATACTGTCTTTTATGCCCAAAGTGCATGGTTTCATTAACCAAATTTTCCTAGAGACATTTACTTTTTTTTTTAATTCACTTAATTTCCCTATTTAAGGGTGCCTTTGGTTAGACTTTTGGGGAAAATCATTGGGAAAATGTAAAGAACTTTAGGTTAAAGAGACTTTTCAAAATGTAAATTATGTTTGGTAAATTGTAATCTGAACGTCCATTGTGAAATACCTTGAGTAAAATAGTATTTGGAAAGACTATATTTACAAAGGACTTTTATGATAAAAAAATTATCAAAAGAAAAATAAATAAAATTGGCTGGCAAGGCCGCCGGCGATCGAAATCTTGCCATCGAAATTTGTTGCTGGCTAATCGCTGACGGCCAACATCTAACTCGGGCGGCCAGAAGACAATTGGGGAGGGTTACTCGGGGTCGAGCGACCCCCAAAGACCACTGGCAAAGCCTGGGGTCGGGAGACCTTTGGCGACCCCGCCGCTCCCGGATTTGGGGAGCGAGGTCGCGCAATGCCACCGTGCCCTTCGGCGACCTAGAATTTGGGGCGGCAAGGTCACGTGACGCCACCGTGACCTCCGGCGACTAAGATCCGGGGCGGCGAGGTCACGGGAGGACCTCGCCACCCTCGGATCTGGGTCGCAGCGGCGTCACGACCTCCCGCGACCTCATCACCCCAGATGGGGCGTCGATCGCCCCCGGTGTCGATCGCGCCACCCTTGACGACGATCATTTGGCCGACGTTTGCTAGCGACTGCTTGCCTATGAAGCTCAGACACGTTGCCGGACGACACGTGTCGAACCGACACACTTGGACATGCAGTCAACACATATTGGATTTTTCAACACGTGACCAACCTTTCTTGACACGTTCCAACACGCGTGTTGAGAGAGGAACGTTGAAGAAGACGATGGAGGGTGGAGGCGAGAGATGATGAGGGAGGGCTGGTGGTGAGGCTGCAGCTGCAAAAGATAAAGGGCCAAAGGCCCTTCGGCAAGTGACTACGAGAGAGAGCTGTGCAACGAGGAGGAAGAAGAGGCTGTGGTTAGGGTTTTAGCAAGAAGAGGGGGAAGGTGGTGGGGGATGATGGAAAGAAATCGGGCCGAAGAGGGTGGTGGGAGAGATAAACCGAGGAGGAGGAGGGGTGGGGGAAGGAACCGTCGAATTGAAGCGGGGAGGGGGATGGGGAGATTGATGGGGGTGGGAGCAGGTACTGTGAGTAGGGAAGAAATCGCCGTGAGTGGGGAGCAGGTGCTGTCGTGCAGGGAGGGAGAGAGGAGGGGGAGAGAGAGAAGGGAAGAAATCAGGGGAAGATTTTGGGATGGCGTGGGAAGATTTTCTCGTCGTCCCGTGCGAGAAAGTGGGGAGGGGGAGAGGAGAGGAGAAAATATTGGCTGCAGCTCTGACTCCAACGTGGCTTCCTCCGAGTCCATTCACCGGGCGACACGTGTCGCCCGGCAGCCACGCTGGAGTCCGAGCTTCGGCCATTTTATTTTCGTAAATATTGGAGCCAGCTCTCGAAAGTTTCTCTCTCCTCCTGCACGTATTGTCCTGTTTTACTGTTCTGCAAGGAACCGAAGAGACTTAGCCTGCACATTCTCTCTCATTGCATTTATTACGAAGGAGAGAGAAGCAAAGCTTTACGTTGCTCTCCAAGGAAAGAGAATTACCATTTCCCATTTCTTTCACCCGATTGAGGTTTCAAAATTTTGAATCTCAAAATCTCTCTACGCTCGTCGCGCCGCTCGCTTCTCTCTCCGGCCTCTCCCTCCTTCGATCTTCCCCCCGCCCAGCGCTGCCCCTCCGTGGATCACGCTCACAGCCGTGCCGTTCGAGAACTCGAACCCCCGAAGTTGGTGTTCCGGAGGACGGCCTCCCCAACCGGCGACGCGATCGAGGGAGCTGAGAAGGAGGCCGCGGTGGAGTAGTCGAGGGACTTGATGTCGACGCGGCGAAGCCTGAGCTCGGGCTCTTGACGCAGACGGTGAGGGCGAACCCGAGGAAGGCGGCCCGGAGGATGACGATCGGGGCGAGGGTGTAGACGAAGCACTTGCAGTTGCTGCGCCTCTGGTTGCGGCGAGGCGGCGGCTTGGCGAAGTGGGCAAGCTAGTGAATGCGAGAGAGCATAGGTCACTCACTGAGGGGGTTGATGTGTTCCTGTGCCGTCGTCCGAGGTTTTTGACGGTTAGGCGTGCGGGACCGTGTGAAAGCTGGGTCTGAGTAGGTCTGTGATGTGCTGCTCTGTTGCTGTCGCTCTTTGAACCTCCGCCGGTGATGACCCGCGCAGGGCGTTCGAGGCGGCGTAGGAAGGTGCTAAAGCCCGAGGCAAGATCGATGGCTGCGAAGGGTGGAGGAAGAAGAGCAAATGGGTAGTTATGGTGGACACCCGCATCAGCCAAGAGCATGTTTTCAGGATCATCTCACCACATAGGAAACAGATTCAAGCTTGAGGACGAGATTCATTTGGTTTTGGGAAACAGAGAGGAATAAGACTTTCTGCTGGATCTGGATCTGGTCATCCACACTAACTCCTAAAATCTTGCAAATGTAAATAGCGATCGATTGTATTATGTAATCTCCCTCTCTCTGAGCTCATAATCTCCTGCGCGTGTGAATAGGGGTGCATGTCTGTGTGCTTGTATGAATATGTTGGGGTGTGCAATGAGGAAAGATCAGCTGGCTTGTTTTGGGTTTCATGCGCAACTTTAGTAGGAAATGATCTGAGAATCTTTGATCTCCCAATAACACCTAACTTCGGCAACCACTATAACCAAAGCAATTGAATAATGCAGAGAATCTTTGATCTCCCAACAACACCTAACTTCGGCGACTACTATAACCAAAGCAATCGGATAACGAAGGGAGAGAGAGAGGGAGCTTGAAGGAACGCCTCGCCGTTGCCAGTCGTCCGCCCGAGAGCCGCCGTTCGCCGCAGCCCTTTTCCCGTTCAACCCGGTGGGTTTCCCGAAGCATGCTCACTTCGTTTTCATGGGAACTTCGGTTCTTCCAGTCCTCATCGGTGTTGTAACGCGTTATGGCGCCCTCTATTAGGGACCCAGACCTGTGTTCGAGCCTTGATCTAGTCTAAAATCTATCGTTTCAGCGGTGCATATTAGATGTTCGACAAAATGCTTGAGTGAATGGCCGAATCCCACGTAGTCGGATTGATCTTTAGAAGCATAGTTTAATGCGTTTGTTCTTATATTGTGAACTACGTCTGATATCATTCTTCTCTCTTTGTTTCCCTGCGATTTTTATGGCATATGCATCAAATGCTGGGTTCACCGGAAAAGCAAAACCTCGTCGGAATGCAAACCCTTCGCCAGCGAGTCCTACGGTTTAAGGCCGTCTTAGTTAGCACTTGTTATGATTTTATTGCATTCTTGACTGTTTATTTGCTGGAAATCTGGGATCGAAAATTTTAGCTTCTTATTTGCTTTGATTATAGTGAAAGATCAAAGATTCTCAGATCATTGTCCATTTATCTGCATCAATCTAGACAGCTCTTCTGGTTATAAAGATTGACCCTTGAGCGAAATTGACCGGAAATGATTTATGGAGACAAATGATCCAATCTGCTCTCCCAGATATAGATTGAAAAAGAACGAGAAGTAGCAAGAAAAAGATTTGGAGAGGAAGATAGACCAGATATAATATTATATGCCTTAAAAAGCTCTCTATTCATGATTCCCTAAATCGTATGAACACGATGACAATCATCCCGCAAACCCAAAAAGAAAAGCGAAAGCACCACCATCAAGAACAGCCTCTCTCAGTGAGTGACCGTGCTCTCTTGCATTCACTTGAATTCCGACTTTCGCGATACCTAAAGAAGATCCGACCAGCCCAATCGTGCCCTCCGGACCCCGCCTCCGGAGCGACGATGTGGAGCTCGCCCACTTCGCCAAGCTGCCGCCTCGCCGCAACCAGAGGCGCAGCAGCTGCAAGTGCTTCGTCTACACCCTCGCCCCGATCGTCATCCTCCGGGCCGCCTTCCTCGGGTTCGCCCTCACCGTCTGCGTCAAGAGCCCCGAGCTCAGGCTTCGCCGCGTCGACATCAAGTCCCTCGACTACTCCACCGCGGCCTCCTTCTCAGCTCCCTCGATCGCGTCGCCGGTTGGGGAGGCCGTCCTCCGGAACACCAACTTCGGGGGTTTGAGTTCTCGAACGGCACGGCTGTGAGCGTGATCCACGGAGGGGCAGTGCTGGGCGGGGGGAAGATCGAAGGAGGGAGAGGCCGGAGAGAGAAGCGAGCGGCGCGACGAGCGTAGAGAGATTTTGAGATTCAAAATTTCGAAACCTCGATCGGGTGAAAGAAATGGGAAATGGTAATTCTCTTTCCTTGGAGAGCAACGTAAAGCTTTGCTTCTCTCTCCTTCGTAATAAATGCAATGAGAGAGAATGTGCAGGCTAAGTCTCTTCGGTTCCTTGCAGAACAGTAAAACAGGACAATACGTGCAGGAGGAGAGAGAAACTTTCGAGAGCTGGCTCCAATATTTACGAAAATAAAATGGCCGAAGCTCGGACTCCAGCGTGGCTGCCGGGCGACACGTGTCGCCCGGTGAATGGACTCGGAGGAAGCCACGTTGGAGTCAGAGCTGCAGCTAATATTTTCTCAGAGGAGAGAGGAGGGAAGAAATCTGGGGAGGATTTTGGGGTGGGGTTACGTGGGGGATAGGGAGAGAGAAAAACGGGGGAGAGTTTGGAGAGAAAAAGGAGGGAAATAATTTTTGGGAGCTTTTTTAGGGAATAATTATGAGCAGCAAATTATTTTTGTTATAAAAATAAATAAATGAGTTAAAAAGTGATTTCAAAAAATAAAAATATTGAATGTTAAATAATAAATTTTGGATGATTATAGAATATCATAGATTTATTTAAATAAAGTTGATTTTATTTTTTGTTAGTCATTAGTTTCATTCATAATTTTTGTTAAAGTTAAAAATATGTTCTCAAATATGGAATACGCATTAATTATGAATATATCTTTTAAATTTTTTATGAATGGATTTATTAATATTATTAGTGTAAATTTATTGTAAACTTTTTTTATTTATTTATTTATTTATGATTATGAATCAAATTAATTAAAAATAAAAATATTTATTTAATAATAACGTGTCTCAACGTGTCAGAATTCTATTTTTGAGAAATGACGTGTCGGATATCGTGTCATGTCATGTGTTCGTACTACTTAGCTGCCTGCCCTTCGCCGGTGATTGCTCGTAGAGAAGAATAAGAAGATGATGAATAGTAAGGGCAAAATCGGAAAAAACGAAAAACCAACGAAGATAATTTGGGAAGGATTTTTTTTTGGCCCCAGCTTAGCATTCTCAGCATGCTGAAAGCCCAAGGCGGCAGAGGCAGCCCCAACCTGCCTTGGGCTTTTAGCCTTGTGAAGGCTAACATTTTTGCAAAGGGGGTTTGAATTTTTTTTTGCCAAACACTCCATCCTTGGCCCAAGGATCTCTAGGCATTCAAAGTGGCTTCTCAAGGCCACTCCCAAATGCACCTTAAAACATTTACTTGACCACTAGTCTAATGATGATAAAGGGTTGCAATTTTATGCATGACTCCGAACTTACTCAAAAGTATTTCAAATTATTTGTTGTAAAAATGTGTCCCTCTATCACTTATAATTGCCTTAGAAGTGCCGAATCGGGTAAAAGTATTTTTCTTCAAGAATTTGACAACAACCTTAGCATTATTTGTGGGCAATGCTACACCTTCTATTCACTTAGACACAAGCCATTGAAATGTATAAATTCCTATAAAAAGGTGTAAAAGGGTCCCATGAAATCAATACTTCAAACATAAAATAATTCAAACATGATAATGTTGTTTAAATGCATCTTATTTTTCCTTGAAGCTACGTAGGAGTATACATCTTTAAAAACTAGCCAATAAAATCTAGATCGTAAAATCTTAGCTGCATTTTCAGTAGCACCAAAATGGACACCCACCTCTCTGTCATGAATGCTTGCTCTCTCTTCGTCTTAACATATTTCATTATGATTTGGTTTGCATATATTTTAAATAAGAAATTTTTTTCCAAAAAAAAAATTAATGTTGGGAAATATTTTGATTTTTTGTTGATATGATAATGAGGAAGAACATTACTTGCCAAATAATTCATAAAGTTATCGTACTAGGAAATTTTTGTGGATTTGATGGAAAAAAATTTATCATTAGGGAACTCTTCCAAAATTGATTTTATCTATTCATTTGAATTCGGACTTCTTGATAAGTGATCCGCGATTAGATTTTCGATTCCATTCTTATTTTCGATTTCCAAATCAAATTCTTGCAGCAATAAAATCTACTTGATCAACTGGAGTTTTTTATTTTTTTTTTTCAAGTAGATATTTAAGAGCAGAGTGATTAGAATAAATTATAACTTTTGACCCAATTAAATAAGAATGAAATTTATCAAAAATAAAAAATACTGCCAAAAGTTCATTTTCTATTATCGAATAATTCAATTGTGAACTTGACAAGATTTGATTGGCATAGTATATGGAGTGATTACTATTTACAATTGGTTATGATCGAGTTTCACGTCATAAATTAAAACCTTTATACGAAAAAAACAAAAAAGAAGGATGAAGATTAAAAACAGCCAAATCACATAAAAAAAAAGAGAGAGAGAGAAAGAAAGAAAAACCCGCGACTTTGATGGGCTTTTTTTACCGGGCCGGGTCGCCCAAATTAGGGCTCAAAGCCACCCACAACAACGTTCACCTCCTCCGTGCTCGTTCTTAGGCCATAAACCCTTCAAATCCCCTCCTCCCACTCTCGTTCTCGCTTTCTGCCCAGTCGATTCAATCCCAATCTCGGCTCCGACCGTTTCCTGTGCGCGCGAGGTTCAGGGGCGAGCGAGAAAATGAGCAGCTGGAAGAGCCTCCTCCTCCGGATCGGCGACAAGTGCCCGGAGTACAACAGCTCCGATCCCAAAGAGCACATCGTAACCTCCTCTCTCTCTCTCTCTCTCTCTCTCTCTCTCTCTCTTCCCCCTCCTCCTTCATTTCGCTGCGCATTTCCATGTCGGAGAAGTTAAAGAAACCCTAAGCGTAGGCAGGTAGGTAGGTAGGGAGTCGCGTTTCGCTTTCGCTCGATTGACGGCCTTCGAATTCGCAGGAGACTTGCTACGGCGCTCTTCGGAGGGAGCTGGATCATTCCGGGAGCGACATTCTTTCCGTAATTTCAGCTCGCCCGCCTTTGTGCTTTTGCTAATTGCGTCCAGTCATTTCGGATGTGCTCATGCCTTTTTCTTTTTTTTCCTCTTTTTTTGTTGCTTCTTGTCTTGACAGTTTCTTCTGCAATGCGCCGAGCAGTTGCCGCACAAGATTCCTTTCTATGGCACCGTGGTATGGTATCTTTTGATATTGCCGTGTTGTCTCTTCGGCTTCAATTGAATGATCAGTTCATAGATATATGCATGTGCGGTTCTGTGATGGAGTGTCGCAGATTTGAAGTAAGCATTGCTGATTGTGTTGAAATGACATTTAGCACCATTCCTTTTCATGGCCAGAGTAGTGATTTAAGCTTACCTCCTTATCAGTTAAATTGTCTGCCGGTAGAAGCATGTGTGCCTAGCTGTGGTCGAGTGGCAGTGCTCAGAGCACGCGGACTCAACATGATGTTGACGAATTTCCGATTGCTTAGTAGACAGTCTTTTATGCACTTGAGAGCAAGTCTCTTGTCAAAGAATCTTAGTACAGTCTGGAAAATTTTTGACAAGAAACAGAAAGACATCCTGCAGAACTATAGCCACAGAGTGTTTTTTGCATATAGCAAGGACTAACTTATTGTGAACTGATGCAATTTTTTAATTCATGAGTGTAAGTTGGTTTTGGATGATCTAAACTGTTTGTGCCCCGTTTGCGCATACCTGATCCATTCTGCTGCCAATAGAAGGTGTAGGCTTGATTGAGCCTAACTATCAAATTATCAGCAAATTTTCTGCCTTTAAGCTGAAAAGTGGCATTTGCAATTTTATTTTGCATATGCTGCTATGATGCTTCAGTTTGTTGACTTGTTTGAGCCTAATTATCAAATTTTCAGCAAATTTTCTGAATGTGACCCTGAGAAGTGGTCTCTGCAATTTATCTTGCGAATGCTGCTTTGATACTTCTGCTTGTCCAGAATAGTGACTGCTTTTAATGAGCTCCCTGCCCTCTTCTTTTTCCTTTTTCTCCCAGGTTGGTTTGCTGAACTTGGCAAACGAGGACTTCGTAAAAAAATTAGTCGATACAACCCACACTGATTTTCAGGTACGCAAGTTCAAATTGCTTTATTTGGGTGGGAAGAAATTCTAGCTTAGTCTTAAACATTGTTTTTTTTTTTTCTTGCATGGGCATATTTTAAGATTTTTTAGTGTTACTTTGTTGAATAATCTCTTCACTTGGTATCATCTACATGCAGGATGCTTTGGATTCCGAAGACTGCAATAGAATCCGTATATTGATGCGGTTTCTGACTGTTATCGTATGTTAATGGGAAACCTTTTCTTGATTATTGTTTTAATCTTGTTGCCTCATGTTTCTATTGCATTCTTGTCCAGTGATATAATTTCTTTACTGACTTATTTTGTATAGATGTGTAGTAAGGTCCTACAACCAAGTTCAATCGTAGTGGTTTTTGAGACTTTATTATCATCAGCTGCAACTACTGTGGATGAGGAGAAAGGGAATCCCTCTTGGCAGGCACGTGCTGACTTCTATATAACTTGTATCTTATCCTGCCTACCATGGGGAGGTGCGGAGCTCTTCGAGGTACTCTATTATGGCAAAAACTAATGTTATGGATATTTTATTGCACAGTACTTTTCCATTGATCTTTTTTAATGTGACGGCTATCTAGGCTGACCTACAGAAAGAGTAGGAAGGCATTTCATAACCACATTCAAGAAATTAAATTTTTATTTCTGCTGGAATTTAGCTAAGTGTTGTTCTCTTTATGTATCAGTTTTATAACTTGCATGAGTAGCTAAAATTGGCCAGGTGTCAGAACTATTCTTATGTTTCAAGCAGTTCCTTTTATAATCTCAATTTCTGAAGTTACAGAGGTTCTGTTTTGAGCAGCTATGTAACTGGGAGCTCTAAAGTTGACTGCAATGAAATTTTTCACAATGTGCAATCCTTCCTTTTTAGACTTTTTCTATCATGGGGCCGGGACAGGGCAATGTTCTCAGCTTATACATAGATTTTATGTCAAAAGAGAAATGGTGTTAAATATGGGGAAGCTCCTTTAGCAATTTTGCATCTTAAGCACTGAGAAGGTAGTCTAGGTATTTTCTCTTGCATATCCTGAATTATATATGAAGTTATATCCTCTGACTAGTGCAAAGCTCATCAACTTCTTCCCATGGTGACCTTTTCCTGCATGCAGCAAGTGCCCGAGGAGATTGAGAGAGTCATGGTTGGAATAGAAGCTTATTTGAGCATTAGAAAGCATGTATCCAATGATGGCCTGTTGTTTTTTGAGGATGAAGATGAGAATGAGGAAGGACTCAAGGAAAAGGTGTAGTTTCTCTTTTTCCAACTTGGGTCTTCTTCCTCCTTTTGTCGTATATATGCTATTATTCTAATTCTGTGTAAGTTCTCCAAACTCTTGTTTGTTTGTACTTTTCTGGTATTGAAATTTGCGGGCACAGATCTAATTGATTGCAAGTAAGTCCTTATAAATTAATAATAGCAATTAGCGGGTGGCATGCAGTGCAGTCTTAAATGGTTTGGGTATCATGCATCCTTTGGATGGTAGTTGCAATGGCAAGAACACATTGCCTAGCATATGTAGGTGATGATATGATTTTCATGGTTTTAGATTATGATAATATCATTATTATTCTACACTTTAGACTGAATCCTCTTATAGCCACTAATTTTGTCTTATTCCGCCTGTCCGTTTCAAAATAATATCTTTATTAAAAGTGATTGCAATAGAGATGTCAGATCCTGCAGCACTGTGCTATTTAGAAAGAAAACTAAAAAAGTACAACAGTGGCATAAATTTGGGGCCAAATACCTTGCTTATGCCCAGGGAAAGAAAGCATATATGCATTCAACATGGTCATTAAAAGAATCTAGGGATGACTAAAACTTTCCATGTAGTACCAGGGTTCAAAAAATAGGGAGATCTTGGCTAAGTGTCTCAATGAGTGTGTGTCACTAGAGTTTAGAACATTGAACTTATTGACCTTGTGGACCCATTCCCAGGTTCAGTTACTGTGATGTCTGGTGTACAGGAAAGATTGCTTATGCTCAAGTATTTTCCAGGTCCTTGTTTTCTTGGACATGGGTTTAAGAAGATTTTATATCTTGTAATTTGCCCTTTATGATATATTTTTCTTGTTCATATCATGGGTAGAGGCATCTTTTCCTGGTAATAGTTGTCATGAGCTTGAATATGTGGCTTGTTTGTTTCAATGTATCGTCAGGATTTCTTGGAGGACCTGTGGGATCGTATTCAAATTCTTTCCAGCAATGGATGGAAACTGAACAGTGGTAAGGTTAAACTTCCATGTTTCTGTGCAGTTATGGTCTTTGCTCTATTGCTGGCTTTCATATATTTCAGAGTGTGTCAAATTTATGGCTCTTTCTGTACTTTATGCTGCTAGTTCCAAGACCTCACCTCTCATTTGAAGCTCAGCTTGTTGCTGGAAAGTCTCATGATTTTGGCTCTGTCAGCTGCCCTCCACAGCCTGATCCGCCTTCAACACTTTCTGTTATCACTTATGGGAAACAGAAACATGATGCAGAATTGATGTATCCTCAAAGAATCCGGAGGCTTAATATTTTCCCCGAGGACAAAACTGAGGTAAAAGATCAACTTCAGGTTATATTCTTTTACTTCGATAAATTAAAGAAAAGAATCTGGAGACTCACTTTAAGGTTAGATATTGCTTGGACAATTAGTTAATTCACTTGGTGTCTAGTAGTGTGAGAATTTTGGTTTGTGAAAGTGGATACATTGACAAGTATTAATGTGTGTAGATGAACTTTTTGTAATGTATTTTTTCATCTTATAACAACAACAAATAAGGTTGATTGCAAACTCTCTTACTTAATATGTTTTTTTTCTCTAAGGAAAATGCTAGGTATACAAAATAGGGTATTAAGTGATTTGACATTCTATTGCTCGTTGAATATAATCCACTATTATGAAATCAGTGTATTAAGTGATTTGGCGCGTACTTGTGAACATTATGTCCTTCTTTGATTCTCAAGGCTGATAAGTTTTTCTCTTTTGCTGACAGGATCTTCAACCAATAGATCGCTTTGTTGTGGAAGAGTATCTGCTGGATGTATTGTTCTACTTTAATGGATGGTGATTTTCAACCCCGTGCTCTTTACCATTTTCACAAATGAAAAGAAGACGATGGTGGTGCATTATGCCAATATCATTATCATTATGCTGTTGATCTTTTGGTTGCTAATTCCTTGCTTTCTTATTTCCTTATTCTCATTATTTTTTATCTATTTATCTTTTAGGCAGTGGGTTTTTTTTTTTTTTCCGGCTGTGCGGGGGGGGGTGGGGTTGGGTGGGGGTTGGGTTGGTGAGGTAGGATGGATTCATCATTTGAAGATTGCATGGACTTTCTTTAGAAGGCCTGAAGTTCTTGAGCAAATTACATCTAACCAGCTATAGATTAGTCAACATAGCTTCTTTATTGTGTTGAGGTAGGATGGATTCTTCATTTGATGATTGCATGGACTTTCCTTAAAAGGCCTGGGGTTCTTGAGCAAATTACATCTGACCAGCTATTGTAGATGGGACAACATAGCTTCTGTATTGTGTAAGCTTGGTAATTTACAAGTTGCCAATTTTTCTCTTCAAGAAATAAATGGGGCTTTCAAGCACTCCTCATGATATGCTGAACGCCAAGAATCGTGCAGGTTGTGGCTCTATCGGATTGTCTGGGATCCAATTTGTGAACCATGATGTTCAATGCATTTGTGGACTTGCTGCATTCATTCATCATGACTAAATATGACTTGATAGCAGACTATGGATGTGATATTTAGTTTATTTGCAAATCATTTTTTTTTCTGCTTAGTTCATCTATGTTGACAATTGTCTTTTGCACTTTCGTACTCCAATTTTATTACATATGTGCCATCTTGCCTGATGAGACCTTTCAACTTAACTTTTCTTGTTTTTGTTTCTTGATTTGTGCAAAGCTAGTCGAAAGGAATGTGCTTTATACATGGTTGGTCTGCCTGTTCCCTTCAGATACGAGTATCTTATGGCAGAGACAATATTCTCGCAGGTATGATCACATGGGTAACAAAGTGATTGCTGCTTTGATTCTGCTACACTGCACTTAATGAAGCTGCCCTAGATGTAAATATGCTCATTGAACTCATGCTATGACAATCTTTACTATGTGTCAAGTTTTTATCTTTCGGTCTTAATCATTTAAATTCTTTCTGACTTTGGCCTCTTCTATTTTCAGTTCAGACTTGTAGTTAGCCAAATTCTTAGGATTGCTCTAGTGCTTACATGGTGCTTGAGTGTAATATGGAATTTCAATTGCACTGGCTTGCACATTGTCAAGCCGTTGCACATGTAAAGTAGGTGCCCTCATTTAATGATCATGCAGACCAACTCATGTGCCAATTTTTTCTGGGCTTGATAACTTGTGACCTTTCAGTTTTCAGTATCCTCTATATGGACCCAAGACATTCATCTGGTAGAATCCCCTAGAGTCATTTGCATAAGGTTCACCTAGATTCGTAGCTTGGTTATCATTAAATTTCTTTTCTTCACTGTGTACATTGTGGCTAATGTGCTTTTTGCAGTCAATTATACGAGTCAGATTGATCTACATGTTTCTTACAAAATTTACTGCTGCAGTTACTTTTGCTGCCACACCCCCCTTTCAAGCCAATATACTACACGCTGGTCATAATTGACCTTTGTAAGGTAATTCTAAGATTTATTATTGATTAAGATGCAAACATTTGCTCGTCCACATTTGAGTCATGCCTTCTTCGCATTAGTGTTTTTACTATATTTTGGTTTGTAGGCTCTTCCTGGAGCCTTCCCTGCAGTAGTAGCAGGTGCAGTTCGTGCTTTGTTTGAGAAAATTGCCGATTTGGATATGGAGTGCCGCATGAGGCTCATCCTTTGGTTTTCACACCACCTGTAAGTATAGGTTTTCTAAACTCATTGTTGATGATTTGGTCCAATTTTAGTGATAGTAAATTATTTTAATGCTATTTCTTTTAACCCATCTCATGTCATTATAGCCATTCCGAATATGTGCTTCTAGTTTTTGTTACTGTTGCTTCGCAATAAGGATGTTATTCTTAGTGCTGAGAATTGATTGGTGGAACATCTTGTGTCCAACAGGCTGTGACTCATGCCAACCTAAGCTTGTAGGATCATCCATAGTTTTTTTAATCTAACCCGATTTCTGATGTTATTTATTATAATTAGTTGGGTCAGATTATGAAGGTAGAGGATGATGGCTCTCTTAGTTTAATGATTGTCTGACTGATTTGAAATTTTCTTCTCTAAATGTTAATGTATATCAGTTCCGTTCCCTTATTTTTTCTGTGCATGCTAGGGAGTTCGTTTTATCTTGTCTCATAGGTGGTGCAAATTCAATGTATCTTCATGTAGGTCATTTCTCAATTGTACCTGCTACTTTGAAACTCCTGGTTAGCATGCTTTCTGCTTCTTATGTGACATCCTTCTCCTAATAGAAAATAATGTTGCACATTGCACCTGGGGAGGAATAGTAATTGTCTAATAGAGGTTTTAACTAATCTTGGAATGGGCTTTCATCAATCTCTGTAAAATCTAATGAGAAACCATTATTTTCCAGATCCAACTTTCAATTTATTTGGCCTTGGGAGGAGTGGGCTCATGTCTTGGACCTTCCAAAATGGGCACCCCAACGTGTATTTGTTCAGGAGGTTTTGGAGAGAGAGATTCGTTTGTCATACTGGGAGAAAGTCAAGCAGGTAAGAATTCATGCCATTTTTGCTTAATTTAGAACATCTCATTGCTGAAACTAGCTCTAAAGTTGTTTATTAGAAAAGTAGCTTTAAACTTCGAGTGCTTTTATCTTATCAAAAGCCAAAACTTTTTGAACATAAATGACCATAGGACTTGCCTAATTTTTAGGAGGCGAATGCTTGGCTCCGTTAATTATATTATCTTGGCTTTATTGCTCTTGTTCTCATCTGTGTCAAAGTATTGGACATGCCTAATTTTTTGGAGTTTCTAGACTAATTTTGGAGCGGCTAAAACAGTATCCTTGTGAGTAACTTAAGGCTTCAGATGTATAGTCCCTTTAATCTTAAGATATATTTATGACAACCACCAATTTATGAGTAGGTAGACATACATGATTTGCACATTGAAGGGGGACAATGATATTTGTTTATGTCTTCTCATAGAAGCTAATTCATTTGTGTGAAGCATCGGCTTCCATCATACTTCTTTTCTTGTCATGCTTGTTCTCATAGGACATGCTTTAGTAGATGGTGCCTCTTTGGGAAGCCTGAGTTGAAGTCCATGATCATTAACTTTTGGATGTCAATCACATGTGAGAATGATTTTTCCTGTAATGACATCTTTTTCTATCTTGTTACTCTTATGCTTACAGAGTGTTGAGAATGCGCCCGGATTAGAAGAGCTGCTTCCTCCCAAGGGAGGTACAAACTTCATTTATGGCATAGATGAGGGCAGTGAACAAACTGAAGAGCAAAGGCTCTCTGCGGAACTTAGCAAAATGGTAAAAGGTAGGCAAACTGCACGTGAATTGATCTCATGGATCGAAGAAAGTGTTTCTCCAACTCATGGTTTGGAGTCTACTCTCAAAGTGGTGGTACAAACTCTTCTTGACATTGGCTCTAAGAGTTTCACTCATTTGATTACCATCCTCGAGAGATATGGCCAAGTCATTGCAAAAATTTGCCCTGATGACGAAAGACAAGCGATGTTGATAGAGGAATTGAGCTCATACTGGAAGAACAATCCTCAAATGAGGGCTATCACTATTGATCGGATGATGGGTTACCGACTAATATCAAATGTGGCCATTGTGAGATGGGTTTTCTCTCCTGTCAACATCGACCAGTTTCATATATCTGATCATCCATGGGAGGTAAGCTAGTGCATTTCTTATATGTGGTTTCTGTTCGTAGTAGTTTCGTAATTTTTTTTTCCCTTGTTTATTTGCTATCAATTTTCTCCAAACCTCAGTGTCAATCATCAAAATAGGAAAATTTGCATGTCCCATTATGATACAACCAAAAAGAGAAATTTGTAATCTTTCAAGCAGAAAGTACAGTTGACTGCTTTGAAGCTGTTTTTCATGTTTAACTATCTCCTTGCCATTTGGTGATGTTGAAGGTTCTTATCAATTGAATAGCCTGAAAGATAAGATTAGAAAGCAAAGATTGAAACCGACTAGGATTTGTCATTCCAGAAGGCTCCAATGTCTATTATAATTTGTAAGGGTGGATGCTTTAATGGTAGTCGAAGTTCTAAAAATCAGTATCGACCAATTTACAATGACAATCAATCAAGTGTGCATAAATTCAAGGGACAGTGGGTCCAAAATTGATTTTGTTCTTATCAAATACATAGTCTGAAAGATCATATTAGAAAGCAGGAATTGAAACCGACTAGGATTTGTCATCCCAGAAGGCTCCACAGTCTCTAATTTGTAAGGGTGGATGCTTTGGTGGTGGTTATCAAAGTTCCAAAAATCAGTACAGGCCAAATTACATTGACAATAACTCAAATGGTGCATAAACTCGTGACACTGGGTTTGAAAATGGTTCTGCTCCCCTATCAGCTGTATACAACCCCTCCCAAATACTAAAAGTTCTGATAGCTTATGTCAGACCTTCTGGCCCACCTTGGTTGAGATTCATGACATGAATGTCATGATTTTCTTTGCACAGTTAACGTTGGAATTGATGCAGATTCCATAGAGGCTGTAAGTGGTTAAATTGGCTCATATACACTCATGTCACTAAGTCTCCTTCCACTTGTTTTAGGAAAAACTTGCTGCAGCCACATCGATAGTGACAGTGGCTTTTATGGGGTGCAATGTTAATTTTGAAAATGCACATTGTGTTAGCAAAGTTACAAGGCGATCATGATAGTGTACTCTTAAATTTATTCATCAGTAGGTTTGCCTCAGAATCATTTAGGCTGAATTAGATTCTCCAATAGCTTATGTAAGCCTTGCTCGGACCTACATACATATGAGTGGTAAACTTTGTGAGGATAGACTTTTCCACAGAATAATATACAACCAATTTGAGACTGCATAAGCATATGTAAATGAGTCTGTTTCGATGAGTCGAGGCATGGGAACTTTTATCTAAAGCTCCTTTTGGTATGTTGTCATTGAGTATTGATTTTGTTTGCTGTATGACCTTTCTTGCTTCACAGATTCTCAGGAACGCAGTTAGCAAGACATATAATCGTATAGTGGATCTAAGGAAAGAGATTTCATCTCTTAAAAAGGATGTCATATCTGCTGAGGAAGCAAGCGCAAAAGCGAGAGCAGATCTTGAGGGTGCGGAACAAAAGCTCATGCTTGTGGATGGTGAACCCACTGTAGGTGAAAATCCTGCGAGGATGAAACGCTTGAAATCATATGCAGAAAAGGCAAAAGAGAAGGAAGTATCTATTCGTGAAAATTTAGAAGTGAAAGAGGCTCTTCTCGGGCGTGCCTATAATGAAAATGAGGTAACATGCCTCATAAATGCAGACAATATATTCTCTTTATTTTTGAGTTCCAAATTTATTAGGCCTTCTTTATTTACTGGTCATTACTTTGATAAGTCCTCTTTTCGCCCAATATGTGGTTACTGGTTAGTATGCAGACCTTTAACCATTCTATGATTTGTGTATAAGGATGCTTCTAGTTTGATTGCTGTCTATACTTCTGGACAGCTCTTTCTTAGACTGAGTGAATTTCGCAGGCGTTGTTTCTAGCTTTGTACAAAAAGTTATCGAGTGTGCTGAAGGAACGTCTTCCAGAACCATCTAAAGCTAGAACTTTGAGGGAACTCAAGTCTATTCATGCAGATGAAACAGCTGTTGAGCTTGAGGAACCTTCAGCCATGGAAATGGATGATGAAAATGGAAGAGCTAAAGAAAGGTCTCTCTCTCTCTCTATACCAATCCTTTTGGGGAGCATTCAATAGAGCAAAAGTTGATGTTAAACTTTTTCCCTCTACTTTTACTTTCTTGTTAGTCATTCAAACGGTGAGAAGGCAAGCGATGTCTACAAAGTCGGTGAAGAGGAACAGTGGTGCATATCCACTTTGGGTTATGTCAAGGCCTTCTCTAGGCAATATGCTTCCGAGGTATAAACTTATTTTGGTTTTTCTGTTTCCAGTTTCAATTTGTTAGGATGCATCATCATTCATCAGCAGGCTTGCCATTTCAGTAGAATTTTCTCACGTGTCATGGACATACAACCGTGTGTTGATTAAGTTAATCTTTGAATAGATTCAGTATTTGCAACTGCCCCGGAGCTCAATCAAGCACATCACGTGTTTGTTGGCTTTGCATTGTCTAGGACATGTTTCCTGGCCTACAGGATGAATTGTGCCTTGAGTGATCTTGTCCCAACAAATTCAATGTTAGTCGTTTCACCTGATCCAACTTGGATTTTGACTTATTCCTTGAAAATCGGACCCCTCATCATGTGAAATCGCTTTTTGACCCAAATGAGTCACGGTGCTTTGCCTTGTGCTTGTGCTTGTCCTCCTCGTCATCCATTGTGAATAGAAATTCTGTTAGCTTCAGTTTCTTTGAAGGAATGCAGAGTTGTCATCATTGTCATCACCATCATGTCAGTCTTTTTGTCGATGGATTTCAAATAATGGGCGTAATGGATCCAGATATAACCTATTCTAATATTTTGTAACTTACAGATATGGCCGCTCCTGGAGAAGCTGGAAGCAGAAGTATTGACAGAAGATGTACATCCACTTTTCAGAAGAGCGATCTATTCGGGCTTGCGTCTTCCAGTCAATGGGTACCCCATCTAGTTGACATATGTAGTATTATTGTAGCCTCTAAAAGCATCAGAAAAATTTTCTCCCCGCTTCCATCGGTTTTTTATGTAAATGATTTGGTGAGATAGAGAATTTGAGGAAAAGGAAAACCGGCATTGTTATCTCTCCGTCGCGAGCTCTAGCATCGCTGATCAGTCTCTTTACTGTGGGATGAGCTAATAGAGTAGCCGTCTCCTGCAAAATGCATGTTACTGAGCTGTTCCACTATTATATGCGTTCTGATTGTTTGTTCAAACTTGGACGATCCTCTTTTGTTAGACAGATGATGGCGTGAATTGTGAAATGATTTGAGTCTAGAAGTACGAACGAGGACCGAGGAGATTGAAACTTTAGTAGGATGAGACTTCCGGCAAGCTTTTTCCGGAGGGGTAATGTCCAAAGCACATTTAAAGAGAGTGGCGTTCTGAGACATTCATGCGCCTGAACGGAGATCTTAGGCCCCAAAAAAGCGCTAGCCCAGATAAGCAGAAGCTGAGGTCCAATTTTGGTGCCCAAACAGCCCACCTTTGTTCCCGAAACGGACCGACTTGGGCCCAGCTAATTGTAGCCCTCGCACTAAGATATGGGCTCTTACGGACATCTTGACCCGGGCCGGCCCAAATTAGGCCCACTGTTACTAATCTCTACCTCGTTATTGGTCCGTCCCAAAGAGGATCAGGTGGGCCCATTCAGTCCAATCTGGGCTTAGAATTCTCCGATCTTGGGCCAAGATAAATTCGACTGAAGCCCAGCTCACGACCACCTTAAGCTCAATTAATGAGTATAATGAGGCCCAACTTGGCCCTGGAACATCCCCCTTTGGGCCGCAACAGCCCAATCCGTGGCTCAAATGAACCCCAGCTTAATCCTAACCCTTGCACTGACATAGGCCCAGACAGGGACATCTTGGGCCCTAATCAGCCCAAGCATAGGCCCATCGATCCCAACTCGAGCTCATTAATGGCCCAGAAGAGGATCGAGTGGGCTCAAATCAGTCCAAGCTGGGCTTAGAATGCCCAGACATTGGACCTATATCAGATCGACTGAAGCCCTGCTCACGACCACCTTGAGCTCAATTAATTTAATGGGTACAAATTAGGCCCAACTCGGCCCCCTTTGGGCCACAACAGCCCAATCTGGGGCTCAATCAACCCCAGCTTAGTCCTGACCCTTGCACTCAGATATGGGCCCAAACAGGGACATTTGGGCCCGGACGGCTCAACATTTGGCCCACCAATGCCAAACTCGAGCTCATTAATGGGCCCAGAAGAGGATCTAGTGGGCCCATATGAGTCCAAGTTGGGCTTAGAATTCCCCGATCTTGGGCCTAAAACGGATTGACTGATGCCCAGCCCACAACCATGGTGCAAAGAGGCCCAAGTTGGCCCCGAACATCCCAATTGGGCCCCGTAGGCCAATCCGGGGCTCGAATAAGCCCCAACGGAGGCCCAAAACTTGACTTCTGGCCAAGGAAAATTTTTGAAAAATATGAAACACAGAATTCTAACGACGGTCACGCCGCGCTTTAGCCGGCACATTAGATATTCCGGTGGTCGGTCCAGTCTGAAAAACAACCTTTTTCTCTTCACTTCACTTCAATCGGTTTACAAAGTTTGATGAATCAGTATCCAATTTACTGATCCTTCAATAAAATTGGCACGACTTCTAAACTTTTTTTTTTTTGGGTCGAACTCCTAAACTGAGCTCCCAAGCTGCATTTGTTTTTCGTTTCTGTTTTCCCCTCTTCTTTAAATAAATCGTGCATAAAACAATTATAAACATAGACGATATTGAAACAGCACTACCAATACAAATGGACAGAGACTAAAATTTCCGCAACACTAACAGATAATTTATCCGAAAGATTCCTCTGACCAACGAGTTCTACATAGAAATATACGTTAGCAGATTGGAAAGATCAAGGAGTGCGATCACGACCCTGGTGAGGTGAGCTGTCTCAGATTGTACTTAGCCAGCTCCTTGTACTTCTCGACAACCCCGATCAAGCAAATGGTCTGAAGTTAAAAGAGGGAATGGAAAAGGAAATTTAGAGATATACACAACACAATTCTAAAAATAAAAAAAAAAATTGCTGGCCTCCGCCGACACATCTGCCCAAAGTTTGAAATTTCAATATTCAAACTTGAAATGAGGTGAAAAAGCTTGCAGCTCAATTTTTGCTGGTACACTAAAGCTTTTGCTGTCTAGCCCATCTTCATCATATGACGGAAAATACACGGAAGAAAACTGAATGTATCTTTCATGAAACACCATTTTCTGTTTAATCTCTCATCACTCAAAATCTGAAAACTAACAAAATATGTATGCAACTGACGAAATATGTATGCACTCCCCTGCATTTTTGGTCTCAAGCATCAAATGATGCAGCATATCCTAGTCACAAACATGGCGAGATAACCTTTCCGTTAACCAACTTTTGGCTTTCAAATAAGGCATGACATTGGTTTAACCTTCTTATCAAATGAGTTATGCTAATTATACTCAATGCCGAACAAAAGCTAAATCATATCCCACTTCATGAGGTCAGTCATACGAATCCTTTTACATCATTGAGTCAAAGTTGCCAACTATATCCTTTAAAAGAGAAAAAAAAATCAAATTTACTGCACCTAACCAACATTTTTATTTATATTTACTTTGAAGGATGTGATTAAAACCTACTTTGACCTCATGCATCTATCAACAAATATACCGTCTGTCCACAGATGAACTCTGCCACATGGTTGGCAACGAATATTTACAATTTCAAAGTCTAGGCTATTGAAGTAGTGAACCGTCACATGCACTCAAGACAGATAAATAAAACTTGGAAAAACATACTTACAAGATGGATCGATAGCTAAAAATTCTAAGACAGGAGGAAAGGATTCTCTGACCTTGACAATCTGAACCACAATGCTTTTATCGGGATTATTGAGATCAACTTTATGTGGCCCAGGAACAGATTTTGCAACTGAGTTTATGATTTTCATCCGGTCAATCCCACTGTTTGCCCGCGCATCATACAATACAGCAAACTGCCCAGAGAATTTACAGTCATTGACCTCGTTATAAATCGAAAGGTTCAGAGTAATTATAATTAAAGCTCCTTTCGTGGAGGTGGCTTAAGCTGCAAATCATTCTTTTACCAGAAAAAGAAGAGTGATGTGAAAAAACAAAACAAGCATACTATAAGAAAAAAAGAAAATACTTAATAAAAGACAGACAGCAGTATCTTCTTGTAGAGACCACCATGGCAAACAACACTAGTACCCTAATAGTTCCCTCGCGGTTCCTCATTTGGGTCGTAAGACTTTATAACCAAATCCTTATTAAGATACTTTGAGAGTGCGAAGCAGATTGACAAAGTATTTCAGAAGCATTTTGTTTCTGGTAAATTTGCCTTCTCCTTGCCAGAGCATATAAGATTGATTACATGTCAGATCCTTGTATTTTGCAGCTTTTTATTAGCTGAAGAGGGCATGTGGAGCAGAAAACCCACTAATACATGAACTGTTATTCCACCAGCACCATGAGGTACAGTACAGAATGAAAGAAAAGGAGGATCGTGATAAGTGATATAATATACATAGTCAAACCCTTAAAGACGCAGATTGTGAGGGAAAGAGCAATACTTTGACACAATTTGACACTAGAGAGGAACTACTGTGGCAATTTAGTAGAGTGCAATTTCAACATTTTGCTTCTCCTCATAATCACGCTGCTACATGCTACTATTTTAGGACACAGGCCTACTGACTTTGGTGCTGAGCAGTTTATTTTCCTGACAACTGTGCTGCTACATGTGGCCTAACATAAAATCTTGAATAAGATTAACATTAATATTAAACAAGAAGCATCATGAAATAAGAAGCTAGCTTATATTGTGTATTAGAATACCCATTTGGTCACAATCCTTTACATTTATCATATCTTAGTTACATGTAATGATGACTTTTTTCTGTAAGTAATTTCACCTGATAATCTCCCTCGGATGATTGGCTTTGTGTTCATTCAGGCAATAACCACATCAACAGATCAAAGAAATGACATGTAATTGCCTTGATTATTATGTAAATTTTTTGTAGCTAAGTCACACAATATTCAATTATGTAGGAAAGGTTAGGCATACAAAATGAATGAAAGCTACAATATACCTTCTGGGGGTGATCAGTTTCAAGTGGAAAATATTTTGTCACAAGGGGTTTGATTGCTCTTGAGATTTCTTCTTCTGAAGCATAGCAAGCAACTTCAATTGGTAAGACTCTCAAAATGAACCTATAAAAATTTTGAAGCGAATATCAGCAGTGCTTTCAGTATGATTGTGATAGAACAGCATTTCAAAAATGCATGAGGTTGATAGAATCCAGCCAAAAGCTAATAAACATGGGGACCTTGACATATGTTTCCGTGTTGATGCAGCTGATTGCATGATGTGCTGCACTATATCTCTGGGCCCAGGGTCACAATCTTGCTTCCGCATTTGGATAAAGATGACCCCATTACAACCAGAATCAAGGGTCACAAATCGCCTCTGTTAAATACAATAGAAGTTTCTCGTCAGAACAGATAAATTTAAATGATAGGTACACTATGGCCAACTAAATGATATTTGAGTTTGAAGAAATGTCAGACTTGCCAAGGCATAAAATCAACAATAGTATAGGATGGGATTAAAAGAAACAGGAAAAAATTCCGGCACATGCCAACTGCTAATTCTGCAAAAGAATTAAAACCAAAAAATACACAAAGGACCTTACCAAAAAAAAAAAAAAATACACAAAGGAAAAATGACCTTAAAAATATGAAAAACGACTACAAATTATGAACTCCAAGGATAAAAATTGGGAAAGATAAAGAAGTAATGAGAATGCATATGAGCATAGGCACATAGACATGTGACTCTCAACTAGGAAGCAGAGAGACAGATACTAAATCAGATGCTTCTCATTCTCAAATCTTAGCTAAGTAACAGAATACTTGTTGCAAGACTAACCGTATTACTGCTTGTCAATGTAAATATCAGAATTAAACCAACATGCTTGTCGGCATTCATTAAGGACAAAAAAAATGGCTATTGAAAAGAAATTCCAAACATCATCACCTAGAGTAAGCATTATGTCAAGCAACTTTGGGAGCTTGGACAAAGAATATCTCATTTGTGGTATGAAGCAATTGTTCACAGGTAAAAGAGCTCAAGAATGATTACTCAACAACAGTGACTAGCTTTCAAAGACTTGATGTTAAAAAAAGCAATTCACAGGCTTGTCAACCAGAGTTAATATCATATTTGAGCAACTTGGGGACAGGTAAGAAGTTGAGCAATTTGAGAGCAGGATAAGGAGTTGAACAACGTTGACAGGTACAGCAATGACAATTAAATTATTGACACAAGGTATGTATATGAAAGTTGGTTTTGGCACGTCCCTACCCCCCAAAAAAACCAATGAAGATCCTTGCATATGTTTTAGGCAAGCAAATTTAGTCAACTTGCAGCCAAATAAACTAATTCATGACATATCAAAACATAATTCCGTCCCCCGAATTTAGGCTTTTGTTTCTGAATATTCATAAAAAGAAGCAACGATATATCCACTGATATAGATATTAGCAAGAGAAGAATGAAACATGGATCACATGGAATTAGCAGAAAAACAAGAGATGTGGAAAAGGAAGTAGGTAAACCAGCATAAATTAACAGAATGGAGTTCGTTCAAAGATTCATCCATCCTGACAAATATGAAAACTTCATCTCCCCAAGTTAAAAACCACAGCTCTACTCCATACGAAGGCAAATCTATTATTCATTCTCATATACCTTGTTCTTATCTCCAGTTCTTTGATTTCATCTTCAATAAGCTTATCAATGGACTTCTCCTCTTTGTTGTCTTTCAAAGAACACTTGGATGAACAATGCTCTAGGCACTGTTTCTTTGAAGGTGGCTCACCAGCTCCACTGCATTGTTCTTCCGGTGTTTCAGCAGTTTTGTCATGACTTTGCTTATCATCCTTCTGAAGTTCGGAGTTCTCACCTCTAGAATTTCCTGGATCAACCTGTTCGCCTGTATGAGCCTCAGATTCATTTTCACCATTTTCGTCTTCCCCATCATCATCACCATCATCCTCATCACTAGATGATTCAGATTCAGAGTAACTAAATTTGATCTTCTTATTCGCTGGTTTGGAGACTGCTTCTGCAGGTTTTGAGGTTGTGCCATTTCCATAGAGTAGCTCTTCGAAGAACTAAAAAAATGAGAGGAAAAGCCCTTAGACGTTATTACCACCAATTCATACACAATAAATTCATAGAATCCTGTTCTTTATTTTGATACGAGAAACTAAAAAAGAACTGATATTGTGGGATCCCTAGACATAAAACAATAACCTGTGCCAGAAACTCAACATCCACACCAAAGGATCAAGTAAAAGGACTAGTAATTGTTACACAAGGTTCACCTAGCAAGGAGGTCAAAACTTAAAAACTGCTCCCCAAGGCGTTTGCAAAGACCAATTGCACTATAGTTTCAGCATCAAGAGCAGTCTACAGATACCTTACGAAAATTACAGGAAGTAAATGAAGATGACTACTGATATGTATCAAATAGATATAGCGTAGCATTCGCTCAAGGGAAACACCAAAAGTACAGGGGATGCCCGATCATTTCATACAGAAAGAAGACGACCTTTTTGTTAGATTTATCTTGATCAACATTTCGAGACTCTTGCAAATCACCTGCTTCAGAACATGTTTCAAGGCACACAAGGTGACATCTCCTAGATATCTTACTCCTTTAATTCCAAATTAAAACACTACAAAATAAGGAATCTCTTTGCTTTGGCTTCTAAGAGTTCTCGTTGTGATTCCAAAGCAAGAGAAAACCGCAAGTTGCTTTTATGATTATTTTCCTTCTGTAACACAAATGTGCAGCACGCTTTATAAAAAAAATTGCTGAATTGAGAACTAAATCGATCGGTGCCACTTCATTTCTCTAATGAGCTTAGTAGAATCTCAAAGAGCCTCCACCGTCTGAGGCGAACAGATAATTAATGCAACACAAGGAAAAGTCGAACACAGTAACGACGAAGAAATAGTATCACCGAAGGATCACAGCACAGCGAGAAAGAGCACTGAGCTCAAAAGGATTAACCAAAGATGCGAACCAAAAAGAAAAACGCCAAGTTGCGACTTGCAAAGTCCACATACAGAGTCAATAACGTTGATGGCTTCGCCAGAGGCTTGCCGTTCCCTGCCGCCGTCGCAAGTGATGAAGAAGCCCTGCACGCCGGGACGCAGCGGATACGATCCCTTCTTCTTCACCGGCCTCTGAAACAAGCGAATCAACAAGGAGCGGAAAGAGAAGAGAGGAGGGAAAAATCAGCCGAGGGTTTACGCAACGAACGAGCGAGTAGAAAATCAAGCGCAGGAAACAATCGACACGGGTGGACCGTCGAGAGAACACGAGAACGGACATTGTGAGGGAGGTAATGCTTCCTCTTCTTGCCCTTCGCGCCATCGCCGCCGGCGGTTGCGGGCTTCGGCTTGCTCTCGGTGGCCATCACCGCGAGAGCTTCGACTCTGCTGTTGCTCTCGGTTTTCTGTTACGAGCGCTTCGGCGAGGGTTGTGGCTGGGAGGTTGACGGTGATGGCTGAGGAGAGAATAGAGCGGGTCGGGCCGAGTATGCAATTCTGGGCCTGAATATTAGGCCCGCTGATTACTCGCACGTTGCAATTAATTGAATTTTCAAAATCTTAGGTAAAAAGTTGTTTTTTTTTTTTTTTTTGTCGAAAGGTAAAAAGATATTGATAAATATAAAATCTGATGAGTGTCCGACATCGAGCAGACAGCATGGATATTTCCACATCTCTCTCCCTCTTTTTTTTTTTTTTTCCCTCTTTTACCCCGATCGCTTTCGGAATTTTTCTCGAAGGAAAGAAATTAATAAATATAGAGAGAAGAGAATAGCTGGTTCTAAGAAACTGGAGTTGGCAGAGAGAATCAAATCTTTATCACAAGGTCATTCAAAATTGGAGCACTAATATACAACAGAACAAAGCCAATCCAATGAACATATGGTAATATGAACAGAATATACCTAAACTTCAAGAAATGCAAGATGGGCATGCACTGAATTTACAAGGCCTGTAATATGAACAAATTGTGATGTTCTAAGGCATCTGTACGCTATCCACAGTGTTGGGTGATGGTGGCGTTGACGAATGCGAGGCCGCAAGGAGGGCGGCTCCGAGGCCCGAACCGTCTTCGGTGACTTCCAGAACGAGGTGTTGTGCGATGTCTTCCCCCAAGATCTCTCTCAAGGCTTCATGCAGATATTCTCTGAACATGGTGTAGCTGGTGTACAAACTGCCTTCTATCGCCACAACCGTTCTTCTCATCCTGGCATCTCCTCTACTTCTGCTGCCGGTGATGCTTCCACCATCCCGACCTGTTTTCTTCAAGATCCCCACAATACCGGCAGCAGCCAGGCGAGCAGCTCTGCGGGTTACTATGTCACATACCTTCACAATCAGCTTCCGTACTTTTTTAGGGACTTCCGGGACCTGAAATGATAAGGCACAAAAGAGAAATGGAAAATTTGAATCCCGAGAACCCGACACGAAAAGACTCAACAGGAGAAGACCACCAAAAAAGCTCAGCTACATGTCAAACTACTTACTTCCAGCATCTGTCTCCATTTTTCATCTACTTCTCTCAAATCTGGGGAGTTATCTTCGTGCATGGCGGCCATTAATGGAGTTCTGGAATAATAAATTGAGTAGCTTACATCAGTGAAACAAAGTATGGAGGTCATACAGAGGCCAAATATTCCCAAGCCATTTTTCATCCTAAGTCCCATGGCGACGAACGAGACGTCGATCTAACGTATTGCTCATGCTCATGTCATATCAGAAGTGATTTGTTGGATTTATACAAATTCTTGCCCCAAGAGTTTGAGAATTTACAACAGTATTAAAGAACTTCAGGTATTTCAGCATTCACAAGTATTTCATTTCTGGGAAACCACCAGAAATTCAGAAGACTTGAACCATGACATCAACTTATCAGTACGTGGACATAAACTTCCAGTCCAGACAAAAAGTGCAAGAATCATGCAACCGTATGATCGAATGCTATGTTGACAAAATTAAACTAGTTGCTTTAAAAACCAAAACGCAACTGCTACATTCCCTAAAAAGCTTCTTTATTTGGTACGAACCATTACAAACATTTCTGAAAGTATTGTAAATGTGTATTTGTTGATATCAATACAACTAATTTTGACACTTACACACTCACTTCCTAAAGGATAATTGCATGTCTGATCCTATCACGCCCACATACACAGGCACATGAAATATGTTATTCTTTGCACTACTCACATTGGCCCTTACATAAACATAATTAAAGAATCCGGAGCTTAATCATGAAAGGACAGCTTAACTATCACAGAGAGAGAGAGAGAGAGAGAGAGAGTACCTCAGAATGAATGGAATTGACAATTTTGATGAAAAAGCACTGAAAATATCAGACTCTTGGGACATCCTGAGGATCACTCTCCTCACAATTTCTCCCAGATACATTCCAGATATCATTTTTTCAAAACCCTGCAGCAAATGTCTTGGTCTTACATTAACCGAACAGGAAAGATGCACAGATATAACTGAACAAACAAGATCTACCTGTTCGTTGGGGTTGGGACTCTCAGCATCTAAATCAATATCATAAGAAGTTCTCGGTAGATGAGAAGACCAGAAACTTCCCCATTCCATGTTCACAACCTATAGAGAGGAACAAGCACCATAAGTAATCAAAGATATAAAAGCCAGTCACAGTAATATGTGACTAACGGTAAATTCAAAGCATACCATAAACCCAGAAGTTGTAACAAGACCCTGGCATTTGATAATTGCATCTGTTCGCTCAACATAGCAGGCATTTGTACCCGTTCCAATGACCACTGAAGCAACCGTGTCTGGATCGTGATAATGTCCTAGAGCTAGTGTTCCAACCGTGTCATTCACCTGCTTAACAGAAAACAAGATTTCCATGATGTCATATACATTGTTTGAAGAGGATAATTTTGGATTCTGTAAAGTGCAAATGCTATTCAAGTTCAAGCCAAAAATAGGCCAAACAACTTTTTAAAATCAACCCATATCATGCAATATGCTAAATAGTAAGCTAGATTGCTGGAGAAACATTTTAATCTCCCCTCCTAGGAACATGGAAACACAGACAAAAGAACATAGCCTTTTCTTAATTTATGAAATTTCGAATCCTCATCCATCATACTGCTTCTCAAGCATGCCAAGAATGTGAGGGGGGGAACATTTCTCAGTCAAGCAAAAAAAGCGCTATGTTTAAGTGAGGCAATAATAGCAGATAGAAAGTACACAAACTCAGCTGAATAGAATATTAGTCATATTAGTCAATCAACAAATCAAACTAGTATGCAGAAACTAAACCACCAATATCCATATCCAAAAGTTCAAGCAACATGAGTGGAATGGTGCAGATTTTATTTTACTTTAGAGAGATAATTCCACAAACTGATAAGCAAAATATTCGTGGACAAAGGAATAGAGATTACCAACACTACAACTCGCATATTTAGGCCATTCCTTGTCAATGCCAGTTGTAAACTTTCAGCGATATCTTTTCCAACCTGAAAATGAATCAATTAGTTATGAAACAAAGTTACTTGTCCAATAGAAAATAAGAGCTTAGAAAATCTCCATAGGTTTTTAGAAATCCTGATATGTACAAAGCAAGAACCAAAACCAATAGGATTGCCACATGAATATCTCTTTCCAATGTCAACTATATACAATGCCCAGGCTAAAAACTGGGCAACACAATGTCTGACGCTCAGCTCATGCAAAACATTTCACAGATCTTCTCACACATAACCAAGTGACCACGAATTTATTCTATACATTATAATCGTCTAAAGTCAAAATTTTCCATGATTCTATTATACTGTTGGCTAAGAGACAAACTGTGTCATGAATGGCAAATCCCCGTGTCCATCTCATTAAAATCCCAGATGAAACAGAAGTTTGCTTCACAGGAAATGAGACCGTGAATCCAAGTTCCCTTCTTTTCTCTGGTGAATATCCAGAACTGTTCTCTTTTCTCTCAACAAATTCCTTTAATGAAGTGGCTATAAAGTCAAAAAGATCCTGCAACAAAAGCACGGATTAGTCTTCAAATGCAGCAAATTGGAAGAATTCAATTAGCATGCTGTTAAAACATTCAAGATCCTCATTGAGTCACCTCGCTCGTACTGGTCATCAAATCTTGGGGAATGCTTTGTTGTTCCACAGAATGAGGCAAGATCGAGGACCTTCTGCCTCCCAGCTGAACCTGGAGGACCCTAAAATCGGTGCCCCCAAGATCAAGTGCATAATAAATTCCTTTCTCATCCCTAAAAAAAGAAAACCAAAAAATACACATAAAGCGCCAAAACTATGTAGGAAGTGAATGTAGACTTGACTTGCACATAAAAAACCGATGAGAAATTAAGGGGGGGAAACGATATCAAATTGTCTCAACATCCATAAACTAATCCTCAAGAAAATGACCTCTAATATTTCCAAGTTGGCAGTTGCCGAGTGTGCAACTAAAGCACATTGATTTGGCCTACACCAAGTAGTTTATAGAGATCTCCGTTCAACAATATCTACGACATTTATAAATAGAAGAAGAATTAACACTAGCAAGACCAAACTAAAGTCTGTCTAACATAATTTTTTTCAAGAATTATGAACAACATCACTAGCTATCCAAACAAAATCCCTCTACTATTTGTTTCTCTGAATCCCAAATATCATACAACGAATACGAGTAGCAATGAAGTAAAACCTTCCTTAAAACAATACGGTTCAAATAAGATAAATCAAATCACCTATGAATAAAGAGGAATAGAAATATTATCTTCGATGCTTTAAACCATTACACAAAAAGTTTAAAACAAAGATATTCCAAAATAAAAGGGACAAAGAGATTGATTCCTCCATGACGAATGTCTAAACAGAAGATTGCTATACAGATATCTTAATAAAGGGATGTTGCCATGACACCTCCAAGATAAAAGAAAGTAGTGTCGATATCATCTGGAAGAAAGCACTCACGGGAAAAAAGCAACTTTTGTAGGAAAAGGATAATGGAATAGAAACAACGAAAAAAAAAAGGCAATTGCCTGAAAAGGGCATTGGCCAAAAAGGAACAAAAGATTATTTCATGAAAAACAATGACCTCACCTAGTGAAGAATTTTAGCTCATGCTAGTATAAACAACAGGGACAACTTTCGGGCTTTATATAGATTGAGCATCGACAAAAAATACGGGAAAAAGGCCTGGAATAAAACAGAACAAAGTTAAGCAAATAAAAAACCTGGAACATCAAAGGAATATAGTGTTCTAACTCCTCAGCATGCTGATTCTTCACACAAGGGATGACAAATGCAACAATGCAATAGACCGGCCAACTTTAGTACAGGTAGTTACACGCCACAACACAACAAGAACCCAAATAAGAATGGCAGTATCATCGGGATCAACGATGAAAAACACCCTGATGAGTACAGAATACGGATCATTAGGAAAACAATAAAATTGGGGAAAATCCAGAATAGCCACCGAAAGTAGAGAGCACCTCCCACTACAAGCGCCGCTCATTAGGTTGCTATCGAACTCATTATATCCATGCATTCTATTGTACACCCGCTAGAAAGAGAATATAAGGCCGGAGACCGATCGCGCAATCTCTCTTTCACTAAACAATTCAAACACCAAAATCCAGTGAAACTGCTAAAAAAAAAAAAGAAAACTGACGCCTAATGCAACAAAAGCTCTTTCAAGTACTAACACTAGACCCAAAGTCTAGCTAAACAACTTCAACTTCGCCAAAAATAAATTTATTAACAAAGACGCGTAAGAAAGTTGGTGGAGACACGAGTAAAGTACCCATCGGGGAGAGTATCGACGAAAGTGAGCAACATCTTGAGCTTCGAGCCACCCTCGGAGGCCAAGCCCGCGTGCATCTCGACGGCCATAGCGTCCACCACCTGCCTCAGCCTCCCCACCGGCGTCTCGTACGCCTCCTCGAGCTCCCTCAACACTCCCAAAACCCTCCTCCACCTCCTCCCGCTCCTCACCCTCCTGCCCACCGCCACCCCCGCCACCGCGACCGCCGCCACCGCCACCAACCCCACCACCGCCATCGCCCCCACCCCGATCCTCCCCATCGCCCCGCGCCGCGTCCCCTTCACCGCCTCCGCCGCGGCGCCGCCGCCCTCGCCAATCACAACCACGATCGGTCGCCCGAGGCTCCCCCTCCCCCACCTCACAGCGCCTCGTCAGGCGAGCGATTCATCGCGTCCCGCTCGGTCCTCTCTCTAGTCGCCGTCGCGGCGGCGCGGAGCCGCGTCCCTCCCCCGATGTCGCCGCGACGGTTCGATGGGAGGAGAGGGGGGGCGGCTCGTGATCATGCAAAGCCGAGGCGTTATCGTCGAGCGCAGCTCTCCTTTATAGCTGCAGCAAGCGAGGTGCAAGGGCGAGAGAGAGTCCGTTGCGCGGTCGAGCGCGACGGCGATCGTCGGAGGAGGGAAGGGAAGGGAAGGAGGGTGGCGGCGATTTCTCCTTTTTCGCGGCGAAGAGCCGCCGGGAAATGGGAAAAGAAATGACCCGTTCGAACGAAGCCCGAAAAAGCGAGAAGTTAGAGAGAGAGAGAGAGAGAGAGCGAGCGAGAGGGAAGGAGAGGGATTTCCTCTTGCAGTAAGCGGTGTTGGAAAGCGAACTGAAAAGCTACTTATACATGTCCACGGAAAGACGGTTTTGCCCTTTGATTTCTTGAAAATGGCGGATTTGCTCTGCTGTCGTCCCACGAGGGATGTTAGGACACCGCCCAACTTGTGAAATAAAATGACAAAAGCCATAAAAAAATCTCCCTAAATTTTCAGTCGTGTAACTTATTTACCCTAAATTTATTCCATGATATCAAAAATTTCGAACTTATAATTGTTTTAAATATTTACCATCCATTAAAGTTCTATCGATGAGAACCATTCCACTTACATTGATGCCAAAAAGCAAATTGTGTTAACACGCCCATAACCTTAAACGAAATAAAATAAACGTTATTTTGACTGAAAAAATCATCTAGATAAATCTTAATGGAAGGTGCATATATCATGCAAGTAAAAATAAATATGTCACGTTAATACAAATTTAAGATTTTTTATGTTATGATAAAAATTTGAGATAAATACGTCACGGTAGACGTAATTTAAAGTTTTTTCATATCACAAAAAAGTATAATTTAGGGTATTCGTGGCTTTTCCCCTAAAATAAATGGTGCTCTTGTCTTATTTTTTATTCTTTTGTAGATATTAGCTTTTTCGTTTTTGATAAATAAAGTGAAAATAAGAAACATAGTAAATAATCGCATCTTCGACAAGTAAAGTGTGTTGACTCCCCCACCCAACTTGCTACGTTAAGGTACACGGTCTCATCGAGTGGTTTCAAATAAAGTTAAATGACATCTTCATGCGCGTGTTAAGCAAACAAATCAACACGTACCTAAAAGTCGGTCCTTAGGTACTCTTTTCATGCGCTGGCTCATGCGCATCAGATTTGATTGAATATTGTGGAAAAATGTTGCTGAAGTATTATAATGAGTTGAAATTGTCGAATCCAAATTCTATATCAGATAATACATCGCAAGATATGTATAAAAGAATTCATAATTTCTTTAATATCTACTAAATCTCATTATTGATTCAATATAATTGTCGACTCGTTATATATAAAAATATATCAAAATTGTAATCATGATGATTGGATGTCTAACCAACGAGTGTTCCCGATCAAATATAATCTACAAGGAATGATTTCAATTTTCAAAAAATCGGAATACAGTGAAACGAAAAAAAGTGATATTTTCTCAATCGATTTTGTCAACGAGAACAGGAGTGGGGGCGGGCAACGGACAGGAGGTTTGACTTATAGCGCGTGGGGGGGTCGGTGTGGGAATCGCCACTGGCGTTTGGAGATATTTACAGGTTTTGGGCTGTGGGGCGGGTGGGATTCGGGAAGGTCGGTTTACCGCTTTGTTTGACTTCGATTTGATTAAGGAAGAAAACTTGCCCAATTAGCGGAGAGGCTGCCCGAACCTCGTGCCGTTTAATTTCGAATTAGTGCACTTAACGATGCGATTTTTTTCTTCCACAGCGTGTCCTTCCATGCCCTTCTCTAAACTATGCCGCACGTGTCGGTCAAGGGCAAGTCGCTCATCAACCCTTTAGAAATGCCCAATTTATACCCTTGCTCATTTTGTGGTGTTCCTTTTTGATTTTAAAATTTCTCGCTCTTTTTTAGGTGGATTTTCGAAATTATGGGTCAGCTAGTTTTAATGAGTCGACATAAATCACCAATTTTTTATACATTGATTTGCTCCCAGGTCAATTCGAATAAGAAATTTCATACCGTTTCGAATACGAGATTCATCGCACACAACTTGAATATTCGGCATGTGGACACCTTTAATTTCCATTTAAGCACTAACCCGCGCTTTTGCTTTTGAAGATTAGACTGCTCGCGGTGTGCAAGTCGGTCGAAATTCTCGTGATGGCAGATTCATTTCATTCTCAACTTTTTGTCCAATCACAGCTTAAATTCTTCCTGGCGGGACCCGAAGAAGAAAAGAGCTCCGGATTCGTCCTCAAACAGACCGTCCGCGAAGCTTGACGAAAGGGCAAGGGAGCATCACTCGATCGTCGACATGATTTTTTTGACTTTGACCATAGGGGTGAATCTCTTGCTCGTAGCATCCGTTCGGCCTGAAAAGAAAACACGGCGCTTTATCGTAACAAACCCAAAAAATTAAACGAAATCGAACGATGGGGAAGCCCAAATTTTCCACTGTCGCTTTCGGGGACCACCTGGGATGACTCGTTGACAGCCCGAGAAAATGGAAAAAAAAATAATTAGGACAACTGACGACCGAGCCCTGTTTGACGTAACGTCGATCCTTCTTATCTCTCTCAAATCGCTCCCTTTCGCGCTACAGGGAGGGAAGAAAGGAGGCGTGCTTAAATTGAATTTGGCTTTTGGATGTATGGAGACAGAGGCTCCGACAGATCGTGTCGACGATAAAGAATCGATTAAATCAGTCAATTTGGAAGAGCTTAGGCGAATCTAGAACAGGCCGAAAGCCAAGATTTGACCGACGAATTCTTTCGTCCTTTGGTTACCAAACCCTTTGCTTTGCCTTTCTTTATTCTTTGGCACGGCGTGAGTACTTACCTAACATATTTGCTAAACCTGCATGCCGGTCAAATGTTGATGTGCCTCGTCCTTTCATATTGTGGCTACAAATTCATACCTTGGCGATGAAATGGTCCGACAAATTCATCGGTTGATTTCTGTACTCTTGCGATTTTCTAGGCTTTGGCCTTTCGCCGGCCTTTTATAGGAAAAACTCGTGATGGCTTTCTTACTTTGCATGCCTTTTGTTAACGAGTTTCCTTGTAAAATAATTGCGGCAAAAGAAAAAATTTAGCAGCGTGTGCTATCACTCTTCAACTGAGTTTAATTAGTTTATATATTTTTATCGCAATAAATGATTGCAATATTACTCACCCATGTATAGCTACGTTGGTTGAGTTGTGCCCCCTCTGTATTTTTGCGGACCGAATGGTCAGGGGTTCGAAACTCTCAGAGTGGTTTCATGATTTAAGCGGGAGGCCTCGGTGGCGAGTGGCGGGTTGGTTTCCCCCGAGATATAGTCGGTATTGTGCTCTTATAAGGTGAGTTAGGTCGGATCCTCAGTATAAAAAAAAAAAAAAAATGATTGCAATATTCCTACGCGACCTAAATGAGAAATCAATAAAATCACATGTCTTAAGAAGAGAGTGGAAGCTGATACTTGGGGTGTATTTCCTCATTTTACACACGTGTTGCATTAAGAATGAGCGCTTCTCCACGGTGCGCACAGCAGCTTGGTGTGTACACCACCGGCAACCACGTAGATATACTCAAATTCCTGATCGTGGAGTGGAGGCGATAGAAGCTAAAGGGTTTCCAGCCCTTACGGTGTTGGTATTAATACCCAATCAAGGTTGACGGGGGTGTTGGAATATATAAATATTAAACAACAGTTTCATTTAATAACTTAAGTTTTATAACAGATATCTGTGATCTCGCAAATTTTCACATGATATTAGAATTCAAGGTCTCGAGCGCAAATTTTACAAAATTCCATTTACCTTTCTAATTAAATATTTACATGCTTAGTATTAGGCAAAAAAATAAGACTAAGTGTGAGGGGGAGTGTTATAATATATAAATATTAAACCATGCATTCATTAAAATATATAAATATTAAACAACGTTTTTCATTTAATAATTTAAACTTTTGGAACAGTTAGTAGTGATGCCACCAAATCTCACATCACATCTAATGATATGAGATTTTATTATATAATTACCAACCGTTTTAAAAACTTAAGTTATTAGACAAAAGTGTATGAGATTTAGTGGGACCATTGCCAACCGTTCGAAAAATTTAAGTTATTAGATGAATGCGTTATTTAATATTTATATATTATAATAAAAGGATCATCGGTCCTCTTTAGCCGCTTGTTATTCAATGCAATTTCTAAGTGATCTCGGTATAAAAATAAAATCGGGGCATCCATGCACCATGCAGGAAAATGACATATATAATCGGACTCTTAAAGCGAGTAATAAATTCGAAGCGCAGGCGGCATGGAGGACCCGATCTCCATCTCGACCGGTCAAGACTAAATAAAATTTCTTCTGAATTCCACGTGGGACCGAGCCGCCTCGTTGCATTTTTCAAACGAGATGGTAGGAAAAGAAGACAAGTAACGAACTCCTGTAGACACGCCCTTCGGCCTGTAAAGAACGCGGAACGAGTGGTCGGATCGCGATTTCAGGGGAGGCAGAGGGGCAAAAGAGGGAAAGTGGGGAAAAGAGTGGGGAGGAGTCAGCAATGGTCCTTTGCCTTTTGGGGATTCGGTGGCATTTTGCTATTTTCCGTATAAACAAAGAGGAGGGGAGGAGGGACTACTGAGTCCTGACTGGTTCTGAGCATTAGCGGACGAACGGCGACGGGTCCTGCGTATCCGCCGCCGTACATTCGCCAGCTGTCCTCCGCTAAAACTCCAGCTGTGTTTTCTCGCTTCTCCAAAACCAGGAAAAAGGCACATGGGAAAGCTCCCCCGCACCACCCACTCGCGAGCCTCGGTGGTACCAACCTTGGCCACCGCGATCCTCTCCATTTTCTCACGACGTTTTTGTTCAGAGCGCACGGTCAAATATCGGCTCTCATCGATCTTTGATGAGATCTCTTTGTTGAGCCTCTTTCGGGCAGGCAATCATGCCGCTTGCCGAGGGCGTGTAAATTGTATGGTGAAAAAGCAAGAATTCAAAATTACATTGGCGCCAGGGTCCCGAGCCCGCCTGCCCGAGGTCCCAGTACCCAAATGTTGGGGTCCCAACACCAGGGCATCGAGTTCCCCAACCAACCCAAGAGGCCTCAGGGCTTGGGTGGGTCCATGAAGAAGTGCTAAACTTAATTTTTCTCGAGATTTTCATATCGATGAATAGAATCACGATGGTGATGAAATCTCAATGACACATATTGCTAAATAATCAAATTCCATATTCTTAGGTTCCTCTTCCTGATATGGGAAATTTGCAAATTAGATTATCATTTTTTGTAATAATTTAATTTTACACCAAACCAAATGAGGCCAGATTGATTCAAACCTAATGCGGCAGTCAACAGAGTTGCTTGCGATGTTCTTGAAGCAATGATGAACTTACTTCTTATTCTAGAAAAATAAGTTCGATCTGATATTGATCCAAGCAATGAAAGAATTCAAAACAAAGGACACCCATTAACCGGTTAAAATAGGGTTAATGTCCACTGATATGGTCAATACAGGTCATGGCCCACGATGAAGATAGTGCAAAACGACGTGACGTGCCACGCTCGTTCGCCCATAGGAATCTATATTGATTAAATATATGGGTGTGCCCCAACTTTGATCTATGGCCAATGGCCAATCCGCGGTGCCCCCCAGAAGTGCTGCTGCTACATGGAGCCAGTGACGATTACAGATGACGACTCGTGCTTGACGTCTCCACTTTTATCAAAAGGTTGAACACTGGCGAAAGTAAATAAAATAAGATCCTCTATCAGATTCATGGTTATGCATCCGTCGTATCCCCACGCAATTCCTTTTCTAGTAAAGTTCCGCTGCTTAATCTTGCTCCTCGAAGACTTGAATATGGAGGAAAAAAGGTGGTTAATATGCTAAGAAGACCTTTTCATGCAATGGTCGGGTAATTGTGTCGGAGTAACGTAATTGCAAATTGATCGGTCCAAATTGATCGCGCACTATGGCGTTCATCAAGCACGTCATTTTTACTCCATTGGAATCTAGATAAAGGAAGTCGAGAAACTCAGTCGAGGAAGTTCAAGCAACTCGACCGAAAAACATATAAACCAAAAAAAGGAAAAAAGAAAATCAAGGGACTTGATCGAGGGTCGAAAATCGAGGGTCGAAAAGGTAATTTCCCGCCCTCCAACATGGAACGCTAATGCATGTAGGCGATCGGGAGAGAATTCATCATTGAAAAATGGGGAAGGGAAAAAGAAAAAAAACTCGAGAGCATGAAAAAGGGGGGGCCTCAGGTCAAGATTAGGGACGATTCGATTGGACAAACCCTGCCGACCAAAAAGTGCAGATCTTGATGGGCCGGTTTATCTCTCCCTCTCGAGATATCACTGTCCCGAGAGAGCTTTTTCCACCCAAAAATAAATAAATAAATAAATAAAATTTCCCGATTGGTTGAAATCGTCTTGGCAACGAACGAAGAAGAGCCATTCTTTTTCCCCCCTCCCCAAAAAACCTTTCTCTCGTAAAGACTCGAACAGTTGCGAGGTCGAAATTGACCGGAAGTGGGGGGCCGCTTTTCGGGGCCATCCACATGAGGGGCCGAGGCACGGGATTGGCCGACCGAAAGGAACCAAAGCTTCCGCGAATCGTCTCGCTCTATTATCGCTCGCGACTTTTTTTAGCGGCTCGCGACTTTCCTAAGTTTCCTTCACCCCCATGATGGGCGACCACGAGGGGGCGATTGAGACGATCCATAAATATGGATTGGTATCTTGAAATGTTTAGCCTCCGTTCCAGATCTCGGGTCCGATAAGATCGCCGGAACCCATTATCGATTGGGGACGAGTTTTTTCATGATCTCCATCATGGGGCAAGTTCGTTAGTGTTGCTAGCAATTATACCAATCAAAGATCTCTTTCTCCCTCCTTGATCAACTTAGATTAAATATGAGATTGTGTAGTGTAAATTATCTTATGGTACAACCAAAAAGGGCAACCATTAATAGCCAATCTATCGAGCATTTATTTATTTTTGTTTATCCTATTCTAACTATCGATATACTAATAGACTTTTGTCCTACTTATTTGCAAAGTGTAGGAATCGAACCACACATTCGAAACTAATCATACCTACACTCCTGAGAAGGCGGAAAATCGAACTCCCAACCTTTCCATTCAATGTGAAAATGATGGCTACTAGGACAATTCCTAGTGGTTTATCCAGCATTTATATGTTTAGACAGCTAAGGAATTTTGTATGACACACTTGGCCTAATCTATGACCAAGCGTCTTGTCCTCTTATAGTAGTAAAACTAAAGTACAGCTGATTTCTTTCTTTAGTATGACATACCATCGTATGATTGTGCACGAGAAGAATCACAATTGGCCAAATTACCATAAGTCATCCTAAAGCTTTAAGTTAAAAATTGTCTTACGACTCTTTTTGCCTTGAGCAAAATCTATGAGTATCACAAAAAGTTTTCAATTTATGACCGTACTATAAAATGACATACAACTTTGTCATAATGTCACGTTATATTTAAAAATGGTACGCTATAACTTTGGTCTCGAATATGACAAGACATGGTACATTCATGTTAAATAAAATTCCTAATTTACAACAATAGGACACAAAGTGGTGCGCATCTACAAAATGTCATATTAAAAAATTGCGGTATGCAACCTTGGCCGAAGAAAGTTCCTAATTTATGACAGTACCATATAAATTGGTACTCATTTTACAATAACATATTCTCAAATTTAAAAATAATTTAGCAGGGTTTTGACTTTTAGTGAAACTAAAATTGCACGCACTTTTGTTAAGATATTGTGTGACGATGATTGGTCTTCAGTACAATAGGGAGTTATCCATTTTGACAGGATAACTCATGATATTTAAAAATAAAGTAAGGGAGTTTTGGCCTTAAGTACGATTCAAGCAACTAAGCGAAGGGTCACATAATATTTTTCAAAAAGCATATGATTAGTCTTAAAAATGAGACAAAGTTGTACGTTTTGGTAAAACGTCATATAACATTGAGAGATAATAATACGGAGATTTTGGCATTAAGTATAGCTAAATGTCATATGCGTCGGCAAAACATAAATAAAGAAAAGTACCCAACTTTTGGCTTCTAGTACGATAAAGAGTTGTATGTATTGGCAATACATTATATGATATCATAAAGTGTCGTGCAATAATTTTGACTTGGAATATGAGGGACAATCATTACAATCATGCTAATAATTTATTTATCAATGAAACTGAAAAAAAACAAAATAAGAAAAAAAAACAAATGGACTGAGTGCAAGGGCCATACTGCCTCCTCTACCGGCGGCCCCTGCCGGGGTCCTGAGGAAGGCCTAGTTGCTCTTGCTTTGCCCAGTGATGGTGCCCCTGACCCTCCCTCGTTCCCTTCCCGCCGAATGATACGGAATTTTCTTTGTTGGGTCTGCATAGAATGATACAAATTGCACGAAGGAAAATTAACAGTCAAAATTTGGTACGGGTCTCAACTTATTTTTTCTAGGAAAAAAGTCACGGCCTATATCTTGAGGCACTCGTGTCATGAAAATGTTTTGACTTTTTATTATCTTATCAGATAAGGTCATGAGCGAACAGCTAGACCTATCGCGAGCAAATCATGCTGCCATTTTTAACTACCTCTCACTCATCGCAACCAAGAAAGCAAAACCGAGGAAAACAGACAACGGGGCCGGGGGGGTAAGCTCACGCGCCAGCTACCGCGGTGCACCGGGGGCGCACTCTGTCGGTTGGAGGCGTACAGCTGGGCGGGGCCGGCCAAACGGGGCCGACACGTGTCGGATCTCCGATCTTACACCCGAGGATCTGGCGATTCGATGGGGCCCGCGGCCCCTCCCGTTTGTGCTCGCCATTATACTGTCCCCGAACCAGGTCGGCCGTTTTAACAGCACAGGGGAGGACCCCCAATTCTCTCTGTCTCTGTCTCTGCGAGCGCGTTGAATCAGCCACGTTTTTCCGCGTGCGGAGGGAGAGCTGGAAATCCTCTCTCGACTCGACAGACATCATGCGATCACGTGACGGGGCGCGCACGTGGGCGCCACGTCATCCGCCCCCGGCTTGGGGGCCTCGATCTCGAACGCGACGGTACGGGTCGGTAGATGGGCCGAGAAGCAGATCGGGAGCATGGGCTTTCGGCGAGCTCTGGTGCATTACCCGCCGCGACGGACGCGACGACGACAGCCAGTCGCCGAAAGACGAGTGCCGCGACAGTTCCATAAAAAGGACAAAAAAACTGCGTGATCGATTGAAATTCTCTGTCGTCCATACTCAACGGTCGCGTTCGCTGTGGCCAAACCGAAGACGAATCGCGCGGCTGCCACGTCGCTTTCCTGACTGAGAAAACGTGCGACGATTGACAAGTCAGATGAGCACGACGTCTCCTGCCCGTTGAAAATGGAAGCTCTTTATTTTTGACCCTCACGTGGAGCTGGATCTGTCGGGTTCTCATGGAATGAGCTTTGTCGCCGCATTGGACGGACCGAGCGTGAGAACGTTGGCCATGTGCTAAAAGAAAGACTCGGTTACATAATTATTGCAAATTATACATCGGATTATCTCCATACTTTGATCTTATACGTGATAATTACATGATTTTTATTAGGGTTTTGCTGAAATGTACCCTTAACAAAGCATTTTCTCACATAAGTTAATTATGAATTACATTTCATTGTCACATGCTGAAAGAAAAGTGCCCATTTTTCGCATCCAATGTGTTTTTAGTACTTAGTGATAATTTTTCCTGCTGTGTTTAGATTCAGTAATTGCCTCGAAACTAGTGAGTTTATGCGGTTGCTCCTCGTCACCCATGGATGTGTAACTTGCTTTGGACAGTTTTATTTTGTGTTTAGGCAAAATTAAGATTTTTTTTTTTGGTCGAAAGGCAAAATTAAGATTACACGGCCTAAATAATAGCTTGAATTTCTTTACCGAAAAAAAAAATAGTAGCTTGAATTTACTGAAAAGGGTCTAGATCCAAACATTTATCTAGAATTTCCTTCAGTAGCACTGGCCAATGCGTTGTGCACCTAGGGTTAACTACGATTAGGGGGTAAAATCGTGGGTTATAAAGTTTTGATTTGGTGGGTTTTGAAGGTACTCGTCAAGAAAGATCTAATTTAATCTGGCCCTTAATCTTTTTTGGTGCTGGATGTTGATCTCTCTCCTTGTGACATGGGCCGCTCCAGTGGTGGCACTACTCTTAGCCCATACGCTCATGAAAATTTCGGTTTGGGTTGGGTCAGCTTGATCTGAGTATTATGGATTAGTACCCCGATTCTCACACCAGCTGATGGGCAGCTAAGCAGGCTGTAAGCCAGAGAAGGAGGTGCCGGTTTGGAAGCCCATGTAGCGTAAAGTATAGAAAGGCTTCACACAGGCAAGTCAATAAGGCTAAGAAGAAAGTCCCATTCTCTCTTTCATAGACATCTCACATGAGCTAACGAAGTTAGCGAGCTATAAAGTAACAAAGTAACAAATACCTTATGTGATGCGGCACTTAGTTAAATCAACATCTTATTCGTTAGTATCTCATAAACGCTTTCTTGGGACTAGCAATTATCTTCACATTTTCGGTCAATGTCACTAATGATCATGACAACTGTCAAGTTTTACCTTCAAATTATCATTGTTGGGTGAATCTTCACCTAATTGTTTTGAGCACGGTAACAAAGTGCAATTTCTCCAAACAGCTCGTAGGGTTGGACCACAAATAGAATGATGTTCCATCTTTCGAGCTTGTCCTACGCACTTTTCTCGAGTCAATTTCCAACAAAAAGAAGAGAAGATATTTGTGAATTGGGATTGTTCCTAAAGATCTCATTCGAGCCCCTTAAGTTTAAGGTTTCGTTCATTTCGCGGAAATATTTTCCAAGAAAACGTTTATGAACCATTTGGAGAAATTGTGAACATTGGAAAATAAGGACAAGTATCTATTAAAAACTTGGCGATTGACAAGTATCTATTCAAAACAAGTATCCCCCAAGAACACGGCACGACTGAAGTTCTCTTGAGAATAGAAAGCATGGCCAAAACCAACAACGCTTCAGTCGTGCCGTGTTCTTGGGGGATACAACGTTTGAATAGGGCGGTATGCCGTGCTTAACAATCTTGGAAATCGTAAGCGAGTCATTCAACCAAACAATCTAATAAAAGTCCGGTCACTGATTTTTGTTGGAGTCATTCAGTATTTAGGATAGGCATGTTGGACCGGCATCCTTAGTAGTCCGAGGTGGACGAGAGAGGAGAAGAAGCAAGCAAGGGCACGTCTCCGCCATAGAAAATTCTCCCGCCAGTTATGGCGAAACGAGAGAACATGCACGTGGCCACGCAATTCGGGAAGCATTGGCTTCGTGTCACGATTTCATTGGGCGTCCATCCTGCTTCATGAACATCCAAGGAACTGGTTGTGCTACGTTACATCTCATTGAGTGATTGACGCCGCAAGAAGTCGGCTGCTGACCATCTTGGACTAGTAAGCTCTTCATACTCAAATTTTAGGCCATCGAGTTGCATATAAATAGTTGGTTTAGGTCCATATGCTGAACATCATTGGAGATCAGCATCGGGGGTTCGGCTCGGTTCCCTTAGTTTTTCTCATAGTCGTTTCGACAAAATGAGTAACAAGATTGTTATGGCTTCGCTAATGCTCGCTCTCGGCCTGCTACTAGCGGGAACAGAACTGACAGGTTCCTTCTTCTACTTTTCCGTTAGCATGTATCATTCTGTAATGAGAACAGATGTTTTCTTTGAACCCAAGGTATCGACCAAGCGTATCCAGGACATGTCTAAATCTAGATGGTGATTGATAGAGTGATTGGAGTAGATGCTCCTATCGAACACTATAGTAGAAACAAATTCAGTTGCTAACTGCGCTCAACTGTTTGATTGCTCGTGAAACTGTAAAAAACGTCGGGTTCTCCTTTCATCACTGCATCATTTCATTTCCAATTCAGGTGCGCAATCCATAGGCGTCTGCTATGGACGAAATGGCGACAATCTGCCTAGTCAAGCAGAAGTGATCGAGCTATACAAGGCAAACAGCATCGGAAGGATGAGGATTTACGATCCAGACCAAGCTACTCTCCAGGCCCTGAAAGGATCCAACATCGAACTCATCCTTGGCGTTAATGAAAACCTCCAGGCCCTAACTGACCCCGCTGCAGCGTCCGACTGGGTCCAAAACAACGTTGTAGCATTCTCGTCTGATGTCAAAATCAAGTACATTGCGGTCGGGAATGAAGTCCCCCCGGGTGATACAAATGCCCAATATGTCCTCCCCGCAATGCAGAACATCCAAAACGCCCTCGCATCCGCCAATTTGCAGGGCCAGATCAAGGTCTCCACGGCAGTTGACTCGAGTCTGCTAGCCGTATCCGACCCCCCATCGAGCGGGGCATTCAGTGACGCTGCAAATCAATTCATAAGCCCCATAATAAGCTTCTTGGTCAATAACGGCTCACCGCTCCTGGCCAACATCTACCCCTACTTCAGCTACGTACAGAATATGCAGAACATTGATCTTGCCTATGCTCTCTTTACATCACCAGGAGTGGTGGTAACGGATGGTGCATATCAGTACCAAAACCTGTTTGATGCATTGGTGGACTCCCTCTACTCCGCCTTGGAAAAAGCTGGTGGGTCAAGTTTGGCAATTGTGGTATCAGAGAGTGGATGGCCATCAGAAGGAGGCACTGCAGCTTCACTAGACAATGCAGGCACTTACTATACAAATTTGATCAGCCATGTGAAGCAAGGCACGCCCAAGAAGGCCAACCAGGCCATCGAGGCATACTTATTCGCCATGTTCGACGAGAACCTAAAAGCTGCCGGGATCGAGCAGCATTTTGGACTCTTCACTCCCAGCAAGCAACCCAAATACCAAATCTCTTTCGCTTGAGAGAAAAAACCACGTGAGGCTATACTTATAATTGTAATAAGGGTGCTTCTCTGCTCATCCACTGGAAAATGTAGCTGGGTATGATTTCGGATAATAAGCAAATAAGAAATGGGAACTGTGTACCATTACGAGACAGATAGGTCAACGTTTACATTTTGATATTCCAGTACAAACCACGAATCCCGTCATCCTCCAAGAAAAATAACTCGCAAAGAATAGGGAAAGTGTGTCTGCTATCTACAAACAGTGATCTCCAAGCATTGAGCAGTCACAAGAGACTGAATCTTCCAGCCGCTTGATAAGGTGATAATCCGGTCTTTATAGACCTGTCACTAGTCAGAGTAATGAAGCATGACCGCAATCTAATTTGGAGCTCATAAGAAAAATAATTTAGAGTCTGCAGGATTTTCTACAATTGCAACCATACCAGACACTGACGTTTATCTTCGCCTTTTCTGAATATAGATCCATAAACCAGTCCATACTTCAGCCAAACGAGAGAACATAGAAAGTTTGTTTTTCACCTAAAAGTGAAAGATGAAAAGAGGCAGTCAAGATTAAAGCGAAACTACAAGATCTCCACTTGCTCTCTCGCCATGGTTTTCAAGAACTCGGAAACTGTATTCTGTATAGGCTTTGTATAACCAGCAGCAAAGGCCCCGCTGCTTCCACCGGATGAACCTAGGGTTCTTTACCCTTGGGCAATGGCATGAATCTTCCTTCTTCAAATTCCATCGAATTGGAACAAGCAAGCGCCACTTTGGTGGGACTGGCCAATACGATTCACCTCATAACTACATATTCTTCTGCTTTCTTATATATCCTAATTACTTTGGCACTGGTTAACCAATGGCAAGGATGCCCAGATGTGATTTTGTTTATGAACTGAAATACAATCCTCTGGGTATTCATATAATTTATACCCACGTTAAACAATATGTCGGCTTATAAGCAAGACTCAGTAAAAGTATGCCACATGTATACAGGTATAGTATGAGAACATCAGGATTAGCTAAGGAAACCGCAAGAAAAAGATAGAAAGCCAGAGAAAGGAGGAGGGAGAAACTAACTAATTAGACTCTTGTACTTGCCGTCAAACATAGGAACTTGGTAAGACTACCATTATAATTATACTGTTTGCATATCTGTGTTTTCTTTTCTTAAAAAATAAAAATAAATTGCGATCTTATTTTCTTTGGCGTTCTTATACTATGATCTAGAAATCACCAATGGGAAGGATATACAGTAATATCTATCTTTTATATGAAATTAACTATGATTTACACTACAGGTAGTTCGCTATTTGTTTAATTTACAACCGCATACGAATGATGTGAGCCTGTGATCACCATTCGTGCTGGAAATGTTCTAAGAGATGTAGCATCATTTCCCAACAAAAAGGAAGAAGAAGATAGCCAAAGAAAAGAAGAAGAGAGGAAGCATAATGGGCCAACTATACTAGGACACTAGGCATCAGCAAATAGGAAGTGGTGACACCATTTTGAACTGATAATGCACATCATGGCAAGCTCTCGTGCTTCTGCATTATTGCTTCGAAATTTGAAGGTGATATTTACAGTCATGATGCCGTAGCAGTCCAGTAGTTCACCCCACATAAGCTCGTTGGCGTCCCTATAATACGTGACCATGCCCAATCCGCTTCTCCTAGCCGTCGCATCTCCGCCAACTGCCACAGAAACATCATGCGAGGAGCAATATTGGTTAACAGTGATTCTGCTTATGTTTTTTCAATTCACAGGTATCATGCTCTAAGGTTATAGTGGCTTAGCCATTCTAGTCATTGATTTAATGTTCAGTTTTTGAGATGTACTCTAGATGTTCATGTACGTAAATCATGGGTGACACTGTCATGTTTTGTAATCGTAAGGCAATAGTGGCTCACCCTTCCGTCTTTCAGCTCAAAGATCACCGAGTCATCAGAAAATGGAATTGGCCTTGTCGGGGCAACCTGCATTTTGAATCACAAAGGGTGAGTTTCGACAAAACTTGGTGTCCAAGCAAGACATGACAGCGACGCATGAACTAACCTTTGTGTCACAGTTCCTGTTGAGGTCATCGAATTGTGTCGGTTCCTTCTCAACTCCAGCATTAGCATCTTCAGGTACACAAACTGCATCATTTACGCCACTTACTTTCGTCTCTCTCTGGTCCTCGGAGGCCGTGTTTCCTATGTATGGGTGACCAAAGCTTTTCCATTTCCATGCTCTCTCTTCCGTGTACCTCAGATATACTTCTCCGTCTGACCCGATCACGAATAATTGATTACTCTCAAAGCAAGGACCCGGTGGACTTACCAATGTGACGGCTTTATGCGGTGTTCCATGTTCCACCCAATTCCACCCATCAGCTGTGCTCCATTGATATTCCACTAGTCCCCCGTCTCTAGAAAGAATAAAAATGGAACCTTCTAAGGATAGTGAGGATGGACGCATCACAGTTCCAGGCGACCTAGATAAGAGCAAGTGCCGGGATTGGTAATGCTCATGCCACAACTCTGTTACTTTGTTGTACTGATATAGTCTTCCATCTGTGCCGACAACGAATACTATATTTCTTCTGAATAGTTCCTGATCTATGATACATGAGACCTTGGTATTTGGAGGGTGGCGACAATCTTTCCATTTAAACTTCCTCATGAAAACCTGCAAAAATAGTCGAGTAGTTCATTGCGATAATTTGTCTTAGGCAAGTTAGAGCAATGTAAAATCAACAGGGGACAATATCTATATCCATCTTTGTTCTTTCGCGGAACGTCTAGCAATTTGAAAATTGAAGCAACATTGTGGAGCGTTTTCAATTTTGACAGAAATTCTTGTCAACAAGTAATTCTTTTGTGCCGACTGCCCAACCGTGTTTGTAAGAATCCTCTGCCACTTGATGGAATATGTGAACTGACAAGGATGCATGAGAAAATCTTTGATTATTCTGAAAGATTTGAATCTCAATTGTCATTCTCATTTGAGCAAATTAAGACATAAAAATAACTGACCTATAGGTAAAAGGCATTCTAGTTGGATGTGGACTACTCACTGTGAATTGCATCAATCTTCCACTTTTGCTCACGAAGAAGAGTGCATCATCTACTGCGAGTCTAATTTCTCTGCCTGGTATACCGTCCCATGGAGGACCTGCTATAACTTGCCTTCCTCTCCTCATAGCTGTGCAATTCACCCATGTGAGCTCGTTGCTGCTTCTCTCTCTCATCAGCAAACTCTTGTAAATGTCAACAAGAAATAGACTCCCATTGTAATTCCCTAGTGCACCTTTCATTGCTGTTGGGTGGTCATGTCGCAGCCAAAACCAAATATTCTCAGCATAGAGATACTCAAAGGTCAAACCATTTGTTATGAGGAAAAATGATCTGCTTCCGTGCATCACACGCAGCCGAAAGTTAGTGTTAATTCTATCATCTGGGAAAGTATGTTGCTGCACATTTATTCTATCTGATGTGCCTGGGAGTAAGTAACTTTGTTGCGTCGTGCTTGCCTTTCTCCTCCTTGTCACTGTGCTTGTGATTCCTGAATCATTTGGTTCGTCTTTAGGTGCCCATTATGCAATTTGCAGGTCCACGTTCTTCAGTGCAATACTCTGCATTCCATCCTTCACTTTCTGGGGCATCTAATATTGACCAGACATACTTTGTCACTGGTTTCTTCCTGATGTTGGGTTGACCGGGGCCTGAATTTTCACCCCCAAGTCCTGGTAGGTGTAGCTCTGCAAGTCTGCCATCATCAAGTGGGAAAATTACTCTTCCGATCTGTAACTGTACTCCAGAAATACCTCTTGCAGCTTTACCATGCATTGGATGCACATGATTAGCCCAAGCATCCAAAAGTGGCTTCTGGACCAGTTCTGTGCAATTTCAAGGCGAGGAATAACATGATAGCAATAACAAACCACAGAGAAAAAAGTTACTGGTGAGTCCGAGATATACACTTTTTAGCTCTAATGCCAAATGAATTCTTTATTGACGTGAAGTCAGATTTTCTTTTTCATGTAAATGCATGATGAGGTTTCCTTATGCCAATACCTGAATGTTTTGGTATTCTATATTCCAAAACACATCCTGAGGATGTCGTGAAGAACAGAGAGTACATGTTTTCACTGGATTCATGTTGTAGAACTGGGGTCATGGATGTCAGATTATGGTCCTTCGGACTTCCATGAGATATCCATTTCCACTTCTGTTGGTGTATTCGCCTTTCAATTAGATCACCAGCCTGTACGAGGAGTTTGTAGATATAAAGCAAGCAGAAATTCGTTAAGATAGAAACAGCTTAGTTTCACAGATAAATAACCCTTCATTTGGTCCCCTAGCACATTCTAAGATCCTCACTATTTCTATACATAACATCAACAAGATTTTGAGAAGTTTAGTGTATCAATTGGCAAAGGTCATGGATATTTCCAGCTGACATCTTCAAAGGATTTGTCACTATTCATCCATATTAATACGACATGAAGCATGCCTTATTTCCAGTATGGTCACTTCTATCATATCGCTTCAGCAACCTAGATTACTCCTGAGATTTACCTACGGATGAAAGATTGGTACATGTAAGTAGAAGTACCTTTGTAAGAAGAAATATGGAAGCAGAAAGTTCTCCATTCATCCCCAGTAAAGTACAACCCCTTGCGACTGTCAGAGAAGCATTTTCTTCTCTTCCCTGTTTCATGATGTGCTTCTTCCATGGTGGCTTTGAGCTTTTATCATACTCGTAAAGATCACCTTTCGAGCTGCACTCAAACACTCTTGTTCAGTTGACTAAGTTGGAACAGTTCACCAAACAATTCAACTGCAAATGCTTACTAGTACATATTTTATAAGCAAAGTCTCTTGCCAAGTTGAATCTGGTCTGGTTGTCTAGTTAAAGTTTTATCAGATTGTGTGTCGGTATGCCAACTGTGTTGGTTAAGTTTGCTGGCAGTGATATCAAAGAACAAAGGCGGCAAAGAGATTTTACCTTATGATAAATACCGCTTCCGGTCGCAAAGTGCCCGCATCAGTTATCATGGCAACATTAGCACTAGGGGGTTGGCCATGATTTACCCATCTGTGGTTAGAGGACATACAAGTTAACGCCACATGAGTTTCTTGACAAATGATCTACGAGAATTGGAGTTTAAAATTCGTGCCAATACCTTCGCCTCGATATTTGTCTTGTGTACTAAATCACATGTTTGGTTCTTACCTTGGAGGCTCTATGTCGCTCAGCTCCAGCAATGCTCCGTTCTTCGTGCAAAAATAAACTCTCCTGGAAAAATGTGGAGTTACGTTCAGTTCTTATCACGAGATGTCCGATTACACTAGTCCCCATTACAATCAAATTACTATGTTCTTTCAGTTCCTCCGGTTGCATCCTGGAAATTGATTTACTCACATTCCATCAAATGAAACAACACCTGACTTTATTTGGGTGATTGACCCCTTTTCCTTCTCTTGACTTAAGCTCGAATTGACTGTAACAGGGACCTCAACCCAAATTGGCTGGGAACTTTCACTGAGTCGCATCTGAAAAAATCAAACGCGTGCATAAGTTAGCTGATTCCAACTCAGAATTTTGGGATACTCTGTCATTATTTTTGCAGGGAAGAAGAGACCGACATGCGAAAAGTTAATTCATCTACGAGCAAGTCTCAGTAAAACTACGGGGAAACTAAGAGAAATTTAGTAACATGAGATTAAACGTGAGGAGATTACTGGATTGCCATGGTCTAATAGAAAAATCAATAGCTGAACTAGGAGCGGATAAAGAGCCTTTTTTTCTTCGCGATGTGCGATGTCGACGTCGTCTCTTTAGCATCCGAAACGAGTTCAAAGCAAGAGGGACCTCTACCTGGCACAGTTGACCCACTTCAGACAGAGCAAACATCGTCTGGTTGACGATGAAAACCGATACGGCGCGACCTGCCGATGTCGTAAAATCATGGGGTGCCAGAACCCACTGCACTCCGTTCCAGAACCTCTCGTAGATAGACCCGCTCTCGCCGGTGATCCAAATCGACGTCTCGGACATCTTAGTAACCGAAAGTCTCTTCCTGAGTGGCAGGACCACGTTGGACCCATCCTCCGCTTCTCCTCTGTCGTCTTTAGTCGACACCTCGCTTCGTTCCGGAACGTGGGGTGGCCTCTCGCACCGCTCTTCGTCCTGCGACCTCCGATCAATCAAACCAACCTTGGTACAGTTGTTGTTGGCGCAGGTCACCAGCTCATAAGGCAGCTGGACTTCGACCCAGTGCTTGGTCTCCTCATCGAACTGCCAGAACCGATCGGTTTTCTGCTCGAATTGCCGCGCGGCGTGCTGAACGTACTGGTGGGTGTACCACGAGGCGGAACCGCGCACGACCGGACGATTCCCCGACCAGACGGCGAGCGAGATGAGGAGTAGTACCGTCCGTACAGCGCCCATGTCAGATATGCAAGAGGGACCCTTCAAAACAGGGACACGGAGGAGGTGTCGGGAAGCGGTAAGGTCGGGCGACGACCGTACTCGATGTGGTGACCCATCGGCACGGAAGCAGGAAAAGGGCAAGGGAGTACTGCGCTACTCAACGGGACCAGGTACCCAGTTTGGCAAACGGAGAGCTCCTGCCATGGGGGTCCATGCTGAGGGCAGGGCAGGGAAGTGGAGTTGATGGAAAGTTCAGGTTTATATAGGCCGCACCTACCTCTGTAGCGAACTCCTCTGCTTTTTGCCAACTCTAAACGGTAAAAAAAAGATAAAATTATATACTGGAGCGTAGCAGGGAGGCCACCTTCGATGGAGGGGTTAGCTTCACTGCCTTTTCTCCTTGGAGTGCGTTAATTTCCTTCTCTTTCTTACCTAATACCCATGACTTCACGACGGTCGAGGGGTTGGATTTTCTTTTCTTCCATCTTTTCACCGATTTCCAATCAGGTGAAAGTGAGAATGCACCATCCAGTGGAGTTGTAACAGAGAGGTTCTTAACTTTTCCGTAAAGTTTGCGATTATGATGAATCCTGAATCCTAGATATCGATATCTCCCTTTTGAAATTCCTACGCTGAACTCCATTACAAAAAGGAATACGATTCACGGGCTTCCCATTCGATGCTCTTGCATGATCCGGTCGACGACGACGGCCCGTTTCCTGACCGTCCGATGAGCATTATCCTTCTTTTATCTCTTTTTTTCTCCCCCTTTTCTTTCTTGAGCGAGAGAGAGTCTTCCTGATCAGGTAACCACACGTTGTTTCCCCGTCAAAACGTTCAAATTGGTTCGGGGGAAGAGAAAGGGTGATTATCAGCTGAGGTGGGATGTCACTAATTTTCTTTCGATGGAGTGTAAAGCCATGGCTTCCAAACGCAGACATGTCGCAAGTGGGACCTTTTTTAAGTGTGAGATTGGATCGTGGTTGGCGGACCCGTCGCCTTCCATGGTCCACTAGCGATCATCCGGTGGGGCCTTCGCTTCCCACTAATCATCAGGCACTCTTAAAATCTTATACTGGACGCAACGTAATTTACCAGTATCAATCTCATATCGTGCATGTAAAAACTAGATGTGCAGATCATCGATTGATTGCCAGCGATGGATTGAGTACTTAATCACTGCTAGAATCTTACGGAATCGATGGGATCGAATGGGCGAGCCTCGGTTTCGCAGCCGAGGCACGTGGGTTGAGATGCGTGGATGTTCATGATTTGGAATCTTGAGATCGGCTGGGCTTGAAGAATCTTTGCTTTCACCCCCCTGGGTCATGTGGCTCTCAAGATTCCCGGCTCCATTATTTTTGTTGGGCAACTTGGTATTTTAATTATATTTGACTTCCTGCACCTCCGATCGATATTTACACTTCCAGACATCTAATATATTCTTGATGGGGATTGATTGGAACATGGACATGTACGTTTGTACCTGAGAACAGGGTCTTTGAATTTGATAGCTCGCCGTGATTTCGGACTTTTCTAGGGCAGTTGAGGAGTTGTGATGTGATGATGATTGCCGTTTAATAAACGTTCTAAGAGTAATGCTCACGGGTCTGATACGCAATCCTTAAATCACGCTTATGAGTTAATCACCCGAACAAGGGAAAAATCGGGTTTTAATTTCACAAACACGAAATGGTTACCGAGAAATTAATCTGGCACGAGTGAATCTGCGGATATCTGATTTAGTGCCTGATATAGCTTTGTGATTGTCTGTAAGTTAACCAATGGCTAGAAAAAAGGGAGAGAGATTCAGCGAGACTTGCGGAACGGGCTCAACGATTGAACCCCTGGGCACTGGGCAGGCGTTCTCTGCTTGACAAATTGAGACAATGCGCGACCTTAATTCTTACGTCTACTCCACTTTCACCCCAAATTTCAGACAAGATGACCTTATTTGTTTGACCCGCTCTGTAATAAAGCAGAAATCTAGATGGTCCTAAATTCCTAATAACTTTCACCATGAATTAGTGGCATACCCAAATCAAGTCTTTCGGCAGAACCGGTTAGATTTCGACCAACACATATTATACGCATATCTCGACTTACTACGACATGGATGAAGCGCAAGGATCATGAGAATTTGGGTTTGGCATGATGCGCACAGATAAACATGAAGCCGAACCTCATCTAGAAAACAATCAACCCCGCACAGAGGTAGAAGTGAATTAGAGAGTCACCGATATGCTGAGGTCGTAAGGCAAAGATTAATGAGTTTTAAGCTTTGTATCCAAGGAAATGCCGTTCCTTAAAAAAACGAACGTCAAGATCATCCAAAAGGGAGGTCTAGTCAGCTTGAAAGAGAACCGTATAACAATAATTAGCCAAAGAACGAAATAAGGTGGTCCATACAATAGGAAATGAGGACTCAGACCCATCTTTCTGGTAGCTACATAAATATTATAGAAGCTCTACTTGATCTATTAAAACATATTTAGGCAGTATATTCTCATGGAAAGAAAGATCGTACACATTATTCTATCATGAATATGATATGCAAAGTCAAACATAGTTTGCAACCAATGAGTTTCGGTTTTTCTTTTTATGTGCAGCTTAATACAAGTCTCACCATCTTGTGAAGCGTCAGTTGTTTGATTTATTCTGGACAAGGTAAGAAGAATCATCTCGCGTATCACTTGTGCCCAGTTAAAATCAACATTATGATCAGGAGAAATTATTGACTTGGAAAGAGAATTATTATCGATGGACATAATCCATTGACTGAGCCACAAAACTTCTTCTGTATGTAGTGTTGAACAGAAGTTTCAAAAACGTACCTGGAAAAATCCAGAATGTAGTACCTGGACAGAACAAGAACATAGAGTCCTATAGATATCATACGCCAAACCTCAACTAGATTGATAAACACGACTAGTTCTAATCAAGTTCGCTGGTCTAACACAGTCACAGATTCACTTACCTTAACCCAAACGAAAAGCTTTACACTTTACATCAAACTGTGACTTTTCAAGCCCCAACCCCTAGTAAGACCTCAACAAAAGGTTGAATGCAACTTCCAGTTCTCTATTCCACAAAAAGGAGCTCATAAACCAAAGCACCCCCTCCAAACTGGCTAATTCTTCTTCTCGGGGGGCACATCATTCTCAACCGGGTTCATGACCCCATGGTAAGGCACTTCAACCATCAGCCTAGGGAGCGGACGTCCCTCAAAATTATCGGGAAAGCATTCAAGTTCAGGCCCAAAATTGAACCTGACCAAACAATTAGGTTGATTAGGAAGAGTGTACATTGAAGCAGCTGGGTAGTATCTGCCTCCATACAAATCCTTGAAAGCAACCCCTTGGCATACCCCATTTTTGAAGAAAGAAATCTCACTCCCTGCGTTAGAATATTGCAATTACAGATGAGTAAAGTATAGAGAGGATGACTCTGTTTTGGCAACATTACCCTCCTGAGGAAGGATTAAACAAACACTAAAATCCTACTAAACATGAAGAATGTCAGGTTCTTTGGCTGGCTATGAATGCAGGCAAACCTGACCACAAAGGATAACCGCACATCGGTATTCGGAAGACCAAGAAAAATCAAAAGATCCAATGAATATGTATTATCTCCGGATTATTAAGATATAAACTGGAAAGTTGGGTGTTGCCATTGTGGCAAGTTCTAATGGCTGCCAACCATAAAATCCAGCTCATCAATATGCTAATTACCTCAATGTAGAATTTACTGTCCTGCCAACATAACACAAGCCACACCAACCCTACTTTTAAGTGTCGATTAAGTAATTGCCTCAACCTAAATAAAGAGAATGAAGTCTAAAATATTCACTTTATTTTACTCTTGAAGTTTGTCAGCTAATGTTTCTTATCAGTCCATTTGAATTGAGAGTACTTAAATTTCAAACTGTCATATTTACAAGTAGGATTGCAGGACAGGCTGCCGGCCAGTTACTGTTATGAGATATTCTTCATCTTGTATGCAGTAAAGAGTCTCTGTATACCATAAACATGACTATTACATTAATAACATGATTGATCGGCGGAACTAAATGAATTAACCCAAAATGAAGCTTTAGACTTGACCATACCCAAAACCTTCCATGGGCTACAGCAATCTACGATCCAGTAATAGATCGCTTGACTCCAGACACACATTATCTAAGCTCGACAGCAATTGTCATATTTAAGCATCCGCTTGTAATACTAGGTTTCTTACTGCATTCACATAGAAAAAGAGTCTCATTCAGCCATCCCTTACCTTGCTGCTATAAAATTGATCTCTCCCACAAAAGTATCATTTTGGAAGAGAATCGCGCATACAGGCTTCGCCTTAAATATTTAGACAGAGTCACTACTAGATTCCTAAAATTTTCAACTATTCCATTGCAAAACGGTCACCATATATGGATTTAACGATGCACAATCAACAACTTACATAAACACACGCCACAGAAACACTGAATAACCAACTCAACTCACCAGGCACCACCTTGGGCGGATCCTCCTTCAGGTGGGCCGCAGAAACATATCTCTGCCCCTTAAACAGCACCAAGGGCGGCAGCTTTGGGGCATACTGCTCTCCGTCGGGCAAATTAATGTAGAAACCAATGACATCACCTTCCTTGTACCCTTCATCTCCATATTTCTCCCTGAGAGCCTTGTGCACCTTACACCCATCAATATCCCTATACCCATAGCTATTCGCATCATACCCAACAGGTGCCTGCAAGTCACCTTTCTCTGTAGACCACCCTAACCTCGTGTGCCCTGTCTCACCCAACCTCTCCACCTTTATTTCAAAATACCAGGCGCCTTCCACAACCCCTCTTGTGGCCCTAACCATCCTGTACCCCTTCGTGCTGCCGGCAGTCATCCGGTCCTCGCTCAATTCCACTTTCTCCGCCTTGTAGAACTTGGATAGGCAGATTTTCATCTCCGGGTTGTCGTCGGTCCTGTCGGGGAACCGCGGCAAGGGGGCTACCAAGACCTTGTCACTGGAGGCCGAATTGTGGCCATTGTTGGTGTTGTTGGTGCTGTTCTTGCTCTTGTTCTTTTTGCCCTTCCGAGTGGACTTGGGCAACCACACGTTGTTGCTCTTCTTCTTGCTCGATTTCTTCCCGTTGGTCGTGCTCGGAGCCGCTCCGTTTCCGGCGGCCGCGCTCCCATTACGTTCCACAGAGCCGGCTTCGGCTTCTTCTCCTTCTTCCTTGATTACTGCCGGGTCTTCGAGTTCTTGGTTCTCTTCAGGTGGGTGAAGAGCGAGAGTGGACAAAGGTTTCCGCTTTTTGGAAGACGGGTCCTCTTCTTCTTCTTCTTCTTCCTCCTCCTCTTCCTCCTCCTCCTCCTCGTCCTCTTCCTGGTCGTCGTCCTCGTCGTTTTGGGAAGTCCTGGGTCGTTTGGGGGATTTCCGGAGCTCAGAGGAAGCAGGGGTTTCTTCGTCATCAGTGGACGAACCGTCGGAAGAGGGCTGGGTTTTCACAGCGGCGGGGTTTTCCGGCACGCCCGTCGCCGGCGGCGGGGAGGGTTTGTCGGCGGGGGAGGGAGGAGCGGGGCGAGTGGGCAGCTCCCCTGTTTCGTCGTCGTCGTCGTCGTCGTCTCTGTACGTGGCTTGGAGAGAGTCCATCACCGCGACGACAACCTACGGAGCGTGAAATGGCGACAGAGGAGCTCGTAGGTTCTGGTCGGCGAGAAAGCGAGAGAGATGACTGAGAACTGCAGGTGGAAGGAAGGGGGGACAGAGATTGGCGGAGGAGGAGGGAAGGTAATCCGGCGAGCGCCAGCGGGATAGAAAGACGCCGTTTTGATTTTTGGGATGCGACGGTGGAGGGTTTTTTTTTTTTTTTTTGGGTTTGCCTTACCTACTATGGTATTGAAGTTAGGTCATGAAATAAATGAAATGAAAATTTGAGCATGGTTTCATAAGGGAAATTATTGAAGAATTTTTGTGGAAATGAAGATGGCATAACACCCATATTAAGACGTCCTGCATAGGCTATGGTATATTTTCGACGCTTTAGTAGCTGTTTTAGATGGAGATTTGTTTTCGATAGTCATGGATTGTCTCATATTTTGATAAGACCCAAAAAAATAAAGTTATTGAAATGAATAAGGCAAAGAACCTTGTTATGTCGATTGTAGTGTAAATATTTGAATTTATTGATGGGACATGTAAACTGAAAATGAATGTAAAGAGACTGTAGTTAATGAAGATATTAATATAGTAGAATCCCTAGTTAAAGGTTAATGAAATTTGTATCGAGATAGCGTGGTACAAATATGGAGATCGTGATTTCAGTCTAGATGTACTATGGTAAATAATTTGGAAATGAAGGTGGCATAACATCCATATGAAGACTTTTTGCGTAAATTAATATATATTAGTAACTGTTTTCAACGGAAATTCATCATGAATTATCTCATTTTGATAAAGAAAAAAATTATTGTTATTGAATTAAATTAAACCGAAAAAACTCATTCTGTTGGCTATTTGAGAATAACTCAAAATGGATGAAAAGAGATGGTGGTTAACAAAGATGTTTTTTATTAGCGGAATCTTTCATTACCGAAGATGTTAGTGTGAAGGCTGCTTCAATATGGAAAGATTAATAAAATTTGTATCGAGATGACTTTGTATGAATATGGAGGTCGTGATTTTAGACAATGAATCTAGATGTACTTCACTATATCACATGAACTCACTTAAAGTTGATGTATTGACGTAGAGATTTAAAAATTCAAATTCATTTCGATCTGAGGTTATGCCCGGAGTCAGAGTCCCACAAGAGAGAGTATCAAGCAAGCTAAAAGAGTAAACCAATCTTCTCGTGCGTTCTTCTTCCTGTCTAAGTTGCGTGATCATGCAAACGGATGTTCAATCTCAACATGCATGTCCTTACCAACCACTCACGAGGAAAAGCATGAACCATCTCATCTCATATTCTTCATACGCTCTCAAAATAATCAAAAGGTTACAAAGCTTCACATGTATTAGCAGCTCAAACAATGCGAGATGCAATGGCTTTCACTTGTAAAAGATACGGTTCCTGAACAGCTTATTTAAGTGATGAAGCACATATTCTTCGGGTGATTTTGCGCTTCGCTTTTCTATGTTGTTGCTCTTGACCTATTTGTGATATCCCTTCTGCTAGTTGAGATGTCGACGGAGATGTCGCTCTGTTATAGCGCGATGAAGCAGAAACTCAGCCATCTTTCTCTAGGGAGTTCACGCAGATCAGTGGCTATTTCGGGACTGCTTTTGCTCCTGTTCTACACATTCTCCTTTAACTACCACACCAGCCAATCTCTGGTTGCCTCTTACCTTCCCTTCAGGCTTAGCTGGCAGCTGTCCAGCCCCAGCCCCAGCCCCAGCCCCGGCACTGACACTCCTACTAACATCAGCCACCTCGTATTCGGCATAGTTGGCACTGTGAATACATGGAATCAGAGGAGGCCCTACGTTGAATCGTGGTGGAGACCAAATGTTACTCGTGGGTATCTCTTCCTGGATCAAGCTCCTTCGAAAGAGCTTCGAGAGTGGCCTCCTTCTTCACCTCCTGTCCGAGTGAACGAAGATATAACTAGGTGGGGAGTACTCCGGCGAGTCAGGAATCGCGTCCCAATAAGGATTTTCCGAACGATCTTGGAGATGTTTAGACAGGGAGACAAAGATGTGAGATGGTACATAATGGTGGACGACGACACTGTACTCTTCGTGGACAACCTCGTGGAGGTTCTGTCGAGGTATGATCATACCAAGTATTATTATATCGGCTCGAGCTCAGAATTTTTCATGTCCAACTTTTTTTGTCCTTCGAGATGGCGTTTGGAGGAGCTGGCTATGCTTTGAGCTACCCTGTGGTTGAGATGCTGGCGACGGAGTTAGATGCTTGTATAAAAAGAAATCCGCGGTTGTACTCTAGCGATCTCATGTTGCACATATGTTTAACCGACCATGGAATTTCCCTGACCGAAGAGAGAGGATTTCATCAGGTATGAATCACGAATTTGAGACTACCTGACCTATCTAATCTGGATTCCTAAGATTTTTCTTGTAACCTTAGAGCAACGATTTTCATTGCCACAGATTGATTTTCATGGCGACATATCAGGTTTTCTATCAGCTCATCCGCAATCTCCTGTCCTATCGCTCCACCACATTGATGCCATCGACCCAATTTTCCCCTCCATGAACCACTCTGAAGCTATCAATCAGCTCATGAAACCAGCACAAGTCGACCAATCCCGTCTCCTGCAACAAACCATCTGCTACCACAGGGAAAGAAAGTGGTCGATCTCTGTATCATGGGGTTACTCTGCTCATATATATGAGAACATACTTTCTCGAAGCTTCTTACGGCGACCCATGGAGACATTCAAGCCATGGATGAAGAGAGTTAAGTCACCTCTTTATATGTTCAACACGCGAATCCTTGAGGACAATCCATGCATAGTTCCTCATGTATTTTTCTTGAAATCCATGGAGAATGCTACCTGTGACGAAATTGTTACTACTTACACTCGAGCATCAAAAAGCAGATTACCATCTTGTGCACTTGGTGGAAATAACTCTGCAAATCCCATCTCCAGAGTTCAGGTATTTTCACCGAGAAGAAGACACATTGAGGTCAGTACCTTCATCTAATCTGCATACGGGCATGCAACAAGCTGTCGTATTTGACACCAACCATATATGTCAACATATTCATCTCTGTCCATTTGCTCTTTCAGGCAGGAAGAATGGAGTGCTGTGATGTTCTAGCTGACAACCAGAACACCACAAAGGTCAGATTAAGGCCCTGCATGTTCGGTGAAGTCATTGCCTAAGAGCAGAACGACATGAATGTGTCATGTTGGTTTAGAAATGTTTTTCAGATTAATGATATATTGGATCGTAGGATCAATACTAAATTAATTCATCCACTTTTGAGCCAAAAAAGTTGGTAGGTTGTGGAGTTAATAAAGATGCAGTGGTCCAACGCATGAGAGAAATTACTGCCAAAGAACAAAACTATTAGTGGTAAGAATATCCAAAATGTTTGTGTTCATGACGATAATGGAAACTTCATCCTAAATTCTTCAACTCTTCCAGGATTACAACCGTATGGTACCGCTGACGTCTTAACTACATATATTTCTTAGAGCACTCTCGAGACCCATAAGTAAGAAGAAATCCGAAAGTTAAATTCAAGGTCATTTATTTGTAGGATAAATCATGTGTACAATAAACCAGTCATACTGAGAGAAGCCTCGGTTTGTATGAATCAAAACCGGCAGCAACTTCAAGGATTGCCGCTTGCTGAGGACATGTGGATTGTCGTTTCAAATGTCTTCACAGAGAAAATCAAACAAATTGTTTGATCTTGGGTCTACTGAATACCTATCCAACGTGCATAGTCTACCCACCTGTCCAATGATCATGTAGTTCATTACCTTTAACCAAGGGTGTACAAACTTGATTAGTCAAAAAGATCCAGATAAAACAAGTCTTACAATAGTGAGCCTAAGAATGTGTTGCCGGTTCGAACAGCGAAGCAAATAGCACTAAGCATGAATTTGTGTTGGTGTAGCAAGGGCTCTAACATCCTCTGCTCAATTACACCAGCCAGTAGTTGGTACCTGTTGAGCGATTAGAAATTTAAATGCATGCCAAAACCATTATCTTGACATAGCTGGACAAATATAGACAACTAGTTCTCTTAAGTAGCAGCAACAAGCAAAACTTGCTAAACCTTGGATTTCATGAACAAGTTATTATATTCAAAAAGACAAGTATGGTTTATTTGATGGCAGTCCCGGCGAGCTTTTCTGACTAGTCTAGAGAAAAGTGGATAATTTGCATCAGGTCTCGCTGAAAGATCCAAGCAGAATGAGCCAGAATGCAAAAAGCACAGTAGTTTACTCAAAAATACCAAGTAAAGTATACTCTAAAATCATAGATACTACAAAAAAAAACCGTCAAACTTTTAATCCTCTCAAGAAATTGTCCCTCTGTAAGTGTGAGCTGTTCAAAACAGACAAAACAAAGATGTTTTCCTAGGAGGAATCACAGGAAAACAATCCTTTTGGAGAGAAGTATTATATGAAGGCAACTGCGGATGCAGGTATCAGGTAAAGGCAGCAAACCTGAGATTACTTGAAACAGCCATGTAAACACCGTAGGCAGCACTAGTTGACAAAATCGGTACATTTTCCACTTCACCAGAAGAGTTATCAACAGCCTTCCTTGCATTAATCAAGGCATTTGTCACAAATGTACCAGCCTGAGCAACAAGAAAACTTTGATTATCAAGATTTAGAAACCTTTATTTGTAGAATTAGTGTCCCTTAATTTTCCTTTAGCTAATCTAGTCCTTGCAATCTGCAATGATGAAATAAGAAAGATCATAGCACTTTCCTCTTCACTTAATTGACATGAAGTCAAGGAGAAGACCCTCTTTTAGCATCCAAAGGATGAGAAACGACATGCCATGATGTAGTTCCTTTTTAAGCTACTGTGTCAATTGTTCTACGATAAGCTGGACAAGTACAACTTGCATTTGAAGTAGAAGCTTGGACTAGGCTAAAGTGATGACATTTTTGATTGCTGGATTGAAGTGAAGATGTCCTGGAAGAGATATGAAAACTCACCAATGATGATACAGTGCCAACTGCAAAAAGCTTTGTGCCATTACGCTGCATGATATTAAAATATGAGGATTAACATGCACGACTGCTGAAAATGGGCATATCAAGTGATAATTGAAAAGGGAGGGAAATACTTACCAGTATGGAACCTATCCTCTGTAAGAATGAATATGATGATCCAGAAAGTGCAATCTGCAGATGATCGAGGATAAATTAGTTCATAGTATAGAAGCAGGGCCCAGAGATCTTCATAGAAGAGCAGCTGACTGTAATAGAGGAAGCAGTAACCTGAAATGCATTGTCGGGACAGCTATAGAAGAACTTTGCCAGTGACCCAGCATTGGTTGCAAGGGCAGGCCGAAGAGAAACCGTTGGAGCGGGGAGATAAACAAGCATGAAATCCGCAAGTATTGCCATTACCTAAAAGAGTAAGAGTTGGAAGCATAACCAAATCATATCATTAAGTCTTCATCTGTAAAAGGTATGTCACTACTCAGGTAGATAGGAGTGGGACCAAACAAAGCCAACATCTTCTGAAATCAACAGGAACAGTTAAAATATTTTACTAAACATTACTAGCTGGGAATATTTTCTCATTCACTCAGAAAAACACAGAAAAAGACATGAGTGCGTATGTTCGTGTATTTTCATGTGCTTAGGAACAATTTCATCCAGTAAAATAAGGGGTGTTCCTTAAAGTATAATACCTCTAGATTAATCTATTTGTTTATTTGGAATATATGGTATCATAAACACAAAAAATTGTGAAATCTTTGAAATTGCTGCTGAGAGAATGCTCAAGTTGGTTTTACAATGAATACTACTAATAATTCATGAACTTGCATTGACACCATCCTTCTTAATGAAGACTTATAAATAAAAGGCAGCCAATCCATACCACATCGGCGAAAACTATTTCCAGCTCGTCGAAAAATTTCTCTCCCCGGCGTGAATACTCTGCGGCGGTCTACAAAGAGACATAAATCCATGTAGTGGGTTTATTTTGTGAAAAAAAATAAAATAATATAAGCAGTGCATAACGAAGAGGAATGTGTATGCTAGAATTATCAGAAGATCATCATCATTAATCTATCAATCACATCAGTTTAAGGAACTCACCCTGGATCAGGCAGGAACAAGCCCATGGCAGTAGACAAAAAATTAAACTAATAATGTGCATTATCCTTAATAGCAGATATTATGTGAAGGCTCCTCTTAGAAGCACTTGTTAAACATGCTCAATAAGAAAAATAAAATACAATTTCTGATGCATCGACTATGCATCCCGCAAGGACAATCAGTGAATTGGAAACTGTAAGATTTCCTTAATAGCTGCCCCAAAGGGATGCCCGAGGCTCTGACATTCACTTTGAATCTTTAAGGAATCGACTCGCTACTAAGGTGATGGGAAGTCATATACTTAAGAGGCCATAGAAAGTTCAACTCGTTTTCCATCAAGGTTCAATCTTTTATCCGGCGCTCTTAGAATCTGTATGGAACAGATTTATTTATAGCTACAGAGTCTTTCCCTCGGTCTTGAGTCTCGACACAATGAGAGATACAGAATCCCATTGAAGAGCAATTCACCAGACAGTCAGCTCGAACGAAATGCGATCTTTCCCTCCCCTCCCTAAACCAAAATAATGGAACTTGAAAAAGACTAATCTCGCATCAGACAGCAATCTAAAGTAATGAATACTTTCAGTAGAGAGAATGAATTTCACAAGAGTCGAAACTTGGAGCTCGAATCACGCAGAATGAACAGCACAAATGTACAAAGCTAACTTCGCACCTTAGTGAAGAGCCCGACGCCGCATTCGATCCCGACCTTGGCCAAGAACAGATCGTCAGCCAACAACCTTTCCTTAAACCCGCCGAACTGGAGCAACCAACGGAACAGCGCCGACTTCTCCAGCTCGAAGTACCTCGTCACCACCGACCCCGGGATCCTCCCGTCGCCAAGAGCCGCCGCCAAGTCCCCCGGTAAGCTCTCCACGCCTCGACCGACCTCCGCCAGCACCATGAGCGCCTCCTTCTTGTTATTGTCGCCGGCATTGTCGCCGCCCCCGCCGCCGCCGGAGGAGGACCCGTCGTCCCCGCCCCAGCCCCCGCCGCCGGAGCGGCCGCCATTGTCGCCGGAGCAGAAGGCTATGTGGAGGGGAGGGCGGCTTCGGAGGGTGGCGAGGGAGGCGGGGGAAGCGGAGCGGAGGGAGAGGCGGAGGCGGAGGCGGAGCAGGGAAGGCGGCTGCGAGGAGGCGGCGGGGTGGAGGAGAGGACCGTTGTTGACGGCGGCCGAGGCGGCGGCGGCGGGGGGGTCGAAGAAGGTGGCGGTGGCCATTGTCGGAAACGCGGGCCGCGAGATTTAGGCGTTGGGGAGGAAGAATTGCGCGCGCTTTCAGGTCGTCGTCTTTGCGATTCCGTATTTCTCAGCAATGTAGTCTTTTCGGGCGTGGAAATCGTAGCGATTTCGGAAGAATCCCAAATTCAGGTCGGGGCGCGTGGAGCCCACGCCCCCCCAGAAATAGGAAAATTAGGGAAATCATTTATTACCGCCGCGGAATAAATGGGAATTCTAGTTGGTTGGTTGGACGAGTTTTTCCTTCAAAACGTGGTCTGTCTGAAGCGTACGACCTTTGCTGACCAACCCAACCGAAAAAAAAGAAGAAGCACAAACAATGGAAATATTTATTAAAATTTGGAACTTTTTGAAATAATCAAATATACTCATATAAGCTTAAGCGTGGTAAGAGGCACAAAGGCCAACGGCATAAATCTTAAGCTTTTCTTATTTGAAATAATCAAATATACTCAATAGTTCATGTGTGTAATAGACTCGTTTCATGACATTTAATTGAGTGTTATTGAATTTTAATTGCTGAAAATTGAAATGAAAATGAGAATTGAAAAATGAAATGAAATTTTATCAATTTCTTCTCAAAGACCAAAAGGTGATCATGTTTTAGCATTACACATGATAAAATTTTGGTTGTCACTGATCATTTTTGCTATTGAATGAACTAGACAAATACTCCACACTTACCAAGTTGTGTACATTTTTTTTTTGACTTAATTGAGTGTACGAAGTCTATGTTAATTAAGGTTATTAAATTACATTTCATCTCATTAAATGCATAATTTTCCATTTTCAGTACTTTAAAAAAGAGGCCACGAGCGTGGTTGGTTCCCGGAGAGTGAGAAAGGGGGAGAGAGAGAGAGAGAGAGAGAATTCAGACATCCTAGGTAGTGGAGCTACTCCTGATTGGACAGTGGGAACACGCGCTCGAAGCGAGCGTGAAGTTGGAAATGGCTGGGTTGGTGGGGGGAGTACGCCTAAGCTCATTGTTGCAGTAGGCCCCACGAGAAAATGTAGGCCCCCTCAGGTTTAGCAATTAATACCGACAAAAATAATCGATTTCATTTTTTTTCAATAAAAGAAAGACGGTTATCCTTTTGCGCCCGCTTTTGTTTCGTATTTCCACTTCGCGCCCGCCGATTTTCCCCGTCATTTTCAGTCTCACCCCTCTCGGCGGGGCCACAGGAACGTTGGCCAAATGTAAGTGTGACTGGAGACGTTAATCGATCTTTAAGAAATACATTTTGCATCGTCAGTCACTCAAAATCTTTCATAGATGACCAAATAGCTTGAGATAAAAGGGCACGCGTGGCCTTAAATCCATATTGTATCCTTCTGAGGATGGAATCGCTTAACTTTGATACTTGATCATATCTTAATTCATATTATATCCTTCTTTTGCTTTTAGAATGTTAATCACAACAGAAAATTTGCTTTATCAAGGGATGCTGCTAATGTATTGTCGCCGTCGGTCTTCCATTTAACTAGTTTATGACTATCATTCTTTGAAAAAAAAATTATGCCACTTTGGCAAACATTACGTACGCAAATTATTCAATGCTTGAACATTTAAATTAATTCACCGCCAGTCTTCCATTTAACTAGTTTATGACTATCCTTCTTTGAAACAAAAAAAAATTATGCCACTTTGGCAAATGTTACGTACGCAAATTATTCAATGCTTAAACATTTAGATTAATTCACTGTTGGTCTTCCATTTAACTAGTTTATGACTATCCTTCTTTGAAAATAAAGATTATGCCACTTTGAGTTTTTCAATGTAGAGAAATCTTGGAATTTTATGCCACTCATTGTCCCAAAGCCGTGTTGTCATTTTACCATATGGTTATGTTCGCAAACAGGACTAAGCGGAAGTTTGGTGTTAATTTTACTTTAGTCTTTAACTCATGAATTTTTTTCCACAATTTCAGAACTTAAAACCACGCTTCTCATTTAATGTTGGATTCCTTAAACATTTCAACTAACGTAACAATGACATAATTAATATATAAACAACGCCCTAAATTTGTTCAGGATAATGTAAAAAAATCCTATATTTAATTGCTAAGGAAAAATTGAGAATGTGACATTGGGTGGTTAAAAGCGCATTCAAAAACCTGCTCGAGAGTCGAGTTTACGCGATGCGCTGAGAGCACGCTTGGCGTTGTTACAGTACATTAGTTGAAAATGCAAAGTCGCATGAAAATGTACGGTCGCGAAAGGAAATAGAGAAGTGTAGGGGAAAAGAACGGCAATAAACATGTAATTGAGGGGGGCTTGATGGGAAAAAAAAGCGCATTCTATTAATGGTGAGCTGGCAGCCGACATGTCGGCCGGGGTATGGGGGGGTGTTGGTTCTCCCAAGGACTCGGGAAGCCCGAGCGTGTTTTTATTTGTTGCCTCGGCAAGTCCGTCGGGGAACGTGCTGTGTAGGGACAAAAAATTAATGTCGAAGGATTCTCGCACGCAAAGACCGTTCGACTGCCCTTTGGCGCGTCTGGTTCAACCAACGACGAATGTACGGTGGCAGTGTCCGCTTATGTTGTCGTGTTTACTTAACAGATCATAGTTGGCAAATTCGGAAGCAAGGGGCGTCGATTAGAATGAATGATCCTGCTATCGCTCTGCTTTTGCGAGGTCTCATTTGCCTCTGGAACTGATTAACATTGAAGGTTCTTAGCAAGTTACAACATGGAGGCATTGCGTGAGGTTCACGGCGAATGCCCTTCGCGTGCACCGTTGGCTGAAGACCTAATAAGAAGATCGCGGTCTCGGTGCAATCCTGATTCAGCGGCGATTTTAGAACGCATCGATGGCATTCCTTGTTTTATTACGAAGATGAGGACAGGGAGCAGGAAGATTCATGACTCCTGCCTTTACCAATGTTCACGTGCAAACACACTTCATGAGAAAAAAGGAAAAACAGTCAGTGGGCGAAAAGCCTCGCATTTACATTTGTGACTTGGGAAAAATTTCTATCAGAAGTTAACAAATCCCTTCTCCTTCAGACTTTCAACAGTCTCCTTCAAGCTCTGGTATATATCGATGTAATCAATCCCCAAGCGGTTCGCTCTCTTCGTGGACACCCAATAGATCGGCGTGTAACGCTTGCTGAAATCCCTGGGAAGCAAACAGACAAAAGATGGACAACATGGGAAAAATGAAACGTAGGCTTGGTAACTTATATTAGTCGTGCCTAGTTAACAGCCATCCATCGTACTCTTCTGATTAGGAGGAAGTGAATTTTAGCAGAATAAGAAAAAGTCATATTGACTGAAGGGTGGCTTCACCTTCGAATATATAGAAAATGTGTAACTCCAAAAGATTCTACCACCAGAAATTGAAGTTATAGAAAATGTGTAACTCCAAAAGTTTCTACCACCAGAAATTGAAGTTATAGAAAATGTGTAAATCAGCAGCACATTTTCGAACCAATGGCCTCTCCCAAGAAAGACTCGTACCTACACTCAATAATAGAGAAACCTCGATACTCTACTGCCCACTACACACATAAAGGGTAAATGATAAAGGTCTAAACTACTTACATGTCTGGAAGCTGAAGAGAAGGGTAAAGCGTGCGTAAGAAGCCCACAATCTCATAGCAGTGTGGAACACACTCAACTAAGCAATATCTTCCGTGGGCTGATGGGACTTCAAATGCCAGTATATGAGCATTTGCAACATCTTTGACATTCACCCATCCACAACTTTCATCTGGAAACGTTGGTGCACCTGAGTTGGAATCACACGCACACCACATTGGAAAGAGAATCCCCAGGTTAGAAGGGATATAACCAAGCTTCAGAGATATTAGGCTGCATGTAACAAGATGGTGAAAACACAACCAGAAAACTGGTGGCAATGAAATGGGTGATGGTGTACCTCAATTCAACTAAAACAAGTATAACCACATCGACCACAGCACATACTTCATTAGTTTTATATCCTATCTCCTTTCACCAAGAAAAAACTACAGAAATAATCAAAATCACACAAAAAACCAAGATGAGGACTTTCCCGAATAGGAGAGATACTGCTAATGCCTCACAACTAAATTGGTAAATCAGTACACTTATATAATCATCGTTTGTCAACAAGCTACAACAGTAAATATACTTCTTCCCTCCCCTCAAATAGTAACCTCCAACAGATAATTGAATTGGGATGGTAAAGAAACATAATAGCAGCGCCAGCTTCCTTGTTTGTTAGGGCAGAGAGCTGTTTGTCAATGCAATCCTGCACGATCTGTGCAATGGAAATACTAAACAACTCTAAAATCTGGAGAACTTTCATGGTTATGCTGAATTACCATTTATCATATTTGCGATCGCCGCAGCGCCTCTGTTAAGTTTTGGCTGCAAAAGAGGGCCAATCACCATACCTGGGTTGATTGTGACCATGTCAATACCCTTTTCTGTGACAAATTCCCAGGCAGCTTTCTCAGCCAAGGTCTTGGAGAGCTCATACCACATCTACATGGGGGCAAAAATGAGAGAGATGTAATGCATTCACAACGAAAAAGAAAGCCTCTTCCAAGTTGATGGCACTTATGAAAACCGCTGAGATGTAACAAAAAGAAATGGACCAACTCCGCCCACCAGCCAACTGGTTTTGTGTCAATAACTAGAAATGTAAAAAGGGAAAGGGCGCTTTAAAAGAAGTGGTTAACAGTGAACGGTTTGATTTCACTCATGTTAATCATCTCAGCACCAGTAGAAAATAACACATGAGACGATGAAATTTAACTGGACAAGATGCCTACGTTATTTTCCCTCAACAAGTCTGGATCAGAAAACCAATCTTCTTTCACCTCAACATCAGGTGTCAGCGGTGTTCCATCATGCTCAACTGCAGCCATAGATGATGTCAAGACCACACGCTGCACAGAAGGTGTTTTGGAACAGGACTTCAGAACATTAAGAGTTCCCTTCACAGCAGGATCCAATAATTCTGCCTGAAATATGATGACAATTAATTAGCCAAAAGAGAAAAATAGCAGAAATAATGAGAGACTAAATTGTGTTACTACATGTCTCAGAATCTTTTAGTGCATCCCTAGAACTTGAATTATGAATCCCACTTAAGTTTTTTCCCCTCGCCAATTCAAGGTTTCTCAGCAAGGAACAGCCGGCATTTTGACATCCATAATCTTATAATATGACAGAGAAAAGGGCATGGGATGAGGCAATTGGCTACCTATTTGACATAATGAACAGTATTTGGCCCAAAAAAAAAAAAGTCCAGGGGGAAACTTCCCATTGAAGACCTTTAACATGCTCATTCGGCCTGGATAGACATGCAGTAATTAGCAAAGGCACTCAGGAAATGACATGTTTTAGTCATGTTAACTGATCACCTAACACACCATGCATATAAGAAATAGAGTGCTGAAGAATTTAATCAGTTTCAGAAACATAGTCCACTTATATTGTGGAGACACCTCATCTGTTATTTAGAATTCAAGCTACAATTCCAATCCCTCTGACATCACGAAATTCAGTCTGGTACAGATTCAATAATAGAAGGATCTCCATTGGTTCTGCGTAGTTCTAGTCATAGAAGTAATTGTTACGTACCACTGTAAGTAGTGCAAGTATGTTGGAGGTCCCCATATAAATGACTGTTCTCTCCTGGTACCCAAAAAATTGACAGAAGTAACACCCTACTATATGTTCTATTTTGCTAGAAACATGACAAAGTCGAGAGAAATCTATTCGTAAACAGGTTTTGTTATTATCAATTAAACTACGTAACGAAGTAAGTGAAAATTTGAATCTTTTAAAGTCTGAGGGAAAACTTAGGTAAATACTATGACTCACATTCTCTTATTTACTTGCCTGTAACTTATGAATGTAAAGAAACATAACGAGATAGACAATCAAACTATCATCGCAAGAAAAGAAGAATACATCAGCAGATACTAGACTAAAGGTATAGAAGTGCATAACCGAAACATAAGCTGGACAACTTAAAATCCTGTGTGGGATTGATCCCAGCCCACTTTCACAAACAATTTGCAAAGCTGTACATTAGAAGGTGGTGAGAGATGTGCTTGATGAGAATATCAGATTCTGCAAATTAAAATGCAGAAGAGTACAGTCACTTCAACTCCAGTTTCCAGGCACCCTTCAGTCCCTTTCGTAATCAATGGCAAAGCTAAAGTATAACAAAACTAAACAGGAGTGAACATGTTCATGAACTTGGTTATGGTTAATATTGAATAAATTCCTGCTCTCTCATGATCAGCATGAAGCATGCTAGTTGGCCTCAATAAAATAAAATGTGGCAAAAAGGGACTAATGAAAAAGGGGAAAAACTACTCTGCAAGGACTAGTGTATCAATTCTGGAACCAAACCTGCGGATCCTTGACATCATGATAAAAAGGAGAGGCAGTGTGAAAAACGCCTACACAACCCTCAACAATAGGATCAAATGAACCCTCTTCCAGTAGGTTTGCTTTGAACAGTTGAAGTCTCTCTCTCGCTCCATCAAGTGCAAGCAGATGTTCAGTCTTTTCTGGATCATCTGTTGGAGAGACAAGAACAATCACTGTAAATGAGCAGTTTGGATATAAGGAAAGCTGCAAAATTCAATGAACATAACTCATCCACTAAACTGGAATGGCTCGAGTCAAACAACATCATGGCTCTTCAACAAAAGTTTGAATGAAGGCATTTTCATGAAAGTCGAAGATATCTGTTTTTTTTTTCCTCAGAAACTAAATGATTTGGAAAATGGCACTGTTAGAAGATTCCTGAATGTTCTCTTTAATTTGCCTCGCCTATCAATGCAGGAATGAATTCGAGTAACAGCTGCAAGATCACTCTTAGTATAAACACATACAAGCCATAAAAGATAACTGGTGCACGGCACAACTACTCTGGTTCTGGAAGAATGACCTTGCATTCGGCACGTCCAGGCCAAAAGAAAAAAGGTTATATCCAGATTGATTATACCTCTAAGCATCCTCGTCTGGTAACCAATAACCTCACGAGATGACTCCTCTATACTCCAGAAATGCTCAGAACAGAAGCAGAAGGAAAACCTCTCTACAAGGCACACCGTCGGAACAAAAGCATCCACACTCGGATAAACCCCGCTCAGCTGCTAAAACCTCGATCAACTTCAAAACGATCCAGCCAAAACCGAAACTACTTGGCCACGTTCTCAAACTACAGATCCACGAACTCTTATCTACGACAACAGAATCACAGCAAATGACAGGCGAAACAGAGCATGTTCAACAGCACGAGAGCTCATCACGAAGCAAAATCAGTCGATCATGGACAATCAAACGGTCGCTCGCGTCGATCATCACCAAAAGACGGAAACGAGCGCGAACGAAAACGGAAAAAACGAGAGGGATCGAGAACGGACTCGGATCGCGAACGGAGGCCTTCACGGTGTAGCCGCGCTGCAAGAGGAGCTTGACGAGCCACGAGGCGATGTAGCCGGACGCTCCGGTGACGCACACTGTCTTCCCGGCACCTACCGCCGCGCTCATTCTCGTCTTCTCCGATTGTCCTTCTTCGTCGCTTCGAGGAGGAGGAGGAGGAGGAGGAGGAGGTCGCTCTTGCTCTGCAAGTTGGCGCGCAGCCCTGCGTGCTTTTATAGCAGCAGAGCGAGCGACCGCGCGCTTCGATGTCCATTTCAAAAGACGCGGACGCTCGTCGATGCCGACTCAAGCGCAATGCCACGTGGCGCCCTATCCGCCGCTCGGATGTGAAGGGACCAATGGACGCGATGGTATTTCTTACGAGTATTTTATATTCTTAAAGGGAGTTTAAATGTCGGTTTGGCTTACTGTACAAGTGAAAATTTAGTTGGTTTCCCACGTGATGCCCCATGCATCCACTGTAGTTTCTAGAACTTTCCACCTATTCTTTCATAAATTTTAAAAACTGCTCTTACAAAATCTCATATAATATTGGAGGAAGTCTCAAATTTTAGTCTTTCTAGACCCCTATTTATCCTCCTAATTTAGATTTTTTTTTGGTCATTTATAGTTTAGGCTTTTTGATAGGAAAAAAACTAATTCAATGCAAGATGCTTCCCTTGAGAGAGACGCGGGCATGTTTTGGATGTGTGGCAATCTTACAATTTCTATGATGGCAACTTTTTATAACAATTTCTAGAAAACCGTTATAAAAGAATGCATTATTAAATGAGAAATAATTTGGTGACATACTTTAATTTATTGTGAGAATGATAGTTTGTTTTGGATTACAAAAATCAAATAACAAACAATTATAAATTATTGTGTAGTCCATTCTTTGAAGAATTTGTGATTTACAATGAGTTGTTATTCTCACATTAATCCAAAAATTATTATGCTATCCAAAAATAGACCCCTTAGAAGAAGAAGATTTAATCCTTATTTTTGGGCCTCTTTCTAATGTAATTTGGGCTTTTTAAGACTTATTGTAATTTGCGCTTTTTAAGACTAACTTAACAAGCAATAATTTGGGTCCAGGTCATATTGTAGTTTAGTGATTCGGAGCCTAAACCTAAGTGAGGTTAAAATTAATCAATTAAACAACTTTTGCATGTAATGACTACACTATAAATCATTTTTTATTGGGTGTTTTTTTTATTTTTATAATAACATTTCATTCATTTCTACAAAAATACCGTAAGGATATAATGCAGTTCAATTGCAAATCAAGACAAATCTTAAACGGCTTCAAAACAAAACAAGTTTCGGATAACAAGATAAATTATTAGGACAAGGTTGGAGGTTATATGCTCAAAGAGCAGATTTGTGACTTTGCAAACTAAAATAGGTGTTCGATCACAGAATCCATCTTCAATAATGAGCATGCATTGAAGTCTCCATCTATTATCACAGTTTTGTCCTTTGGGGTGTGCATGTAGGTTGGGTACACCCAACACTATTGTAGTTCAAAGTAAAGAGGTTGAATAAGCGCAAATTTGACACTTGTGAAAGCGAAACCTTCACAAAACTCTTCCAATCCCTTTTAAAATTAGATTTGTACACTAGTGAAATTCAAGGGAAACAAAACCCCAAAATCATACACAAAAACAACCCAACCCCAAATTTAAATTAGATCGGGATAGAAACCACCCTTGAAAGAGAAAAGCTCCCCAAACAAGAGGACAACAAAAAAAGAAGAAGAAAACAGAGAACCGAATCAGTCAAAGAAAAAGGGAGACTGAAAAAGAAAGCTATGAATCCACCCAATTAATTATCGTAATTAATTGGGCGAATTCACCCCAACAAGATGGATGAAGAATTGCAATTGAGGTGTTCAAGCTTTAGGATGCTTTCGTGCCTTAAAATTTACTAAACATCTCATTAATCTCGAAGTGCTAAAATTGCATATAATGCTGCAATCGAGCCATATCTAGTATAGATCTATTTGCAAAATCTCGGATATATCGATCCAAATAGGATAATGGGTATATATATGCGATTTGCATCTTGTTCTTTTTGGACGGTGTTGGTCAGTGTATGAAAAAAAAATCCCGAAGGCTAGTTTGATACTTGAAGATTGATTTGTATCATGTTAAACTCAAATGGCTACGAGAATTCGCCAATGATTGACGGGAATTCACTAAATAAATACCAGATCAAGAAGGAGAAGATGGTTGTTAGGTTGGTAAACCGTTATCATTCTTTTGGATTCAAATATTTAGTTATAATACACACACACACACACACACACACACACACATATATATAGGTGATGATTTTTACCCGTCTATTTTATTATTTGATCCGTTTGTCTTTTGCGGCACCAGCGATGGAGAATAATGATCAGAGCCACAACCGTGATCGGGATGATCAAGGTCAACGGAAAGTCGGTGTCGACCCATGCACGCCGTCTTCGAGCCAAGAATTAGCGGTGGCGGCGGTGGCGCCGCCATCCAAGGCCGAGTTCCCTCTCGAGAATCAACCCGGGTTGAGGTTCATCCCCACCGACGAGGAGCTCATTCTCTATACTTGAAGCCCAAAGTCGCGGGCGATCCGATTCCGGCCAGCAAATTCTTCGCCGACGTCGATCTCTACAAGTTCGACCCCAGAACGCTCATCGGTAAGCACATCATAAAGGTGGCCGCCGTGTGGTCTCGGGCTCCGTTCGGTTTGTGATGCATGTGCATGCACGCTTCAAGATGCGATTTCTCGCTCGGTCGTTCCTCATTTTTGAATTTCTTGGCTTTCGTCGAGCCTGTTTGGTTTTCTCTTTCCTCGACTATCTTGGCGTTTCTTGAATTGCTCGGTAAATTCTTGTTTGAATTCGTCCCGGTGCAAGCTCGTGCTTCCGCCAGAAACAATGTAGAAATGCAGAAGAAATTACCCTGACGCGATTCGTTCTGCGATTCTCCAGAGAACCGCATGGGAGCGGGCATAGATGGGGACGAGTGGTACTTCTTCACTCTGAGGGACAGGAAGTATCGGAACGGGTCGCGGTGGAACCGGTGCACGCCCAGCGGGGTTTGGAAGTCGTCCCTGAAGGAAAGCATCATCCTGACGGGGAACAGAACAATCGGATACAAGACGTCATTGGCCTTTGTGCGAAAAGGCTCGAAAAGACGAAGAGACGGGACGGATTTGAATATGCACGAGTATAGATTGGAGGAGGACAAGAAAGGGGACCGCACCAGTATAGACGGGAAGAAGGTAGTGAAGGACAAGAGGGTTTCAATTCTTTCGTTCATGTTTTACATTTTAGTTTTCCTTGCCCGCTTGGCGTGGATTGACGTCTTTGTAATGCTCATTGTGGCAGTTGGATGAGTGGGTTCTGTGCAAGGTCTATACGCCCAGGCATGCAAAGCAATCGAAGAATCAAAGCCGGAAAAAGGCTATTATTCACCTTCAATCCGCGCCCAATCACAAGGTCAACACGAGCCAACAAGTCGACGCGGTCCACAATCATCAACCGCTTCAGAGTTCTCAGATCAATGCGCCCAATCACGAGCTCAACATGAGCCAACAAGTCGATGCGGCCAACATTCTTCGACTGCTTCAGGGTTCTCAGATCAATGCGCCCAATCACGAGTTCAACACGAGCCAACAAGTCGACGCGGTCAACAATAATGGACTGCATCAGGGTTCTCGGATCAGTGTGCATCTGCACGTTCCACGGGTGATCACACAGGCCACGAGTCTCGGGCCTCCTATTCGGCAGCTCACTGGCAATCCTCTTCCTGCATCGCATCCGAGCGGAAGCTCTTCCTTTCTGGCGCAATCCACGCGCCGAAATACTCGTCCAGGGCTGGTGTATAACTTGGACGATTTCATCGGCACCAACCCATATCATCCGTCGCCGCCACATCATAGGTGATCACTATGCAAGCAAACTCTTATGATATACATTGACTGTCGGATGATTAATTCACTTGTGATTTTGATAATCCTGTTTTCTTATCATCATGCTTGTAGAATTTTTTGGACGGACCCAAAATATGCTCCTCAAGTGTCAGAAAATAAAACGCGAAGGAAACTCAACTTTGGAAATTGTGAAAAAATCTATGTATTGAGGATCGATAGTTCTATATTCGATGATAGACGAGGCTTGGAACGAACTCTAAGATGCCAATTGGGGAAGCGTAGGGAAAGGAACGACAATAAACATGTAATTGAGGGGAACTGCTGGTCGAGGTATGGGGCGTGACCAAAACATAAGCTGGACAACTTGAAATCCTGTGTAGAAGGTGGCGAAAGATGTGCTCGATGAGAATATCGGATTACGCAAATAAAAAAAGCAGAAGAGTACAGTCACTTCAACTACAGTTTTCAGGCGCCCTTCATTCCCTTTAGCTTTAGTAATCCAAAGGCTAAGCTGAAGTATAACAAAACTAAACAGGAGGGACCATGTTAATGAACTTGGCCACGGCTAATATTGAATAAATTCCTACTCTCTCAGAATAAGCATGAAGCATATTAGTTGGCCTCAATAAAATAAATTTGGTAAAAAGGGCAAATGGAAAAGGGGAAAAACTACTCTGCATGGACTAGTGTATGAATTCTGCGGATCCCTGACGTCATGATAAAAGGGCGAGGCAGTGTGAAAATCGCCTGCACAACCCTCAGCAATAGGATCAAATGAACCTTCTTCCAGCAGGTTTGCTTTGAACAGTTGAAGTCTATCTTTCGCTCCATCAAGTGCAAGCAGAAGTTCAGTCTTTTCTGGATTATCTGTTGGAGAGACAAGAACAATCACTCCAAATGAGGAGTTTGGATATAGGGAAAGCTGCAAAATTCAGTGACCATCGAGCAAACAACATCGTGGCTCTGTTATTGAGATTTGAAAACCTCATGTAACATACCGCGAAAACAAACCCAAAATCTTGAAACTTTTTAGAAGATTCCTGAATGTTTTCTTCCATTCACCTTGCCTACCAATGCGGGAATGAGTTCGAGTAACAGCTGCAATATCACTCTTAATATAAACAAAGACAAGCCATAAAAGATGACCAGCGTACCGCACAAATCACAACCTCATTGAGGAATGTCTTCGGAGCTGGCAAAACAATGCAAACTCAGCAGCAGAACAACTACTCCGGTTCTGGAAGAATATAACCTCGCATTTGGCATGTCCAATCCAAAGGAAAAAAGGTTTATCCAGATCAATTATTCCTCTCACCGTCCTCATCGGGTAACCAATAATCGCACGAGAGGACTCCTCTATAGTCCAGCAATGCCCGGAAAAGAAGCAGAAGGAGAACCTATCTACAAGGCCCACTTGTCGGAACAAACATCCACAATCGGATAAACCCAGCTCAGCTGCTAAAACCTCGATCAACTTCAGATGCATGAACTTCCATCTACGACGGCAGAGTCACAGCAAATGGCGACAAGAGCGCATCACGTAGCCGCGTTGCAAGAGGAGCTTGACGAGCCACGGAGCGACGTAGCCGGACGCTCCGGTCACGCACGCGACCTTCCCTTCGCCGACCGTTTCACTCATTCTCGTCTCCTCCGATTCTCCTTCTTCTTCTTCGCTTCGAGGAGGAGGGGGAGGAGGTTGCTCTTGCTCTGCAGTTGGCGCGCAGCCCCGAGTACTCTTATAGCAGCAGAACGAGCGCGCGCGATGTCCATTTCAAAAGACACAGACGCTCGTCGACGCGACGTGGACGCCAACCCAAGCGCTATGCCACGTGGCGCCGTGTCGGCCGTCCGGATGTGAAGGTACCCCACGAATGCGATGGTATTTCTTACAAGTATTTTATATTCTTAAAGGGGGATTAATTGTCGGTTTGGCTTACGGTATACGTGAAAATTTTAGTTGGTTTCCCACGTAATTATTTCCTAAATTTTTAGAATTACTCTCACAAAATCTCATCTAATATTACAGGAAGTCTCATATCTGGATCTTTCTAAAATCCTATTTGCCTTCTTAATTGACATGGTTTCATGTTTATAGTTTAAATTAGAATCCAGAAATTTCAGATTTTCCGATAAGAAATGACTAATATAGTGCAAGATGCTTTCTATGAGAGATGCTAATTATGTTTTGGATGTGTGGCATCTTGCACTTATGATGATGGTAGCTGTTAATGATAATTACTAGAGAACCATCATAAAAATAGGCGTTATTAAAATTACACACAACACTTTTAATAGATACTATCCAAAAACATAAAAAGATTTAATCCTTATTTTCGGGCTTCTATATACTGTAATTTGGGCTTTTTAAGACTATTAGCAAGCAATAATTTGGGTCCAGTTCATAATTTAGTTTAGTGATTCGGAACCTAAACCTAAGTGAGGTTAAAATTAATCAATTAAACAACTTTCGCATGTAATGACTGTACTATAAACCATTTTTAATTGGGCAATTTTTTTGGTCAAAATAACATTTATTATTATTATTTTTTGACATCAAGGATTTGGCCTGACATAACCTTGTGGGTGCTCACGACCTCTGAGGGCCCGACAGGCCCAACGACAACCACCGACTATACATGGAGGGGAGTTGGCCCAAAAACCCACCACCAAGGCTCCCCACTTAATATGCTAGCGATCTAACTCGTTTCCTCGGCAATGGGGTAGTAAAGCACAAACCATTACGGCCATCTATCGATGGGTAAACACAAGAGAGATACAATGTAGTTCAGTTGCACATTAAGATAAATCCTAGATGGCTTCAAAACAAAACGAACTCCATATAACAAGGTTGATTATCACTTCAAACCAAAATTCATAGCTGATCATGGAATCCATCTTCAATAATGAGTGTACACTAAGATGTACATCTATTACTACAGTTTTGCCTTTTGACAGTGCACGTCTAGGTTTGGTGTCCTTGATACCATCGCCGTCCGAGTAAAAGGTCGAATGAGCAGAGATTCAATGCCTGTGAAAATGTGAAAATGAAACCTTCACAAAACTTCTTTAATCCCCTTTGAAACTAGACTTGTACGCCAAGGAAACCTGAGGGAAGCAAAATCTCAAAATTATACATGCAAATAACCCCAAGTCTAGACTAGATTGGAATAAAAACCTCCCCAAAATATGAGAGAGAAGCTTTTAGGTCTAGGCTAGATCAGAAAAGAAAACCTCTCCAAACAAGAGGAAAGCAAAATAACAATAACAATAACAAGAGAACCAAATAGCAAAAAATAAAATAAAATGGAGGCTGAAGAAGAAAACTGTGTAAAAATGAGAGGGAGAGGAGAGAACTAGGAAGGAGTTAATTATCCATTGTGACCATTTGGGTAAATTCACGCCGGCAAGATGCATGAAGAATTGCAATTGAGGAGTTCAAGCTTCAAACTTTACCAGACATCTCATTAATATCGAAGTGATATAGCTGTATCGGTCCAAATATATATATATATATATATATATATATATATAGAGCAATTGGCATCTTGTTCTTTTTGGTCGGTGAATAGGAAAAAAAAAACCATAAGGGCTAGTTTGATACTTGAAGACTGATCTGTATTATGTTAAACCCAAACGGCTACGAAAATTCGCCCAATGATTGACGGGAAATAACTAAATAAATACGAGATCAAGAAGGAGACGATGGCTGTTAGTGTTAATGGAAACCGTTATCATTCTGAACGAATAAAGCCGCAACCAACCGAACGTCGACTCAGAGGATCTGTTATTTTGGATTCATATATATTGGCCTATCTATTTTATTATTTGATCCATTTGTATTTCGCGGCACCAACGATGGAGAAGAACGATCAGAGCCACAACCGTGATCGGGATGATCAGCCAAAAGGAATGCATGTGGACGGTCAACTGAAAGTCGGTGTCGACCCATGCACGCCGTCTTCGAGGCAAGAATTAGTGGCTTCGCCGCCACCGCCGCCATCTGTGGCCGACTTCCCAACTGGGTTCAGATTCAACCCCACCGACCAGGAGCTCATTATCCATTACTTGAAGGCCAAAGTTGCGGGTGATCCGATTCCGATCGGTGACGTCTTCGCCGATGTCGATCTCTACAAGTTCGACCCCGGAATGCTCATCGGTATGTATAATCAGCCGCCGTATGGTCTCGGCTCCGTTCAGTTTGTTATGTACGTGCATGCATGCTTGAAGATGCGATTTCTCGCTCGGTCGTTCCTCGTTTTGAATTTTCTTGGCTTTCGTCGAGCCTGTTTGGTTCCTCTTTCTTGGACTTTCTTGGCGTTTCTTGAAATGCGCGGTGAATTCTTGTGTGGATTCGTCTCGGTGCAAGCTCGCGCTTCCGTGACAGCGCAATCGCTCATTTATATTCGCGAGGAACTATCATGTGCAAATGCACAAGAAATTACCCCTGACGCGATTCGTTCTGCGATTCTCCAGAGAACCACAAGGGGGCGGGCATAGATGATGACGAGTGGTACTTCTTCACTCCGAGCGACACGAAGCATCCGAGCAGGTCGCGGCCGACTCGTTTCACTCCCAGCGGGTTTTGGTGGGTGACCGGGAAGGATAGCGTCATCCGGATGGAGAATAAAACGATCTGATATAAGAGCTCGTTGGCCTTCTATCGAGTAGACTCGCAAAGTCGAAGCGACGGGACGGCCTGGTGCATGCACGAGTATAGATTGGAGGAGGACGAGAAGAGGGACCGCGCCAGTGTAGACGGGAAGAAGGGAGGGAAGGACAAGATGGTTTGAATTCATTCCTTCATGTTTTACATTAAAGTTTTCCTTGCCCGCTTGGCGTGGATTGACGTCTTTGTGATGTGCATTGTGGCAGTTGGATGAGTGGGTTCTGTGCAAGGTCTACACGCCCAAGCATGCAAAGCACCCGGAGAACGGCCAGCAATCCGATCTTTCGCCGGAGAAGAGGGACAGACCGAACCTTGATTGGCCAGACGGCGATGGTGATTACCAGCAGTTCTCCTCCTGAACTGCATCCAAGCGGAAGCTCTTCCCTTCCTGTGCAATCCGTGTGTCGAAATCCTCGTCCAGGGGTGGTGTGTTACTTTGACGATATAATTGACACCAACCGATATCATTCGTGACTGCATAATAGGTGATTACTATGCAAGCGAGCTCTTATGATATCCATCATTGACTGTAGGATGACTAATTCACTCATGTGATTTTGATAATTCTGTTTTCTCATAATCATGCTCGTAGATTTTTTTGAATGGATATCCAAAAATATGCTCCTTGAGTGTCGGACAATAAAACATGAAGAAATTCTACTTTGGAAATCATGAAAAATTCTATGTGTTGAGTATCGATAGTTCTATATTTGATGGTGACGATGCTTGGAACGAACTCTAAGATGCAAATTAGGGGGAGCGTAGGGCAGGTGATATCTTTCCAAGAACATGAGAAATGTGGTCAAAAGTCAAAGCCCAAAACATGTTTGATGTTGACCTTGGCGAGTAGTCCGTCGGGGAACTGCTGTGTAGGGACAAAATAACAAAAAAGAAAATAAAAGAGGATTCTCGTACTCGAAGGCCGTTCGACTGCGCTTGGCAATATTTAATCGACCGACCTTCTGTTTTGTCGTGTTGCCAGATTACAGTTGGTGAATCATGCTGTCGCCGTGTTTCTACGAGGTTTCGTTGCCTTTAAAACTGATTGTCATGTCGACTATTCAAGGGTATAAACTTCGAAGTTCTGACGAGTTATCATTCGGAGGATGGCGTGAATTTCGTGAAGGCGAACAGCCTTCCATTTACAATTCTGACTTGGGAACAAATTTCTATCAGAATTTTATAAATCCCTCCTCCTTCAGGCTTTCAACAGTTTCCTTCGAACTCTATTCAGAGGAATGCAGTCGATCCCCAAGCTGTTCACTTTCTCCATGGACATCCTGTAGACCGGCGTGTAAGGCTCGCCATCGTAGTGTGGAATACACTCAGCCATATCTTCGGCGGGCATATAGGATTTCAAATGCCGGCATATGAGCATTTGCAACGTCTTGGACATTCACCTATCCGCAACTTTCATCTGGAAAAGTTGGTGCACCTGAGTTGGAATCACGCGCACACCACATTGGAAAGAGAAACTCCTTGTTACTTAGGGCAGAGAGCTGTCTGTCAATGCAATCATGCATGATCCGTCCATTGGAAACGCAAAACAATTCTAGAATCTGGAGAGCTTTCACGGTTACTGCTGAATTACCATTTATCCAATTTGCGATCGCGGCAGCACTCATGTTGACTGTTGCTGAGTTACCCTTTTCTTTCACAAATTCCCAGGCAGCTTCCTCAGCCCAAGTCTTGGAAAGCTCATAACACATCTACATGGGGCAAAAATGAGAGAGAGATAATGCATTCGCAACAAAAACGAAAGCCACTTCCAAGTTGATGGAACTATGAAGACCACTGAGTGTAGCAAAATGAAATGGACCAACTGCTCCACCAACCGGCCAACTGGTTTTGTGTCAATAACCAGAAATGCAAAAAGAGAAAGAGCGTTTTAAAAGGAGTGGTTAACAGTGAACGGTCAGATTTCACTCATGTTGATCATCTCAGCACCAGTAGAAATTTACACATGAGACGATGAAATTTAACTGGACAAGATGCGTACGTTATTTTCCCTCAACAAGTCTGGATCAGAAAACCAATCTTCATCCACCTCAACATCAGGTGTCTGCAGTGCTCCATCATGCTCAACTGCACGGGAGGGGTTTTGGAACAGGACTTCAGAACATTAAAAGTTCCCTTCACAGCAGGATCCAGTAATTCTGCCTGAAATACGATGACAATTAATTAGCCAAAAGAGAAAAAATAGCATAAATAACGAGAGACCAAAGTGTGTTACTACATGTCTCAGAATTTTTTAGTGCATCCCTAGAACATGAATTATAAATCCTACTTAAGTTTTTTCTTCTCGCCAATTCAAGGTTTCTCAGCGAGGAGCGGCCAACATTTTGACATCCATAATCTCATAATATGACAAAGACAAGGACATGGGACGATGCAATCGGCTTCATATTTGACTCAATGAACAGTATTTGGCCCAAAAAACGAATCTAGGGGGAAACTTCCCATTGAAGACCTTTAACATGCCCATTCGGCCTGGATATACAAGCAGTAATTAGCAAAGGCGCTCACGAAATATGACATGTTTTAGTCATGTTAACTGATTACCTAACACATCATGTAAATAAGAAATAAGGTGTTGGACAATTTAATCGGTATCAGAAACACAGTCCACTTATATCATGGGGACACCTCATTAGTAACTTAATTCAAGCTACAACTCAACTCTGTCTGACTTCACGAACTTCAGTCTGGCACGGATTCGGTAATAGAAGAATCTCCATTGATTCCGCATGGTTCTAGTGCATAGTTCTAGTGATAGAACTAATTGTATGTAACATTATAAGTAGTACAAGTATGTAGGAGGTCCCCATATAAATTACTGTTCTCTCCCAATATACAAAAATTGACAAAAGTTAACACCCTACTATATGATCTATTTTGCTAGAAACGTGGCAAAGTTGAGAGAAATCCATTCGTAAACAGGTTTTGCTATCATCAAATAAACTATGTAATGAAATAAATGAAAATTTGGATGTTTCGAAGTCTGAGGGAAAACTTAGGTAAGTCCTACGACTCACATTCTCTTATTTCCTTGCCTGTAACTTATGAATGTAAAGAAACATAATGAGATAGACAACCAAACTATCCTCGCACTAAAAGAAGAATACATCAACAGATGCTAGACTAAAGGTATAGAAGCGCATAACTGAAACATAAGCTGGACAACTTAAAATCCTGTGTAGAATTGATCCCAACCCATTTTCACAAACAATTTGCAAAGCTATACATTAGAAGGTGGTGAGAGATGTGCTTGATGAGAATATCAGATTCTGCAAATCAAAGAGCAGAAGAGTACAGTCACTTCAACTACAGTTTCCAGGCACCCTTCGGTCACTTTCGTAATGAAAGGCAAAGCTAAAGAATAACAAAACTAAACAGGAGTAACCATGGTAATGGACTTTTTCATGGTTAATATTGAATAGATTCCTACTCTCAGGATAAGCATGAAGCATGATAGTTGGCCTGAACGATATAAAATGTGGCGAAAAAAGGACTAATGAAAATGTGGAAAAATTACTTCGCAAGGACTAGTGTACGAATTCTGGAACCAAACCTGCAGATCCTTGACATCATGATAAAAGGGAAAGGCAGTGTGAAAAACGCCTGCGCAACCCTCAACAATAGGATCAAATGAACCCTCTTCCAGCAGGGTTGCTTTGAGCAGTTGAAGTCTCTCTTTCTCTCCATCAAGTGCAAGCCAATGTTCAGTCTTTTCTGGATCATCTGTTGGAGAGACAAGAGCAATCACTGTAAATGAGTGTTTGGAGATAAGGAAAGCACCAAAATTCAATGACCATAACTCGTCCACTAAACCAGAACGGCTGGAGTCAAACAATATCATGGCTCTATTATTGAGATTTGAAAACCTCATGTAACAATGCCGAGAAAACAAACCCAAGATCTTGAAACTTTTATGAAGATTCCTGAATGTTCTCTTTCATTTGCCTGGCCTACCAATGCAGGAATGAGTTCGAGTGACAGCTGCAAGATCACTCTTAATATAAACAAATACAAGCCATAAAAGATAACCAGCGTACCACACATATCACAACCTCATTGAGGAATGTCTTCGAAGCTGGCAAAACAATCCTAACTAAGAAGCAAAGAGCTACTCTGGTTCTGGAAGAATATAACCTTGCATTTGGTATGTGCATGCCGAATGAAAAAAGAGGTTTATCCAGATTGATTATACCTCTGACCATCCTCATCTGGTAATCAATAATCTCACAGATGACTATGTAAGAGTTTTTTTAATTGTGGACTACATTAATTGATATTGTAATTTACCGTTTAACGTTTACCGTTTTACGGGGATTGATCTAAGGTGAGATAGAAGGTTTCTTAATTAGTCAAATATGGGGTGGCTAGTGTGGGCCGAGTTGAGCTGGCCCGTAATGAGAGGACCACTGAAACTCTATAAATAGTGCTCAAGTCTCTCCTCTAACCCTAATTCTCACATGTATCCTCACCTAAGGGCGTTTACCTAACGCCGCACGTGAGGTGGGCCGCCTCATTGAGCCGGTGATACGGAGGGCAATAGAGGAGAATGACTTGATGCGTGGATCCCCTTGATATATGTGGGTAATCCTTTTCGCTTCCGCTTTATGTTCGATGGATCCCAAAACAGGTGCGTTAATCTTTCTACTCAATTATGCATGTTCTTGTTCTGGTTATGGAGATCTTGGGGTTGCGCAATTTGCGTCCAACATGTGGTATCAGAGCCTCCATAACCCTAGAACACGAACACAATTGATTTTGCCCTAATTTGTACGGATCTTGCCCTAATTTGTGATTTTCGAGACTTTTCGTTCAATAAAAATTAAATTAAATCACAAATTCGGACTGGGCTCGACGAGGCGAGCAAGAGGGTCGGTGGCACGTCGCCGGGGGAGGCCGCACGCTCCCCCACGCGCGGCCACGCGCCGCGCACACAGGCGGCGCGTGATGGCGCGTGGAGCGTCAGATCGGCGCGTGGTTGGCGGCGTTGGACTCGTATGGTGATTTCCTATCTCGTGGTATATTTATTTTATATGTTTGATGATTTTATGGATGTGAAAATACATACGGAACCCTAAATACGTGTATTTTTGCGTATTTTCTTATATTTTCTGTGATTTTGGAAATATAAGTGTTGGGTTATAGGTATATTATCACATAATCATTATAAAGGTGTGATTCATCAATAAAAATCAAACTTTATTGTGAACTGAAGTTGGCTTAATGAGATACAATTCGTATGAAATTGTATTTGGGCTATAAATTGAGCTGATGAAAAACAGTAAAGATTATGAAACTTTTGTTACTCAAGTATACTCCTTTACACACTGGTAATCTTTGAATGATGGACGACTTAAGGACTCGTGACCAAACTGATTGTACTGATTAACACATCTGCTAAATGTGGGTAATGCATGTCAATTAAATTACTGCATATTGTACATGAAATCATCTGGTCACTTGTTAATGTCTATCAAGTTGAATATTTTTATGGTAAAGGAGTATGGCAATATTTACGCAGAGCAATAGTATCTACTGTTAAATTTTAGATATTTGGTTCTCTGGTTTGACTCAATTAATAGGCCACTAGTTGATTACAATGATAATTTGTTGCTTAAAATTGGCTAATAAATCAGATGTTGGCCTTGGAGTCATGTTTTGCCGTATGAAACTCATGAGCAATAGTGCTTGTTGATTTGGTATACCCTGTACTACTATTGACGTTAATTTGTGAGAGATATTTTAGATCAGCATTATTTTTATGTTGTTCTGGTAATATGTAATCGAGGTGCATAAGAGATGTTTTATTCTCAATTATGAGAAGTTTCTTGTGTTGCTGTGATCGTTGATCTCATTTGAATAAAGCAATGTAATTAGCATGATATGTGATTTTGGTGATATGATGCCCCTATCACTAAAGTCAAAATCACATGTATATGGTGTATGTGAGAAGTAAAGTTTATATCCCTGGTATGAGAGAATTTCAATGATTCAATTGAGTAGTGACCGCCAAAGTGGCACGCTTGATTGGGTTTGAGAAATTTCGATCTCGTATGATGATTGGGATGTCTCCCGATCTAATGCGTGGTCATACTCCCAAAGGAGGTGATTGTGTATTAGTTCATGGAGGGATACATGATAGTGTGGTGGAGGAGTGACTGATTCTAGTGATTCATATGCCCAAAGGTGATGAATTCACGAAGAATTGGAATATATTCTCATAACCGCTATCATGTGGGGAGTGTACAACTGCATGTCATGTATTCTGCCCAAAGGTGATTATATGATTATGCGTGTAACCCTCTGGATGTGTACTTGTACGTCAAGTTACACGGTACTCACATGATGCTAATTATATACATTGCTTGGTTTTCAGTCACCTTTTCTGTAATTAATAACTTCACTATTATTGAGGTTTTTACTGCTTCAAATTTTAAGTTGTTGACATATGATTTGTTGCTTGAGAAAAGAGCAATTGAATCTGCTTACTGTCCATGAAACGTTCCATTCTGGAACACTTGAAAAGAGGTTTGCTTGTGGACTGCACTGCTATAAGATGATGGAAGCCTTAGTTGCTTGAAATTATATCTTGTCTGATATTGAAATTAGGACACATATGCAAAAATTGTGTTTAAATCCTAATGACATATACATCTCGTATATGGTTAAAAGGTTGTTTCCGAAAGTTTTCTATTTAAAGGAAAATGACCGTGATAAAGAATAAACTGGTTAAAAATTAGTTTTGAAGGATGTCAGACTTAACAGTGGCCGTGAGTATTTTGACAAGTATGACAATGCGAAATAGCTTAAAGGGTCATTTGTCAAATACTTGGTAGATTCTGGGGTGGTAATTTAATTACTATACCTGAAAATTCTGACAAAAAGGCATAAATGCATCATGTTAAACATGGTGATGAGTATGATTAGTAAGACTAATTTATCTAGTTTTTGTGGGCTGATATTATGAAAGCAATTTTTTCACATACAAAATGTGTCTTTTATCAAAGTTGTTTCATAAACTTCTTTTGAGTTGTACACTGGACATAAATTACTTGAATCATATTAAATTTAGAGGTGTTATGCAGAAGTGAGATTATCTAATCCAATATTAGATGCGTTGGAATTTAGATTCACTCGGAATTATTTTGTATCTTATCTAGATTGTTAAAGGGGTATTGATTTTATGACCCTAAAAAAGGTGCAAGGATTATGGAATCACATACTCTAAAGTTTATAAAGATTGACGTAATTATAGAGGATAGCTGCTCTCAGACTATTAAAGATAATAGTATGATGGATGTTACTGTGTCTTTGTCTTTACCTATATAAACAATTGTGGTACAGACAATTGTGGAATCTCCTGTACCATAGACTAAACTTGATGAGGTTCAAGATACTATTCTTGATATAGTTTATGATGAAATTTTTTCAAACCTCTCAAGTCTAGAATGAAGTGGTTATAGCTTTACTCAGGAGATTTGTTAGGGAAAAGCAATCAGTTATTCCATTAGACTATATAGTCTATTCGTGAGAGCAAGACCACAATATCCACTACATGGTTGATTTATCGACATAAATAAATGTTGTTTTTTATCCTAAATTAAGTATGTGATTAGATGCCATAAAAGGCGATATACAATCTATGAAACATGTTTGGAAACTTACTGACTTGTCTAAAGATCATAAGTTCATTAGTTGCAAATTGGCGTACAAAACTAAAAAAGATTTCAAAGGAAAATTGTGAAGTTTAAAACTAAACTTGTAGCTAAAGTTTTCACTCTGAAAGAGGGGTGGATAGTTTATAGTGAAGAAATAAATATTTCTTTAAAAGATTCTTTCAGAGTGAATGTGGCATTAATAATTTATTTTGAAAGAGGGGTGGATAGTTTATAGTGAAGAAATAAATATTTCTTTAAAAGATTCTTTCAGAGTGAATGTGGCATTAATAATTTATTTTGATATGGTTGTTACGCCAAATAGATACAAAATCTATATAGTGCAACTGGATGATTTTGCAGCAGATTCAAGTAAACTTATGTGTAGACTGAAAAGTCTTATTTATAGTCTTAAGCAAGTTTCCAGACAATATTATTAAAGTTTCATAGTGTTGTTATTTTGTTCAATTGGGAACAAAGTAATTCAATATACTGCAAGGTCAGTGGGAGGAAATTTATTTTTTCTCATACTTTATATACATGATATTTTGCTTACAAGCTGTGACCTTTAGACATCTTATATCCTTTGTACTGAGATCTGTAAGGATTATTTTTTTTGCCATATTATATTAGATTTTTTCGGAGGATTTGCTGATTGTATATTGGAAATATTCAATATACATCATTGCAAGCCAGGAATTGCTCCTGTTGTTAAGGGTGATGGATTGAATCTATCACATTGTCCTTATTTAGATATTGAGAAAATCTAATTAAATGGTGTACCTTGTGTCAGTGCACTTAAAAGTATAATGTATGCTCGAATTTGCACTAGACTAAATGTTGTCTTTGTGACGGGACTTCTAGGCAGATATCGATCAAATCTAGGATGCGATCACTGGGTTGCTGCCAAGAAGATTTAAAGGTACTTAAAGAAGATGAGATTATATGCTAATTTATAGACATGTTCAATTCTTGCAGTTAGTAGGGTATTTAGATGTAAACTTTGCTGGCTGTTCTGATGACATGCAATCAATAACAGAATACATATTTATGGTAGCAGTAAGTGCAGTAAATAAAGTTTTATGTCATCTTCTACTATGTAAGCAGTGTTAGTAACATTCTTTTAGACTGTTACTTGGGCTTTTAGGCTCCAGAACCTCATGAAGGAGTTGATCGTTTTAACTTTATGGATAGATCCATATGGTTGTATTGAGATAACAAATTTGTAGTATTATTTATTTACTACAGAGGTCTCAAGGGGTCTAAATATATGGTTGTCAAAATTTTTGACCAAAAGCAAACAGTACAGAAAGGTGACATTTTAATATAATATATATATATATATATATATATATATATTTCACAGATGATGTGATTGCAGATCCACTAACTAAAGGCCTACGCTCGTGTATATTTGAGTGACATGTCGTTAGCATGGGCATAGGAGCATCATGTGATGCTGTTGTTTAGTGGGAGCTATTTTAGCTTTACTCTGATAAAAGTTTCATCTGTGTTCGTTACACTTTGTAACGGTTTGATATGTATCAACTTTTGCATTCAATAAAATATTTTTGAATGTATTGTTATTATGTTGAATACATATTGTTAAAAGTCTCAAGGTATTACTTAAACCTTGAGTGAAGGCTAGGGGCATCCGGGCATCCGGTTATTAGCCTTGTGCATATGTCTTGTGATACATAAAGAAAGGTTAACCATAAGGACAAGACATATGTGGGTTCATTAGAACCATAAAGCATTCTCTAGTGGCACAAGTTTTTGTGTCGCCTAAGGTAAGAGAATGGTGACCGACAAATGGGATCTCTACATGGGAGATGTTATCCATTTGCCACACTACCATATTGAATCCATATCAATAAAGTTGAGAGCACTCGTGACCATGGAAGGCTCTGTGTGTATACATGCAATTACCGCCATGATTCGGTGTTTAAGACTTTATGGGATAGGATTGACTATTAAGAATTATCTCTGGACCAATGTGCGCACATACAGTACGATTTCAATTAATATAGTCCAAGTGGGAGAATGTAAGAGTTTTTCTAATTGTGGACTACATTAATTGATATTGTAATTTACCGTTTAACGTTTACCGTTTTACGGGGATTGGTCTAAGGTGAGATAGAAGGTTTCTTAATTAGTCAAATATGGGCTGGCTAGTGTGGGCCGAGTTGAGCATGGCCCGTAATGAGAGGGACTGGCTGGAAACTCTATAAATAGTGCTCAAGTCTCTCCTCTAACCCTAATTCTCACATGTATCCTCACCTAAGGGGCGTTTACCTAACGCTGCACGTGAGGGGGCCGCCTCATTGAGCCAGTGATACGGAGGGCAATAGAGGAGAAGGACTTGATGCGTGGATCCCCTTGATATATGTGGGTAATCCTTTTTTTTGCTTCCGCTTTATGTTCGATGGATCCCAAAACAGGTGCGTTAATCTTTCTACTCAATTATGCATGTTCTTGTTCTGGTTATGGAGATCTTGGGGTTGCGCAATTTGCGTCCAACAGACTACTCTGTGCTCGAGACATGCTCGGAAAAGAAGCAAAAGGAAAACCTTTCTACAAGGCACATTTGTAGGAACAAAAGCATCCACATTTGGATAAACCCCGCTCAGCTGCTAAAACCTCGATCGACTTCAAAACAATCCAGCCAAGACCGAAACTACTTGGCCACGGTCACTCGCGTCGATCATCACCAAAAGACACCGACTCAAAGACAGATCGAGCGAGGATGAAAACGGAAAACGAGAGGGGATCGAGAACGGGACTCGGATCGCCGACGGGGGCCTTGACGGTGTAGCCATGCTGCAAGAGGAGCTTAACGAGCCATAAAGCTATGTAGCTGGACGCTCCGGTCAGGCACACGACCTTCCCGGCACTGACCGCCGCACTCATTCTCGCCTTCTCCGATTATCCTTCTTCTTCTTCTTCGCTTCGAGGAGGAGGACGAGGAGGAGGAGGATCTTGCTCTGCAGTTGGCGCGCTGCCCTGAGCGCTCTTATAGCAGCAGAGCGAGCGCGCGCTTCCATGTCCATTTCAAAAGACGCGGACGCTCGTGGACGCCGATCCAAGCGCAATGCCACGTGGCGTCGTGTCGGCCGTCCAGATGTGAAGGGACGCCACGAACGCGAAGGTATTTTTTACCAGTATTTTATATTCTTAAAGGGGGTTTAATTGTTGGTTTGGTTTACGGTATAAATGAAAATTTTAGTTGGTTTCCCACGTAATTCTTTCCCAAAATTTGAGGACTGCTCTTACAAAATCTCACATAATACTAGAACAAATCCCTGACCCAAATCTTTCTAAATTCCTATTTGCCTTCTTAATTTACATATTTTCACGTTTATAATTTAAACCAGAGTAAAAAAATCTCACATTTTCCGATAAGAAATGATTAATATAGTGCAAGATGCTTCCTATGAGAGATGCTAGTTATGTTTTGTATGTGTGGCCTCTTGCATTTATTATTATGGTAACTGTTTATAACAATTTCTAGAGAAACATCATAAAAATAAGCGTTACTAAAATTACACACAACACTTTTAATATATACTATCCAAAAATAGACCAAACAGAAGAAGATTTAACCCTTATTTATAGGCCTCTTTCTACTGTAATTTGGGCCTTCTAAGACTAACTTAGCAAAAAATAATTTGGGTCCAGGTCATATTTTAGTTTAGTGATTCGGAGCCTAAACCTAAGTGAGGTTAATATTAATCAATTAAACAACTTTTGCATGTAATGACCGAGCAATAAATCAATTTTAATTTTTTTATCAAAATAGCATTTCATTCATTTCCACATAAACACAAGAGAGATACAATGCCGTTCAATTACAAATCAACACAAATCCTAGACGGCTTCAAAACAAAACAAACTCCATATAACAAGGCTAATTATCTTAACAAACCAGAATTGGTGGTTGATCATTGAATCCATATTCAATAATGAGCACACATTGAGATCTACATCTATTACTTTGCCTTTTGATAGTGCGCATATAGGTTCGGGTTTTTAACACCATTGCCCTTCGGAGTCAAAAAGGTCGAACATGCAAAGATTTGACACCTATGAAAGTGAAACCTTCACAAAACTCCTTCAATCCTCGAAACTAGACTTGTGCACCAATGAAACCAAAGGGAAGTAAAACTCCAAGGCTACACTTGATAGTCAGAATAAAATTTAGGATATAATACGATTTATCTTATCCTGATACTTGTTCAAGACAGAATGAAGTTGGATATAAAGAGGATACAAGTAAGATAGAATTATCCTATGGGGGTGGAATAAAAGTGGATAAAATTTCTGATACTTATAATAAGAAAGTTATTTTTTTCAAATAACAAACTTCTTAAATTAACAAATTTAAAATTATATTTCAAAATAAATAATACTTGAATTCTAATATAAGAAATTTATAATAACAATTTTTTTAATTTTTATTGAAATATTATAATTTAATTTTATCTTATTACGTGTTTTAGGTGTTTTAGTATTTTAGGTATATTAGTACAGTTTTCTATTCAATAAAATTTTATTAGAGAATGATGGAAGGGAAAGAAAGAAATAAAAATAAATTAATAAAAAAATTAAAAAATAAAGTAGACAATAGTGTCTCGAGAAACTTTTACCATACTTGTTTGTAAAATTTGTGATTAATTTATATTAATATGCTATTTATACCAAACAATATATATAATATGATGTGAATATATCATATTCTACTACTGCAAATGCCAAACAATAGATAGAATATAGCAAAATCCTTTAAATTTCACATCCTATTTAATCTAGTCCCATCATGCTTAGAAATCTAAATGACTGTCGCGACCAATTTTTCGGGTTCACCACCTAAAACTAGGTTAATGGATTACTAAGTTTTTAAGCTTAGCTCGGGCTCTCCCAAGCCCATACCAATTCAAAACTTAAAGTTTTAACATGCAAAAGATTATTATCTAAGAGTCGCCATTAATCGGTTTAGGGTAGGTCGATTAGACACCTAAGTATTTTACTCCTACGAATAAGAGATTTTAGATACGGGGATTTGGTTACACTAGACTATCCTAGTACCCCTTCGATACCATTCTTTAAAAATAAAAATGTTTTGCAGGCAACTTGATTTGATTTTAATTCACTATGTGGGTACACAAACCACCAATTTAACATTCAAGAAAGCAATGAATAAATTGCAAAACTTATCTCAAAGCAACGAAAACATATGCGATGTTAAATTAGAATTCATATCAATAATCCTAAATATGATTCCTAAATTTTTTGTTTTCACTTTATTTAATGAAAGTCATGCGATGCACGCTAATAATCTAATATGACATGGTAACATGACCTAAACTATATGACATGAAAAAATGCAATAATTAAATGCAATCTAAATGACTTAATTTTAATAACATGTAATGCGCCCCAGTGGCCACCCTTTCAACATGGAAGGGGAGGTAAGTGATTCAAATCCCATATTCTCGGGGGATGGGGTGGGGATGCGTAAGTTTCAGGAGTGGGTTTCGACTCCCACGCCTTGCAAGAGGCAGGCAAAAGTCTGAGAGTGAGTTTAGGGTAAGAATAGAGTAGGACTGACAAAAAAAAAAAAAAAAAAAAACATGTAATGCGATGCAATGACACACAAAATTATTTCAACTAAACTAACATGCATCACGCAATTTAAAATGCGAGCTATATGTCACGCGACATTTATTAAATGACCTAGTCAGACGAGGAAGTTCTAATTAAATGAACCTAATAAAAACTAAATGACGTGCATTTGATATTTCTATTTTTAAAAATGCAATCTATCCTAAAAATTGAAATTAACTTATGCAAAGACAAATTTTGTATTTCTCTTTCATGAAATTCGAATTTTAAGAAAAATGCAAAAATGATCTAGCTAGATTAAAATTCTATCTAATTTAAACTAAGGATTAAGTCATAATAAATCCTAATTTAAACTAAGACATTATCTTAATCTAACATGCAATCTATCTAATATGTAATGACGTGCGGAGCATCCCCTAATTCTACATGACATATGCATGATATTTTTTTATTTTTTTTATAAAATTCGAAATTTAAAATTGCCACGTAATTAAACATCCTGCATTTTTTTTTTGTTTTTTTATATTTTTCGAACTGAAATCAATAAATATTCTAAAACAAACTGAATCTTAATTCAAATATTTTTTGATTTTTCTTAGTGGTTTTCCAAAACAAGCGATTATCAACTAAACCTTAAATCTAAACAAACAAGATATTCAACAAATAAATGATTAAAATAAACGAAAAAATAACCTATTATCTCACGAATCAAATTAACGATTACTTTTAACCCGTAACATCATTTACAATAAATCAAAATAATTAAAAATCTGATCGAAATCTTACGGATCAAATTAATAATTATATTGATTCAACAAACCCCAAGAATTAATATAATTAAAAAAATGACCTAATATCTTGCGGATCAAATTTATAATTACAATAATTTTAGGGATAACTGCTGTGAGTAATGCCTACAATATCCATAACCTTAAAAGTCACCTCACAATATTCAAACTTAAACAATAATAATAAAACTAACTAAAAGTAAAGTAAAATAATATAAAATAAGAAAAATAAACAACCTAAGGAAAATGGAGGAGCAGCCAATTCGTCGACACCGGGCAGGGGTTTGGGACGCCGGCGTTCGGGGTTCCGGCGAGGTGAGTCGCCGGTGCGGCTGGACGGCGACGGCTCAACTCGGCTCGGGCAGAGGCGGAGCAAGGCGGACAGGCGGTTGCTGTGGCGTGCGTCGCTCGGAGCAGCTCGTCGGGTGGTGGGTGGATCGCGCGAGCTCGCGGGCAAAGGAACCTCAGTGGTGACGTAGCGAGGCGGATCGACTCGGGCGTTGCAGAGGCGCGAGGTTGCAGCGGTGCGGGGGTGCGGGATCGCAGCGTGGCGGCGCGGCGTCGGACGGAGCGAGCTGTCGGAGCGGGGCTCAGGCGCGGCGGGCTTCGGCCACCGAGCGAGCAGGAGGCGAGGTGCTGCGGAGGCGAGCTGCTGAGGCGGAGGTCCGAGCGGCGTGCAGTGGGGTCGCGGGTCACCGGTGTGAGGCGGTGCTGGTGAGGCGACCGGTGCGGCTCGGTGGCTTCGCGGCTGCGGGTGGAGGGCGGTGTCCGGTGCTGTTAATCGGAAGGTGGAGGCGCCACAGTTGTCGCGGTCGAAAGGAGGAAGATGAGCAGTGTTCTGCTCTTTTTTCCTTTTCCTGCTGCTGGGTCCCGCTGACCTCCTCTCTCTCTCTCTCTCCCCTTCACTTTTCTGCAGAAGCTTTTGCTTTTGACCTTTTCTCTTCTTTCCTTTCGACGAAGAGAAACCTAGAAAAAGCCCCCTTTTTTTTTACCGTACACAACCCTTTTTTTTTTTTTTTTGGTTAATGTACACAACCCTTTTATAAGCCAAAAAAAATGTAATCTTCGTGGGATATTTTGAAGATTTATATAACCTCTTGATCACAAAAATCTTTTTATTCTCCTTATTTCCTAAATATTTTCTACTGATTTTTTAAAGATAAGATCACAATCCGATTTTCTTAAATTCCAAAAATCCTCAATTCAAATCTCAATTTCAGAAAATGGGTTCAGGCTAATTTGTACTCTTCATGGGCTTAGTCCGACCTATTAACTCAAAACCACTAATTCAACACATCCACCACCGGTCCAATAAACAAATGTAAAAAATGCAAATTAAAAACAAATGCACCTAAATTTATATGCTATGTAATTAATATTTTTTTAGAGATAAAATTAACTCCTAATTTTTTAATGTGATGAATGACCAAACGAATCACCAAAATTTAGGTGTCAACAACGACCAAACGTAACCCAAAAATATAAATGCAAAGAACCTTGTGTCTAGACTAGATTGGAATAGAAATCTCCCCATGGGAGAGAGAAGCTTTTGGATCTAGACTAAATCGAAAGAGAAAACTTCTGAAACAAGAGAAAAGCAAAACGGAGGTTGAAGAAGAAAACTGTGTAAAAATGAGAGGGAAAGGGGAGAACTAAGGAGGAGTTAATTACCCATTGTAATTATTTGGGTGAATTCACACCGACAAGATGCATGAAGAATTGCAATTGAAATGTTCAAGCTTTAGGATACTTCCATGCCTCAAAATTTACCGGACATTTCACTAATCTCAAAGGGATATAGTTGTATATAATGCTACTATCTATCGAATATCTTTATAGATCTATTTGCGAAATTGCGGACGTATCGGTCCAAATAGGATAATGGGTTATATATGTATATATGTATGTATATATTAAAGCAGTTGGCATCTTGTTGTTTTTTGGTCGGTGAATAAAAAAACAAACCCAGAAGGGCTAGTTTGATACTTAAAGACTGCTTTGTATTATGTTAAACGCAAACGGCTATGAAAATTCGCCCAATAATTGACGGGGATTTATTAAATGAATACGAGATCAAGAAGGAGAAGATGGTTGTTAGGTTGGTAAACCGTTATCTTCCTGAACGAATAAAGCCGCAACCAACTGAATTTCAACTCAAAGGATTGTAATTTTGGATTCAAATATTAAGTTATAATATTTAAATCCTATATAAATGTGAGTGTGTGGGTGATAATTTTTGGCTATTTATCTCAATATTCGATCCGTTTGTCTTTCGCGGCACCAACGATGGAGAATAACGATCAGAGCCACAACCGTGATCGGGATGATCAGCCAAAAGGAATGCGTGTGGATGGTCAACTGAAAGTCGCATGCACGCCATCTTCAAGCCAAGAATTAGTGGCGCCGCCGCGGCCATCGTCCGTGGCCGAGTTCCCTTTCAAGATTCCAATCGGGGTCAGATTCCTCCCCACTGACCAGGAGCTCATTATCCATTACTTGAAGCCCAAAGTCACGGGTGATCCGATTCCGGTCAGTGACATCTTCACTGACGTCGATCTCTACAAGTTCGACCCCAGAACGCTCATCGGTACGTACATTGTATGCGCGACCGCCGTCTAGTCGCGGGCTCCGTTTGGTTTGTAATGTATGTGCATGCATGCTTGAAGATGCGATTTCTCGCTCGGTCGTTCCTCGTTTTGAATTTCTTGGCTTTCGTCGAGCCTGTTTGATCTTCTCTTTCTTGGACTTTCGTGGCATTTCTTGAAATGCGCGGTGAATTCTTGTGTGGATTCGTCTCGGTGCAAGCTCGCGCTTCCGCGACAGGGCAATCGCTCTTTTATGTTCGAGAGGAACTATCATGTGCAAATGCACAAGAAATTACCGTGACGCAACTCGTTCTGCGATTCTCCAGAGAACCGCAAGGGAGCGGGCATAGACGGGGACGAGTGGTACTTCTTCACTCCGAGGGACAGGAAGTATCAATGCGGGTCGCGGCCGAATCGCTGCTCGCCCGGTGGGTTTTGGAGGGTGGCCGGGAAGGAAAGCGTTGTCCGGATGGAGGATAAAACGATCGGATACAAGAACTCGTTGGCCTTCTATCGAGGAGACTCGAAAAGACGAGGCGATCGGACAGCCTTGAATATGCACGAGTATAGATTGAAGGAGGACGAGAAGAGGGACCGCACCAGTATAGGCGGGAAGAAAGGAGTGAAGAACAAGAGGGTTTGAATTCTTTCGTTCATGTTTACATTTTAATTTTCCTTGCCATTACGCTTGTAGCGTGGATTGATGTCTTTGAGGATGTGCATTGTGGCAGTTGGATGAGTGGGTTCTGTGCAAGGTCTACACGCCCAGGCATGCAAAGCACTCGAAGAACGGCCAGAAGTCTGACGTTCCACCGAAGAAGAGGAACGAACAGAACCTTGATCAGCCAGACGGCCACAACGCCCCGACGACCACCGGCAAAAAATCTGATCATCCATTGAAGAAGAGGAACGGACAGAACCTTGATCAGCCAGACGGGGGTGGCCACAATGCCCCATTGACCGCTGGCAAGAAATCCGTTCTTCCACCGAGGAAGAGGAACAAACAGAAACTTGGTCAGTCAGACGGCAACGGCCACAATGCCCCATCGACCGCCGGCCAAAAATCTGATCCACTGAAGAAGAGGAACAAACAGAACCTTGATCAGCCAGACCGTGACGGCGACAATGCCTCAACGACCGCCAGCAAGAAATCTGCAAGTTTGACGTGTGGTCCCGCAGGCCGCAAGTCTCAGGCCTCCTATTCGGCAGCTCACCGGTAATTCTCCTCCTGAATCGCATCCAAGCGGAAGCTCTTCCTTTCCGGTTCAACCCACGCGTCGAAATCCTCTTCCAGGGCTAGTGCATTACTTGGACAATTTCATCAACACCAACCCATATTATCCGTCACCGCATCATAGGTGATTACTATGCAAGCGAGCTCTTATGATAAACATTGACTGTAGGATGATTAATTCACTTATGTGATTTTGATCATCTGTTTTCTCACTATTATGGTCGTAGATTTTTTTTGGACGGATACCCAACATATGCTCCTCAAATGTCAAAAAATAAACCGTGATGAAACTCAACTTTGGAAATCGTGAAAAATTTTATATATTGAGGATCGATAGTTCTATATTTGATGATAGACGGTGCTCGGAACGAAATTTAAGTTGCAAATGAGGGGAAGTGTGGGGCAAGGAACGACAATAAACATGCAGTTGGGGCAGGTGGTATCTTTCCAAGAACAGGGGAAATGTGGTCAAAAGTCAAAGCCCAAAACATGTTTGATGTCGACCTTGGCTAGTCCGTCGGGGAACTGCCGTGCAGGGACAAAAAATATCAAAAAAGAAAAATGAAAAATGATAAGAGGATTCTCGTACTCGAAGACCGTTCGACTGCACTTGGCAATATTACAATCAAGCGACCTTTTGTTCTGTCGTGTTGCCAGATTACAGTTGGCCAATCCTGCTGTCACTGTGCTTTTTACGAGGTTACATTGCCTCTAGAGCTGATTATTATGTTGACTATTCAAGGGGATAAATTTCGAAGTTCTAATGAGTTATCATGCGGAGGATGGCGTGTATTTCGCGAAGGTAAAACCTTTTCTAAAGCCTCCCATTTACATTTCTGACTCGGGAAAATTCTGTCAGAATTTAGCAAATCCCTTCTCTTTCAGGCTTTCAACAGTTTCCTTCGGACTCCGCTCCAGAGGAATGTAGTCGATCCCCAAGCTTTTCACTCTCCATGGACACCCAGTAGACCGGCGTGTAAGGCTCGTCATCGTAGTGTGAAACACACTCAACTAAGCAATATCTTCCGCGGGCTGATGGGACTTCAAATGCCGGTGTATGAGCATTTGCAACGTCTTTGACATCCACCCATCCACAACTTTCATCTGGAAATGTTGGGGCACCTGAGTTGGAATCACGCGCACACCACATTGGAAAAGTCAATGCAGTCATGCACGATCCATCCAGTGGAAATCTGGAGAGCTTTCACGGTTACTGCTGAATTACCATTTATCAAATTTGCGATCGCTGCAGCACTTATGTTGAATGTTGCTGAATTACCCTGTTCTTTCACAAATTCCCAGGCAGCTTCCTCAGTCAAAGTCTTGTAAAGCTCATACCACATCTACATGGGGTTGAAAATGAGAGGAAGAGATCATGCATTCACGACCAAAAAGAAAGCCACTTCCAAGTTGATGGCCAAGTTGATGGTATTATGGAAACCACTGAGATGTAACAAAATGAAATGGACCAACTCCTCCACCAAATGGCCAACTCGTTTCCTGTCAATAACCGGAAATGTAAAAAGGGAAGGAGCGCTTTCAAAGGAGTGGTTAACAGTGAACGGTTAGATCTAACTCATGTTGATCATCTCGCTCCAGTAGAAAATAAAGCAGGAGACGATGAAATTTAGCTGACAAGATGCGTACGTTATTTTCCCTCAACAAGTCAGAGTGACAAAACCAATCTTCATCCACCTTAACATCCGGTGTCCTCAGTATTCCATCATCCTCAACTGCAGCCATAGATAATGTCAAGACCACACGCTGCACAAAAGGTGTTTTGGAACACGACCTCAAAACATTAAGAGCTCCTCCCTTCGCAGCAGGATCCAGTAATTCTGCCTGAAATATGATGACAATTAATTAGCCAAAAGAGAAAAAAAAAAAAATAGCACAAATAACGAGAGACCAAATTGTGTTACATGATGTCTTAGAATTTTTTAGTGCATCCCAAGAACATGAATTATGAATCCTACTTAAGTTTTTTCTTCTCGCCAATTCAAGGTTTCTCAGCGAGGAACAGCCAACTTTTTGACATCCATAATCTTATAATATGACAAAGAGAAGGGCATGAGATGACGCAATCGGCTTCATATTTGACTCAATGAACAGTATTTGGCCCAAAAAACGAATCTAGGGGGAAACTTCCCATTGAAGACCTTTAGCATGCTCATTCGGCCTGGATAGACAAGCAGTAATAAGCAAAGGTGCTCAGGATATGACGTGTTTTAGTCATGTAACTGATTACCTAACACATCATGTAAATAAGAAATAAGGTGCTGAAGAATTTAATCAGTATCAAAAACACAGTCCACTTATATTGTGGAGACACCTCATCAGTATATTAGAATTCAAGCCATTACTTAACTCCATCTAACTTCACAAACTTCAATCTGGTATGGACTCAATAGTGGAAGGATCTCCATTGGTTCTGCATCGTTCTAGTAGTAGAACTAATTGTAAGTAACATTATAAGTAGGCCAAGTATGTAGGAAGTCCCCGTATAAATGACTGTTCTCTCCCAATAACCAAAAAATTGACAAAAGTGAACATGCTACTATATGATTTATTTCTCTAGAAACATGACAAAGTGGAGAGAAATCCATTAGTAAACAGGTTTTGTTATCATCAATTATTAAGTAAACTATGTAATGAAATAAATGAAAGTCTGAGGGAAAACTTAGGTAAGTCTTACGACTCACATTCTCTTAATTCCTTGCCTGTAACTTATGAATGTATTGCAATCAAAGAAGAATACATCAGCAAATGCTAAACTAAAGGTATAGAAGCACATAACCAAAACATAAGCTGGACAACTTAAAATCCTTTGTAGAATTGATCCCAACCCACTTTCACAAACAATTTGCAAAGCTGTACATTAGAAGGTGGCGAGAGATGTGCTTGATGAGAATATCAGATCCCGCAAATTAAAAAGCAGAAGAGTACAGTCACTTCAACTAAAGTTTCCAGGCACCCTTCATTCCCTTTCGTAATCATAAGGCAAAGCTGAAGTATAACAAAACTAAACAGGAGCGACCATGTTAATGAACTTTTTCATGGTTAATATTGAATAGATTCCTACTCTCTCAGGATAAGCATGGTACTGTTATTGAAATTCAAAAACCTCATATAACCAAACCGAGACATCAAAAACCCAAGATCTTGAAAAATTTTCGAAGATTCCTGAATGTTCTCTTTCATTTGCCTCACCTACCGATGCAGGAATGAGTTCGAGTACCAGCTGCAAGATCACTCTAAATATGAACAAATACAAGCCATAAAAGATAACCAGCGCACCACACAAGTCACAACCTCATTGAGGAATGTCTTCGGAGCTGGCAAAACAATCCTAACTAATGCATTTGGCTTGAGCATGCCAAAAGAAAAAAGGTTTATCCAGATTGATTTTACCTCTAACCATACTCATCTGGTAATCAATAATCTCACGAGATGACTCCTCCATACTCAAGACATGCTCGGAAAAGAGAAGCGGAAGGAGAACCTCTCTGCAAGGCCCACCGTCGGGACAAAAAGCATCCACTATTGGATAAACCCCGCTCAGCTGCTAAAACCTCGATCGACTTCAGAACAATCCATCCAAAACCGAAACTACTCGCCACGGTCTCTGTTGGGAATAACGGATCCCCAAAAACCGGATTCGACACTAAATCGAACCCCTAAATCAATGCGGAAGACAAGCCCAAGAAAAACGACACGTATCACCGATCCTAAAGCACACCACGGATTCGAGCGTACCTTTTAGCCACGCAGATTAAACACCGACGCCAATGGAGGAAGAGAAACTAAGCCTGTTCGATCCGATGAAGCGGAATCCTTCTTGCGCTTCACGGTTCTTCTTTTGAAGAAAACGAGAGATAGGGAGAGAGAGAGGAGAGATGCGTACGTCTTTTCTCTAAAAACAACGGTGCCTTTTTCTCTCTCTCCTCCCTTTTATACCTCTCTCCTTCCACGGGCCCTATTCCCGTGGGCCGGGCTTTCTGGGCCCAACTTGGGCGGACGGGCCTTAAGCCCAATACTAATAAAGCCTTCAGTCTCAAACTACAGATCCACGAACTTTCATCTACGACAACAGAGTTGCACAAGTTGCACGAAATGACGACGAAACAGACCGTGTTCAACAACACGAGAGCTCATCACGGAGCAAAATCAGTCGATCACGGACAATCAAACGGTCGCTCGCGTCAATCATCACCAAAAGAAACGGACGCAAACGGAAACGGAAACGGAAACGAGAAGGGATCGAGAACGGACTCGGATGGCGAACGGAGGCCTTGACGGTGTACCGACGCTGCAGGAGGAGCTTGACGAGCCACGAAGCGATGCAGCCGGACGCTCCGGTGACGCACACGGTCTTCTCGGCACCGACCGCCGAGCTCATCCTCGTCTTCTCCGATCGCTCTTCTTCGCCTTCTTCTTCTTCTTCGAGGAGGAGGAGGAGGAGGAGGGGGAGGTTGCTCTTGCTCTGCAATTGGCGCGCAGCCCTGAGCACTCTTATTGCAGCGGAGCGGCCGAGCCAGCGAGCGCGCGCTTCGATGCCCATTTCAAAAAGACGCGGACGCTCGTCGACGCCGACCCGGGCGCAATGCCACGTGGCATCGTATCCGCCGTTCGGGTGCGTAAGGGACACTCGAAGGCAAAGGTATTTTTCACAAGTATTTTATATTCTCGAAGGGGATTTAATTATCAGTATATGACGGTTTGGCTTATGGGATAAATAGAAATTTAGTTGGTTTCCCACATAATCACCCGCGCATCAACCAAGTTTCTTGAAGGACGAGAAGATAATTTCCGAGTATTGATTTACATTTTCATTACTTTCCATAATCTTAATCTAATAATTCAATCATTTAGAAAAATCGACAATAGCCTTAGTAAATCTCATACAATTTTTAAGTAAAAAGTCTTGAGTTTGAATTTTTCAAATTCTTATTAGCTAATAAAGACAATTTTTATGATTTTTTAAATATTTTTATTTTCTCTTTCTGTTTTCTTTTTTTTTCCCTTCTCCATCGGTCTCTAGGCCTCAGCAACGACTAGCAACCAGCTCTAGGAGAGGGCTGGTGAGGTTGAGCCTTGCCCTATCCCGACAAGAATCAAGACAAAAAAAAAAAAAAAGAGAGACTATTATTCTTAATGATGGCTACTTGCAAGACCTTCAATCCACGCCAAATCACAAGCTCAACATGAGCTAAACAGTCGATGTTATCAACGATTATGGACTGCTTCGGTGTTCTCATATTAATGCTCTTGATGATCCGAAGACTAATCAACCAACCTACACTGTCAGCACACCGTCCGAGTGAAATGTGGGTTAGCATGCACCTATAAGTTTAGTGGGTGGTTATGCAACCTACGAGTTTTGAGTTTTCAATTTGGCAACCACTTGGCAATTCTCCTCCAAATCGCAGCTAAGCGGAAGCTCTTACCTTCCAGAGCAATCCACTCGCCAAAATCCTTGTTGAGCGGCCGTGAATAACTTTGACAATTTAATCAACAGTGACCCATATCATTCGTCAATGCATCATAGGTAATTATTATACAAGTGAGCTCTTATGATATACATTGACTCTAGGATGATTAATTTACTCATATGATTTTAATATTTCTTTTTTCTCATCATTCTCGAACATTTTTTGGATGGGCGCCCAAAATATGCTCGTCGAGCATCAGAAAATAATGCGCAAAAAGACTTCACTCTGGAAGCCGTGAAAAAGGATAATTCCGTATTCGATAACGATGTTTCGATAAGAATTCTAAGGCTGCACATGACAACGCTTCTGTTCTGGGGAATAGTTATTTTTTCAGAAATAGTTTTTTTCTATTTCTATTCCGGGGAACAATTTCTGAGTAAAAGAACCCGTTTGGTAACTACACAAAATTTCTACTCTTGAAATAGAAAAAGAATATAAATGTGTTTGGTAACGCAACAATTTTTTTTTTGTATTTATTCATATTTTATTCTTGTTCACGGATTGCCGACCGTCGGTCGTCATCGCTCAACGTCGCCTGCCACCCGTCGTTGCCCGCCGCCGCCGCAGCACGACCGCCCGTCGCCGATTGTCACCGGCGATCGCCATCAACCATCACCGGTGACCGCCGCGGCAAAGCCCATCGGCCACTAGCGACCATCGGCCGCCGACCGAGTGGGGCGGCGGCGGGCGGTTGGCGGCGGTGGGGGCCGTGGCGGCGTGGTGGCGGCTAGTGGTCGTGCGGGACGACGGCGGGTGGCCGAGCGACGGCGACGGGGCAATGAGTGGTGGCGGCGCGTGATTGGGTTGCGGTGGCGAACCCACAGCGCGAGGGGCGGCGGGCGGTCATGCGGCAACGGCGATGGGGGCGGCGGTGATAGCGAGGGTGGCGGATGCGGCGGCGGCCAACGGCGGCCGGCGGTCGACGGTGGCTCCGGGCGATTGGAGGTGGCCACAAAGAAGAGAGAAACAAAAAAAAAAAAAAATGGCTTATTTTTAGAAATTATTCTTGGAAAACAAACAACTTTTTTTATTTCTCAAAACTGTTTCCAAGAACAAAAATTAGATAAATTGTTAAAAGGAACAAATGTTTTACTAAATAGGTTTATTCTTTTTTTGTTTCGGAAATAAAAGAACAAAAAATTGGGAAAAACAAAAAACGTTACCATGTGCTGCCTAACATGTAAATTACATAGGAAAGGAACGGCAACAAACATGTAATTCAAGGGCCGGGCCCCGGGGGGGTGGAAAGAATTCCACTGGCGAGATGGACGCCGACGTGTCGGTCAGGGGTGGGCAGGTGGATACTTTCCAAGAGCAAGGGAAACGTGTTCAAGTCATTTGGCCAAAAATATTTCTCTGTACCTCGACAAGTCCGTCGGGGAAGGAGCGCATGGAGACGGAATAATAATAATAATAATAATAGTACTCGAAGACCATTTGACTGCGCTTTGCATTATCCGATCGAGGGACCTTCCGTTCTGCCGCGTTGTCAGACTACAATTGACCAATCCGGAAGCAGCAGTTGTCGAGAAAATATATGATCCTGCCGTCACTGCGACTCACGAGGTCACATTGCCTCTAGAACTGGAGGAGGGCGTAAATTTCGCAAAGGGATAATTTCGGACGCCCTTCACGCAAACCAATGGCCATGGACCTAATAAGAACGTCGCCGCCGGTCGGACACTCGGTCCATCCTAATTCAACGATCGAGTAAGAACACAGCGACGGTACTCCTCGCTTTATTATGAAGATGAGTACAGAGGAAGCAGGAAAATCTGTGGTTTCCTGCCTCCACCAATGTTCATGTGCAAACACACTTCATGGGAACGAACAGGCAGTAGGGTGATAAGCCTCCCTATTACATTTCTGAATTGGGATAATTTTCTATCAGAACTTAACAAATCCCTTCTCCTTCAGGCTTTCAACAGTCTCCTTCAAATTCTGCTCCAGAGGAATGTAGTTGATCCCCAAGCTTTTCACTTTCTCCTTGGACACCTGATAGATCGGCACGAAAGGCTTGTCGTCCGCGGACCTACGAAGTGAATTTCAAGCAGAATCAGCAATCTCCGCCGGAAGCAAACAGACGCAAGATAGACATCATGGGAAAAATGAGACAGTAGACCTAGGAACTTGTATATGAGATGCTAACTCCAAAAGTCCCTACCACCAGAAATTAATAGTTCAAAAAAAAAAAAATCTTGTAAATCAGCAGCATGTGATTTTATACTAATAGTATTTCACCTGAAAAACTTGTCTACCTTCACACGATAATAGGAAAACCTCGATACTCTAAAGGTCACTGTACATGTACAGGTTATGGTCTAGCTACTTACTTTTCTGGAAGCTGGGCAGAAGGGTAAAGCTCGCGTAAGATCCTCACGATCTCGGAGTAATGTGCAATTCTCTCAACTAAACAATATCTTCCGCTGGCTGATGGGACCTCAAATGCCAGTATATGAGCATTTGCAACATCTTTGACATTGACCCATCCAAAACTTGCATTTGGAAAAGTTGGTGCACCTGAGTTGGAATCACAAGCAGAATGGATATCAAATTAAAATACTCTTGGTTAGAAGGGACACGACAAAACTTTAAAATAAAAACATAAGTAGGCTGCATATAACAAGGATGGCTACTGTATGGTGAAAACACAAGGGGAAAAATTGACGGCAATGAAGTGGGTGATGGTACACCTCAATTCAATTGGTATCCTTGCTCCTTTCTCCCAAGGAAAAATCACAGAAGTAATCAAAATCAAACAAAGAAATGAGACGTGGACTTCACTGAAAAGGAGAGATACTGACAATGCCCCAGCTGAATGGGTAAATTTGTACAATTATATAATCATCATATGTTAAGAAGTTAGAAAAGTAAATATTCATATTCCTCCCCTCAAATAGTAAGTTAGAATGGGTAAAACTGAATTAGGATGGTAAAGAAACAGAATAGTGGGGCGAGCTTCCTTGTTAGTTAGGGCAGAGAACTGTTTGTCAATGCAATTATGCATGATCCATGCAATGGAAACACGAAACTCTGTTATCTGGAGAACGGTAGCTACTGAATTACCATTTATCAAATTTCCAATCGCCGCAGCACTTGTGTTAAGTGTTGGCTGCAAAAGAGGACCAATCACCATAGCTGGGTTAATTGTAACCATGTCAATGCCCTTTTCTTTCACAAATTTCCAGGCAGCGTCCTCAGCCAAAGTCTTGGAAAGCACATACCACGCCTACAAGGGGGCAAAAATCAGAGAGATATAATGCATTCATGACGGAAAAGAAAGCCACTTCAAAATTGATGCCGTTATGATAACCACTGAGATTGAAATGGAACAACTCCACCAACCAGCCAGCTAGTTTGTGTCAATAACAAGAAATACAAAATGGGAGAGATCACTTTGAGAGGAGTGGTTAACAGTGCATTTTTAGATTTTACTCATGTTGATCATCTCAGCACCAGTAGATAATACATGAGACAACAAAATTAAAATGGACAAGATGCATACATTGGTTTGCCTGCACAAGTCTGGATCAGAAAACCAACTTTCATCCACCACAACTTCAGGTGTCCGCGGTTGTCTATTGTATGCAACTGCAGCCATAGATGATGTCAAGACCACACGCTGCACAGAAGGTGCCTTGGAACATGACTTCAGGACATTGAGTGTTCCCTTCACAGCCGGATCAAGTAATTCTGCCTGAAATATGATAACAATTAATTTGCCAAAAGAGATAAATTAGATGAAATAATGAGAAACAGATTGTGTCACTACATGTCATAAAATCTTCAGTGCACACCTAGAACTTGAATTATAAATCCTACTTAAGTTTTTTCTCCTCGCCAATTCAAGGTTCCACAGTGAGCAGCAGCCAGCATTTTGATATCCATAGTCTTAAAATATGACAAAGACAAGGGCATGGGATAAGGCAAGGCTACATATTTGACTTAACGAACAGCATTTGCCCAAAAAAAAAAAAATCTAGAGAAAACTTCCCAATGAAGACCTTTTACATGCTCATTTGGCCTGGATAGGCAAGAACTAATTAGCAAAGCACTCAGGAAATATGACATGTTTTAGTCATGTTAGCCAATTACCTAACACATCATTTAAATAAGAAATGGGGTGCTGAAGAATTCAATTAGCATCAGAAATGGAGACACCTCCTTAGTAAATAATAATTCAAATATCTATCAACTCCGTCTAACTTCACAAACTTCAATCTAGTATGTACTCAACAATAGTAGGATCTCCATTGATTCTGCGTAGTTCTAGTAAGAGAACTAATTGTACGTAACATTGTAAGAAGCGCAAGTGTGAGGGAGGTCCCCATATAAATGATGGTTCTCTCCCAAAACACATGAACTGATAGAAGTTGACATGCTACTCTATGATCTTGCTCATCCATAAAAGAATCATATCAAAGTCGAGATAAATCCATTTGTAAACAGGCTTTGTTATCATCAATTACCAAGTAAAAATGTAACAAAATAAATGAAAATTTGAATCTTTTGAGGTCTAAGGGAAAAATTAGGTAATGCTCTATTTCCTTGCCTTTAACTTACGCACGTAAGGAAACATAATGAGATACACAACCAAACTATTATCGCACCAAAAAGAGAATACATTAGCGGATACTAGAGTAAAGGTATAGAAGCGAATGACCAAAAGATAAGCCAGACAACTTAAAATCCCATATACAGTTGATCCCGACAAATTTTCACAAACAATTTGCAAAGCTGTACATTAGAAGGTAATGAGAGATGTGCTTTGATGAGAATATTGGATTATGCAAATCAAAGAGCAGAAGAATACAGTCACTTCCACTACAGTTTCCAGGCACCCTTCATTCCCTTTCATAATTAAAAAAGGCAAAGCTATAGTATAACAAAACTAAACGGGGGTGATGAAGTTAATGAACTTGGTTATGGTTAATATTGAATAAATTCCGACTCTCTCAGGATAAGCATGACACATGCTGGTTGGCTTCAATAAATAAAAGGTGGCAAAAAAGGATTAATGGAAAATAGAAAAAAGAACTACTCTGCAATGACTAGCGTATGAATTCTGGAACCAAACCTGCGGATCCTTGACATCATGATAAAAGGGAGAGGCAGTGTGAAAAACGCCTGCACAACCCTCAACAATAGGATCAAATGAACCCTCTTCCAGCAGGTTTGCTTTGAACAGTTGAAGTCTATCTTTCGCTCCATCAAGTCCAAGCAAATGTTCAGTCTTTTTTGGATCATCTGTAGGAGAGACAAGAGCAAACACTGTAAATGAGTTGTTTGGAGATAAGGAAAACCGGAATATTCAATGACCATAACTCTTCCACTAAACTGGAACAGCTCGAGTCAAACAACATCACGGCTCTTCAACAAAAGTTTGAATGAAGGCATTTTCATGAAAGTCGAAGATATCTGGTTTTTCCCCAGGAAACTAAATGATTTAAAGCATGGCACTGTAATAGAAATTTGGAAACCTCATGCAACAATACCGAGAAAACAAACCCAATATCTCGTAACCTTTTAGAAGATTCCCGAACGTTCTCTTTCATTTTTTCCTTGCCTACCTAACTAAGGCACAACTACTCCAGTTCTAAAAGAATAACCTCGCATTTAGGCCAAAAGGAAAAAAGAGGTTTATCCAGATCGATTATACCTCTAACCACCATCATCTGGTAATCAATAATCTCACGAGATGACTCCTCTATGCTCCAGAAATGCTCGAAAAAGAAGCAAAAAGAAAACCTTTCTACAAGGCACGCCGTCGGGAAAAAGCACTACACCCCCAGTTTCAGTTAAAACGTCGATTACCTCAAACCAATCCAGCCAAAACACAAGCTACTTCACTCGCCCACCAGTCCGAAACTGCATACGCACGAAACATTCATCTACGGCATAGGATTACGCGAGATAACGACGAAATAAACCGCGTCACACAGACGGGACACACACGACACGAGAGAGAATCAAAGACCGTCGGGAAGCAAAACCGGCCGATCGGGGACAACCAACGGCCGATCACCACCAAAAGGCACGCATCGAAGCAAGACTCGACTCCAACGGAAAGCGGAAACGAGAGGGGATCGAGGAACGGACTCGGATCGCGGACGGAGGCCTTGACGGTGTAGCCGCGCTGCAGGAGGAGCTTGACGAGCCACGAGGCGATGTAACCGGACGCCCCGGTCACGCACACGACCTTCCCGGCACCGCCCGCCGCGCTCATTCTCGCCTTCGTCTCCCTCGTCCTTCTTCTTCTTCTTCTTCGTTTCGAGGAGGTGCCTCTCTCGCTCTGCTGCAGATGCGGTTGTCGAGCCCGCAGGAGCACTCTTTTATAGTGGAGGAGTGCGCTTCGATATCCTCTTGAAAATCGCTGACGCACGTCGATGCCGCCCCACGACCCGACGCCACGTGGCGGAATTCCAGCCGTCGGATTCTAACGGAACGTCAAGGTATTATTTTTATAATTATAATAAGCATTTTTATATTGCTTTGAAGGGGGGTTTAAGTGTCGGGGTGACGCGTCGGCTGATGGAATTTAAACTGGGGTTTACGTCATCAGTAAGGTAAATCATTTTGGAGTGGCCAAGCCGCACGCCGCCGCACGCCGCCGCCTCTCTTCTAGCAGTCACCACTTTCGTCAATTGAGTAACTAAATAAAGAATAATCGACGGGGACATATCGATCGCATGCTGGTCTTGTGACGATCTCACTTTTCTCCACCATTGACTCGAAAAAGATAAAAAAATGATTTCGGATCTTTTTTAATTATATCCACACCTCCACAATTTTGTCATCACATAAAGAAGTTAAAAAAATAAAAAGAAAGCTCGGTGAGTGAACTTGCATGAAATCCCCAAAAAACAAAAGCAAACCCCTTATAGCCTGGCTCATATCACAAAAAAATCTCACATCACTATATATGTGCCTTGGGAGCAAATATGGCACGATCATCCCAATTTGAATAAATATAACACGAGTGTACTCATTCTAAATTGGATTCGAAATTTTTTATGATATTAATCTTAAATAGAAATTGGACGATTTCCCACCGAATGCCTCGTGTATTAAACAAAGTTTCTTCAATAAGGATAAGATAATTTCCAAACTACTGATTTTGTTTTGTTTGGGTTTTCCTAGATTCTTTTGGATGCATGGAATCTTTACTTCTGGTTTGGACAACTTCCTTTTATTTTCTTTAGTTGTTTTTAATTTCCAAAATTGCTAGCTAATGACTAGGATGCAGTCGAGATGCATGACGTTCTTGCTCACCCAATATCAGCCAATCTTAGCGTCACTCGATATGTATTGTTGTACAATGTGGTTCATGGTCAACGTTTATATAGTAATCAAAAGTTGTTGTACGATGTGGTCCATAGTTTACATTTATATAGTAATCAAAAGTTGTTGTACAATGTGGTCCATAGTCTACATTTATATAGTAATCAAAAGTGAGGCCTCATTCGATGGCATCGAAAAAATTCCAAACTATCATATCCACAACTCATTTAACTATAATTGATTTTCATGTCGCGAAAAATCCTGAAATTATATAAAATTAGTACACAGTGAGAAATTTACACTTTGCTACCTTCTATCCAATATCTTGTTAAATTGATGACATGGAAATACACGTGGTGAATAAAATTTTTGTGATGTGAATCCGATATGGAGATTCAGCATAAATGGCTTTTTTACAAAGGACGTTGCCTTAGAAATTCAAGCTCTTTAGCCTAGACTTGCGAGGACGAGAAGATCTCGGAAGGAGTCGTGAAATTTCGGCCGTCTCAGGGCAAGTGTTCAGATTGTTGGCGACGTCTCTCTTTGCAATTTACGAAGCCTCACAGATTCTCCATCGCCTTGTCTCTATCGAGTACCATCTCGATAGCCAGGGGACAACAACTCCACTCCATTCTTGCCATCTCCAGTAGTTTCCTTTCTGGACAAGAGCTCCCTCCCAATTAGCAATCTTGCTGAAATCCCTAATTTTCCCTCAAGATTTTGGTGATTTGGAAGAGAATGAACAGATTTGATTTTCCCCTAAGTCCCAATTCCAGTATATTATGACGTCGTTTAAAAAGCTGAATTTTCATATTGGATCCACGTCAAATGAGTCACTTGCCACATGTGTATTTAACAAGAATATTAGATGGAAACTAATAGAGCATAAATTTGTCATGAGTATACTAATTTGGAATTTTTTATAATGCGAAAATTGAACCAAACACATAAAAAAATATCACTAATAATGCTCAAACTAAACAAGTGATCGGACACTTGTCATATAGCTCAACAAAAAACATGTGGTTTTTTTTTTCTTTGTGTGTAACTGCCTTGAGGACTCTTCAATTATCTATTAAGTTATACATGGATGAGGATATGAATTTTTGGTTTCATTTATTTTGCGAAAAATAAATAATTTAAAAATTATTTTTTTATATAATAATCACTTATATCACTTGAAATAATTAGCTAATGAAAAATATTTTCCTTATTAATAATAACTCATATCTAAATATTTTCGTAAACAATAAAAATATTTTTTTTTTAAGTAATATAAAAATTATTTAGATTACTTATTATCCGCAGAACAAATATCTCTATTGGCGTGGGACCTCAGAAGAAGAGCGAAAGACTCTTTGCTTGTTGCTCATTCCATCTAATCCATATGTCAGCATCATTCTTTTAAAATGATTATTTTTATAATAAGTATTTTTATATTGCTTTAAAGGGGGGTTTCATTGTCGGGGTGACATGTCAGCTGACGGAATTTAAGCCGAGCTTTACGTCATCAGTAACGTAAATCATTTTGGAGTGGCCAAGCTGTACGTCTCCTCTCTTCCAGCAGACTTACTACTTTCATCAATTCAGTGACTAAATAAGAATAATCAACGGAGAGATATCGTCCGCATGCTGATCTCGAAGTAATTGTGACGATCTCATTGCTATCGACCATTAACTCAAAAATTCAAAAGAAAAAAAGGTTTTGGATCGTTTTAAATTATATTGATGCTTAAGTAATCTTGTCATCACATAAAAAAGCAAGAAAAAAAAAAGCTCGGTTGAATTAAATGAAATCACCAAAAAGCAAAAGCAAAATCCATTGGAGCTTCTTCATATAAATAAAAAGGGTTCACATTACCAAAAATTTCGTATCAGTATATTTATGCCATATTGACCCTCCTAAAATCTCAAATTTACCATAATTAGGGAGTGAATACGACGCCATCATTTCAATTTGGGATAAATGTGTAAGTGTTTTTCTAGTGTGGGTCATATTAATTGATATTATAATTTACCATTTTACAGAGTTGGTCTAAACTGAGATAGAATATTACTTAATTAGTTTAATTTGAAGTTGACTAGTGCAAGCCGAGTCATGCCTGGCTGTAATGAGATGGCTTAGTTAGAAACTCTATAAATAGTGTTCAAGTTTTTTCTCTAACCATAATTCTCACAATTATCCTCACAACAGAGTGTTTACCTAACATTAAAGGGTGAAGGGATTGTCTTATTGAGCCAGTGATACAGATGACAATAGATGATTAGTTCTTAAATTTGGATCGTCGCTATTCTACATAAAAAACAGTGGTTCAAATCAAGTGTGTAAATTTGTCTACATGATTACATATGTGTTCTTGTTTCTAACTCTGGAGTTTTTTTTTTTTGTCGGTCCTACTCCACTCTTACTCTAACTCTCACACTCAGACTTTTGTCATGCCTCCATACAAGGTGTGGGAGTTGAAACTCACACTTGAAACTAAATCGTCCCCACCCCAATCCAAACCCCCCTGAAAATGTGGGGATTTGAACCCCCCATCTCCCCCTTTCATGTTGGAAGGGTGGCCACCATAACCTAGAACTTGAACGCATAATTTTTTCGTGATTTTCGTGATTTTTTTGTTCAATAAAAATCAACTTTAATTACAATTTTGGAATGGGCTCATTCGGATGAGCAAAACCATGGCTGGCGAGCTGCCAGGGGTGGCCGCACGTGCCCCCATGTGCAGTTGTGCACCACCAGAGTGTTGAGCACGCGACCCACACGCGGTCACGTGCCCTCATGCGCTCTCACGCGTGGGGCGCTGCTCATGCATGCGTCACATGCGTGAGGGCTGATGTCACTCTGACGTTAGTAACCCACAAGGCTCAACCCGACCCGCCTATTGACCCGATCCGATCTGATATGTTGACCAAACCCGAATCCGACCCGTTGACTTGCCTGATTCTGTCAATTGGTCGGACCGTCCATTTATCGGCCTACCGATTGGACCAGAAAGTGACCGGTTGAAACGGTCAAACCGTTGGTTAGATCGGTCCAGGTGGCCAACGCATGCGCAACACACACCGCACACTCCAAAAGCGCATACAGGCGCGTTTTTAAAGTCTCTATGCTCGTATGAAGATGCTCTACATGGTGATATTTTTATTTTTGTTTTTGATAATTTTATAAATGTGAAAATACGTACAAAATCCTAAATGTGTGTCTTTTTTGGGTTATTTTAGGGTATTTTTGCGTATTTTCTTGTATTTTTTTTTTTATGATTTTGGAAATATAGGTGTTGATTCACAGATATGTCATTACATAGATATTGTGTAGATCGTGATTCATTTATAATATATAAAGTTTAATTAGTATCAATGAATAAAGTAATATAATTAGCATGATATGTAATTTTAGTGATTAATTGCCATTGTCACTAAAGTTAAAATCACATGTATATAGTGTATATGAGAAATAAAGTTTATATCCCCGGTATGAAAGAGTTTCAAGAATTTAATTGAGTTGTGACCGTTAAAATGGCACACTTAATTGGGTTTGAGAAATATCGGTTTCATATAATGAAGTGATGTATCGTGTTCTAATGCGTGGTCATACACCCAAAGGAAATGATTGTGTATCAGTTCATGAAAGGATACATGACAGAATGGTGGAAGAGTGACCGATTCTAGTGGTTCATATACCCAAAGGTGATGAATTCACGAAGGTTGGAATACATTCTCATTGCCACTGTCATGTGGAGAGTCTACATGTATTCTGCCCAAATGTAATTATATGATAATGCATGTAACTCTTTAGATATGTACTTATGTGTCTTCAAGTTACATAGTACTCACATGATGCTAATTATATATATTGGTTGTTATTTTAGTCACCTTATTTGTAATTAATAACTCCATTATTGTTGAGGTTTTTACTGGTTTAAACTTAAATAGTGGAAATAGGATTTTCTGTTTGGGAAAAAAGCAATCGGATTTACCTGTTATTTTCCATTTAAGAACACTTAAAAAGTGGTTTACCAACTGATTGCAGTACTAAAGGATGATGAAAGTCTTGATGGTTTGAAATTATAACGTCTAATAAAGATTAGGACACATCTGCAAAAACTCTTTAACATAAGGTATGATTATTTTAATGAGATTATGGATTATGTCGTAAGGTTGGTAGATTTGAAGTTTAAAAATCATACTTATAAAAGAACTCATGAAACCACCGGTTGTTCTAATAGTCTGGGTCTTACAATAGAATCCTTAACATTATGCAAAAATTTTATTTCAACAAAGTCATTGATGACTATTTCTTCTGTACTTGATTAAGGAAAAGTCTGAACCTTTAGATAAATTCAAAAAAAATTTGGACTAAAATTGAAAAACAGTTAGAATAAGTCTTAAAGGTTGTCAGACCTAACCGTGGTGGTGAGTATTTTGATAAGTATGGTAATACTGAATAGTTTAAAGAGTCATTTGTCAAATACTTTGTAGATTTTGGGGTGAGAACTTAATATGCTATGCTTGAAAATCCTGAATAAAATGATTTGGTTGAAAGGTATAATCGCACCATTATGAATATAGTGATAAGTATGATTAATAAGACTAATTTATTCGGTCTTTTGTGAGCTGATATTTTGAAAACAACATTTTCACATACAAAAACATGTTTCTTACCAAAGTTGTTCCATTAACTCATTTTGAGTTTTGGACTGAACGTAAATCTTGGACTGAACGTAAATCTAACTTGAATCATATTAAAATTTAGGGGTGTCCTTTAGAATTGAGATTATATAATCTAATATTAAGTACGTTGGAATTTAGATCCACTCGGAATTATTTCATATCTTACTTAAATTGTTCAAAGGGGTATCGATTTTATGACCCTAATGAAAATACAAGAATTATGGAATCATAGACGGTAAAATTTCTAAAGTTTGACGTAGCTACAGATAGTAGATGCTCTTAGACTATTAAGAATGATAGTACGGTGGAGATCACTATATCTTTATCTTTGTCTATATAGACAATTGTGAAATCTCCTATATCACAGACTAAGCTTATTGAGGTTCAAGATACTATTCTTGAGACAATTTCTAATGAAGTTTCTCAAGTCTTTTAGGTGTAGAATGAAGTGGCCGTAACTCTATTCAGGAGATCTATTAGGGAAATGCAATCAGTTATATTACTAGACTACATAGTCCATATGTGAGAGTATGACTACAATATTTACTGCATGGTTGATCTAGTAATTTATATAAATATTGTTTCTTATCTGCAATCAGGTATGTGATTAGATACCATAAAAGACGATATGAAATCTGTGAAATATTATAGTGTTTGGGAACTTATTAACTAACCTAAAGGTCACAAGCTCATTAGTCGCAAATATGTGTACAAAATTAAAAAGGATTTCAAAGAAAGATTATGGAATTTAAAGCGAAACTGGTAGCTAAAGTTTTTCACTCTTAAAAAGGGGTGGACTATAAAGAAATATTTTTTTTTCCAATCTCTTCAAAAGATTATTTCAGAGTGAACATGAAATTTAATAGCTCATTTTGATATGGAGTTATGCCAAATAGAAACTTTTTCAAATGGACATATTGATAATGAAATTTATATAGTGCAACCGGAAGGTTTTGCAGCAGATGATTCAGGTAAACTTGTGCATAGATTGAAAAGTCTTATTCATGGTCTTAAGTTTTCAGAAAATATTTTTATTTATAGTGTTGTCACTTTGTTTAGTTGAAAATAAAATAATTCAATATATTGAACAATATTATTAAGTTTCATAGTGTTGTCACTTCGTTCAGTTAAGAACAAAGTAATTTCGCATATATACACTGTAAGGTCAGTGGGAGGAAATTTATTTTTTTCAACTCTATGTATATGACATTTTACTTGTAAGTAGTGATCTTGAATTACTGTTTAAGATAAAGTAGATATTATCAAAAGAAAATTTTGACATGGAGGACCTTAAGGCATCTTTTGTCTTTTGCACTGAGGTCCATAAAGATCGTTCTTGCCATATATTGGGTTTATCTCATAGGACATTTGCTTATCATATTTTGTAGATATTCAGTATACAGCATTGCAATTAGAAATTGCTTCTGTCATTAAGGGTGATAGATCGAATTTGTTACATTGTCTTTATTTAGATATTGAGAAAATCCAATTAAAATGTATACCTTGTGTCAGTGTACTTAAAAATATCATGTATGCTCAAATTTACACTAGACTAAACATCACTTTTGCAACAGAACTTGTAAGTAGATATTAGTTAAATCTAGTATACAATTATTAGATTACTGCCAATAAGTTTTTTTTTTTTGAGGTATTTAAAAAATGGGACAAAAGACTATATGCCAATTTACAGACATGTTCAAGTCATGCATGTTTAAGTTTTGCAGTTAGCAAGGTATTGGATGTAAATTTTGCTGGCTATTAAGATGACATGAAATCAATAACGGAATACGTATTTATGTTAGTAGGAAATACAGTAAATAGAAAGCTATGTCATCTTCTACCATGTAAACGAAGTTTGTATCATGCTTTTAGGCTGTTACTCAGGCTATTAGGCTCCGGAACTTCATTAAGGAGTTGATCGTATTTAACTTTATAGATAAATCCATACAATTGTATTGAGACAATAACTCTGTAGTGTTGTTTATTAACAATAGAGGTCTCAAGGGGTCTAAACATATGGCAGTCAAATTATTGACCATAAAAAAACATTACAGAATTGTGAGATTATAATAGAACATATTTCCATAGATAATATGGTTGCAAAGCCACTAATTAAATAATTTCGCTCTTCTGTTCTTGACGACATGTCGTTATATGGGCTTATGAGCATTATGAGATGTCATTATTTAGTCGGAGCTGTTTTGATTTTACTTTAATAAAGTTTATATTTGTGTTTGTTACACTTAGTAACGGTTTGATAAATATTAACTTTTGCATTTAATAAAATATTTTTGAATGTGTTGTCATTATATTGATTACTTATTAATAAAAGTCTCAAGGTATTGTATAAACCATGAGTGAAGGTTATTAGTATTGAGCATATGTATTGTTACACATAAAAAAATGTTAACCATAAAGACATTTTCTAGTGGCATATGTTTATGTGACATTTAAGGTAAGAGAATGGTAACTGACAAATGGGATCTCTCTCTATGAGAGTTGTTATCAATTTGTCACACTATCATATTGAATCCATATCAATAAAGTTAAAAGCACTCGTGATTATGGAAGGCTCTATATACATACATGCAATTACTGCCATGATTCGATGTTTGAGACTTTATGAGATATGATTGACTATTAAGAATTATTTCTAGATTAATGTGCACACATATAGTACGATTTCAATTAATATAACCCAAGTGAGAGAATATAAGAGTTTTCCTAGTATGGGCTACATTAATTGATATTGTAATTTACCATTTTATGGAGTTGATGTAAGGTAAGATAAAACATTTCTTAATTAGTCTAATATGAGACTGGCTAATGTAGGCCGAGTTGTACATGGCCCGTAATAAGAGAGTCTAGTTAAAAACTCTATACATAGTGCTTAAATTTCTCATCTAATCATAATTCTCACAATTGAGCGTTTACCTAGTGCTAAAAAGTGAGGAAGCCATCTCATTGCAATAGTGATACAAAGAGTAATAAAGGAGAAGTTATTGAGTTTGGATCGTCGCTATTCCGCATCAAGAACGACAGTCCAAATTAGGTGGGTAAATATATCTACATATGTGTTCTTGTTTTTAGTTATGAAGATCTTGGGTTGTGCTTTCGGATTTCTTAATTAGCCTAATATGGGATTGGCTAGTATGAGCCAAGTTGTACCTGGCTCGTAATGAGATGGCCTAGTTAAAAACTCTATAAATAGTGCTCAAGTCTCTCCTCTAATCTTAATTCTCACAATTATCCTGAGAATGTTTACCTAGTGCTAAAGGGTGAGGGAGCCGTCTTATTGAGCCAATGATAAATAAAGCAATAAATGAGAAGTTCTTGAGTTTGGATCGTCGCTATTCCGCATTAAGAACGGTTGTCTAAATCAAGTGTGTAAATCTGTCGATATGATTACAGATGTGTTCTTGTTTCCAACTATGGAGATCTTGGGTTGCACTTTCGGATCTTACAAAATGTGGCATGAGTATACCAATTTGAGAGTTTTTGCTATCCGATTAGGAATTTTTGATAGTGTTGATCCTAAATAGGATGTAATCGATTTCCCGCCAAATGGCTCATGCATTAACCAAAGTTTCTTTCAATAAGGACAGGATAATTTCCAAACTACCGATTTTGTTTTCTTTCTGTTTCCATAGATTCTTTTGGATGTATGGAATCTTTATGTCTATTTGCAACATTTCCGTTTATTTTCTTCTCTCTTTTTTTAATATATAATTTCTGAAATTGCTTGTGGCAGTTAAAATAGTGAAGTCTGTTGATGGCTAGCGACTAGGATGGAGTCGAGATGCACAATGTTCTTGCTTGCCCAATCAGGGCCATTCTTGCTCCCCCAATTTAGGCCTATCTTAACGTCACTCAATATGGATTGCTGTATGATGTGGTCCATAGTCAACATTTATATAGCAATTAACATTGAGGTAACATTCCCTAGCATTAACAAAAATTCCAAACTTGTCATATCCGTGACATATTTACCCATAATTGATTTTCGCATCGCAGAAAATCTTGAAATTATACACCTGTAGTGCATTTATCTCGGATTAATTTTCTCATCACAAAAAATCATAAATTGATACACCATGATAAATTTAAACTCCACTAGCTTCTATCCAATATCTCGTTAACTCATTGACGTGAAAACACATGTGGCGATCAGCTTGCCTGATGTGGATTTGATATGGAAATTCAGCATAAATGGCTTTTAAAAAGGACGTCATCTTAGAAATTCAAGCTCGTTAGCCCAAACTCGCGAGAAAGAGAAGATCTTACAAAGAGTCTCTTGATAGCAGGGTATGGCAATTCCTCTCTATTCTTATCGTCTCCAGTAGCTTCATTTCTAGACGATAGCTTCCTCGCATTTTGCAATCTTGCTGAAATCCTTAATTTTACCAAAAGATTTTGGTGATTTGGAAGAGAATGAACAGATTTGATTTTGACGCTGTTTAGAGCTCTGTTTTTACTGAATTTCCATACTAAATGCATGTCAAACAATTTACTTGCCACGCGTATGTTTTCACATTAATAATTTAACAAGGATATTAGATAGAAACTAACAAAGTGTAGATTCATTATGGGTGCATTAATTTGTGATTTTTTATGATGTCTAAAATTAATCAATCGCATAAAAAATATCACTCTTAATGCTCAAATTACGGGTGATCGGACACTTGTCAAATAGCTCAACAAAAAACATACCGCTTTTCTTTTTCTTCGTGTGTCATGATCAAATTCCATTCCTTTTACAATTACCTTGAGGACTCTTCAATTATCTATTTAGTTACACACGGACTATAATATGAATTTTAGGTTTTGTTTATTTTGTGAAAATAAATAATTTAAAAATTACTTTTAAAAAAATTGATTGCTTATATCGTTTGAAACCGTTAACTAATGAAAAATATTTTCATTATTGATGACAATTTTTATCTAAACATTTATGTAAGCGATGAAAATATGTTTTAGTTTCTCATGAGCAATATAAGCAATCATTTTTGAAAAAAATATTTTTTAAATTATTAATTTTTCACAAAGAGAAACATCCTTGTTGGCGTGGGACCTCATAAGAAGACCTTGTTTATTGCACATTCCATCTAATTCATATATCAGCAACATTCTTTTTCCTTACTATCAAAAGGAGTAATGATGGTCAGGAAATTCCCCGATTCCTTCCTTCACGATGTTCGTATGCACCAAACACTTTCTAACACGAGAGAAGATAGCAAATTCGGCATTCGCAGACCAAAAGGAAAAAAAAAAAAAAAGGTTTATCTAGATCGATTATACCTCTAACCACCATTATCTGTTAATCAATAATCCCACTGGCGAGCCTCGCCTGAGAATGCCAAATTTGCTTCTTTTTCGAGCATTTCTAAAGTATAGAGGAGTCGTCTCGTGGGATTATTGATTAACAGATGATGGTGGTTAGAGGTATAATCGATCTGGATAAACCTTTTTTTTTTCCTTTTGGCCTGCGAATGCCGAATTTGAGGTAATTCTTCCATAACTAGAGTAGTTGTGCCTTAGGATTGTTTTGCCAGTTTCGAAGACATTACTCAATGAGGTTGTGATTCGTGCGGAACGCTAGTTAACTTCTATGGCTTGTATTTGGTTAGATTAACAGTGATCTTGCAGTTGTCGGTGAGGCTCGGCTGACGAGGCACAGCTTAGTCGAGGGCCAGCGACTTTCCTATGAGATTGCCGGCCCTCATCTGGCCGATCACCAGTCATCCCAAGGCTGGCGACCGGCCACCTTGAAGAAGAAGAAGAAGAAGGGGAGAAAGAAAGGAAAAAAAAAAAAAAAAAAATAAAGGAAAAAAAAAAATTATTTAAAAATAAAAAAATGATTTGAAGTAGGAATTGAAATTTTACTATATATAAAATACATATTTAATTTTGTATTTTAATTTATTATTTAATATTAATATTTATAGTTTATACTATAGTTTATTATTTACTATTTAATAAAAATCTGATTAGTTATCATTTTTACTACTTAGTATAAATATAATAAATCAGTAGAATTTCTATGATTTGATAAAATTTTAGAATGGAATAGAATTCTAAATTTGAATTCTTTTGAAATTGAAAATATAATAAAAAAATAATATGATTTCTTCACTCATAAGAAGATAATTATATTGGTGAGTGGTCCATGAGAAATATCAAATTTATACTCATCTAAAAAGGTAATTAAAAAGAATTGGAATAGAAATTTTATGTAGTTACCAAACGTATTTCTGTTTTTTTTTTTTCTATTCCAAAATTAGAAATTTTGTGCAATTACCGCACACGTTCTTTTGCTTAGAAATTGTTTCCGGGAATAGAATAAAACAAAATAATAATAATAATAATAATAATACTCGAAGACCATTTGACGGCACTTTGGATTATCCGATCGAGGGACCTTCCGATCTGTGGCGTTGTCAGAGTATAATTGGCAAATCCGAAATCAGTTGTCGAGAAAAATATATGATCCTGCTGTCCTCTACGAAGTCGCATTGCCTCTAGAACTGATTATTATGTTTACTATTAGAGGGTCTAAACTTGGAAGTTCTAGAAAGTTTTGATACGGAGGAGGGCGTAAATTTCGCGAAGGAAAAATTGCGGACGCCCTTCACGCAAACCACGGGCCGTGGACCTAAACACTCGGTCCATCCTAATTCAACGATCGAGCAAGAACACAGTGACGGCACTCCTCGTTTTATAATGAAGACGAGTACAGAGGAGCAGGAAAATCTATGGTTTTCTTGCCTTCACAATTGTTCGTGTGCAAACACACTTCGGCTCCGTTTGGAATCAACAAAGGGCTTTGGCCATCAAAAGCCCCTTGGCCAAAATAAAGCGTTTGGAAAAAACCTTTGCAAGTCTCTTAATGACAAAGCTGGCATTTTGTAAGTTGAAAGCCCAAGGTAGGTCCTAGGCTGCCTTGGGCTTTCAACATTTTCGGAAGGCCCGATGTACTGTTCATCGTTTTCTTCGTCAAGTTCTCGGATGGTCGCCGGCGAGGTTGCAATGGGTCAACGACGGGCTGGAGAGAGGCCGGCATGGTCGTGCCACCCCGGCGACCGTCGCCCACCAGTCGCGCGACCCAGATCTAGGTCGCGTCGGTCGCCTAGGTCGCGGAGGTTGCCCGGGTCGCGACGAGATCTATCGCCGCGACCTCCGGAGACCCACAACCTCGCCGCGACCCGGATCCGGGTCGCGGAGGTTACCAAAGGTCGCGGCGACCCAGGCGACCCACGACCTTGCCGCAACCCAGATCTAGGTCACGGAGGTTGCCTGGGTCGCGGCGCGCGACCTCCGCGGCCTTGCCACGCTGCCTCCCCCTCGCCGGACCATCTACCTTCACCGGACCATCTACCTTCGCCGGCAACTATTAGCTCTTCGCCGACGGTAACCGGCGAAGCTCTTAGCCGGCGGTAACTAGCGAAGCCTTTGGCCGGTGGTAACCGGCGAAGCCTTTGGCCGGTGGTAACCGGCGAAGCCTTTGGCCGGCCAACTCTCCTTTTTTTTCCTTTGAAGTCTTTCGCAAATTTAATTTACCCAAACACTATTTTACACAAAAATACTTCAAAATAGACTTTCACAAATAAATTTGCCGAACACAATTTACATTTTGGAAAACACCTTTCACTCAATGGTCTTTGCATTTCCCCAAAGACTTTTCCCAAAAGTCTTCCCAAACGCACCCTTCATGGAACGAACAGGCGGTAGGGTGATAAGCCTCCCTATTACATTCCTGAATTGGGAAAATTTTCTATCAGAACTTAACAAATCCCTTCTCCTTCAGGCTTTCAACAGTCTCCTTCAAACTCTGCTCCAGAGAAATGTAGTCGATCCCCAAGCTTTTCACTTTCTCCTTGGACACCTGATAGATCGGCACAAAAGGCTTGTCGTCGGCGGACCTACAGAGTGAATTTCAAGCAGAATCAGCAATCTCCGCTGGAAGCAAACAGACGCAAGATAGACATCATGGGAAAAATGAGACAGTAGACCTAGGAACTTGTATATGAGATGGTAACTCCAAAAAGTTCCTACCGCCAGAAAGGAAAGTTTTAAAAAAAAAAATCTTGTAAATCAGCAGCATATGATTTTATACCAATAGTATTTCACATGAAAAACTTGTCTACCTTCACACGATAAAGGAAAACCTTGATACTCTACAGGTCACTATACATGTACAGGTTATGGTCTAACCACTTACTTTTCTGGAAGCTGGACAGAAGGGTAAAGCTCGCGTAAGATCCTCACGATCTCGGAGCAGTGTGCAATTCTCTCAACTAAACAATATCTTCCGCTGGCTGATGGGACCTCAAATGCCAGTATATGAGCATTTGCAACGTCTTTGACATTGACCCATCCAAAACTTGCATTTGGAAAAGTTGGTGCACCTGAGTTGGAATCACAAGCAGAATGGATATCAAATTAAAATACACTTGGTTAGAAGGGATACGACAAAACTTTAAAATAAAAATATAAAAAAAGTAGGCTGCATATAACAAGGATGCGTACTGTACGGTGAAAACACAAGGGGAAAATTGACGGCAATGAAGTGGGTGACGGTACACCTCAATTCAATTGGTATCCTTTCTCCTTTCTCCCAAGGAAAAATCATAGAAGTAATCAAAATCAAACAAAGAAATGACACGAGGACCTTACCAAAAAGGAGAGATACCGACAAAGCCCCAGCTGAATGGGTAAATTTGTACAATTTATATTCATCATATGTTAAGAAGATTTTTTTTTTTTTTTTTTTTTTGGTCAGACATATGTTAAGAAGTTGGAAAAGTAAATATTCATATTTCCTCCTCTCAAATAGTAATTTAGAATGGGTAAAACTGAATTAGGATGGTAAAGAAACAGAATAGTGGGGCGAGCTTCCTTGATAGTTAGGGCAGAGAACTGTTTCTCAATTCAATCATGCATTATCGATGCAATGGAAACACGAAACTCTGTTATCTGGAGAATGGTAGCTACTGAATTACCATTTATCAAATTTCCGATCCCCGCAGCACTTGTGTTAAGTGTTGGCTGCAAAAGAGGACCAATCACCATAGCTGGGTTAATTGTAACCATGTCAATGCCCTTTTCTTTCACAAATTTCCAGGCAGCGTCCTCAGCCAAAGTCTTGGAAAGCAAATACCACGCCTACAAGGGGGCAAAAATTAGAGAGATATAATGCATTCATGACGGAAAAGAAAGCCACTTCAAAATTGATGCCGTTATGATAACCACTGAGATTGAAATGGAACAACTCCACCAACCAGCCAGCTAGTTTGTGTCAATAACAAGAAATACAAAATGGCAGAGATCACTTTGAGAGGAGTGGTTAACAGTGCATTTCTAGATTTCACTCATGTTGATCATCTCAGCACCAGTAGATATAATACATGAGACAACAAAATTAAACTGGACAAGATGCATACATTGTTTTGCCTGCACAAGTCTGGATCAGAAAACCAACTTTCATCCACCACAACTTCAGGTGTCCGCGGTTGTCTATTGTATACAACTGCAGCGATAGATGATGTCAAGACCACACGCTGCACAGAAGGTGCTTTGGAACATGACTTCAGGACATTAAGAGTTCCCTTCACAGCCGGATCAAGTAATTCTGCCTGAAATATGATAACAATTAGTTTGCCAAAAGAGATAAAATAGATGAAATAATGAGAGAACAGATTGTGTCACTACATGTCATAAAATCTTCAGTGCACACCTAGAACTTGAATTATAAATCCTACTTAAGTTTTTTCTCCTCGCCAATTCAAGGTTCCTCAGTGAGCAGCATCCAGCATTTTGACATCCATAGTCTTAAAATATGAAAAGACAAGGGCATGGAATAAGGCAAGGCTACATATTTGACTTAACGAACAGTGTTTGCCCAAAAAAAAAAAAAAAATCTAGAGAAAACTTCCCAATGAAGACCTTTTACATGCTCATTTGGCCTGGATAGGAAAGAATTAATTAGCAAGGCACTCAGAAAATATGACATGTTTTAGTCATGTTAACCAATTACCTAACACATCATTTAAATAAGAAATGGAATGCTGAAGAGTTCAATTAGCATCAGAAATGGAGACACCTCCTTAGTAAATAATAATTCAAATATTTCTCAACTCCATCTAACTTCACAAACTTCAATCTAGTACGTACTTAATAATCGTAGGATCTCCATTGATTCTGCATAGTTCTAGTAAGAGAACTAATTGTACGTAACATTGTAAGAAGCGCAAGTGTGAGGGAGGTCCCCATACAAATGATGGTTCTCTCCCAAAACAAATGAACTGATAGAAGTTGACATGCTACTCTATGATCTTGCTCATCCATAAAAGAATCATATCAAAGTCGAGATAAATCCCTTCGTAAACAGGCTCTGTTATCATCAATTACCAAGTAAAAATGTAGCAAAATAAATGAAAATTTGAATCTTTTAGAGTCTAAGGGAAAAATTAGGTAAGTCCTCGAACTCACATGCTCTTATTTCCTTGCCTGTAACTTACTCACGTAAGGAAACATAATGAGATACACAACCAAACTATTATCTCACCAAAAAGAGAATACATTAGCGGATACTAGAGTAAACGTATAGAAGCCAATGACCAAAAGATAAGCCGGACAACTTAAAATCCCATATACAATTGATCCCGACCAATTTCCACAAACAATTTGCAAAGCTGTACATTAGAAGGTAATGAGAGATGTGCTTTGATGAGAATATCGGATTTTGCAAATCAAAGAGCAGAAGAATACAGTCACTTCCACTACAGTTTCCAGGCACCCTTCATTCCCTTTCATAATTAAAAAAGGGAAAGCTATAGTATAACAAAACTAAACGGGGGTGACCAAATTAATGAACTTGGTTATGGTTAATTTTGAATAAATTCCGACTCTCTCAGGATAAGCATGACGCATGCTGGTTGGCTTCAATAAATAAAACGTGGCAAAAAAGGATTAATGGAAAATAGAAAAAAGAACTACTCTGCAATGACTAGCGTATGAATTCTGGAACCAAACCTGCGGATCCTTGACATCATGATAAAAGGGAGAGGCAGTGTGAAAAACGCCTGCACAACCCTCAACAATAGGATCAAATGAACCCTCTTCCAGCAGGTTTGCTTTGAACAGTTGAAGTCTATCTTTCGCTCCATCAAGTCCAAGCAAATGTTCAGTCTTTTTGGATCATCTGTAGGAGAGACAAGAGCAAACACTGTAAATGAGTTGTTTGGAGATAAGGAAAACCGGAATATTCAATGACCATAACTCTTCCACTAAAGTGGAACAGCTCGAGTCAAACAACATCACGGCTCTTCAACAAAAGTTTGAATGAAGGCATTTTCATGAAAGTCGAAGATATCTGGTTTTTCCCCCTGGAAACTAAATGATTTAAAGCATGGCACTGTACTAGAAATTTGGAAACCTCATGTAACAATACCGAGAAAACAAAACCCAATATCTCATAACTTTTTAGAAGATTCCCGAACGTTCTCTTTCATTTTTTCCTTGCCTACCAATGCAGGAACAAATTCGAATAACAGCTGCGAGATCACTGTTAATCTAAGCAAATCACAACCTTATGGAGTAAGGTCTTCGGAGCTGGAAAAAGAATCCTAACTATAAGGCACAACTACTCCAGTTCTAAAAGAATAACCTCACATTTAGGCCAAAAGGAAAAAAGAGGTTTATCCAGATTGATTATACCTCTAACCCCCATCATCTGGTAATCAATAATCTCACGAGATGACTCCTCTATACTCCAGAAATGCTCGAAAAAGAAGCAAAAAGAAAACCTTTCTAAGAGGCACGCCGTCGGAAAAAAGCACTACACCCCCAGTTTCAGTTAAACCCCACTCAGCTGTTAAAACGTCGATTACCTCAAACCAATCCAGCCAAAACACAAGCTACTTCACTCGGCCACCAGTCCAAAACTGCATATGCACGAAACATTCATCTACGGCATAGAGTTACGGGAGATGACGACGAAATTGAACGCGTCGCGCAGGACACAAGAGAATCAAAGACTATCGGGAAGCAAAACCGGCCGATCGGGCACAACCAACGGCCAATCACCACCAAAAGGCACGCATCAGAGCAAGACTCGACTCCAACGAGAACGGAAACAAGAGGGGATGGAGAACGGACTCGGATCGCGGACGGAGGCCTTGACGGTGTAGCCGCGCTGGAGGAGGAGCTTGACGAGCCACGAGGCGATGTAACCGGACGCCCCGGTCACGCACACGACCTTCCCGGCACCGCCCGCCGCGCTCATTCTCGCCTTCTCCGATTCGCCTTCGTCTCCTTCGTCCTTCTTCTTCTTCGTTTCGAGGAGGTGCCTCTCTCGCTCTGCTGCAGATGCGGCTGGCGAGCAACCGGGAGCGCTCTCCGTAGCGGAGTGCGCGTCGATCTCCATTTTAAAAAACGCTGACGCCACGTCGACGCCACCCCACGTGGCGCCGTACCTGCCGTCGGATGCTAACGGAACGTCAAGGTATTATTTTTGTAATTATAAGCATTTTTATATTGCTTTGAAAAGGGAGTTTTAAGTGTCGGGGTGACGCGTCGACTGACGGAATTTAAGCCGAGATTTACGTCCTCAGTAAGGTAAATCATTTTGGAGTGGCCAAGCTAAACGCCGTCTCTCTTCTAGTAGTTCTTCAATTGAGTGACTAAATAAAAAATAATCAACGGGGAGATATCGATCACATGCTGGTCTTGTGACGATCTCACTGCTATCCACCATTGACTCAAAAAAGATAAAAAATGATTTCGGATCTTTTTTAATTATATCCACACCTCCACAATCATGTCATCACATGAGGAAGTTGAAAAACGAAAAAGAAAACTCGGTGAGTGAACTTGCATAAAATCACCGAAAAACAAAAGCAAAACCCCTTAGAGCTTGGCTCATATCACAAAAAATCTCACATCATTATATATATGTCATATTAATTGGGAGCAAATATGGCACGACCATCCCAATTTAGATAAATATAACACGAGTGTACTAATTCTAAATTGGATTGGGAATTTTTTATGATATTAATCTTAAATAAAAATTGGATGATTTCGCGCCAAATGCCTCGCGTATTAAACAAAGTTTCTTCAATAAGGACAAGATAATTTCCAAACTACCGATTTTGTTTTCTCTAGGTTTTCCTAGATTCTTTTGGATGCATGGAATCTTTACTTCTGTTTTGGACAACTTCCTTTCATTTTCTTTAGTTGTTTTTAATTCGAGAAATTGCTTGTGGGAATGAAAATGTTGAAGTCTGTTCACGGCTAATGACTGGGATGCAGTCGAGACGCACGACGTTCTTGCTCGCCAAATGTCGGCTAATCTTAACATCACTTGATATGTATTGTTGTACGATGTGGTTCATAGTCAACATTTATATAGTGATCAAAAGTTGTACGATGTGGTCTATAGTCTACATTTATATAGTAATCAAAAGTGAGGCCTTGTTTGATGGCATTGACAAAAATTCCAAACTATTGTATCCACAACTCATTTAATTATAATTGATTTTCATGTCGCAGAAAATCCTAAAATTACATAAAACTAGTACATGGTGAGAAATTTACACTTCGCTAGCTTCTGTCCAATATCTCGTTAAATTGATGACGTGGAAATACACATGGCCAATAATTTTTGTGATGTGAATCCGATATGCAATAAACATCTCCCCGATGGAAATTACACACATAGACAAATGGGTGTCAAATACTCTTACCTCAAAGGCCGACTACCAGGAGAAAGCTTTCGTTTCTGGAGTACTGTGGCAAATTTGGAAGGCAAGGAATGCTATGGTCTTCGGAGCTCAACCGCCACAACCAAGATCGTTCCTAGAGGAAGCTACCTAGAATCTTGTCTCTACCGAAAATGGCACGTGCACGAAGAAGACCCGAACATCAACAAACATTCACACCCTGAACCATGGACACAAATGAAGAACTAGATCTGGAAAATAAACGTGGATAGCTCATGGTGTAGCTCATCCATGCCTAGATCGGTGGCTGTGATCCATAGAAATGAGCATGGTGTTCTCGTTGATAGTCTTGCAAAGCAGATCCACACTACTTCGGCTCTGGTGGTTGAAACCCTAGCTATGAGAGAGGGGTTGCTCTGGTTGAAGAAGATGCTGGACACATGAACCCCACGAATTGAGTTCAGTTCAATTTCCGACCTGTACTTTCTCTTTGCCTCAGATAATTTAGTGGTTGTTGAAAGCATTATGGGACAAAGGGAAGCACCGCGGGCTGCCAAGTCCCTCATCAGCGACTGCACCTTTTTGTTAGGCCTTCATCCTCAAGCCCGGCTTAACTTTCAGCCTAGAGAAACCAACCAAGTAACCGATTGGGTAGCGAGGGCCCATCGTACTGGCTCCCTCCTATCGAGTTGGATTGATAATCATCCCCACCCTCTTCGCTTAATCCTATGCTTAGATGTTGAATCTACCTGTTATCCGTTTTTTGGCAAGTAATGAAAGCTACTTATTTCGATCAAAAAAAAAAAAATCGATATGGAGATTCAGCATAAATGACTTTTTTACAAAGGACGTTGCCTTAGAAATTCAAGCTCTTTAGCCTAGACTTGCGAGGAAGAGAAGATCTCGGAACGAGTCGTGAAATTTCGGCCGTCTCAGGGCAAGTATACAGATTGTTGGCGGCGTCTCTCTTTGCAATTTACGAAGCCCCACAGATTCTTCATCACCTTACCTCTATCGAGTACCATCTGGATAGCCAGGAGACAACTCCTCTCCATTCTTGCCATCTCCAGTAGTTTCCTTTCCGGACAAGAGCTCCCTCCCAATTTGCAATCTTGCTGAAAACCTTAATTTTCCCTCAAGATTTTGGTGATTTAGAAGAGAATGAACAGATTTGATTTTCCCTAAGTCCCAATTTCAGTACATTATGACGTCGTTTAAAAAGCTGAATTTTCATATTAGATTCACATCAAACGAGTCACTTGCCACATGTGTATTTAACGAGAATATTAGATGGAAACTAATAGAACAAATTGGTCGTAAGTATATTAATTTGGAATTTTTTATAATGCGAAAATTGAACCAATCACATAAAAAAAATATCACTAATAATGCTCAAACTAAACAAGAGATCGGACACTTGTCAAATAGCCCAACAAACACACGCGGCTTTTTTTTTTCTGTGTGTAACTCCCTCGAGAACTCTTCAATTATCTATCAAGTTATACCCGAATGAGGATATGAATTTTTTATTCTGTTTATTTCGTAGAAAATAAATAATTCAATTTTTTTTATAAAATAATCACTTATATTACTTGAAATAATTAGTTAATGAAATATATTTTCATTATTAATAATAATTCATATATAAATATTTTGGTGAACGACAAAAGTATTTTTTTAGCTATTTAATTTTTTTAAGCAATCTAAAAAATCATTTAGATTATTTATTATCTGCGGGACAAATACCTTTATTGGTGTGGGACCTCATAAGAAGACCGAAAGACTCTTGCTTGTTGCTCATTCCATCTAATCCATGTGTTAGCGTCATTCTTTTAAAATGATTATTTTTATAATAAGTATTTTTATATTGCTTTAAAGGGGGGTTTAATTGTCGGGGTAACGTGTTGGCTGACGGAATTTAAGCCGAGCTTTACGTCCTCAGTAACGTAAATCATTTTGGAGTGACCAAGCTGTACGTCTCCTCTCTTCCACTAGGCTTGCTACTTTCATCAATTCAGCGACTAATTAAGAATAATCAACGTAGAGATATCGTCTGCATGCTGATCTCGAAGTAATTGTGACGATCTCATTGCTATCGACCATTAACTCAAAAAATCAAAAGAAAAAAAGATTTTGGATTGTTTTGAATTATATTGACGCCTACGTAATCTTGTCACCACATAAAAAATAAAAATAAAAAAGCTTGGTTGAATTACATGAAATCACCAAAAAGCAAAAGCAAAATTCATTGGAGCTTCTTCATATAAATAAAAAGGGTTCACATTACCAAAAATTCCATACCAGTATATGTGCCACGTTGGCCCTCCCAAAATCTCAAATTTGCCATATTTGGGGAGTAAATATGATGCCATCATTTCAATTTGAGATAAATGCGGCATGAGTATACCAATTGAAGAGTTTTTGCTATCCAATTAGGAATTTTTGATAGTGTTAATCCTAAATAAGATGCAATCGATTTCCCACGAATGCCTCATGCATTAACCAGAGTTTCTTCAATAAGGATAGGATAATTTTCAAACTACCAATTTTGTTTTCTTTCAATTTCCATAGATTCTTTTGGATGTATGGAATTTTACTTCTGTTTTTGACACTTCCTTTTATTTTTATTTTTATTTTTTAATTTCCGAAATTGCTTGTGGCAATTAAAATATTGAAGTCTGTCGAGGGCTAGCGACTAGGATGCAATCGAGATGCATGACGTTCTTGCTTGCCCAATCAGGGCCATTCTTGCTCCCCCAATTTAGGCCAATCTTAACATCACTCGACATGGATTGTTGTATAATGTGGTCCATAGTGAATATTTATATAGCAATCAACATTGAGGCGACATTCCATAGTATTGATAAAAATTCCAAATTTGTCATATTCGTGACATATTTAACCATAATTGATTTTCCCGTCGCAAAAAATCTTTAAATTATACACCTATAATTTTCACATCACAGAAAATTATAAACTAGTAAACCGTGGTAAATTTAAACTCTGCTAACTTCTATCCAATATCTCGTTAAATTATTGATGTGAAAACACATGTGGCAAGCAGCTTGCCTGATGTGGGTTCGACATGGAAATTCAGCATAAATGGCTTTTAAAAAAGACATTTCTGTAGAAATTCAAGCTCGTTAGCCCATACTCACGAGAGGGAAGATCTTACAAAGAGTCTCTTGATAGCATGGAATAGCAATTCCTCTCTATTCTTATCATCTCTAGTAGCTTCCTCTTGTAGACGAGAGTTTCCTCTCATTTGCAATTCTGAAATCCTTAATTTTACCAAAAGATTTTTGTGATTTGGAAGAGAATGAACATATTTGATTTTGACGTTATTTAAAGAGCTATTTTTACTGAATTTCCATACTAGATGCAGTCAACCACCGGGGGTTTACCCCAATGGCCACCCTTCCAACTTGAAAGGGGGAGGTGAGGGGTTCAAATCCCCACCTTCTCAGAAGGGATTGTGATGAGGACAATTTCATTTCAGGAGTGGGTTTTAACTTCCACACCCTGCAAGGAGGCAGAACAAAAGTCTGAGAGTAAGTATTAGAGTAGAATTAAAGTAGGACCGATAAAAAAAAAAAAAAATACTAGATGCAATCAAACCATTTACTTGCCACGCGTATGTTTTCACATTAACAATTTAACGAGGATATTAGATAGAAAGTAACAAAGTGTAGATTTATTATGAGTGTATTAATTTGTGATTTTTTATGATGTCTAAAATTAATCTATTGCATAAAAAATATCACTCTTAATGCTCAAATTATACAAGTGATCAAACACCTGTCAAATAGCTCAACAAAAAATATACCGCTTTTCTTTTTCTCTTTGTGTGTGTCATGATCAAATTCCGTTCCTTTTACAATTATCTTGAGGACCCTTCAATTATCTATTTAGTTACACACTTATTTCGTGAAAAATAAATAATTTAAAAAAAAATTAAAAAAATGATTACTTGTATCGTTTGAAACTATTAATCAATGAAATATTTTTATCAGCGACAACAATTTTTATCTAAATATTTTTGTGAATGATGAAAATATTTTTTTATTTTTTCATGAGCAATATAAGTAATTATTTTTGAAAAAAAATATTTTTTAAACTATTCATTTTTCACAAAAAGAAACATCCTTGTTAGCGTGGGACCTCATAAGAAGACCTTGTTTATTGCACATTCCATCTGATTCATATATCAGCAACATTCTTTTTCCTTACCATCAAAAGGCGTAATGATGATCAGGAAATTCCCCTGATTCCTTCCTTCACGATGTTCATATGCACCAAACATTTTCTAAGAGAAGATAGCAAATAGGGTAAAACCACCCGTTTGCATCTTTCCTAACTTGGGATGGAATATCCTATTATCAGAATTTAACAAGTCCCTTCTCCTTCAGGCTTTCAACGGTTTCCTTCAAACTCTGCTCCAGAGGAATGTAGTCCAGCCCCAGGCTCCTCGCTTTGTCCTTGGACACCTGATAGCTCGGTGCAAAAGGCTTGTCATCCGTGCACCTGCGTGCAAAATATCAAGTCATTTTAGAGAAAAACTCGTCCACCTTCACCTGAATCATGATATGATGATAGAGTGAACTCGATGCTCAACAGCACATTACACACAAGACAATGTGAATGCTCAAGTGTTCGATGCTTGCATCTTGGAATAGTCAGACATTGGACAAGTGCATTTATACATGCGAAGCAAAACCAAAGGCCGTAACTTAATTACTCACTTTTCGGGAAGCTGGAGAGAAGAGTAGAGCTCACGTAAAATCCTCACGATCTCAGAGTAGTATGCGACTCTCTCAACTAAACAATATCTTCCGCTGGCTGACGGGTTCTCAAATGCCAATACATGAGCGTCTGCCACATCTTTGACGTTCACCAGTCGTGTACTTGCATTTGGAAAAGTTTGCGCTCCTGAGTTGAAATTGCACCGGATTAGAAGGAAAAATATTCTCTTGATTAGAAGGAAGGGGATGTGATAAAGCTCAAAAGGTATTAGGATGACCTCTGTAATCTAGAAAAACTGCATGGTTACCACTGAATTACCATTAACCAAATTTGCAATTGCTGCAGCACTCGTGTTCAGTGTTGGCTGTAAAAGAGGACCAATCATCAAGCCTGGGTTGATTGTAACCATATCAATACCCTTTTCTTTCACGAATTTCCAGGCAGCATCCTCAGCTAAAGTCTTTGAGAGTGCATACCACAACTATTGGAAGAAAAAGAGAGGGAGATAAAGCACTCTTGATGAAACAGAAAGCTACTTCCAAATTGACGACATTATGATAACTTCTGAGTTAGCCACAATGGAATGGCAGGTTTTAGTTAATTGCCAGAAAGATTCAACAGGAAAGATCACATCAAGGAATGGTTAACAATGCAATGTTGACACTTACACTCACGTTGATCATCTCAGCTCCAGTCCAATATAACACATGAGACAAGAAGAGTACTGAATTGGACAAGATGCTTACTTTTCTTTTCCTGCAGAACTCTGGATCAGAAAACCAATTTTCATCAACTACAACATCAACTGTCAATGGTTGTCCAGTGAACGCAACTGCACCCATAGATGATGTTAAGACCACACGCTTGACAGAAGGTGCTTTGGAACATGACTTCAGAACATTAAGAGTCCCCTTCAAGGCGGGATCAAGTAATTCTGCCTGAAATATGATGAGGATTCATAAGCCGAAAGAAATAAAATGGGTAAAAAGATGAGAGATGAATTGCATCACTAATAGTTCCCTTCAGCTAATTATATTTCTTATGGTTTTATCACTAGCCAATTCAAGGCTTCTCACATTGAGGCACAATATTAACAAGACATAAAAAAAAAATACAAGAGACAATATAGAAACTCAATGAAGAGGCAGCATTTTGACATCCACAATCTTATACAAGGGCAAGCAACGACCCACCCAGCCATATACTTGATACTAATGAACATTATTTCTCCAGTAAAGAGAACAAGGAGAATTTTTGCATGGAAGAGCTTTAATATGTAGTTAGGAAGCTAGTTCAAGAAACATCACATGCTTAGTCATGTTAACTGATTACCTAACACGTCATCCGAATCAGAATAAAGTTAGCTGAAAGCTGAAATTATCATTCAACAACTTCTAACTCAATGAACTTTAAACGGGTACAGACTCAAATGCAACTAAAGGAAACAGGAATGACCAAGTTCGTGAATTTGGTTAAAAGCAAATGATTCCCTACTCTCTCAGAATAAACATGAAGCATGCGTTTAGCCCACGATGAAGGAAATTGTAGAAATAAAGGGCTCAAGAAGAAAGGGGAAAAAAGCTCATCTGCAAGGACTGGTATATGGTTCTAGAGCCAAACCTGCGGATCCCTGACATCATTATAAAAGGGAGAGGCAGTGTGAAATACGCCTACACAGCCCTCAACAATAGGATTGAATGATCCCTCGTCCAGCAAGTCTGCCTTGAACAGCCGAAGTCTATCCTTGGCTCCATCCAGCGCAAGTAAATGTTCAACCTTCTTTGGATCATCTGTCGGGGAGACGCAGACGATCGTTACGAATGAGCTATTCGAAAAATAAGGAAAGAGGTGAAATCCGAAAACTATAGCTCATCCTCTAAACTGAAAATGGCTCAAATCAGACAACATCGCAACTCCATAACACAAATTCTCCAGAAACTAAACAATTTGGAGCGCGGTAGCGCTGTTATAGAAAGTTCAAACCTTGTAACAGGCGTCGGATCGATCATACCTTCAATCCCTTTCATCTGGTAATCACTGTCATCACCTCATAACTCCTTTATACACTAAGAAGTGGGAATTCTACCGAAAAAAAAAAAATCGAGAAATTTTTTTCTACAACACACATCGTCGAAAAAGGCAAGCTAAAGTGGCATAATTCTGAATCCCCTGGGTCGATCAAACCCCGTTCAGTCGCCGAAACCTCGACCACTTCAAAACGATCCAGCTACAACAAAAGCTACTTGACCAGTCCACCACCCTGTCCGGAACTCGAAACGCACGAAGCTTTCGTCTACTACTACGTCAGAACCTCAGGCAACGATGACGACATAGACCGCCCCCCGCAACCCATACACGAGGCGAGAGCGAATCACCGCGATCAGGACACAATCCCAGTAGATCGAGGACAGATTACTACCAAAACCGCCGTACGACAGGGAAGGGACCTCGGAGGAAAACGTAAACGAGGAGGGATCGAGAAAGTACTGGGATCGCGAACGGAGGCTTTGACGGTGTAGCCGCGCTGCAAGAGGAGCTTGACGAGCCACGAGGCGATGTAACCGGACGCCCCGGTCACGCACACGACCTTCCCTTCGCCGATCGCCGCGCTCATTCTCGTCTTCTCCGATCCTCCTTCTTCTCCTTCGTCTTCGCTTGCTGCAGTTTCGCGAGGTTCCTTTCGGTGCTCTCTTGCTTTTCTATGGCAGAAGCGCGCTTCCACGTCCATTTCAAGCGCGGGCTCGCGCGGGCAAAGATTTCACGTGGTGTAGGGACGACACCGTTTGACTTTTCAAAATAGAGTTTTCAAGTGATTGAGAATCGGCAAATATTAGCACTGGATGCAAATTGGACTAAGTGTTGGGGGTAAGGATATACCATAAACATATAATCGAGAGGAGGCTGATGGAAAAAGCCCATTCTACTGGTGAGCTAGAAGTCGACGTAATGTGAATCGAATATGAAATAGGTAATAAGAAAATACGTAATGTGGAAAAAGCCCATGTAAGTTATGTGTCACTCCACTCATTAATCGTCACATGTTCATAATGAGCTCATTTGTTGGATTTTTTTCTCTTGATCTCTCTCCTCCGTTATCCTCTCTCTAAGCTCGCTCTCTACGACGACAATAGTGTCTCCTTTCCCCGGCGCTCCTCGCTCTCCTTCTCCCTCCACACTCTCCTTCACCTGCACGTCCCGGAGCTTCACTAAAAAGCTCCATGCCAACTGCACCGACCTCCAAGTCCACCAGCACGCGCATACCTCCACCACACGTACGATGCCTCCAATTCCTCCCTTTCCATTGTCGCCCTCGAGCCGCCGTCGCCTCTTGTCATTCCCTCCGACGGCCATCGAGGAGTTGTTCAACTTTGACACCATGTTCTCCGGTGTCAGCTTCGGATCCCTCTTGCTGAAAAAGCCTGTCTCGTCATCTCCTCCCTCTAACCCGACCCGTGCCTCCCACACCATCGCCGCCAATAGAGTCCCCGGCGCTGACTGAGCTGATCAGATCTAGCTGAACCACACCGACGGCGCCCATGTGATATCTTCCAAGAACTTGGCGAAATGTGGTCAAAAGTCAAAGCCCAAAACAATGTTCTATTGTTGCCCTCGGCTAGTCCGTACAGGAAGGCCTGCTTAGAGACAGCAAAAACAAAGGGATTCTTGTGCTCAAACGACCATTCTTTGTGTTGAGATGCATGTGACTTGTGTTAGAAAGTTTCATGTAGGTAGAATTGGTGTAGTGTGGAGCGGCTAATACATTTTAGTTAGCTTGTAAATCTTGGACTTAATCTTTTGAGTGAAGACGAATTAAATTGGATAAGTTAACTAGTGGCTCTGCATGTATCTGTTTCAACTAAGACAAATATAAGATTGAGCGTCCTCTTGATGACATTATGGTAATCACTTGAGTTGTAACAATATGAAATGGACCAGACTGCCTCCACCCACCAGTCAGCTGGTTTTGTGTCAAAAACCAGAACTATAAAATGGGAGAGATCACTTTTAGAGTTGTCGACAGGGCGCTGTTAGATTCGTTCATGTTGATCGTCTCAGCACCAAGAGAAAATAATACACTCGACGATGCAAAATTAAACTGGACAAGACGTTGTAAGTTGGTTTGCCTGCACAAGTCTAGACCAGAGAACCAACTTTCATCCACCACGACATCCCGGATCGATCTTCCGTTGTATGCAACTGCAGCCATAGATGATGTCATGACCACACTCTGCGGGGAGACATTTTGGAACATGACTTCAGAACGGGATCAAGTAGTTCTGCCTGAAATATGATAACGATTAATTAGCCAAAAGAGATAAAATAGCTGGAATAATGAGAGACTAACACGCTGCTCTATGATCTATTTTGCTCGTTGACAAAAGAAACGTAACAAAGTCGAGAAATATCCATTCGGAAGCAGGTTGCGCTATCATCAATTAAGAAGTAAAAGATGTAAAGAATCAATGAAAATTCGAACATTTCAGAGAATGAGGGAAAAATTATTTAAGTCCTATGATTCATGCGCTCTTATTTTCACAAGCAATTTGCGAACCTGTACATCAGAAGGCGATGATAGATGTGCTTGAAGAAAATAACAGAAAAACACCTACACAACCCTTCACAACGGGATCAAACGAACCCTCTTCCAGCAGGCTGGCTTTGAACAGTTGAAGTCTCTCCTTCGCTCCATCAAGTGCAAGCAAAATGTTCAGTCTTTTTTGGATCGTCTGTCGAAGAGACACGAACAATCACAGTGAATGAGCTGCTTGAATATAAGGAAAGCGGCAAAACTCAACGCCTATAGCTCATTCACTAAACTAGAACGGCTCGAGTCAAACAGACATCAGAATTACACGAATTGAGACGACATAGACCCTGTCAGACAAGATACACACAACACGAGAGCGGACCGAGATCATTTAGGAAGCACAAAATCAACTCGAATGAAAACGGAAACGAGAGGGATCGAGAACGGACTGGGGTCGCACACAGAGGCCTTGACGGTGTAGCCACGCTGCAAGAGAAGCTTGACAAGCCACGAGGCAATGTAACTGGATGCGCCGGTCAGGTGCTCGATCATCCCGGCACCGATGGTCCCGCTCATTTTTCAGTCTTGTCCGATTCTTGCTGTCCTTCTTCTTCGTTTCAGGAGGTCGCTCTTGCTCTGCAGTTCTCGAGTTGCCATCAGTGCTCTTCCGGCAGTCACGCTTCAAAATATAATGATCCGACGTCTACAAGTCTTGCTCGACTTGCCGATAGAAACCAAGATGTCTGTTTGCTCGCATTAGGTAGCGGCACTTGCTTTTGTATTAATCTCAAGATTCTCAGCTCTAACTTAAAACCAGAACAGTAGTGGGAAACGCAGAAACAACATTATTGATTCTAATATGTACATGACAAAGCCATGCAAAAATAAAAAAATAATAATAAAAAATACAACCTTTCTATATATCCCGTATAAAATGACTTGGCGCCATGAAAAAGATCGGTATAAAATAATAACAACTTGTCCGATTTAGTCATGCAAGCATCCGTCGAGTACAAGGAATTAGGTTTTAATATAATCATGTATCAAATCAATAATTAATTGATTACATGTACAGAATCATTTGATGTCTCTTATTTATTTCACATGGTATTAGAACATCACGTGTGCGATGCACACGATGCATTAGGCATCTAGAAAGAAAATTCAAAAATCTTCTTGTTGTGAAAAACCAAATCATTTGTCTAAAGAATAGCAATTGTGTCTAGAGTTGCTTAGATTTTTATTTCGATTGAGAGAACATAATTTTTACATGTAATCATGTTTCATCTTGACAGTCCCAACTGTCTTCCCACGTATGAAAAGAAATTTATCAAGGAAACTGTTGTCTCTTTTTATTGTTTAAGTTGTATTTAGGTTATTGTTCATGGAACCCCCCGTGTAGCCAGCAGTAAACTTGAAAATTACTCGTGATTAATCATATTGTTCATTGAAATATACGTAGCCCAATTATAAATGTCAATGGCCTAATTTTTAGCACAAGCTATGACATATGATCGTAAAAGATAAAGAAATCTATCGTAAATTTCATGATGAAGCATTATAAGTGATTGAACTTCGGTAAGGTTAAATATTATAAGATTATAATTTGATTTTTTTTTTTTTTGGTAAAGGATTATAATTTGATTTTTATATTATACGGAAAGTGAAAAGAGCAGGCTTCCTATTATATCAATAATCTTTTACCTTGTTAATTAGGCGGGCTTCATTATTTGGCTAGAAAATCGCCATAAGAAAATAAGTATCACCAATTGCACAATTTTCCAATTTGAAATGAAAGGACTGAAAAAAGAAAATTTAACCCCTAAATCTGAAAAGTAATGCGACCATGTAAATACATGTAACATTCTATCAAACCCATAACATTATATTTTCAAGGGGATATTGTAAAATCACTCTCGAAAAAACTAGTCATATACATTTTAATTACGGGTATGACATCTAGCATTATTAGTCATCATATGTGGCACGTTGATGTAAACAACTTTACTCGAAACAACATCCCACGTGAATCACCATGTCAACAATTTTCGATGACAATTGGATAGAAAGACTTCATTGAATTTGCACGATAGTTTAAGACTATGTTAGCAAAATTAAAAAGTTTAGAATTGAATTGCCATCATTACAATAGGTTTATGATTGACTTGGTCAATTTTTAGAAAGTTATTATAGAAACACAGATTGCTAAAACAATTATATGTCACACCAGTTATGATAAATACTATCCAAAATAGATCCCTAGTCAATTTAAAATAGGATAAAGTTTATCATAAACTATATTTGGTGCCCGTTTAAGATAGGATAAATTCATATTTAAGAGAGATATATGTTGGATAAAATTATTTCATCGGGAAGAGGGACAAATGTGGATATGATTTATAATATCTATAATACAAAAGTTATATTTCTCGAAAAACAAACTTATTAAATTAATAAAAATAATATTTGAATATAAAATAATATTTGAATTCTTAATTCAAAATGACAAAAAATAACAACAATTTTTTTATTTATTTCTATTTTTATTTGTATATTCATAAAAAAATATCTTATAATATAATTTCAATATATATAAATATATTAATATATATTAATAGTATTCATATTTATTGCATATTTGAGGTATTTTAGGAATATTAGAATAGTTTACTATATAATAAAATTTTATTAGAGAATGAAGGAAGGGGAAAAAAAGAAAAAAAGAAGAAAATAATTTAAAAAGAGCAGGGAAAATAATAATAATAAGCAAATAAAAAGGAAATAGGCAAGAGTATTGTGGGATATTTTTACAGTCTTCCTTTGAATAAATTTTAGGTTCTTCTACATTAATATGCCTTTTATACTAAACAACGGCTATAATAGAATACGAAAATATCCAATTTTAGGATTGCAATTCACCAATTAGTAGATAAGATATAACAAAATTTCTTAATTTTATATTTTATTATATCTAGTCTTATCAAGCAATAACCCAAAAACATTAAAGAGTCCTTTTTCTACTGTAATTAGGCTTTTCAAGGCTAACTTAACGAGCAAGAATTGGGGTCCAAGTCATTGGATTGTCGTTTAGTGATTTTGAAGCCTACAACTAATTGGGGGTTTAACATAATACGTAATAACTAAAACGACAATTCATCCTGGTTGGTTGAGTTGACCCACCAAAATTCATAAAGAATTGCAATGAAGGCGTTCAAGCTTTAGCACACTTCCGTGCCTCGGTATATTTACTGAACATTTTATTAATGTTGAAGCACTAAAGTTGCACATAATGTTATAATTAAACTATATCACATATCATTTAGGTAATATTAAGTTATTTGTTAATATTAAGTTATTTGTGAAATTGCGGACATGGTGGTCCAAAAAGGATAATGGGTTAAATTATCTTTTAGAGTGATTTGCATCTTAATTGCTCCCTTCTTTAGGTCGGTGTCCCAAAATCAAGGGCTGGTTTAGTTTTTAAGATCGATTTATGTTATGTTAAACTCAAAAGCTGTGGGGCCAATTATGGCTTAAATTTTTTAGGACAAATTTATTCAACGCCTAATGGAAATCTAAGGCTACGGAAATTCGCCTGATGACTAACGGCAGTTTATTATATAATAAAGAAATTAAGAAGGAGGAGATAATTGTTAGGTTGCTAAACCAAATACTACTCACATTAGGGTTGTATTCCTAGTTTGAATTATTTAATCCGGAAATTATATACAAGAGATGGGTGATGACTTTTGCCCATTCAGTCGTTGAAGGAATTATTGTAGCTTGTACGTAGATTATAATACCTCGAAGAAAAAATCGCAAGTGTTTTGAAGTTAAGAATTTTTGAAATCTTTTTGAGATTGAGAGATTATCTAAAAGTCTCCCCTTTTGATGGAGTAGGTCACATCTATCGTACCACGTGAAAACGTTATCCAATCTACTCTTCGTCTATATATATTTTGGTTGGATCGTTTTTTTTTCTGCACAGTAGGCACACACTTGCAGCGAAAGAGGCTCTATCGTCAAGCTAAGGATGGAGAACAATGATCACAGCCACAGCCGCCATTGCGACGACCAGCCAAAGGGAACGCACGTCAACGGTCAACGGAATGCCGGCGCCGACCAATGCATGACGTCTTCGAGCCAAGAACTAGTGGCGGCGCCGCTGCAGCCGTCATCCGAGGACGATTTCCTGCTCGAGTTTCCACTCGGGTTCAGATTCGCCCCCTCCGACGAGCAGCTCATTCTGTATTACTTGAAGCCCAAAATCGCAGGCGATCCGATTCCGCTTGCTGACTTCTTCGCCGACGTCGATCTCTACCAGTTTGACCCCAGAGAGCTCATCGGTACGTACATATACGCGGCCGCCGTATAGACTCAGACTCCGGTCGGTTTGTAGTGTACGCGCATTCATGCTTGAAGATTGGATTTCTTGTTCTGTCGTTCCTCCGTTGGAATTTCTTGGCTTTCTCTGGGCTTGTTTGGTTTTCTCTTTCTTTGACTTTCTTGGCGTTTCTTTGATCTTTTTACCATTATTATTTTTATCTTTATTTGTATCTTATCTCTAGAGGAAAATACTTAGAATGGAAACTATTTGTTGTTTTACATACACGCCTGGCGAAAATAGGTAAGAGTAGTTTATTCCATGGGAGAATTATCAAAAATATACTAAACCTAATATAATTGTGTTAATCTAGTTGTAAATATTTTTCTTCTAGCCATTCAATCTTAAACTTATTCATACCATCTAGCCAATTTTTGCCGATTGATGATGACTTTGAAAATTTTTAATTATTTTTTATTTTTTTCGATTTTTTTAATTTTTTTTATTTTTAATTTTCCTCTTCTTCCTTCTTAGATCTAGGCGAGGCCAATGCCACAGGTGAAGGTGGCCTCGCCTAGTGGTTGGGCAACCTCGCCAAAATCTCATCGGCCATTGTTGGAAAGGAAGCAAAAGAAGGAAGAAGAGGAAAAAGAAAAAGAAAAGAAAAAATAAAATATTTTCAAAATCTATCTACATTAGCATTCGCTAAACGGCTTGGATGAACTGAATTGAAAATTATAAAAAAATTATGATTGAATTGATAAAAAAAAAAAAAAAAAGCTAAAATCCGAATTGGTATATTATAATAAGTTTAAGAATTTTTTGATAATTTTTCCCTTATTTCGTGGTATAGTCAGAATCTAAGTTTAAATGCGCTAGAAATTACTCTTATGCAACTCATTTCATGATTCTCCAGAGAACCACAAGGTAGCGGGCAAAGGTGAGGACGAGTGGTACTTCTTCACTCCGAGGGACAGGAAGTATCCGAACGGGTCGCGGCCGAATCGCCGCACGCCCGGCGGGTTTTGGAAGGCGACCACGAAGGATAGCGTCATCCGGATGGAGAACAAAACGATCGGGTACAAGAGGCTGTTGGCCTTCTCTCGAGGAGCCTCGCCCAGACGAGGCGACGGGACGGCCTTGAGCATGCACGAGTATAGGCTGGAGGAGGACGAGAAGAGGAACCGCGCCGGGACAGACGAGAAGAAGGGAGCGAAGGACAAGAGGGTTTGGATTCATACGTTCATGTCGACATTATCGTATCTTAGTTTTCCTTGCCGTTACACTTAACGCGAAATTGTTGATGTCTTTGTGACGTGTGTTGTGGCAGTTGGATGAGTGGGTTCTGTGCAAGGTCTTCACGCCCAAGCATGCAAAGCATTCGAAGAACGGCCGGAAATCTGATCATCCACTGAAGACAAGGAACGAACAGAACCATGATCAGCCAGACGGCAACGGTGATGATGCCGCGACGACCGCCGGCAAGAAACGAGGCCGGACAAAGGGTATTGTTGTTGATGATGATGGCTACTTGCAAGACCTTCAATCCACGCCAACTCACAAGCTCAACATGGGCCGACAAGTCGATTTGGTCGACAACTATCAACTGCCTCAGAATTCTCAGATAAGCGCTCTCGGCGGTCCGGAGACCGACCAACCAGCCTACAATGTTTTGCCATATCGCAGCCATACGGACCCCGACTCAATGGCGCATTGTCCGAGTGGGACGCAGATCAGCATACATCTACAAGTCCAGCGGGTGGCCCCGCAGCCCGCGAGCCTCGGGCCTCCTACCGGCAATGCTCCTCCTGAATCACATCCAAGCAGGAGCTGTCGCCTTCCAGCACACTCCACTCGCCATAATCCTCGTCCAGTAGCGGTGCATAGCTTCAAGGATTTAATCAGCACCAACCCATAGAATTCGCTCCCACATAATAGGTGATCAGATATCCAAGCGAGTTCTTATGATATATATTGACTCTAGCTTACCATTAGCAAGCACTTGGGATTGGAGGTTTTACTGGGATTAGGATTATTAATCAGCTCGTGTGAATTTGATACTTCTTTTTCTCTCATCATGTTGTTATACAGATTTTGTGTTCGTGGATTTTTTCTTTGCTAGTGTGAAAAAATTGGCCTTGTCCTTTTGTTTTGGTGTCCGTAAATTTTCATGTATGAAGGTAGGAAAGTCGATGAACTATCTTAAGATGTTCGTTTTAGCGATTCTATGGGCGGGCCGGCGAGTCTCAAAGCCCGTGCCCTGGCCCCCCTGATTCATCGGCCGGTGTTGGAAAAAAAGTCCCAAGCCCGGCAAGTAAGCCGAAAGAAAGCGGTCGAGTCCGCCCATTCTCCAGGCAGGCCTCACGGGGCATGCGAAGAACACTATATTCAACCAAGAATGTTATATTGGCCCTATTGGGTGGAGTCGAGGACGGAGATTTCTCGACTGTCGAGTTCCCGGCACAAGGTCTCCGCTCCCGGCAGGTCGCTAGCCCTTATGGCATTTGATTGAATAGAGGAGGGACTTTGTGCAGCAAAATGTTGAAAGACAACCCGTTTTGAGCAGAGGCTCTAGGATTTTCCTCATCGCTCTTCGCATTATGGTCCTGTGCTTTGTGCCACTAGTAAAAACTGGATGGGAAAGTTGTGCTGTTTCCCTGATAGATTGGCAAAATCTGCTTGGACTTGATCATCCCTTTACAACATCACTGTGCTAATGTGCAATTTATGGTTGATCCTTCGATTCAACAGTAGCAAAATTTGCAAATCTTTCGAATGGTTTTTACTAATGGAAGCAAGAACTTAATCACCGAAATTGTACAGATTTCCCAATAAAGTAGCAAGACATTTTATTTTATTTTTTTGGGGGAGGGGGGAAAGCGAAATAGAAGCTGAAATGCTATGAACTTTCTAGCCGAGGCTTTCCTCGCCACCAGTTTCTCTCTTCAGATAACAAGAGATACACGTGGCAAGCACCCATTAGGGCCACACTTGTCTCAAGATAAGGAAATGGATGATGCCCTCTCCCCCGCAACAAGCGCTTTGCACTTGCCATCTCCTCGACCCTCAAATAATAACAATTCCCTCCCCCACAAACGTAAAGTTGCAAGTCGAGAGAAGCTGAGAAAGAAAGCGAAACGCTCACCCAACAACGCTTGCAACAGCAGCAATGGCTTCCATGACCATGACAGCCTCCTTCCTCGCCGGCTCGTCAGCTGTGGTCGGCAAGCTCCCATCGGCCAAGGCCTCGAGAGGGCTCGTCGTGGCCAAGGCCTCGAGAGCCACCGAGGCCGAGAAGGCCAGCCTTGAAGTCGATGCCACCAAGGAAGAGAGAGTCAACGGGAGGAGGGACTTGGTCTTCGCCGCCGCAGCCGCAGCCGCATGCGCCGTCGCGAGGGCCGCTGTTGCGGAGGAGGAAGAAGAGCCGAGGAGAGGGACTCCCGAGGCCAAGAAGAAGTATGCTCCTATTTGCGTGACAATGCCCACCGCTCGCGTGTGCCGCAAATGAGGGTCAGGAATTTAGCAACTCCTTTTTACCCCTCTTGCTTTCGTGTTGATTTGGGAATGATTATATGTTTGTAAAACCTGGTATTCTAATTTCTTGCTATCTTGGGACTAATCGATCACCATTCTATCTAAGTCCGCTTCTTTGGTCTGAGTCGCACTTTCCTGTTGCTTTCCAACTTGAATATTGATTTCGACGTCGGGCTATCCTTTCTACTTTTGCGGTGTGATCGTCGGTACTTGTCGGGCAGTGAATGTTCGAAGGAGAGAATAATTTAGATGCATATCTTCTTCGGAATTGCATTATCCAAATTCACTCAGGACTGGCAATTGGCTCTGGCCAGTAGAGATTTTCCCCACGGCAAAGCGTCACCCATCCGACTTAGTAGCAGCGGCCAGTTTGCATTAGGTCTGGACTCATTCAACAACCAGCTTTCGTGTATAAACAGTTACTGCGTGTCGCCAGAACCGACTCATTATTGTAGTAACTATTGCGAAAACATACATGAAATTTTACAATGTTCTGAAAGAGTTGCAACATGTAAAGATGATGCAATTCGACCGAACTGCATCCCACGCATGTTGCCGGCCGGCGCAGTACAATCCCCATAATAAGGCCCACGGGCTTTGGTGCGGTGTTCGATCACCGACAATTCTGTAAGCTTATGCTGTAAAGCCAACCAGCATACAAGGTGAATCATACAAGCAGCTACAGGCAACAGAAGAAATTTGATTACTTGAGTAAAAGGAAATTACAAAAGGGAAAAGAAAACTCAATTGTTTACACCGACTCGAGGTCTTGCAAAAGCTGGAAAGAGAAACTGATGGAAGTAAGAGATAAAAAACGACATCTCGCACTGCATCTACTCGACAGGAGCCGTTACTGTACGGTAACGACATAGGCAAAACGGTAGATCATCTTCTTATTCAACTCGGCATTGGTGAGGCAGGCATTAAAAAGATCGACTTGAACTGCTATCTCACTCAGCCTTCCCATTTTGCTGGGCGGCGACAAAGTTCCGGACTACTTCTATGGCTAATTGATGAGCACTTTTGTCCTGCACCTTTGCCAATTCTTCCATGGCCTCGTATGTCTCTTTATCAGCAAATAGCTTCAGGTTGTAGCGCGCAGGTGCCTTTATGACACCATCCCACTTGTCAACCCACTCTTGAAGCTTCTCAAATCCCTGGTGGAAAACAAGACCGTTAAAGAAAATTGGCTAGCCCACAATGAAGGAAAAGAAAGGACGTAATAACAGATCATACAATCTCATTCTTGACAAATATTGGCTAAAAATATTCCTAATCTGATTAAAAAAAACTATAAAATATTCGCAAGCTGTAATTATTTGGTGCTAACCACACGATTAGTGAAGTCGCCGAATGATTCCTTGGATTGTCTCTTACGCTTCCAATAGTAGAAAAGAGGTTCAAAAACCTTCTCGAGATCCTGAACTTTAACCTTATTCATAAAAGTTCTTGCTATTGATGTCTGATTTGGTGTCCCTCCGAGCCAAATCTGTTTTTCCACACAAATTAAAGGTTAAAATGAGTTTATTCTGATAGTTTTCAGGAGATATAAGGCATTGAGAAAGTGTAAGACGTACCTGGTAACTGTTAGGACCATCACCAACAAGTCCAAGTTCAGCCATGTATGGTCTAGCACAGCCGTTAGGGCAGCCAGTTACCCTTATCACAAGAGATTCATTGTACTTAAGACCAACCTACAATGCCAGTGCCAACGAACCTTTTCAGGTACTGAACTGCGATAATATGGCATTACACGACTGAGCTGTCATGAATGGGTGGTCATATACCTTATCAAATACAGCTCGAGCCCGCTTAAGTAGATCAGGTATTCCTCGTTCAGCTTCAGTTATTGCCAATGGGCATAGAGGCAATGCAGGGCACGCCATTGCAGTTATATTGAAAGAGTCCACGTATTTAGGTTCCTGTCCACAATCACGACTTTCTTATTATCGTGCAGTGAAATAATACAATTTCTGAGTGTCATAATATCAAAGACAAAGTCTGGATCTAGAGTCAACAGCAATGTCCTCTGGGAGGTTGCAACCATATAATAAACAGTTTCCACGTCGTATTCAACTTTAGGGAGCAAAAGGGACTCCTCCTTGAGAGATTTCTTACTGACGGCACTGGAATCCTTAAAACCTCCAAGCACAGCTCAAATAGTCATACAAGTGGACTCAATTGTGCACGTATCAACACAGTGATTTGAAAAAGCATCGGTCTGTTTACAGATTTTTATCCCGCACAAAAGCACATACCTTCCGTGATTATGCTACTGAAACAACATGCAAATGGAAATGAGATGTTCTTAACTAGAGTGGATGAATTTCTTAAAGGATATTAAATCATCACATAACACTGACACCAGAGTGAGAATAGTATCTCCAACGCAACTTACCAGAAAACCACCCTGTGCAAGAGCTTTTGTGATAGGACGCTTCCACGCATTCCGTATATCACACAATATTAAATTCTGGTTTGGTGTGAGACGAACATTGAGATTATATTTCTCTATTATCTCTCTTAGTGTCTTTTTCATATTCCCCCCAATACGTCCATTATCAACATGCAGCCCGCAAAACCAACCACCATCTCCCTGCCAAAAACATTTGAGAATCACAAATCAGAGATCATATGGGTTAAGCATGGTACAAGAATGTTAAGGCCAGATATAGGACACAGAATTATCAGAATGCAACAGATATCAAGATCCCTCAGAATAAGAAAATGATAGCAAACACCTGCTTCTGCCATCCCAGGTAACTCTTGAACTCCCACTCTGGTAATTCACGAATTGGCTCAAATTTCTTGCCATAATACTGCTCAACAACGCTTCTGAACTTTTCAATTCCCCAAGAACTAACCAAATATTTCATTCTACTATATTTGCGATCATCTCTTCTCCCATTTTCTCTCTGTGTAACAACAATAGCCTTTATTGCATACAAAATGTCCTCTTTTGGTACGTAACCCAAAGGTTCTGACAGGCGGGCGAAGGTAGTCTCCACCCTATGCGTTCTTCCCATACCACCACCAACCTGCAAAAGAAAATATCACAATTATGCAATTAAAAAAAAAAAAGCATTTAAGAAAAAATGTCAGTCAATATCCAATAGAAACACGAGTCATCTTACATATAAGTTAAATCCTTGAGGCTCTCCCTCCTCATTAGAGATGACAACAACTCCAACGTCATTTGTAAAGATATCAACCGAGTTATCTGTGGGCACAGTAACAGCAATTTTGAACTTCCTGGGCAAGAATTGAGTTCCATAAATTGGCTCAGGGGAGTCAGGGAAGTTTGTTCCATGAGAATTATCGTTTCGAGCCTTCACAACCTCAGCAGGTTCATCTGAGGTGATTTTCTCTCCATTTACCCACATATCAAAGTAGAAACCCGACTGTGGTGTAAGAAGTGCAGCAATATTTTCTGCAGTTTCTTGTGCAAATTTGTAATCCTTTCTCGCATATGGGGCAGCAGGGGCAAGAACATTTCGGTTGAGATCTCCACAAGCACCGAGAGTTGAGCCCATGTTCATAATTATCGTGCTCATCACTGTCTTGAGGTCCTTCTTCAGGACTCCATGGAGCTGAAATGTTTGTCTTGTAGTCAAACGAAGTGTTCCTATTCCAAACTGATCGGCAAGATCATCCATGACCAAATAAAGTTGGTTGGGAACGTTTCCAAAGGGGTTCTTTGTACGAAGCATGAACGAATATGATCTTCCCCCACGTTCGTCCCTGTTGTACTGTTGATAGCTCCCATGGAACTTGATGATTTGGATAGCAGATTCATTTATGTTGGGGGCATCCGTCAGCAGTTCCTCATTGAGAGGGTACCTTATGTAATTACTTTGTTCTTTAATTATTTCAACCTTGCTACGTTTAGGCTCAGCAGCAGTTTCAGGCTTTATTGGCTGCACATTGTTAAGAAAACTCATTAAGAAAGAGGCATAAATTATCTGCTACTTAGAAAGCAAAAATTCAAGTCACAATAGCTTCCTGTCAAGATATAGGATGCATCTGGTCTTCCCCATTGTTTATACATTATTCAAATTTACAGATAAAAGCAAGATGAAGAACAGAGATGCAAAAAGGAAAGTGATCCCGGAGCACTAATTAACCCATGTAGTAAGTCGAACACCGAGAATTCGAGTACAGATACAAATTAAGCTTGCAAAGCCAAAAGAGATGGCTTTAACAATCCTAGTCTGACAGAAGGAAGGTGTTGTTTTATCAAGAGTTTGATTATGATGGCGCACGTTCTCCCTGTAGGAACTTACCGAGTGCAAGTCCACATCCATCGCTGGCAATTTATGAAAAGAAAAAAATATTTTTGACAGCGTGCCTTAAGCAAGAGATCTATAATTGTGAAAATGGAAAAGCAATCTATTTTTCGCCTAAAACAATTTTCTTTAGCAGCGCTCTTTACATTTTTCAATTTTTTATTTTTTTCAAGAATGTTTCAAGCAGAATCAGCGTTCTTATCGACCGCCACAGTTCTCTCCCTCAACTTTCCTAAACCAAACACACCAAAAGGAAAACCAAAAAAGAGAAAAAAGCAGCCAACTTGCAGTCTTTCATTTTCATTGTACCGATTTCCCAATCAAATCTTGACCCCCCAAAATCTCCAAAGTCTCCAAATACATGCAAAGGGAAGGCCAGCAAAATGCCAATTCAAGCAAGAGAGAAGGCAACGAACTAAAATCCAGACAGGAAATGCAAACAATTCCCGAACAAAAGACGCGGAACCCCAGAGCAGCGAACGAGGACTCACCGTCGACACAGCTCTCACCACCGACGCGCTCGAAGGAGCAGAAGAGGAGGAGCCAGACGAGAGCAACAAAGCGTTCAGCTGCCTTGCGACCGGAACCGAGCTCGAAGACTTGAGCCCGGTGAAGCTCCGGAACGCCGCCGCCGCCGCCCTGCGATCGCCCGGCACCGCCGTGCTCGCAGCTCCAAGCGCCGTCGCCATGACCGATCAACAACCTCCCTCGGCGCCCCCGTCCAAGGCACGGCAGGCTAGGGTTTCGAAGCGGAGGGACAGCGAAGCGAAGCGGAAGCGGCGGGGAGCGCGAATGAGATTATCTGAGATTGGGTGGTGGTGGTGGTAATGGAGAAGCTGGAAAATGCGAACTGCTCCCAGTGCGGGATTATTATATCAAATTATGAGTGCATCTCTCCAAATCGACCTTTTCCTCATTTCTTTTTATTATTTATTATTATTATTTTTTGGGGGGCTCCTTTCGTATTTTTTATCTAATTCGCTCGAGGTCCGCTAACGTGCGCCGCCGCGTCACGTGCCTGACACGGGCAAGTGGGCGCGAACCCGCTCGCGTCCTTCGCACGCGCTCGCCGGAATGACCTGACGATCGAGATGAGGCGCGTGGCGGGCGTAGGCCTCTTTCGCCGGAGGCGCGAAACCCCAAATTTGGCTACGACGAGACGTTGAACCTGGACGGGATTTTGGACTAGAGGGGAGGGGGTCCGACCGGGGTCAACTAGGGCTGCGGCGGTTTTCTGTCTAATTTTTTAATTGCCAATAAAAGGAAGGTCACTTGGAAAAAGAGTGGTGATTCGATACGCTCGGCTCCACGATTGTCATTTCACTTTTACAGATCACGACAGAGATTCGTTATTCGACTCGCTCGTGTGGGAGAAGCGAGCACCAGGGGTGAACATTGGTCTCGCGATAAAAATCCAGTTCTATCCGCATTGCATTGAGTTTCTTTTATCTTCTCATTTCTTGTTAAAGTAGTAGATGGATGAGTTCCTCTGGTTCCAAGTTCGGTTCATAGTTCCATTTTTCTTTTCCTGTATTATGCAGTTCAGTTCTGTCTTCCCTAGACATAACTAAATTGGATAGGAAAGCGAGGATTGAAAACCAGATTGAAAATCGAGGATCGAGATCCAAGCCGAAAGCCGAACCGTGTTGCATTAAGTTTCTCCTATCTTCTCATTTCAACGGGAAATGGATGAGCTCCTTGACGTCAGGCTATGCTGGCTACTCTTGCGTTTCTTTGAACTTTCTGTGTGCAGATCGAAACAATGCGTTTCTTCGAACTTTTTTGTGATTCACAAGGCCTCAAGCCTCCCTAGCCTAGTGTGAGCTTGAAGCTCGCGGATCTAGGGAGGCCTCAAGCCTCTTTAAGTATGGCGAGGGCTCAAGCTCGCCAAGCACAGTGATGGCTGGCAACTGACTAACGAAGGAAACAAGAAAAATAAAAAATTACATAAAAATAAAAAAAATAATTAAAATTTTGAATTTTTAAAATTTTTTTTATAAGAATAAATGTTTCTTTAACCAATGACCCAAGTTTGAGTGTAGACGACCCACACATAGCCTTTGCGGACCTGAGCCTCGGGGTTAAGATCAAAGCTTAAGCGTCGAGTACTCGAGTTGCTCTTCATAGACTATAGCTTGAGTGCCGAAGCATTGGGTATGGGCACCAGGGTTTCAAGCTTGGCTTTAATTGACCCAAGCATGGGCAATGGGGTCTCGGGCACAAGCTTGGCCATCGAAGACCTAATCCTGAACCTTGAGATCTAGGAGTTGATGTTGGCATTTTCGTGCCCAAGCATAAGAGTGAGTGATTCCAAATTTTGTATAGTTTTCACACAAAACCTAAATCTTATCCATTGGAACAAGTTTTTCATTTTTTGGAATCTAGTATCTATCCTACATATCGTATAACTTTGAACCTACCTTATCACGGGTTCTGAGATCAATTTCATGGTCTACCTAACTTTCACCTATATGACTAATTGAATAATTACAATGAATTAAAACTTTTAATGACCATCATTTACTACTATAATTCACTGATCATAAAAACACACGAAAAATATGAACATTAATAAAGTTATAAAATGGAAGCTCAAATGAGTACTTTCAAATTATATATTCATTAATTGATTGCAAGTTCCAAGTTCATCAAGCTAAAAACTTAGAATTTACTCAGTGAAATAGGTTCCTTATTTTTTGGAACGTAGAATCTATCTTACATACCTTGAAACCTAAGACCTATGGGTTCCACTGATCTGATTCTCAGGTTCCAAGTTTTATTATAAAATCATGCTTAACTCTGGCCAAGCGAAAAATTTATGATTCAAGCGTCGATATTTAATTATATTTTGAAAAACATATTCCGATTATTTCAAAGAGGAAATCATTTTCCTTATTAAATTTTAATTGGAAAACATTTTTCACTGATTAAGAAAAATATTTTCTGTTAATTAATTTTCCTAAACAAATTAAATGTCGAAAGATGGAAAAAAAAAGGTTTTTAAAAACATATTTTTTACGAAACAAACGAACTATAGTTGCACGTCAAATACGTTAAACACGTTATTGCGGGCGTCAGCGTCACGCGAACAGAAACGATCACGGGTTTCAAAAGCTCCCGAAACTCAAGACTTGAATATCAGATGTATCGGCCCGTCAAAGCAATCAAGAGGGGAGCAGATGCGTGGCGGACCGACGCGAATAAAGACGTCAGAGGCTGCTCATGATTAGGAAATACGATTTTAATAAGGAGAAGCGAAATTTGAATTCCTCTGACGCCGAGCGCAGCAGCCGCACAGTCAGACAGACGGAGAGGGGAATCCACACGAGAAGGACAAAAGGGCAAGCAAGGGGGACCACTTCGACGGCCCTTTCAGGAAAAGGCTTATTTTCTTTCTTTAATCCCCTCGAAATTATTCACGAACATGTCTGCAAGCCCGGCCAGCTTGCCCACGGACCTGCGTGCATGGGCTTGGTCCGATACAGATGCAAAACCAAGTAGCTCAACTAAAAGCCTGGAGTGCGGATATGGCAACTGGGTTTGGGTTATCTCCAGGTGTTGAAAATAGACCTTAGAAAATGAACAGTAAGATACATCTTTGTAGGAATTTAAAAGCCTGGAGAGGCGTGATGCTTGCCTAATTTGCCGATGTTCCGCATTTCGAAAGTAGCTCGACTAAGTGTGTTTTTCTGTTGGCTGGCACCGGATCGCGTTGTCACAGGCGAATGTATTAGGGAGTTTCGAGCAGCGATGGCGATGACTGGAGTGAATCCGCGGCTTCTGAAGCTTGTGTTGTGATGGGAGTTTCTGGGGGAGAGTCCGGTCCGTCTATGGAGGGTTTGATGACGCTGTAGAACAACAGGTTATAGAGGAAGGTGAAGAGCAGGAGGCTGCCGGCTGTGTACGATAGCAAAGATCCCGAAATCTCCATCCCGACTTCTCCTGTTGTCTGGTCACTCGCCAGCCTCACATCTGAAGCTGCAATGTTCAAGAACACATAAGAAAATAAAATCACGTTAGAGAGTCATCTTTCATAAAAATCCTTTCTTATATGATGGTGAAGGGTTCGTGACAACAAAACCATGAGACCACAGAATACCACCACACCACACCATAAATCAGATGCGATAAAACAGTCAGAAACCATTGGCCACATTTTCCATGTGCTAAAACTTAGTATCTCTCATGGTTCTGTATTGTGGATTTGCAATGAGAGAACAAAACATATCATGGAGCAAGAGCAGGCGCAAGAAAGTGTTGGCACTGACATGATACAGTGAATGAATCCTATTATCCCAAGGACAGATTGGAGTATCTACCATCTTGAAGATTGCAGTCATGGACCCTGTACTCTTAAAACTCATTCGATACATGCCAGGCGACGGCCAGAGCGCAATGGTGATATTCCAAGACCTGAAACTCCAACATCAGACTCAATTTTTGACCCAGCTACTGGTTGAAACTTAATTGACTTCTTCGTCGTCATCCCCACAAAAAGTCTGTAATGCTTATCCTTGACACGACTATAGCAGTGTAAATGAAGCCACAAATACCAAATGCGCAGCTTGACAAGAGTACACTCAAGAGAGTAAAGCCACAGGAACAAGAATCGAAACTACACAATGGGCAGTACCACGGAGGTTGCGGTGAGAAATCTTCTTAAAAGGTTCTGAATTTATCAAAAAGCAACGTATTCGTCAATTTTGGCTTGAATCTATAACATTCTTTCATTGACATTATATCCACTTTATATTGTTCGGGAATAACTTTTCCTCGGTTGACCTATTAACATGTCTGGAAGACAAATCAAAGCATAGTCTTCAAGGCATTTTAAACTTAGAACAAAATATCAAATATCTCTGTGGGTCCAAAACCATGGACAACTATACTTCTCTATCCTATAAGTGCAAGAAGCCCCAGCACGGCCTAAATCTCCAATCTCCCTCGTCCTCTATGTTTGTGGAACATACAGCAGCAACCGGTACGTTACCAGTTAAGAAACGGCCTATACGCACCGTTTTTTAGTTCCTTTCAACTTGTGATTATCTATACAAATAAACAAAGAAAAAGGCAAGTTTTTCACTTATCATCATATAATTCAAGCGACATAGTTCTAAATTTCTACTCATCTTTCACAGGCTCGATATCAAGCATCTTTACGATAACCCCGAACCAATCATGTAACTAAAAACCCCACCAAAAAGTTCTCACCGCAAACTCGGAAAAGAAAACGAGAAAGAAGAGAATTCACAAACGAACGAGATTGCACGGTTTCAGACCGGAACAGGGGCATACCCTTGACTTTTGGAGACGGGGTTCGTTTCTGGGACAGAGACTGGAGCTGCTGGTCGAGCTGCTGAAGGGCTTCCCGAGCCTTGTCCTGGTCTACCTCGAATTGCTTCGAGTCTTTCTCCACCGCACGCACCACCGCGAAACGAGCTCTTCCCTTGAAAACTTCGTACCGTTCGTGGACCATGAGCTGAGGAGACGCCACGCGCAGGGAAAGCATCTGAGTGGAAAAGAAGGGTGTATGGATTGGCGCGTCGATCGAGAACTGCAGATGGGTTCCCAAGCTTGAGGATGAACGAACCACAGACGAGAGTGTTTTATCTTAATCGGAAAATGCGTCCTTGCCTGCGAGGGAAAAAAGAGGTCGGGCAGCGAAGTTTGAGAGGATCTTAAAAATTGTGCAAGGAAGGCCCATGGGGTCGGTATGAAATGGGCCGGATCCAGCCCGTCCCCGGAAGGCCGCTTGTCGCGTTTGGTGGTCAAGGAAATCGGGCCGCCCGGCACCGTCAGCTTGTGAAGTGGGTCGATTCTTTTGAAAATTTAAGCTTTTGGGGAACCACACAGGCTATGGCACGATGATTCTCTCCAATGACGGAGCTAGAATTACTTTAAGGGGGCAAGTGACTCAAAGGTTCAATGCATATTAATCTACACTGTGTAATAAATCGATATAAAAAGATGATTTATGTATATTATTCTTTGTTTTCTACCATAATTAGTATTCTTGAAATAATTTTTAGCTAGTGAAGTATTTTATGTTTATTTACTGATTTTTTTTATGAACACGTCAAAATTTAATTATCATTAGTATTCCACTTTAGAATCAAAAATTGGTTTTATCAAATGTCAGGAGTCCTTACTTGTGTAAACTATGGATAATCGCATCAAAATTGATTAATTAAGTTTGATTGCTAGTTCTTGGGGGCCTTGGGGAACAACCTCCAAATGGCTCTATTATCTTGGGAAAACTATAAAAAAATTCTTATACCTATTATAATAATGCCAGTTTAATCTTAAAATTTTGTCAATTCAATCCGAAATATTTTGTAATTGTGTTAATTTAGTTTGTCTAATCAAATTTGGCTGGCTAGCGCTAACATGAATACTAGCCGACACTAACCGATACTAGTGTCCATAAATACGACGTGGATTTTTTAATATTTTTTTTGAATTTTTTTGAATTTTTTTGAATTTTTTTTTATCATATCTAATCTTTTTTCTTTTTTCTCCTTCTTCCTTCTTCTTCTGGTTAGTGGCGACTAGCCAAAGGTGAGGGCTGGTGAGCCTTATCGAGCCATGGCGAGGGCTGCCCCCACTAGCCATTGGTGGAGGCAAGCACTAGTGCTAGCACTTGCCTCTGCCAAAGAAAGAAGGAAGAAATGGGAAAAAACAAAAACAAAATTAAGAAAAATTCAAAAAAAAAAATTATTAAAAAAATGTCAACGTCCATGTTAGCACCAATTGGCCCAATTTGGCCTGATAGGCTGAATTGGCACATTTATAAAAAGTTTAGAATTGAATTAGTAAAAAAAAATTATGACTAAATTGGCATAATTACAATAAGTTTAGGACTTTTTTGGTATTTTGACCAATTATCACTTACACCTCCTCGTTTGGTTCAATGCTGGATTGGATTTCTTCGAAAGCAAGATTCTAATTTTTACGATTTTCATGCTTGGAGAGATATGAAATAACGGATTTGGTTCCACACAGTATAGGATTTCTCAAAAAGAGTGCGAAATTGGGATTACCTAGCAATAATTTGGATCAGGATTCCAATGCTACATTCCTAATGAAACAAAATTATTAGAAACCCAACTTTATTGCCGCTGCCGCTGTCGGTCGCCAGTCGTTCGGTCCCGCTAGCGCCATTGGGGGGAGGGGAGGGTGTGAGAAATATTCTTTCTTCGAAGGCCAAAACTTTGTGCAATCCAAATGTATCGAAAAGAGATCTCATTCCAATGAATAGGATTTCTAGAAATGAGAATTCATTTGAGGATTCCTAATCATAAGATCGACCGAGGCCTCGTTCTAAACTCTAAACGACTGTCCTAACAATGATTGTACCATACAGCAGTGACCTTTTGCATTGCTAGAAGAGGGACCCGAATCTCGGACTCGGATTGAGAAAATTCCCATCTTTTGGTGACAATTCAAACATGTAAGTACCGAATCTGCTTAATCACTTAGATTTTCCTTTTAAAACGCGCCATTTTCAGGTTAATCCCCCCTGTCGGGCCAAAGCCTAGGATTCTCGAGTCCTTCTAGGAACTAGCAAAACCATGGAAAGTCTCCTCGTTCCTTAACGCGCTAACCCTCGTCTTAAAAGTAGAGCGCCCATCGCAATGGTTTCCCCTTGCTAATGATATCCCGACAAGAGTGCATGGCCAAACGCCATCCTTATCCCTCTTTAATCAAACATTAACATCCCCTTTTGAGATCCTGGATGAGAATAACCCGTGTGAACTTTGATCCATGCTTTCGACCGTGCTCGATCGCATGGAGGCCCACCCGACCGATATTCTATATTTAGCAACCTAGAATAGTCCATAGATAGTATTGAATAGAGGTCAAATATCAAATGCTATCAAACTAGGATAGGCACACTCGACCGACAAGTGTAGATGAATGCTTTACTCCTTGAGCTAACTTTTGAGGTGAGAGATTTCTAAAACTAGCCAACACTAGTATTAGAGCTTAGGTTACCAACAAGTTTAGATACAACAATCATTTGAAAATGGTTGTTCTAGCTCTGAATTAAGCCCGATGAGTGTGAGAGAGATTATTGGGGTTTATCTCTCATACCTCATTGGGGAGATTATGGAAGGGATTGATGATCGGTTTATAAGTGCGAGGGAAAGTCTTACCATTTGAGTTAGGTTTTAAGGTAAGAGAGACTCAAAACCACCAAACACTAGTATTAGATTTCGGACTCAATAGTCATCTGAGAGATACAGGTTATTGCGACTTCGACCTAGAGTGCAATGTGTGAGGGAGAGATTGTAAAAGTTATCCTATATTGATTGTGAAAGAGGCCACTGATCAATTTATAAATTTGTGAGAAAATCTCACTCTTTGAATTAGCTTTTTGGGTGAGAGAGATTTAAGACTACCCAACATTACTTAGAAGTAAGACGGATCAAAATTGAAAGTATAATGGCTGAACTGTACAGTTATTCTTCCGTTTGCATTGATTAAATGTCTACTCTCTAATATAATGAAGATATTTAATTTTTGATCTAATATAATCTAATCTTGTTAACCTAGGGGTGTTTTATGGCAACAGAAACCTAATTGATTTTGTTAACCCGAGGGTGTCTGATGTGAACATGATTTACCACGCTGGGTTTTGACCCGAAAGTTAAAGAAGGTAGAAAAACCTTTGGTGAAAGAAATGTGGGGGCAACCTCGGATTCTAGAAAAGTTGGCGATGCGTGGAACCTAAGAAAAAAACAAACACATCCCGGTAACAACACGAAAGAAAAATCACCACCATGTGTCTTGATTTGTCGGATATTTCAATTCATTAATAAAGTCAGTCGTCGCTCAAGGACAACCATCCATCCAACTCAGCTTCTTCTGCCGTTCAATTCGCGCATATTTTCCTCATTCCGAGGCGATTCTGAAAACCCTAATCATCATATTTTTCTCTCCATGCACACGCGCGCACAGTACTCAGGTGTTCACATTATATCTCTACGGTGCAAAGCCAATCTATCCGCGGCGACCGAGGTCACGCAGACAAATAAAAGACAAGGGTTTGAGTTTCGCTATCTCTTGCATGTGAAACATAATATCCGGTGTCTTCTGCAATGATCGAACTTGAGATACCACACGCATCTCCGCCTCGAACGTTGCTGTATTTTCCATGTTTATGCCGCGGATCAAGTGAGAAACAATGGTTGCTTAAAACCCTAGTTAACTCGAAGATGATGAACATGCAAATGACCATCATCATCACGATGCCCAGCAAAGTTGGGTCCACACGAATTTGAAAAAAGTGAGAGAAGGGGAAAGAAAAAAAAATGGGGGGCCACTAAAATGATTGAAGAAGCAGGAGAGGACGGGGGGCTTCGCAATTAATGCGGTTTTGTCCTTCACATATTCCTTTCTTCAATTATGAGCTCGGAAAAGCTGAACGCAAAATGGACGTTCAAAGCTAAAAGCTTTTCATCCACTACGCAAAATGGTCCCTTTAAGATAACCACGTCACCGTTGCTTCATATATAATAAATTTGTTGGCCTACAAAAGACGGGCTTTATTCATCTTGAGGATCATCTTGTTTTCTGATCATGGGTTTTCAGTCGTGTTTATTTAACTGTCACCTCGAGTTCATAGATATTAGAGGGAAAAAAAGATTGATGGGTTTCTAATCTCTTTTAAGATTACACAAGGGCTATTAGATTATGGGCTCATGCCCGTGATAAAGTCGTAACTCGTCTAACTGCATTTACCCACTAAAATCTACGCAAGTTTCATCATTTTCAACGTTGCTTATAGACCTTGTTGGGGTAGGTAGGGCTATTAGGCTGTTTTATTTTTCTTTACGTGGTGGGCAGAACATAGTGAAGTACAATGAAAAAAAATCTCGTGTCGTGTCTTGTTTGTGCATGGTGTTAAAGGATAGGTTGATTTACCACGGGCGTCGTCCGTCCGTTTCTTGAATCGAGAGCGCTTGTGATGGGGAGGGATACATTGGTGAAAGTAAAGAATGATTGATGAACAGCGAAAATGTGTGATGAGTAGAATTTCTTGAGATTCTCCAAGGCTGAGGTTTATCAGCAACCCGCACGAGTCGTCTCATCGGATTCCCTTCGCCTTTTTACTCTCTCTCTCTCTCTCTCCCCCTCCCTCCCTCCCTCCCTGGGTTTGATTGGAGGTGTAAATTCTTCTTGTTTTTTTCAATTCTAAAGCAGCCTATTTGATTACCCTTCAAGATCCCCAGAAAATGTTATAAACATATAAACCTGATTCTTTCTTAATTAATTATAGACTCCAACATCTATTAAAATTCTCTTCTCTCTCTCTCTCTCTCTCTCTCTCTACATACATATATATATATATATATATATATATATATATATATATATTGATTGATTGATGTTATGAATTTGTTTTATAAAATATAACCATCATCTCCTGGATTGACCATATTTTCCGCTGCCTTTCTCATGTTCGTGCCATTTTTTTCTTGAAGATTATTTAATTTCTTTTTCTAACAGAGTAAAGTAGCAAGAAAACAACTATCTCACCCTTCTTGTTACTTCTCCATTTCGAGGCACCATTATCCTAAATATCATAAATCCTTTTAACACGAAAGTAAAACATAAAAGAATTAAGAAAAATGAGATGGAACCATTAAAGCATCTGGCAGTGATTTAAATTAAATCTAACTATACTTTTATTCCAAAAAAAAAAAAACTAGTGAAAGTGATTTGACTCTAATCTATACATTTAAATAATTTCAAATTTCATTTTAGATTCAATAAGCTATTCGTCAAGTTTAATATTCTTTTACTTTTACGAATATAAAAGATAAGGCTATTTAATTCGAACCTCTTGTATTCAATTTATGAACTTATGGACGGTGCTATTTATGGAAACTTAACTACTTGAGAACAATCACGCCTATTTGTAGAAAATCCAATAAACGAACGAATTATAAATTAATTTATCCCAAGAAAAGTATAGCCTAAGCCATATAATAGTCTTGAATGAAATTAGTTGTGGTGGCAGACATTGACATTGTCATACCGAGTGACTCTCTTAAACAAAGCAAAGCACTAAATCATAAGGTCACCACACCTAACTCAAGAAGGTGGAGCAAAAGGAAGACAGACAGGAATTCTGCTCTTCATACTGGAAATAACAGCAGAAAAGTAAGGAAAGAAAAGCCTTTTCTTTTACTTTATCAGATCAACTTTTGACAATCAAGGAAGATTACAACACTAACATCACACTCACTCAGCCTCCCTAACCACCCACTACAAATTGCACTTTCTTCAATCTCGAAAGGTCAGAGATAACATTAGCCCAAGAAAAAGAAAAAAAAAAGTTTTGCAGTAACACCGAATTTCAGCTGGACCTCCCAGCTGAATCCGAGTGACTTGATTAGTCATTCCCTACAGATTTGAAGGCCAGAATTAGCAATTGGCCCCGGGAGGGAAAGCAAGCAAATCGAGAGAGCTTAAAAGGTCCCTAACCCTATTGCTCAGAATCTTCAAATTCTCACACAGTGTCATCACACTACTATAACCTTCAAACACCTACCTAAAAGTGGTTCATAAAGATGACCAAAAACCAATAAGACATGGTCATCTTTTTGCTTTACATGGGGGCACACACACTCACAAGCTTCAAACCGAAATACCGCGAAGCGCGAAGAAGAAGAAGAGCTCTATGTCCGGAGGAGCGAAGAATGCGATCGGCCTCCTCCGTAGGCGGCAGCTCGACATTACTCTCTGCTTCTTCGGCGCAGGTGGGCACGTCTCGATCTTCGGTATCCGGAATCTCTGCGCTTTCGGAGTGGAGCAGTTGGTTCCGGAGACTTTTTCACCTCCCAATTCTGAGTCGCTTGTTGTATTGCTGACCTTGGGCGAACTGTCAGAGCAGATTGTAGAGGATGAGGAAGTGGAACTTTCTTGATTCTTCACTTGCAGAGACCTTTTCTCGCAATGGGTCCTTCTCGGTTTTGTGGTTGATCTTCTTGTCCTCGCTCTTCTGCTGCCCTTTGATGCCATTTGGCAAGAACAGAACTTACTCCGCTGAGTATTTGATTCTTGAAGATGAGCGAACCTGGGAAATTAACGAAGAAAGTGAGAACTTTACTGGGTTCAGAGAATGAAGACTCTCTCAGAATGCTGAATTCAAACCCTGCCACTACCCGCCCCTACTTGTGTGCTTTAAAGCGACTAAATTTGACCCAAAAGTGATCAAAGAAAGCTCGAGGTGGGTGGTGACAACATCTTTGGCAACAAACCTTTATGAGGCCCAAAAAGAACTCCCGATAAAAGAAGAGAAATTTCCCACCAAGAACGCTGAATACGCTGTGCACTTGAGTCTTCTTCTACAAGATATCGCGCTTTGCTTAAATGAAGAAACTTTCCGAGAGGGAGAGACTGGCTGACTGACTTTCACAAAGCCCCATATGCGATCATCAACAAACTTTTGCAGAATCTTCCACTCACAGCAAACAAAGCTGACTGTCGTGGCAGCAAGCTGTGTCGCCTTGGAAGCACTTAAGAGCTCTCCACTGAACCCACCAAAAGGTTCGTGATCAATTGAAGGTCCTGAGGCAAGTATCGATCTGAATGTGCCTAAGAAAATGAACGAGAGAGAGAGAGAGAGAGAGAGAGAGAGAGACCCACCACTTCCCGGTGAGGAAGGCTTGAAAAGCCCTGATCACGAAGCATAAACCCTGGGGGACTGAGAACGCGAGAGAGAATGATTTCACCAAAGAGAGAGTGATTCCACCGTTCGATTTGCAGCTTGGGACATTATAGGACTTCGAGTTGAACGAGGAAGGCGATAACCAGGGCAGGCCTGCCCGCTGCCCATGTAGACTTTTACTTTTTATAAGGATGATTGCATCTTAAACTTGTCCTGCAAACACATAGTTCTAAAACTCTAAAAAAAAAGCCCACTCAAATTTTAGGATTTTTTTTGGAAATTGATACAATCAAATATCTCCACTAATTTCGTTTTATTTAGTCAACGGAGATGACGTGGCTTTTAAAAATTTGTTTCTCTTTTTTTTCATGTGAATGTTCATATTAACTGAAGTGTATGAGCATGATCAAAATAACCTCATTCCATTAATTAAATTTAATTGAAAACTGATCTTTAAATTACTGTGAAATGAACCTCTTAACTTAAATTCATCCTTGCACGAAATCAAAACCAAAAATATTTATAAAATTTTCACGAAATAAAGCGAAAACATTGAGGCTTTCTTTATTTATTTTCTGTATTGCGAGCGGGGGAGATGATTTCTAGACAAAAAGGAAAAGGGTTGATTCTGGAAAGAGTTCATTTTGCCGTTTTGATCTTGACCAGTTTTCTAATTTAAATGAAATATTAAACGCCAACACATGATTGTCAGAGCTTACGTAATATTTCTCTCGCTAGTTTTGAGCTCAAATTTTGAATCAATCCTTGCTAAAGGCCTAGCGGGACCCTGTCATCCCCCAACACCAAAATGATAACAATAAAAAAAAACAACGTATTTGCGTTCTCATAAGCAATCACAAGATACAAAGCCTATATGATATAGCTTTTATGCAATAGTTACAATTGTGAGAATGGATGCTCCGACTTTTATTGATGTGTGGCAAACTCCTCGGACGTCAACTCGGCCCGCTCTGGAATAATGCAAGCCAGGATTGTATTGTTGTCTCTGATTTAGTTAGAGATGTCAAGTAGAATTCAACATGTTCACTGATCTCGTTATTGCAGATAAGGTAGTAGTTTCTAAAACAAAGAATTTCTAAAATTTTCGTGCACTAAAGAGGAAAATTTGAGGTTTTTCCTTATTTATTTTCTGCATTGCGAGTGGGGGAGATGATTTCTAGACAAAAACGAAAAGGGTTGATTCTCTCAAGAGTTCATTTGGCGGATTCGATCTTAACCAGTTTCCGATTTAAATGAAATATTAAACGCCGGCATATGATTGTTAGAGCTTACTTAATATTTCTCTCGTTGGTTTTGAACTCAGTTTTTTAATCGTATCAGTCCTTGTTAATGGCCCAGCGAGATCTTGTCGTCCCTCAACACCAAAATAAAAAACACAAGGTATTCACATTCTCTCAAGCGATCACGGTATTCAAAGCTAGTACAATATGACTTTCATGCAATAGTTACGATTGTGAAAATGGATGCTCTGGCTTTTATCGCAAGTCAAGATTGTGATATTGTCTCTGATATAGTTAGGGACGTAAAGTAGAATCTAACATGTTCATCGATCTTTTTATTGTCAATTTAATTCTAAACCTTTTGTAATTGTGCTGATTCAGTCTATTCGACCAATTTTGGCCAATTGATGCTAATTGTTTGACTGATGCTAACATCAATAATATTTGATAATATTTTATTTTTTTTTTCTAAATTTTAATTAATTTTTATTCTTTTTCCTTTTCTTCCTTCTTTGCTTTTCTCCGCATAGTGGTTGGCAAGGGCCATGAAGCCCTCACCAGCTAAGGTTGAGGCTTGGGGGCCTTGGTCGAGGTAGCTTTGCCAGCCACCAATGAAGGCAGCCTTGCCCATGGCCCTCAAGCCTCACCTAGTAGCCGGCAAAGAAGAAAGAAAAAGAAAAAGAAAGACAATAAAATATTACTTAAAATTGTTTACATTAATGACAGTCGATCAAAATTGATCGGATGAACTCAATTAACACAATTACAAAAAGTTTTATGGTTAATTTGGTAAAAAAAATTAATTTTGAATTAACATTATTGCAATAGGTTTAAGACTTTTTGGTAATTCTCCCTCTGTACCTCGCTAGATCGATTCCTATCACGAAGAAAACTCAAAAAGCACCCTCCACCTCAAACTTCCACCTAAAATTTCCACACTGGCTATGTCTGAGCATGGAATCAAAGTATCTTTTCAACTAAACAAGAAAATAGAAATAAAGAAGAATCGATGACTAAAATTGCGCGATTCCACGGTTCTTCTTCGCGACCTTCGCTAGTGGTAGCGATGGCATTTCCAGTAGTAGTAGCCATCGCTACAGTTGCTGCTGTCATCTGTGTACCCGTCGTCCGAAGGATCCTCTTCACCCGAGTTCTCGTAAACGCTATACAGAACACGGCCAAGCATTTCCTACGATACCAGAATGATCAAGACGAGTTGTATATTCATGGACAGATGCTCTAGGGCTAGGACTTGACATATGTATCATACAAGTTTTTCCCTTTTGCGAAAAATTCTACTTTCACGCATGTGGGTATTGTAAAGAGAGCTTAAAATTACGGATAGTCCATTGTTGTTAACATACGATTAACGTATGTCCGAATGTAAGTATGCCCGTAATTTATTAGACCAATGACGCGGTGGCGATCGAGGCTCCCCAACGGGTCAATCCAACCCTGTAATTCCCAATTCCCCATGGAATTAGGTGCCAGCATCAACCAAATGTGGCTGATTATTTAGTCTTATTTTCACAATTCAATCCCTTAAAAAGTTTCGGATAGATGCGAGCAACTATGTTCAAAACTTTTCCTCATGTTGTTGGGCTTTTGGCTTGGAGAAAAGCCTAAAATTAGGAGCCAGCATCAAACTCACTTGGCCCCTTGGGTTTCTTTAGTGCTTCAGCATAGTGCTAAACCACTGATGGAACACAAAAAGTTGCATAAATTCAAGGCCAAAACTGACACATGCTTTCTCCATGCAGATCAAGAAACTCCACTCTGACCTGAACAGGCCTCGAAAAGGAAATTTTAAACGTTACAGTGCAGCCAAATAATCCTATCAGTCACAAAGTAGCATTACATGCGAACTAATACTAGAATCACCGTCCCCTCGAAACCGCTTCATCCAACTCCTCGTGCGTTGAAACGAACAACTCGATATACCGACTCCCCAGTGTCATCCTGTCCTTGGCCATAGCAGCTCTAGAATCGTCTGTGCTCGCAAACTCAACATATGCTTCCCCAGAAGGCCTCCCCTCCGAGTTGAAGACAATATGGATAGAATCTTCAGACAGCTCAAAGTCTTTGAAAAATTCCAATACATCATCCTTGCCAGCTGAAAATGGCAATCCCCTCAATCGAAGTATTCCCGTGTGCTCCGCAGAGTCCTTCCTCTCGTTAGAAGATTTTCCTCGGGATATGCTCCGGTGAGGAGATCCTCCACGAGCTTCTGAAACTTCATTCGCTATTGCCTTGTAATAGTCCTGCCTCTTACTTCTGAAGACTTCAACATATCTACGACCCATGCTTTGCCTGTTTCTTTGAAGGGCAAAATCGACTTGAAGAGGATAACCCAGAACGCAGAACGCTTCTCCAGTGAACTTCCCATCATGGTGAACAAACAGAACATCAACAATGTCCAGGCCGTGAAAGAACTCAGCAACGTCAGCTTCGGTACAATTAAAAGGAAGGCCGCGAAGCCGCACCAGCGGGAAAGGTGGAGACTGACCAGTGTAAGCATAAGGTGAAGCATTGTACATGTAGCTCGAACCAGGAGAAGCGCCATAGAATGAAGAGCCCTGATCAACTAGGCGTTGTCGCTTTGGACCCATTTCACGCCCATCATCAAAATAGTCAAACCTACCAAAATTTCTGGTAGAAGGGAAAGAGCAACAATATCATGTAACTTGTTTTGTACTACAGTTAAATAAAATAAAAATAAAAATGAACCCCAAACTATGGTCTTTAGCCATTCTTTACTTTGAGGAAAGAAGATGATCCTTCAAACAACTAAAGTAAGCAATACTATGCTTGCGTTTTTCCAGGCATCCAAAGCATATCGTCCCTAATGAAAATTACAACCCAATATGTATCCAATGATTGTTTTTACCAGAATTTCAGAGAAAACATATAACTTGTGCTCATGCTTTCAAAAGTGAAACTACTTCTCATCTTTCACAGCGTGAAACAACACCACCTATTGTCTCCCATAGAACCTGATGTCACCAGCTGTTAACCGAGCTAAATTCTATACTCGACGGATGAAGAGACTACGTCTTTTCGTGGGCTTCCTCCATTCAATTGTTCAATTATCGCAAATGAGGAATAAACTTCAAATTTAAGCTGAAAAACTTAAAAGCATATCAATAGAACATTTCAAAGCCTTCAAGCTGTAAAATTCATTTCTCATGAAACTATCAGAACACGCACTGAATACAGGAAAGGAAAGCAGCATTGCCCCATGCACTTCTTAATGGGTCGACCACATACAAACGCTTCTCCTTTCCCTATAACTTCTTCAAAATTGTGGGCAATGCACCAAACCAGAGGTGAGTGACTGGTATATATGAACAATTTCTGTTTTATTCTACACAACTAATCAGGAATAAATTTGGGACAATGAACAGAAATCGCTCGATGAGAAGAGAAGTATACATAAAAAATACGCAAGGCGACAAAGTTCGCGCCACCAGAACATCTAAAATGACAGCACTGAATTGATATATTCCTTGTCACAGTGAACGGACAAAGCACATCCCCTGTACAAAAAAGGTATATGATAACACCTAAACCTTTACAAAAAATCAAAACAAACAGTTACTACTGACTACACTATACGCGACATTCATAGTAAATTTACATATTTGCTGAATGTGATGATGCCCCTGAGCTGGAATTACAGGAGTTAGGTCATTGCGTCAAACAAAACGGCCTCTTACTAGGACAGCCCCAGCCATTGCATCTAAATAATCAAATGCAGAGTCACATAATTTAGACACGATAACGGACTTCCAAGAACTCGTGTTTTGCAACTAAACTGAACCAGTTGGACCTTGGCAATTCCAAATTAATCCGCCATCAACCCAGAAGCCGAAACTAGCGACAAAAAAGGAGAAAAAGAATCCCCGATATGGGTTCAAGTTCCAAACTTGGAGACACAAATTGGAGTAATTTGCAAATGCAAGGAGAACCCAAACACCGGCGGGACTCAAAAAAAAAAAAACCCTACAGAAGATACTATGCGCGCTGGAGAACAACAGCCAAATCATTCACCGAAAAAAGAGGAAAGGCATCAAATTTTTCGAAAGCGCATAGAAAACGAGCCAATCATTCGTAATTATTGAGGAGCGGACGCGACATCGGCGACGACCCGAGCGAAAGACAGAGAAAAACAAAAAGGACGCGAAATCGACATTTACCCTCTGTAGTACATCGACATGTCTGGCCGCCGCGCGAGAGAGTCAATTGTTTTTCGAATGGGTGCGAATCAATCACTCCGATCTTCTTTCGCCGGAGGACCTCGAAGCTCTCTGCGATTTGACGGCGGTGGCGGACGGGCGGCGAGGGGAGACGAGGGGGAGAGACCTGGGTTCTGGAATGCGAGACGGGGAAGGAAAGAAGCTTCTGGTCTGTCTGGGGGAGGGAGGGGGCGAGATGGTGACGTGGCATCCGCGTTTCTTCCCCCCGACTCGAGCTGAGCGTGGGCTGATATATGTAACTGGGCTATGACCTTGGCCTTTTGTATGGACTTTTTTTTTGGGTCGATTTCGTATGGGCTTGTTGACTCTCCTTTTTCCTTGAAAAAAAAAGTCACCACAAATCCCAAACTATGCTTTTTAACACACTCTCTCTCTCTCTCTTTTGGAATTTTTTGTAAAGTATAAAATCCCGAATTATACTAACTATGACATATTTATTCTAAATCAAAGGCGAGTGCATAGTGTATTATCAGGATAATGTGCTATCTTATCACTGTAAGATCTTTAATACTAACTCCAAAGTTGTACTTATGTGATATATTTACCCTCCATTAAAATTCCATTAGGTGATTTTTTAACCACTCTTAGCGCCATGTCAACATTATTTATTTTCTGGCATCTATGTTTAATAGTTCTTGTTGAGAGAACTTTAATGAATGATAAATGTGCCGGATGTATAACTTTAGGATTTTTTGTTTTACATAAAAAAAAAGAGTTAAAGAGTAAAAATGTCATAATTAATATAATTTACGATTTTTGGTGATTTTTGCCCTTTTTTCCTTTTTGTGTACGTACGAGAAAAGCCCAGTAAGGTTTTTCTTCGCATCGGAAGGGATTCCTCACAATGGACTGAAATGAGAAATTGGTCGAAATTTTTCAATTAACCCCACCGTGTGTTGATTGCCTTTTCTCAATTTGCCCCCACGTTGGACACCGATGTTCCAAACAGCCCCAAAGGTGCGCGTGAAGTGACTCGCACTCTCTGCCTCACGGAACACTATTTTGCGCCAAGAAAAATATCGAACAGTCCAGTCCACCTCGCTGCAAATCACCAACTTGTCTTCCCCACGTCGCCATTCTCTCTCTCAATAGCCGCTTCCTCGACATCACGGTTGCCGGTTCTTATCGCCAATTTTCGAGCCCCCCGCATCGACCTCAGTCGCCTTATCCTCTCGCCCTCCTCCCTCGCCGGTCAGCTCCGCCCTCACCAGCAACCTCACATTGGCCGACGAGAAACATCGGCATGTCCATATCTCCATTCCCAACAGCATTATCCAATCACTTCCACTTTTTAGCATGTCCATTGCTTCCTGCAGTGCAACAAATGGCGCCTCTTGCCACCCCTATTTTTATATCCATCGGTGTCTAGTAATGTATTTTGAGAAAAGAGGATCGACATAAGGGGATGATGGGAAATTTTTCCCGAGCCTATTGGTACCTTGTCAAATTGATCAATTCAATATGGTTTTATGAACATTATTATACCCATTTTGCCGTGACATAATCAACACGATATGATATGAGTTGCTAGTCCTATTTTTAGCAAGCAATTATGCTCGTATGCTTGGCATGCATGCTTTCCCCTATTCATATAGCCTACAATCTGAAATCCAAAATAAGCAGGTCTGATCAAGCAATTTCTTTCTTGAGCCCGACACGTTCGCTACAACTCGTTGTAGCTCGCTCAAACCTAATCACTTTATACGAAATATGATTGTCCATTTTCCTTTTCCAATTACATGCGTTTGGACAAGAACGTTTTCAAGTTTTTAGTCGTGTTGCATGCACCTGTCGAGCCGTGCGAGTTGGCGGCCGTAGGAGGAGGCGAAGTTGAATTGCAACACCGTGCGGACCAATTTAACACGTTCCCGCAAATTCCGGGACTCCACGTGGCGAGGGAATCCCGCGAAATTGGAGGAGCCGATCGCTTGTCCTTTTGGACTGCCTACAGAAAGATTCAATGAAGAAGGAAACCGAAGCTTCGGTTGGTGGGGAATTGTGGACCTCAAAATATCGTCTGGTAAACGTTCACACACCTTCAAAAACACACCAATCCTTCCTTGCAGAGAGCAGAAAACACCTCCTCTCTTTGAAGATTCTCTCCCTCGCCCAATTCGTGAATCTTTGACTGCTCTTCTTCTTCATCTCGTATATTCTGAAGTACCCATTTGCTACTTCCCTCGGAATTTCTCTCTTGCGGGGGCACCCCTAGTTTCGTGGATACTTCTGACAGGAACCCTGATCTTGATCTTGCATATACTCAAGAACAAGTTCGTTTTTTATTTGTGAGGTTCTTGTCGGCTCCGCGAGAGGGGAGGATATGGTGGGGGCTCTATCCGTCGTGGGCTCATCGGTCGTGGAATCGCACACGTCTCCATGCCTGTGCCTCGATTCGCTTCCTTCGAGCATGAGCCTCAAGAGCGGTGGAGATTTAGTCAGCTTGCACAGGAGCGCGTTGGGAAGGAAGCAGCTCTCGAGGCCCGGATCGTTGGAGCTGGGGAGCTCGTTCCTTGACTCGTGGAATGATTGGCGGCTCGAGGCCAAGGTGATTTCCGGCAACACAAGGCGCCGCCGCTGCTTCTCGAAGAAGCCGCGGAAGCACCAGAACTTCAAGGTCGTGAGCGAGGTGGCCGGGCAGTATGAAGACAGTTTCGAGGATGTCAAGACGGTGAGCATCCTCTGTCCGGCATGCATCATAGCTTTACGGTTTCATGCTCATTTTTGGTAATTTAGATGTCCCGATTTGAGTGAAATACTCATGTGCTCTGTAGTTTTTTTTTTTACTATTCCTATTGAATTATGTCCTCCTGTCATTACAAGGGCACAAGAACTGGTGACATAGCCAGGAAAAGAAGAGGCAATCCGTATCTTCTGTGATTCATTTTTACGAAGCATCTTGTTACATGGAAAACTTTTCATATGCCTGCAGCAAATACTCAATTATTTCACGTATAAAGCCGTGAGGACGGTTCTCAGCCAGCTGTACGAGATGAACCCGACGCAGTACAGGTGGTTTTATGAGTAAGTTTCTGATCTTCACCTATCATACGATGCTAGCTTGATCATAGCTTGCTTGTGTACATGTCTGAGTCGCGACAATCAGTTATCTGCTGAACTACCCGTGACAAAACAGAAGGCCGATGGCTTATGTACTCGTGAAGATTATGCTTTTTCTCCAATTCATTGTGTGAACTTGTCAGAAAACCCTTTGGTTCTCTACAAAGCATAGTCGATTCTATATTTTAGAATCTGAAGTTAACTGTAGATTTTATGGCATGTAATTAAGAACTGCAGATTTTGATGAAGCTTGTATCAAAACGAGGGGAGATTTCTCCAACCTTAGATTGTCCATTCAAGTTGTAACTTCAAGTAGTTGCATGAAATAAGGCGTACTCTCCAGCTCATGCCTGTTGTCTCTGTCATCTTTGTGTGCGAGTTTCCCTGCTCCAACATCATGTCTAAGTATTGCTGCTTCATCTCTAATGGCCAGATTTGTCGTGACAAACAAGCCTGGAGATGGAAAGCGTTTCATCAAAATACTGGGAAAGGTATTCTTCAGAACTCTGTAATACCATTTTTGTTATGGATCATGCAAAGATAATGACCGAGCCTGCATTTAAAGCTTTTGCAACATTAGGGCACAAAATTCTGACCCGCTAGGGCCACATTAGCAGAAGAACAAGAGGTTACATTTACACTTTTTTCAGCCCACTGGATATGAAAGAAGGAATAACTTTGCATGTTCTCTCTCCCTCTCTAATCTCAGGAGAAGCATGATCTTGCTGAGAGAGTAATGATAACTCGTCTTCACCTTTATGGGAAATGGGTCAAGGTAACAAAAGTCGAGAAATTAATCGTTTCTTTGTGTATGTGTAATCCAGCTAAATTTGTGTCATTGTTGTATAGAAATGCAATCATGCTGAAATATACCAAGAGATATCTGATGAGAACTTGGAGTTGATGCGTGAACGGCTAATGGAGACTGTTATTTGGCCCTCGGATGATATGAACACGGAGAAGATTGGCTAAGATGTTGCAACTTCACATTCCATTCATTAGGTTATACTTCTGTCAGTTGTTAGCTTACTTCATCCTTACTAAGCTTCAATCTTAATTTTCCCTTACCATATGCAAATAGTTCCTAGATACTTTACAGAAGCAATTATTACATAGCGATAGTTTCCCCTTTCATCGACACTGTTACTTCTGATAAGTTCAATCTTCTCATTTTCATTTCAAAAGTTGGAACACCATTTGGGGAAGAATAGGTTTATCTTCACTTGATGACCGAAAAAGGTTTAACTGCTGGTTGTAAAAACCCCTAAACCAAAGCAACAGATATGAGTACCGTACATGCAGAGTTCACTGAAGTACACCCCGATAGAAACTGAATACATCATGTTGCAGTATAAAACACTCAAGAAATGGAAGATTAGATCGAGTCAGGTTGCAGAGCTTACTGACGGAGAGAGCTCCACACAATGCCGAGCTAAGATAATTGGCGCTGGAAATGTGTTAAATTGCTGCTCTTATTTTGTGGCAAAAGGCTCGGCGATGTTTTCTGTGCATAAAAGCAATTGCCTCACTGCTGCATCCTTTTTTACCTAAATGTTAGTGATTTATCATTGATGTGCTCATCTAATTTCACCGTATGACCAATGTATTGCCAAGAGGATGAAGGCCAAAGAATGCTTCTGTATGCAGTCATCTGAAATAAGTTTTTAGCTATGCAACTTCCTAGGATTAAATCTTGCTCATTTGGGGCCAAATTAGGGTGATTATTAACCTCATATACTGCCCCAAATCTCCATGTGGGTAAACACATTACCACAGTGGGAAAGTCGCTCCAAAATTAAGAACCCAACCTAATGTAATATCGACTATTTAAAAAGCCAGCCTGGTTGTCACACGTTCTAGTTGTCACCTCGTGCGGTGAAATTATATACGCTGGACATACATTGTCAATCCATGTCCAAATATCTGAAGCTTTTGAGATGAAAATGCTCGACATGTTATCTGAGTTCTACCTCCTTATTTCTGTGCATTGGCATTCTCTTCTCCTTGTCATCATGATGTTCCATCTAAACACAAGTTTCCTATGTCATTTAGCTTGAAGACTATGTCGATCTTTTTACTGGAGCAGAAAAGGCATACACCCCGAATAGGCAAGCAACCCATACATTGTCAACTACTCTCCTAAACGTCTTATAGCCCAAAATTGGAAAAAACGAAGTTTTCAAAATTCAGAACCATTTAAGTACAAGTATGCACTCTTCACTGCTATCTAATATGTTACACTTTGGCTTGCTTACCAGCAAATCAGACATCCAGATTAGTAGCTGATAACGTCACCTCCTCCTAAAACCGCCGACTTCAACTTTCGAACATCCATGCAGTTCTGAATAATACCAAGAAGCTTTTCCAAACTACATAAGCATTATTTCCCATAGAAGGAGCTCTATGAGAAACTTCAAGTGCTTGATATCACTTGTAGCAGGGTGCCCTAAAGTTCGACCACACTAATTATGGGATGATAAACCATGAATATTACCTTCCATTCTGAGACTTGTAATTGTCAAGGTGTTCTGAGGAACTTGCAGATCTTATGAGGAGACTTCAAATATTTTACTAATTGATGTGCACCAGATCCTCTGAATGTTCATCTAACTCTCTTCATCAAGCAGTATCCATTGGATATCGGAAACATATCCAGCGTCCTTGATGGAGCATGACAACGAACTTAAAATTGCATAAATCAAATCCGTCCTAGGATGTGATTGATCTCTGGCAGTGAAAACATGAGCTTGATCTCTTATAACAATCCAACTAATTCCTGGAGGTTTTCTAAGACCTCTCTCTTTCAGCCATGCCCTTATAAGCCCGACCTCTGACCAAAGACCTGCGGTAGCATAGATATTGGAGAGTAGAACATAATTTCCCTCATTCATAGGCTCCAATTCGACAATTTTCTCAAAGACAAGCTTGACGAGCTTGGTATTAGAATGGACTTGACAAGCACTAAGCAGAGCTCTCCACACTGAAGCATCAGCTTCGATAGGCATTGAATTGATAAAATCTAGAGCTTCACCTAAGTAGCCACCACGCCCAAGAAGATCAACTACACAACCATAGTGAATAAGTTCAGGATTCACCTTAAACTTGCAAAACATTGAACTGAAAAGAAGCAACCCCTCCTCTATCAATCCAGAATGGCTGCAAGCAGATAAAATAGACACAAAAGTTGCACTGTTTGGTTTCATACCATCTTCCAGCATCTTTAGAAAGGTAGATATAGCGCCTTCTCCTTGACCATGAATTCCATAGCCAGTTATCAAAGCATTCCATGAGATAACATCCCTTCGCCAAATCAAGTTAAAAACTTTCTCAGCATTGTGCAGACTGCCACATTTTGCATACATAGTTATCAGAGCATTTGCAAGAGATGCATCGGAACCAATAGATGATTCCCTCCTGGTTATGTAAGCATGAATGCACTGGCCTAGGTGAAGATCAGCTAGGTGGATACATGACGATAGAACATTTATAAGCGTGACTGAGTTAGGTTCAACTTCTGAGATCATACGTCTAAAGAGTAGCAGAGCCTTGTGAGTCTGGTTGTTTCTAATGTAACTGGAAATCAAAGAATTCCATGAGACTATGTCTCTGTTGGAGCAGCGGTCGAATAAATTCTCTGCTGTCACTTCATCACCACAGTTCATGTACATCTGTGTCAGGGCAGTGTTCAAGGGTATATTAATATCAATGCCATGTTTGATTACATAGCCATGGATAGATCGGCCTATGTTGAGCGAAGGCGCGTCATCATAGGAAGCAAGAATTGATATAATTGTATGAGAGTTGGGTTTGATTTCAGACTCATGCATTCTTAGAAAGACTTCCAATGCTTCAACTTTCGTGTTACTATTGGCCAATGCTGCAATTAAAGTGTTCCAAGATATTACATCAACGTCTGGTAGTTGAGTAAAAGCCTTCTTGACAGCTTCGGCACAATTGGTCTCTTTGTACATATTCATAAGTGCATTACCAAGAGAAACATCAATAAGCATACCAGCCTTAATCACATACGCATGTAAACTTCTACCGAATCTCATCCCATCTGCTAAGTCTGCACATGAAGACAACATGACAATAATAGTTCTTTTATCTGCCTGGACATCCTCTGTTAGCATTCTCAAGAACAACCTCTGAGCTTCTTCAGGACAGCTGAAATCATTGTACGTTGACAACATTGAATTCCACAGTGCAACATCACAGGTAGGAACAGATTTAAATATTTCATATGCGAACTCTGGTTTCTGTAGATTACTATACATATGCAGCAGGGCATTTGCTGAGTAGACATCACAACTTAGATCAGACTTAATAGCCATTTGATGAATTTGCATTGCCAGACCAAGAGATCCATGCTCTGCGCAGGCCTGAATCACAATCAACATGGTGACCTCATCAAGTTTGCCCCCCTCCTCTAGAATCCTCACAAACAGCTCCAAAACCATTAAGTACTCACCAGCTTCAAAATAACCCGTGATTATTGCATTCCAACTCACCATGTTCTTCACCACCATCATGTCAAACACACTGTGCAGAACCTTCAAGTTAAACTTCGCATAAAACCCTATCAAAGCAGTTCCAACATGAGGGCATTCATGAAATAGCCCACTCCTCAAAGAATAACAATGTATTTCCTGCCCCATTCTCAATTCCATGGTTTCCCCACAGGCCAAAAGTAACGCCACAACAGTGCGAGAACTCGGTCTCACACTCCGCCTCCCCATTTCCACGAACACCGAAATCGCCCCCTCGTGATCACCCACACCCACATACCCGTTTATCATCGCATTCCACATAACAACATCTCTCTCGGCCATTCTGTCAAACACGTACCGAGCATCCTCGACGAGCCCGCACTTGCAATAAAAATCGACAAGGGAAGTAGCCACCCGCACATCCTCCATCAAGTCCGTACCCAGGATACTCGAATGGATCCTCTTGCCCAGCTCCACGTCATCCAGCCTCGAGCAGGCCTTGAGCACCAGAGGCAACGCGGCCTCGTCGGGCGACACGCGCGAAGACAGCATGCGCCCATAGGTCGACAGGACCGCCCCGTCGTTCCTGAGCTTGGCATGGCGTCTGATGAGCGCGTTCCAGTCCTTCGGGTCTTTGCTCGGCGGGTCGGGTCGTGCCGGCGAAGGTGGGAGCCTGAGATAGCTGGAGGAGCTCAGTGACATCTTCGCTCGAAAAAGCCACGTGTCCCCGCGTCACGGCAACCGACCGTTAATGCGGTTATGTTTCTCTCCGAGCAATCGGGCCCGACCAAGCTCGAGCGGGCCTAGCGGGCTTCGAGGCCCATTGTATTATTGGGCTGCGTTGCGCCAATACCAAAAAAATAATAGATTAATATAATTTTGACCGGATACACAGCAGTTGAGTCGCTTTGGCCGAGTGGTTAAGGCGTGTGCCTGCTAAGTACATGGGGTTTCCCCGCGAGAGTTCGAATCTCTCAGGCGACGGTACCTTTTTTTTTTTCTGACTTTTTTTTACGAGCCACGCCTTTTATTTGCGTTGAAATACACAAATTTTTTCTTTTTTAATTTTAAAAAGAGGGGGCCCGTGATAATTTGGTTAACGACTGTTTAGTGAGCGTTATCTTGGGGAGAGTGGAGGGCGGAGATCTGTCCGACATCACGGCTTATGAGAATTCCGCACCTGTCGAATGCGGTAAGAAAAGTCAAAGTAACCCATCATTCATCTAAAGCTCCAAGACAAAGATGAAAAGGTTCGTTTGCATGTCCCTTTCCGAGAGTCCGGCTCCTCGGATTGGCCCGATTCCTTTTTGGCTGATGTCTCAAACCAACCCCCCTCCTCCTTCTAGATGTCAATAAATAAAACCTATGAATTAACCCGTGGTTTTTCCAAAGCTCGATTCCTCTACATTGGCTATAACTTTAGAGGGTAATCGAATGACGGTTCAACACGTGTGCACTCCGAATGACTAGAATTAGAACTTTTCGGTCCACTAGAGCCAAAGAGGCTCGACGGAGAACAGAAGCTTCAGTAATGGAACCCTGCTTAATAAGGATGCACGGGTTGCTTGCCCTAGCTTATCAGTTGATGGCAATTGGATGGATAAGCCTAAGGGTTAGGTAGAAATCTCCCTCGGTTTTCACATCAAACCCCTTAGAAATCACTTCCCTGGCTTATCCGTCAAGCTTTGTTCGGCGGCTTGACTTGTGAGCTCGGCTTTGTTAGTGTCGTCTAAGTTGAGTAGACCGACATCACCTTGACGATTAGCTGCGTTTTGAAGAATTTTAGCTAGTGGTATCTTCTTTCATATAGGGTCTTTTCAAATCAGGGGTGGTAGTTTTTAATGAATGGTTTTGCTTCAAGAGTTAAAACGTCGTTATTTGTATGAATCATGCACTTAAACAGAAATGCGTTGGGTAATATTAAGATCATATATTCTTAAAGGTTGCTTGTACTACTTGCCCCTTTTCAACGTGGCTAGGAGGTTAGGTGTCTATTCTTCCTCGATGCAGTGATTAATGGAGCCATAATTGCAATTAGAAGTTAACCCATTGAGGATAACTAACGGACGAATATAAAACTAAGATAATATCTGCAGGAAATGAGAGCAAAGCTGACTAAGTACTCTTTAAGTGTCTATTTTTCCACCAAGTGGACTGCACAACTAACTGATTTAACTCCATTATCGAGCATGCTCATCTTCCTATGAAGTCTCGGAGGGGGAGGAGAGAGAGAGAGAGAGAGAGAGAGAGAGAGAGAGAGAGATTTTCCATCACCTCCATCAAATATGTATGATTTCACTTTATATCAGATAATTCTCCACTAATAACAACTTCCACCCCCCCAACTTTCGATTTTGTACATCACATAATGATCACAAATTTGCAAACCTATCAACTTGACGTTTCTCTCTACCTTTATTGTCTACCCACATCCATCTTTGACATGTATACATCGACCATTATTCCGGAACTTCACATGAGCGCGTAACGACAGAAAAGTGACTTCAGCAATCTACTTACAAGCAAAAGTGTGTACCAGCCAGTTCGCACCTTAATTACACCAATTCGATGCTTCACCTTCCAGATCCAAGTACCACTGCTCACTTTTTATTTTTGGGGTGGGGGGAAGAAAAGGGATATACACTATAAACTACCATGGTCATGGGCCGGTCGTCAGGAAATTAAGCAAAAACAAGAGGGACAGCTGGGGAAATTATTTTTGTTGTGGAATCATATGTGACAATGACAGACGGGTTTCCTAAATTCAAGAACGTGTATATTCCGGGGTTCTTGCTCTTTTCTTAATCCAAAGTGAGAATGGTTCTATCACTTAGAGTGGAGGACAGAGAAACAAAGGAAAAAAAACTGTTGGTGATTTTGGGAGAGAGCTATCATCACCTATTGAATAACCTGGAAATCAGCAGAAGAAAATGAAGTGACATCTTTCATCAACTCCTCCAAGTCCCATTCCCCCACTTTCATCTCCTCTCCTCCGTTCCACAAGTTCCCCAGACCAGCCATGCTTTCTATTCTGCCATAGTTGTTAAAGTTGCCTATGTTATCAACGACATCATCAGTGGTATAGTTGAAGTTACTAAGGTCGTTGCTGCTATTGTGTTCGCTGTCATATGTGTTCTCAGTTTTCACATTTTCAATGCTTATGCTCTCTAGTGGAGGAACATAGAGTTGATCTCCATTACTGCCACAACCAGCAACACCTCCGAATCTCCCGAATTCACTGCTAACTCCGCCTTGCACCGTGCAGTAATTGGAATTTGCATCACAGTAGCCACTTAAACCGGGGAGGTCAAGGCCTTGGTTGAGTGAGGGTAGTAATGGATCGATAATCTGGTTAAGAGCCAAAGCTTGTACGGACGACAACGAGTCCATATAAAGTGGCATGATTTCTTGTTCCTGAAGGGAGATGAGACCTCCCATGACATCTTTAACGTCTGATGACAAGGAGGAATCGCTTGTGTTTGGCGAGTGTCTACAAGAAGACGATGACGAGTTCTTGAGCCTCTTCTTTATGGTCGAGTTCCAAAAGTTCTTTATTTCGTTGTCAGTCCGTCCCGGCAACCGAGCCGCGATTTGCGACCACCTTTGAAGAAGAAGAAGAAGAAGGCATGAGGCAATATAAGACTCACTGTCTGCTGATGTAAAAGTAAGGGCAGATAAATCAAGTTGCTCGGATGACTTTCAAGAACATGCAAGATAATCATGCAAAGCATTGAATAATACTCGGCGTGATAATTCCGATGTGGAGTATCTTCAACTCAAAGGCCAGAAAATGGCACCAGAGCATGTCGGTGTCCTTTTCAGCTTCTGGTCCTTTCGTTAGGTTTATTATAATACAGTAGCATCAACAACCTAGCTAGATTTCAGTAGGCTTGTATTTCTATATACTATATTGTATGCTTTTTCTTATGCAAATGGTTGGTGCGTTTGACTGGATGCATGGCTGTTCATGGAAACTTACTTCAGAATTGTCCTGGCGCGATTTATTTTCTACGTGCAACCAAAGTCCAGCGAAGCAGTAGGTAAGATAAACGAATAATTAGTTAGAGATTTATTATTCTCTATTCTAAAGTCCTTTTAACACCTGCAGATTGCAGAGAGGTCGCTCTTGTGTCTTTTGCATGTATGCATGCAAGATTTCTCTTTTGTCATTTTTTCAGTCCATTGTTCATAGGACTTGACTTTATAGCTTGCTCTCATTTGGCCTACATACTTCTATGCTTCCTGTGTCATTTTCACAGTCTAAGAGAGTATCATACTTTAGTACACCTCTAATTAGTGACGTCCTGTTATTTTATTTTATTTTTTTAATTTATTAAAAGTAACATTGGATGTGATAAATGACTATCGGCATCACAAATTTATCTTTGTTTACCACTGCACAACCAAAAAAAAAAAAAAAGTCATGGTACTGTAAATGAGAAAATATGTTATATACGTGCCTTGATAAAAGTAGCGGTTGATTGTGTCTAGCAAATCACTTGAGTATCCACAAATCTCACCTTTTGAAAAAAATGACTTAGCTTTTTGCAAATTAAGGGAATTACCAATTTTTTTCGTCGGAACCCCCGGCTTCCTTTTTCCAGACATGTGACTATCAAACTTTGCAACACAACATTATAGATTGATGTGAATGCTACACAGTGACCAAATAGAAACATTTGTCTATCAATTCTATCCATTGACGATGGGCATCTAAAGATCCACTACTTCGCCGCCTTCAATAATTACATTACAAGAATTTCCTCTTGATCAGACACAAAGGAGAATATGCGCTGTACGCTAATTACCAAAAGCTTAGAGACCCAGAAAGAGAGAGAGAGAGAGAGAGAGAGAGAGAGAGAGAGAGAGAGTACCTGTTGCCAAGGATGGAATGCAAGTGGATGATCAGCTCCTCCTCTTGTGGGGAGAAAGCGCCCCTCTTGAGGTCGGGCCGCAAGTAGTTGATCCACCGGAGGCGGCAACTCTTGCCACACCGCTGCAGCCCGGCGTTCCGGGCCACATCGCTCCAGCAGCCTTGGCCATTGTTGAGCATGTAGTTCATCAACTTGTCGTCCTCTTCAGGCGACCAGAGTCCTTTTCTCAGCTTGTTAGCGTTGCTGTTGGAGCTGTTCTTCCCAGAGGCATCAGGTTTCCTCATTTTGAGAGATGCAGGATCGAAAATAAAACAAAGGGGTGGTGGTAACTCGTTCACTCTCTCTCTCCCCCAACCTGGATCAAGATTGGAGGTCGTTTTATAAAGAGAGGAAATGAAAAGAAAGGTAGAGAAAGGCTGTAAGGGTTCATGATCATCATGATGGTGATGGTGGTGGTGGGTTTTGCTTGAAACATAGGGAAGAGAGAGAGAGAGAGAGAGTTGGTTGATGGGTCTGAGTAGAAAACGGTTTAGAGAGGGACCTCTCAGAGAGAAAGAGAGAGAGAGAGAGAGAGAGAGAGATAGAGAGAGAAAGGGTGGTGGTCGTCTTGTCTTTGACTCCATATACACCTTTCGCCTTTTTTCTTCCTTTCTTTCTCTGTCTAGCTCTCAAATGCATTTTCTTCAATCTCAAGGGAGTAATCATTTGTGTATCATGGAGAGGTGAGTGAGTGAGAGAGAGAGAAAGAGAGAGAGCGAAACCCTCCAAAACAAAAGAAACACACCTCCCCTTTGTTTTCTAACCAAGCCAACATTTCTTGCTTCCACTTCACATTATCTCCCTCCCTCCCTCTCTCTCTCTCTCTCTCTCCCTCCCTCATTCACACGTGTGCTTTAAGACAGAGCAGGATCGATGAGAAAAGTAGTCGACACACGAGAAAAGGATTCGAAACTGCTATTTCACGTGTTCATCTCGAGACATATGTATCGGATAACAGTGGCATAGAACTATCATGAACAGTCGCTTCCTTAGATTCTTACGGGCATGTACGTAAGTACCGGAGTATCTCAATCCGAGTTCAAGAAAGGCGTTCTCCATGTGATGATAAAAAAAAAAAAAAAAAGAGTTAATTAAGACTCATCTGATATGGGAGACGATGTGTTTCCTATAAATGTGGTGAGCTGATTACACAGTGTCTTTTCGATTTGAGCGAGTTTTCGGAAAAGTCAAAATGATTTACGACGACATACACATGATTTTGCCATCGCCATGCAATTATTCGTAGAATATTGATAGATATAATACAAGAAATGTGGAGCTTTCTCATCTACCTCCCTAGATTGTCATTAATACCAAAACCAGACAAGCCCATAACAGGTCTATTTCGTAAAAATGGTTGTATTGTCCGTTGTTTACACATGTGAAAGTGAAGCCATTCAAGAGCTGCGTCTTGTTATCATATGATATGTAATATATAATGAATGATCCAGACAAAAATTGGTAATATATCATCTGTTTGTGTTTCCTCCCTGATCTTTATATAGGACACGTTGCACGAGGTCATTTGCGGAAGAGAAATCGTTCAGGATCGCCCCCTTGTTTTTACCTTAATTTATATGTATTCCGAATGACCTAGAAAGGAATTTGGTAATATATGATTTGTTTGGTTTTCCTCCTCGATTATTTTATAGTACATGTTTCACGAGCGCCATCTTTTCCATGAGAGACTGTGTAGTGTGTGTTACAAGCAAGAGAGGGAGAGAGAGAGGAAGAAAAAATTGTGCGATGAATTGATTTCAAAGTAAACCGGAATTAAAAAAATGGACAATAAGATTCCACGGTGCATTTTTCTGTTTATGTGCCATTATTTAATCCATAAGTAACATAATAAGAACCGTTATGAGGAAAAGATGAAAGGAATTGAGCATCGAAATCATTGACTTTTTTTATCACCAATGCAACCTTTGGAAGCAAAATCCTTCTCACTAGTTGAAATTTTCTTTTGCTGACAAGTGACAAACCCACGTCAAAAACATAGAACCTAGTCACTGAACCCGACGTAATATTTGCCTACATTAAATAACATTTCTGGAGACAAAAATCGCTTCCAATCGAGCCCCCTTTTCGTTGCGCAAGCATTTATTATCACACAGGATTGATCAACATAGGAAAGTACTCTCCATATAAGAATCCTAATCCTCCATCGAATGACAAGGAATGCATGTGATGAAATGTCGTACTATTTCATCTAGCGTATTCATGTATTATGGCATCTCTCTATCTACCTCCCACTTTCTTGTCGCTTAACGAGTTAAAGGGTTGCCAAAAAGAAAAATTCCCATGCCGATGCATAAATTACATCGTGTCATGGTAGTTGAGGTGGCGATGGGGACATTTCGATATTGCATTGGCAATTTGACAAGAAAGCTAGCTGCGAGGGCTTTGTATGATTGGTGATTCCTCCACACGAGTCTTGCTCAGCTCTCGAAATGAACAATACCAAGATAGCATCGATTGACCTTACGCGTCATAATTAACTCAATAAACCAGTAAAATGGGTCCGGCTACAATGACAATTTTTACAATCCTCGTTCGAGATCTGACAAAAGAAACATTGGCCCACGTGACGGGTGCATCCCAATGCAATTCTGCCACGATTTGTCTTTTGCTCTTCTGCATCATTGCTCTCGCTCTCTCCTTTCTTCCCGTGCGATGTTTGGCCCCTTATAAGTTCCCCCCAAAATTCCCAAAATAAGGCTCAAAAAGGGAGGTCCAAAAGGCTTCCGGAACGCCATAATGTTAAAAGATAAAAAGAGGGGGCGCAATCGATTAGTCGGCAGGACGGCTGGCGAAAGCCCAAAAGACGAGACGCTGTGGATGGACAGAGGTCGACGAACCGAGGAGTGGAGAACCCTGCCGCCTCCGGATCATCGATCCGGGGGTCACTTATTGCAAGAACGTGCGTGGCGAGTTGAGATTTGTGATCCTAGTTTGAGGATTCTTCACATGAGCATGGCCGAATGTCTTTTCATGTTTCTAGGTTGACTTGGAGATATTTCCCATCATTAATGTGGCTCTGGAAGCCAGGGCCGCGTTCGAATCACAGTGGAACATGGAAGATTCTCATTGATGAACTTCCTGGCGGAAGGAAGAAAACAAAAGAGCGAGCGGTCATGCACTGGGACTACCAGAGTCTTTTGTTAATTCATTTTTTGTTGAAGGCGTCGATTAGCTTAAACATCAAGGTAAGCCGATCACGACGCGAACTCTTAACTAAACCCTTAAACAAGACTTCATGAGCAATTATTCACGAGCGATTTTCAACTTGGGTTTTTCTTGATTGTAAGTTTTCGCATATACCGAATTCGCCATAGTTCTAGTGAAAATGAAACCGAAAGGTCATGCCACTCCTCACCATTTGGAAGCCTAGCTACCGGAAGAATTAATCATCTCGCTCCTATTTTTGTCATTTGCATCGAATATGAAATTGCCCTACTCTCAATTGTTTTCTACTTAAACTTGCTCATATAATATTGAATACATTCAAAGGGGCGGTGCAACAAGACAGGAAGGGAAATCCTGCAAAGCATATTTACACTTTTCAATTCTTTCTGCACACTGTTCTACCTTCCAAGCTTCCTGTCTTAACTTCCATTTGCCGGATAACACCCAAAAGTACATCTGTTTTTGGTAACCTTAGAAACAAGCAAACCACTGCAAAATTTTTGGTTGCCTTAGAAATGAGCGAATCATTTATGGTTTCTTTACTGTCGCCCGAAAATAAAATATTGTCCTTTTTCTTCACTTTTCTATTCAAAAGCGTCCATCTACATTTTAAAAAATGTCACCAATGATGCGAATTGTAGACGTGGCGGCGTTAATGACATTAACTAGTTGCCGACGTAGATTTTCTTTACTATTTTCAAACCAAAGCTGAAAATTTGCCCATCTTTTTTTTCTTTCTTTTTCGAAACGAAGTTGACCTGACTCTCTCTAGTAATTTCTCCTTCACCTTCTTCCCTCCTCTGTACTCTTCCTCCTCATCTCGACTAATCGAAGTACAGCCTCCGCGGCCACAAGCCCACTACAAGTTCCTATATCAATTCATGCTCTAGGTCAAATGCAAATTTAGGCCCTACAAGTTCAGTACAAGTTCCTTCGTCACTCCTCTGTACTGCTCCTCATCTCGACTAACCCAAGTACAGCCTTCGTGGCCACAAGCCCACTACAAGTTCCTACAACAATTCATGGTCGAGGTGAAACTACAAATTTAGGTCCTTGAGCGAGCAGGTGAAGGTGAAGTTACAGAGGATTACACCATCACCCACATTTGCAAAGTTAGGTCCTCGGGTCCAGGCATCTAGAAAAAAAAGTCCTGACATGTTCTTTGTCCAGTCATGACCACCACTGGCAGCCACGAGCCCAGAGCTCAAGCTCAAGTGGTCATGGCGGCTATGAGCTCGAGATTTGGCATCCATAGCTGCGAGTGCAGCTCGAGCTTGAGCAGCCATGGCTGCTGGGAGCTCGAAGCTTGAGCATCCGCAGCCACAAGCTCCAGATCACATGTCCATGGCAGTGAGCCCTGAGCTCTCACGATCATGGCCACTAGCTCGAAGCTTGAGCTGAAATGGCTGCGGCAAGCTCAAATCAAGTTGCAATGGTTACTGCAAGCAATTTTGCGCTACATAATGATTTTGAGCGTACCATAACGTGACACGTGCATTCTGACGTTCATGTCAGTTAAACAACCAGTAAGAGAAAAAGCAGAGGGAAGCTTTTTTTTTTTTTTTTTTTTTTTTTTAAGCAGAGGTATAATTTCGAGTTTTGGGCAAAAGTACATAGACAACCAAAGACATTAACCCTTATATACATAAAACGCACTAAAACAGCATCTAAAATGGGCAAATATGCAATAAGCACGTAACCTTTTTTCGAAAAGCTTCACCACTTTTGACCCTTTCGAGAAATGGAATGTAACTCTGAGGGACATCAGAAAGCCGGTGGTCTAATGCCATGGTCAGTGATGACCCTGCATTATTTTGTAGCTTACGGACCAAGGGGACAATGCCCGAAAACCATCCCCAAGTTCCTCGTTCACCAAGATGGGAAAGCATAATGAGTAGGATCGGATTCCAATCAGGACACAATTGGACAGGACGAGAGAGAGAAATTGAACCAAAGAGATCCCCAAGGAGCACATAAAAAGTGACGATGATAAATATAGACCAATCCCATTTAAGGACTATACAAACCACGGTGGAATCTGTGTACCCGTAACTCTTTGCTAAGAAATCTGAAGAACCCAGAAGAACTTCCATTCCAACAAAGCAACTGACAACAGAAGCCAACTGCTTCCCAAGAGACGAACACAGGAATCTCTTCCTGCAAGATCCATATCGCATTTTGCTGATAATGCACCTATCCATTCAAATGAAAAATGAAACGTCAACAACAGGAAGAATCTGTCTCCACTTGAGCCATTACACAATAATAAGGATTGGCATCTCATAAATAACAATTAACAAGAGGTCTGCAATAGTGTCCTAATTAAATTAGGGGATGCATTGGCAAGATGTAGAAAACACGAACTGATCTTCAGAAAAATGTAAAATGCATGAAGCTTTAGATTTATCTGAGAAATCAAGTCTAAATGTACATCAGTATAAAATACCTGAAAATTTTATCTTCTTTGGGTCTTTCCGATTAAGCGTTTGCCGGAGAACCAGTGTTTTGGTTTGAGGGAAGAAATAACTCTCTCTGCCACTCCCCCACGAGCATCCTTGTTACTCCTTTTCACATATTTCTTCACAAGCTTTAAAAAGCTTTTCCCTTAATCGGAGTCCTTGAGACCCAGTACCAGCATAACTAAATCCGGCATCCTAACCAATAGGTAAAGAACCTTGACCTGGACCTCGGTCCCCACTCCTTATTGGATTGGTCTAGGTCCACATCCATAGCGTCCCTCCACCATCATCTCCCCTCTCGGGTGACCTCTCCCTCTTTGGCCACCTCAGTTGCCAAGCAGGTCAAGTCCAAGAGCTGATAGCTGCCTGCCCGTCCTCTCAGATGTAAACTCACGGTTTTAGTCAAACTTTCTCAGTACAGTTGGCCTAGTCTCTGAGGTACTTTTCCTGACTCTGTGTTCCTAAATGAGCAAGCTTTTGTTCTTTCTGTTCTCAGCCAACACTTCTGGCTCTTCCGGGGTCAATTCTTTTCCATTTATCTCGAAATCATTCTCCTCCTCCTCTGCCTCGTGTAATTCTTCTCTTTCCAGCTCTCTTCAAGCTTTAGTAAATATCAGGATCCAAAAGTCAGCTATGCTATGCCCATGTCTTCTTTTTACTCTTCATTAGCCAAACTATGGTTTTTCTTCAAACTAACAACGGCACCCGGCCCCACCATTCTCGTTCTCCAAATCCTCTTCAGCTTTCTCTCTTTCTCTGCTGCTTTCTGAGCTCTAGCTTCTAATACTGCCTATGTTATGCAAGGCAGTCTTTCCTTTTGGTCACCTGGCTTTAATATCACATCGTGAAATCTGTTCAGACAGTCTATCCTTTTCGAAAATCATCTCTTTTCCACTCTCCCAAGCTGAATTCTTCACAACAATTACACCATCCTCGGTCAAAGTGCTCTATCTTCAGCAACACTCCCTCTACATTTGTGGCCTCACCTCCCTGACCCACACTTTCCATAGCTTCAGCTTTTGTGTCCATAACCAATTTCATGTCCTCTACAGATACCTCCAGCAGTGGCAGACTATTGTCAAGGTTAGATCATAAAGAGCAATTTGATGCTGTATAAAGGAGCAGCTTGCTGGACAATGTCGTATCCGCGAGACCCCTATATATCCAAGAAAAACAATACAGCAGCACGTGGATGAGCATAAGCAGTAATAGTGCAGATCTCAATAGTGTTATGATCTTCAAATGGGGATCCAGAATCTCAGGAGTATCAATGACTTGATACCTAAGTTATTTACAATCACTATGACACCCAAAGAGCTACTTAGTTGCGAATTTATAAGGCTGCACATCAACATCGGCCCTTGTGATCTTATTCATGAAAGAGCTCTTGCCAACATTTGGATACCTGCAAAATCAGGATAGTCCAATATTTGGATCTACTGAAGGCAGCCTAGCCATCCGTTGTCTACTCTGTTCTAGATAAGCCAAACTAAGATTAAGCCACTTAATCACAGTATGGTATACATTCTCCCCATAGCAGCAGCCTTTAGAGACTTGCGTCAGTAGAGTGACTCACTGTACTATAACAGCTAGACATTGCCTTCAGCAAGCTTTCTAATACGGTTCCTTGCTGTGTTAATTTGCCCAAGAGCAAGCCTGTAGTGATCCTTGTTGTACAGCACATGGAGAAGATCACCATAGAAAGGATAGATAGCATTCAGTCGAGAAACTCCTGGATGATACTTGAGGGCTTCTCAAGAAAATTCTGTTGTGAAAACAACTGTAGGCATTTGCCGCTCTGCACGAGAAAGGATGATATCAATGAAGTCTTCCCTGTTAGGCACCAAAGTAATCTTACTGAAATCGTATTGCACTGTCTGCTATAGCCAAGCAATTACTTGGCTTTTGTATGTGACAAAATCGGACAGAAAGAGTAGTTGCCATCATGCCAAATCTCTTGAACATATATAGCACTAACTATATTGCTAAACATTTCATGTCAATCACAAGATGCATATAGATGGAAATTGAATTCCAAATTGAACGGCATTACCCATACAAAAAAAAAAGGGCCAATTCCAGCAATGTCAACATGCAGATACAATGCATGTGCACGCTCGAGAAATGGCCTCAGAATCATCCAGACCACAAAGAATAAAATGGATCGAACATAGTGTAGCAATCGATAGTAAACCTTGCGGCTTCCATTCTCGCCATACGGATCATTCATGTGACTTTTGGGTCGTCGCGAAATTCCGACGACACAAACACCAGACACGACCAGCCGTCTAATCCTAGGGAATCGAAGCGGCGTGCGGAGCTCAAATTATGACCATTGATCAGCCGGAACTTCGCCGGGAATGTGCCGGTGAAGTGAACTCGTTACTGTCCAGACTAAAAAAGCTCGGAACTTTAACAGCGGAAACCTCCGAAATCGACATAACCCAGGCCGGAATTGTCTTACGCGGTGCTCGGAAATGGAAGTTTCCGCCGCGCTCCAAGCCAACCGCCGCCGCCGCCCTCTCTCTCTCGGGGCTTGAAGCTTGGTGGGTCGGCGCGAATGAGCTCGAGTCCGCAGGGCGATTCCAGCAAAAGGCCGTCCGCACGCCATGTCTATTCTCCCATGGCTCCTTTTTAGTGGCAATATATTGATTTTTACTCATTCGAAATCAAATATAAACTATTATTAGCTAGACGAATAAATTATTAATCATCTCCATGGGCTGATTATTAATTATGAGGAAATAGAATAAATAGAGTAATCTGACTTATATTATCCTTTAAATTAGACTTTTTTTGGTTGTGATGACTTGATGCATTTAGTTCAGTTTTTTCGATAAGCTTTCAGCCTCTAAAGTCCTTTTGAGAAATGTAGCTTTTCCCAAGTAATTTAAAATGACTTTTAGCCAAATGCAGATATTAGAAATAGTGAAAGCCCAATGCTAACACTTCTGAAGTGGCATTTTTTTTTAACTGAAATGCGATTACTAGATTTACTTATCAAAGTTCCGAGGAAATATATCAAAAGCATCGGTGCTTAAAATGTCTAGTAGAGCGGGCGGGGGATTAAACAACCAATTATAGGGAAGATAATTTAAGCGACATGCTTTGACAAGCCAATCTGTTGACCGGTTGGCGTTTCTGTTGCAATGGGCCAAGGAAATGTGCTAGAACTCCTTCAACTTGCTTTGGGCCCGGTCCAGGAGAAGCTTCACTTGCCAGTTTAACTCAGTTGAAGACCTTACCACTTGCATGAGTGAGAGACAGTCAGAGTGTACTTCCAGATGGAGTTCCGTTCGATTGGAAAGCAGATCTAGGGTTTCGAGGAGAGCAAGGGCTTCCGCTTGTGTTGCCGAGGAAGCATCAACGATTTTCACGAAGCCATCAACGAGACATCCTCTGGAATCCCTACAGAGACACGCGATTGCTGCTCTGTTCTCGGCCGGTCGCAGGTCTTCTTCGGTCTCTGCTTCCGCTTCGTTTTGTTCTGCGAAGGAAGCATCCACGTTAATTTTTAGCGTGCCGGGAAGGGGAGGTCACCATCGAGCAGGTGTAGTATCGTTCTTCTTTTCAATTGCTGGTAGATGATTCGAAAGTCTAAGATTATCAAACAGAGTATATGCCTGGAATAATGTGTGCTGAGAGGACAGGGGATGGTGGCCGAAGATGTGCTGGTTTCGGTCCTTCCAGATACTCCAGAGAAGAGCAACAACTTGGTTGAAATTCTTGGTGAGTGTCGGGTTGGTTTTCAGCTGGTAAAGCCAGTCATCAAACCATGTTAACCCAAATCTGGAAATTTTAATTTGCAGGGGTGCGGCTCTCCAAATTTGAGCTGTCCATGGACAGAGTAATAGGATGTGTTCAGTGGTTTCCACTTCCATATTACAGATGGAACATAAGGGGTCAGGTACCATCTTTCTCCGGTAAAGATTATCCCTTGTTGGTAGTGCGTTGTGACATGCTTGCCAAAGAAATAGTCTGATTTTGGATAGGGTTTGAGACTGCCAAATGTATTTCCAGAGAGCTGCATTTGTTTGATGTGATGAGGTTGTTGCTGTGGTAGGTGTACTGGTTGGGTTTTCTCTTGCTGTAAAATAGCCACTTTTCGCTGAATAAATACCAGATTTAGTGTTCATCCAGACCAGCTTGTCTTTTGAATTGGGCGAACCAATAGGGGTAGCGAGTATTTCCCTCACGATTCTTTCATCAAACATCGTTTCCACCTTCTCTGTATTCCACTTTCCAGTCCCTTGTTCTATTAAATCTGCCACTTGAATTGGTTCATTTCTTGTTGCTGGACCGCCTATAGGGCCACTCTTTAACCATTTGTCTTCTCGAATTGAGAGTTCTTTTCCATTCCCAACTGAGTACATTATATGTGGCATGATAAAGTCTCTTCCCCAAGTTATACTTTGCCAACCCCATGACGGACGAGAGCCTTTTCCAGCTTTTTAGAATTCACCTTGTGGATAATACAAACCCTTCATTACTTTACTCAGTAGGGACTGAGGATTTTGTGAGATGCGCCACGCTTGTTTCCCCAGCATAGCTGTATTGAAAGCTATGAGATCTTTAAATCCAAGGCCCCCTTCATCCTTTCTGAGTTTCAAGAATTCCCATTTATTCGAATGTATACCAGCATGTCTACTGTTTGTTTTCCACCAGAAATTTGCGATCCTCATCTCAATAGCTTTGCAAATAGAAACTGGGATTTTGAAAATGGACATAGCATATTGAGGGATAGCCTGTACCACTGATTTTATCAAAATTTCCTTCCCCGCTTTTGATAACAAGCTTTCCTTCCAGCTTTCCAACTTCCTATTAACTCTCGCTAGGATCCAAGCGAACATATATTTCTTCGAGGAGCCCCAATCCGAGGGAATTTCTAAGCATTTCCCTATTTTCTCGATCTCTGGGACTCGCAATGCTGTGGCCATGTTCCTCCTCAAAGTAGTAGGGCAGAATTTGCTGAAATATATACCTGATTTATTGAGGTTAATGGCCTGACTAGAGGCGAAGCAGTATTCATGTAGGATCATCGCTAGATTTTGACATTCTAGGGTTGTGCCATTGAGGAAAAAAATAGAGTCATCCACAAATAACAATTGTGAAAGAGTAGGGCAGTTATTGTTCAGCTTAATTCCTCTAAGTGTGCCATCAGCTACTGCTTTTCTCATCATGGTTGATAAAACATTGGTTACTAATATAAAAAGATATGGGGATAGTGGATTACCTTGGCGAATCCCTCTTGTTGGCTTGAAAGAAGGTAGAGTCTCCCCATTAAAATTTACACTGAATGTAACTGTTGAAACACACTGCATTACTCATTGTACCCACTATTCGCAGAATCCAATTTTAGTTAAGCATGCTCTAAGGAAATCCCATTCGATCCGATCATATGCCTTCTGCATATCTAACTTTAAGACTGCTTGAAACTTCTTTTTCCTATCCCGAGTTCGTAATCTGTGAAGAACCTCCTGTACAATCAATATATTGTCTTGTATTTGCCTTCCCACCACAAAAGCACTCTGTTCTTCTGCAATGAGTTGAGGTAGCAGAGGTTTTAATCTGTTAGACAACACTTTTGAGATGATTTTATATACAAAATTGCAAAGGCTGATGGGGCGAAACTGTTCCAACTTTTCTGGGTTTGGGGACTTGGGAATAAGGGTTATAAGTGTTCTATTCAGGTCAGGATTAAGATAACCAGTGGTGAAAAAAGTCTGTATTTCTGTAAATATGTCCTGATAAATATTTGGCTAGTGATTTCTGAAAAAAAGTCCATGAATGCCATCCGGTCCAGGAGCTTTATTGGCTCCTAATTGTTGCATAGCTGTCGTGATCTCCTCCATACTAACAGATTCGACTAGTGGTAGATTCATTCTCGCATCCACCAAAGCTGGAATTTGTTGTAAAAGGGGCTGAAAATTTCGAGGCCCCACTGACTCGTATAGTTTTTGAAAGTATGTGCTTGTCATCTCTTTTAGCTACTGTTCCTCACGTACCCAAACATCTTCTGCATTTTTCAACAATGATATCTAGTTTTTGATTTTCCTCTGGATAGTTGTGGTATGGAAGAATTTGGTATTTTTATCCCCCCATTTTAACCAATTGATTCTTGACCGCATTCCCCAGTACATTTCTTCTTGTCTCCACAATTGATCAATTTCTTTTATTAATTCCTTCGCTGCCTTGCACTCATGAGTTGTTCTTGTGCTGTTCATTAAGTGTTGTAGTTCACTATTCAGCCAAGTAATCCTCTTTTTAGCATTGGTGAATTTGTTCTGGCTCCATTTTAATAACTTTTTTGACACGATCTGCAGTTTCTCCACCACGCTGAGCTGTTGGAAGGCAGATTCAGCCCAAGTATCCCTGACAAGAGTCACACAATCCTCCTCCTCTGACCAGAAAGCTTCGTATTTAAAACTCTTCCCCTTCCTTTTCTTCGGAGGGCTTGTCGAAAGAATAATTGGGGTGTGATAGGAACCAATGGTGGGTAAGGCTATGCATTCAGCTGTGGGATAGTTAATGTACCATTCTGAACTACATAACACTCTGTCTAAATGCTTCTTGACCAGATTTTCTCCTTCTCTGTTGTTTGTCCAGGTAAAAGCACACCCCTTTCATTCCAAATCCAGCAGAGAGCATTTATACAGGAAATCTCTGAATGTTGTAAGCCGGTAAGTTTATGCTCTTTTTTTGCCCACTTTCTCCCAGTGATATAAGATTTCGTTAAAATCGCCCATACACAACCAAGGGAAATGATAGTGTAGACTTTCCCGATAAATATTCTCCCATAACCTAATTCTCTCCTGAAATTCATTTGGGGCATGTGTAAACGTGATGTGCATACGCTGGTTGTTTGCTTGTAGTTGGCATTGAGTGAAAATTACATTTTTAGTAAAAGAATCAATGGACAGAAGTACCTGGTCATCCCAAAAGATTGCTAAACCCCCTGCTGTACCTTCTGGATTCACTAAGAAAGAGTGCTGGAAATTAAGTCGTCGTTGTAATCTTAATACCTTTTGCTCCTGATTTTTTGTCTTCATAATAAAGACAATATTGGGCATTTCCTGAGTCACTAGGACTCTCAAAGCTTGAATTGTTAAGGGATTGCCCAGCCCTTGACAATTCCAGCTTAAAATCTTCATGGATGAGTTGGTGGCTTATTAGGGCTAGCCACCAAAGCCCACTGGTCAGATTTGTTTGCCACACGAATAGGAGTTTCCACTAGCTGAGTGGTATCAACCACTGCTGTCTTAGATGTTTGAGCACCATAAGGACAGAATCGTTTTCCTTTTTTGGAGGAAGAGAGTTTGACACTTTTAGTTTTATCTTTGTTTGGTCCTTTCCCTACAAAATTGTCAATCATTTTTGCTTCCAACTCCTTCCTCTGTTCCTCATATAGCACCATGACAGATTCCTCATCAAGGCAGCTGCTTCCTCTTTTTTGAGGGCCCTTCTCTTCCACGATAACTAGTGCTTGAGAAGGAAGGTGATGGTTGCATTCATTTGAACATGAATTTTCTGCATTTTCCAGTACGCCGAGTTGTTGGGTTTTCTGCATATATTGATTCTGTTGCTGCTGTTCTGTTGCAGGGACCGGTGAAATGGGGGTTTCGGGCAAACTCTCCTCTTCTTCATGTTGAAATTCTTATTTACCATAAAAGATTTTCCCATAAGGACTAAGCTCCTGCGCTTTCGCTCTTAGCCAATGTCCAAAGCGGCCTGGTAAGTTTTCTGCTAGCCTTGATTCCTCATATAGAATTTCTTTGCAAAAAGTCACATAGTGCCCAATTCTCCCACATGAATAGCAATAGTGCGGTAGCCTTTTGTACTTGAATTCTACCCACAAACTTTTGTTGTCAAGATTCACAAGAACTCTAGTTTTAAGAGGGTTTTCCAAATTTAACGTAACTCTGGCCCTACCAACCTTGTAATTGCTGCTCCCTTTCGCTTCTAATTTCACCTCCACAACATCTCTGATTTTTTATGCAATTTCCTTGACAACCTCATATGTAACTCTCCTAAAAGGGAGGCCAAATAGATTCACCAAGAAGTCACAGTGATTAAATTCACAGCAGATATCAGGGGTGTCGGGGTCGCACTGTTTTAGAACTAATAAATTACTTGAAAAAGATCACGGCCTTGAGTCTAATATTCCGTTGTTTTTCAGCCTCCGATTGGAAAAAAAGAGAGTAGTATTCGGGCTCTATCACAGCACATGTAAAGCTTTCATTCCGCCAAACTTTTCTCATTGTAGTGATGAATGCATTAAAGTTCACATTAGGCTTATTAAAAAACTTCCCATAGAACATTTTCCGACATGCTAGCAGGTTTTCTTCAGGAATTTCACCTAGGATATCCACCACGTTTTCTCGGACCATAGATTGCCCAGACTTTTGCAGAGGGCAGCCAACCTCCGCTCTTCGTCATACTGGTTTGCCATCTTCCTGTGAACAACAGCAATATCGGGAACAGTGGGAGAGAGCTAGCTTGATTTTTCTGTAATTAGCTGGTAAAGGGCAAGAAGCTGAATGTGGTTGCAGGGAGCTTTGATTCTACGGGAGAAGATAGAAGGGGATGATGAGGCGAGTGGAAATGGTATTCACTAGAGATCGTGGGAGAGAGCTTGCTACAGAGCCGATGGTGGGATGATGGATTTTAGGGTTTATTGTGTTCGAGGAAGTGAGGGATGGGGTTAGGGTTGTCCAACTCCAATATACTCTGTGTCATTGGTGTTAGGGTGGAAGAAGATGATTGTTGGATTACGGGGAGAGAAGGTTTCAAAGCTACAGATTCGAGACCTACCCAAAATGGAGAAGGATGCTACTCAGGCGGTAGAGGGAAAGCTCCATTGTCGGAGCGGAGAAGGTTCAGGAGGAGGGTAACACTCTGAAGTGGCATTTGCAACAAGCCGGAATTATGATTAAAATATTTTTTGTCCTTCCAAAACTGCCATCATCAATTCTTTAATTTTTTTCGGTTTTGCTCCTCATTGTAACTATTCATCTTCTATGCATGAGGGCGGCTAGCGAAAACAAATCTAGCCAGTGACTGGCTAGAGAAGGGCCAGCAAACATGTGACCTAGGCAACCTTCACCAGAGGTTGTACAACCTTGGGCGATCGCCGCTTGGGTCTTGTGACCTCCAATGACCCTTGCTCGAAGTCGCGCGACCCAGACGACCCTCGCTTAGGTCTTGTGTGACCTTTAAGGGTAATCAATTCCAGTATGAGTAGGTTTCAGACTTGGACTTGTAACCTACCTTATTATAATCGATTTCTCTTTTTTAGACCTTGTACCCTATTTTATTTGCATTGGAATATATTTTCGAACATATCCTATTTTTTCAGTTCTTTTCCAAGGTCTATTCTATTTGCATGGGAACCTATTTTGCAACCATTCAATATTCTATACGGCTTCAAATTTTACATAAATACATGAGAAAACAACAACGTAATCATTCTAATTTATATTAAAATATTAAGCACATGTAATTAATAAGTACATGAACTTTTTGACTAAATGGCTAATTATTATAAACCCAAGCACCAGACCGCCTACTCCCATCCCATTACTTTGAATTGAGAAGATAAAAGAGGAGTCAAAGACAAAGAAGAGATGAGCAATTGGTGTGGTCCGCTCAAGCACCAGAACACCTACACTTGGAAGCCCAACGCCGACTTCAAAATCAAAGAGATCATAAAAACCCTACAAAAAAAAAATCAATTTCAAACTCACTTGGCTCAAGTTGGTGCTGCGTTGGCAAATGATGGCAAGTCTCACGACAATGAGACGAAATGCGACAATGAGTTGGGTTGCATTCCTGCAGGCTGTGACGTCGATGGTGGCAATAACGATGGTGGCTAGGCGTATAGAGATAGACTAAGAGAGAGGGGCGACTGAGAAGGAGACGGATCACGTTCAGAGAGAGAGACCTGGAGACAAAAGGAGGCAACTGGGGTTTCTTTTTTAACATTAGTAAAAACCGATTCCAAAATTGGTTAAATTAGTCTGATTTCCAAGTGGGCCTTTACTTTGAACTGGTTCTCATATCAGTTTCAAGCGATTCCAAAAAATAGAACTGGTTCTTGGACCGGTTCAAATAGCAACCTATTCTCAGATCTATTTACCGAGTGGTCCGATCCGATTCTTGGATTAATCTGATCTAGTTGCACATCCCTAATGACCCTCATGATAGTTGCCTGCCTCGTGTGTAGGGGTGGCAAAATGGGTCATGGACCCATTTTGCACCCATATTTTTCACAAATGGGTTGAATGTGGGTTATTAAGTTGTAATGGGCCATAACCCACACTCGACCTATTTTAAGTTCAGTTTTTATATTGGTCGAAAATAGGTCACACGTTTTGACTCATTTTCGACCCATTTTTAAAACCTAAAAAACATGGACAGCCCTTCGACCTTCACCTTCGCCGCTTGCCTCCGAGCCACCTTCGCCACTCGCCGCCGCGGCTTGCCTCCGAGTCGCCTCCGCCGCCCGCCTCTGAGGCTCGCCTCCGCCACTCCTTCGAAGGTTGCCGACGATTGAGCCTCGCCGACGACTGGCGAGGCTCAAGCTTGCTGGCGTCGAGCGGGGCCTCGGCCTCGTTAGATTGGTGAGATTGAGCCTCGCCCTACATCGGTGAGGTCGAGTCTTGCCAGATCCGGCGAGGCTCGGTCTCGCCGACAACCGGCGAGGCTCGAGCTCGCAAAGATCGGGCGGGGCCTTAGCCTCGCCGGATCGGCGAGATCGAGCCCCGCCCGACACCGGCAAGCTCGATCTCACCAGTGGCCGCTGCCGGGCATCGTCATGGCCCGCGACCTAGCCGAAGAAGAAGAAAAAAAAAAAGAAAAGAGAAAAAGAGAAAATACTTACTAAAATTAAAAATGATATTTTAAAAATAAAAATTATAAAAATTATATTTTTAAAAATAAAAATAATTAAAAATTATATTTTTAAAAATAAACATAATTAAAAATATATTTAAAAAAATTAAAAATTCGATTTTTTAAAAATATTTTAAAAAGAATTATAAAAATTTTCCATTAAATTGTATTGCATAAAAATTGTTAAAAATTTGTATTGCATAAAAATATTTTAACAATAAGTAGGTTTTAGTAATACTGGTCGGGTCGAGTATGAGTCACTAGATTTACACTACAAGAATATGGGTCAAAATGGGTTAAATTGGTCAAATATGGATCGACCTATATTTGACCTGACCCACCCATTTGCCACCCCTACTCGTGTGCTGCTTGGGTCGTGTGATCCATGCGTTGGTCCCCTGCATCTGGCGTCATCCGCGGTTGCCTAAGGTCCAAAGTGGCCGTAGCCCTTTTGCCAAAGTCCATAAAAATATATATATTTAATAAAAATTAAAATATAGTGAAAGCCCATTGCAATTTTTTTTTCCCCAAAGTCCATATGCAAAAAGTTTTAACCAAAAATAATTTGCATTTCTCCAAAGTATTTTAGGTTTTAGCATTTGTATTACACCAAAAACCCATTTGTGAAATTGAACCAAACTCACCCTAAATGTCGAGAGAGAGAGAGAGAGAGAGAGAGAGAGAGAGTAGATGCTAAAAGATGCTTATTAGTTTTAGCAATAAATTTAAGTAATCGTAAGATGAAATATTCAAGTTTATGGAATTAATGGGTAATTATCACCATCATTTGAATTGCATTCTTATCCATTTGATCATATCATATTATGGTAATATATATTCATGAATGACACAAGCATTATGTGAAACATAAGGATAAAAATAGAGTTAGGTACAAATTTAATTTTTAAGTTTAAGCATTTGTACGATTTGGTCCTCTAAATTTATTTCATTCACTTAAGTCTTTTGACTTTTTAAATTCAAGAAATATGGTCCAAGAACTTCTTCAATTTGTGCAATCAAATCTTTCGGTCATTACCTCTAACTAAACTATCGAATTAATCAATGACTTGGTATTGCTTATATGACAAATAATGACACGCAAAGCTTATTTGGCGTCAAATGACAAGGTAACAAGTGGCAAAGATATTCACATGAAAAAAAAAATTTAATTTGACAATATTAGCTAATGGGAATAAATAAAGCAATTGATTGCTAGTTTCATATCTTTCAAGAACTTTTCCTGTACAGAGTATGGTTAGCAGAAATTCTTGGCCCAGATAAAGTAGATTTTAAAGTCCTAAGGACATTTATTACTTCTATATTGCTTGGTCTGACTCTAGTAACCCTGCAGGATAAAGTTCGAAAACTTGCTGCCAGATTTGATTTGCCTAACAAAAATAGAAAATATTCACAATGGACTTGCTTTCTTGGGAAGGTGTGTATAACTAGGCTCGTCGGTATTCAGTCTTGTCTAGAAATTTGAAGCACCTTCTTGTGATTTCAAGCCGAGAAAGGGTTCTTCTAAAACTAAGATGAAAATTTTGACCAAAACTCCTTAACTGTCGTTTTGTAAAATCATTTTGTTTGGATTCCAATGTAAACACAAGTAGTTGCAGAAACAGATCGCTTTTGACCTATCAAATTCCCAGGACTCTTTTCTCATTCTAATTTTTCATAGCGGTTAATGTCCTTTTAGGCTTATTGCCGTATTAACCCTTTCTCTGTTCTAATGCAGATAAAATTCTGAGTTTGTTGCCAGACATATTGGGGAGATGGAGGGTCCCATGTTAGAAGCTGAGACTGGGGATTTCCTTGGGAACCATTTTGGCTTTTGGTTCTACACAATTGGTCAACGGCAAGGACTATGGGCCCGTTTGGTTCAACCTTGGGGAAATGACTTTGCATTTCTCCAAGTATGTCTTAATGAATGGGCATTTTATGAAAGCAAGTGTGTTTGACAACTCATTTTTTGTGTATATTTTGCAAAGCATCTTTAGGGTGAAAAGAAAAAGGAAAAAAAGAAAAGAAAAGAAAAGAAAAAGGGAGGAGGAGATGCAGCTGCGGGAGAGGGGAAAATTGTGGGGAGCGGCTTGACAGTAATGGTGGTGGTGGTGGGGAGGCAGTTGGTGGCGGTGGCGGTGGCGGTGTGGGGAGGCGGCTCACTTAAGGTCAGCGACCTCAGGTGATGCCCTGGTCGCACAATCCAAATGCCTGGGTCGCTCGACGTCAGGCGATGCCCTGAGTCACTCAACCTAGATTTGGCCGTCGGCGAGGCCCAGACGACGGCGCCTGAGGTTGCGCGACCACAGGCAGCCTAGTCGGCGGCTAGATCTAGGTTCTCTAGACCTCAGGCAACTTCACTGGCGGCCAGACCTCAAGCAGCTTCGCCGGCCGCCAGATTTGGCCGCCGGCGGTTGGGGTATGGGAAAGATGATACTCCGTAAAAAAAAGGTCAATGGATGAACAGTAGAGGTGGATTCGCATTTCCAAAACCTGCTTTGGGTTTTCAGCATTTTAAAGACAAGCATTTGGCTAAGAAGACCCCTAAATATTGAACAAAACACCCAATATTTTTCCCATGGGGTTTTTGGGGCTTAAACTCATTGAGAATGTTGAACCAAATGAGGCCTACGTCTTCCTGGAGGACCTTGGTATGGGCATTTGATTGGACACCAAGTGCATGTACTTTAGACGAAGTCCGTCTCAACATCTGTTAATTGCTGCATTTGTTACTACTCGTTAATGTGGTAAATTAGAAAACGCTGTTCAGGAATCTGGGGCCTTGAAATATCTTTTCAACATAAATTCTTCAATGCATTTCACTGCTCTGAGTTCAACTGCCCCAAACAGAGCTGCCGGCTCCCATGTCTCTCTAATGTCTTTTGAAGTATGAAGCTTCTTTCTGCTTCCTGACTTCTTCATTTATGTATATGATTTCCACAGGTGTGTTGTGGATAAGGACACTGTACAACGTTGTTTTTGTGTCCCGAAATTACTTCTCAGTTGATAAAAGGAGGCGCCTATTTCGTGTTGGCTCTCTTAAATGGCTTACTGGGGCACCTCCAACCGAGATCAGTCAGCTCCGATGCGAGGTATTCAACTCTGTTTTCACATCTCGGTTATGTGTAGGCAGACCATTGGTACGTGGATCTGTTGGAAGATTACCGATACATCCCATCAGCATTATTGTGGTCTAATCGGTACAGTGGTCCCAGTCACATGGATCTGTTTAACCGATTATAAATGAGTCTCACGGCTCTCCTCCATATCTACCCAGGCATGGGCCTGAAATATTTATCGTCGGCCTTTCTTCTAAGCTAAAGTCGAACAAAAGATTAGCAGTTTTGCTCAAGGTGTTCACTTATTCTTTTCCCCACCAAAATTAAAAATCAATTTTTACTGTTGGAAAAATTGTGTAGGTGTTCGACATGATTTCCAGTGACCTTAAATGACAACTTATATGGTCTTAAAATTTAAAGGCATGTAATGAAGAGGAATTAAATCTCAAAACACTACAACTATAGGCTGAATATTGAAAGTAGTCACCCCAGACAAACCCTCAGTTTGGCAGCTCCACTGACCAAATAATTACCACGCTTCAGCAAAGAAATATGACTGATGATCAGTCTGTCTAATGAATGATCTTTTTTGGGCATTTACTGTGTATTAACAAATTTCCAGTGTTTTTCATTTTACTTTTGCTATTAATAGGTGAGACACGGTCCTGGTTTCTACAACTGTAGTTTGCCTCTATAATTGGGTGAGAATGGCCAGGAAGGTGTTGTGGTGATTAAGATGATCAAGGCCTGGCAGCAGGGCAATTCACAGCCTTTTACCAAGATAGAACATGCATCAATTCATGTGTTATAGTAGAATCTTGGAATGCCCAGGGCTTTCGTGTCTGCCAGAAGTTCTCTTGAGATCGCCGGAACGGAGGATAAGTCGAAACTTGGAAAACCGGTTAAAATTAAGGTAAAACCAGAGGGCACTGTAGGGTAGTTTGATCGGAAAAAATCAATTTTCAGTTGAGGAAAAGTTCAATTCGAACAGCAATGCCTTGTGGCGCAACGCCCTTGCCACGCTGATTTTGGCTGGAAAAACGAAGTTGACATTTGCTTAAGACCAGCTGTAAGACCAGAGGGTGGGGGAGGACAATTAATTCTGGCTGGTGGGTGGATGAGAATTCGCAAGATACCGCCTGTCATATATTGTATGCTAGCAAAAAGATCACTCGGGGTCGAAAGTTGATGAGTTATCCGATCCCCTAAGTTCATCTTGCGGTGTTAGAGCTCCACTCTGCTATTGTGTATTAGACAAGTTATATTTTTCCCCAAGGCCTTCTTTTGGGCGTATTTCAAATGAGCAAAAATCCCAAGCATCGGCCGATTAATTAAGGGTCGGATGATTTTTTAGAAGGAGACAGTTTGATGGTTATTCGTTGATTATATATGTTAAATAATTTTTGTTAAGCCCACTTTCTTTCTAATGAAACTGCTCATGAAAAATATTGTCTGAGTAGTTTCCCCGATGTAGGTAGCAACCTCGCCAGGGAAGCAAGCCAGCACATAGGAGAGAACTTTAGTAGATAAATGATCTCAATTCCTTCGCTTTAGCAAAATTGATTTTTCACATGTTGTGTGGAATAGTCTTCTTATCTTATCACATGCAACACATGTGACGACAACGTGTCCTTTGCTTTAGCAAAATCAGTTTTTATGTGTTTTGTGGAATAATCTTCTTACCACGGAAAAGTCTTGCCAAAAAGTCCTAAACCTTTTGTCGTCATGTCTTGATTTAGTCCTAAACCTTTTTTGGTGCCGATTTAGTTCTAAACCTTTTAAGTTGTGCCAATTCAGTCCATTTGGCCGGCCGGAGCTGACGTGGACGCCGGCCGGAGACAAATGGCCGGCGAACAATTTTTTAATATTTTTTCGAATTTTTTAATCTTTTTCGAATTTTTTTCGAATTTTTTTTTTTTTTTTTTCTACTTTCTTCTTCCTTCCCGGCGCGCGGCGCCGCCGGCCGGGAGGCGAGGGCCGGCGAGGTCAGCCTCGCCGGCCACCGGCGGAGGCGAGGTCGAGCCTCGCCTCGGGCGGGCGGGCGACGGCGGCCTCGCCCGGATCCGGCGAGGCTCGACCTCGCCACGGCCGGGCGAGGCCGAGCCTCGCCTCGGGCGGGCAACAACAGCCTCGCCGTCGCCGGGCGAGGCTCGTCCCCGCCGGCCCGGCGAAGGCGAGCCTCGCCCGGCCGACGGCGAGGCCTCCGTCGCCAGATCCGGCGAGGCTCGACCTCGCCACGGCCGGGCGAGGCCGAGCCTCGCCTCGGCTAGGCGACGGAGGCCTCGCCGTCGCCGGGCGAGGCTCGCCGCCAGCCGGCGGGGACGAGCCTCGCCCGCCGACGGCGAGGCCGCTGTCGCCCGGCCCGAGGCGAGGCGAGGCTCGGCCTCGCCCGGCCGAGGCTAGGCTCGACCTCGCCACGGCCGGGCGAAGCCGAGCCTCGCCTCCGCCTGGGGCCGGCGGGGGCGAGCCTCGCCGGGGCCGGCGAGGTTGACCTCGCCCGGCGCCGCCCGGCCGAGGAAGAAGAAAGTAGAAAAAAAAAAAAAAATTCGAAAAAATTCGAAAAAGATTAAAAAAATTCGAAAAAATATTAAAAATTGTTCGCCAATGTCTCCCACGGCCCCACGCGCCTCCTCCGGGCCAAATGGACTGAATTGGCACAACTTAAAAGGTTTAGACTAAATCGGCACCAAAAAGGTTTAGGACTAAATCAAAGACAACGACAAAAGCGTTTAGGACTTTTTTAAGACTTTTCCCCTTCTTACCACGCGGGACGACGTACTAATAAAATTTAAAAAAAAATAAATATTTGTTAGCTTTGTATTTTATGTGATTCTTAGTTATGGGTCGTATAGTTGGAGGACGGGGGGCTTCCCCAGTAATAAATCCACCAATACCAACTGCAGTCCAAGGCGTCCTGGGGCTTCGAGGGCTGATGGTTCCGTCCGGCCGAATCGATCATTTGAGATTTTCTCAGCAACTCCACCCAATTGCACGTGACACTCTTTATACTGATCCCTGATCAACGGCAAAGGCGATCTTGGTCGATCTTCTGGGAAATTTTTGCTATTTCGGGTTCCACTGTGATTCTCTTCCAAGAGAAACCGCGCGTACGATGCAAAGGAATATTGCAACAGCACCCTCTTTGCTCCGCCAAACCAAGTCCATGGGTGTTTTGGGAAAGGAAACATTGCATTACCGATTCATGAGTTGTGGTCCCTCGACTTTTTAGGGTTTGTTTAATAACATTTCTGTTCTAAAAATAATTTCTTTTCAAAAATATTTTTTTCTATTTTTATTCTTGAAACAATTTTTAAGTAAAAAAATACGTTAGATAATTTCTTGAAAAAGAAAAAGAATAAAAATGCGTTTGGTAAGATTTACAATTTTTTTTTTTGTAATGTAAATTTTCTTTTAATTTTTAATAAATTTTTAAATTTTTTCTTTTTTTTTTTTTGGTGCCCCTCTTTTTTTTTTTTTTTTTCTTTCTTCTCCTTTAGCTGGCGATGACGGCGGCGGTGGCCTCCGGTGTCCAGCGATTGGCAATAGCGGCGCCCGAAATTCGGTGGCATTCGGCGACTAGCGACGATCGGTGACTAGTGGCAGGTGGTGGGTGACTTGCTACGGGGCGGTGGACGTCAGGCAGCAAGAAAGAAGAAGAAAAGAAAAAAAAAAAAAAAAAAGAAAAGAAAAGAAAGAAAATAAATTATTTTTAAAATTTTTCTCGAGAACAAGAAACTACAATTTTCTACTTTTTATTTCTGTTCCAAATCTATTTCTTAGATTTCCGCAACAAAAAAAGGAATTGTGAGAAATAAGAATGATACCAAATGGAGCATTAATTTCTTCAATTTAGTCATTGAACTTTAGTCTACCGTGCAATGTGGTCCCTAAACTTTTAAATTGTTCAATGTGATCACTATACTTTTAATACATGTCTAATATAACCCATGAATTATATAAAAATATTCAATATTATCCTTAAACTTGAATTTACAGAAGGATAGCACTAGATGTTTTTATATTGTTGATGGACTAAATTGAATATGTACAAAAAGTTAGGAGATTACACTTAACAAATTAAAAGTACAATAATTGCATTCCGCATTAAGGTAAAGTTCAGGAATTACAATGCACAGTGAGTTAAAATTTAGGAATCGTTTATGCTATGATCTCTTTCGGGGGCAATTCTCGTAGGCTTCACACCAAACAGAAAAAAAGACAGATCTAGGAATTCATTTTACTGGGGACACATCATGGGTCTCATACGAAAAGTCACCAAAGTTTGCTCAAGCTCTCAGGGGACCACAACTTAACCATCTAATTCAATATGGTCATTGAATTTTAGCCCAATATACAATGTGGTCCATAAACTTTTAATTTATTCAATTTAGTCATTGAACATTTGGTACATGTTCAATTTAGCCCCTGAATTACACAAAAATATTCAATGTTTTCCCTTAACTTGAATTAATAAAAGATAACACTGAACATTTTTTTATAGTTCGGAAACTAAATTGAATAAGCACCAAGTATAACAAATTAAAATTTCAATAATCTCATTCCACATTGGAGTAAAATTCGGGGATCAAAATATACATTGGGCTAAAGTTTGAGAATCATTTACACCATTATCTCTTTCAAGAGCGAGCCTTCACAGCAAACAGGCAAGGATGGATCTAGGAATTCTTGGAGACACATCATGGTAGGGAAAGTTACCAAAGTTTGCTCAAGCTCTCAGGGATCCACAACTTGACCACCAAAATGGCAATTGTGGCCTGGATCGTGTGAGAGGACGACGGATTACTAAAAGTTCAGGTGCTTTAAATGACAACCAACCGGGAAATAAATAGGTCAGTTGATAACTTAGGTAGCTAGCCTGGAAGCGCGCAGAAGAGCAGATCAAGTTCTTGTGCCATCACCTTCTTGCAGCCATCCATGGAGACACGGGGAGATTTGGAAGTGCAGTTGAAGGGAATGAGGGAGTATTATAGGGGCGGCAACACAAGAGGAGCATCTTGGAGGAAGTCGCAGCTCCGAGGATTGTGTCGGCTTCTCGAAGAAAGAGAAGCTGAAATGAATGCTGCCCTCGAATTCGACCTGGGGAAGCATCCTGTCGAGGCTTATCGGGATGAGGTAGCTTCTTGAATTCGAGTTTTCTTCTTGCTGTAGGTAACTTTTATTCGTTTTGACTTTTCTCCTTGAAATGTGCGCAGATAGGAGGCTTGATAAAGTCTGCTAACTACGCACTTGGTTGCTTGAAAGGGTGGATGTCAGCCAAGAAGGTGAACGAGGCTTTCCCTGATTGATCCTCTGATGCGTCCCGTTTATTCTGTGCCGGGGAAATTTTCACCGTTTCTTTGTTACCTTTCTTGGATCGCAAGATTCCAATCGCGCTACGGGATTTATTCAATGTTACATGCGTCTTTATTGACATTTTAAAGTTACGGTTCTCTTTTTAGTGCCTTTGAGACACCTATTATGAGAAGAATTTAAGGTGAGCTCCCCGACTTTGCAGGCTAAACTGCCGCTTGCTGCCGCACTAATGACTGCAGAGATAATTCCTGAACCTCTCGGCCTCGTCCTGATCATCTCATCTTGGAATTTTCCGTTTGGTAAGCGAAATTGTTTGCATAGGAAATCAAATTTAGTTCCATCATCTATAAAGCTTCCATCTTATCTAATTTAGGCGGCCATTGTCGTGGCTGAATTGTATATGAACAGGACTCTCCTGGAACCACTGATAGGAGCGCTGGCTGCCGGAAACGTGGTGGTCCTGAAACCTTCAGAGGTGGCTCCTAGATGCTCCTCTCTTTTGGCCAACGTACTGCCAGCTTATCTAGACCCCAAGGCCATCAAGGTTGTCGAAGGTGGTCCTGCCGTTAGTGAACAACTAGTAAAGCAAAAGTGGGATAAAATACTCTTCACAGGTAAAAACATCACTCACGGGGCTCCTTTCAAGTTGTTCCTGATGTATGAGGTTAAACCTTGTCACCAGGCTATTTCGATTGTGATGTTTTCATTCTCTAAATATTTTCGCAAAAGTATAGGGAGTGCACGAGTAGGTCGAATAGTGATGGCTGCAGCAGCGAATCATCTGACACCAGTGACTCTCGAGTTCGGGGGAAAGTGTCCTGCCGTATTGGATTCTCTTTCGAGCTCGTGGGACAGAGAGGTAAGAGAAAAAAGGAACTGTCACATTAGAACTCCAACGAAAGTGAGCATCTTGCTCGATTTCTTGATATAAAATTCACTTCACAAGATGTAATATTTGCTCCCACATGTTAAGGTGGCCGTTCAACGAATTGTCGGGTCAAAATTTAGTGCCTGTGCTGGCCAAGCTTGCATAGCCATTGATTATGTCATTGTGGAGAAGAAATTCAGCTCCACTTTGGTAAGATGACAGCCAAATATTATGTCGTTTGGAATCATTTTCCTATCTGTTTTTAGCATCATGCTTATAATTTTTGCTTCTTTGTTCAGCTGGAACTAATGAAGGTCTGGATCGGCAAGATGCTTGGAGAGAATCCGAGGGAATCGCGCAGTATGGCAAGAATCGTGAATAAACACGACTTCTTGAGACTGAAAACTCTTCTAGAAGACCCAAATGTCAAAGCTTCTATCGTCTACGGAGGTTCAATGGACGAAAAAAGCTTGTATGTCGTCCATATTGACTCGTTTGAAAGAGCCTAAGAATGTTTTCTGTGCTCTTGTAGTCAATCCTTCCCTCGCTTTTGTTTCATGCAGGTTTATTGAGCCGACCATCTTGCTTGATCCCCCCGTCGAATCGGATCTCATGCAAGACGAGATTTTCGGCCCCTTACTTCCGATCATTACGGTAAAAATATTCTCCTTGAGATATGTACTTCCATTATAGTCCTTTGTCCTTGGACATTGCCCTTCTAAATGATTTTTCTTCGGTTAGTAGCGACTTTGCTTCTCATAGAATAGGTTGCAATCAACTGGCCTGTCTTGACAGTTGAAGAAGATCGAGGACAGCATCAACTTCATAAATTCAAGGCCTAAACCTCTTGTGATTTATGCCTTTACTCATAACGACTCGCTCAGGAAAAGGATGGTAGCGGAAACATCATCGGGAAGCGTGACATTCAATGATGCAATGATTCAAGTAACGTCATTGTTCAATAACTTCAAGATCCATTGACTGTGATATAAGAAAGACAGTTTTTGATGAGAAATAACTGCCACAAACCACAGTAAAAATGATTGAAAAGAATTCTCTTATGCAGCATATGGCATTTGCTTTGAGAATGGCAACGAATGATTCTTACCCTTTGCTTTAATCTTTCTTTTGCTCAAATGGCCCAATCCATGTCGAATCTGCAGTATATGGCTGATACACTACCGTTCGGAGGTATTGGCGAGAGCGGCATGGGCAATTACCATGGGAAGTTCTCATTCGATACATTCAGCCACCACAAGGCAGTGTTGAGAAGAAGCTTTCTGGTTGACTTCTGGTTCAGATTCCCTCCTTGGAATGACCACAAACTGCAGCTGTTTCGCTCAGTGTATCTTTTTGATTACCTCGGATTGCTCCTCACTGTACTCGGACTGAAGAAATCCAAGCAAGGCTGAGCAGAGTCGAAGGTTATTTCAATTCACATGAGGTCATCATTACATTAATACATCCCGGGTGCCTAATCGCTTTTGTTGAAAGAATGTAAAGAACTTGCGTGCTTTATGGTAGATGCAAAGTCTAGAGGACTAGCACTATATCAAGCCTGTAATTCACTTGCCATTCAGCCTTCTGTAATGTTTGATTGGTTAATTTGGAGATTCATCCTTTTACCTCAATAATAGCTTTTCCTCGTCCAATGGAGATGTGACTTGGTCTGGTCTGAAGACTAATCATCCATGATGCATTATCCTGTTAACAAGAAATCGCCGATCATGACAAGATAATTTCTGAAATAAAAATCCTAGACTCAAGGACGTGATGTTCAACAGAAGCCGGACCCCTAGATTGAGAAACTGAATTTGCTGCCCTCTTTTCTATACCTAGATAGCACTTCAGTTTTGTGACCTCCTGCATAAGAAACCAACACCCAGATGAAAAATGCAGACTCGAAAATGCAAGAACAGAAGGAGACCATAGAATTTTTTTACATAGCCTTGAGCGGCTTGAAGAAGCATAGTGTAGCTATGGAACATTCTGATAGTATTTGCCAAACAAAAGAAAAGAAGTAATATGGCGCATTATAATCAATATGCTTCTCTGGATTGGCCAGGAAGGAGTTCCTCTACTAATGAGAGAGAAGAACCTTTTCTATAATACAAAATAAAAATTCTTCTGGATAGTTATGACATGTAATGTACAAAAAAGCAAGCACATTAGCGGTCATAATGACGTATGAAGAACTTCCTGCAGATTTTTTTCACTGTTCCCTCAAATCGTGAATTGCGAATAACTTGAGAGCTTTCTTATGAAAATTCTGTTGTGCAAACAACTGTAGGTGTTTGCGCCGTGCATGAGAAAAGATGATTTCAATGAATTCTTCCCTGTTATGCACCGAATTAATCTTCCTGAAATTGTACTGCACTGTCTGCTATAGCCAAGCAGTTACTTGGCTTCTGTATGTGACAGAATCGGACAGAAAGAGTAGTTGCCATCGTTCCACATCTCTTGAACGTCCACGGCAGTAACTATATTGCCAAACATTTCACGTCAGTGCATATATCTTTGATGGAAATTGAATTCAAATTTGAACGGTATTATCCACACGCACAAAAAGCAAAAAAAACAAATCAACCTAAACAAATCAGGGGTGAGATTTAGTAGCGGCTGTCCTTTAATTCTTCAAAGGAATTTGGCTCAACAACTTAGAGTCCCGATCATGGATAAGACAGGGAACTATCTTGGCATACCAACGGATTGGGGAAGGTCAAAAAAAGAAATGTTCGCCTGGATCCTGTTATTTATTTTTTTGTGATCCCACATTTTTTACCCAAATTTTCTCTTAAAGTTGCGACTGTTCGATCCACGCTTCGTACCCTTTCGTGACAACCGCCCGTCTTGATGGGAGACAGTGTATAAATAGGAACGTACGTTCATTTCTGACGGGCGATCACAAGGTCTAACACAAAATCCTTACATTTAGAATACACCATCAGTACGTGAGGAAATTTGGTTAGTAGAGTGTCCCTATTGTTTTTCTTGATTTTACAGGACATTCGACGAACGTGAATACGAACAATGGCTGGAGGTTTGTCTATAAACGATCATGGCTTCCGCATATGAATTATTTTTGTCTTACATTTGGTATCAGAGCGTGTTTATTGCCTCTGCCTTGTTTTTTCGAATTTTTTGGTGTATTTTTCGGGTATTGGAGAGATGAACAGTAACTCGGGATTTTGAGGCCAAGAGAGAAACTGCATAAATTCGGGCAAATTCAGCGACCCACCCCTTGATTTCGGACCCATACGGTTGCAACGCCATAAGGAATATTAGTCAAGAGTTTTCCGGTATATCGGTGTTTTCCGGAGGCTAATCGGGCGGCGGAAGTCATGGTGGTTGGGGGATTTGCGTTTGAGGAGTTTTCTTATGATTTGGGCTTATTTCTTCGTCATTTTCGCCGATACTTGAACCCATGTAGTCGTGCCGGCATGCTCTTCAAAACCCATCATTTATTTCGGTCCGAGATGGGCTGCCGGAGAAGAAACGTCCGGCGAGCCCGCGGTGAAACGGCGAAAAACGGCGAAGAAAAAGCTTATGTTCGCGCGGGGAAGAAGGCGCGTGGGGTCCACGCGCGCGGAGCTACCGCCCAGCGGTTGCGGCCGCGTGCGTTGCACGCACCGAGCGGTGGGCCGAGGGCGCGTGCTCGCACGCGCCTGTGCGTGGATGCGCGCGTGCTCCGCACGCGCCCATCGACCCCTCACCCGCGGCTTCTATTTACGCTTTTGCCTCTAATTTTTTAAATTTTTGCAATCTTGCCCTTGGCCAATTTATCTAAAAATAAAAAAAACGCATATGCACGCTCGAGAAATGGCCTCAGACTCATCCAGACCACAAAGAGCAAATTGGATCGAACACAATGTAGCAATTGATAGTAAACCTTGGGACTTCCATTCTCACCATACGGAAAGCTCCCGTGACTTTTGGGCTGTCCCAAAATTCCGAGCACATAACTGCCTGACACGACCAGCCGTCTAATCCTACGGAATCGAAGCGGCGTGCGGAGCTCATATTATGACCAATTGACCATTGATCAGCCGGAACTTCACCTGCAATGTGCCGGCAAAGTGAACTCGTTACGGTCCAAACTAGAAAAACTTGACTCTCTCTCTCTCTCTCTCTCTTTCCCAGTGGCTCCATTTTGAAGCGGCTTTCTCCCATGGCTCCATTTTAGTGGCAGTATTTCCGTATTTACTCATACGAAATCAAATATAAAATATTATTTGCTAGATGAATAAATTCTTAATTATCTCAATTCAAATCTAAATAACATTGACACGATATGACGCGACATGTGGACACGTCATTTTTCCAAAATAAAAAACTCTAACATGTTGTGACACGTTATATTTTTATTTTTAATTAATTTGATTTGAATTCACAAATAAATAAATAATAAAAAAGAGCTTAAAATGAATTTATATCTATTCATAGGAAATTTGAAAGACATATTTATAGTTAATACATATCCATGTTTGAGAACATGTTTATAACTTTAATAAAAATTATCGGTGAAACTAATAACTACCAAAAGATTAAAATGAACTTATTTATATAAATATATGATCTTAAATAATGATCAAAATTTATCATTATTTAATATTTAATGTTTTAATTTTTTGAAATTACTTTTTAACCTTACTTATTTATTTTTCTAACAAAAAAGCCCTGCTGTCCAATTTCCTTTCCCATCGGCCCAGCCCAGCCCAGCCCAGCCCACACTCAAAAATCAACATCCCCAATAATTATTTCCCTCCTGTGTTTCTCCCTCCGCAACCCCACCACACCGCCAAACCCCACCTTTCCGCCCCCGTTTCTTTCTCCCCATCACCCGTCAAGGCTGTCATTTCCCTTGAAAGGAGAGGCGTCTTGTCTCTTAAATGGCTTACTGGGGCGCCTCCAACTGAGATCAGCTCCCATCCATGGAAGCTATTCAACTCCGTTCTCGGTTCTGTGTAGGCGGACCATTGGTGCGTGGATCTGTTGGAAAATTAGCAAAACATCCCATCAGCATTATTGAGGTCTAATCGGTACCATGGTCCCAGTCACATGGATCTGTTTAACAGATTATAAATGAGTCTCACGGCTCTCCTCCATATCTACCCAGGCATGGGCCTGAAATATTTATTGTCGGCCTTTCTTCTAAGCTAAAATTGAACAAAAGACCAACCGTTATGCTCAAGGTGTTTACTTATTCTATTTCCCCACCCAAATTGAAAATCAATTTTTATTGTTGGAAAAGTTGTGTATGTATTCAACATGATTTCCATGACTTTAGATGACAACTCATATGGTCTTAAAACTTCAAGGCATGTAATGAAGAGGAATTAAATCTCAGAACACTACAATTGTAAGCTGAAGATTGAAAGTAGTCCCTCAGTTTGGCAGCTCCACTGACCAAATAATTACCACGCTTCAGCAAAGAAATATGAGTGATCAGCCTGTCTAATGAATGATCTTTTTTTGGGCATTTACTGTGTATTTACAATTTGCCCAGTGTTTTTCACTTTACTTTTGCTATTAATAGGTGAGACACGGTCCTGGTTTCTACAACTGTAGTTTGTCTCTAGAATTGGGTGAGAATGGCCAGGAAGATGTTGCGGTGGTTCAGTTGCCCGAAGATGATCGAGGCCTGGCAGCAGGGCAATTCACAGCCCTATACCAAGATAGAACATGCATCGGTTCAGGGGTCATATTGGAATCTTGGAATGACCAGGGCTTTCCTGTCTGCCAGAAGGCTCTTGAGATCGCTAGAATGGAGGATAAGTCGAAACTTGGAAAACCGGTTAAGATTAAGGTAAAACCAGAGGGCACTGTAGGGTAGTTTGATTGGAAAAATTCAATTTTCAGTTGAGGAGAAGTTCAATTTGAACAGCAATGCCTTCATGGCGCGACACCCTTGCCATGCTGATTTGGCTGGAAAAACGAAGTTGAAATTTGCTCAAGACCAGCTGTGATGGAAGATCTGAGGATGGTGGATGTCAGCTAAGTCTGGCCGGTGGGTGGTGGAGACTTCGCAAGATACCGCCTGTCATATGTTGTATGCTAGCAAAAAGATCATTCGGGGTTGAAAGGCGATGAGTTATCCGATCCCCTAAGTTCATCTTGCGGTATTAGAGCTCCACTCTGATATTGTGTATAAGACAAGTTATATTTTTCGCAAAGGCTTTCTTTTCGGCGTATTTCAAACCGAAAACTGGCAAGACGCGCCTGATTGTGTAAACATGCGTAAAAACGTGCGTCTGGAATGCTGGCTTATCTCTGCTGCACCTACCTCTTCTCTTTGGCCCAAAGTTCTCTCCTATGTGCTGGCTTGCTTCCCTGTCGAGGTTGCCACCTACATGGGGGAAACTACTCGGACAAGATTTTTCATGAGCAGTTTCATTAGAAAGAAAGTGGACTTAACAGAAATTCTTGGAACATATGATCAATGGATAACCAGCAAACCGTCTCCTTCTAAAAAATCATCCCACCCTTAATTAATCGGCTGATGCTCGGGATTTTTGCACTCATCAGTTTTGTTTCTCTTTTGTTGATGTTTTTGTTTGAAATTTGCTTGTAAATATACCATGTCTCTCTTGAGAGCATTTCTCATTTCTCATTAAATTTCGACGGATGTGAGTTCTTGAATGACTTTATTAGAAAGATGATTGTCATGTCCTTTTCTAAGTTAGTAATCATTGTACTTTCTAATTAATACTGAGACAGAATGGAAAAAATACTCAAAATCATGCTTTAGCAAAATTTGGTTCTCATGTATATATTGTAGAATAATCTTCTTATCCTGTGGGACGTGCGACGCGCGTGATGAGGACGCACTAATAAAATTGAAAAATAAATATTTGTATTCAAAATTTGTTAGCTTTGTATTTCACGTGATTTTCAGTTGTGGGTCGTATAGTTGGAGGACGCGGAGCTTCCCCTGTAAAAAAAATCCACTAAAAGCAACTGCAGTACAAGGTGTCCGGGAGTTAATGGTTCCGTCGGGTCGAATCAATCATTGGAGGCTTTGTTGGCAACTCCGCCTAATTCCACGTCCTCAATCTTTATACTGATACCCGCAGTCAAAGGCCAAGGGGAACTTGGTCGATTTTCTTGGAAGTCCTTGCCGCTTCCAGTACGACGGTGATTATATTCCAAGAGAAACCGCGCGCACCATGCGAAGCAGGATTGCAACAGCAGGCTCTTATACTCTCCTGAATTTTGATGTCGTATCGAACACTCTCCCATATTCGACCAACAGGTGTCGGAATATGCTCTTATACTCTCCGTGAATTTTGATGTCATCTCAAACACTCTCCCATATTCGACAACAGGTGTCGGACCGACACCTGATTAACTTTCAAGCGAGTTTGGAATTCCGACATGGGTGCTCGAAATTCTAACATGTAATTCCGATACATATGGGTTAATTTAAAAAAATTCAATAAATGAAGGATTGAAATGTAAATAGATAAAAAATAAAAAATAATAAAGAAGGGAAGAAGAAAAATAGTATTCTTTTCTCTTTTAACTCTCACTTCTCGTAACACACAATTCATTTTCAAGTTTGTTTTTTCCTCTTGTTTTCCGATATACTCGACATGTGAGTTCAGAATGTGGATTGTTTTTTTTTTCTTTCGAGTTTTATGAATGATTGGAATAGAGTTGAACTTATTAAATTGAAATAATGAATAATATTAACAGTGGATTAATATTTTTAGTGTCAATTCATTATCCGCTTTTTATTTATTTATTTATTTATTTATTTATGAATTTGAATCAAATTAATTTTAATATACAATGTGTCTAACTATGTCAAAATTCTCTATTTTTTGAAAAACAATGTGTCGGCGTACTATGTTATGTTATGTCATGTTGAACGTGTGTCGCGTATCAATGTCGGTGCTTCTTAGGAGCCAAGTCGATTGATGTTTCGAGAAAGGAAAAATATTGTAACTGATTCATGAACTATGGCCAATTTAACCTAATGTACAATGTGGTATGTGAATTTTTAATTAATTCACTGTGATTGCTAAGATTTTGCTTAATGTACACTATGGTCCTTGAACTTTTAAATTATTTGACGTGATTATCTAATTTTTGGTACATTTTCGATTAATTTTATAGATTATATAAAAATGTTCAATGTTGTCCTCGGACTTAAATCAATAAAAGGATAACACTGAAAATTTTATATTGTTAGGGGACCATATTGAACAAATTAAAAGTTTAATAACCACATTCCACATTGGAGTAAAGTTCAGAAATCATTTATATCATGATCTCTTTTGGAGCGATCTTTGTAGCCTTAACACCAAATAGACAAAAGGATAGATCTAGGATTCCTTTTACTAGGGACATATCACGGGTCTCATTAGAAAAGTGTGACATTCTCAAAATTCGACTCGGATATGATAATGGGTTTACTTCTACCAATGCGCAATTAGCAGAATTAAGATGCATTTGGTTCAACTTTCCCAAGGAGTTCTAAGCTTCCAAAGCCCCTTGGGGAAATGCTAGAATGTTTGGCAAGCCTGTCCAATGGACTTTCAGTCAAATGTTAGTGTTGGAAAAGCTGAAAGCCCAATACTGAAAGGGACCAGCTTTGGACTTTCAGTATTTGGCCAAACGCTGAAACTACTCTTTTTTTTTTTTTTTTTTCAAAATTACTATCATTATTTTTTTACTTTTTCGATTTTACCTCTCATTGTTCCAAAACTACATTATCTTCACTAGAGTTGGCAAAGAATTTAATATTTTTTAATAAAAAAGAAAAAAGAAATCCAAAAACCCTTTATAAGAAAATATTTGCCAAACACTCGTTATATCAACATAGCTTTGCAAATAGTTTTTTACTAAACGTAATTGTATTTTCTTAAAGCCCTTTAGATCGAAGATATTTGTATTTTCCCAAGACCCATTTCTAAAGCTGAACCAAATGCAACCTTAGACTTTGAATTGGTTCGTGAACCATTCAAGAGTGTTAAACCTATTGGGAAATGCAAATTAAGATTTCAATGTGCACGATCAAAGAACTCAACCATAGATTGACAATTCGATCATAAGGATCGATGAGAGATAATCTTAAGTCGTTTCAGACCAATCCATGAATGGTTATAGATCGATTTGATAATAGTATATAATCAGATTGTTGGTGATTCCGCACGATTACTATATTAATTATGAACAACTCTAAACCAATTCCAAATGATCGTGTACTTCGGAATGAGCAATTGACCCCTCATGATTACATGACAATTGAGGATCATCCATGAATTGAAAAGACTCAAACGTAGATTGACATCGAATCAACCACGGGTCGAACTCACGAAACCCCTAAAGGATGCACGTTGGTTTCAATTATGCTAAAGCCGCAATCGATGGATTTCGACCACAAATTCTAATTTGGTTAAGGGTATCGGATTTTAGAAGATTAAGAGACCACCATTGGATATTGCTTTATCAAATTCCTCATTTATCAGTAAATGCTAAATTTTTGGATAAATGAAAATGGACCAAGAAAATGTCAAGAAGGCTATTCTGAAATAAAGACTTGAATTCTCATCGATGGAACACAGAGATTCGGAAAGTTAGGAGCAGGCCACGAACGAGGACTTGACCGGGCCCAAGCCCATGTTGGATGGCCCAAAAGGCCCAAGTCCACGAAGGAAGGCCCAAATGGGCTCACGCCCATGATGGGTGGGCCAAGGGAGGGCTATGGACCCTCCAATCCCATTAAGCCATCATTGTAAGATCTTAACACTAATTGCACTCAAGTACGTGAATAATGTGTGAATAGTGCGCAATCTTGGTAAAATGACCGAATTGCTCTCTTATCAATATTTGGGGGATAGGTTATCGACCTTTACCAATAGATTATCACTTCTTGGTTTGATAAGTTATGTGATAAGTAGTTACATAATAAGTTATTAGGTTATGATAAGTGAAGTGTGATATGTTCTTATAATACGCCATAATAGGGTGATAGACTATCATGTGGTGATATGTGTTTTATGAAGTGATATTGTGATAATGCATGCTATTAAAATACGTTATGGTATTATGATAAGTTATATTAATAAAAGATGAGTTATCGAATAGTTTATGATGGCATGTGATAAGTGATTTTTTTTATAACTTATGTTCAAGTATGATAATTTATTCTACATTATATGCCATAATGGCGTGATGAATCATATTGTGGTGATATGTCATACCTGACGTGATTTTATAATAAAGTATGCTATTTAAATAAGTCTTGGATAGATTATGATGGCAATGTATTATCTGTGTTCATTGGAAGTTATTATTATACATATGTTATGTTCATTGTCTATGGTCAATGCATGAGAACACCCTGAGCCTCCGAGACGAGATATATGATGGTTTTTGGACATGCAAGGGACCACGCCGGGTCAAGTCTCTCTCTTGGGATTGGCGACATTGAGACGTATTGTTCTTGAACCAAGTTCGCACTAATCATAACTTTTTTAGGCCCTAATCATAACTATCCGAGCCCAAGTCAAAGTACTTTGAGATGGACGTATACTAGACGTGTATGGGATACCACTTTGTAAGGTCGCCCTCATAGAATAAAGGTGCTAAGTTAAACCCAACCTCAATACTTGGACAAGTATGAAGAATTCACTACATGGACATGTAAATAGTTAAGCTTTTGATATAAGGAAAGATTATGTTTGATGGTAGAAGCACATATATATATATATATATATATTTATTTATTTATACTGATGTATGCCTTACACTATCCCTATTGTTTGTTAATAGTTAGGAGATGTTTATTTTGCTTCTGCTTGTATATAATTAAAAGATAAAATGAATGGGTCGGTGACGTGTCTTGAAATGTTGCAAGCAAATGACCTAAGTGAAAAGCCATGGTGTGGGTTGCCGTGAGCTTGAAGTGGGTCAGGGCGTGACAAAAAGTTACCAAAGTTTGCTCAAGCTCTCAAGGGACCAGAACTTGACCACCAAATTTAGCGTGATTATTAAATTTTAGCCCATTGTGCAATGTGATTCCTAAACTTTTAAATTATTCAGTGGGGTCATTGGACATTTGATACATGTTCAATTTGGTTCCTTAATTATATAAAAATTTTCAATGTGGTCCTTAAATGTAACACCCTCGATACCGACCCCATAAGGATCGGCCATAAGATTATGAATGGATCAACCATAGGCCATTGGCCATAGGATTGATCGGTTCGATCGATAAGGCATCAAGGATTAGTCATGGTTCAACCGACCAATCGACCAACTGATCAACTGGTCACAAACTGATTGAAGTGTCGGCCGTGAATTTTTTACCAATCATACCAATGGGATTGGATCATCAACTCATAAAATGACTTTTTGATCATGAATATTGGTCAGGGGATGATTTTGGATTAGCGGATGATCATGGGTCAATCCAACCGGTTATAGTGCTCAGCCGTGGGTGATTCCACTTGGCTATGCACCGATACACGGACGATCCGACTTGACCAAATGCGATCATCTTCCAACCGAAAATGTATCATTTCCTATTTAATTCTTAGTGATCGGAAATGAATCTTAAATTGGTGATATCCGATTGTGGATTAGTAATGCACCGACCATGAACCATACGAATGAATCGGGTGCCAACCAGAATGAACTTAGGGATAGACCCGGCTATTCTGTCACAAATTCTTAGGTCCATGAGTGCCTTGGCTTAGTGTTAGGCCATGGATAGCCTTAGGATTAGTCTTGAACTAACTAAATGACAATCAACCCTTTAGGCCGATCGACCATTCAAAGGAATGGTTCGGGCGAGCATGGGGCATAATGGCCGAATTTTGGGTATACGTGATTCGATTTTTCGATGTGTCCTTAATGATCTATTTTCTGGCCCGGAAACCAACCTAGACAATAGATTTCTCCGAACTGCTTTCTTGAGGAAGAAAATGACAAAATGGAATTCTCTAGAACACCCTGACTTCTTTATGAAGGAGGTTGATTTATCATTCCATCTAAATTTTTCTAGATATGGTCATGATTACCAAGGATTTACCTTGGGAATTAAGCAAAGTATCAAAACCAAGTGTTCCATTAAAAATAAGACATATTGGAACTAAATATGGCTATCCTATAGCCTTGATGCCACCTTGAGTTTCATAGGTTTTGACTTCCCAATTTTTCGAAACTGTTGGATCTTTCTTACTTTCTAATTTTATAGAGCTCTTTATGATTCAAATTTGAAGAAACTTCCTTCATGAAAGTTGTTCAAAACATCTTAATCTATAACATACTTACATTTCATATTTTTTTGAGGTGAAATGATTAGGACGAAGGCCCAATCAATTACCATATAGAATCTGCCTAGTATAGTGAAAACGGTAACCAAATTGCTTTCTTGAATTTTTATAAAATTTTTCCTTTCGAATTTGGACATGCTTCTTTCGCAAAAGTTTTAAATGGCATCCATATCCACATCATATTAAAATTTCAAAGAGTTTTGTGAAGATTTGGATTTTGAAATGAGTCTCTCTCTCTGACCATTGAATCTGCTCGACAGACGAATTTTTGGGTTGTGTTCAATGATTTGTTGCTCTTTCCACATAACAAATTTGGCTTGGATTCCTCATGAAAATTGTTTTCTAAGGTCTTCTCTATAACATATTGAAATTTTCTAATTTTTCGAGTCCGTTTGAAAGGTAATGGTACTGATTTCGAAAGTTGCTCAAAATTGTTTTCGCCTTAGAATGGGAGAACTACACGCCCAACTTGAAAAGCAAGCTAATCTAGAGACTTCTTAGCTTGAAGGTAAGAATGTATTATATGCTTTTGGACCTTAGTGTATTAAAGAGAAGAAACTTGGAGAGCAATTTGGCTAATGTGATTACATCTAAGCCTAATGATTGCATGAAATCTTGGCAATTAATTAGAGAAGTGAGTCACCTACTTAGGTGTCCCCTAGAATCTTAGGTTATGATGGCCCTAGATTGTAGCCTTGGTGAATAAGGTAAGGACCAACTAATTAGAAGAAAACATTAGGCATAAAAGAGGCTTATGTGTCCTTCGGCACTACAGGCAATAATGAGCCTAGATTGAGCCTTAGAGAGCAAGCAAATGGGTGGATCAATCACAAGTTAACACCAAAGGACCTAGGCGCCAACTCGGGAAGATAGGTAGACCAACTCATCATTTAGGCGTAATCATGAGTTTGCATAAAAATCTAAGAGGAAAAGGCCTATAAATAAGAGAAGGCATCATCATATTTTAAAGTTTGGCCTTTCTCTCCTTTCCTCTCCCTTTCTCTCATCTTTTTCAAGCCATTCTCTTCCAAGCCGCCTTAGACGCTAACCAATCACCAAAGGAGCATCTTGGAGCTAGGTCCAAAAAGTAGTAAGTAGATTTTCCTAATTCTTCGATATGGCGATGTGCTACGCTTATCGATTTTAGGATCATGCCATTGTTTGCTTGTGTTGGCTTTGTATTGTTATGCTTGTTGTGTTTCTATTACTTGTTGTTGCATCAAGTAAGTTCATGATCTCGCATGAGTGTCGAGCACACTTGGATGTCGAGGAATGGTCTCAGCAACTTTAGACGTGTGTCGAGGTGGGTGCATGACTCACACTTGATCTTGGGACAATATTGACGCGTGTTGTTACTCGGGACAAGTTACGGGTCGATGCCGAAACCGGAGCGAACAGTTTCAAGTCAAGACTATAAGGCCGAATCGCATTTGGCATGAGTCTAACAAGGTATATGAGTTGTTAATTGATTTACTTTGCATGGCACACCTTCGAGCCTTTCATTTGACTAAAAGTTCAAAGATAAAATGAATTGATTGATGCTTGAAATGCATGGACACACAATGGACTTATATGCCAACGTTGGGGGATGCTAGGTCGTTGCCTAGGATAAAGCCCCGGATGCTGTCCTGATATTGAGATCGTGGATGATGTTGGCCCAGGTGAGGCCGATGCCTAGGGGTTGTCTAGGATGTCGTCTGGATAATGAGATCAAGACGATGCCGGTTGCCAAGGGGGGGATCGATGCCTAGTTGTTACCGAAATAGTCAATTAATTTTGACTAATATGATATTGAAAAAGAAAAATGAAAGTCCACGTGTGGTTCATGACTGATATATGTGTGATACTTACAAAAGCTAGGTTTGTTTTGATATGTATTATTAAGTCCTTGCATCAATTTGAGCATATGTTTGAATTGGGTCACTTAGTGCTTGAACGAGTTTCATGAGATGCACACATCCCTTTTTGTGACCGAAATGATTATAAGCCACGGATCTTTGGAAAGTTTGTTCATATGCACTAACTCATTGGCTTTGATTTTTGAAAGCACATAGACGGTTGTGAGCCTTTCATATGCATAAGCAAGGCAAGGCATGAACCTTGCCATTGATTTGCCATCGGCAAATGGGTGGTGATCTTGTATCCGATGATCGATGGTGAGACGTCCTCCTATAAGAGAATTAGGGATTTCTACTTACTAAGTCATCGACTCACTCTTGTTCTCATAATTTCAGGTATATGATGGGTGAACCTAGGTTCAAGAAGGGAATGAACCTAGCATGGGGGCTGCTTTTGGGAGCAGCTTGGTAAAGGAGTTAGGCTACCCTAGCCTTTTGATTGACTATATACAGAAACGAAACTAAGTAGCCCGAGACTAGGATGAGCATGTAATCAAAATAGCTTTTGATATATGAATAGTGTATGAATATATGTTGCTTTTATTTGCTTGACTTGCATATGTCCTACTCGGCTTCCATATTTGTTTGTATGGGGATTGTTTGTAATCGCTTCTGCATGTGCTTAATTAACGATAAAAGACTTTTAGGACGTTCAATGTTGCTTGGGGCGTCGATGCTAACCCGCTAGGTCATACTCTCGTGCCAGAGGTGGGGTGGGAGTGTGACGCTAAACTTGAATTAATTAAATGATAACACTGAACTTTTTAAAATAGTTCGAAGACTAAATTGAACAAGTACCAAAAGTTTGGAAACCATATTGAACAAATTAAAAGTTCAATTATCGCATTCCACACCAAAGCAAAGTTAAGAGATCACGATTCATATTGGGTTAAAAATTAAAGTTCAGGAATCATTTATGTCATGATCTCTTTCAGGAGCGATCCCCGTAGCCTTCACACCAAATAGACAAAAGGACAACTCCAGGAATTCCATTTATTGGAGACACATCATCGGGTCTCGTAGGAAAAGTTACCAAAGTTTGCTCAAGCTCTTAGGGATCCACAACTTAACCACCAAAATTCAATTTTCAGTTGAGGAGATGTTCAATTTGAACAGCAATGCCTTATGGCACGACGCCCTTGCCTTGCTGATTTGACTGGAAAAACGAAGTTGAAATTTGCTCAGCACCAGCTGTAATATAAGGCCAGAGGATGGTGGAAGATAGGTAATTCTGGCCGGTGGGTGGCGGAGAATTCGCAAGATCCCGCTTGTCATATGTTGTATGCTAGCAAAAAGATCATTCGGGGTGAAAAGGTGACGAGTTATCCGATCCTCTAAGTTCATCTTGCCGTATTAGAGCTCCACTTTGATATTATGTAAGTGACAAGTTATATGCTTCCCAAAAGCTTTCTTTTGGGCATATTTCAAGCCGAAAGCTGACAAGACGCGCCTGATTGTGTAAGGTACTCTGCAATTATTTCATGTGATAATTTTGAAGATGTGGAAAAACGTGCGTCTGGAATGCTGGCTTATCCCTGTTGCACCTACCTCTTCCCTTTGGCCTTAAGGCCTCTACCATGTGCTTGGTTACTTCTCTGTCGAGGCTGCCCCCTACATGGGGGAAAGTACTCAGACAAGATCTTTCATGAGCAGTTTCCTTAGAAAGAAAGTGGGCTTGGCAAAATTTCTTGGAACATATAATCAATGGATAACCATCAAACTGTCTCATTCTAAAAAATCACTCGACCTTAATTAATTGGCCGATGGTTGGGAGTTTTGCTCATTTAATTTTAGACGGATGCCAATGATTTCACAAATGAATTTAGTAGATAAATGATCGTCGTGTCCTTTGCTTTGGCAAAATTGGTTTCTCACATGCTTTATGGAATAGTCTTCTTACCACATGGGACACGTGTGACGGCGATGTATTAATAAAATTTTAAAAATAAATATTTTTTAGCTTCGTATTTTATGTGATTTTCAGTTATGGGTCGTATGGTAGGAGGACGTGGAGCTGTCCCTGGAATTAATCCACCGAAAGCAAACTGCACTCTACGAATTCCCGGCTTGCGGAGGCTGATGGTTCCCGTCTGGCCGAATTAATCATTTGAGATTTTGTCGGCAACTCCACATAATTCCGCCTCACGCTTATGGGCAGAGGCGAGCTGCTCGGTCGATCTTCTGAAAAAGTCTTGCTGCTTCGGGTACGACTGAGATTTTCTTCCGAGAGAAAACCGCGCGTACCATGCAACGAAGGATTGCAACAGCACGCTCGTTCACTCTGCCCAAAACCAAGTCAACAGGTGTTTCAGGAAGGACTGTGACCCTATTTGGCTTAATGTACAATATGATTTATGAACTTCTAATTTATTCAATATGGTCACTGATTTAGCCCACCGTACAATGCGTTTCCTAAATTTTTAAATTGTTCAATGTGACCATTGGACTTTTGATACATATTCAATTTAGCCTCTAATTAATATGAAAATATTCAGTGTTGTTCATAATCTTGAATTAATTGAATGATAACATCGAACATTATTATATGGCTCAATGGCTAAATTGAACCGGTTCAAGAATCGCGTATGACATTGAGTCAAAATTCAAAAATCATTTATGTCATTATTGATTCAGTAGCCTTCCTGGCAACCAAGATACATCATGGGTCTCCTAGGAAAAGTTACCAGGTTTGCTCAAGCTCTCAGGGGACCCCAACCTGACCACCAAAGCACCAATTATGGCTTGGACCGGGAGAGAAGACGGATTACGAGAATTTCAGGTTCTTTAAATGACATGGATGCAACCAACCAGGAAATAAATAGGTCAGTTGATAACTTGATTAGGTAGCCTGGAAGCAGCCAGAAGAGCAGATCAAGTTCTTGTGCCATCACCTTCTTGCAGCCGGCCATGGAGACACAGGGAGATTTGGAAGTTCAGTTGGAGGGCATGAGAGAGTATTACAGGAATGGCAACACGAGAGGTGCATCTTGGAGGAAGTCGCAGCTCCGAGGATTATGTCGGCTTCTCGAAGAAAGAGAAGCCGAAATGAACGCTGCCCTTGAGTGCGACTTGGGGAAGCATCCTGTCGAGTCTTATCGGGATGAGGTAGGTTCTTGAATTCAAGTTTTCAAACTTTTTTCCCCCCAAGGAAAAGCCGGTGACATGCTCGGACGTGACTTATTGCCGAGCCTTGTGTTCTCTTGCTGTAGGTACTTTTTATTCATCTTGATTGTTTTGTTTGAAATTTGCGCAGATAGGAAGCTTGATAAAGTCTGTGAACTATGCGCTTGGTTGTTTGAAAGGGTGGATGTCAGCCGAGAAGGTGAACGAGGCTTTCCCTGATTGATCCTCTGATGCGTCCCGTTCGTCCTGTGCGGGGAAATTTTTGCTGTTTCTTTGTCATCGTTCTTGAATCGCAAGATTCCAATTGTGCTGCAGGATTTATTCAATGTTACATGAGTCCTTACTGGCATTTTAAAGCTATGATGTCTTCTTAATGCCACGAGACACCTATTATGAAAAGAATTTAAGGCGAGCCCCTTGACTTTGCAGGCTAGACTGCCGCTTGCTGCTGCACTGACGACTGCGGAGATAATTCCCGAACCTCTCGGCCTCGTCCTGATCATCTCATCTTGGAATTTTCCATTTGGTAAGTGAAACTGTTTGCATAGGAAATCAAATTTAGTTCCATCATCTGTATTTGCATAAAGCTTCCATCTTATCTACTTTAGGCGGTGATTGTCATGGCTGGGTGGTATATGAACAGGACTCTCCCTGGAACCACTGATAGGAGCACTGGCTGCTGGAAATGTGGTGGTCCTGAAACCTTCAGAGGTGGCTCCTAGATGCTCCTCTCTCCTTGCTGATGTACTGCCGGCTTATCTAGACCCTAAGGCCGTCAAGGTTGTCGAAGGTGGTCCTGCCGTTAGTGAACAACTAATACAGCAAAAGTGGGATAAAATACTCTTCACAGGTAAAAACATCACTCGCGGAGCTCTCCTTTCAAGTTGTTCCTGCTGTATGAGGTTGAACCTTATCAACGGGCTATTTCAATTGCGATGTTTTCATTCTCTAAAAGTTTCACAAAAGCACAGGAAGCGCACGAGTAGGTCGCATGGTGATGGCTGCAGCAGCGAATCATCTGACACCAGTGACTCTGGAGTTGGGAGGAAAGTGTCCGGCCGTACTGGATTCTCTTTCGAACTCATGGGCCAGGAAGGTAAAGAAAGGAATTATCACATTAGAACTGTAACGAAAGCGATCATCTTGCTTGATTTCTTGATATAAAATTCACTTCACAAGATGTACTATATGCTTTTACATGTTAAGGTGGCTGTGCAACGAATTCTCGGGTCGAAATTTAGCGCCTGTGCAGGCCAAGCTTGCATAGCCATTGATTATGTCCTCGTGGAGACGAAATTCAGCTCCACTTTGGTAAGATGACAACCAAATAATATGTTGTTTTGATTATTGTCATCTGCTTAAGCATCATGCTTATAATTTTGCTTCTTTGTTCAGCTGGAACTAATGAAGGTGTGGATCGGCAAGATGCTAGGAGAGAATCCGAGAGAATCGCGCAGTATGGCAAGAATCGTAAATAAAAACCACTTCTCGAGACTGAAAACTCTTCTAGAAGACCCAAATGTCAAAGCTTCTATCGTCTACGGAGGTTCAATGGACGAAAACAGCTTGTATGTCTTCCACACTGACTCGTTTGAAAGAGCCTAATAATGTTTTCTGTGCTCCGGTAGTCAATCATTCCCTCGCTTTTGTTTCGCGCAGGTTTATTGAGCCGACCATCTTGCTTGATCCCCCGCTCGAATCGGATCTCATGCAAGATGAGATTTTCGGCCCCTTACTCCCGATCATTACGGTAAAACTATTCTCCTTGAGATATGTACTTCCATTATAGTCCTTTGTCCTTGGACATTGCCCTTCTAAATGATATTTCTTCGGTTAGTAGCGACTTTGGTTCTCATAGAATAGGTTGCAATCAACTGCTGTCCGTCTTGACAGTTGAAGAAGATCGAGGACAGCATCAACTTCATAAATTCAAGGCCTAAACCTCTTGCGATTTATGCCTTTACTCATAACGACTCGCTCAGGAAAAGGATGGTAGCGGAAACATCATCGGGAAGCGTGACATTCAATGATGCGATGATTCAAGTAATGTCATTGTTCGATAACTTCATGATCCATTGACTGTGCAAAAAGAATGACGGTTTTTGATGAGAAATAACTGCCACAAACCACAGTAAAAATGATTGGAAAGAATTCTCTTATGCAGCATATGGCATTTTCTTTGAGAATGGCAACGAATGTTCTTACCCTTTTCTTTAATGTTTCTTTTGCTCGAATGGCCCAATCTGTGTCGAATCTGCAGTATATGGCTGATACACTACCATTCGGAGGTATTGGCGAGAGCGGCATGGGCAATTACCATGGGAAGTTCTCATTCGATACATTCAGCCACCACAAGGCAGTGTTGAGAAGAAGCTTTCTGGTTGACTTCTGGTTCAGATTCCCTCCTTGGAATGACCACAAACTGCAGCTGTTTCGCTCAATGTATCTTTTCGATTACCTCGGAGTGCTCCTCACCGTACTCGGACTGAGGAAATCCAAGCAAGGTTGAGCAGAGTCGAAGGTTATTTCAATTCACATGAGGTCATCATTACATTAATACATCCCGGGTGCCTAGTCGCTTTTATTGAAAGAATGTAAAGAACTTGCGTGCTTTATGGTAGATGCAAAGTCTAGAGGACTAGCACTATATCAAGCCTGTAATTCACTTGCCATTCAACCTTCTGTATTGTTTGATTGGTTAATTTGGAGAGTCATCCTTTTACCTCAATAATAGCTTTTCCTCGTCGAATGGAGATGTGACTTGGTCTGGTCTGAAGACTAATCATCCATGATGCATTATCCTATTAACATGAAATCGCTGATTATGACAAGATAATTTGTGAAATAAAAATCCTAGCCTCAAGGACGTGATGTTCAACATAAACCTGACCCCTCGATTGAGAAACTGAATTTGCTGCCCTCTTTTCTATACCTAGATAGCACTTCAGTTTTGTGACCTCCCTCTTAAGAAACCAACACCCAGATGAAAAATGCAGACTCGAAAATGCAAGAACAGAAGGAGACCATAGAATTTTTTTTACATGCCCTTGAGCGGCTTGAAGAAGTATAGTGTAGCTATGGAACATTCTGATAGTATTTGCCAAACAAAAGAAAAGAAGTAATACGGTGCATTATAATCAATATGCTTCTCTGAATTGGCCAGGAAGGAGTTCCTCTACTAATGAGAGAGAAGAACCTTTCTTAATACAAAATAAAAATTCTTCTGGATAGTTATGACATGTAATGTACAAAAAAGCAAGCACATTAGCGGTCATAATGACGTATGAGGAACTTCCTGCAGATTTTTTTGCTGTTCCTTCAAATCGTGAATTGTGAATAACTTGAGAGCTTCTTATGAAAATTCTGTTGTGCAAACAACTGTAGGTGTTTGCGCCGTGCATGAGAAAAGATGATATCAATGAATTCTTCCCTGTTATGCAACAAAGTAATCTTCCTGAAATTGTACCGCACTGTCTGCTGTAGCCAAGCAGTTACTTGGCTTCTGTATGTGACAAAATCGGACAGAAAGAGTAGTTGCCACTTGCCATCGTTCCAAATCTCTTGAACGTACACAGCACTAACTATATTGCCAAACATTTCACGTCAATGCATATATCTTTGATGGAAATTGAATTCAAATTCAAACGGCATTATCCACACACGCACAAAAAAGAAAAAGAAAAAGAAAAAAAGGCCGATTCCAGCAATGTCAACATGCAGATACAATGCATATGCACGCTCGAGAAATGGCCTCAAACTCATCCAGACCACAAAGAGTAAATTGGATTGAACACAATGTAGCAATTGATAGTTGTCGCGACCCGATTTTGCCACTCTTGATCCTCCATCATGAGGAGAGGAAGTGGGGAAATGTCGGATTTATGGGTACTTGTTAACGAGAGTTCCTTCACGGCTTGTGTTCCGAAATACGTCATCACCTCGCCTTTCAGGTCAAACCTTTTGTGAGTTCCCTCCATGAGATCGCGAGTTCTCCCAAACTCGGATCCCGCATGACCTGTATCCACACTGACGACATACCTCGAGAGAGAGAGGAGGTTAGATGTGAATATCGGATTTAAGGGTACCTTTACCATGGTAGCTTTCTCAATAGTATCTTTTGCCCATAAGGATAACATCACTTCATCCTTGGGGTACTGCCACATCGAGTATGCTAAACCATCGAGTTTCATCGAAATTCATACCTCGCACGACGGGTTCGTTTATACGGTATAGTTGTTTATGACAACCTAAAAATAAGACAAAAGTTGTCATTAGCCTCATTTTAGGGGCCAGCTAGAAAACTCAATCGAGAGTCAGGATTGTTCTCTTGATTCCTAAGCAACCAAATATCTAGGTTCAAGGACTTGGATTATGTTAATATTTTCATTAGCGCCCTTTCGGTACCTAAACAATATGTTGTGTTTACCTAATGTGTCCATACATTTTTTCTTATATTTTCAAGATCGTCAATCCTAAACTAAGCGATCATGCGTGGTTGGTCATTTTCATACTATTCTATTTCTAGAAAATGTGAAAAGAAAGAAATCGATGGAATTGAAATTAAGAAGTAATAAGTAAACAATCAAGGAAAGCAATAAATCTACCATGCAATTATAGAAAATATAAAAGAGAAACACAATTGAAAAAGATAGGAGAAAAAGAGAAACCCGCAACTCATTGGGTTTTATACAACAAATGGAACCGAGACATATGTCGGGGAAATGAATAGTATATGAGATAATGGTCGGAATAGACATCAACCTCCATTGTCTTCTCGCTTTCTCCATCTTCGGTGACTATTCAAAACTTAATATAGGAAATCTATAACTAAGTATATACAATGAAAAGAAACAGGCATACATGCCAAAGTAATCAAAAACACGACATTATGTCAAGAACAATCGCTTAAAGAAAGTTCAATGCGAAAATCAGATTTTGGGACCTTGAGGTCAACCTTTGTCTTTCATGCGTGGGTTCTACTAAGACACCTACCCAGTCCATTTTTTGTGACTTATAACCATTATCAATCAATTGTGTTATCGCATGGTCAATAACATTTATAAGTCTCTTAACCAAGCGATCTATGTGATCCTAGGGTTTTCCCTCCATATCATACATCGACTCTACCATTCATCTAGAAATCATATGCATTTGCGAGAATTAAACATGCAGGCATGTCTTTTGAACCTTATTTCTCAATCAATCAAATAGCAAAGTTCACAAACACAGACATTTCTAAATGTATGATGTAATTGTATGCATGGGGGGTACATGTGATGTTTTAAATACATCTTTTGAAATCATATACGAAAAGTTTTGAGGTGGGTGGGCTCGATTCACCCCGGGTTTACGCCGCTAGTTGCTGACTGTACGGTGGTTCCCGGGTCACCAAAAAAAAAGTTTTGAGATAAAGTGATATTTTGGCTATAAAAGACATTCAATTGCCAAAGTTACCTCGAGGATCGCATAAATACACTCACAAGCGTTATAGGTATTTTAAATATAATTCAAATCGCTACTTTCATGATATCAAATTAGGATTTTAAAAAGGTCTGAAAATATTTTAAGATTAAAGAATATCTAGATTATGGAATACATTCAATTGCCAACACTAGCTCGAGACTTGCATAAATGCACTTACAAGCATTGCAGGCATTTTGAATATGATTGAAAATCGAGCTTTGGAAAAGAATTTCTTAGAAATTGTTTTTGGGAAATATCACATGTATCAAAGTATATTATTTTTTTGCAAAAGATACAATTTGGAAAGAACAATTGTTTAACAACAAATATCAAAGCATTTAGAACAACTTCCATGAAGATGACATGGCCTAATTTCATACGCAAACTAATCTAAAAGGTATGACTAAACAAATACAACCGAATATTCACATCAAGAAAATTCTTGACCAAGTAGGATGTTATGACAAAATTGAATAATGCTCATTAACAATCTAGTTATGAAAAAATTCTCTAATATGTAGAACATAATAGCAAACAACTTTTGTGAAGAAAATTTTCCTAAATAAGCTACACATGATTTTACAAAAATTATACAACAAACAACAGCATGTTAGAAAGTTGTCAAATCAGCAGGATACTTAGCCAATATCACAAGGATTTGTCCTATCAAAAAAAATCTAAAAATCACCAAATTTTCACACAACATAACCAATACGTTGACAAACAAGTTTTGTTAAGAGGCCAAGTGTAGAATCTTAATACAAAAGATGGAACAAAAATATCAAAATTTTATTCAAACAAGGGGTTAGAACAGGGGTCCAAATTTGATCACATGTCTAGATTTTGATCTAGTTTTGAAAAAAATGGAAAATGGTCTAAACGATGAGCGATTTGCATGAAATTAGCAACATTAAAAACCTTTAAGTGTGCCTTATGACTTTCTAAAATGGCTTGAGTCCAAACTATATCAATTAAGTACTCTAAGATCAAGATCTTTAAAAGTGCGCATGTTAGTAACTAAAAAAGGGAACGCAAGCATGCATTAGAAAACCTCAAAGTCATTCAAATAATGCACAAACAGAAAGAAAAAATCACATGGGACTTAGGATCAGATGTAATAGAAAATTTGGATAACCATCTAATCCTAGGTCGGTATGCAAAATGTCATACAATTTATGATATGATGAAATGATTCAAGATTCTTAACAGTATGCTCAGGAATTCTAAGTGTGATAGACACTTTTGTGGAACAAATTTAATGTGCGAGATGATATTCAAATGATATGACCTAAATATGTATGCGAACCTTGTAACACTTAATTGTCAAGAAAGCATGATCGCAAAACTTGATCTCTAAATGACTCAAACAAGTATGGCAAAATGCATATACAAGAAGATTTCGTTTCAGCATTAACTTCACAGAACGGGCATGATTTTAGTTATTTCAAGATATGCAAAAATCTTACAAAAAATCTTATATATAGAGCATGCAATGATGAACATTTCTTATTAAGAGATCGAAACCCAGATATGATTGCAGGAGTCACAGAAAAAATGGCAAAAGAGATATGCATATCTAAGCTATGTATTGTTGCAGTACATTTTTATCTTAATTCATGCACTTGACTCACTTGTCAACATCAAGACTTTGCAAAGCATTCATCAATTGAGCATATGCATCATGTAGACTCAATTTTACCAAAACAAAATTCGGATCAATGCAGGGCAAACTGTCCTATGTTCGAATCTAGGCGATTTTAACCTAATTAAACATGTATGAAAATTTCAAAAAAAATAAAGTAAAAAACATGCTTCACACTAATACAAGCAACTTTCATGAATGAAAGTTCTTCCAGAAATCAACACATAGATCAGTACAAAAATGACAAAATCTGATATCAGCACGGAACAGACTGACCTAGACTTAGATTTTAGTAGATTTGACTTAGTTAAACACATCCAAAAATCACGAAAAAATTATAAAACATGTATAAGATGATTTGGAACAAAACTTGTGAAGGCAAGGTTGTCCAGATATCATCACAGAAGGCTACACAAAAATAGTAAAATCTCATTTCGGAACAAGGACAGAATTGAAAATCCACCCGAACTACTGCAGAATTGTTAATCTTTAAAAATGTTTTTCCAAAGTCAAATGACACTTGATTAGGGCATGCAACCTATCGATTCAAAGCTTGTGATGTGTATTATCTAAGTCTAAAAGGACTCGAGTTGAAACGAGGTCGTTTCGGACCTCATTTTGGCCAAATCATTAGATCAGTCCTAGTCCTACGACTACGAAATTGCAGATTCAAGTTAAATCAACTACAATCATTCAAGAATATTCAGCCACATTCAAGCTTCAGCAACTCATCAAAGATCATATGAGCATAGTATATATCCCTAAAATTGAACCCTGGCCAACTAATCTGGCCTCGTTTCACGGGGTTCGAGATCTCGAAGTTACCTTTTAAGATGAACTCGAATGTGACCGATTGCGATTGAACGGTTGCTAATCAATGATTGTCGGAGCTTTGTCGAACCTCATGGATCATGAAGGATTAGTCGATCTACAAGAAGTACGCAAAAGCGATCAAAGTAGAATCCGTGTTAACCAAAACCTAAGGAAAAAAGTGATCCACTTAGTTTTTTTTTTTTTTCCGAGTTTAATCTTATGTTTTGCTGAACACTCATGAAGATGAGACCGAAGTTTGCTGAATCTCAGATCAACTGGATTTCGTTCATCGTTAATCTTTGATCTTCAATTTACAAGACTCATCAATGGACGCGTCGGCTTTAAACTTAATGATGGCAACCGCTTCTCAAGAGTTGCAATCTAAGAGCGTTTCTTCATATTCTCTTAGCCGAATCTTGCTGCTGTGCTTTTTCTAGAAATTAGAATGCCGACAACTCCAAGTTTCTGATGGCCGAACAAAGAGAGGAAATTCTTTGCAGGAGCTTGCTTGATCAAATAGGCCTCACGAACTCGCCAAAAGCTCAGATCGACGATCGGATCGCCCATCTACGAGCTGGATGGAACGCTGGTCAGACCGCTGATCCAGCTTCGGAGATGTCCACCATTCAACGACTATGGGGCTGTTAATCAGCAAAACTCCACTCAACTCAGTGGAGAACCTGAATCTAATAACATTTTATAACTAAAACAAAGAGAAGAAGTGGAACACTTATCTCCGATTTTGTTATTGAAACTTCTGGAAATGGAGAATGCCGAGCTTCAATCAATGAAGATGATCTCCGGAAACAAGACTCCAAATCATAGATCAGTGGAGAGACGGATTGCAAGTCTTGATCGGAATTGAAGCTCGATCCAGGAAGAAATTAAAGTTTATAATTATTTCTTTGATGTTGTGAGTACAAGATCATTTCCTCAGCAGCTTCTTCAATAAAATCACTGAAATCAACATCAACAAAATATGTTGAAATCAAAATCTAAGCGCAACAAACATGCAAGTAGAGATTGAGAAGACTTAGCCGAATCTAGAATCTCAGCTTGCTCCGGTCGAACAATCTCCTTGGATTGTGCGGTGAAGCTCATTAAGAGCTCGATCGTTCCCTTCAATAAAAGACAGAATCTGTTGCCTCGATTGTATTCTCCGCCATGGACAGAATGAGTGGAGTAAATCCACGGAGAGAAAATGAGTGGAGAGTTTTTTTTTTCTCCAACTTCCAGAAGTCCAAAACAGAAAAATCCTTCAAGAGAGAGAACGAGTGGAGAATTCATCCAAGAGAGAGATTAAGTCAGTGGAGATTTTCTTTTGCCCGAACTCCAGCAAAGAGTTGCCTTCTTTTTTTCCCATTCTTCAGTCGAATTTTTAAAGATGGAGAGAATGATGGAGAGAGAGAGAGAGAGAGAGAAAATCTCTTGAAATGAATATATCCGAGAGAGAAAAATTCGAGCGAGCCTTTCCTCTAGTTCGGCTGAGTGTGGAGAGATTGAGAGAGAGAATATTAGAGATCTTTAGTTAGAGAAAGTAGATCTGACAAATGAGGCCCTCCTTAAAATTTGGAGGGAAAGTTGGTTATGGCTAAGGCTTGGTCTTCTTAGCTAATTGGTTTGTTCAATTTGTTATGAACACCCTAATTGAGCGTATGCTTATTTCAATGGCTAAGATGCATTCTTAATGAACGGATGATGATCAATCGGGTACTAATTGGGGTATTTTTTGCAATTTTCATCACATGGGGGATTAACTTGCGAATTTCGTAAAATTCGAAACAAAATTGGAAAATTGAAAATTAAGGACATGGATGCATTGGCCATGAAGTGGGCCAGCAGATGGTGGTTTCCGGCGAAAGGATGGTTGGAAAAATTCGCCCGTCAATGCCAGTTGAATCTGGTCAACGTCGGGTTGATCGGGTTGACTTTTTGTTCGAATTTTGTTCTGATTTTTTTCCCAATTTAAACAAAATCAAATATTTCTATATGAATCGGATCAAATGTGATGCAATTAGGCTACCTCAAGTCAACTAATTGTGCACAAAATGTTCAAATTCATTGAATTCCTATTGAAGCGATGCCACAAGCTAAACTCATATTTTCAATTGAACTTTAATTGGCCAAATTGAAGTTCAATTACTCCAATTACACTCTAATCGAGAATGGGTCAAGTCAAACTACATCAATTGAAGCATCTTAGTTGGGTTTTCTAATATCTGAATAAGCCAAATCGACCAAACTAGAATGTACCCAAGTGAATCTCCCAAAATTGACCCCAAATTTGGATTTGTCTAAGAAAAATGAGTTAAGAATAATCGTTCGTTCGCAAGTCATGAAGAATTGATTTTGGTCCCCTAATTAGGACTTAAAACGGCAATTTGTTTTTTGACTCGGCAATTCATGAAATTGAATACACAAGCAAATTTAAAATAGTCCCTAAACCAAATGTCAAAGAAGGGACTACGCCTAATTATGGCTAAAATAAAAGTAATTTTATTTTTGATTGATTTAGAACCCAAAACTAAAAAATTCAGAATTTAAGGCCTTAATCGAATTTTGTGAAATTTTCACAAAAAAGTCAAATTGACATTAAAATAAATGTATTTGGGCATTTTTTTTTCTAATTTTTTTTATCAAAGGTTTGACCAAAAGTCAACCATTTGTTGACTTTTCCTAAAATGTTAATTTTTGGTCAAATCTTTGAATTTCTGATAAATTAATTTGACAAAAGTGAAATTAAAGTTAAATGAAATCTTTTTGGGTAAAATTTTAATTTTTGACTCAGAATTGACTTTTGGTTATAGGGTTGACCAAAAAGTCAATCTAAAGGTCAACCATTTGACTTTTTGGGTTTTTCTTAAAAATGAATTAGAAATTACTTTAAAAATGATAATGCGAAAGAAAGAAATGAAAAATGACACTTTTGGCCGAGAAATGGGATTTTGTCGCGATCAGAAACTCAAATCTCAATTTTTACCTTTAAAGACGCGTTAACTAAAAATCAAGTATCAACAAAAGTAAACATTGTAGTTGTGGCTTCCATTCTTGCCATACATATCACTCCTTTGACTTTTGGGCCATTGCCTAATTCCAAGCACATAATCACCAGACATGACCAGCCGTCTAATCCTACGGAATTGAAGCGGCGTGCGAAACTCATATTATGACCAATTGACCATTGATCAGCCGGAACTTCACCACCAATGTGCCGGCAAAGTGAACTTGTTACGGTCTAGACTAAAAAAACTTGAAACTTTAATAGCGGAAACCTCCGAAATCAACATATCTCGGGCCGAAATTGTCTTTTACCTGATGCTTGGAAATGGAAGTTTCCACCGCGCTTCGAGCCACCTGCCGTCCTCTCTCTCTCCCTCTCTCTCTCGGGGCTTGAAGCTTGGTTGGGTCGACGTGAATGGTCTCGAGTCTGCAAGCGATTCCAACAAAAGGCCGTCTACACGCCATGTCTGATTCGCCAGTTGAAGCGGTTTTCTCCCATGGCTCCATTTTAATGGCAGTATATCAGTATTTACTCATACCAAATCAAATATAAAATATTATTTTTCTAGACAAATAAATTATTAATCATCTTCATTCCAATCTAAGTAGCGTTGCACGGTATGACATGATACGTCGACACGTTATTTTTCAAAAATAGAGAATTTTGACATGTTGGGACACGTTATATATTAAATGAATATTTTTATTTTTAATCAATTTGATTCGAATTCACAAATAAATAAATAATAATAGAAAAGAAAATGAATTTACAATAATAATATTAATAATGACTTTACAATAATAATATTAATAAATCTATTTATAGGAAATTTCAAAGACATATCTATAATTAATACGTACCTATATTTGGGAACATGTTTCTAATTTCAATAAAAATTATCAATGAAACTAATGACTATCAAAAAATTAAAATCAACTTATTTATAAAAATCTATGATCTTCTATAATGACCAAAATTTATCATTATTTACTATTCAATATTTTAATTTTTTTGAAATCACTTTTTGAACAAAAAAGCCCTGCCGCCCAATTTCCTCCCTCGTCCCCCCACACACAAAAAACGCCATCCCCCAAAAATTATTTCCCTCCCACATTTCTCTCTCCGCAACCCCACCACACCACACCACCAAACCCCCCTTTCGGCCCTCGGTTTCTTTCCCTCGTTTCTTTCTCCCCATCACTTGTTAAGGTTGTCATTTCCCTTGAAAATTGAAGTCATCCCCCACACCCATCCCTGCACATCAAAATCCCCATTTTTAATTTTTTTTTTATTTACTCTTTTTGCTAAAACCCTCTTTCATGGCCTTGTCTTCCTCCTCCTCACCTGATTCTCTTCATCTTGATCTCTATTCTCTCTCAATTATCTCATCGCAATCGCTTGCCGTCTCACCTTCGGCCCTCCCTCCCTCACAGCCACAACCTCACTTCCAGTCCTCCATCGCGGCATCATAGTCACAGTCCTCCTCCTTGTAGTTGTGGCCTCACATTCACTCCCTTGCCCTTGCCTCCACCTTCCGTCACTCTCTTCAACATTTGTCTCTCCCTTCACAGTTGCAAACTCGTCCAAAAAACAACCATGCCTCTTGCAATTCCGAACACGCGGATCAGAACATGTTGGAAAGAGTTGATCGCATGTCAGACACATGTCAAGATCTCCGACACAACACGGAAGCTCCTAGAACGTGTCAGTGCTTCATAGATTCCAATCAAGAAAAAGAAAGACGCACTTGCACGTGATTGCAAAAAAATTAAAAAATAAAAAATAAAGTAGAGTACTCTAACTTAAATTATCCTTTGAAGTAGACTTTATTTTTGTTATGAGGACATGATAGTGAAAAAATGGAAAATTAATGATGCGTTTGGTTCAATTTTCCTAAGGAAGTTTCAACTTTTAAAGCCCCTCAGGAAAAGGTGGTGCTTTTGGCAAGCATTTTAAACTAGCTTTCGGCCAAATGCTAACATCAGGAATGCTAAAAGCCTAATACTACTTCCACCCAACATTTCGAAGAACATTAGAGAAAGCTGAAATTAGGATTAAAATATTTTTTTCTTTTAAAACTATCATCACCAATTCTTTAGTTTTTCGATTTTGCCCCTCATTGTAACTGTTCATCTTCAACCTCCACTAGAGGTTGTGCAACCTCGGGCGATCGCTGCCTGGGTCTCATGACCTCCGGCGATCCTCGCTTGAAGTCGCATGACCCTAAGCGACCCTCTCTTGGGTATGGCGCAACCCTCGGGATGGTCACCTACATCGCACGCTTACTAGGTCGCACGACTAGGGGTGAGCGGTTCCAGGTTCCGGTTCGGTTCCGTCCGGAACCTCGGAACCTACCTCGGGTACAGTTCCTCAAAATGAGGAACCTGAACCTACCGTGGGAACCGAGAACCTGGAACCTACCCTGTCACAGGTTCCAGGTCGGTTCCTGTTTCCAACAGGTTCTTTTTTTTTTTTTTTTTTGTTATTTTCAGATTTGAACTATAACATATGCGCACGTTACCCAAAAAAAATATAACACGTCACCAAAAAACTATAATGTACGCGCACGTTACCAAAAAAACTATAACGTACGCACATGTTACCAAAAAAAAAAAACTATAACATATGCGTATGTTACCAAAAAAAATATAACGTATGCGCACGTTACCAAAAAAAACTATAACGTATGTGCATGTTACCAAAAAAAACTATAATGTACGTGTATACTACACGGTAACTTCCCATTGACATGTTATCTTGATACATTAACTTCGCACAGCACAACAATAATAGAATATAATTATAAATTTCAAAACAAATAGCAAACTACAAAGTAGAATTAAAACACCACTAGAACAAGAATGTCTAGAAGTACAAGTTTTGAAAAAAATTTCGATTAAACCCTTAAATGAACTCAGAAAATTCTGAAATTTGGATACGTTGTATTTAAGACCTAGAGGTACAAGTTTCATGAAGAAATCGTAGTCCAATTCGTTCTGGATTAAAAGATAAAATCGATTTACTTTTCCTATTCTCTACTTGCACAGTTTTTGAAACATTTTTGGTTAAATAGGCAAATGAACTACAAAAATTACGAAATTTAAATATGTTGTAGGGAAGACATGAATAGAGATATTTCATTCAGAACACATTTCCAAAAGAACCTCATAAAAAATGATATAGTCCACGCATTGCAACTTACAAGATCCGAACACATCGGATTGCACAGTTTTAGAAACATTTCCGATTAAATACCCAAATAACCTTAAAAATTATGAAATTCTACTATGTGATAGCCAAGACCATAAGGTAGATACTTCATGAAAATATCGAAGTCAAATTCGTCCTAGATAATTAAATATGGACGGTTAAAATCCCTGTTCGTAGTACCGTAATTCCAGATCTAACCATCTCCAAAGGACCACGATTTCACCTACCTATTCTTGTTTTTTTTCTCTAAATTTTTGATATGTTGTACCTCAGGATGTCCTTTACAACTTTTGTTAAGAAACCGAAGTGAAATTTCGACAAAAAGGTTGCCTTACAGTCCATGCATTCATCAAGGGTCGGTCCCAAAATCTCCAGATCTAGTCTTTCCAAAGAATAACGATTTCACCCACTTATACTTGTTTGTTTTGTCCCAAATTTGAGTATGTTATACTCCAAGAAGTCCTTTACAACTTTCATTTAGAGGCCGAATCCAAACTTCAACTAGAACATCACATACAAGATACTAGAACATCCAAGGTCGAGCTTTTTCTGCCCTAAGTAACCGGTTCCGGTTCCGGTTCCGAGACCGGTTCGGTTCCGGTTCCGAGACCGGTTCGGTTCCGGTTCGGTTCGGTTCCGAGACCGGTTCGGTTCGGTTCGGTTCCGGTTCGGTTCCGCTTGGAACCGGGAACCGGAACCGGAATCCCGGTTCCTTAAAAGGAACCGAACCGAACCGGTCCCCCTTGGAACCGGAACCGAACCGGACCCTCCTCCGGTTCGGTTCCGGTTCCCGGGTAACCCGGGAACCGTGCTCAGCCCTACGCACGACCTAGGCATTGGTTGCCTACGTTTGGGCATCACCGTAGGTCACCCAAGGTTAAGCAACCTCATTGACGGGCGTAGCCCGTTGCTACAGCCAAGAAAGGGCTTGAGCTCTTTTTTAATTAAAAAAGGTATAAAAAATATTGTGAAAACCCACCCCACGGTGGACGAGTTGGTTCGCACCCTGCCCCCTCATCTGGGAGGGGAGGGGTTTGAAACTCCGCGCCCCCATTGCGCGACTAAAGTGGAGTGCCGTGGGAGGTGGACCCCCGCGCTAGTGCTCCCCTTGGTTTACGCCGCTAGCTGCCGGCTATATGGTGGTTCTAGGGTCAACAAAAAAAAAAATATTGTGAAAGCCCAATGCAAATTTTTTTTCCCCAAAGTCCATTTGCAAAAGTTTTTACCAAAAACAATTTGCATTTCTTCAAAAGATTTTAGGTTTCAACATTTGCATTACATCAAAAACCCATTTACAAAATTGAATCAAACTCACCCTAAATGTCGCGCACGTGCGTGAGAGAGAGCAGTTGTTAAAATATGCTAATTAGTTTTAGCAATAAATTTAAGTAATCGTAAGATGAAATATTCAAGTTTATGGAATTAATGTGTAATTATTCGATAAAACTAGTATGGACACCTAGAGAGGGTGAATAAGTGTTCAAAATAAATCTAGGCAAATAACTACATAATAAAATAAATTGCTAACAAAGTTTGATAAAAATCAAAATTTGTTATGCTAGTCACCAGATTTCTGCAAAAATCTGTAAGTGTGCAACACACTTAATTAAAGAGAGTTATGGAAAGAGAAGATTGTACACAAAATTTATAGTAGTTTAGTTTAGATTAAGTTTAAGTCCATTCTCTCATGATGATAGCCTACTAGCTAGATTTCACTACACTCAGTGATGGATCACAATTAGAAATGCTCACAGATGAAGACAGGTAATCGAGAACAGCTTCAAAATTTGGAATTTTAGATTCATGTCCTTGATTTTCTTGACTGAATGACCTCATTAAATATTCCTCCAAGATGCACTAGCCACTAGTCAATCATTAGATGAATTTCTTCCAATTTATCTGTTGGACCAAATGCGTCAAAGAGATCTTGTGAGCGTTGAAGACGAGGATTTCCACTTGATTCTAGTCGCTCATAAGTAATGCTTCCTCATTTGGAATTTATTTTTAGGATTGATTTTGTCAATTTGTGATTGACTCAATCAATATATTTCTATAGAAAGTGAAATCCTTTGTCAAGAAACTAGTTGTTGTTGATTAGTTTCTAAAATAGTTTCATTCTGGATCCAAGTCGCAACTTTGATAAGTTTGGTTATGGATTTTTCCTCGTTCTAGCCTCGACACAATTTGGATTTATTAGAGTGGGATATGCATCCAAAATAAAATAGATTTTGATAGAAATCTTCAATAGAATCTTAGAAACACACTTATAACAAAACCTATTCTAATATAAGGTTAGAATAAAAAAGTTTTATGAATTTCAAGATTTGGTATGAGTTTTCTCAACATTATCACCATCGTTTAAATTACAATCTTATCCATTTGATCATATCATATTGTGGTAATATATATTAATAAATGACACGAGCATTTTGTAAACTTAGGGATAAATTTGAATTAGTACAAAATTAGATTTTAAGTTTAAGCATTTGTACGATTTGCTCCTCTAAATTTTATTTGGTTTAATTAAGTCTTCGGACTTTCTAAATTCAAGCGATATGCTCCAAGAACTTCTTCAATTTGTGCAATTAAATCTTTCGGTCAATACCTCTAACTAAACCATCAAATTAATCAATGACTAGGCATTGCTTACGTGACAAATAATGACACGCGAAGCTTATTTGGCGTCAAATGGCTAGATAACAAGTGGCAAAGATATTCATATGAAAAAATAAATGTTAATTCGACAATATTAGTTAATGGGAATGAATAAAGCAATTGATTGCATAAATTAAGAAAGTTGAGGATTCGATTGAACAAAGTAAAATATAAAGATCAAGTTACACAAATTCATAAAGTTAGGAGACTTGCTCAAACAAAATGAAATTTCGAATATGAAGGTGCACAAATGCTGAAACTTAGAGTACTAAATTTGTATTTAACCAATAAAAGCATGACATCGAAGTCAAAGTTGCTTTCTATAATTGGAGATAAATAAGATACAGGTATTTTTTGACAATTTTAAAGGTATAAATAATATTCAATTTACCCGATGTTAGCAACTCGTAAAAGGTGATTTGTATTTCCGTACCGACAATTTTCCAATCTGGATTTATTCGGAAATAAATTTTAATGTAAATAATTAGTTGAGATGTAAATTAAGAAAATAAATAAATAAATTATCCACCTTCTTCTTCTTCTTCTTCATCTTCTTCTTGCCTGCTGCGGAAACCCAAAGCCCAGCAAAGCCGCCCGCCCTCTCATCTCCCGCTTCGACAATGGCGATGCTGCGACTGGCCTCGAGACCAGTCGTCATCCTCTCCTCCCTCTTCTCCCCAGGAGCGTCTCCGCCCTCCATTTCCGCTCTCACCAGACCCTATACTCTCTCCTCCTCCATCATCTCCAGGGCCTTCCTCAAGCCCCCCGCCGCCTCGCTCTCCGCCGCCGCCCCCGCCCCCAGCTCTCCGAGCCGCCGGGATCCGCCCCCACGGCGACCTGGACCCCTCCCACCTCTCCTGCTCCATGCCGGGCAAGCGGCTCAGGGTCGCCGTCCTCCTCAGCGGCGGCGTCGACAGCAGCGTCGCCCTCCGCCTGCTCCGCGCCGCCGGCCACTCCTGCACCGCCTTCTACCTCAAAATCTGGTTCCAGGTGAGTCCTTCCCTTTTCCTGAAAATGATAGAACGGTGTAGAAGTCGGCACTCCTCCTGACGCTCGACAGTGGAAGTGATTTTTCCAAAATTCACTAGAGGACGGAAGTTGGGAAGAGGCCTGTGCACTAAAAATTCGCGATTCGCGTTGCGATTGTAGATGAATGCAGTTAAGTTATAGAAGTTGCTATCTGCTGCGTATGAGTGCGTGTTCTCCGAATGTCGAGTGTGGTCATCGTCAATGTAGAAGACAAGAGCTCCTTTTGATTCTTGATTTAATTTAGGAAGATTTCGAGAACTTTTGGTCGGAGTGCCCTTGGGAAGAAGACTTGAAGTACGCGAAAGCTGTTTGTGAGCAGGTCAGCATTCTGTTGGGCTAGTTCCATTCACTCCATGTACCCGTCTCTTTCTTTATAAACATCCTTAAATTCCGGTGTAATCATTAATTCGTGTTTTCTCCACGCCAGTAGTAAGCTTAGCACTCAATACTTTTCTCGTTACTATGAAAGGACACTGTAACTAGTTTTATCTACGGTTTTCGGCAGGTTGATGTGCCTTTAGAAGTTGTCCATTTGACAGATGAATATTGGAAAAATGTGGTATGTATCATCTCGCCGCGGTATACCTTTTCTTGGCTCTTTTTCTAATTAACCCTTTTCTTTTTGGAGGATTGCTTTTTCCATTTTAATATTCTCTTTTTTCTTCACTAGTTTTTTTGGCCCGCGTGTTCTTGGCATGACTTAATGAAGTCATTGCAGCTGTTTGCTCATGGTTCAGGTGTCTTACATAATTGAGGAGTACCGCAGTGGTCGAACTCCTAATCCTGACGTCCTTTGTAACACAAGGATAAAGTTTGGTAAGTAGTTGAGCTCTAGCTGAACCTGAATAGTTTGAGGATTTTGGAATCAAATGGGGCTCTTTGTTTTAGGTGCCTTCATGGATGCCATTAACAGTATGGAGTATGACTTCATTGCTTCTGGCCACTATGCGAAAGTTGTCCACTCTTCAAATCATATTGATAATGCTTCCGAGTTGAAGTTGTCAGAGGACATGGTATGTATTTAACATACTACATTAATATTAAGCAGTTCTTTGGTCAAACTAAGCATTTGTGATATCTCTTAATGTTGTTTCTTTAGGTGAAGGATCAGACATACTTCCTTTCGCATCTTTCACAGGCCCAGCTGAAGCGACTAATTTTCCCTCTTGGTTGTATTTCGAAAGTAAGCTGTGCTAGTTTCATATCTTTCAAGAACTTTTCCTGTCCGGAGTATGTTTAGCAGAAATTCTTGGCCCTCATAAAGTAGATTTTACAGTTCTAAGGACTTTTATTACTTCTATAGTGCTTGGTCTGACTCTAGTAACCCTGCAGAATGAAGTTCGAAAACTTGCTGCCAGATTTGATTTGCCTAACCAAGATAGAAAGGATTCACAGGGGATATGCTTTCTTGGGAAGGTGTGTATAACTAGCCTCATAGGTATTCAGTCTCGCCTAGAAATTTGAAGCACCTTCTTGTGATTTCAAGCCGAGAAAGGGTTCCTCTAACTCTAAGATGAAAATTTTGACCAAAACTCCTGAACTATTGTTTTGTAAAATTATTTTATTTGGATTCCAATGTAAACACAAGTGGTTGCAGAAACAGATTGCTTTTGAGCTATCAAATTGCCAGGACTGTTTTCTCATCTTAATTTTTCATAGTAGTTAATGTCCTTTTAGGCTCATTGCTGTATTAACTCTTTCATTGTTCTAATGCAGATAAAATTCAGTGAGTTTGTTGCCAGACATATTGGGGAGATGGAGGGTATCATATTAGAAGCTGAGACTGGGGATTTCCTTGGGAACCATCGTGGCTTTTGGTTCTACACAATTGGTCAACGGCAAGGACTACGTCTTCCTGGAGGACCTTGGTATGTATACTTAATTCGACACTAAGTGCATGTATTTTAGACGAAGTCCGTCTCAACATCTGTTAATTACTGTGTTTGTTACTTGTTAATGTGGCAAATTAGATAACGCTGTTTAGGAATCTGGGGGCTTGAAATATCTTTTCAACATGAATTCTTTAATGCATATCATTTCACTGCTTTGAGTTCACTTGCCCTAAACAGAGCTGCTGCCTCCCATGGTCTCTCTAATATCTTTTGAAATATGAAGCTTCTTTCTGCTTTCTGAATTTTTCATACATGTCTATGACTTTCACAGGTATGTTGTGGAGAAGGACACTAAGAACAACGTTGTTTTCGTGTCCCGAAATTACTTCTCAGTTGATAAAAGGAGGCGCCTTTTTCGTGTTGGCTCTCTCAAATGGCTTATTGGGGCACCTCCAACTGAGATCAGTCATCTCCAATGCAAGGTATTCAACTCCGTTTTCACATCTCGGTTATGTGTAGGCAGACCATTGGTACATGGATCTGTTGGAAAATTAGCAATACATCCCATCAGCATTATTGAGGTCTAATCGGTACAATGGTCCCAGTCATGTGGATCTGTTTAACAGATCATAAATGAGTCTCATGGCTCTCCTCCATATTTACCCAGGCATGGGCCTGAAATATTTATTGTCGGCCTTTCTTCTAAGCTAAAATTGAACAAAAGATCAAACAGTTATGCTGAAGGTGTTTACTATTCTAATTCCCCACCAAAATTGAAAATCAATTTTTATTGTTGGAAAAATTGTGTAGGTATTCAACATGATTTCCATGACTTTAGATGACAACTTATACGGTCTTAAAACTTTAAGGCATGTAATGAAGAGGAATTAAATCTCAGAACACTACAATTGTAAGCTGAAGATTGAAAGTAGTCACCCCAGACACACCCTCAGTTTGGCAGCTTCACTGACCAAATAATTACCACGCTTCAGCAAAAAAAAATGACTGATAAGCCTGTCTAATGAATGATCTTTTTTCGGGCATCTACTGTGTATTTACAATTTTCCCAGTGTTTTTCACTTTACTTTTGCTATTAATAGGTGAGACACGGTCCTGGTTTCTACAACTGTAGTTTGTCTCTAGAATTGGGTGAGCATGGCCAGGAAGATGTTGCGGTGGTTCAGTTGCCTGAAGATGATCAAGGCCTGGCAGCAGGGCAATTCACAGCCTTTTACCAAGATAGAACATGCATCGGTTCAGGTGTCATATTGGAATCTTGGAATGACCAGGGCTTTCCTGTCTGCCAGAAGGCTCTCGAGATTGCTAGAATGGAGGATAAGTCGAAACTTGGAAAACCGGTTAAGATTAAGGTAAAACCAGAGGGCACTGTAGGGTAGTTTGATCGGAAAAATTCAATTTTCAGTTGAGGAGAAGTTCAATTTGAACAGCAATGCCTTCACGGCGCAACACCCTTTCCATGCTGATTTGGCTGGAAAAACGAAGTTGAAATTTGCTCAGGACCAGCTGTGATGCAAGAGCTGAGGATGGTGGATGTCAGCTAAGTCTGGCCGGTGGGTGGTGGAGACTTCGCAAAATACCGCCTGTCATATGTTGTATGCTAGCAAAAAGATCATTCGGGGTTGAAAGGCGATGAGTTATCCGATCCCCTAAGTTCATCTTGCGGTATTAGAGCTCCACTCTGATATTGTGTATGAGACAAATTATATTTTTCCCAAAGACTTTCTTTTGGGCGTATTTCAAACCGAAAGCTGGCAAGACGCGCCTGACTGTGTAAAGTACTCCGCATTTATTTCATGTGTAAAAACGTGCGTCTGGAATGCTGGCTTGTCTCTGGTGCACCTGCCTCTTCTGTTTGGCCCAAAGTTCTCTCCTATGTGCTGGCCTGCTTCGCTGTCGAGGTTGCCACCTACATGGAGGAAACTACTCGGACAAGATTTTTCATGAGCAGTTTCATTAGAAAGAAAGTGGACTTAACAAAAATTCTTGGAACATATGATCAATGAATAACCAGCAAACCGTCTCCTAAAAAATCATCCCACCCTTAATTAATCGGCTGATGCTCGGGATTTTTGCACTCATCGGTTTTGTTTCTCTTTTGTTGATGTTTTTATTTGAAATTTGCTTGTAAAATATACCATGTCTCTCTCAAGAGTGTTTCTCGTTTCTCATTAAATTTTGACAGATGCGACTGCACCGGTGACTTTATTAGATTGATGATTGTCTCTCAAGAGCGTTTCTCGTTTCTCGTTTCTCATTAAATTTTGACGGATACGACTCCACCCATGATCCCATGACTTTATAAGATAGATGATTGTCGTGAGCTTTTCTAACTTAGTAATCATTGTGCTTTCTAATTAATACCTGTGGCAGAATGGAAAAAATACTCAAAATCATGCTTTAGCATAATTTAGTTCTCATGTAATTTGTAGAATAATCTTCTTATCCCATGGGACGTGCGGCGCACGTGACGACGTACTAATAAAATTTAAAAAAAATAGATATTTGTTAGCTTTGTATTTAATGTGATTATCAGTTGTGGGTCGTATGGTTGGAGGATGCGGAGCTTCCCCTGTAATAAATCCACTTAAAGCAATTGCAATACAAGGTGTTCGGGACCCATTTCTGGGCCAAGCCTGGCCTTATCATTTCCCTGAACCCAGCCTAGTATGCTAGGAGAAGGGCTTTACGGGGATCAAAGGTGGCCATTTCCCTCCCCGAGAGGGTTTGGCGGGAGGGCCAATGGGCAACCCCTACATTTTACCTCTGTAGGGAGCTACCCAGAGGTGGCAGTTTAGCCTCTTACCAAGGAGGGTGCTTTAGCATAATTTAGTTCTCATGTAATTTGTAGAATAATCTTCTTATCCCATGGGACGTGCGGCGCACGTGATGACATACTAATAAAATTAAAAAAAAATAGATATTTGTTAACTTTGTATTTAATGTGATTATCAGTTGTGGGTCGTATAGTTGGAGGACGCGGAGCTTTCCCTGTAATAAATCCACTTAAAGCAACTGCAGTACAAGGTGTCCGGGGGTTAATGGTTCCGTCCGGCCGAATCAATCGTTGGAGGCTTCGTCGGCATCTCCACCTAATTCCACGTCCTCACTCTTTATATCGATGCCCGCAATCAAGGGCAAAGGCGAACTTGGTCGATCTTCTGGGAAATGCTTGCTGTTTCCGATGCGACGGTGATTATCTTCCAAGAGAAACCGCGCGCACCATGCAAAGGAGGATTGCAACAGCACGCTCTTATATTCTCCGTGAATTTTTATGTCATATTGGATACTTTTCGATACTCAATCAATAAATTTTGGAATATCTAATACCTAATCAAGCAAGTTTAGAGTTCCAACATGCATGTTCAGAATTTCGAAAGGTGATTCCGATATGCACTGATCAGTTTTAAAAATTTTCAATAAATCAGGAATCGAAATGTAAATATATAAAAATAAAAAATAAAATAATAAAAAGAAGAAAAGACTAAGGGTGCGCGTAATGACAAAATTTCTAACAGAAATTGATTTCGGCTAGAAATTGATTTCTCAATTTCTATTTTAAACTGAGAAGCTAAAAATTTTAACTTCGATTTCTTCTTCAAATCTACTTCGGAATAGAAATCTATTTCGGAAATAGAGAAATCAAATCGATTACAAAACGGTTTGCATTCCAAACCTGCATTCTAACATGAAACAGAGAAATCAAGAACATAAATTTTATCATGCGCAACCTAAAAATCTAGTATTCTCTTTTCTTTTGACTTTCACTTTCCGTGACACCCAATTTACTTCTAAATTTGTCTTTTTTATACTTTTCTTTCGACATGCTCTGACATGTATGTCCAAAACAAGGATTACTTTTCGTTTTTCCTTTGAATTTTACGGATTATCGAAATGGAGTTGAATTTGTCAAATCGAAACAATGAATGATATTAATGGTGAATTAATGTTTTTAGAGTCAATTCATTATCCGCTTTTTATAATTATTTATTTTTGTGAATTTGAATCAAATTAATTTGATTAACATAATCATAAAAATGATAATTTGCAACATATTTCAACGTGTCGAAATTATCTATTTTTTGAGAAAGGACGTGTCGACGTGTTATGTCGCATCATATCGTGTCGTGTATTGCGTGTCGATGTCAGTGTTACTTAGGAACCAAGTCAATTGATGTTTTGAGAAGGGAAAAATCATGTAACTGATTCATGAATTATGGCCCAATTTGACCTAATGTACAATGCGATTCATGAACTTTTAATTAATTTAATGTGATTGCTAAGCTTTTGCCCAGTGTACATTGTGGTTTTTTAACTTTTAAATTATTCAATATGGTCATTAAACTTGGGGTACGTGTTCAATTTATTCTGTAAATTATATGAAAATGTTCAATGTTATCCCTAGACTTAAATTAATAGAAGGATAACACTAAAATTTTTTATATTGTTGGGAGACTACATTGAACAAATTAAAAGTTCAATAATCACATTTCACATTGGAGAAAAGTTCATGGATTATATTATACATTGGGTTAAAGTTAAGAATCATTTATATCATGACCTCTTTCGGGGGCGATCATAGACAAAAGGATAGATCTAGGAATTGCTTTTACTGGGGATTCATCATGGGTCTCATATGAAAAGTTACCAAAGTTTGCTCAAGCTCTTAGGGACCACAACTTGATTACCAAATTCAATGTGATTATTGAATTTTAACTCAATATGTAATGTGATTCCTAAACTTTTAAATTATTCAATGTGGTCACTGGACATTTGGTACATGTTTAATTTAATCTTTTAATTATATAAAAATGTTCAATGTAGTCCCTGAACTTGAATTATTAAAATGATAACATCGAACATTTTTATATAATTTGAAGAAATTAAACAAGTACGAAAAGGTCGGGAATCATAATGAACAAATTAAAAGTTCAATTATCACATTCCACACTAGAGCAAAGTTCAAGATCATGGTGCATATTAGGTTAAAGGTTAAAGTTCAAGAATTATTTATGCCATGATCTCTTTCGGGAGTGATCCCCATAGCCTTCACACCGAATAGACAGAAGGCCAACTCTAGGAATTCCATTTACTGGAGACACGTCGTGGGGTCTCATAGGAAAAGTTACCAAAGTTTTGTCAAGCTCTCAGGGATCCACAACTTAACCACCAAAATTCAATTTTCAGTTGAGGAAATGTTCAATTTGAACAGCAATGCCTTCTGGCACGACGCCCTTGCCTTGCTGATTTGACTGGAGAAACGAAGTTGAAATTTGCTCAAGACCGGCTGCAATGTAAGACGAGAGGATGGTGGAGGATAGGTAATTCTGGCTGGTGGGTGGTGGAGAATTCGCAAGATACCGCTTGTCATATGTTGTGTGCTAGCAAAAAGATCATTCGGGGTTGAAAGGTGATGAGTTATCCGATTCTCCAAGTTCATATTGCGGTATTAGAGCTCCACTTTGATATTATGTAAGCGACAAGTTATATGCTTCCCAAAGGATTTCTTTTGGGCGTATTTCAAACCGAAAGCTGGCAAGACGCGCCTGATTGTTTAAGGTACTCTGCAATCATTTCATGTGATAATTTTGAAGAAGTGTAAAAACGCGCGTCTGGAATGCTGGCTTATCCCTGTTGCACCTACCTCTTCTCTTTGGCCTTAAGGCCACTACCTTGGGCTTTGTTACTTCACTGTCGAGGTTGCCACCTACATGGGGGAAAGTACTCAGACAAGATCCTTCATGAGCAGTTTCATTAGAAAGAAAGTGGACTTGGCAAAATTTCTTGGAACATGTAATCGATGAATAACCATCAAACTGTCTCATTCCAAAAAATCAGCCGACCCTTAATTAATTGGAGGATGGTTGGGATTTTTGCTCATTTAATTTAAGATAGATGCCAATGATTTCACGAATGACTTTAGTATTCAAACAATCGCCGCATCCTTTGCTTTAGCAAAATTGGTTTCTCATGTGCTTTATGGAATAGTCTTCTTATCACTGCGACGCACGAGACGACATGTCCTTTGCTTTAGCAAAATCAATTTTGACGTGTTTCGTGGAATAATCTTCTTACCACATGCGATGTACTTGATGATGTATTAATAATATTTTAAAAATAAACGTTTGTTAGCTTAGTATTTTATGTGACTTTCAGTTACGGGTCGTATGGTTGGAGGACGTGGAGCTGTCCCTGGAATTAATCCACTGAAAGTGCACTCTACGAATTCCGAGCCTGCGGAGGCTGATAGTTGCCATCCAGCCGCATCAATCATTTGAGATTTTGTCGGCAACTCCACATAATTCCGCCTCACGCTTACTGGCAGAGGCCAGATTCTCGGTCGATCTTCCGAAAAGGTCTCGCTGCTTCGGGTACGACTGAGATTTTCTTCCGAGAGAAAACCGCGCGTTCCATGCATCGAAGGATTGCAACAGCACGCTCTTTCACTCCGCCCGAACCAAGTCAACAGGTGTTTCGGGAAGGACTGTGACCCTATTTGGCCTAACGTATGATGTGATTTATAAACTTCTAATTTATTCAATATGATCATCAAATTTTAGCTCTGAATAATATGATCCCTAAATTTTTAATTTGCTCAATATGATTATTGGACTTTTAATATGTGTTCAATTTAGCCTCCAAATTATATAAAAATATTCAGTTTTGTTTATAAACTTGAATTAATTGAATGGTAACATCGAACATTATTATATCGCTTGATGGCTAAATTGAACCAATCTAGGAATCACATATCAAATTGAGTCAAAGTTCTAAAATTACTCATGTCATTATTAATTCAGGAGCTTTCCTGGCAAACTGACAAAAGGACACGGACCTATGAATTCCTTTCACTGAAGACACACAATGGGTCTCATAGAAAAAGTCACCAGGTTTGCTCAAGCCCTCGGAGGACCCCAACCCGACTGCCAAGGCAGCAATTATGGCTTGGACCAGGAGGAGAAGACGGATTACGAAAAGTTCAGGTGCTTTAAATGACATGGATGCAGCCAACCAGGATATAAATAGGTCAGTTGATACTTAATTAGGTAACCTGGAAGCACCCAGAAGAGCAGATCAAGTTCTTGAGCCATCACCTTCTTGCAGCCGGCCATGGAGACACGGGGTGATTTGGAAGTCCAGTTGGAGGGCATGAGAGAGTATTACAGGGGTGGCAACACGAGAGGTGCATCTTGGAGGAAGTTGCAGCTCCGAGGATTATGTCGGCTTCTCGAAGAAAGAGAAGCCGAAATGAACGCTGCCCTAGAGTTCGACTTGGGGAAGCATCCTGTCGAGTCTTATCGGGATGAGGTGGCTTCTTGAATTCGAGTTTTCAAACTTTTGTTTTTTTTCCCAAGGAAAAGCCGGCGACATGCTCAGACGAGACGTATCGCCGAGCCTTGTGTTCTCTTGCTGTAGGTACTTTTTATTCATCTTGATTGTTTTGCTTGAAATCTGCGCAGATAGGAAGCTTGATAAAGTCTGTGAACTATGCGCTTGGTTGTTTGAAAGGGTGGATGTCAGCCGAGAAGGTGAACGAGGCTTTCCCTGATTGACCCTCTGATGCGTCCCGTTTATCCTGTGCGGGGAAATTTTCGCTGTTTCTTTGTCATCGTTCTTGAATCACAAGATTTCAATTGCGCTGCAGGATTTATTCAATGTTACATGAGTCCTTACTGGCATTTTAAAGCTATGATGTCTTCTTAATGCCTCGAGACACCTATTATGAAAAGAATTTAAGGCGAGCTCCTCGACTTTGCAGGCTAAACTGCCACTTGCTGCTGTACTGACAACTGCGGAGATAATTCCCGAACCTCTCGGCCTCGTCCTGATCATCTCATCTTGGAATTTTCCATTTGGTAAGTGAAACTGTTTGCATAGGAAATCAAATTTAGTTCCATCATCTGTATTTGCATAAAGCTTCCATCTTATCTACTTTAGGCGGTGATTGTCATGGCTGGTGGTATATGAACAGGACTCTCCCTGGAACCACTGATAGGAGCGCTGGCTGCCGGAAACGTGGTGGTCCTGAAACCTTCAGAGGTGGCTCCTAGATGCTCCTCTCTCCTGGCCAACGTACTGCCGGCTTATCTAGATCCTAAGGCCGTCAAGTTGTCGAAGGCGGTCCTACCATTAGTGAACAACTAATACAGCAAAAGTGGGATAAAATTCTCTTCACAGGTAAAAACATCACTCGTGGAGCTCTCCTTTCAAGTTGTTCCTGCTGTATGAGGTTGAACCTTATCAACGGGCTATTTCAATTGCGATGTTTTCATTCTCTAAAAGTTTCACAAAAGTACAGGAAGCGCACGAGTAGGTCGCATGGTGATGGCTGCAGCAGCGAATCATCTGACACCAGTGACTCTCGAGTTGGGAGGAAAGTGTCCCGCCGTACTGGATTCTCTTTCGAACTCATGGATCAGGGAGGTAAAGAAAGGAATTGTCACATTAGAACTCCAACGAAAGTGATCATCTTGATTGATTTCTTGATATAAAATTCAGTTCACAAGATGTACTATATGCTTCTACATGTTAAGGTGGCTGTGCAACGAATTCTCGGGTCGAAATTTAGCGCCTGTGCAGGCCAAGCTTGCATAGCCATTGATTATGTCCTCGTGGAGACGAAATTCAGCTCCACTTTGGTAAGATGACAACCAAATAATATGTCGTTTTGATTCATTGTCCTTATCTCTTTAAGCATCATGCTTATAATTTTGCTTCTTTGTTCAGCTGGAACTAATGAAGGTGTGGATCGGCAAGATGCTTGGAGAGAATCCAAGAGAATCGCGCAGTATGGCAAGAATCGTGAATAAAAACCACTTCGTGAGACTGAAAACTCTTCTAGAAGACCCAAATGTCAAAGCTTCTATCGTCTACGGAGGTTCAATGGACGAAAACAGTTTGTATGTCGTCCATATTGACTCGTTTGAAAGAGCCTAAGAATGTTTTCTGTGCTCCGGTAGTCAATCATTCCCCCGCTTTCGTTTCGTACAGGTTTATTGAGCCGACCATCTTGCTTGATCCCCCGCTCGAATCGGACCTCATGCAAGATGAGATTTTCGGCCCCTTACTCCCGATCATTACGGTAAAACTATTCTCCTTGAGATATGTACTTTCATTATAGTCCTTTGTCCTTGGACATTGCCCTTCTAAATGATATTTCTTCGGTTAGTAGCGACTTTGCTTCTCATAGAATAGGTTGCAATCAACTGCTCTCCGTCTTGACAGTTGAAGAAGATCGAGGACAGCATCAACTTCATAAATTCAAGGCCTAAACCTCTCGCGATTTATGTCTTTACTCATAACGACTCGTTCAGGAAAAGGATGGTAACGGAAACATCATCGGGAAGCGTGACATTCAATGATGCGATGATTCAAGTAATGTCATTGTTCGATAACTTCATGATCCATTGACTGTGAAAAAGAAAGACGGTTTTTAATGAGAAATAACTGCCACAAACCACAGTAAAAATGATTGAAAAGAATTCTCTTACGCGGCATACGGTACTTGCTTTGAGAATGGCAACGAATGATTCTTACCCTTTTCTTTAATGTTTCTTTTGCTCGAATGGCCCAATCCGTGTTGAATCTGCAGTACATCGCCGATACGCTACCGTTCGGAGGTATTGGCGAGAGTGGCATGGGCAATTACCACGGGAAGTTTGTTAAAAACCAGAGGAGATGCAGATATGCAGATGTGCACAAAACAGCGTTAAAACAGAAGAAAACAGAGGAGATTTTCTGATATGCACAAAAAACAGAGGAACGTCTGCATAACCACACACGCTAAAAAAAACTGACAGCCTTTATATAGGCTTTACAAAAAACAAATAACCACCACACCCCACTAACTTCACACGTACAGCAACCAATCCACATAATAAAAGTGCTTAATAGACTATTAACACATAAAACAAACCAGAAACATAGACTCGTTCAACAAAGTTCTCATTCGATACATTCAGCCACCACAAGGCAGTGGTGAGAAGAAGCTTTCTGGTTGACTTCTGGTTCAGATTCCCTCCTTGGAATTACCACAAACTGCAGCTATTTCGCTCAATGTATCTTTTCGATTACCTCGGAGTGCTCCTTACCGTACTCGGATTGAAGAAATCCAAACAAGACTGAGCAGAGTCCAAGGTTCTTCCGGTTCACATTGGGTCATCATTACATTAATCCACCCCGGGTGCCTAGTTGCTTTTATTGAAAGATAGTAAAAAGCTTGCGGGCTTTATGGTAGATGCATAGTCTTGAGGACTATGTGAGAATTATTATGTGGCCCATATGATATTATTAATTAATGGTTTAGTAAATATATAGATGCTAAAATATATTGGCTATGAGAAGTTACGATTATATTGAAATGGTTTCTTCTAGAGAAGTTATCGTTCTTCCATAGGGTGTAACTCTCATGGAAATCAAAAGGCGCTTTGATGGAAGGCACATCCTATGTGTTCACCATAACGTAAGGTGCATGCGTGACACACGTGGAATCCATACGACACGCACCCCACATGCATGATATAGCGTAAGGTGCGTGCGTGACACACATCAGCATAGGCACATGTGCCAGTTGGCCAATTACGTTTTCGCCTGCTGCCCTGTAATTACAGTCTGCCCCTCTCCATACCATTTAATTGATTCTGCCCTCTACCATTTATTTACGATCCTACCCCTCTCTATGCTAAATAATTACGATTGTGCCCTCCTTTATGGTTATTTATGTTTTTGCTCCTATCTGTTAGAGAATTACGATGATGGAATGGCTGATTATTTACCATTTTGCCCCTGAATGCTAAATTTATGGTTTTGCCCCCTCTAGAGTTATGATTTTACAGTTTTACCATTAGGCTTTAATTATGATTTTACCTGGTACAATTTGGTGAATGTCTGTACTTTACAATATTAAAATTCGGCAAAAGTATACTTCAAGTGCTATAACTTGGCACAAAGGGACACTAAGTGCCAAAAGTTACAAAATGTACACTTAAGTGCCACATTCGAAGAAAAATGGATCACTTGAGTGCCAATCCGGCCAAATTGCATACGTGGCATTTTTCTGGCAAAGCAAGCCCAAAACGACGCCATTTTGCACGGCGACGTGGCCAAATAATACAAAAACGGCGTCGTTTTGGGCTGACGTGGTAAAAAAATAATATAAAAATTAATTAAATTAAATTTAGTTAAAATATTAAAAAATAATAATTTTAAAATTAAAAAAATTAATAAAAAAGAAACGAGGGCAGTGGCTGAGGGCTTTTTTTCTTCTTTTTTATAAATTTTTTAATTTTAAAATTATTATTTTTTAATATTTTAACTAAATTTAATTAAATTTAATTAAATTTATTTTTATATTATTTTTTTTATCACGTCAACCCAAAACGACGCCGTTTTTGCATTATTTGGCTACGTCAGCGTGCAAAACGGCGTCGTTTTGGGCTCACTTTTCGGGAAAAATACCACGTATGCAATTTGGCTGGATTGGCACTCAAGTGATCCATTTTGCTCCGATTTTGGCACTTAAGTGTCATTTTCAGTAACTTTTGACTTAAGTGTCCATTTGCGCCAACTTATGGCACTCTAGGTGTTCGCGCGTCTTAAAAATTCAATAAAGAGTGGTTTGTTAGTCACAAAAGCGGCAAAACCTTAAGGTATTTTGAATTTTTTGATATTGTAAATTGTTTTATTCAATTACCTATGATTAATTGATGCTATGATTAAAGTTGATATATTAATATCCTTATTGATGTGATGGGTATACTGAAATTCATTTATTATAAAAACTTAGAGATTAACCCAAAGGTTAATCAATTTCTTATAATTCATAGACATAATAGTTGGTAATTACTATTTCTTGTAAAATTTGTTTGTATATCCAAAGATAACAGATAAATTTTAATGAGATATATTTATAATTACCAAATTAAAGTTATTAGCATCATTATTTATAGTTTAATGTATGTTAGTATATCATAAGATCACCCAAAGGAGAACTATGATATATATATATATATGTGTGTCGTTTAATTTGAATATGATTATGCGATATTCTCAAAGCATTAATATATGAATATCTTCTTGCATATTTGCAGTATTTATTCCTGTTTCACTTCATTTGCATGTTTTGTCTATTTCTTTACTTAATGAAATGAATTTATCTAGTTGGACCGAACTAGTCTAGTTTCACTTAGGTGTCCTGGACCTTGATTTAACACTTCAAGATGAGAAATCGATTGCTTATATTAATGAGAGTAGCGATGATAAAAAAACTTTTCATAAAGCTTGAGAAAAATCAAATACACTAAGTTTAATGTTTATATGAATGATAGTTGCAAACAACTTAAAGACTACTTTTCCCAAAACTGACAATATTAAAGAATTTATGAAATTCGTCAAAGATTGTTCTCAGACTACTAATAAATCACTTGCTAGTACATTGATGAGCACTTTGACCATCATGAAGTATGATGGTTCACATACCATGCATAAGCATATTTTTGAGATAACGAACTTAGCAACAAAGTTTAGGATTTTAGAAATGAATGTGAATGAGTACTTTTAGTACAATTCATATTAAATTCCTTGCCTAATGAACAATATTAGCCATTTCATATAATAACAACACTATAAAGGATAAGTGGAATGTAAATGAATTGGCCAGTATGCTTGTTTAAGAGGAAATAAGGATAAAAAATCAAATGACTCATTCTGTTCATCTCTTAAGTCATTAAGAAGTTGAAAGAAATTCCAAAAGGAAAAGTGGAATGAGCAAGAAGAAATAATTACACGTTTTAAATGAATCTTCTAAGGCTTCTTAAATCCACAAAAATGAACATAATCTTATTAAGTGTCACTTTTCTAATAAAATTGGATACGTGAAGAAAGATTATCTAAAGGGTAAAGTTTGGTTCGAAAAGAAGAAGAAGAAGAAGAAGAAGAAGAAGAAGAAGAAGGTAAGCCTTGTGCTTTAGTATGTTTTAAATTAAACTCTATCGAAACTCCTCATAATATTTGGTGGATTAATTCTGATACTACCACTTATGTATCAAATACGATGCAAAGATTTTTTACAATCCAAACCATAAATCGAAATGAAAGCTATGTGATCATGGAGAATATAAACAAAGTTTCAGTTAAAAGTATTGGTACTTGTTGTTTGGTTTTAGATACTAAGGATTATTTGGATTTGTTTCGAACTCTTTATGTGCCTACATTTTCCTGTAATTTAGTTCCTTTGTCAAAACTTGATGTAGTAGGGTTTTTTTGTAAGTTTGGTTATGGATCTTTCAGTTTATTTAAAAATAATGATCTTATTGGAACTAAAACTTTATGTAATGGTTTCTACAAATTTAAATTTAATAATGCTTTTGTTGAAACCTTAATAACATTACATCATAATGTTGGCATTAAACAATTCTGCTTACTTGTAGTATAAACGTTTAGTCATATATCTATGAAAAGAATGCAAATATTAGTGAAGAATGAGGTTATTCCGAACTTGGATTTTACTGACCTTAAAGTGTGTATTGATTGTATTAAAGGTAAATAAACAAAACACAAGAAGCATAGAGTTTCTTGAAATTATACACATTGATATATGTGGTTTTTTTGATATTCCATCTTTTGGTGGAGAAAGTTTATTCATCATCTTTATTAATGATTTTTCACGTTATGGTTATATTTATCTATAGTATAATAAATCTCAATCGATGAATGCACTTGAAATGTATATTAAAGAAGTTGAGAGGCAATTAAATAAAAATGTGAAAATAATAATATCGGATAGATGTGATAAATACTATGGAAAGAGGATAAATACACTAATCGTGCCATAAGTTGTGTACGGCGCTCACTTTGGTGCCAAAAGTTTCCGTCGGATCACTTAAGTGCCAAAAAATTTGAAAACGCTCACTTTGGTGCCAACGCCGATCTGATCGGCCGGAAATCTAACGTAGCGTTTTTTATTAATTTTTAGGCTGCCGACGTGGCTTGCCGAGAGCACAATCAGCATCTAAACCACAAAAACGACGTCGTTTGGCTTCTTTCCCCCAAATCGAAACTCTAAATCCCCAAATTGAAAGAGAGAGAGAGAGAGAGAGAGAGAGAGAGAGAGAGAGAGGCACGTCGTCTTCTTCCTTGAAGAGTGACACCAGCAGCGAACGGCACCAGCAGCAACACCAGCAACGCACTAGTAGCAGCACCAACAACGGCACCAGCGGCGGTGGCGGTGGCGCATCGATAGAGGCACCTTCAACCCCTCTTCTTCCTCCTCCTCCTCCGCCCTCGCCTCCTATTCTTTCTGCCACTTTTTGTTTGAGCAACAATCTCATTTTCTCCTCACTCACCTGGTCGAGCATCTACAATGGTGGCCGAGCGACGGTGGCCGAGCGTTGGCGGGCGAACAACGGTGGCCGAGCGGCAAGGAAGAAACCCTAACCCTAATTTCAACCCATGTACGAGTTAAACGGCGTCATTTTTGCGAGGGTGTCCACATATAAGAGCAAAACGAATATGCTGATACAAGAAAATCAGCATTTAGTTACTTGCTTATTTTGGCAAAGGGGCTGTCATAGAAAATGTGAAGTAGTCAATTATTGATGCATCCTTTATGGATACTGAGTTTGTGGCATACATTGAGGCCACTATTCATGGATTATGGCCGCGAAACTTTATTTGAAGGCTTATAATTGTCAATAGTATTGTCGGATCATTGAAAATTTATTGTGATAATTCTATAGCAGTTTTCTTTTCTAAGAATGATAAGTATTCGAAGGATGCTAAGTATATGAAAATCAAATACTTGTCTGTTAAATAAAAAATTCAAAAACAAACAGTGTCAATTAAGCATATTAGCATCAATCTCATGATAGCAGATCCCTTAACAAAATGACTGCCGCCCAAGACATCTAATGAAGATGTTGAAATAATGAATATTATAGGATGTGATTAATAATTATATTATGATTGCATTAAGTTTATGTATTTGACACCCCGAGCTCAATTATGTGTTTTTGATATTTCTCGTTTTATATTGAGTATACATTATGGAAATAGATAAATATTAAACATAATAGTCTCTAATAGAGACATCATAGTTGGACTATTATTATACTTCTCATTTACGGGTCACGTTAAGTAGAGAGCTATTGTTGTAGTATACGGAAAGGACTATGTCAATCAATGACATACAATCGCCATGACTCGTACTAGTTTTCTTTATTTAACAACGATTATCATGTGATAGCCAGTTTAAGAAAAATTTTAGCATTATGTTAATGTGCACATTATTGTCTTTATTAAACCATAAAAGAAATATCATATGGGCCAAGTAAAAGAATGTAAGAATTATTGTGTGACCCACACAATATTATTGATTAATGGTTTAATAATATATAGATGCTAAAATATATTGGCTGTGAAAAGTTACAACTCTAATAAAAATGTACAATTTTCATTGAGAAGTTATTGTTCTTCCTAAGAGGTGTGACTCTCATGAAAGTTAAAAAACACTTTGATAGAATGTATCTCTTAATAGCATGTATAAATAAGAGTCTGGTCATCTCTCCACTCAGGACATGAAAAAAATGTTGTACTCTATCCTCTATTAGATAGAATACGTTAAGGAAATGTGGGTTAAGGGAGAGAAACCAAAGTTTTTCATCTCTTCAATTTTTTTGTGACAAATACTTTGAAGGTTTCGCTATGGATAAAATTATGTCTTTATCCCTCTTATCGTGAAAATTATGAAGATCAAAGATTCTATATTTTATATTTTCCGCACTATAGAATTACGATATCCATTAATAGACTAGCGCTATATCAAGCCTATATTTCACTTGTCATTCAACCTTCTATATTGTTTGATTGGTTAATTTGGAGATGCATCCTCTTACTTGGTCGAATGGAGATGTGACTCGGCCCAGTCTGAAGAGTAATCATTCATGACACATTATCCTGTTGGCAAGAAATAGTCGGTCATGACAAGATGACTTCCAAAATAAAAATCCTATCTCAAGGATGTGACGTTCAATATAAGCCGGACCCCTCGATTGAGAAACCGAATTTGGTGTCCTCTTTTCTATATGTAGAAGATAGCGCCTCGGTTTTTCATCCTCTTGCTTAAGAAACCAATGCCCAGATGAAAAATGCAGACTCAAAAACGGTAGAATAGAAGGAGACCACATAATTTTTTTTTACATACCTTTGACTAGCTTGAAGAAGTGTAGTATAGCTATGGAACATTCTAATAGTATTTGTTAAGCAAAAGAACAGATGTAAAACCGCGCATTAGAATCAATATGCTTCTCTTCCTGAGTTGGCGAGGAAATAGTTCCTTTGCTACTGAGAGAGAAGAACCTTTTTTATACCACAAAATACAAATTCTTTTGGATAGTTGTCACATGTAATGTATATGAAAAAGCAAGCAAAATTAGCTGTCATACAGACATATGATGGGCTAAATATTAAATTTCCTGCAGGTTTTTTGCTGCTCCTTCATATTGTGAATTGTGATAAACACGAAGAATCTCTGATCGCCAAATGGGCTAGGTGTTGGTGTTCGTTTCGATGAATAAGCATACATGCATAAGTAAATTAAGATCAAAGTCTGATCATAGTGGAAGTAAAAATGCTTATACACGTGTTTCCAAAGAATTTTCACTCATTTTAATAAAAACACAAAAAAGAGATAAATGGGCTAATCATATTAACCTTGTACCATGTTCCAAAAATTTGGTTCTGACATTCTTCATATTATGAGCACGAATATATAGTGTCTTCACATCAGTGGTTCTAACGTTCTTCAGACTCCTACTATGAATGCTTGATCTTTTGGTAAAACCAATTCTGACGTTCTTGGAAATTTAACCACGAACAACTAATGTCTTCTGGTAACACTAGTTCGACGTTCTTTAGATACAAAATGTATGATCTCTTCATAATGTAGGTTATTAACGTTCTTTAGATCCAGCCCCACAAGTGTTGGGCTTCCAGTTAAGACACACCGCTAACTTCATGTTAAACAGAATAGAGAAATTGAGAGATCTCACAACTCCAATTGTGCTGACAATTGCTCTCGTGTGTGAATGATTTGATTGATCACTATCAATACTCTCAATTGTCGATTGTCGATCACCCAATGATCCTCTCTCGTAATGGCCCTTTTATAATTAATCAAAATCACATTTAGATTGGCTTGTTAACTCTAAAACCATTTCAAAATTAATTTGACCATAACGTCTTATGAACGTAAGTTTTGATACTGTTTTTGATACTTAATCGGGCATTAACTCTATAACTATTAAAGAATATTACTTTACGCATTTATTTGTAACCATTACAAATCTTTATTTCGACATTAACTTTGTAAATGTTACAAATATTTAATTTGACCATTACATCTGAAACCATTTCAAAGCATTAATTGGTCATATAATTTGAAACTGTTTCAGATCATTAAGGGCGCGTTTGATAACGATTCTGTTCCCGGAAACTGATTATGACTAGAAATGATTATTTTTTATTCTCGTTCCTGAACCGATTCTCAGTAAAAAAACGCGTTTGGTAGCTCGCCAAAATTTTGATTCCTAATAGAATTGCGTTTGATACCGTGCTTCAATTGATTATGTTCCAAATTAATTTCTTTTGATTTTTAAATAATTTTTTACTTTTTCCTTTTTTTTTCTTTTCTTTTCTTTTTTTTTTTTTTCCCCTTTTCTCCTATTCTTCTTCTTCTTCATGTGGCCGGTCGCCGGAGGGCCGGCGACGCTCACCGAAGCGTCACTGGCCCTCGGTGAGGTCGGCTGTCACGCCCCGAACCTCAAGCGCGCCAACATCCCACCATGATCATGCAAATGCGACATTCCTAGGTAGTGTCGCCGACCCCATTCATTTATTATTGCACAAGCGGAACGTATTATAAAACCCATGACAATGAAATACGGGATAGACAAGCAGGAAGCAAAACCACAACATGACACTTACATAATTCAACAGAATTACAAACGGAGGTCTACGACCAAAGGTCTACAAAAGGCCGGCTCTTAAAAATGAACTGTCCTACGACCTACAAGTCGGACACGTTCTTCAATCCTCATGACTTCACCTCTACAACTCCTCAAGGCCAACAAAAGTTATCTACCCACTCCGTCCACCAGAGACCTGAAATTTTAATCCCACAACCGGGATGAGACATTGTCTCAACAAGTTCAACCCCCTAAACCCCTATTATAAAGAAAATACGCCCCGGGTGGCCTAGCCACATCACACAGAAGACTTACCTCGTCTTAATTCCTTCCTGCAGATTAGCACAAATTATATCACACAATCTCAGGTAGTAATAATAATTCAAACAATTGGAACGCCATCACTTTCATATAAATCACAGTCGCACTTAGCACGCATTCCAATTATTATTCACTGCCACACAAGGGCATAGCCTACTCACAGTTCGGCTATCTTCTAACATTAATGCCGTGCATCGTCTCCCCTTGGAGCGCGGCTTCGTCACTACGTCGACAGCATTCCCGAAGGAGCATCGTCTCCCCCCTTGGAGCACGGCTTCGTCACTACGTCGACGGCATTCCCGAAGGAACATCGATCCAGTCGGCCCAGCCTTTACTACGACCGGCATCCACCGCATGGGCATCTCATATAGGGGCAAGTCCGGCTCAATGTTCCCCAGGATGATTCCTCTTAGTTATCACACAGCCAAAGCATACTCGGCCCCAAGACACACTTCGCATTTCACTCAATCTTCCACTTAAAATAGTGATCCCTACCATTTTTCTTCATATTAAAAATATTCCGTAAATTACTCATGTGTGTGGGGACACGCTAATTTCGAATCAAAAAGCCAATATCTCACTTTTGCAAACCCCACTATTTAATATAATCATTAAAATCCAATTTTTGCATCAAAACCCGACACTTGGGTTTTTATGAATAAAATCTCTATTTACCACAATCAACACTCAATTTGCCACATCCATTCATCAAATTTAAATTCTAAATGCGCAAATGGCAAGAATCGAAAGACGAAATTCTGAGAGAATAAGGTCCCGACGAAATTTTCGAAATTTAATAAATAATTAAATTTATTCCGAAAATTAATTAAATAATAATATCCATATTTTTCGCAATCCACACTCAATTTATAATATCCAACCATCAATTTCAAAATCTGAATACACAAGAATGATCAGCACGAAATTCTGAAAGCAATTAAGGTCCTGAGATAATTTTCGGAATTTATTAAATAATTAATTTTATTCCGAAATTTATTTAAATAATAATATTTTAATAATTTCGAATAAATATATAATTAAATTATTTAATAATTTCGGAATACTTAAATAAATCAAAAACAAATTCCTTTAAGTCACATCAAAGCTTATATTAATATAAACATACTTAACTTTAAACTAAATACATTTTAACTTAATTAAATACCCTAATCTAATCATCAACCAAATAAACTAATCTAACCACCTAAACTTACTTAACTTAGACTAAGCACACTTAGGACATCATTAACCGTCTAATCAAGATTTAGTGAGCTAAACTCACCGGATTAGCGAGCCGAGCGAACCAAAACGACGGGATCGACGCGAGGATCGACTTTCCTCAAAGCGGGTCGAGCATTCGGGGTTGGGAAGCCGGCCAAAACGGGCCAAACCCGAGCTGCCATACCCATTTTTCCAGCTTCTGTCCGCTGCTAGTTGAGGGCAGATCCGGCGCCGGTTGAGGCGCACAAGGGCCGAGATGGGCTGAGGGACTTCCGGCAGGCTGAGGTGGGGGTGTACGGCGGTCCACGGCGGCTCCAGCAGTGGTTCACGGTGCTGGATAGTAGCTGGGACGCTCACTGGACGGGAACGACGGCTGGAACGGTGGGCTTGGCGTGCGGGGACGGCGGGGTGTCGCGAGCGGCGGACGGCGCACAAGGGGTGCGCGACGGCGGTCCGACGGGACTGCTGGCTGCTCCAGCGTCTTCCTAGATCTGCTGGGACACGAGCAGCAACCAAAGATGGAGAAGAGAGGGCTTCGACTACGACTGAAGAGGGAGAGGAAGACGATTGCGCACGGTGAGGCGCGGGACTACGACGGCGTGCAGCGGCGGCGAACGGCGACAGGCAGAGCTGCTGGCTTCAAACGGTCTTCGGCTTGCTGGTTCTTCGTACAGCAGGAACACGAGCAGCAAGAAGAAGAAGAAGATGGAGGAGAGAGGCGACGGGGGAGAGAGGGGGAGGAGAGAGGGAGAGATGTGACCATTTCTTTTTCTTTTTCTTTTTCTTTTTCTTTAATTCAACAAAAATGACCCACCATGACCTAAGATGACATCACACTCCACTATCTCCCACAACCTTATTCCAATGGTTGCAATTCCATTTTCCGTCGGGACATAAAATCTTGTACAACAAATTCTTCAATTCCACTTGATTCTCTTTCAATTGAATCAAATCAAGACCATAAAATTAATCCGAGGTCACCACACTTCAATTCACATCTTCACTTGTCCATAGAACCAACTTAAGTCCCAAAAGCACAACCAAGGGCATGCCTACTAATTTTCCGAACCAAATTAGCCATAATTTGATTTAATTGCTGAAAAATTCTGATTACATGAAAAATCTTCCGAAGATGAGTCAATGATCCTAAAATGATTTGTGACACATCATGACTTCCAATTTCTGAATTCGATCTCAATTTCACGGTTAATTTCACTTTGGCACAATACTAACGCGTCCTGATCTACTGGGTAGCTTTTAGAAATTTTTATGCATTTGACCGATGGTTGATCAATTCAAGCCACAATGTACATCTTTAAAACATTGGCGACTTTCGGTTGTCAGGGTAATCTCAAGGTTTCAAATACGGACACAGGGTACCCAATCGACAGAAAAGTCGGTCTAGTGCCGATCGACAAGAATTGTGCAATCTGGTGGAATCACCCACACCTAATCACATGTCTCTGTCGAGTCGATCTATCTCCGGTCTCTAATCGATTTTTAATTGTGCCGTAATGACCCTTTCGACATTAGCTCGGTCGAAATGTCACTTCCGATCAAATTCTCGAGTCGATGCATTATAATCTCTTAACGAGCTTCACCCGATGACTAGTTTTCCACATGAGTGGCCGACTCAAGGAAAAGAATTATATGCGTGCCAACAAAATGCCCGTCTCAATTTATTGAAAATAGAATTGGAAAATCGGGATGTCACATCGGCCCTCGTCGGCCGAGCCTCGCCGATGGCCAGGCTGGCCTCGCCTAGCCCCGGCGAGGCTCGGCCTCGTTGGTGGCTAGGGTTGCCTTCGGTGACCAGCGATGGACGGCGGCGGCGGGCGGCGGCGGACGGCGGGGGCGGTGGTGGACGGCAATCGCGGGATGACGGAAGGGAAGAATGAGAGTTTCACTGTTTTGATTCTTTTTTGATTCTCGGATGAAGAATCATATTTTTTTTTTTTTTTATTCTCAATTTTCTTCCCAATCTTGGGAACAAAAATTTTACCAAACGCGATCTCGTCCCAAACCGATTCTAAACAAAAATTAGAATCGGGCATTGTTTAGCACGTTGCCAAACAGGCCCTAAACTACCCATTGATTTTGAAATCATTTTAGATAACTAATGTGATCATTCAATCTAAAATCATTTCAAAAATTTAATGTGATCGTTACATTTGAAACCGTTTTAGATCTTTAATTTAGCCATTAAATCTGAAATTGTTTTAAATAATTAATTTTACTATTGATTATGAACTCACTTCAAATAATTAATGATGCCATTGATTCTAAACTCACTTTAGATCATTACTACATCTATTAATTCTGAACTCACTTCTAATTATTAATTCAGTCATTGAATCTAAATGCGCTTCAAATCTTTAATTCGGCCGTAATGTCTGAAACCCGCTTTAGACTTTATAAAGTTTGAAGCCCCTTTTTCAAATCTTTTATCTTATAAGCCCGACTCAATTTGATTGGTTCAACTGCAAACATATTTGCAATATTCTATCTTTCATTCAAATATCATTCAAATTGGTTATTGTGTGTGACATCCTTAGGTTCATCATTGAATTGGCAATAGAACGTGTACTAACATATTAGCACAACCAAGAGCACTTATAGTCTAGATCAATCTTTTGTTCCTACAAACCATGAATGGCCTCTAGCAATATATCTTGGCTACCTAAATAGTGTGAAATGTTTCAAAGACATAATGAATCTGTTAGCTTTGGTGACCGTATAATTCAATCATTCTGTCTCACTATGTCTTGATCGAACAAAGGCCATGGAATTATTGGTCAAGTTACCAATTCGATTATATGCCCAAATCTAATTGACATGTATTTCTTTGATACATGAACCATTCATTCTCGATTACAACCTCGACTGAGAATTTCAATATAATGTTACAATTAGATTGCATAGGACATCAATCTTGTATATCTATATATAATAAGAAGACAGATTCCATATTGTGCATGCATGTGCTCTCATATATGAACAAATTATAACCATCAAGTACAGAGACAGTTTGATGAAGCATCAATATGCGCAATTGTGAACCATAGCCATCCAACATACAAGTCAGTGTCGTGCCTCAAGTATACGGATTTTACACTAGACCAAAGTGTGAATGATTAGACATTGACCTTGTTAAAAGTTTCCATGTCACCGATCGTTCTATGCATGTCACATTCAGTGAACCTGTCCAAGACAAGCATATGTGTTATAGTTTAGATATTACAATACCCAATAACTTGTGACTCATCATCCTCTCGAGTATCTAATATTGAATGGTGAAGCTTAAGAACATATCGGTTTCAACAGGATCATCAATATCCTCTCAATGATCCATTGATCGAGAACTGTTAAATTTTCAGCATGACTGTAAACCTATCATACATATTCTTAACACTTTAAAAATATGTTTAGTTGTAGCTAATCTTATGGATTCATTCATATAAGTAGGGCAATGAATGAATATTTATTTGGCTTTAAATAATCCCTAACATGTAACTATTATATGGTTGCTTTAGGGTATGTATCTAACACTTGGCTTTTCCATAACTTTGTCCTTGTAGATTTTCTGAGAAACTGGCTTCATTGTTGGGTCTTTTCAGACACCATCACTTTAACCCTAACGACCTCCAGAGAATTGACTTGATTTGGCACAAGAATCAGGCCAGATTTGACAGAGCTAGTATGAGCACCTAGAAGAGGGTGAATAGGTGCGAAAACAAATTTTGCAAAATATAATGTAAAACTTTACTTTTAACCTGAGTCTGGTTGACAATAGACTTTGCAAAGGAAATCAGACTCTAACAATTAAATAGAGTTACGAACAAAATAAAAGAGTTTAGAGAAGAGAATAAGAACACAAGATTTATAGTGGTTCAGCTTAATCCAAGTTTACATCCACTCTCCCGCACTGATAGCCCACTAGCTGGATTTCACTATGAATCAAAAAAGTCGTTACAGTATCATGTCCTTGATTCCACAGTGTAGAGACTTTGCTACACTTCCACAACGCCTCACAAGTATCTAAACTCTCTTTTGAGTACAAATATACGCTTAACAATTGAATCAGCAAAGAACAAGGAGCTTCGGACTTTGGAATTTATCTATCGCACACACACTCGAATAACTAGAGCGTTTTCCTTATATACTCCTCCATGCCTTTATATCCGTTGGCACGTTCCAAATGAGTTCTTCCAATCTTCCCATTGGACAGAATCAATTAGGGAGATCTCGAGTTACTTTAAGGAATGTGATGATAGCCCACCAATCCTGCTCGCCCATACAATCAGGATCTAGGTTTCCATAAATAGAATCTTCCAAGTATACTTCGCCAATCAACAAATCCAAATTACTCGAATTAATTTCAAAACGAATAATAGATCTTGAGATGCTATCTCTAGCCGTGAGAACTTCTTTAGCCGCTCGAATCAAAACCTTAAAGAAATACTTGAATCTGGATAAGTCTTCTTTGTCGGTCTAGAAACTGTCAATGAGGGCAGACTTTAAATCTTGAGTCTGGCTGTTTCAGACTTTGACGAAAGAGTCTGCAAGTCTTCAGACTAGATTGATGAAAACGTCTTTGTCAGCTTCAAAACAAATAAGGAAGTTTTCTCCAACAAGATTCACTTGACTTGGGAGGCATGTGGCAAGGTAAAAAGCAATTGATCGTAGAAACGCATCGACAAACTCTCTAAACTTTGTGAACTTATCATTACTTAGTAACTGTGAATTCTACATAGCAATAGTTTAATCTGACTAATAAATAGATTTTGGAACAAGTGCCAACTTCCTCCTTCCTGGCTTTGTGTCCTTTTGCTCTTTTGACGTCGATTCACAATTGTGTCGATTACTTTAGGTCCTCTTGCTATGTTTAGACCTTGATAAATTTTGTCTGATGCCTCCTGTTGGTGAATATAGGGATTTAAGGAAGTGCCTACACAAGGTTCTAATATGTTATTCCACTACTAATTCAAATGAATCACACCCTTGTAAAGTGGTACAACATTATCTAATAGAAACGCACCGACAAACTCTCTAAACTTTGTGAACTTATCATTACTTAGTAACTGTGAATTCTACATAGCAATAGTTTAATCTAACTAATAAATAGATTTCAGAACAAGTGCCCACTTCCTCCATCCTGGCTTTGTGTCCTTTTGCTCTTTTGACGTGTCGATTACTTTAGGTCCTCTTGCTATGTTTAGGCCTTGATAAATTTTGTCTGATGCCTCCTGTTGGTGAATATAGGGATTTAAGGAAGTGCCTACACAAGGTTCTAATCTGTTATTCCACTACTAATTCGAATGAATAACACCCTTGTAAAGTGGTACAACATTATCTAATAGAAATAACTTTTCCCTTATCCCAAGTTTGTCAATTTTCCTATTTTTCAGGAAATCATTCTAAAGATCTTTTGTTTTTTATCACTTAACTTCTGCATTTTCTTTCCTGGTAACTCTTTCTTCCTCCCCCCCAATCAACCTTTTCCGTGCCAAAACGAGCGGCGGTCATGGTTCTTAACCACCTAGCATTTAATGCCATGCCTTTTCTTCTTTTTTTTTTTTTTTTTTTTTGTCGGTCCTACTCTATTCCTTTAACTCTCACTCTTAGACTTTTGCCCCCCTCAATTTGTTGGGAGTATTTTCCACCCCAACCCTCCCCGAGAATGTGAGGATTTGAACCCCTCACCTCCTTCTTCCATGTTGGAAGAGTGACCACCACTCAGAATGCCATGCCTTTTCAGCCGACCTCAATTTGTTAATATTTTCATTATCAGCTGACTTTGTAAGCACAGATTGTTTAATGGAAAATTTGAAGACTAGGGTCGGGAGTGATGATTGGACTGTTTACCCCACTTCGATCAGCAAATGATTTGATACTCTATAGCTGTATATTGCGGGAATACATTATGCCGATGGTGGAGAAATAATATGGGGGCTATATGGTAGCGTGACTATGACCAGTTCCTAACGCAATTTCATACAGGTTGCTTTTCTAGCGATAACGTGAAAAGTTACTTGGAATCCATCAACGCAGATCAAGCGAGGTCATGCAAAGAACGATTCAAAGAGAAGAACTTGGAAAAAGAAAACCGAATATATTATCCAAGCGTGCCGTAGGACATCTGCAGAACGCATTAAGGAAATGCCGAGTTTTCACATGGAGTTGGAAGAAAAGGCTGGAACCCAATGAATATATACGGAAGAAAGTAGATTAGTCTAAAGAAATGTTAAGCAAATCCTTGATATATCTGCAAGAAAGGATCCTTCTTTATCTTGACTTTTGCAGATGAAGACAGATTTACTTGGCAAAAATGAAATGCCATTAGTCTAACCAGAGCTAACTTTTAGCCTAATAAGAGCTTGCAAAGTCTTGGTTGATTGCAATTTCGGTAGGAAAATTTTGCCAATTCCTGCAAAGTTCACAACAGAGCTTCTTTTAACTATGTTCTAGTGAATAATGAACTTAACATATCTCCGTCATTTCGTGGCGTCCTCGGATCGTAAGTACAACATGGCGAAGTGGGAGGAATGGATTGCTGTACGTCCTTTGTCCTGAACTTGTCCCTCGAATCTAAGTGAGTGGCCACTGGAAGCATCCGAGGCTTGCTTTGACTTCTTCTTTGATCTCCCCAGAAGACACTCCAGTGGCAGATGAACGGCTAAAATTTTGCTGCTGTCATACCAAATTATTAATTGCCGCTGGGACCGTGTCGCAAGAAACTGAGAAAACATGCTTTTGAACCTGTCTTTGTTACGACAGCACGATAAATATGCAGATAAAAACTATCCAGCAGCTCTTGACACGGTTTGCTTCGGTGAACAAGAACAGGTCAAGCATCACACGAATTGTAAAGCAAATGTTTCATTCTCAACCGTAGCTTTGGCTAATGAAGTTTCTCGTCTGGAACCATGCCGACTAGCCAACCATGACATGGCCCGTGGATAGCGTAAAAACTTGTGCAAAGCGCCGTTGTATGACGATCGCATTGAGGACGTGGCTCGTAAGTGACAATGATAAGCCAACAATTACCGCTGCATAAATCAAGAATTAGTTAGCAAAGTCTACGGCTAAATATAGAAAACTCATGAAATATGAATATTAATGCATGAATGTTTCTCGTCCCCGGGTACATTCTGAAAATTTCAAAGGATATGCTAAATTCTCACCTTCCCCTTGAATAGTTTACTCTACATTTAAGTAACTCTCTAAGTTAGTTATGCTAACGATATTATAAATTAGTTTCATCCTGTGACTTGTTCAGCCAGTACCTGTAATGATCAATGCAAATTGATTGCTCCATTATTTATAATGCTATACTCAGTAAGAGCTGGGTACAGTACCAAGTCAATTTGCGTTTATTCTATTAGAAGCAGTTGCATGTTGGAAGTTTCTTGGTTCGTTAAAAAATGAATATGTTGATTGAGCTGATCGCTATATAAAGTGAAACATCTTGAGGTGACAAACTCGCAAATATCATTTTAGAGAAGTTTGAAGATAACAAGACCTAGATTTGGTAGGCTCCTCAGCAAGTTGGGAGAGCCAAAATGGCCAAGTTTTGGCCACGCCTGCTCTATGCATTGGCAATATGCTTGATAGCCACTGAGGTGGTGGTGGTGGCGGCCGACGACAACCATGATCCCGATTACAAGTCGGTGCCTCCACCGCCGCCTTATCTCTATGAATCTCCACCTCCTCCACCATACATTTACAAGTCCCCACCGCCTCCTCCTTACGTCTACAAATCCCCACCACCACCTCCCTATGTCTACAAGTCCCCACCTCCTCCGCCCTATGTGTACAAGTCCCCTCCACCTCCACCTCCTTATGAATACAAATCACTTCTCCCACCTCCCTATATCTACAAGTCACCACCACCGCCTCCTTATGAGTACAAATCACCTCCACCACCTCCCTACGTATACAAGTCACCACCACCGCCTCCTTATGAGTACAAATCACCTCAACCACCTCCTTATGTTTACAAGTCACCACCACCGCCTCCTTATGAATACAAATCGCCTCCACCACCACCTTATGTATACAAGTCACCACCGCCGCCTCCTTATGAGTACAAATCGCCTCCCCCACCTCCCTATGTCTACAAGTCCCCACCACCGCCTCCTTATGAGTACAAATCGCAGGAGTACAAATCGCCTCCCCCACCTCCCTATGTCTACAAGCCACCACCACCACCACCTCCTTATGAGTACAAATCGCCTCCACCACCACCTTATGTATACAAGTCACCACCACCCCCTCCTTATGAGTACAAATCGCCTCCCCCGCCTCCCTATGTCTATAAGTCACCACCACCACCTCCTTATGAGTACAAATCGCCTCCCCCGCCTCCCTATGTCTATAAGTCACCACCACCACCTCCTTATGAGTACAAATCGCCTCCACCACCACCTTATATATACAAGTCCCCACCACCGCCTCCTTATGAGTACAAATCGCAGGAGTACAAATCACCTCCCCCACCTCCCTATGTCTACAAGTCACCACCACCGCCTCCTTATGAATACAAATCTCCGCCGCCTCCTCCTTACATTTATAAGTCGCCTCCACCACCACCTTATGTGTATAAGTCTCCTCCTCCTCCTCCTCCTCCATATGTCTATTCATCGCCACCTCCACCACCTTACATCTACAAATCACCGCCCCCGCCTCCGTACCATTACACCTCTCCTCCACCTCCCGCAGTCCCCTACTAGACCGACCTTTTTCTACGCACCCTCCATTCAGGTAAGTAGGCCAATCAAAGAAAAGATGAGAATCCATATTCCTCCCGTTCTTTCGTTGCTGATCTTTGTCGGAATTCCAAAAGGATTATAACGCGAGCTAACGTCGCCATTCTCTGTCGTTGCAGGTGTAATCAGTCTGCTATGAATTCAATAAAGCACGAAGACGAGCATTGCTTGGATACTTTGATTACGTCATAAATGTGTTTTTGTCGAAACTTTAGTCTTGGTTTGTATATTGGTTTACTCGTTGATACACAACCATGTAACCGATTTCCACGTCTCACTTGGTTTTTTTCTTCGCGTGGCTTTCCTTGTCCACACAGTATGCTGAAATCAATAAATAAGAAATGAAAATTATGTTATCATGTCCGACTTCGAGAAGGTTAAGGTAGAAAAACAGCTTTGCATTGGCTTATGAATCAAATCTTTTTAATTATTTTTTCAGTTGAACTTAATGTCTCTAATTCTAAGGTCAAATAGCAATGTCCTCGCGCACACCCGTTGACCATATACTTTGTGGTACACGAGTAATCTCCCCTTGATGAAGTAAGTGAAGAACCCTCCCCCGCAAAACCCTAACGACTCCCGGATTCGGATTCTTGAGGCGGACGTGAGAACAACTCAAAGAAAACTAGACCTCTAGACTTGTACGACTGGCAGCTTCAGAAATTGAGGGAAAAAAGCGTGATCGAATAAAATCCAACTATGATACTATGGTAATGAATCTACAAAGTTCCTTCTTCTCTCCCCGTTAGGTCATATTGTTGATTTAGCACAACTTCCTCTCTTTAAGAGACGGAGAAGGCGAGAGTAAAGTGTTTGAGGGTCATCGGAGACTTTATACTAAGCCTATCCAACCAATAAGTTCTGTTGCGAATTAAATATCATACGTCTCAATTACGAATGTTTTCTACAACGGTCGGTTTCAGCGTGGGGAGTAGAATTGGAATTAAATAAAGAGATACATAAGAATTAAGTGTTGAAAAGTGAACAAACAGTCAGGATGGCCGAGTGGTCTAAGGCGCCAGACTCAAGTTCTGGTCCTCGTGAGAGGGCGTGGGTTCAAATCCCACTTCTGACATTTTCTTTACCATACTTTTTTTCACCTTTTGGCTAAGCGCAGCTCTGCATCTTTTCATAATCAAACGCAAAAAAATACTCTTCCAATAAAAAAGAGATAATAGAGATGTTCGAAAAAGGATTAATTTTGAAGAGATTTCTATGTAAATTGCAAAGAAAGGATATATACTGTCTGTTAATCAGAAAATTTCTAATCGCTCCTCACCACATAATTAATTAACAATTCAATTTTAATTTCTGACATTTTTTCATCATCAAACGCAAAAAAAAAAAAAAATACTCTTCCAATAAAAAAGAGATGATAGAGATGTTCAAAAAGGGATTAATTTTGAAGATATTTCTATGTAAATTGCAAAGAAAGGATCCATACTATCCGTTAATCAGAAAATTTATAATCGCTCCCCATCACATAATTAATTAACGATCCAATTTTAATTTCGACTCATGTCTTAAACAGCTCACCGGGTTAGGAGGATACTTCTCAGGTTTGATATTTACCTACCTAAAGCAAACTTCCTCGTTATTGCGAAAAAGGAGATTGACAACAAGTAATTCGCTCAAGCGTAGCTCTGCATTTTTTTATCATCGAACGCACAAAAAATACTTTTCCAATAAAAAAGAGGTGATAGAGATGTTCGAAAAATGATTAATTTTGAAGAGATTTCTATGTAAATTGCAAAGAAAGGATACATACTGTCCGCTAATCAAAAAAAAAAATCTAATCGCTCCCCACCACATAGTTAATTAACGATCCAATTTTAATTTTGACTTTTGTCTTGAACAGCTCACCAGGTTAGGAGGATACTTCTCAGGTTTGATATTTACCTACCTTAAACAGACTTCCTCATTATTGCGAAAAAGGAGATTGACGACGAGTAATTCGCTCAATGAAAAATTAGAGTTTCTTTATACGATCACTCGAACATTCACTAAGGACTACAGTTAAGTCTTCGCTAATAGCCACGGATGGCGACTTAGACTTTTTGTATCTGCTTCACAAATCGGTTGAACCAATTTTTGGGGAAGGTGGGAGCGCGATGGCTTCGGGGCAACTCCCCAATCCGGATTAAGTGCCAAAATCAAACCGTTGATTGCTGGCCACCTGATTGGACAGTTCAACAGATCAATTTTGGAATTTGGTCACTGAGTCTAAGATGGAAACTTCCTTTTCCCTTAACGACTTTCTAGTACATAGGACAGATTTTACATCTGGAAATAGTTATACCTAATTATGGACCATCATTTGACAAACAACCCCTATGGAGCAGATATGCATAGGAGGGCATGGGAAAATTAGCAAATTTTTTTTAAATCTATTACAATTATGTCAATTCAATTATAAACAATTTTTTTTTATAGTCAATTGAGTTCAAAACATTTTACATTTTTATCAAGTCAATTCATCCGGTCAACTTTAATTGGAAATCATCGATATGAATGCCAACTGTTGTATATGAGGCAGCTAATGCCGATATAGACATTTTTAATAATATTTTAATATTTATTTCGTTTATTAATTTTTTTTTTTTATTTTTTTCTTTATTTTTCTTCTTCCCTTCCTTCTTCCTCTAACCAATCGCCAAGCCTTTATGACTAGCTAGAGGTGAGGGCTAGCAAGGTCGGCTTTGCCATGGCTGGGTGAGCCCTCACCAAATCTAGTGAGGTTGACTTCGCCATTATTGGGCGAGCACTCACTAGATCCGATGAGGCTCGGCCTCGCCTAACAACGGTGAGATCGATCTCGTTGGCCAACCGGCTAGAGAAAGAAGGAAGGAAAGAAGAAAAAGGAAAAATAAAAAATCTAAAATCTAAAAAATATTATTAATATTATTTTAATATCAGTGTCAACATTGGCCACGTTACATAGGACGAACCACGTCAGCAATTTCCAGCCAACATTGGTTAGATTGACTGAATTAGTACAAATGCAAATGATTCGGAATTTGATTGGAAAAAAAAAGGTAGATTGAATTGGCACAACTGTAATAAATTTAGAATTTTTTTTATGATTCTCCCGGAGAGCCTTAAACCTTTTTAGACTTTCCATCGGCCACAGCAAATGCGAATTTTTTATTATTAAAAACATATGGAAGTGATTGTTTAACGCGCGCGATGATTATGCGCAAATCGCATACACAATAAAAGTCCGAATTCCATATTTCTGCATTATGATTAACGGGGGACCAATTTGGTTGGCGGTTCTGTCTTGATTACGGTACGTGCACTTTGATACTATACTGAGAATAGGCTTGCCTCTCTTGGCTTTCATGTGAGGAGGCGCTGTGGACTTTACTTTAAACAGTATCAGTGGGTTTATGGCCATAGATGTTTCGCCAATAAGGCAATTATTTGTTGCTTGTGTGAGCTGCGACTCTTGCAAAGTTATGAGAGGGTCCCCGAAATGTGTATGCAGGTGCAAAGCGTGAACAAATGAATATCAATAGGCTAGATAGGTAGCATTTGACTCAGTCCTGATCAGTTCTAAACTACCTCGACAAGATATTTTCTAGGGTTTTTGTTCTTGGGAACGTTGAAAGTTGCAAGCATAAGACACGTATAAATATAGAAAAGAATAAGCAGGGAAGAGGAGGGTAGAATGAATGAGAAACCAGAATCAACAGCTTAAAGAAATGGATAAAACTGAATTGAAATATGCTTTCCTTGGTCGAAGCAATCATACAATCATTGTCACTCGGGACTTATCCAATTAAAAAGCATGTGTGTATAAGAATGAAAAATAATTGCTTCCAACTAAAATGCATTGCCAAAGAATGGTATTACTCTTGCTCCAGCTTCTTCAGCACTCCAAGGGGGATCAAATCGCCACCTAATGGTAGCCCTGGGGAGGTGGAGGAGATTTGTAATAGTATTGAGAAGGAGGTGGAGAATGTGAAGGTGGCGGCGGCGAGTTATAGTAGTATGGAGGAGGTGACTTTACTAGAGGTGGTGGTGAATTGTAAACATAAGGTGGAAGTGGGGATGGAGAAGGTGGAGGTGGAGATTTTATTAATAGGGAGGAGGCGGTGATTTCACCGGAGGTGGTGGTGTAACGACCCGGGCCCCACTATATAATATTGTCCGTTTTGGACACCGAGTCCTCATGGTTTTAAAACACGTTACACAGATTAGAGAGCCATATTTCGACCGGGACGTTTTTGGGATGCTCCTAATAACCAACAAATGGCAAGTGCTTTTCCTTGTGTGGATCCTATTTCAATGGGAACTTGATGAGTCGATCCGCCTACACGTCTTGCTTTTACTGCTATATCGGGAGTTACTCCACGTATTGCTTGACGTAAAACGGATAGTGGATTTGTTTCTATCTTTTGTTGAATCTTTTTCATGGCTCGATAGTTAATTTGATAAGCCAATGATTTTTTTCCGTGTTTCAGAATACGGTTAACCAACATGTTAACTAATAGATTACGATAAATTGGATCGGATTTTGTAGTTTCCAACATGTTAACTAATCGATTACGATAAATTGGATCAGATTTTGTAGTTTTTTCTTCTGCAGTACCTCGACGTGACATGAGCATGAAAGGGATTCAAGAATCAATATGTGGGACTAGAGAGTGACCCCTTCCCCTTCTTTGCGCACGTCCGAGGATTGAGGCGCGGAGGCACCACCATCCCTCCTCCCCGCGCACCGTCGCTTGAGGACCAAGACCCAAATGCACCGCCATCCCTCCTCCCTCCTCCCCGCGCACCGCCGCTTGAGGACCAAGACCCAAAGGCACCGCCATCCCTCCTCCCCACGCACCGTCGCTTGGGTTGTCACACTCTCCACCCCTTAGGAGCACAGCGTCCTCGCTGTGGCCCCACATGCAATCAGGAGTTGGCTCTGATATCATTTGTAATAACTCGGGCTCTACTATGTAATATTGTCCGCTTTGGATACTGAGTCCTCACGGCTTTAAAACACATTACACAGATTAAAGGGACCCAAGCCTTTATAAACTAGCCTAGATTCCCCCTAAGTGATGTGGGACTAGAGAGGAACCCCTTCTTTTTCTCTACACACATTCGGGGACCGAGGCGTGGACACACCACCATCCCTCCTCCCCACGCACCATTGTGGGGCTGTCGCGATGGTGCGCGGGGAGGAGGGATGGCAATGTGTCCGCGCCTCGGTCCCTGGACGTGTGTAGAGAAGAGGAATGGGTCCCTCTCTAGTCCCACATCGCTTAGGGGGGAGTCTTGGGCTAGTTTATAAAGGCTTTGGTCCCTCTAATCTGTGTAACGCGTTTTAAAGCCGTGAGAACTCAGATCCAAAGCGGACAATATTACACGGTGGGGCCAGAGTCATTACAAATGGTATCAAAGCCGACTCTCGACCGCATGTGGGGCCACAATGAGGATGCTATGCTCTTAAGGGGTGGAGAGTGTGACAGCCTAAATGACGGTGCGCGGGGAGGAGGGATGGCAGTGCGTCCGCGCCTCGCTTCCCGGACATGCGCAAAGAAGGGGAAGGGGTCCCTCTCTTGTCCTATATCGCTTAGGAGGGAGTCGTGGGCTAGTTTATAAAGGCTTGGGTCCCTCTAATTTGTGTAACGCGTTTTAAAACCGTGAGAACTCAGTATCCAAAGCGAACAATATTACACAATGGAGCCCGGGTTGTTACAAGTGGTAACTTGTAAATATAAGGAGGTGGTGGTGATGGAGAAGGTGGAAGCGGGGACTTGTGGTAGTATGGGGGAGGGGGTGACTTCACTAGAGGTGGCGGTGACCTATAGATATATGGCGGTGATGGATGGTGATGGGGAAGGTGGAGGTGGAGATTTATAGTAGTATGGAGGTGGTGGTGACTTGTAAACATAAGGTGGCGGTGGAGAAGGTGGAGGTGGTGACTTGTAAACATAAGGTGGTGGCAGTGAAAATGGAGGTGGTGACTTTTAGACATAGGGAGGCGGCGTTGATGGTGGAGGTGGTGACTTATACAAATATGGAGGTGGAGGTGATGGAGATGGAGGCCGTACTAATTTATGCACGTATGGAGGAGGTGAAGGGGATGGTGGAGGAGGTGACTTATAGACATAGGGAGGTGGGGGTGATGGTGGTGGTGGTGGTGGTGGTGACTTATACACGTAAGGAGGAGGTGGAGAAGGAGAAGGCGGTGGCAGGGACTTGTAGACATAAGGAGGTGGAGGTGACGGGGATGGTAGCAGCAAAGATTTATGCACATAAGGAGGAGGTGGGGAAGGTGAAGGCGGTGGTGGGGACTTGTAGACATAGGGAGGTGGAGGCGATGGTGACGGTGGTGGTGGTGACTTGTAGACATAGGGAGGTAGAGGTGATGGTGGTGACTTGCACATGTAAGGAGGAGGTGATGAAGGGGATGGTGGAGGAGGAAACTTATAAACATACGAAGGTGGGGGTGATGGTGAAGGTGGTGGAGGAGACTTATAAACATATGGAGGTGGGGGTGATGGTGAAGGTGGTGGAGGTGATTTGTACAAATATGGAGGAGGCGGTGAGGGTGAAAGTAGTGGGGGAGACTTGTAGACATACGGGGGTGGGGGAGATGGTAATGGTGGTGGAGGAGATTTGTAAACATAAGTAAGAGGCAATGAAGGGGATGGTGGAGGAGGTGACTTGTAGACATAGGGAGGCAGAGGTGATGGCAACAACGGCGGCGACGATTTATACACATAAGGAGGTGGTGGTGAAGGGGATTGTGATGGGGTAGACTTGTAGACATAGGGAGGTGGAGGTGATGGTGATGGTGGCAACGGTGATTTATAAATGTATGGAGGAGGTGATGAAGGAGAAAGCGGTGGGGGAGATTTGTAAACATAAGGTGGTGGTAGAGATGGTGAGGATGGCAGCAACAATTTATAGATGTAAGGAGGAGGGGGTGACGGAGAAGGTGGTGGTGGAGACTTGTAAACATATGGTGGTGATGGAGATGGAGATGGTGGTGGAGGTGATTTATGCACATACGGAGGGGGTGGCAAAGGAGAAGGCGGTGGTGGGGAGTTGTAAACATATGGAGGTGGAGGAGATGGTGAAGGTGGTGGAGGTGACTTGTACACGTATGGAGGAGGGGGGGAAGGAGAAGGCGGTGGCGGAGACTTGTAAACATATGGAGGTGGAGGTGAGGGCAATGGTGGAGGAGGTGATTTGTATATGTACGGAGGTGGAGGAGATGGTGATGATGGCGCGGGTGACTTGTGCACATAAGGAGGAGGTGGCAGGGAAGGTGAGGGTGGCGATGGAGACTTATAGAGATAAGGTTGATGCTCTTCATGTTTCAGCAGTGGCAGGGACTCGTAGGGATAAGGTGAATGCTCTTTATGTTTTGGCGGTGGCGCGGACTTGTAGAGATAAGGAAGATGCTCTACATGTTTCGGGAGCTGGGGCGGGGGTGACATGTAGATGTAAGGCTTATAGTCGGCAGATACAATTGTGGCAATAAGGCAAAATGCCAATGCATGGAACAGTCGAGGCCAGTGCCTCGACCAGCTTGGGTTTCTCATTTCGGTGGGTCAAACTCAACTTTGCTTCTCAATTGAGAACTGTTGAGAAGGTGATGAAAGGGAAAGCTATGGTGCAAGCCTTTACATAGTGAACTCCACAATCATTAATGCTGATTATTTCTTTCTTTTGAAACCAAACAAACAGGCTGGAACAGGGAAAAAAACCACCTAAAATTATGATATCTTTTGAATCTGACCCAAATCCAAATCTGTCATTGTCCTTTTCAATTGGTGCTTGGTGGCTTCCCATGAAGGGTCTCAGTCCTGCCTCTCTTGGGCCACCTTGAGCAAGTCAAAGAATGAATGCGAGAGAAAGAGAGAGAGAGAGAGAGTAGGTGAGGTGTCCGATGGCTGGATATATTAAAATTTATAAGACTAACATTGAAAACACAATGAAAACGCGTTCCCCCTCTAACAAGTATTCTGAACTTATCTTCCGACGACACTACAAAAAAAAAATACGGGATGTTGACTAGGACCATCGCGAGGGTCAATGAGATTGCCTTTCTTAGGCAATTGGACGATGTGTGCACGAGTCTGTCCAAAAGACTTTGCTCCTCCTCGCATGTCGGGCCGTGTTCTGGCAGAGAGAAGCGTGTCGTGTTCGACAACTCTCGGAGATTTGATAATGTCTTTAGCTTTTTGGTCGTGAGGAACATAACGCGCGTTCTCTAGAATTAGTCCGCACGGGTGCAGATCGTGCTGAAGTATTCCGTTTCGAGTGCTTAGTCTTCTGGGTACAGAGAAGGATCATTGAACAGTTCATCGCTGTGGTCGCACGATCGGTAAGAAAAGCCGATGGACACATTGGAGGGGATGAGCTTCAACGGGCTCGTCCTACCTTTGACGCTTGAACTTGCTCGGAGCGATGCGGTGCATCGGGTTTGGCTCGGGCTTGCATCTGTTGTTTATTCAATAAGATTGCTTGCTTGACTAGGAAAAAGAAAAAACAATCATAGTTATAACTAATAAATTACAATCGTTTGACAAATGATGTCCATGGAGTAGATATGTCTCGAACCTTTTGGTCTTTCTGTACCGGTGTTGGGCTGGCGACAAACACGAATATAAAAATATTAAAGTGATTGTTTAATACAAGTGATAGATGTGAATAGGCGCACATAATGAAGTTTGAATTTGGTAAGTTTTATATGAAAAATGATTATATGACAATCTTTGATCTACCGTGAGAATAACAGTTTATTCTGAACCACAAAAAATTAAATAATAAAAAATTATAAATTATTGCGAGACCCATGTTTCATTCTTCATGGATTGAACAACCGAAAAAGAAAAATATGGAGAGAGAGAGAAATAAATCTAGTCATATTATTCGAGACAAATATAAAGCTCCATGAGAAATTGAAATACAATTTTTAAAGGTTAAATATCCCTCTTAAACAAGAAAATATGATATTTAGGAATTAATAGAAAAGGTGATGTAACTACCCTACACTCTGGACTTTCAATTAGTGTTTTACCATGTATCAACATACACAACCACAATGATACTTTCATCCAAACATTGAAAACTCGAATTAGTCTCGCTTCTTCACGGTTATTGTATTTGGGGGATATTCAATTTAGGATTTGGAAGATATTCATTCAAAAACCACTAATTACGTACCAGCTATTCTATGTCAAAGTCACTTATACAAGCCAGTGTCTAGATTTAACTAGTTCAACGACATACAGATATTTCGTGGACCTTTGGTTAGCCACGCGTTCGAAACCATACCGCTGGGTTGTGAAAAAAGGAAAAAATTATGGGCCTCTTTTGACTTTGATTGCACGTAAGTAAGTGTTATTTGGCGTACAACCTTAGCAATAATCATATACACACACATGGATTTTTACTTTATACATCGGCCGTATAAAAATGTTTCTCCATAAGCACAATCCAAATATCTTATCTCATTAAATAATACATGCCGGTCCCTCCAATTAGAGAGTGATCTCCTGTTTTGACATGTTTGAAATGATATTCAATTTGTAAACCCTCCAAAAATAGAAATCATACGATTAATGGAGTATTGCAAAAATTCCATAGATTTCAGTGGGTGAAAAACGGATATGTATAAATTTGATGCATATCACAGAATTTTAGTGCGCTTTTATATCGTATAAAAAAAATTGAACAAGAAACTAGTTCTTGAAAATTGTAAATAAAAGAAAGGATGAAAATATAACATATGAATTGTGTACGCCAATCGATGTACAACATGTTTGCAGATGTGGTTTAAGGGAAAAAAAAAAAAAGCCGAATGGTAGAATTTCTTAGACATATAACTACCGAAGGAAAAGGTTTACAGCACTAAAAACCGAGTAAATAAAAAGGAAGGTGTAGCCGGAGTTGGACATTATATTATTTGTTAATTGAGCAAGGCCAATGGAACTTAGTGGAAACTGGCAAAAAAGTTTTCACGTTTTCTTGAAAAAAAAATTATGGCTGAGAAAAGCCTAGAACTCTATTATGACCATCACTTCATCATTTCTCTTTCTGCATTACGATTAACTAAGAAATAGATGCCCCATTTGTTTCTTAAAAGATAAATTATTTAAAAAAAAAAATCCTAAAAATGATCAATCATATTAATTATAAAAATGAATGAATAAAAACTATTTTCATCATTCATAAAAATATTTACACTTAATGAAAATATTTTTATTAACTTATTACTTCAAATTATATAAGCGATCATTTTTAAAAAAATATTTTCTAAATTATTCATTTTTCACGAAAGAAATAAATTGCTTGACCATCGAATCTTGATTATGTCATGCATTCTTGGATACTGCATTGAAATATAGCTTTCCTCTCTTGGCTTTCATGTGTACACGACTGATCAACTTTAATAATATTTGTATTTTTTTTTTTTTTTTGGTACCTGTAACATCAATGAGTCTCGCGAATTTGGCAATCATTGGTTGCTTGTGTGAGCTTGCGCCCTGGAAGGTTATGAGAGAGTCCCCATGTCGGGGCAAAGCGTGAATATACGAGTGTTAAGAGATGTCAAATTGCTTGCCTTTGACTCAGTCCTTGATCGGTTTTAAACTATCTCGAAAAGCTATTTTCTAGGGTTTTTGTTTTTGCGAATGTCGAAAGTTGCAAAGCACAAGATACACATACATATAGAAAATAAAAATGAGGGAAGGAGAGGACAGAATGAATAAGAAAAAAGAATTGACAGGTCAAAGACATGGATTAAAACTCAATTCAGACATGCTTTGTTGCTTGAAGTAATCATAAAATCATTGTCACTTGAGACTTATCAAATTGAAAAGTACATGTGGAAAAGAATGAAAATGATTGCTTCCATGTAAAGCGGATTGCCAAAGAATGGTATTATTCTTGCTCTAGTTTCCTGAACATTCGGAGGGGATCAAATTGCCGCCTAATAGTACCCCTTGGGAGGCGGAGGAGAACTGTAATAGTATGGCGGAGGAGGAGGTGACTTCACCAGAGGTGGTGGTGACTTGTAAATATAAGGCAACGGTGGTGATGAAGAAGGTGGAGGTGGAGATTTGTAGTAATAGGGAGGAGGAGGTGATTTTACTGGAGGTGGTGGTGATTTGTAGATATAAGGAGGTGGTGGTGATGGCGAGGGTGGAGGCGGGGACTTGTAGTAGTATGGGGGAGGGGGCGACTTCACTGGAGGTGGGGGTGACTTATAGATGTATGGAGGTGGTGGTGATGGGGAAGGTGGAGGAGGAGATTTATAGTAATAAGGAGGAGGGGGAGACTTCATTGGTGGCGGTGGCGACTTATAAATGTAAGGAGGAGGGGGTGATGGTGAAGGTGGTGGAGGTGATTTGTACACATATGGAGGAGGTGGCGAGGGTGAAGGCGGTGGGGGGGACTTATAGACATACGGGGGTGGGGGAGATGGGGATGGTGGTGGAGGAGATTTGTAAACATAAGGAGGTGGTGGTGAAGGGGATGGTGGAGGAGGTGACTTGTAGACATAGGGAGGCGGAGGTGATGGCGATGGCGGTGGTGGCGATTTATACACATAAGGAGGTGGTGGTGAAGGGGATGGTGATGGGGGAGACTTGTAGACATAGGGAGGTGGAGGTGATGGTGATGGTGGTGGAGGTGATTTGTAAACATAAGGTGGTGGTGGAGATGGTGAGGGTGGCGGTGGCGATTTATAAATGTAAGGAGGAGGGGGTGATGGTGAAGGTGGTGGAGGTGATTTGTACACATATGGAGGAGGTGGCAAGGGTGAAGGTGGTGGGGGGGACTTATAGACATATGGAGGTGGGGGAGATGGGGATGGTGGTGGAGGAGATTTGTAAACATAAGGAGGCGGCGGTGAAGGGGATGGTGGAGGAGGTGACTTGTAGACATAGGGAGGTGGAGGTGATGGCGATGGCGGCGGTGGTGATTTATACACATAAGGAGGTGGTGGTGAAGGGGATGGTGGTGGGGGAGACTTGTAGACATAGGGAGGTGGAGGTGATGGTGATGGTGGTGGAGGTGATTTATATATGTATGGAGGAGGTGGTGATGGAGAAGGCGGTGGGGGAGATTTGTAAACATAAGGTGGTGGTGGAGATGGTGAGGGTGGCGGCGGTGATTTATAGACATAAGGAGGAGGGGGTGATGGAGAAGGTGGTGGTGGAGACTTGTAAACATATGGCGGTGGCGGAGATGGAGATGGTGGTGGAGGTGATTTATAAACATATGGAGGGGGTGGTGAAGGAGAAGGCGGCGGCGGGGACTTGTAAACATATGGAGGTGGGGGAGATGGGGATGGTGGTGGAGGAGATTTGTAAACATAAGGAGGCGGCGGTGAAGGGGATGGTGGAGGAGGTGACTTGTAGACATAGGGAGGTGGAGGTGATGGCGATGGCGGTGGTGGCGATTTATACACATAAGGAGGTGGTGGTGAAGGGGATGGTGGTGGGGGAGACTTGTAGACATAGGGAGGTGGAGGTGATGGTGATGGTGGCGGAGGTGATTTATATATGTATGGAGGAGGTGGTGATGGAGAAGGCGGTGGGGGAGATTTGTAAACATAAGGTGGTGGTGGAGATGGTGAGGGTGGTGGCGGCGATTTATATGCATAAGGAGGAGGGGGTGATGGAGAAGGTGGTGGTGGAGACTTGTAAACATATGGCGGTGGTGGAGATGGAGATGGTGGTGGAGGTGATTTATAAACATAAGGAGGGGGTGGTGAAGGAGAAGGCGGCGGTGGGGACTTGTAAACATATGGAGGTGGAGGAGATGGTGAAGGTGGTGGAGGTGACTTGTACACGTATGGAGGAGGCGGGGAAGGAGAAGGTGGCGGTGGAGACTTGTAAACATATGGAGGAGGAGGAGATGGTGATGGTGGCGGCGGCGACTTGTACACATAAGGAGGAGGTGGGGAAGGAGAAGGCGGTGGTGGGGACTTATAGATGTAGGGTGGCGGCGGGGAAGGTGAGGGAGGTGGCGGAGACTTATAGAGATAGGGTGGATGCTCTTCATGTTTCGGCGGTGGCGGGGACCTGTAAAGATAATGAGGATGCTCTACATGTTTCGGCGTTGGCGGCGGGGGCGACGCATAGATATAAGGCTCATAGCCAGCGGATACAATCGTGGTAATAAGGCAAAATGCCAATGCATGGAACAGTCGAGGCCAGTGCCTCGACCGGCTGGGGCTCCTCATTTGGTGTGGCGAATTCAACTCTGCTTCTAAATCGAGAAGCTGTAGAGTAGGTGATGAGAGGGAAGGTTATGTGCAAGCCTTTATATAGCGATCTCCACAATCCTTAGTGGCAATTATTTACTCATTCTTCTCTTGAAACACCGATTAACAGGCTGGAGAGGGAAAGATATGTGGAAATCTGACCCAAAATCCAAAATATGTTATTGTCGTTTCTTTGAGTAGTTGCTTGGTGGCTTTCCATGAAGGATCTCAGTTTCTGGCCATCTTGAGTGGCCGAGCGAACATTTCAAAGAAAGAGACTGTTTCAAAGAAAGAGACTGAGAGAGAGAGAGAGAGAGAGAGAGAGTAGGTGAGGGTGCTGTACGGCTGGATCAAATAAAATTGATAAGCCCAAATATAGAAAAACGAAAATGGCGACGCGCTTCCCGTAACGAGCGCTCTGAATTTTCCTCACGATGACTGAGAGAGAAGACGTGATGCGAATAGAAGTCAAAAAAATGGCTATGGCCATTAGATAATGTGTGTACGTATGAACGTGTCTTAGTGAAGACTTGGCTCCTCCTTGCATGCTGGCCAAGTTTCGTCACGTTCTGCCACTTTCCAACTTGACAATAACTTAATCGTCGCGATGGGATGTCTAGAACTTGTCCACATAGGTGAAGGTCCTACTGAAGTAGGTATACCATATTGGAGGGCCTTAGCCTTCCAGGTATAGAGAAGAGGATCGTCAAGCAGTTCGCCATTGCCGGTGCGTGATTAGCAGAAGAGTTGATGATGACTTAGTGGAGAGGATGAGCGAGCTTTCGTGGGCTTCTAGAAGCTCCAGAGGACAAAGGTTTTTGTTATCTCAACACTCAAACTTACTCGAAATATGGGTGATCAATTTCAAGGTGGGTCAATTCCTAATCTGGAATCTAGAACTAGCCTAGCAAGGTCGATTTCCCATTTGTGGAACTAGAAGCTGGATCGATTGGTATGGTCCAATCCTAGAGTTGGTCCAAAACCAGTGGTTTTTTCTTCTTTTGTTTCTTCTATTGCCTATAATTTGAAATTTCCCAATATTTAAAAGAAAAAAAGGTTTACTTCAAAATAATAGATAAACGTAATTAAGAAATCTTGACTGATCCGTCAATCCAGTCCTATTGATCTGACTCCTTATGTGGAATCGGAAACCGGATCAATTATTCCCAATTCCAAATTTTTGAAATCAAGAACCACTCAGAATTGACTAGTTGATTTAATTTAGTTTTCAAATTGGACTCAGACCGATGCACATCGCCAGCTTGGAATGCTATGATGTAACGAGTTTCGGTTGTTTAAGTTACCCATTGGAGTTAAACTTTTGCTAAGAGTTAGAGGTTTGTTGTGTGTTGAGTGGTCTCATTGGACTTGCATCTGTTTGTATACCTAGGGAAAAGAAGATAATAATAATTATATGCGGGGAAGCTCATAATTGCAGATTTACATAGGCCATCCAAGTTCGGTGGGATTATTTCGTCCTTAGCGATTATATTAGCGAATGTCTTATCTGGATCGGGTGGACTACGGGAAGGCTAATTACACATTAGCGAGACTAATAACAAATTATAGAGAATATGTCCCCCATAATTCAACGCTTAATATAGCCACTCATTGCATGTGCCTAGTGTTCTCCTTTACCCGGAAGTTTCAAGCCATTAAATTATGAACCGACGCCCGTGTATTTCAACAAATTTATGATTTCACCCGGTGAATAACACGCCAGAGTTGTTTCTAGAGATGGAATTGCCAAGACAACCTAAATATAATAACGTAGTTTTTCGCCAATTTTATGGTAAGCACGCCCCATGTGATAACTGGGGAAAATAAGAAAAAGAGGAATTTCGAATCTTTATTTCCTAAAATATCAGGAACGAAAGTCAACGGGTGTCGGCGAAGATCGTTTTCTGTAAATGGTGAAAATTTTGCTTGTGACGGTATTATTTCTTATAGCGCATGATCGGACAGCACGTTACGTCAACTGGACAAGGCGTTTTACAAAATGGAAATTTATATAGTTTTGATGACAACTAGCAATGAATAACATATTTAATTAGTATGCTTTCTTTTTTTCCAGTATAAACGTGTTCAAAGCGGATAAAATAAGGTTTTTCCCATATGTTAATTGGACAAGGAGATGGTTTCGATCTCCAGCTCTTGGCAGAGTCGATGCGATGCGCTGCGAGCAACCTTGTCAAAGTCAAACTAGGATGGCTAGTCAAACTAAAACTTGGATCGAAATTAAATGCCTTCGAGAAAATGATAAAGAAGGAAAAAGAAATATCTATAAATTAGATTAAAACATTGAATATTGCATTGTACATGCAAGAGGGATGTGGCATTGTACTGGCGTAGTTGACTAATTCATAAGGTTGTGTCGCGAAGCTCAAGTCACATGTTTGGGAACCAACTCCAAGTATCTAATTCCTAGTTTAATGTTATCACCTAACATCTGACATTGAAAGTCAAACCCATAATAATAATGCACGAGAACTCAAGTGAAATAAAACTATATAACTTGTAATTAAGCAGAACAATTTCGAAGAAAGACCGGTCCTTTAAGGCGGATCAAGAGAGGTCACTCGATATTGACCGTATCATATTCTTAGTATGATTAAGCAATACAAAGAAGACATGCTCGTCCAAGATGCACTACTATAAATGACCCTATCTTAATAAACTCAGCAAACCTTAACCCCTGCCAATGATTTGAATGGTTTGTAAATGTATAATACATCTACATGTGGCAACACCTAGCTTGCAACCTATGTAACTTTTCTTCTAATTTTGTGAATACTCGTTTATTTTCATTATATTAGAAAAATGGCAACTGATTAAATTTTTATAAGAATACGTCAGGGGGTGAGTACACATTAAAATATGAACTTAGCAATGAAGAGACATTGATGGTGGATAAAAATTATCCAAAGTTTTATCATCCTATGAATAATTATCCTGAGTGATCAGCAGCTTATTACCGTCGAAAGTATATTGGTATTCATGCTTAGAGGTTGTAAGTGCATGATATAATAGGTTGGACTCAACCCAACCAAATTCAATTCGCTTACGTTTGAATCGCTGTTCAGATGGTGCACATCTCCAAAGCCTCATGGACTGAACCGCCCGTCCAGGGCAACGGTGGTTTCAAGTTTTGATTAGTGTATATGGTTTCGGGACTTCTTTCTATAATTATTTTGGCCACTTTTTCCTAGGCTCTCAAAACTTATGCTGTTTTATCAGCATGTGATTTAATATTTACACGCTATTAACACTTTCATGTAAATTGAACTATGACCTAAGATTGAAGCCACTATATAATTAGGGAGGTACGTAGGGGTTGGAAAGATATAACTCCTCTATCACCATATAAATTTTGTCGGACCCTAAATTTATTACTGTCAAAATTTTAAACAGTTAGCTAAGTTGTGGTTGAATATTCAATCACTTTTTAACAACTCTGGTGCCTTCGGCTAAGTATTTCCAAAGTCCTTTGGGCCTCCAAAAGCCCTAATATCAAAATTGAGGTGCTTGATAACACAATCTTAACAGCCTTGGAGTAAAAGTTAACCTATTCAAACTCTCTTAACCCAACGTCAGTCCCGCCAACAATTTCGAAATGCTATTTAAGGGTTAATAATATTTTTCTTCCAATTTGTCCTCAATAATATTTTTGCATTCCTGTTTTACCCCCTTCTGTCCTTTCTCTTCCTTCTCTCTTCCTAACTAGACGTTCAGACTTTCATTGCCCCCATGTCGTCGGTTGCCCAACATTGCCCATGTGTTGCCGCCTCAAGCTATCTTTTGACGCCACTCGTCGTGCCGCCCCTTCTACAGCCGTAAAATGCTGCTGCCACCCGTCTGTCTTTCCCTTCGCGACTCACTTGTCGACCAGAATCCTTCCTCACCACCATCGCTGTCAACGGGGATGATTGGATGATGGGCGATGGTGACGAGTCAAGGTGCGAGTCTCGACTCTGGCAACGCTCCATTGAGCCCCAGATCTCGTCGATTTGAGGTCGACGGCTTTAATCACCCCTGCTGGAGGCTGGCGAGGCCGAGTTTGATTTGCCGACGATAGACGGTGCACGGTGCCCGTACAATGTAAATCCAACGATGTGCATTCTTTAGGTGGGTCGACCCAACAAATAATTTTGGAATTTAGTCACGAGTCTAAGATCGAAGCTTCCTTTTTCCCCTAACTACTTTCTTCTAAAAAGGACAAATAATACATGTGGAAATGGTTATAACTAATTAACTAGAATCATTTGACAAATGATGTCTAAGGAGTAGGTATGTCTTTATGGGCCTCAAACCTTTTGGTCTTTCCATCAGCGGTGTTGGATTGGCGATGGTCGCGATTTAGAAATACTGAAGTTTCTTTTAATACGGGCGATGATGTGAATAATCATTTGCGCCGTTGGTATCAATAAAAATCCAAATTCGATATTTCTAAAATATGTTTAACCAGGAAATTATTCTCCCGCGAAGAAATTGAATGATCGAGTTCGTTGATGGTTCGGTCTTGATTCAGTTACGTGTACTTTGACATTATACTGAGAAATAGCTTGCCTCTCTTGGCTTTCATGTGTAAATGCATGATCGACTTCACCATAAACGATATTTTTATTTCTTCTGTACTGGTTTCGTCACTGAATTAGTAGTTTATGGTCACAGACATCTCGCTAGTAAGGCAAGCATTAGTTGCTTGCGTAAGCTCACTCTTTGGAAGGTTATGAGAGGGTTCCCAATTTGTGTATATGTGTTGAAAGTTGCAAAGCACGATCTATACATGTAGAAAATAAAAATGAGGGAAGAGGAGGACAGAATGAGTGGGAAACCGCAACTTAAAGACATGGATAAAACTTGAATTCAGACACGTTTCGTTGCTCGAAGTAAATATACAATCATTGTCACTCGGGACTTATTAAATTGAAAAGTGCATGTGTATAAGAATGAATTGCTTCCAAGTAAAATGTATCGCCAAAGAATGGTAATATCTCGCTCCAGCTTCTTAAGCATTCAGAGGGGATCAATCATTGCCTAATAGTAGCCCTTGGGAGGCGGAGGAGATGTGTAATAATACGGAGGAGGAGGTGACTTTACTGGAGGTGGTGGTGACTTGTAAATATAAGGTGGGGGTGGTGATGGAGAAGGTGGAGGTGGAGATTTGTAGTAATAGGGAGGAGGCGGTGATTTTACCGGAGGTGGTGGTGACTTGTAGATGTAAGGAGGGGGAGGTGATGGGGAAGGTGGAGGTGGAGATTTATAGTAGTATGGAGGAGGGGGAGACTTCGCTGGTGGCGGGAGTGACTTATAAACATAAGGAGGCGGTGGTGATGGAGAAGGCGGAGGTGGAGATTTATAAACATAAGGTGGTGGGGGTGATGGTGGAGGTGGAGGTGGTGACTTGTAAACATATGGAGGAGGTGGGGAAAGCAATGGCGGCGGAGGAGACTTGTAGACATAGGGAGGTGGAGGTGATGGGGACGGTGGTGGTGGTGATTTATAAACGTAGGGAGGAGGTGGTGAAGGAGATGGTGGAGGAGGTGACTTGTAGACATAGGCAGGTGGAGGTGATGGTGATGGTGGCGGTGGCGGTGGCGGTGGTGACTTGTATACGTACGGGGGAGGTGGGGAAGGAGAAGGTGGTGGCGGGGATTTATAGACATAAGGAGGTGGCGGTGATGAGGATGGTGGTGGTGGTGATTTGTACATGTACGGGGGAGGTGGGGAAGGAGAAGGTGGTGGTGGGGACTTGTAGACATAGGGAGGTGGAGGTGAAGGTGATGGTGGCGGCGGTGACTTGTACATGTAAGGAGGAGGTGGCGAAGGGGATGGTGGAGGAGGAGACTTATAAATATATGGAGGTGGGGGCGATGGTGAAGGCGGTGGTGGTGATTTGTACACATATGGAGGAGGTGGCGATGGTGAAGGCGGTGGAGGGGACTTGTAGACATATGGGGGTGGGGGAGATGGTGATGGTGGGGGAGGAGATTTGTAAACATATGGAGGAGGTGGTGAAGGTGAAGGAGGTGGTGGAGACTTGTAAACATATGGAGGTGAAGGTAATGGTGATGGTGGAGGCGGTGATTTATACACATAAGGAGGAGGTGGTGAAGGGGATGGCGGAGGAGGGGACTTGTAGATGTAGGGAGGTGGAGGTGATGGTGATGGTGGTGGGGGAGATTTGTAGATGTATGGAGGTGGAGGGGATGGTGATGGTGGTGGGGGTGATTTGTAAACATATGGAGGAGGTGGTGAAGGAGAAGGCGGTGGTGAAGACTTGTAAACATAGGGTGGCGGCGGAGATGGTGAGGGTGGTGGTGGAGATTTATAAATGTAAGGAGGAGGGGGTGATGGAGAAGGTGGGGGTGGAGACTTGTAAACATATGGAGGTGGCGGAGATGGAGATGGTGGCGGTGGAGATTTATACACATACGGAGGGGGTGGCGAGGGAGAAGGCGGGGGTGGAGACTTGTAAACATATGGAGGTGGGGGAGATGGCGAGGGTGGTGGAGGTGACATGTACACATATGGAGGAGGCGGGGAAGGAGCAGGTGGCGGTGGAGACCTATAAACATATGGAGGCGGAGGTGATGGTGATGGTGGAGGAGGTGATTTGTAAATGTATGGAGGTGGAGGAGGTGGTGATGGTGGCGGGGGCGGGGGCGGGGGCGGGGGCGACTTGTACACATAAGGGGGAGGTGGTGAAGGAGAAGGTGGTGGTGGGGACTTATAGATATAGGATGGTGGCAGGGAAGGTGAGGGTGGTGGTGGAGACTTATAGAGATAAGGTGGATGCTCTTTGTGTTTCGGCAATGGCAAGTTCTTGTAGAGATAAGGTGAATCCTTTTTGTGTTTCAGCTGTGGTGGAGACTTGTAGAGATAATGAGGATGCTTTACATTTTGCGGCGGCGGGGGTGATGCGTAGATGTAAGGCTCATACTCGGCGGATACAATGGTGGCGATAAGGCAAAATGCCAAAGCATGGAAGAGTCGAGGCCAGTGCCTCGACGGGCTGGGGCTGCTCATTTGGAGTGGCAAACTCAACTTCGGTTCTAAATGGGAAACTGTTGAGAAGGTGATGAATGGGAAGGCTATGCGCAAGCCTTTATATAGTGACCTCCTCAAGCATCAGTGGTGATCATCTCTTTTCTTTGAAACCCCATTAACAGGCTGGAAGAGAGGGGGAAAAATATGTGAAATCATAATATCATATGCATCTGACCCAAACCCTAATTTTGTTATTGTCCCTTTCAATTGGTGCTTGGTGGCTTCCCACGAAGGATCTTGGTTCTTGGGTGGTCAAATAAGCTTTTCGAGAGAGAGAGAGAGAGAGAGTGCGTGAGGTGCCCGACGGCTGGATGAACTAAAATTAAAAATAAACCCTAATATCAAATAACAAAATGAAAACGCGTCTGCCATGGTGTTCTGAAATTTTCCTTGGATGAACACGATGAGAATCGACAAAATGGCCGTTGTTTTTAGGCAAGTGGATGATGAGGGTTTGAATGGGTCCTAGTGAAAGACTCAGCTCCTCCTTGGCATGATGGCCCGAGTTTTTGGCAGAGAGAAGCGTGTGTCGCATTCTACAACTCCCGTTTGTGACGATCATACTGAAGTGCACTCTTTTGAAGACTTGGTCTTCTAGGCATAGAGAAGGACCATTGAACTTGTAGCAGGACACATTGGGGATAAATCGCATCACTTTGGATTGCAGGTCGATTTCTGACCCAAGATCAGGAACTAATCTTGTGGCCCACCGTTCCAAAAGATTGGAATAGGCCTGTTTCGGTATGGTTCCTGATTCTAATTGGGAGCTGGCCCGTTTCATGTTTGAGGTAAAACACCAAATCCTTAATACACTTCATCATTTCAGTATAAGAAGATACGTTGGGTATGTAGTTATATTGTTTCATGTCATTGATCATGGTTTGATTTTTACTGGGTGCCAAAGTACTTGATTTCTAAAGAGACTTTTGAAATTGATTTAGAAACCGTTCTAGGACCAGAACCGGAAACCAAGCCAAGCCTTGAACCGGTCGATCGAGACTGATTTAGTCCGGTTCCAAAGTTGAACTTGTTAGGATTTGCCACACAATTAAAAAAATAAAGAGTAAAAGTGAGAAAAAGAATTTGAAATATAATATTTTATCCTATTTTGCCATCCAGCTAAGGACTCACACCTCTATGATATATTTTTCAATTATAAGAGAAAGAGAATATATATATGGTAACTATTAATGAGCCAAAACCCAAACTATCAATAAATATATGCTCAAATTATATAAGCTTCGTAGGGTCACAAGGCCACTACCCTTGCAGCCCCGTCAGGGCAATCCTTGGACTCCTGCCACTCACCAAGGAACGGACCCCATGACATCTCGTCGATGAGGAATTGAACCACAGCCCAACAAAATCAGACCTAGTATCCAATCCTAGGTAACATGAGTAGTCCCCTTGCCTCCGTTGTTTATTCAATAAGACTGCTTGCGTACCTCAGAAAAAAGCAGAAAAATAATTATACTTACATGCGCGGAATCTCATTATTGCTGATTTACATATGCCATCTAAGTTACGGTGGGATCATTTTATAATTAGCAATCATATTAGCGGAATATCTTATCTAAATCAGGTGGACCACGGGAAGGCTAATTACACGTTGGTGAGACTAATAACAAATTACAGAGAGACGGTCCCACAATATCCTATTTTAGTCTTGATTTATGGCTCCATTTGGTGAACGTTGGCTTGAGAATTGCTTCTAGAGATGAATCTCCCCGACAACCTAAACACGATAACCAAGTTCTTATTTATATGGCAAGCTCGCCCATCTAATAATTGGTGAATTAGAAAAGGATAGGAATCTTGAATTTTTTGTATTTCCTGATTATCAAGAACAGAAATTGACTTAAATATGCGTACATATGTCGGCAAAGATTTTAGCTGTAATATGTTGAAGATTTTGCTTGTGATGATGTTATTTCGTGTGAAGCATGTCGAACCGCCATGTTAGATCAACCGAACAAGGCAACTTGACCACATGGTCCTTTTTTTTTTTTTTTGGGGTGGGGGGTGGAATTGTTCTGGTTGATAATTTTTAAAGTTATAATGACAGCTGGTGATGTAAATAAATTTATTTACCTTGCTTTTTTTCCAAGTATAGACGTGTTCAAATCGAATCAAAAAGTAGTGCCTTGCAGGTGTTAATTGGACAGTGAGATGATATCGATCCCCAGCTCTTGGCAGGATCGAATTGTAGAGATGCGAACGACTGGGTCGAAGTCAAACTAAGGTGGCGTGTCAAATTAAAACTCGGATCGAATTTAATGCCGTCGTACAAATAAATGAAGAAGAAGAAGAAGATGGGAACTATAGAAGTGGATTAAATCGAGCATTGAATATTACATTATACATGCAAGAGGACTGAGAGGTTGCTCTGGCTTCCTTGACTACTTGCGAAGCTAATCACGTGTTTGGAACCAAATCCAATTATATAATTCCTAGTCTAAAGTTGTCTTGTCACCTACCATTTTCTATTGAAAATCATTACCTAATAATGCACGAGCTTTCAAGTGGTATAAACCTATGTAACATGTATGTAAGCCTCTGGGTAAATCGAGTCAAAAATGTTCCAACTCAATTTGAATTATTTCCATACAATGCAAACTTAGTGACTCATACCCAACTCGATTCATATTGCTTAAACACTTGAAAAACTTAAATCCAAACTAAGGTGAGAGCACAGATTGAATGAGCATGACGATGAGAGAGAGTAGAGAGAATAAAAAGACAGTTATAGAGATGAGTTAGATTTAAATAAGTTATAAACTCTTGACATCCAAAATTACCCATGTCGTCACATGCTAGTCACAAGAGGAATAATAAGAATGACATGCTATATTTTGTCCGCAAAAGCTAGAGGCAAAAAACGTTTGTGAAGGGTATTTGGGCTGAGTGTCGATAGAATTCCAAGTACAAATTCAAGAGTTGACGGCATTTAATTGCCACATGTCAGGTTATGAGAATAATGCATCGGACTTGAGGTTTAAGAGAAATTAGCATTAGAGATCAGACGAAAGTAATTGCTACGCAAAATGCGTATAAAAATGGAGCCATTATTTATTTGATAAGCAAGTTACGCCAGTGTCATAGACAAGTCAGGAAGTAGTTACTTATGGATGAGGGTGCTAAGAAGAAATGGAAAATGTAGAGAATGCTAAAAGTAACCTAAGGAGAAGTAATTGATTAACGGATACTAGCCCACTCTATAAATACCGTAACCTGTCCAACGAGGAAACACCTCGCATTACACAATAATTATCTTTACTTTATCACATTTTAGTTGTAGTTTTCAATATTCTCGTTGTTAATTAAATTCCGACATGCATCTTTATCTCGTTCAACACCGTTGATTAAATTCCTATGTTGTTCCACAAGTTCAGCGTCATTGATTAAATTCCAACATTGTGTTTCCTACCAAGGGTATCGCTGTTGATTAAATTCCAACTTTACACCTAAAGCAAGCTATATCGTAGATTAGATTTCGACATAATTTGAATTCGAAGTATAGATTATCTAATTACTTATGTCCAGGCTACATCATTAATTAGATTCTAGTATAATTTGTGCTCAAAAGCTATTAGTCTATGAGTTATCCGAGTATCAATTATCAGGGTTGTATATAAAAATTGAGAATAAAATCTATCATTACATTTGACATTCTCTGTCCAAGCTTAACACAAAACCTGAGTCTCCTATAATAAAACCAAAATGTAGTATTTGGTGAAAAAAAAATTGTGAAAATCAAAACTGACGAAACATCTTTTTGGCACGCCTAGTGGATGATTATATTGAGTTGAGGGAGTGCTATGCCATGGACCCGAGGTCCAATCAACTTGAGTAGCACCATTGACAAACAAATACTGATGGCTGAGAACAATGCACAAGCCGAGTCATCATCAGCCCAACTCCCTTAGAATGAACCTGCAAATCAAGTCCAAGAGGAAGGAGTTGATATTTTGAGGCAGCCTGTGGAAGAGAGAAGACCGGCAGACCTCACACTAGTCATCCTTGCTATTATGAGGCAAACAATTGAATAAACTCATAATGAGTTTGCTGATTATATGGTCAGACGAATGACTGATGTCGTCAGGCTTTTAATCATCAATAAATTATTACGAATGTGCCCAAGGACAACATGTAGTCCCACTAATGCCATATGACGAAGATAACCTGATCTTAATAAATTCAGCAGACCCTTACCCATGTGAATGATTTGAAAATGTAAAAACAAACACCTAGGTTTTGGATTACAAAAGTATATTATACATCTACGTATGGCAACACCTAATTTGCAATTTAATGTAATACCCGTTCATTTTTCTTATATTGGGCAAAGAGTGACTAATTAAACCTTTCGTGATAATTTGTTAGTAGTGAGTACACATTTAAACTAAAAGAGAGGTTGATGGCACAGATTCTCCGAGATTATCCTATTGATAAACAACTTATTTTATCGAGAATACCTTAGTATTCATATTAGATGCATTTATTTTGCTGAAAAATTCTTGTTAAAGAAAAATGTTTATAAGGGAAATCATTTTCCAAAATGGTTACTTTTCACTTGTATTTTAGTTTAAGGAAAGTAATTTCCTTCTTAATAGAAGGAGAAATTATTTTCCTCTAATCTAAACTTATTATTTCTAGTTTATAGAAAACGTTTACAATCCATTTATATGAAGGAAAACTGTTTTCGGAAAATTATTTTCCGACTTCTCGATATTTGGATGACAAAAAAACTAATCAATTTACCGCATATAGCAAGCTTAGATGAGGAAAAATGACTTGTCCTTTAGCAAGACGGAAATTACTTTTCCTAAATTACTAAATAAATGAAAACAAACTATTTTACACTTGAAAATGATTTTCCTTAAAAAATATTTTTCTTTATCATCATGAAAGTTTTCGGTCAAATACACGGTACCCTCTCAGACTGGGTAGCTGGGCCCCTTGTCTGGGCCCCTTGTCCCTTGATAGAGAGAAATTCAAGACTTCAATTTTCTTTGGAGAATGACACTTGGACTTTGACACTCGCAGCCTTTTACTAGTTGGGCCCTATCAAAATGGGTTGGACTCAACCCGACCCATTTTCAATTCCGACAGGTGTAGTCCCCTTTGCGGTGCACGTCTCCAAAAGCATCCTCCCAGGCGCGTAAATATATGATCATGGAGGTGGGCAGAGGCCGGGAAAGGTCCGGATTTAGGCTCTCCTGCTTTGATATCACGTGAATTTGGTCGGACCACGGACTGACTACTCCCCAAAACTCAAACCGTAAATTTAAGGCATGGTCGAGTATTCAAGCGCTTCTTAATAATACATGTCAATGTTGTTTCTTTGATGACTGAAGAATGCTTAGAGGACGAATGATAATTATTTTGATCCTAGGGACAAAATCTAGATAGAAAAAATCAACATATTTCTATTTTCTGAACGAGTTTCTGAGTAAAGTCATGTGTTTAATAACAACACAATAGGCCTTATAATTTTTGAGCGGCGGAGGATGGCGACTGGTGGTGATGGCTAGTGATGAGAAAAGTGTTTAGTTCTGTTTTTGTTCCAAAAATATCTACTTTTCATTTTTATTCCAAAACTATTTTCAAACGAAAAATTTATCCCAAAAAAAATGAAATCTCGTTACCAAATGGTTTTTGGTTCCAAACCTATTATCGAGAATAGAAAAATAGAGAAATAGAATAATTATTATTCGCAGTCTTAATGCATGCTACTATGAGCTCGTTTGGTTCAATTTTAGGAAAATAGCTTTGGGAAAATGTAAATACATTTGGGATAAAGAGGTTTTTGAAATGCCATAGCATTTGGTAAATTATAACTTTATATTATATTTAAAAATAGTTTTGGTGTGAATATTGTTTGACAAAACCCACATTTATAAAGGACTTTTGCTATTTTTTTTTTTTTTGAAGTTTGAAAATTAAAAATCCAATAGAAGTCGGCTACCAAATAGCCTCACCTCGAGGTCGAACAACCTTAGGCATTGCCTAAGTTGTGGGTCGTGCCACAATAAGTGGTGGTCACCTAGGATGCACGAACCCTAGGTAGTGGTGGCAGGCGTGCAACTCTTAGGCAGCAAATCGAAAAAAAAAAAAAAGGACGATTGTGGATAAACGGAGAAGAAGATGAACAATGACGGATAAACAATGGACTTGCATTTCCAAAATACTGAAAGCCTAAGTCAAGTTCCTATCTACTAAATCAAACGAGACCTATAATGGATTGATGGTCCTTGATGTAATTAGTTGGCCCAACCTATGGGCCCATTAGCTGGAAAATCATGTGTCATCCGTGCAACTAGCAATTGGATTTGGTGATTATGATTCGTGTTTCAATTGTACGGGATTCTATTAATATTCAAGAATCATAATTATCATTTTTTATATAAGAAAGACCAATCGTTTTGGTTTTGCAACAATGAAATTAAAGTTCGCTCGCAACCTTCGAAATTGGACTTTTGTGCTCCCGGTTGCTTGTACAGCATCGCCAGCCCTCTTCCCCGCGAAACTTCGGTCCAAAACGGCCCCGTTTTCTGCTAGCCGCCTCACGCCTCACGCCTCCGTCGAACCCCCGCACCAAAAACCCCCTCCCTCATTTTCTCTCTCCGTTCCCCTAGAATTTTCTCGCCTCTCCTTTCCGTCGCTTTCCCGAGAAAACGCACGCGGCCAGGCGAATCCGATGGCCTCCCGATTCGCCCTCCGCCTCCGCCCTCACCTCGGCCGCGCCGCCGCCTCCGCCGCCGCCTCCGCCCTTCCGCGCCCCGCCGCGCCCACCTCCGCCCTCGGATCTCCCCGCCGTTCCTCTCCCCAATCTCCGGCATCTACGCCCTCCCCCGCGACTGCCGGAGCTCGATCGCCGCCCTCCGGTTCCTCTCCACCGCCCGGCGCGTCCCGGCCCGGCCCAAGCAAGTGGACATCGGCGCGCGGGCCCGCCAGCTCCAGAACCGGCGGCTCTGGACCTACGCCCTGACTTTCAGCTGCATCGCCGGGTTCATCGTGATCGTGCTGAACCAGTTTCAGGACCAGCTGGTGTTCTACGTGACCCCGTCGGATGCGATGGAGAAGTACTCCGCCAACCCTACGAAGAACAAGTTTAGGCTGGGCGGATTGGTTCTGGAAGGTTCCGTCGCGCAGCCCGCTTCCTCGGCGCAAATGGAATTCGTCATCACCGATTTGATCACTGACATTTTGGTCAGGTTAGTTAGTTTGTGATATTGGTTCGTAGGTTATCGCGATTTTGATTGCTGTCCTTTGCATTTAGAAGTGATTTTGTTCTTGTGCGTAGGAAGTATTGAATTGGTTTCGCTTTAGTAGATGTCCATTGTCGAGTAGGTCATTCGTTGAAAAGCATTTTGCTTGCGGGATGGTATGATTAGTAAGTTGATCTAAGCGATTTTGAGAGTTCAGTAGGGATCATGACGAAGACTAGAATAGGTGATTCGACCTAAGGTCCTCATTTCATTGTGTTTTATTGGTAAAATGTGTGGCTTGATTTGTCTTGTGTCATTTTGGATTCTTTCAATGTGATTGCAAAATGGTTTTGATGTTGATAACATCAGGTACCAAGGTTCGTTACCAGACTTATTCAGGGAAGGGCATTCCGTGGTGGTCGAAGGGTTTGTGAAACCATTCACTGATGAAATAAGGAAGGAGGTATCTTCAAAGTCGGTGTCAGGGAAAGCAAGGAGTGCGGAATGTTATTTTGCGGCGACGGAGGTTCTAGCTAAGCACGACGAGAAGTACATGCCCCAAGAGGTCGCTGCTGCAATTGAGAAGAATAAGAAGATGATTGAAGCGGGGGAGAATACAGTTGCAGGAGCTAATGCATCATAAGTCATTGATTGCTGATTGATTTTTGTGACAGCCAACACCAAAGTATCTTTCCAAATAATAAGGTGATTCGAGCATGGGAGACTTTTGAAGGATCTAAACCATCATAGGCAATCGGTATTTGGTATAATCTTGATTTTAATTTAGGTGTAGCTGATAATGTTCATTGACACATTCGATTTTTGTTCACTGCGGCGATTCCTTGCTGTTCTTAAAGAGTAGCAGTTAATCACATGGACTACGGTAGTTCAAGTAGTTGGAGAGTCTTTTGGTCGATACCTAGGTGTATGAAGTAAGTTATTCTTTGTAATTAGGCGGAGATTTCATATCAAGGTGCCAAACATCAAATTTTGCCGATGTAATAGCTCATTGTATTTTTTTTATTGTCCCCAAATTGGGGAGGTGAGTACCCTGGTGGTATACATATATAATCTATGTATAACTGATTGCAAACTATATGTTTTGCGGAGTCATCTCTTTCTTGTAATAAAAGTTCAGTGTCAGTGTTCTTGTTATGTTTTTCTTCGTTCCATTATGTCACCCTACTAGAGAAGCGAATTTGTAAATTGGCGACGTATCGTTCCTCTGGTTGAGGTTCTTAGAGCTCTGTTGGCGTACTGGACTGGAATTTCTGCTCTGCTTTTGACAGGACATGTTAGGGATGCAAAACACGATAATTTGTTACAAAGCCTTACTGGATAAATTTTAGTGAATATGTGCTCTTGTGAAAAACAGTTTATTAATGAGGTGATCTGATCTCACCAGTCTGTGGAACCTTTCTAGCCTTTTGGGGCTGCATTGAGCATGGTTACATGCTGTGAGTCCACAAGAGATTATGGGGGAACGTTGGATTTAATCTTCAGGATTCCTCTTCCATAAAATTGGTGATGGTATAGAAGGTTGGATTGATCTGTTCTGATAAAGTTTGAGGTCATATTTTCTCGAAAAAATTCTGGATTTTTTGGTTTTCTGACAATGAGGCCCTCTTGCCCCTTATAGGAGTTTGAACTATCTCGTGAGCTGCTCAACTGTCTACAGAGAGGTTGGATTGCACTCTGGTGAAATATTAGTGTGCTTTCTTCTTTTTTTTTTTTTTTTTTTTTTTTCTTGTGCACCCAGTTTGCTGCTGAGATTTTATTTAACTGGATGTGATATTTTAGAAGGATATCTTGCTTTTAATGCATGATTTGATTTTCAGGGTACATCATCCATTTCCCGAGAGCATTAGTTTTCTGCATTAAAAACTCTCGTTAGTATCAATGTCTGTAGTACTCGTGCTTAATAATATCCAGCTGTAGTGCTTTCCGCTTGTATAGCAAGAGTATTACTCTCCATGCTGGCATGTGAATTTGTCATAGATGTCGGTAAAGCTTGTTGGCGCCAATTTGCAGAGCAGGTGGGGCAGATTTTCTATTTATCCAGAATGGTATGGGGTTTTGCAGCTCCCCAAGGTATGTTGTGCAAGTAAGTGAGGTTCAACGTCCTGTACTTAATCGGTTGTAGCTGTCTGAGGTTGTAATCTACGAGTTGTCTTCTTCTGCATATGAAATGATTTCTACTACATTAGGATTGACCGAAGCTCAACTGCAGAGATGCTTTATTTAGTCGTATACTTTCCCGCCCTTGTGCTTTATCATGCCTAAATGATGGGCTTCCATGGTAGGAATTCGTCGAAATCTGGGCTTCCATGGTAGGAATTCGTCGAAATCTATTGTATTCCGGGAAAAGGCCTTTAAGTCGCCAGCGCCCGTTGTGTTGTTAAAGGGATGTTGTGGTCATTGTGACATTGTTTTGCTTGAATCATGTAAGAATCGCATTGGTTCGAGCATATTATGTATGACTCGGCAATTGAAGTTCCTCCCCTTCCATTCGAGAGACGAGCTGGTTTGGCTCATGCCCAGATTCAGTACGGAGATGCTAGCAATTTGCGGAAGAATTTTTCTGGACATGGGCAACTTGTGCGCTTGTTGTGGAATGTTAAGTCTCGGAATGCTCATTCGAATAGCACGAGGGCGCATTAGGTCTTGGTCATCAAGGGGTTACGAGATCTAAACTGGGAAATGGAGATCTGGTTCTCCGGTTCCCAGTTCTAGGGAGGGAGGTTCTGCTTCTTGGTTCCTTTTTTTTTGGGAAAGGAACCGGACCAAAATTCCTAAACCTAAAATTGTTTATGCTTTTTGCTTTTCTTTTCGCCTGTTGCTTTTCTTTGTGCCTTTTACCAATGTGTTTCCCATCATCAAATTCAAGGAACATAACACTAATAGACTCCATCCTCTTGTTTAATTGAGTTATGCACATTTGTGAATCAATTTAGTGAGCTCTTTGCAAAGACAAACAAGAGGTGAATTTGAGTTCATTTCCCATGATTTGTTATGTAATTTAGTGAGATACCCATTGGATTAAGGAGTAAATTTTGTTTTGTCTTCTCGTTGCTTTATCATTCTTTCCCGAGCAAGTATTTTCTAAATAAGATATTTGGGTAGTCTATAAGGACCTAGATTCATCATTGTTCTCTTTCCCTTAGCTTTTTTATAATTGTGTCTGCAACCTACTTATGGTTTCTCTTAAAACAATGTGGGATGAATGAAATAACCATGGAGAACTCAGATGAATAATTATCCAAATGCTAGAAAAAACTGAAGTTGACAGTCAATAAACTTTCCGTATGTTTTTTTTTTTTTTTTAAGAAGTTCTTTGGCCGTTCTTCCATCATTTTTAAGAAGTCAAATATGTCTAAGCTTGTTTATTAATATTTCGTTCATTTTCGTTTTGTTTAACTAAAAAAAAAAAAAACTGTTGGACTTTGGAACTGATTTTGGAACGTGTGCCAAGGTAGATTTCATGTTTCAAATTTCGATGGGTAAGTTTCAAGATCTAAAAAATTAGGAATCCGTACTTGAAAATAGGTTTCAAGATAGGTTTCAAGTTCCAAGTGAAACTTTTAAGGAACTTGAAACCGCTAACTCCTGGGTCTAAGGACATATTGGCTGGAAAGAAACGCTTTGTGGTGTGTCAAAATGTGCCACGGCCTTTTTATCGACTGGTGTCCTCCGCAGGTGTCGTGTGGATGCTGATAGATTGACATCGGAGTTCCTATATGCGAATAAAGCATAAGTTAGAGCTTGTCTTGACAGTTTTGTAGGGCTTGCAATCTGATTAGCCAGTCGTACGTATTCGTTCACGGATTAAGAGCTTTTCCGGGCCTCTTCATTTGCTTTAGGCCCATGAGCCACTTTAGTTCGATCCTGAAGTTGGATGGGCAGTCGGTATGATCGAGGTCGACTAAAGATTCGCAATGGAGAAAATTATGATCTACTAAAAAATTTGATGTCTAATGCACGCGAGTCCAATGCAGCTCTATTGTTAGATTATGTGAAATTAAGGCGAGACTCATGACTCCCCAAACTTAGGAGTTGTGGCGGACTCATATGCGCCTGGTGCATCTAAGAATTTTTAAGAAAAAGTTTGTTCGCTCATTTTATGTACATGCGTATATGTGTATCTTACTTTGGGACTTCTGACTTACTAATAGATGAAAGAGGTCAATTCTAATTTTCAGATCATGTACTAAATAACAAAACCCATGAAGAAGGTCCGATGCTGCTTCTTTTTTCTTTTCTTTTATTTTTTTTGTCAATATCAACAAAGCAATTGTTCCTAACAGAAATCTGTCCAACCAAACAGATTTAAGGTGCCAAATTCAAATCCTCGTCTCTTCTTGTGATACAAGTAATGTACATGTCTCAATCACTGATGAATACATCATATGGATAGGTCAATACTCTTCTTAGTAACAGCAGTGATTTCCTCTATACGCCAGCGTTGGGGCGATATAATGATAGTTTCATCATCTTCTACTCAAAGGAATACAAATGGGTCAGTGCAAAATGATTGAGAAAGTAGTGTATCGTTCCATCATGAGGCTTAGCAAGCGTTTGGTAATGATATGATACTTGAATTCCTCCGGTGTCATCACTGCCCGCAGCACCCCCATACCTGCAATTATGATAGTCTCCACGTAAAAAACGAAAAGAAAAAAAAATATGGAAAAGCTTACAAATCGAATACAGAAAGTTCAGAGACTTTAGCTTTTTCTACCGTAAGGTAGCGTTCCACACCCCCATCAATATAGATCGAGTCATCCTCCTCCTCCTCCACCAGATTTTTGCAGAGGCACGCGATGCGTGTGTGGATTCGAAAGGGAAAATTTCATGTTGCGGGTCTGAAAAAGGAGCCAAGCCTCGCATCATTCTGCTCGTATCTTTGCTGTTATGCAACTTCGATTGCGGTAGAAGCCGAACCATCGTATGTTATTGTTCATGGTGGGTCCTGGTGACCAGAGAGTATTAAGTGGAAAACACTCGAGCAAGAACAAAAAGTAAGCAATGTGATAACGCGTTGGCTAATTGAACGAGAGAGATGTTGACCAAAAGGGGCTTTTTAGCGAGCGAATTGACGTATCATTGGACAATCGTGCTGCTCAGGCTGTAGTGCGCCGGACGTACTTGGAGTTCCCCCTCAAGACAACGATTGGGAAACGGTTTCGTTTAAGCATATCGGGAAGCATAAGTAACGTAAGGGGAAAAAAATGTAGGTGCAATGTCCCGGAGTATTGCAAAGAAACATTAGAAAAAAGAAAAGAGAGGCTGAATGAATCGACACAAGGCATATGTTAAAGTATCCCGCATTGTTAGTCTAGGGATTTATATTTTCTTTATATGCATGCCATTCATCTCTCCATCAATCAGTTGGCATTATAGTTAGGCTATGTCCCGATATATTTTGCACATACAGCTCCTGTTCTTTTGTATACATGCGATCTCCCTTCATTTATTGACTTAAAATTTTTTTAGGTTAGGCTATTTAAAAACATACATTGATTGATAAATATGTGTTTTATTATTGCTTGAAAATGTAAAAAAAAAAAATACCTACAAATGTTTTGAACAAATTAAGACTCGTTTATTTAGTAAAAAATGAACAATTTGAAAAATATTATTATAAAAATGATCATTTGTATCTCTTACAAAAATGAATGAACGAAAAATATTTTCAACGTCTATAAAAATATTTAAACATAAATTCTCGTTAACAAATTATATTAAAAGATATAAATAATCATTTTCAGAATAATTTTTTCATTTTATTTTTCGCAAAACAATTTCCACTATAAAATTCTTAATCTGTCTTACAGAATTCAAGGGAATTATTCATTAATTGGAGTGGGGCTTTGACAAGTGTAAGTGTCTGCTTTGTGCTTAAAAGTATTTTTTACCTCCAGAAACAGTACTCAAATTGTGTTTTTGTGCGAGTGCGTGTGTATCCCTTTTATTGATCCAAAAGGCACTGATATTTTTTTTCCTTTTTGAAAAAGAAACAAAAAGCAATTTCTTTTTGGATGGAAGATCATGGCCGACAACGCCATCATCAAAGCATCCCTAGCTTTTTCTCCCTTTAAAGCATAGATGTGCCTAACTTTGAAATGGGTGGAGGAATTATCAATTGGAGGAAATTATATTACTTTAATTTCATCACCTTTATCTTTCCCCCCCTCCCTCCCTTTTTCACCTTGGTCTTAGGTGGAAGCTCACATTTTTCCTCCCATCAAATGATGGCCGACAGGAACACAACTTATGAAACTTCATGAGCATTTTTAGGGGAAGCATTAATAAAGAAATGGTCTTGTGGGGTTCTAATGTCCAATAAAGGCTGAGAAAGATGGCCCTCAAACAAAGTAGTTTGGGTGTTTCTGTTGCCTAAAGTTGACATGCATGGGGCTTTAGGGTTTGGTAGAAGTGGAATGCTATTTCTTTACCACCCCCCCCCCCCTTCCCCCTCAATAGAACATAATATAATATAACATTGAAAAGATGCAATGCCTACCCCCAATTTACATCAAAAGTGTGTATTTTTCACGCTATGCCAATGACCTAATTTTTTTGAAGAGTTGGTAGCTGACTCATTAAAAAACTTTCTACTCCGACAATTCTGCTTTTGAATGTACTGTTACAAGTACACATACGTGGCATTTATCCACATCAACTTGTGTACATGAGATTTTATGCGGACCGCATATACATATAGTGAAAGTCCTTCCAATGGCTACCAAGTCCATGGTTTTCATTGAGTCTCTTGTAAATAGTATGAGCACTAAAGAAGAAAGAAAACATGGTTCAAACTCATATAATCAAATATCCTACGAGATGAGGAATTGGAATTCAAAACTTTGCAACACAGGGAAAAGTACCCAATAAAACTTACATCTATTGTATTGGTACCAATTCTTTTTTTTTCTCTATCGGTACTAATTCAATCATAAAATTTTTAATTTGGCAAATTTAATCCTAAACATTTTCATATTTGTACCATTTCAATCCATCTAGCCATCCACATTAATGATTTCCGGCCTAAATTGGCTGAATGGACTGAATTGATATCAATGTGAAAATGTTTAAAATTAAATTAACCTAACATAAGGTTTAAAATTGAATTGATATCGATGTAATAAGTTTTTAACTTTTTTTTATATTTTTCCCTTGTACCACAAGGTTGGTTTTTCTTACATGTACCACATCAAGTCATCATCTTCTATACAAGAGGCTTGGATGGAGGAGACACGCTTTTTTTTCCCCTCTCTATCCCTCATATTCTGTTTTTTCATTCTTCTTCATATTCCCTTATATCGGATTTGCGAATGATGGTATTATTATGAATCTCTTTCACTTGATGCTAGCACGAAGTCAATCCTACACCTGTTATTCTTCTTTTCAGAGACTTTTCAATCTTTGAATTTTCAGCCGAGTATTGATTTGGATATAAAGAAATAAAGTAATATGCAAAGAATATTCACAAGAAAAACACAAAAAAAAAAAAAAGAGAGAAAAATAAGAAAAAGTAATTCCTAGGGCTCAAAGATTCTATAATGACATTTTGTGTGCACTGCTTAGATTATAAAGATTAGGCAATGAACGTGGCCTACAGCATCACGTGGCAATTTGCTTCATCTTTTCCATCAAAGATCTTCAAAGTCATTAACCCCATCCCCCTTTCACTTTGGTCTGTGCAGTGCAATAATTACTCCCACAGAACTTCAAAGTTGAATGTTTTTATTGCAAAACCCTCGTTTGATGGAGAGCCTAAATTCAATGAAGCCCACCCCCCTCCCCCCATAGCTGTTAGGCGCACTCATTACCAATTGAATTTACACTATAAAGAAGATCGCCAATAGAAACGAAAAGGAATTACACTAAAGGAAAGAGGCCCATCTGTTCTGTCCTACGGTCTAACAAAAATTAGATGATAGGCGGTCGAAGGGGCCATCTTGTCTTTTTTTTTTTTTTTTTTTTTGTCTTGTTAAGGCAATTTAAGTGATTTAGCGACTCTTCCCAACTGATAAACTCAGATAAACACTTGGTTAGACCGAACTTCCATACGAATTCAGAAAAGTTCTTTGTGATGTATTCCAAGACAAGAATCTAAGCCTTGACCTCAAACTGTTTGAGCTAATCTTGCAATGGATTGGATATGGCCTTGGCGTGCATGATCAAATTGTTCGTTACGAGGAAACATGAGAACTTTTCAAGAAAAAAAATAAAATTATTGTGTACGCTTGGTTCGTGTGAACTTAATTCATGTCAATTTTTAGATTTAATCGATTCCCTATAACCTATTCACCTCATTTACATGTGTAAATATGCAAATATTTGTTGGATCTTTTTGTCTATCTCTCTATTTTTCTAACATGTTCTTTGATGAGAGAGAAAGAGGTACCTGAATAAGAATATTTCGATTAAACATGAGAATTAACGTCTATTTTCCATATCAAAAAAGGACAATTAGATCAAGGGACAGATCATTAACGTAGAAACTAGGGGAGTAGCAAATGTACCGACGGGAAGTCCAATCATTTAATCCTTTCAACTCACTAGCTGTTCGAAGAAGAAACAAAGAGACCTTATCTCCAACCAAGCTCATTGTATAAACTAATCGGAAAGGAATTTTTTCACGTGATGCGATAGATTTACCGTGCTAAATTGATTGATCGATAGTGCAGAAACAAAATCTGATGGGCGCCGCTAGCTAAAAGCAGCTGCAGTCAGTCGTATAAAATATAGGAAAAAAAAGGGAGTGAATATGGGGACAGCCTTTAGCAAGAGATGGACCCTCCTATTGAATCCACGCTCGCGAAGGGTACCAATCATCGCCTTCGATGCCCACATGTGATCTCGTAGCCATTCCCGTCTGAGTCACTTCGTCCTTTTCCCCATCGATTCAAGCATGTGAACATGATTGATCAGATGATTTCTTGGAATTTTGCTCATCTTGGGACAGCACGCCGCTTATGTTATGTGAATGCAGTAGTGCAAGACGAATGTTTTGCCAGCATCAGCCCCTAAAAGAACCAAACATTCGAGTTTGGGAATCTCTGAATGTGTGATTTTGATTCCCCATCATTTTATTCGCGGCAGTAGTATTCTTACGATACTTTGGCAATTGGTCAATTCAATCATTACCTTATCTTAATAAGATTGATTCAGAGTTAAGAGACGTCAAAGAGTAATCCAGAGATGGCTTTAATGGAAGGATGAAGAAAATCCATTATTTTACCGAGAGGATTTAATATGTTCTACGCCACTTTCAAGCCCAAATTGGACTGCCCATCGATCAAGTCTACATCTCGCCCTCTTATAAACTTGAATTTCTGTCAAATTCCTTGCCCCATCTTGGCCCTATCACTCTGAACACACATTCTAAGGAACAAAATATCTTCTTTTCTTTGCTTTTCTATATTTTTGCCGATGAGACAATCCTATCATTTTCTTCCTAAATTGGTAAACATGAGAACGACCTTACACGAACCTCTTAGCTGTGAAAAGGGCACATGAGGGTTTTCAATCGAGGACTCGTCCAACTCAAGTTGCCCTAAGAGATAAGGAGAACTACACAGTCGTATATGGCTAGCTTTCTTGTATCATCGTATCTTTGGGCGCAATGAATTATTCTGCTCTCTCTCTTCTCTCTCTCTCTCTCTCTCTCTCTCTCTAGTGAAACGGGTAGGTGGAAGGAATCGATAAAGACAGAGAAATGGCCACCGAAGGAGACAAAAATTTCGTTACAGGTTGAGCAGAAACCGTCGCTATTGCAGCATCCCAACCCTTTTGTCCCTAGTTTTTGGAAGACTTCCACGAACGAGGAGAAGAAAATCTCGTGCTCAGAAGATCGAAATCTCAGAAAGAAACCCGCCACAGCCTCATATGCGTGTATATATAACATTATTTCCACTAGAGAAACTACAACTACGTGATAGAGAGAAGCAAAAAGTTTGTTGAAGTATAAAAAAGTACAAATTATTTTTCCTTATGTTTCTCTCTACCTTTCGGTAGAACAATATACCGTCAAAGAAAGGGGTTTGATCCACCAGCACCACCTAACCTTAATGCGCATCACCTGTTTCCATTAATCAATCTTTGCACACGCCATACACTAACATGGATGTTCAAGCTAATGCATACTCTAATTTTAAATTAAGCACATTCATCGAAGTCCACTATAAAATCATTAACTGGGAATGCCCTTAAAAATATCGGTCTCATATGAAAGTGCCTCCAAGATGTCCATTAAATATAGTCGCTGCGAAATATCTTGATTTTCGAAAATCTCGATTACAAATGATATGAGAAAAATAGGGTATGGAAAAAATTGCAAAACTTGCTTTAAATGACTTCTTAACAAGTGGTCAATAAATACCCTCAAAGGAATAATAAACGGTCCGCACGTACGTTAGAGAATATGCTAGAGAATAAATTTATTGGTGCAAGTAGATCAAAAGTGTCTTGTCACTGTATCCTCGATAATCTCTTGAGGGACCCTTAATTTGATCTTGATGGGGGGATTTTATTATGAAGATGATTAATTTACATTTTGTCAATGTTAAAGCAAAGACAATATGGGGCTAAACTCTAGTCGTAGAGGCTAGCAATTACAAGATAAGTGACAAACAAAAGGTTGACGAGCCCGAAGCGCAATGTTTAGGATATCAAGATGTGATTATGTGCAAGCTTTTTTGGAATTATTTGTCTCTTTTTCTAATGTTTCCTTGCTCTTAGCGACTCGCTAAGATACATGGAGTATATCTATCCTATATATAAGGTCATTTATTTAGGGATCTAGCTGCAAATCTATCCCATTTTTTTTTCATTTCCCAAGATCGGCTCTTATTTATTAATTATCTATCGGATATAAATCACGGACATTACTCGCGGTTATTTAATGGGAATCTAGCTGCAAATCTATCCCGTTTATCGCTCCCCAAGACAGGCTTTTATTAATTAATCCTCTATGGGATGTAATTTACGGACGGTACTCGCAATTTGCACCCGAGAAATACGTCGCACATTGAGTATATGTTAAATAGTTTTTTTCCAACCTAGCTGGTGCCATGAATCAAGGTCGTATTCCGATAGAAAAATATATGTTGACATTCTTATTTCCTTTTAAGAAAAAAACCATTAGAAATTAAAAATCCGGATTCTTGCATTAATACGAGGTGCACGTATAATCGAGAATTGGATTACTCAATGAAGTCAATTCCTTTTTTATAATATAAAAAAAATTAGAGCCAGCTTCAACAGCTGCAAACCAGGATTTAAGGGATAATATTTAGCAAGATAAATGGATTTAGTTAAGAATTAAACAGGAAAATCAAGGGAAAATGGTTTTTGGGGGAATGGCAAAGTTGACAACAAGGATGGTGCACGCGCACGTTCGTCCCTTAGATTATGGGAGGTTCCCATGTGACAACCGTACGAATATGGTTCTTGTCCTTTTGTGCCATCTTCTTTTGTTTCTCCTTAGCTCCTTACACGTGTGTCCCTCCCCACTTTGTTTTATTAAATAATAAAGGGAAAGAATAATGGAATTTTTTTTCTTATTGAAGGAGCAAAAAAAAAAAAAAAATGAATGAGGGAAAAGAATAATAAAAAAGGAGAGAGAAAGAAAGGCTACATTATTATTACCCCGCTCATTGTGCTTATTCCTCCATATGAGTGATACACTAGTTGCAATTTGCATTGGAATGATGCCTTATTGGTTTAAGTATGATTTCTTGACCTTTTTGCTTGGTTCAATTGGGCAAAGGATTGTAACCTTTTTTTTTTTTCCTTTATATAGTTCAATGAGAACCCTAACAACCTTGATAATTACAAGACCCATGATTTAGACGAAAAATCATGCCTGTAAAAGTGTTTCTTCCAACTTTATCACGTTTGTTGTGTGTTTTCAGTGATCACATAATATTTATCAACTAGCTTGATCCTTTCAAGCCAAATCAAATCCACCTTTTTGCTTGAGTTAAAAAAAAAATATGTATGATCAAGTTCAAAAAGTACAATAACTATTGTTGAGTCAGATTCTACCAATGCTAAATGTATTAGAAGTGTAGAATCTAATCGACCTGAATGATACAATGACCTGATCAAACATTTGACAAGAGAACGATAACTTTCTTTCACATAATTGGCTATAATTATAGGACATGATTTAACCTAAAAACTAAAATCATTCGGTGGAATGAGACCGCATATGTAAAAGGTATATTATGATTCATTGAGCTATATGTGATTATATTTCACGCCCTCCTTACACTTAAGCTGATTCCTTACACACACAAATTAGTTCAATTATTGCGAAATGGGCATGACTAGTATTTTTATATGAGCCAATCATTGTGTTACCACCACGAATAATGAGTTCGAGAGGGGAATGTTAGAATTTAATTTCTTGAACTATGTTATGATATCACATTATAATGATAACAAAAAATATATATGTAGAGGAAAATCATATATAATATAAAATACAAAATAAACAAGTATTGAGCAAACAAGGATTATGCTTCACACTCAGAATCAAATTGTGCTTTATTAAAAAAATGACTTTTCTTTCAGTCTTTCTAGCATTAATTCAACTTCACAACGAGGGAGAAAGGATACGAGAGAGCGGGTTATTAAGAAATAATCCAACCGAAACAAAAATTAGGTAATTACAGGCAAGAAAGGAGAACACCAAAAAGATGCAAAGGCGAAAAAGAAAAAGAGAAAACAAACATCCAAAATAATAATAATAAATTAAAAAAATAAAAACAAAAAACGAACAAAAAGAGGGGAAAAAAAAGAGAGGCCAAAGCTGAAGACCCACCCCCCGCTCTTCTTTTCTGTAGTTTATATATAAGCTGAAAAACAACCTCTCCACCATCTCTCTGTATCTCCCTCCTCCCGCAGAGACGCGCACACGGTTGGAGCTGTCTCTCTCTCTCTCTCTCTCTCTCGACAGCAGCAGCAGACACCTGCCGGAACAGAATCGCAACATGGTCATACCCCCGTCAACGCCGCCGCCGTCCGCGGCGGAGCCCCACCTCGACAACCTCCGGGCCCTCAAGGTCCTGGGCAAGGGAGCAATGGGCACCGTCCTCCTCGTCCACGACGCCGCCTCCGACCCCTCCGCCTCCTCCCCCTTCGCCCTCAAGCTCGTCGACAAGTCCTCCGCCCACGACGCCACCCGCCGCGCCCGGTGGGAGATCTCCGTCCTCGGCCGCCTCACCCGGCCCTCCGCCCACCCCTTCCTCCCCCGCCTCCTCGCCTCCTTCGAGACCGACGAGTTCCTTGCCTGGGCCGTCCCCTACTGCCCCGGCGGCGATCTCAACGTCCTCCGCCACCACCAGAACGACCGCGTCTTCTCCCCCGCCGTCATCCGCTTCTACGTCGCCGAGATCATCTGCGCCCTCGACCACCTCCACCGCTGCGGCATCGCCTACCGCGACCTCAAGCCCGAGAACGTGCTGATCCAGCAGTCCGGCCACGTGACCCTCACGGACTTCGACCTCTCCAAGCAGCTCAAGCCCAGGAAGGCCAAGTCCATCCACATCCTCGAACGCCGCGAAAAGGAGGCGGAGCTTCCCCAGAGCAAGCCGAAGAGGAACAACCTCACGCGCTTCGTCGGGGCGTTCAGCGAATCCAAGGCGCTGAGCCTGAAGAAGGCGAAGTCGGCGCGGGTCAGCCCGGTGAGCCGGCGGAACAAGCCGGGCGGCGGCGGCGGCGGCAGCTTCTCCGACGACGGCGAGCGGTCCAACTCCTTCGTGGGGACGGAGGAGTACGTGGCGCCGGAGGTCGTCCGGGGCGAGGGCCACGAGTTCGCCGTCGACTGGTGGGCCCTCGGCGTCCTCACCTACGAGATGCTCTACGGGGCGACCCCGTTCCGGGGCAAGAACCGGAAGGAGACGTTCCGGAACGTGCTGGCGAAGAACCCGGAGTTCGTCGGAAAGCGGACGGCCCTGACGGACCTGATCGAGAAGCTGCTGGCGAAGGACCCCACCATGAGGCTCGGCTACCTCCGGGGCGCCGCCGAGATCAAGGAGCACGAGTTCTTCCGAGGCCTCAGGTGGGACCTGCTGACGGAGGTCGTGCTGCGGCCCCCCTTCATCCCGTCCCGGGACGACGGCGGCGGCCGCGCTGACGACGCCGAGAGGCTGGTGGCGCGTGCGGTCGACGTGCGGGAGTACTTCCGGAGATCGAGGCAGCCGCCGTCGATCCCGGCGTCGCCGCTGCCGTCGCCGTCTCGGAGCGTGTCCCTAGCGGAGTTCTGACCCCACCCCACACGTGTGCAGGACTAATTTTTCTTTTCTTTTTTTGTAACTATTTTTTCCCCCCACCTCTTTCCTTTTTTAAATTGTCGCTTGGGCGCACCCACCTAATTAACTCGCTGTACATAGGAGAGTTTTAATAATAATTGTAGAACGTGATTAAAGCTATAAAGTTGAGCTTGGGGTAATTATATAATCCATCCCCCCTATTTCCCCCCTTGCCAAATCGTTCTTCCCCACGCGCAGCTCGGCCGCGCGTGGCCCGCAACCTTCCGTCGAGCAGCTAGAAAAGCCATCGCCGGACGGAAATCGTATCGTGTTGTTCAATTTTCTTTGTTCTTTTTTAAAAAAAAAAAAATTCCCTTTGATTTTTGCTTGGTGTGGAAGGGAAAAACAAAGTGCCTTGCATTTCTTGCACTCCATTGCAATCTCGAGTACAAGGAATGCAAAACGCATGGAATCAGATTTTCGAAACGACCTCATGGAGAGGGACATACGCACGAATGGATGGCTTCGGCTTTGATCTCATCCGCACACTCGAATCAGGATTTGGCAAACGTAAGGCGTTAATTTATCGTGGAAAGGGATTTCGTATTACTTGGTTTAGACGAAGAGAGATCGTGGATAATGTCTGATTTCGAATTAAGGGAGGGGAGGTGAGATTTAACGAGGGAGGCAACGACCTTATAACAATATAATTTTTGATTTAAACTTTTGGAACGTGAATATCAAAAGGGGAGCCTCATTGATTACCGCACAGTATGTGCTTATTCTATAAAGTTATGGAGGTCTGAAGGGCGGGCTTACGCTTGAAAAACTTTCTATCGCGGGTTAGCATTTCACTGGCCCTAGCTACCTTCAGTGGTCCTGTTCAACAACAAAATATATATTATATATATTTGTAATATATAATCTTCTACAAATTGTGGTAAGGTAATTACAATTTGGGTCCTGATTAGCTTAGTCAATCTTTTTCCTTGACTTGTCATTATCGTTACTCCAGTCAAGAAATGAGAAAATATTGCTTTGAGCGCAACCTAACTCGTGGTGAAAATTGTATGTTCTTTTAGACAAGGAAAACATAAAAATTTTATATGGAGCTCGTGTCGTACTCATGAATAATAAAAGTCCGGCAGGTGACGACCATCATTAGCATATCCTCAAATTAGGGGAGTGGGAAAAATGTCCAAGCGGTTCAACAAATCCGATGCTAATCATGATATTTAGTGCCATTAATCACGACCTTTTCTCAGGACCCGCCTTGTCCCTTTCTTTGGACCGTATATAATAACGAAACGATAATTCAAGGGCTCCGATCGCATCTGTACACAAATTTAATTTATGTTTTTTATAATCTTAGGGTCCATCCGTGCGAAAAATTGCTAAACAAAGGGTTTATTTTATTATTTTTTATATGTTGTCACGACTTTTTTTTTTCCTAAGTTAATTTAATTAACTTTGGGGGACTGTGCAACTGGCCTTTCACGGCAAAGTGGATCGAAAAAGATTTAACACTTTTTTTTTTTTTTGGGGGTACAGAAGGTTGTCCCTTGTCTGCCCCCACCACATTAACCGAGGGGCATCGAATTGTTAAGTCCCCCTCCCTCTCCCTCCCCATCCTTTCACCGGTTTAGTCAATCGTGCTTTAAGATTTAGCTTTCTGACGAGCAAGATACCGGATGCGGTCGCTGACGTCATTAATCGCATATATGACGTACTGACAAGGCGTGACGGGATTTAACACCTGACGCGCTTTGCATATATAGATTCTGCGAATAACATTTTGTCGACGAAGACCACGCCCAAGACACTTTTTAATCGTATTAAAAATAGTCATTTCAACTATATGAAATAATTAATTGATTAAAATATTTTTATTATTGATAATGACTTATATCCATTTTTATTGACTTTCTTTCGTTTATTCATTTTATAATGACACAAACGATTATCATTTTCTAAGATATTTTCGTAATTATTCATTTTTTATGGAATAAACGAAATATAAATAATTATTCATTTCCTAAGGAATATCCTTAATGACTTGTTTAACAAGCATCCCCACTTATTAATAAAATCCATGTAAACATTATAATTTTGGGAGGGGTTTCTTTTTTCTTTTTTAAATATTCAACTCTAAGACTCTTTTTATAATCAAATTTTTATGTATGCATTTCATGACACCTTTATCGACTATATCGATGTTGTGGACATTCTTATGCGGATGCCATTGCGGATGGCAGCTAACATGCCTTAATTACTCCATGAAGACTGGCTAATGTATGGTCTATGCTCATATGCTCTCTTAGGATCACTCTTTTTGTCAACCTTTCGTGATTATTGCCTTAAATTTGAGATTAGTATTTTAATTCCCTTAGCACGTGGAATTCAACTGAATGGCGTCACGATTCCTTTTCCAAAACGATCCTGAAGAGATTTCAATCGCCGGGTCTAACGGGCAAAATTCCAAAAGACAGAAAGACAAAAGATCATGATAGGCTATCCAAGAATAAGACGACCCAAGAATATATACGATAGGCCGATATACGCAGAACTCGGACCGAAAGTGTCATCATCAACTGCAATAACCTGGTCTTGCCACTCGCGAGAGCATCTGGTGCTGAGGTAAACCAGAATTTGGTTCCCTAAACATGGAACTTTGAACGAGGAATTATTCCCTGTGTCGGCCAATTGTATATATGCCAAATTCCGGAACCAAGACCACGAGCTGTGTCTACGCGTGTTGTCGTGAATCTTGGCACTGTGCATTTTATGTGGAACTTGGACCTTCCCTGGTGAAAAGATGGAAAGAACAGACCCACTTGCTTGTGTCTAATGGGGAGAGAGAGAGAGAGAGAGAGAGAGAGAGAGAAGAATAAGAAGAAGCGTGATGCTGATAAGTCGCTCTTCTTCGGCTGGAAGAAACGAAAAGAGGCCCCCTTGCGTATGACCATCGGTTTTGTCTAGAGCTCTGGATATTTCCTCTTTGTCGCGTTCCTTCTTTACTAACTTATTAGTGATAGTGTCATCTAGAACATGGTCATCTCGAACATGGGGACTGCCGCGGAGACAATGAGGGAAAGTGCAAATCACGGGTGTGCATATTTGTCTTCATCGACGTTCTCGTGAAGGCATGACATATCTTTTCGTTCAGAACATGCCCTAAAGAAGAGAAAATATATATATTCTCAGCTGCGGGTGATGATGGCGTGCATGTGGCTCCGCATCTTGATGTCATGGGCATTGCATTGCATGCATATTAAAAGATTAGTAAGATGAATATGTTTAGTCTCCACATGATCAACTCGATAATCTTAAAGTAGATAAGTGTGCTTAAATATGACAGAACATGAGATTTAAAGTAGTGGGTCACACAAAATAGATACATTGATTCGGCGGATCTAAAGGGAAGTAGATTGAAGAGTGGCATTTCTTGTTTCGTCAATAAATATCTCGTATTGTCTAATAAAAGAAATGTCCACGAGGTTGTTTAGGGTAACATCGAGCACATTGACGTTTTGCAAGAAAACTGAAAATTGGAGCTTGACCGCAAGCAATGATCGATCTGCATAACAAACATCTTCATTCCCAATAAAGATGTGGACTGGTCAAACTATATAATTCCATTCAAGGCATAGAGAGGAATCAACCCTTTGTAATCGTGATCATGAACATTGTAGTCTGACCGCGACCCAAAAAAAAAGACCAGCATTGGGAACCCTAATTTTACTTTCAAGAACTGATTCATCTTGACCACCCCCAAAGTGGCATCTCCACAGGCAACTAAGCCATGACCATCCATTGTCAATCTGATTTTGCGGTCGTCGGTACATTGCTACGTGGTCTCTCTTGAAGCTATTTAAATCACAAGGGAAGAGGAATATGATGATGATACTTAAAAAAGTTAGAGGTCTCCCCTCTTTTTGAATGGTAGAAATTCCACTTTTCTTTGGTCGGTTTCTAAAAGACGAAAGACTTTAGTGCGGAATGTATGGTTCAAAACTGTATTTAGTGATTTCCTTGATTGATATTGACTTCGGTTGATAATGAAAGCTTTAATATTTAAGAAAACTCTCTTTTGAACGGGAAACGAATGGGCTCCTTTTTCCCCCCCTTTATCCTTGAGAGCAAGAATTGACCCGGTATCTTGACAAGCAAGCCCTTGAGCTAGTAGCTTTCCAGTTCCAGCACCAGCATGTCCATGAGTGTGTATTTTACCTGTATCTCATTATTCAGACTTCAATCGACAAGCAGCATCTCTGTCACGACCTGAATCTTGTATGGAGACGTGTCAAAGTGACTTAGATCCGAAAGCCTGACATGTGGGCAGCTCGAGATGTCCAAATAACGATGTGAAAGACATGTTTCTAATGCGGAAGCCGAATTCACAATGTCTGATACACATACTCCTCACATTGATTGAGGACGATTCTTTTTGTTTGAAGACAAGATACACCAACTTCCCAAGCACGCGCATCATTAACAAAGCGGTTCATACATGAAACATGGTTCCTATAGAACATATATAGACAACATAGTACCCCAAATCTGAGGGTAGCCTAACCAAAATACAACCACAGTACAAAGGGCTCCTATATAAAGCTTGCTTGGATAACAAAGAGAGATCTATCTAAAGAATGATGTGCATGTACCACATGGTAGCCCACCAATTTACACCGATGAGGTCTTATTTGTATCATATGTCGCCTATTGGCTAAAGTCTCATTTCCTAAAAGGAGGCATCAACCCGAGAAGTGGAACATATCGTGCACTTGTCCAGGCTCTATACCTATCATGCATAGGATCAAAGCCCCTCGATTCATATTCATGGGAAAATTGTGTAATTTCCAATTCTTCTGTTCACATGAAAAAAGATATGCATTTCAATGTCCACCATAGTCTGAACCAAAAAAAGGTCCACCATTGAAATATCGACATGCAATTCAATATGTCATCAAGTATAAATCTAGGATATTACAATACTATACAAATGTACAATAACCCTTTAATTTGTGAATCTGAGAAGATGCAATTATCCAAGAGTTCGTGAGGCCTATGTGGAAGCATAAGTAATTTTGGCAAATTGTGGGTCTTTCTAGAGAAGAAGTTTTCTGGTTCAACGATTGAAATTGAAACCAAATTACAGTAGAGAAACTATAATGGCTGTAAATAAATATAATTTTTTTTTTTTTTTTGCCGTACTCGATGTGGAAATGATTGACTTTGTTGATAACTCGAGGGAAAATACAAGTCGATTATTGATCAATCCTGGAAACTAAAGTTAATCACAAGAACTGTCGAGAAATCGGATTGCAAATTTGAGATCAGTTTCTAATTATTATTTTCTTGAATATAGTTAATCCTGGAGGCTGTAGGGAGGAGTACTGTCTGCATGATTTTGGGAACATAAGTATTGTCAAACCATGCAATGTTTATAACAGTGTGCAAGTCATATGGTGGAGATGTTATGATTATATGTAGGTGGATTGGGCCTAAGACCTCGAATATTTCTAATCTTACTACGGCCAGAAGATACACGCTTGGGCCCGAGGGTTTCTTCATGATTGAAGTGGATCTTTGCAGCTGACGATTTGCACATCACAAGACCAAATCGAACGTGGAGCAGTGAGTGAGCTCCGACCCAGCTTGGATGATGTTTGATATTACCCAACCCAACAAACCTAAGACTCCCATCTCTCTCTCTCTCTCTCTCTCTCTGACGATCCATCCTTACTGGTATTTTTGTTACATGGTCTTCTGCTATACTGTACTACTTGAATGAGATTTCTTCTCTCTTGCCCAGAAAGAAAAACCCTCACTCAATCTGATAATTAGGATAGCTTCGTAACCAGCATGATCTCCTCTGTCTGGACTGGTTTTAAAGTTCGATATCACGCTGCTAAGAAAGTTGATAAACCCCACTTCCAATAGGTATTTTGCTCCGCAACTGGTTGGATCGACTCAGCCTGATCGACCTGGGTCAAGCCTCTAAAACAAATGGTCGAGACGGTGTCTATTCAGGGTGGGCCCAAAAGTACTAATTTTATGCCGTTCATCAACGAACCCTCTCTCGACAATCCCCTCCTCTTAAACACACATTTCCATGTTGTTCTCCGGTAATATTCCGCACACCACATTTGCGTTACCTATTCAATGCGGTGTGAAACGAGGTCATTTGTAGTTGAAGTGAAGGATTCAAAAGAAATAACTCTCTTCATAATATGACATCGAGAAATCGAGTCGATCGGGAATCAATTGAATTTGGGACCTTTTGCTTTTTGCGACACACTCCATCGTTTTCACCACTTGATCTGGTCCAGCATTATTAATACGGGTCATTTTCCAACTGCATATCATTATATATTACGCAAGAATCTGTTACTTTCATGGTATACCCCATTTTCAAAACCATACAAACGAGGCAAGCTCGACAGGTCTATTATTGCTTGCTTGGCCAGCGAAAGGAACTAGAATGCTACTGATACAGCGCAAGTAGGAGATGCAACCACAAATTCTTTTCCCGCTCATCTCTTTCCATGGGCCATGCCTTGCACTTTCCTTGTACACCACCCTGTGGTGCCTCATCTCTCACTCTTCCTGAGCTTAAGCGAGGCACCCTGCAATCAATTTTTTTGACATTTACATACTTAAAAAAAAAAAAAAAAAACCAAAGTTGCTCAGTCCGCAAGGAAAAAGTCAACATCCCTTTTAGGTGCCACTTGCCATAAGTTGACAAGTGATGCTGCAGCAGGTGAACAGTAAGTGGGAGTGCGTGGCTGTGAGTGTTTTGCACTTTTTGGCTGGCTGCGTACTTCGGCCTTTTCCTTCCTTAGTGAAAGTTAATGAGCCAAGACCTAATGCGGAAGGAAAAGATGCTGCTAACTCTCTTGTCTGAGCTGTTCCCCACCTGACAAGGTCTTTTCATCTTCTTCTACTTTGATTCGGCCATCACGTGTGATGGTTGGATCATTCGAGGTAGTTGTAAAGTGAACGGATTCGTGTTGTGCTAGAAGTAGAGACAAGTGTGAATTTGCACTGGATGATCATGCGCGCAGAAACCCTTCACACGTATCCATCGCAACTTCCTTGTTTTACTTGTGCACTTGTTCATCTTCGACTGGGGTGCTCTAGTTAGTGGGACTTTATCCGACCCAAAAAAATTCATGGCCATCGTGATTTTGGAGATCTCAGTTTCAGTTTCGCTCTCTCCTACCAACATTGTTCTTGATTTCTGTTGTGTATCGGGACTTGAAAATTAGGTCTCGTGAAGCTTGTTCTTGTTTTCTTCCCTGTATTTTTCTGTTCACAACCGAGCAAAACTACAATGAAATTAAAATTAAGGAAAACAAAAAACACAGATTTACAATTAAAACTTTTTAGGAAAAATCACAGATAAAGAAGAAATAAAATCAATTATGAAATTCAAGGATATTAACAAATAATTCAAAAAAAACCTTAAAATTTTTCATGTCTCTACTTCTGAACTTAATAATAACTTGACAAAAATAATATTTATATTATTGGGCTACGTGTTTAGGCTGTCCAAACCCTATGCTACCAACACTAAATCTTAAAAAAAAAAAAAACTCTTTTCCTCTCTCTCTCTCTCTCTCTCTCCTCTCTCTCTTCTCTCTCTCTCTCCCTCTCTCTCTGTGATTCTAACTTTCTAAGCTTGTCTCGATAACAGGAAACGTGCAAGCAGAACCAAGCGCAAATGCCGAAATAATCATAGGATAATGCGAGATATAATATATTATTCTATAGTATTCGTATAGTAAATAATATAAACCCGATTAAAATCAATACCTAAGAACAGCACGCTACGCTGGTGTCCCCATCTAGATTTTCAACTAGTATATCTCGCTAGAATAATCATTTGTTAATCATATATGTCTTCATCAAGCAGCTTGTCGGTACCCTGTACAGAGAAAAAGCAGACGCTAATGACGATTTGTTGTCATATATCGCCTTTGGCCGACGTAGAGGAAGATGGATGTTTAAACATTATTAACCCGATCGAAACCCCTAAAATGGAGTGAGCGTTGGGAATAATTCAGGTCGTGTCATAGATCAAAAATAGGATAAGAATCTCGTGAATCTGTGATGGAGATTTGTGGGTGAGCTTGAGTAAGCTTTCAAAGCCAAGCGAATACGATGGGGGGCACTTCCCTTGATGTTCTTTTGCTTCAATCATGGGGGCAATGATTTCTTTATAAGAACTCAAGAAAGACATGACAGGATGAGGCCCCTTGTTCTCTCTTTGAAGAGTTGATTTTGAGTAGATTAGTAGATACCACTGTTAGGTAAAACATTGCCATCAGTCCTTCCTGTCAAAAATGCAATCAGCCGATATTAACGCCAGAAATGGGTTATTCTAACTGGATGCCGCTTTAGCTAGAATCAACCGCATACTCCACCTTATAAAATGATTTTTTTTTTTTTTATAATTAGGATAACTATACAAATAGTTCCTGAACTTTGGCCTATTGTATAATTTGATTATTGATTTTTTTTATTTGTTCAATATAGTTCTTGAACTTTTAGTACATGTTAAGTGGTTGAATATTTTCAGATAATTTAGCCAACGGGTTGAAATGTATCAAAAGATTAGGGATTACGTTAAACAAATAAAAAATTCATGGGTCACGTTGAACAAATTAAAAATTCAAAAATTATATTTTACCTTGGGCCAAAGTTCAGAACCATCCATGCCAATTTTCTATTATAATTTGAAAACATGAATATATGTTATAGATACATGTATGTACGTATGACTTTGTTCTTTGTCTAACTATCTTAGATTCTCGAACATGGAGGAGCAATATGGTGGAGATCATCAGTTCTGCGAATCAACTCAAGCGACTGGGGTAGAGCAAGAGGGCATGGCCAATTCAAGCTGTCCGAAGAGAGGAGGGAAAGCTCATTGTACAATTTCAGTCAGAAAATTGATGAATTGCCAGCGAAGAGCATATACCATCATGACCCACATCTGTCGTCGGGTTCAATTATGGATTCGATGATGGGAAAGACTCTTATTTTTTGTAGCGCCCATGTGGTACGTCATTTGCCAAATTCGGACCCTACTTCGATCATAAATAGGGCCACCCTCATCAGGACTTCGTGGTATTTGAAACCTCGCGTTTCTCAAGGGACGGGATTGTAATTATATTGTGGACAAATTAAGTAATTATCAAACGTACATTGATGCTCTTGAAACAAAGGAGCTTTGCTTCATTAATTAATGTTACTTTCACCGAAATGTTTCGGATATACTTTTAAATTGGGTCATATGTAAAAGCCATTGACTTATTAATCCCAAGTCCTTTTGTGTGAGAGCAACGATTGCAAGGGATAAGCTCACTTACTTATATAGACAAAAAATTTTGTCTAAAAATTTCACAAAAGTTCATTATATATTACCAAAGTATATATTACTAAAGTAAATTAAACTGATACATTGTCATGTGATGGGTGAAATGATAAATTTCATCAAATAAAAGATTAATTCCACGACATTGCATAAATCTCTCGCAAATTTAAATTTAGGATTCCATTTTTTTGCGAAAAATAAATGATATTCTCCTAAAAATAATCGCTTATATCATTTTAAAGAATTAATCACTAAAAATTTGTTCATTATCAACAATAATTTATGTCTAACAATTTTTATAGACTATGTGTTTCACCATAATTTCTTCCGCGACAAAATACCAATCATTGAAAGTTGATCTTCGGCTTTTAATTAGAGGAGATAGGTTTTGTAAAGACTCTAGGCATATAATGTCTAGGCAAAATAAGGATTTCAATAGCTTTGCTTCGAACCAAACTATACAAACACAAATGGTATTAAAATTTAATCAGCAAGGCCTAGGAAGTACATCTATTACAAACCAACCAAACATAAACAAACTCTGCCCAAATTTAATTAACAATAAAGCCCGAAAATGCCAAGATATAGATACTCGTTGAAATTTTATCAACGATGCGAGTCTGAAAAATAAAAGTATAATGCAAGCAAGTAAAAATAAGTGAAAGATAATAAATTTGATTTATTTGTGTGAGGGTCCCCAAAGAGTACGATGTGGCTATTTAAAATCTACAATTGACTGTTATTAACATAGGTTACAAAGGGAAATCACAAATATAGGTTAAAAATGGTTGCCAAATGATTGCATCAATAGTTACATTGACTCCACGATTTTGACGTTTTTTCGACTCAACTATCTTAACAGTTTCTTCAACTGCATTATGTTGACAATCGGACGTGTTGAGAATCGTAACAAAACGAATATATTGCTAACATCTACATTATCTAACGTACATTATGTTAAAATACTCCTAAACATGCTTCCATTGATAATTGACTTGTCGAGAATGATCACAAAATGATTATTTCAAGAACATATACATTACTCAACATAGGAAAAATAGAAAAGAAAAACTGTTTAGCTTAGAGAAGAGAATATCTATGTAAGTGTTGCTTGAAGGCAAGGGTTCTCTATGTAAGTGTTGCTTGAAGGCAAGGGTTCTTACTTGATTATATATCGCGCATCGTATAGGTCTCATTATACATTTCAGCTTGAATGGGCTTTTGGGCTTGGCTTGTCTCGAGGATTTTTTTTTTTTTTTCGTAGAAATTCGAAATCCATGAGAAGGCATGATTAGACAATTTCAAAATTTATTCATGATACATCCATCAAAAGTTAATTGACCCGTCTAATTGTTATGTCCACTCATGATATGCGTTGCTTGGTTGTCCTTGCATAATTTCCATGTGCCTGCCTTTGGAAAGTTTGAGAGGGAAAGTTTCACTCAATGAGCATTTATCGCCTTAAAAAAGTGGTTTCCAACTTTTCAGCTGAATAATCTCATTTCGGCACGACTTTTCCATCACACTTTGTACATTTTTATCGTTTCAACAATCAATTTATTGATCAGACGCAATTCATGTGCATATTTGCTCCTCGCTAGTTAAAAGAAACATAGGTTCCATTTTATTATTTCCTTCCTCCCTAGTTGTCTATTTGAAAACATCCCATGTAAAGACGAAAATGTGAATTAAAAATCAAGGGCCATCCAAATTTGAAGAAACCCTTTAAATCAATTGTAGTTTCTTTTCCTCCTACTTTTGAGCAACCGCTTTTCCTTAACCATATAGTTTCTTTTTCAGGAAAATTAAAAGTTCTTTGTATTCGTTTCCTAGATATTTCGAAGGGGAGTCCACACGCTTGCGATTTTCTCTCTCTTCGCTCGGCTTTTTCCTCTGGCCTGCGCTTCTTCCTCCTTCAGAGGGGCGGAGAGAGCGGCGGTGGAAACCGTAAGGCACGGCGGGTTCGACCCATCAGCGAAAATGGTGTGACCCACCTTGAGCATCTCTCGCCACCGCCGTCTCTCCGATGAAGGGTCCAAAAAGTCTCGGAGAAAGCGAAACGGCATGGCACAGCCCTGTTCTGTTCCCAAACAACAACCGCTGTTCCCGGCTCTGTTTCTGCTCCTGCTTCTGCTTCTCTCTCCTCGCTGTGTGTAGAATATAGCTCCAAAAAATCGCTGCGAAATTCATCGGTCAAACTCCACCCACCACCGGGGAAAACGACGAAGTATCCGTGATTTTTCCCTGTCCCTATCCTCCTTCCTGCCACTCTCTCTGTCTCTCTCTGTCTCTGTCTCTCTGTCTCTCTCTCTCTCTCTCTGATTCCTTCAGTCTCTATTTCGAGTTACGCCGACTGGACGTATATACCTCCCGTAAATATCCTAGCTTTCTGCTGATGCCAGTTGAATTATTATTATTGTCAGTACACTCGCTTCCCACCCCACCATATTTCAGCTTGTTTATTAAGTTAGTTACTAAATTCGATAATTTCGCGAGGTGGGTATTGCTCATCTTGATTGCTTAAAGTCTCTCCCCTCTCTCTCTCTCTCTTCCCCCTCTCTCTCCCCTTGGTGTCTACTGATGTGTGTATATATATATATATAGAGCTTCCAATGATATTCATTCCACTGTTCTTGCTAACTCTGTAATTTTTGCTGCTTTGCTCGAATCCACCTTAGAAAAGCGCGTCCTTTCTGTTGCCTCTTTATCTAATTCTATCCAAAGTTTCTCTCTTTTTGTGTTAAAGATTTCCCGTCCCTCTTTGATTTCTGCTACTAGAAATACAGCCCCTTCGTTGAAACATATCTCCTTCGTATTGCCCAATGTTTAGCCTTTTCCATTCTGGGTAATTCCTGACTTTTATACAGAAATTTGTACACTGATCCCATTTTAACCTTTTTTAATTTGCGGGTAGTTTTGGATTTTTTTTATCTAATTGTGCTTTAATCCCATTCTTGTTTACAAAATCGCCGTTCTTATCTACCCTCATCTTTCACTACAAACGCTATATAAAAGTTACCAGATTATCTGCTCTGTGTGGTTCTTCAGAGCTTAATTCTGCACGATACAATCCAGTGCAGTGCCAAAAGAATGAAGGCTTTTTGTTTGTTTCGGTTGTTAATCTTGCTTGTTTTGATTAATGGTGCTTTGTGTAAGGAGTGTACCAACATCCCTACTCAGCTTTCGTCACACACTCTTAGATACGAGCTCTTAGCGTCAAACAACGAGTCATGGAGAGAGGAGATGTTCTCACACTACCATTTGACTCCAACGGACGAGACGACTTGGTCCAACTTGTTACCGAGAAAGATGTTAAAAGAAGAACAGGAATTTGAATGGATAATGGCGTACCGGAAATTGAAGAATTCTGCTGGGTCTGACTCACCAGGGGAGTTCCTTAATGAAGTATCGTTGCATGATGTGAGACTGGATCCGAGTTCAGTTCAATGGCGGGCACAGCAGACAAACCTAGAATACTTACTGTTGTTGGATGTGGATAGTTTGGTGTGGAGCTTCAGGAATACGGCGGGTTTGCCGACACCGGGGAAGGCATATGGTGGTTGGGAGGCCCCGAATTGCGAGCTCCGGGGTCACTTTGTAGGTTAGTTTGGTTGTTACTTCACTTTGTAGGCACAGCAAACAATTATGTTTTTTTGTCGTGTTATTTGGGGATGATTTTGGCGTCAGTCTCAAACGGAACAGGCTTTGTTTCAGTAGGAATAGGTGGAGAAGTTAGCATTGTATTTGAATATCACTGGATCATTGAAATTTTGGTGTTTGCTCTGGTTTGTCTCTTACTTGGAATAAGATCTTCTCATGATGTGGCATCGTTTATTCATTAAGTGCAAAATGAGAGAAGTTTGTTGTTTTCAGGACCATCTTGTTATTGAGCATTTGCTGGACTGGACTTCTATATTGATTACTTAGGATCCAAATTGGTTGATGATGAAGTTGAATTTTGCCCATGATCTTTCTGTCACTATGGTTTGAGTATCTTGCTTTCCTGTTTTGAAGGGCATTATTTGAGTGCGACGGCAAAAATGTGGGCAAGCACTCACAATGATAGTATTGGAGAGAAAATGTCTGCATTAGTGACTGCTCTAGCTGCCTGTCAAGAGAAAATGGGTACGGGATATCTTTCGGCTTTCCCATCCGAGCAATTTGATCGTTTCGAAGCTATCAAACCGGTCTGGGCTCCATATTACACCATTCACAAGGTACAGTTCTCAATTGTTTGGAATTTTTAACGCAGCACTCCCTGTTTTGATTCTAGTCTGGTAAGCTTGAAAGTAACGACTTGAGTATCTAATTCGACAGATCATGGCGGGTCTTCTGGATCAATATACACTTGCTGGCAACAAGCAAGCTTTGAAAATGGTTACATGGATGGCTGATTACTTCTACAATCGCGTGCAGAATGTGATCAGAACATACTCTATAGAAAGACACTGGCTGTCGCTCAACGAAGAGACTGGTGGCATGAATGATGTCCTTTACCAGTTATTCACTGTAACGGTATATGAACTACAAGTTATTCTGTGTAACTGCATGTGAACTTGATCTGGGCTATTGTCTCTTGCTTGATTCAAGACATAGCTGTATTGAGCAATTTCTCTGGTGATACACCAGATAGTCATAGATCGATCCTCTCAGAGTTTGCAATATTGGTTGCCTTTAGTCGTCTGAGAAAGTCATGCTCTTTCTTGCCCGATGATCTGAGTTTTCAGTAACTCTTTGAGGAAATTTATTTTTTTGCAATGGCTAATGTGAGTGAGTAGAGAAGTGTTCTTTCTTTGCATTTAAAGAGGAATTGGCTATCAAATATTAACATATATTGAGAGGTTCCCGCATATTTTTAAATCAGAAAGGTTTTGCTCAGTGAACCCTCTTCATTGTACTGTAGCGCGTCACCTATCTCGAAAATTGTAGATTTTGATCCTGATCTTGTGCTTCTACTTTTTTGTTGCAGAACGATACCAAGCATTTGTTCTTGGCTCATCTCTTTGATAAACCTTGCTTTTTAGGATTGCTTGCTGTGCAGGTAAAAACCATTTTTGTTTCTTTAGTGTTCTCATCATGCTACTCCAAGTGTTCAGAGAATATGTGTCATTTTTTCAAGTGCTATAATGTTTTTCGAGGTTCAGAGAGGAATATTTAAAGTCGGATGAGTCCTCTATGTCAGATTTGTAACCGATGGTGCAAGCCTGCAAGGGATTGCTATAAATGAGGACATATATGTGTGTATTTCCAAGTAAACTTTTTTGCATGTGTCTGCATTGCTTCTTAGTATCTCATGTGTTGATTCTCTCTTTTTCTATGCTTTCGACAATTTGGTTCCATGTTCAGTACAATATGTAAAAGCTTCACAGAAGTTATCTTTTTTGACCTGCAGGCCGATGACATAGCTGGTTTTCATGCGAATACTCATATCCCAATCGTTATTGGAGCACAGATGCGTTTTGAAGTTACTGGTGACCCGCTATACAGGGTAACATTTTTTGATATTCGAATTGTAGAATAGCATGAAACAGAATTTTTATTTATGAAAAAAAATTGTAAAGAACAGTGTCTTCCAAATCTTAGCGGCCTTCTTGTTTTCTCAGAGAAGGCTGGCTTTCATCAGGATTTGCTTTGTGATATAACTATGTGTTTAACGTAGATGTATATCCACGTTTTCAATGGTTATACATCTTTTGAGGTTTCCAATGTTTTGTCTAATGGCTTTTTGGCAACTTCTTACATCAGACTATAGGGACATTCTTCATGGACATTATGAACTCCTCCCACAGCTATGCAACAGGTGGCACATCAGTCGGGGAATTCTGGTATATATTGAATTCTGAGGGAGAGTTATATTCAAGTTTAATATGCGTATACATATATATGTCTGCGCGTGCGTATGTGTGTACGTCTCATCATGGTAATCCTCTTTATTTGTTGGTTTGACAGGACGGACCCAAAGCATTTAGCGACCACTCTTCGAGTGGAAAATGAGGAATCATGCACCACATATAACATGCTGAAGGTGATTGAATACTCCTTAACACCATACTTGGTCTCCTAGGGAAGTGATTTAGTTAGGCTATATTTTCTCTCTCGACTATGCAATGGAAATTTGACACGGCATTTTACAAAATACTTCAGAAGTTGCAATATGTCAAAGTCCTGATCTAATTTCTACAATTGGTACAGAGCTAATTAACTATGACTTAGATTACGTCTAATTGTTTGTTGTAAACCTTTTAATCCATACTAAGTGATGGCACCATTCGCGTAGTTATGCAAGTTTATTTGTTGACCGACTCTTTTGCATCTGCTGAGCTTGGTCTATAGGTGAGTCGCAACTTGTTTAGATGGACAAAAGAAGTTGCATATGCCGATTATTACGAGCGAGCCTTGACAAATGGCGTGCTAAGTATTCAGAGAGGGACTGAGCCTGGTGTCATGATCTACATGCTTCCTTTGGGTCAAGGGGTATCCAAGGCCAGAAGCTTTCATAAATGGGGAACTCAGTTTGACTCCTTCTGGTGCTGCTATGGGACAGGTCTAAGATCGAACACCCCTCCAGTGCTCATTTCCTCAGTAATATGGAGTCTGCAGACGTCATGATTTGTCGAATATCACTCTTTGTTGAAGTTGTTTCCACAACTTTCTTTGGTTCATTTTTTTAGGACTTAGCCACATTCTATCGTGCAGTTTTCCTACTAGCAAGTATTAGAGGCTCGACATGATGTGTTGTATTGTGGAGTTTTGTCCATCAAATGATCCTTTTTCTTTCTCTGTGTCTGTAGGAATTGAGTCGTTTTCGAAATTGGGAGACTCTGTATATTTTGAAGAGCAAGGAGAAGTTCCGGGTCTTTACATAATTCAATATGTATCGAGTTCACTTAATTGGAGAGCAGGGGGGACTGTGATCAATCAGCAAATTGGTCCTCTGTCATCGCGGGATCCTTATATTCAAGCAACAGTTACTTTTTCGTCGGAGGTACTTCTAGCTGGCCAATGCATGAGGAGCAGGCAGAATTCTACCGGCCTTTCCATTGTCTTTTCCTTTAGATATAATCAACTTAATTGCTCTGTCTTGTGCTTATGTAGCCACGACTTTAAATCTGTTTCGTCACTCTTTACTGCTAACCATCCGCATGACAATAAAATCAATTATTGACGTATTAAATTAAAATCTTCCTTAAATCATGTGTAGCATCTCCTGAAATCAGTGTGAATACATCTAATTCAATTAACACGTGAGATTAGTCTATTTTGGATTCTGGTGTTCTTTTGGCAGTGTTTGGTGTCTTATTGTTTCTCCACTGCTTCTTCTTATTTCAGGCAGCAGGGCAGTTGTCTACCCTGAATTTCCGAATACCGAGTTGGGTGTCTTCAGCTGGTGCCAAAGCAGAATTAAATGGAAAAACTTTAAATCTACCACCTCCGGGTGCGTTTAGTGTTCTTCGTGCATGTGCAGCACCAGTTTGATCGAAATTTGTTTCTTAAGTTTTTATTGCTCTATATGGCATTTTCCTTTTGAAATTGCGACTTGTCTTTTCTTTTATTAATCGGTCAATTGAGAGCTTCGACTTGAGAAATTAGTAAATGGAGATCAAGAGTTCTGCAGAATTGATCCGGTTTGTTGGTGCAGGTAATTTTCTCGTCACAAAGGGGAAATGGAGCCCCAGTGACAAGCTGACCCTTCAGCTTCCCCTCAGTTTGCGGACAGAGGCTATCCAAGGTATTGTCACGGCTCCCCACTGCTTGTGGGGCATATACTTCTGCAGTTGGGAGCTTTCCCTCCGCAGTATTTTAGGTATTTTCATGTGAAGCTGAAAAGTTTGCATTAAACTAATGTCCAGATGACCGATCCGAGTATGCTTCCATTCACGCGATACTCTATGGGCCTTATCTTCTTGCGGGGCTGACGAGCGGATACTGGGAAATCAAAGCCAAGCCAGATGTTCCTCTATCCGATTGGATAACTCCTGTTCCGGATTCTTACAGTTCTCAGTTGCTGTCTCTTTCGCAAGAATCAGGCAACTTGTCTTATTTCCTGACCAACACGAACCAATCCATGACAATGGAGAAGAGTCCTGAGCCGGGCACTGATTCGGCTGTCCACGCCACCTTTAGACTTGTCTCCAAAGACCCCACCGCTTTAGGAATCAGGCCACGAGGGGGCATGATTGGGAAATCGGTCATGCTCGAACCATTCGACCTTCCCGGAATGGTGGTAGCAGAAAAAGGGAAAGATAAGGGCCTCGTAGTTGAGGGATCAAGCGAGGGCAGCTTGTCCCTCTTCCGTGTGGTTGCAGGACTGGACGGGAAGGCCGAGACTGTGTCCTTGCAGTCAGAAAGCCATGAAGGTTGCTACATATACACGGGGTTGAATTACGCCGAGGGTTCCAGTGTGAAGTTGGGTTGCATCTCGGATTCCTCAGACAGTAAGTTCAACGAAGCGAGCAGCTTTATGCCGGGAGACGCCATAAGCTCGTACCATCCCATGAGCTTCGTGACGAAGGGTGAAAAGAGGAGCTTCCTTTTGGTTCCATTGATGAGCTTGAGAGATGAATCGTACACCGTCTATTTCGACATCCAGTCTTGAAAGATTGGTTTGTATAGAAGTACCTTGGAACAAACAGAAGAATGCTTGGTTAGGATTTTCAGATAATAATGATCAAACTGCGGTTTATACAACCAATTAAAGCGAGGTTGATGTAATTACACTCTGTTTGCTTCTCTGCAAATTTCTGGTCAGAAACTCGATATGGCCACTCTGTTTGGCATTTGCGTCTGCTTCTTTCCCTTTTTTGGATCCGAGCCTAAGCCACGACTATGCCAATGCGATTTGAGTTGGGTGCACTTGTTAAACGACCTGATAAAGAAAACTCTAGGTTCTATAGTTCACAGATTTTCCTCGTATTGATCGTTATAAGTGCATCGAAAATCAAGTTGTTCCTAATAAGATAAAGGCATTCCCAAATTCTCTGGTCCCTGATTTTTGCAACCACAATTGAAGCGTATAGTGATCTGAACGCAAAACCAACAAACCGGCAATGCCCAACATCAAATTTGAAGCCGTCGCGTCGGTACGAATTATGTCCATGTCCGAGCGACTTCACCATGTGTTGGCCATTGCATTATCAAGTAATTGCTGTGGTTCCCACGAGTTACGCGACAACCTCCGCTAAAACCATCATCGCTATTATTAGTTTCATGCAGCATTTACGTGCACGAAGATCTTCATACCCCCAATTAACAACGTAATTTAACACGCAATCATACAAGCATCATCACATCATCTCACCGACATCTTGTGCTCAATCCATCTTCCCTGTTCCCACTAGATAGCAGCCCATATTCTCATTATTGACCTAACATGCCTTTAGTGGCTTCCCGCAGAGGCAGTGGTTGTCCTGGAACAACGACGCTTCGAGGTGGTCGAAGGTCGACCCCACCGGAATACGGCTGTGGCTCAAGTCCATGTGCCCGATGCACGTTGCGCCTGATGTTGATTTTGGGATTGGCCCCCGCAGGTTGTTGTACGAAAGGTCCAGCACCGTGAAGTACAGCCTCAGCCCGTACATGTCGGGTATCGGGCCCTAGATGGAGTTCCTGCTCAAGTTCAAGTTGCTCACCACCAAGTTGATCAGGCTGGATCGCCCCCCGGATTTGGTCGTAATCCAGGTTCAGTCTGGGGAGGACCGGCATTTTACTGAGCGAAGGCAGGATTTGGCCAGAGAACTGGCTCGAAGAAAAGTGGAGATCTGCTAACCAGTATATTTGGGATATGGATGCGGGGATCGACCCGGCAATTTGGTTCTCACTTATTATATTACCATAGGTCACCCATGATAGGGTGTGCTCAAGAAACATCGTTTCATCCATGATGGGGTGTGCTTGAGAGGCGCTGCGAGCGGTTGTCTCTTGAGGGAAGTTATACTAACTTCCTCATAATGTAACCTATATACAGAAAAGAACATAAAATAAAAAAATTACAGTCTCCTCTCCATCAAAAAATAACACCCAAATCTATTACTACTTTGAAAAGACGATCAACATCAACATTGTAGAATGAGAATATCTTCCTTGTGATTGTATTCGGATCATCATTGAAGTTATAGATTCGTCCATTACTCGCTAGTGATTTCACATATATTTCCAAGTAATTTGTTCGTCATGCATCAAGAGATTAGTCTATTCTTCCCAGACTTTTATTTCTTACACCGCTCAAAAGGGCACAGTTCAACATCCTCAGCATTCCAAAATCTAATGGCAATGGACCTGAGATCCCGTTATTACTCAAGTCAAGGTGCATCAAGCTCGACAGGCCCATTAGGGAGCTAGGGCTCCAACTCGTTATCATGTTATCCGCCACATTGAGTACCACTAGCTGCTTTAGCATCTCAATGTCCGTTGGTATCTCACCCGACAAGTGGTTCCTAATGTAATATCCCTAGATTAACTTACTCAAAATATTACTTGCTTTGGCCCATCCCTTAGCAAGCCTCACAATTTTATCATTTGACATAAAAACAAATACTTTCTGCCCATCCTTGTAGTGCTCTAGGCCGAGCTTGCTTAACTTTGGAATTTCAAAGTAAAACTTGCCGTTAAGTCAAAGGGTGCCTTCATAAATTAATTCCAATTTTCACATATATATCTTAGGATCACTCTCCTCCTATCTCCTTCGCCATCCTAAAAGTCTGCCAAAAGCCACTCCTTGTTCAGGCCCTCTAGCCCAGACCGAATTGATACAGGCCCATCAACTTCTGTCTAATTAGTCCCTGAACCACACACCTATTGGAGAGGGTTCACTCTTATACCATATAGTGGCCATTGAAGTTAGAGGGCCTGAATAAGGAGCGACTTCTAACAGGCTTCTATGATGACGAAGGGGGGAAGGAATGAACCAAACTATGCACCAAACAAGATGAGAGCGATTTTGAGATATATATGTGAAAATTGGAATTTACTCATAGAAGCGCATTTTGACATAACAACAAGCTTTACTTTGGAACTCTAAAGTTAAGTGAGCTAAGCTAGGACACTACCACGACGGGTGACCTCTTGGGAAAGTGCCTGTCTATATGCCAAAGGATAAAACTGTGAGGCCTAGTAATAAATACCTTGAATTAGTTAATCTATGGATATCACATATATACCTCAGAATCGCTCTTATAAAACTTGAGATTTTGGACCGGGTCAAAAAGAAGTGGTGGGAGCCACCAAAAAAAAAGGAAGAAGACAAAAGAATATAAAGAAAAAGACAGTGAGATGTATCATTCTACTCGAAGTAGAAGACGATGATTCAAAAATAAATGATATCCGCTAAAAGTTGAAGCAACATGTCAAAAAAACAACAGGAGCTGTTCATCCGTATCGGCTGTGAATATATCAAAGAACAAAAAGGTATGATGATCATCCATAGCGAATTGCTCGCAAAACGAGGTCTCTCCTTTAAAAGAAATAAATTCCAATTTACTTCTTTTAAAAATGGGGATATGTTGACAACCAAAAATACCCTTGCTATCACGTGCTGATCATAAGGGATTAAAGCATTTAAAATCATTCTCATAGTCACGTGCGGGCTATGATTTACATCAACCCAGCCCATGGTAGTCATGGAAACGAATCGCCAAGGATTTTGAGAGCCCCTGGGCTAGATTTTGATGGACCTACAAATAGAGATACATGATTCGACGATAAAGCAGTTGATTACCACGTGTCCAAGCCAAGAGATGTTGAAGACATAATTTAGATAGAATTGACGGCAAAATTTGGGCGAGAACAATTGATGTTTAAAAGGACACCAAACAAGCCATGTGAACATCATCAAAAGGTTAGAAGGCGATGAGATATGGATAGGGCGGTTCAACAAAGAACGTGGAGCGACTTTTAAGGAGGAAGCAACCGACCATTAATGATTATCAAATTAGCCTATAAATACGGCAGGTAATCCCCAAACAACACACAAAATTCATTTATCTTACCCTTTTATCTTAGCTTAGTTTAGTTTATCTATAGCTTCAATTTCCCATCGTATATTCAATTCCGACGAATGTTTATATCCTAGGTAGTGACATTGATTAGATTTCAATGATGCCCTACAGTCCAGCGTCGTCGATTAAATTTTCACATTGTGTCCTCATACCTATCTAGAAGTAGTGCCCACTAGGTGTAGCATCGTCGATTAGATTCCGACGTTGTGTCCTCATACCTATACAAGAGTAATGTTTACTAAGTGTTGTTATCATAGTCCAACGTCATTAATTAGATTCCGACGTTGAGTCCTCATATCCATATAGGAACAATGTGTACTAGGTGTTGTCTCCATTATCCAACATTGTTGATTAGATTCCGACATTTCGTCCTCAAGTCTAACTAGAAGCAGTGCCTTCCCAGTATTGTCTTCAGTATTCTGTATTGTCGAATCAACTTCAAATTGTACAAACCACTTTGATAGTAATGGGCTTTCATTAAAATATTAAAGTGAGTATAGATCAAGCTATTGATTAGAATTCAATATATATATGTATGCTCATTAGCATTTGACATGTTATGTCCAATATTAACACAGGACCTAAGTCTCCTTTAGTAAAAATCAAAATACAACAGTTGCTGAAAGATATTTCATTGTAGGATTCAAAACTAGCGAAACACTTAGAATTTTGATATTCATGAAAAGTTCTAATTAAATAGTTTCGAAATTTTTTCGTAATAAATATTAACCTTTCAGACAAACATATCCGTGTGTTTGTTCACCATATGCATTGCTTTACTGTCCTCCCATAAAAAAAAGCTGTTCCCTTCTCCGTGTGTCTACATTGGGAAAGTTTGAGAGGGAAAGTTTCATTCACTGAGCATTTATCACCAAAGAGAAGTGATTCTCATACTTCTTAGCTAAATTATCCCATTTTTGCACTACTTTTTCGTCACACTTTATACATTTGTATGGTTTCAACAATCAATTTCTTGATCAGATGCAATTCTTGTGCATAATTTGCTCCTTGCCAGTTAAAAGAAACACAGGTTCCATTTCATTTTTCCTCCCTCCCTAATTGTCTATTCGAAAATTATCGCATGCATAGAAGAAAATGCGAATTAAAAATCAAGGGCCATCAAAATATGAAGGAACCCTTTAAATCGAAAAGCGGTTCCCCCCCAATTTCGAGCAACCGCTTTTCCTAAATGATAGTTTTCTTTTTTAGGAAAATAGAATCGTTTCCTAGATATTACTCCCATGAATATATTCATAAATTCTTGAAAAGAAAAATTAAAAGGAATTGTTATATTCAAATAGATATCCATAAGTTCATTTTCTCGCTCTTGTTTTAATCAAATTTTTCACTTTCTAAGTATGACTTGGTGTCCGACCAAAAAAAAAAAAAAAAAAAAAAAGAGTATGACTTGGTGTAGTGGTAGTCAATTAAAGTCGAAATATATCTTCGTTTTGTGTATAATTTTTCCATAATTGATTTTTAATCCTGGAAAGTTGCCCTCCAACGGAATCTAGTAAAACAATTAAAATATAAAAAATATAACAAAAGAAAGAAAAAAGGGCAGTCGCACGCTTGCCATTTCTCTCCCTTCGCTCGGCTTTTTCCTCTGGCCGGCGCTCCTTCCTCCATCACACAGAGAGAGAGAGAGAGAGAGTGGCGGAGGAAACCATCGGGCACGGCGGGTTCGACACAACCATCGGGCTCGGCGGGTTCGACCCATCAGCGAGAGTGGCGGAGGAAACCATCGGGCACGGCGGGTTCGACCCATCACCGAAAATGGTGTGAACCACCTTAAGTATCCCTCGCCACCGCCGCTTCTCCGATGATGGGTCCAAAAAGTTTCGGAGGAAGCGAAACGGCATGGCACAGCCATGTTCTGTTCCCAATCAACAACCGCTGATTCCGGTTCTGTTTCTGCTTCTCTCTCCTCGCTGCGTGTAGAAAGTAGCTCCAAAGTCGCTGCAAATTTCATGGGTCAAACCCCACCCACCACGGGGGAAACCGACGAAGTATCCGTGATTCTCCCCTGTCCCCATCCTCCTCCCTACCTCTCTCTCTCTCTCTCTCTCTCTCTCTCTCTATCTGTGATTCGTTCAGTCTCTGTTTCGGGATACGCCTACTGGACGTATATACCTCTTGTTAATATCTTCGCTTCCTGCTGATACCAATTTAATTATTATTATTGTCAGTACACCCGCTTCCCACCCCACTATGTTTTGGCTTGTTTATCAAGTTAGTTACTAATTCGATGATTTCGCAAGGTGGGTTTTGCTCATCTTTATTGCTTCAGTTAATGTCTCTCCTCTCTCTCTCTCTCTCTCTCTCTCTCACTCTCTTATCTCCTGATATATATAGAGCATCCAGTGATATTCGTTCCACTGTTCTCGCTATTTCTGTTATTTTTGCTGCTTTGCTCAAGTCCACCGCAGAAAAGCGCGTCCTTTCTGTCGCCTCTTTATCTAAAAATATCCAAAGTTTCCCTCTTTTCGTGTTAAAGGTTTCCTGTCCCTCTTTGATTTCTGCTAATAGAAATAAATCCCCTTCGGTGAAACATATCTGCTTCGTATTGCCCAATAATTAGCCTTTTCCATTCTGGGTAATTACAGACTTTTTGAGAAGCATATTAGAAGTGCTTTAACTTACATACGGAGCTTCCTTTAATGCCTCAACTTTTCATGGACTCACCTAATTGTTACTTTAAGGAAAAAAAAATCATTTAGGTACCAATTCCGATCTAAGTTAACTTTTTATGGGCTCACTTAAATGTCACTTTTAAAACAAAAAATAATAATTTAAGTACCAACTTTGAAGTCACCGGAAATTTAACGTGATAATATTTTATTAATTTCTCGATCCTACGTGGCTTGTCGGCGTGCCCAATCAACATATAATCTCTAAAAGACGTCATGTAGCAAAGTAAAAAGTAATCACTTCAATGACAGTCGTCGTAAAAAAAATGATTATTTTAGTGCTAATCATTGTTAAAAAGTGATCACTTTAGTGTCAAAAAAGCCCATAAACGATGTCATATAAGCAAGTTAAGAAGTGATTACTTCAATGCTAGTCATTATAAAAAAATAATCACTTCAGTGCCGATTATTATTAAAAAGTGATCGTCCCAATCTTAATGAAAAAGTAATCACTTTACTGTCAAAAAATGCCACCTCAAATAGAATTTTTAATTATAAAAACCACATAATTTCTCTAATTGGATTTTTTTGCTAGAGACACCTACGTAATCGTTTTTCTCCAATTTTGACATTTAAATGAGCCGGCGAAAAGTTGTATTACTAAAGTGAGGGCTGTACACAAGTTAAGTCTGATGTACTTCTCCCCTAGACTTTTGTAAAGAAATTTGTACAATAATCCCAATTTAACTTCTTCTTTTTTTTATTGTAGGTAGTTTTGGATTTTTTTATTATCTAATTGTGCTTTAATCCCATTTTTGTTTCCAATATCGCTGTTCTCATCTACCCTCATCTTTCACTACAAACGCTATATAAATTGCCAGATTGTCTGCTCTGTGTGGTTCTTCAGAGCTTAATTTTGCATAATACAATCCAGTGCAGTGCCAAAAGAATGAAGGCTTCTTATTTGTTTTGGTTGTTCATCTTGCTTGTTTTGATTAATGTTGCTTTGGGTAAGGAGTGTACCAACTCTCCTACTCAGCTTTCATCACACACTCTTAGATACGAGCTCTTAGCATCAAACAATGAGTCATGGAGAGAGGAGATGTTCTCACACTACCATTTGATTCCAACGGACGAGACGGCTTGGTCCAACTTGCAACCAAGAAAGATGTCAAAAGGAGAACAGGAATTTGAATGGATAATGACGTACCGGAAATTGAAGAATTCTGCTGGGTCCAATTCAGCAGGGGAGTTCCTTAAGGAAGTATCGTTGCATGATGTGAGATTGGATCCGAGTTCAGTTCAATGGAGGGCGCAGCAGACAAACCTAGAATACTTACTGTTGTTGGATGTGGATAGTTTGGTGTGGAGCTTTAGGAAAACGGCAGGTTTGCCGACATCAGGAAAGGCATATGGTGGTTGGGAGGAGCCGACTTGTGAGCTCCGGGGTCACTTTGTAGGTTAGTTTGGTTCCTTATTACTTTAGTTCTTCTGATATTTATTGTTATTCCAATTTGTCGTTGAACTGGTTAATCGTTGAACTAATTAGTCATTGTGTCGCTATAGTCTATTGATGTGCTTGTTCTGGAACACATCATACGTCATGCACGGATGATCTCCTCTCTCCAGCATGAAGGGTTCCTGTTCCTTGGCAGAATTATGTTTTTGGCACGATGCCATCTCTGTCATGCACTTAGTAACAATTATGTTTTGTTTTTCTTTTTGGTGATGATTTTACGTTAGTCTCAAAAGGAACAGGCTTTGTTTCAGTAGCAATAAGTGGAGAAGGTAGCATGATATTTGAATATCATTGGATCATTGAAATTTTGGTGTTTGCTCTGATTTGTCTCCCCTAATATAATCTAGAGAGCGCTATTCAGGCTGAGGATCTTACTTAGAATAACATATTCTCATGATGTGGCGTCGTTTATTCATTAAGTGTAAATTTAGAGAAGTTCGTCGTTTTTAGGACCATCTGGTTGTCGAGCATTTACTGGACTGGACTTCTATATTGATTACTTAGGATCCAAATTGGACGATGAAGAAGTTGAATTTAGCTCATGATCTTTCTGTCACTATGGTTTGAGTATCTTGCTTTCCTGTTTTGAAGGGCATTATTTGAGTGCGACTGCACAAATGTGGGCAAGCACTCACGATGATAGTATTGGAGAGAAAATGTCTGCATTAGTGACTGCTCTAGCCGCCTGTCAAGAGAAAATGGGCACAGGATATCTTTCGGCTTTCCCATCCGAGCAATTTGATCGTTTCGAAGCTATCAAACCAGTCTGGGCTCCATATTACACCATTCACAAGGTACGGTTCTTGAGCGTTTGGAAATTTTGAACGCCCTCCCTGTTTTGATTGTAGTCTGGCAAGCTTGAAAGTAACGTCTTGGCTATCTACTTTGACAGATCATGGCAGGTCTTCTGGATCAATATACACTTGCTGGCAACAAGCAAGCTTTGAAAATGGTTACGTGGATGGCTGATTACTTCTACAATCGTGTGCAGAATGTGATCATAAATTACTCAATAGAACGACACTGGCTGTCACTCAATGAAGAGACTGGTGGCATGAATGACGTCCTTTACCAGTTATTCAGCGTGACGGTACATGAACTACAAGTTATTGTGTGTAACTGAATGTGAACTTGATCCGGGCTGTTGTCTCTTGGTTGATTCGAGACATAACTGTATTGAACAATTTATCTGGTGATACACTAGATAGTCATAGATCAATCCAATGCCCTTCTCAGAGCTTGCAATATTGGTTGCCTTTAGTTGTCTGAGGAAGTCATGCTCTTTCTTGCCCGATGATCTGAGTTTTCAAATACTCTTTGGGAGGAAATTTATTTTTTTGCAATGGCTAATGTGAGTGAGTAGAGAAATGTTCTTTCTCTGCATTTAAAGAGGAAATGGCCATCAAATATTAGCATCTATTGAGAGGTTCCCGCATATTTTTAAATCAGAAAGGTTTTGCTCGGTGAACCCTCTTCATTGTACTGTAGCGTGTCACCTATCTCAAAATTCCTGACTTTGTGCTTCTACTTTTTTGTTGCAGAACGATACCAAGCATTTGTTCTTGGCTCATCTCTTTGATAAACCTTGCTTTTTAGGATTGCTTGCTGTGCAGGTAAAAACCATTTTTGTTTCTTTAGTGTTCTCATCATGCTACTCTGAGTCTTCAGAGAATGTGTCATTTTTTCAAGTGCTATAATGTTTTTCGAGGTTCAGAGAGGAATATTTAAAGTTGGACGAGTCCTCTAAGTCAGATTTTTAACCGATGGTGCAAACCTGCAAGGAATTGCTGTAAATGAGGACATATGTGTGTATTTCCAAGTTACCTTCTTTGCATGTGTCTGTTTGTTGCTTCTTAGTATCTCCTATGTTGATTCTCTCTTTTTTTATGCTTTTGACAATTTGGTTCCATGCTCAGTACAATATGTAAAAGCTTCACAAAAGTTATCTTGTTTGACCTGCAGGCCGACGACATAGCTGGTTTTCATGCGAATACTCATATCCCAGTTGTCGTTGGAGCCCAGATGCGTTATGAAGTTACTGGTGACCCGCTATACAAGGTAACATTTTGATTTCCAAATTGTAGGATAGCATGAAACGGAATTTTTATATATGAAAAGACTGCAAAGAACACTGTGTCTTCCACATCTTAGCGGCCTTCTTGTTTTCTCAGAGAAGGCTGGCTTTCTACGAGATTTGCTTTGTGATATGACTACGTCTTTAACCTAGATGTATTTCCACGCTCTCAATGGTTATACATCTTATCTTTTGAGGTTTCCAATGTTTTGTCTAACGGCTTTTTGGCAACTTCTTACACCAGACTATAGGGACATTCTTCATGGACATTGTGAACTCCTCCCACAGCTATGCAACAGGTGGCACATCGCTCGGGGAATTCTGGTATATACTGAATTCTGAAGGAGAATTATATTCAACTTTAATATATATACACACACATATATATATCTGCGCGTGCGCATGTATGTGCGTGTGCGTGTCATCATCGTAATCCTCTTTATTTGTTTGTCCGACAGGAATTACCCAAAGCGTTTAGCTACCACTCTTGAAGTGGAAAATGAGGAATCATGCACCACATATAACATGCTGAAGGTAATCTGAGTACTCCTTAACACCATACTTGGTCTCCTAGGGAAGTGATTTAGTCAGGATATATTTTCTTTCTCGACTACGCAATGGAAATTTGACGCAGTATTTTACAAAATACTTCAGAAGTTGCAATGTGTCAAAGTCATGATCTAATTTCTACTATTGGTACAAAGCTAATTAACTAAGACTTAGATTACGTCTAATTGTTTGTCTTAAACCTTTTAATCCATACCAAGTGATGGCACCATTTGCTTAGTTATGCAAGTTTATTTGTTGACTGACTCTTTTGCATCTGCTGAGCTTGGTCTATAGGTGAGTCGCAACTTGTTTACCTGGACAAAAGAAGTTGCATACGCAGATTATTATGAGCGAGCATTGACAAATGGCGTGCTTAGTATTCAGAGAGGGACTGAACCTGGTGTCATGATCTACATGCTTCCTTTGGGTCATGGGGTGTCCAAGGCCAGAAGCTTTCATAAATGGGGAACTCAGTTTGACTCCTTCTGGTGCTGCTATGGGACAGGTCTAAGATCGAGCACCCCTCGAGTGCTTATTTTCTCAGTAACATGGAGTCTGCGGATATCATGATTTGTCGAATATCACTCTTTATTGAAGTTGTTTCCCAACTTTCTTTGGTTCTTTTTCAGGAATTAGCCACATTTTATTGTGCAGTTTTCCTACTAACAAGTATTATAGGCTTGACATGATAAGCTTTATTGCAGAGTTTGTCCATCACATGAGCCTTTTCTTTTTTTGTGTTTGAAGGAATTGAGTCGTTTTCGAAATTGGGAGACTCTATATATTTTGAAGAGCAAGGAGAAGTTCCCGGTCTTTACATAATTCAATATGTATCGAGTTCACTCAACTGGAAAGCAGGGGGGACTGTGATCAATCAAAAAATCGGTCCTCTGTCATCGTGGGATCCTTATCTTCAAGCAGCAATTACTTTTTCGTCGAAGGTACTTCTTGCTGGCCAATGCATGATGGGCAGGCAGAATTTTACTGGCCTTTCCATTGTCTTTTCGTTTAGATATAATCAACTTAATTGCTGTGTCTTGTGCTTATGTTGCAACGACTTTAAATCTGTTGCGTCACTCTTCACTGCGAAGCATCCGCATTGGCTAATGGCCACAAGAAGCGACCTCCTCTTATTTTCCCATAAGCATTATGCTCACTAAGCGGTGTGAAATTAATTGGTTGCATTCTCATTTCGGAAGCAAACTAGCTTCAATCATTATTCCCATATTAAAGCTATTGCATGACAATAAAATCAATTATCGACACTGAAAATGCAAAATCGAAATCTTCCTTAAGTCATGTGTGGCATCTCCTGAAATTAGTATGAAAACATCTAATTCTATTAACACGTGAGATTAGTCTGTTTTGGATTCTGCTGTTCTTTTTGGCAGTGTTTGGTGTCTTATTGTTTCTCCTCTGCTTCTACTTATTTCAGGCAGCAGGGCAGTTGTCTACCCTGAATTTCCGAATACCGAGTTGGATGTCTTCAGCTGGCGCCAAAGCAGAATTAAATGGAAAAAGTTTGAATCTACCAGCTCCAGGTGCGTTTAGTGTTCTTCGTGTGTGTGCAGCACCCATTTGATCGAAATTCGTTTCTTAGTTTTTGATTGCTCTACATGGCATTTTCCTTTTGAAATTGCAATTTGTCTGTTCTTTTATTAATCGGTGAATTGGGGGCTTCAACTCGAGAAAATAGTTGATGGAGATTAACAGTTCTGCAGAATTGATCTGATTTGTTGGTGCAGGTAACTTTCTCGTCACGAAGGGAAAATGGAGCCCCAGTGACAAGCTGACCCTTCAGTTTCCCCTCAGTCTGCGGACAGAGGCTATCAAAGGTACCGTCACGGCCCCCACTGCTTGCGGGGCATATGCTTCTGCAGTCGGGAGCCTTTCCTTAGCAGTATCTTTAGGTATTTTCATGTGAAGCTGAAAAGTTTGCATTAAACTAATGTCCAGATGACCGATCCGAGTATGCTTCCATCCACGCGATACTCTATGGGCCTTATCTTCTTGCGGGGCTGACGAGCGGAGACTGGGAAATCAAAGCCAACCCAGATGCTCCTCTATCCGATTGGATAACTCCCATTCCGGATTCTTACAGTTCTCAGCTGCTCTCTCTTTCGCAAGAATCAGGTGACTTGTCTTATTTCCTGACCAACACGAACCAATCCATCACAATGGAGAAGTCTCCTGAGCCGGGCACTGATTCCGCAGTCCACGCCACCTTCAGACTTGTCTCCAAAGACCCCACCGCTTTAGGAATCAGGTCACGAGGGGGCATGATCGGGAAATCGGTCATGCTCGAACCATTCGACCTTCCCGGAATGATGGTAGTGGAAAAAGGGAAAGATAAGGGCCTTGTAGTTGAGGGATCAAGCGAGGGCAGTTTGTCCCTCTTCCGTGTGGTTGCAGGACTGGACGGGAAGGCCGAGACTGTGTCCTTGGAGTCGGAAAGCCGTGAAGGTTGCTACATATACACGGGGTTGAATTACGACGAGGGTTCCAGCGTGAAGCTGGGTTGCGTCTCGGATTCCTCAGACAGTAAGTTCAACGAAGCGAGCAGCTTTACGGTGGGAGACGCCCTGGGCTTGTACCATCCTATGAGCTTCGTGGCGAAGGGCGAAAACAGGAGCTTCCTTTTGGTGCCGTTGATGAGCTTGAGAGATGAATCGTACACCGTTTATTTCGACATCCAGTCTTGAAAGATTGGTTTGAATAGAAGTACCTCAGAATAAACAGAAGAATGCTTGGTTAGGATTTTCAGATCAGAATGATCAAACTGCAGTTTATACAACCAAAAAAAGCAAGGTTGATGTAATTGCACTCTGTTTGCTTCTCTGCAAATTTCTGGTCGGAAACTCCATAAGGCCACTCTGTTTGGCATTCGCGTCTGCTTCTTTTCCTTTTTTGGATCCAAGCCTAAGCCACGACTATGCCAATGCGATTTGAGTTGGGTGCACTCGTTAAAGGACCTGACAAAGAAAACTTTAGGTTTCATATTTCACAGATTTTCCTCGTATTGATTGCAATAAGTGCATAAAAAATTTAGTTGTTCCAAACAAGGTAAAGCCATTCCCAAATTTTCTGGTCCCTGATTTTTGCAACCACAATTGAAGCACGTAGCGATCTGAACGCGAAACTAACAAACCGGCAATAACCAAACATCAAATTTGAAGCTGTCGCATCGGTAGGAAAGATGTCCATGTCCAAGTGACTTCACCATGTGTTGGCCATTGCATTATCAAGCAATTGCAGGGGCTCCCACGGGTTACACGACAACCTCCGCTAAAAGCATCATCGCTATCATTAATTTCATGCAGCATTACTTGCACGAAGATCTTCATATCTCCCAATTAACAACGTAATTTAATACGCAATCATACAAGCATCATCATATCATCTCGCCGACATCTTGTGCTCGCTCCATCTTCCCTGTTCCCACTAGACAGCGGCCCAGATTCTCATTATTGACCCAACAAGCTTTTAGTGGCTTCCCGCAGAGGCAGTGGTTGCCCTGGAACGACGAGGCTTCGAGGTGGTCGAAGGACGACCCCACGGTAATCCGCCTGCATAGGTGGCAGTGGCTCAAGTCCATGTGCCCGATGTACGTTGCGGCTGATATTGACTTTGGAATTGGCCCCCGCAGGTCGTTGTACGAAAGGTCCAGCACCGTGATGTATGACCTCGGCCCAAACGCGTCGGGTATCGGGCCCTAGCACGAGTTCCTGCTCAAGTTCAAGTTGCTCACCACCAAGTTGATCAAGCTGGATCGCTTCCGAGATTTGGTTGTAATCCAGGTTCAGTGTGGCGAGGACCGGCATTTTACCGAGTGAAGGCGGGATTTGGCCAGAGAGCCGATTCGAGGAAAGGTCGAGATATGCTAACCGGTATATTTGGGATATGGTTGCCGGGATCAACCCAGCTATTTGGTTCCCACTTGTTATATTACAATAGTTCATCCATGATGGGGTGTGTTCAAGAAGAACCGATTCGTCCATGATGGGGTGTGTTTGAGAGGCACTGCAAGCAGTCTTCTCTTAAGGAAAGTTAAACTAACTTCCTCATAGTGCAATATATATACAGATTAGAACATACAAAAAAATATATGTTCTCTTCTTCATCAAAAAAGAACATACAAAAGGTTTTCATTACTATTTTGAAAAGACGATCAGCATTAACATTGTTGAAACAAGAATGCCTCTCTTGTGATTGTATTCAGACTATTGTGAAATTGTAGATTCATCCATTTCTTACTGGCGATTCCACGTATATTCCTTAAGTAATTCGTTTGTTATGCATCAAGAGATTAATCCATTCTTCCCTAACCTTTATTTCTTACACCATTCAAAAGGGCTCGGCTCAACATACTCAACATTCCAAAATCTCTGGGCAATGGACCCGAGATCCCATTATTACTCAAGTCGAGGTGCATCAAGCTCGACAAGCCCGTCAAGGAGCTAGGGATCTTACCCGTTATCATGTTAGCTGCCACATTGAGCACCATTAGCCGCTTTAGCCTCTCAATGTTTGCTAGTATCTCGCCTAACAAGCAATTCCTAAGGTAACATCCCTGAATTAACTCACTTGAGGTATTGTCTGCTTTGGCCCATTCTATACCGAGCCTCACAATTTTATCATTTAGCGTATAGACAAGTACTTTCCCAAGAGGCCACCCATCCTTGCAGTGCTCTAGGCTGGTTTGCTTAACTTTGGAGTTTCAAAGTAAAACCTACTGTCAAGTCAAAAGGCGCATCCATGAGTTAATTTCAGTTTTCATATATATAAGGATTGTTCTCCCCTTGTTCGGTGCATAGTTTGGTTCATTCATATCTCCTTCGCCATCCTAAAACCCTGTTAGGAGCCGCTCCCTATTTAAGTCCTCTAGTCTAGACTAGATCATTACATGTCCACCAACTTTTGTCCAATTCGGCCTTGAACCATGCACCTACCAGATGGGGTCCCACTCTGATACCATATAGTGGTTGCTAGGGCTAGAGGGCTTAAATAAGGAGCGGCTTCTAGCAGGCTTTTAGGATAGTGAATGGGGCGGGAATGAAGTGAACTATACACCGAATAGAGTGATAATGATTTTGAGATATATATGTGTGTGAAAATTGGAATTAACTCACAGAAGCGTCTTTTGACGTAATTGCAAGCTTTACTTTGAAACTACAACATTAAATGAGCCAAGCTAGGACACTACCAAGATGGGTGACCTCTTAAGAGATTGTCTATCTGTATGCAAAGAATAAAACTGTGAGTGTTGGTAAGGAATACATCAAGTTAGTTAATTTGGGGATATCACATATATACCTTAGAATTGCTCTTGTAATACTTGAGATTTTGGACCGAATCAAAAAGAAGTGGTGGGACCCACCCAAAAAAAAAAAACTCAAAGTGTTGAAAAGTCAAAGAGAAAAAGGAAAAGGAGGGGACGCTTGGTTCTTAAATTGAGAGCTCGGGTAAAAAGATAAAAAGAGGGTAAAGAAAGAAAGAAGAAGAAAAAGGAAGGTAAGAAGGGGGGTGGGTTTTGCACAAAACGCCACAAGGACCTCGACAAGCCAAGTCGACTATGCATCACAACGCCCAGTAAATACTTGCGCCCCCGTTCGTCCAATCGGGGTAGTTGTCAAATTTAAGGCATAAATTTGGAATTTTGGAAAATTTGAGCCTTATAGTCCGATTTTTAAGTTGTGGAGTTGTGACATTTCATGGAAATAATGGATTATGGTGTGGTGAGCCCGGGAAGTTTGATAGGAGTAGTTTAAAAGCAATGGTTTAGTCGGTGTGAGAATTTTAGGGTTTCGCATTCAAATTTTGCATTGTGAATGGCTTGAATAATCACTACGAGGGAGTGATTTGTTAGCGCGTAAGAGTCCTTTTATTAGCGTTTAGGCATAATTAATCCATTTCGTAGTTGAGGTTGTGTTTTCCTTGGTTTTAACGTCGATTCTCATTTAATTGTTAGGATAACTAGATTGTCGGTTCAAGTAAGCTTTGTTGTTTGACCTTAGGCATTTCCAAGGTGAGTAGTGCTATTTCTTCTATAAATTTGAAAACTCATGTCTTATTAAAAGTGATATAGAGTTGAGTATCGTATGAGTATGAAAGACATGGCGCAACATTTTATTTATAAAAATGGAAGAAGTAATGTTTGAAGCATAATTGCTGCATAAATCCGGATCAAACATTTACTACCTGTTGATTTTGAAATGGCATGGTAAAACATTTCTAAAAATGGCTTATAAGTTAATTATTATGTAATGAATGGAGGAAAATCTTTCTGAAAAAAATTATTTAGTTACATGTTATATGGTTTGGTTTGTGAGGAAATAAAAATGCATTATTTGAAATAACTTGAAATGATTAACTGTAAACACCTTGATCAAGTGCCTTGCAAAGAAATTGCCAAAAGTTATGGGTATGGATTAGTGAAATGCTTAAAAAAACACATTCTATTTGATAAATTGGGCTACAAAAGTTTATTCAATTCGATTTGCGAACTGGTCTATGAGATGAATTATGGTTTGATTGTGAATTTGTTTTATAAAATGATATGGGAAATACTTTACGAAAAACTATTTCTATTGGATAGATCAAGTTATAGAAGATTATATGATCGGTTTGTGAAATGTATTGTGGATTATGAAATTGATTATTAATAAAATTTCTAGATATTGAAGGATGTGAGTTTAGTGTTCAATATCATTGTAAACCTATGGAAGGACCTGTGGATTTGCATAACAGGCTTATGATATTCTTCTAGGCCGAACTATCGACTTTGTAGGTAGAGAGCTTGCCAATGAGAAATCCCGATCGCCTTATGACCAAGCGTTGTATCATGAATATAGTTTAATATTGAGCAAAAGATTGGTTGATGAATGAACCATCGACGTGTGCTTCAATACTAGATGAACTAATAAAATAGACCATTGATGTGTGATTTCGATGAGACTAATAAATGGATTTGATCATTGATGTTTGTGATGATTTGAATGAGTATTTTCTAGATTTGTATACAATTTGTTGAAATGAAACGACTCATACATGATTTGACATGTATGTTAAAGTTTTGGATTATGAGTTTCTGGTATTGTTTTATCTATATGTATAATGACTACTCAATCGGCTTAGAAGAAATACATAATACTCACGAGTTATAGTCGCTCACCCTTCTCTTTCCCAACATTTTCAAGTTCTTTGGTTAGGAGCTAGTATAACGAGAGCGTTATTGATGGGAACTTTTGGAAGTAGACTTTGAGTTTAGTTTGAGGCTATGTCCTTTATGTGGAAGGACAACTATGTCACCTCCATCCTTATAGATTTCGGGTTGTGACAGCTCTCCCCCTCTTTAGTGCATAGTTTTCTCTTGTCCCTTTCATCATCCTAGAAATCTGTGAAAAGCCGTTCTTGACAACCGGTCCCTGTCTTCATTGAATCAATTCGTTGCACCGAATGAGGTCCAGAATCCAAAGGTACGACAGAGAGGCAAGATAGGCAGGTATCTTGCCGAAGATGCCCTTCCAATCGGCGATGGTGAAGCTCGAGAGGTGCTCAAGCCTGCATATTGCAAGAGATATCATGTCGATCATGTAGCCGGTCCGCTTGGCCCTCTCGAAGATGGGGCCCTTGGACTTGCCCCAAAGGTTGATGTCAACGACGTGGTGGGACTTGGGTTCGTAGCTAATGCCACACCAATTATGGCAGTAGTCAAGGTCGATCAAGGAGTTGAAGATGCCAAGGTAAGGCTCATGAAGTGCCACCCGATCCAACGACGAGCAGGCGACAGTGACTGCAAGAAGTAATGATGTAATGAAAATTTCTTGAAGACTTATCCTTTTCTACAACTAAACTCTTTTGTTTTTCTAGTTATCTATTGTGATGCTTCCTCTATTCTAAAGTACAAAGGAAAACTGAGGGAAGATCAACCGAGCACCAAATGAAGCAGTCAAAGCTGAAGATGGTTGCATGGGACATAAGGACTGAGCATAGATTACATATTGAAAAGTACTAGAATAATAAAGAACTATTGAAATCACATACATCATAGCAGTGCATTGATCTTTAAAATTGAACACTGAGCAAATTGAAAGATTAATGCAGTGCGGTGGTGTGTAGCTCTAGGATGCCAACATTTTGAGCAAGCTGGAGAGGGTGCTTGACGGCGTTGTAGACACGTTCATGGCCAAATTCACGAAGCGTCTTGAGAGCGAGAACCAACATACAATATGGACTTTGATTAAGTGGAAAAAGAAAAAAGAAAAAGAAAAAGAAAAGTTGAACGGTCAAAAGAAGAATGAGGAGGAGAGACCGAGAGTCTTTAGGAGAGAGGAAGAAAAAGAAGAAAAGAGAGAGAGAAAGAAAAGAAAGGTAAGGTTGAAAAGTCAAAGAAGAGAGAAGGGGGGGCGCTCGGCCATTAGGAGACAAAGCATGCCGGGAAGAAAGGAAGAAAGGAGAAGGAGAAAGAAAAAAGAAGAAGGAAAAGAAGAAAAGGGTTTTGTGCGCTCTCACCATGGGAGCCTCACCAAGCTACTTCAATTATGTAACGCAACGCTAGTTAAGAGCTTATACCCCTCGTTCATCCAATTGAAGTATTTTCTGGGTTTAGAGCTCAAATTTGGAATTTTGGGAAAATCAAGCGGCGACATATGATTTTTGAGTCATTGAGCTGTGTATTTTCTATAGAAATGATAGTTTAGGGTGGTGTGAAGCCGTAGAATTTTACAAATCGTGATTTTAGCTTACGGTTTACTTGAAACAAAATTTCAAAATTTCTCGCGCGCAATGAACAGTACACGTCTAGCAGCTTCAAGCCCCTATTTTGTCATTTTTTGGCTTGATTTTGGAATAGTTAGGGTCCTTGTAGCATGTTGAAAAATCTTTTTACTAAATGTAAGAACGTTTGAAATGGGATTTGGTGGAAAAAGTTATGGTATGACTAAGTTTCGCACTCAAGCTCCTCATTGCAGACTGCTTAAATAATTGCTTTGGATATGCAATGTATTAATACTCGTGTCATTTTATCGACATATAAGTATAGTTTAGTCGAGTCATTAGTTAAGATAACGTTTTAATTGGTTTTGATAATATTTATTGTTTATATGATAGACATGTGAGTTCGTTGATTTGAGTGAGTTTTGTTGTTTGGTTTGAGGCATATCCAAGAGAGTGATGCTATCTTTTTTAAGAATTTGTAAACTCATGTTTTTAAAATCATAAAGATTTGATATGTTATGAAATATGAATAAGCGTGTTTGTTATAAAAAATTTAAATTGGCATTTGCTACATTTTGGTATTTGTGAATGGTATAAGAAATGGTTAATACAAAAATATATTATATTTGAGGAACGAAGTTGGGAAATATTTTGGATTTACGAGACCTTTTTACAAAAAGCTCTTTGAGCATGGATTATGGAATGTTATGTATATTGATTTGTGGAATTCTTTATGACATCCATTTGATTTGATTCAATTTGTAAGACCGATTTATAAGATGAATTTTGAAATGATTTGAAAAATATTTTACAAAAAGTATTCTCAGCAAATGAGTTAAGTTCAAAAAATTATTGATTTATGAAATATATTATAATATATTAAATGATTTTTAGATTTGACTTTGTGTATTATGAATGATGTTTTGAATTGGTATTAATGCTCAATATCACTATGAGCCCAGTGAAGGGCTTGTAGGTATGTGCATACTAGTCTACTTGTAGGCCGAGTCACTAGCTAATAATAGGTGGAGACCTTGCCAATGAGGAATTTTAGTGGTTTTGTCACTAGGTATTATGTCACGGCCATGATTTGATATTAAGCAACAGATTGGTCAATGGAGTGAATCATTGACATGTGATGTAAGTTTGGTCAATGGGTCAATGGGGTGAACCATTGATAAGTAATTTCAATTTAGTCGATGAAGTAAACTATCAACATGTGATTTGAGATTACTCGTTGAAATAGACAATTGACGTGTGATTTCATTAGATTATTGATATATGGCATGAGATTAGCTAATATAATGAACCATTAACGTGTGAATTGATTATATTGATCAATGAATTGGACTACTGGTATCTATTTTGATATTATTGTGAAATGATTATTTCTGCTAAAAATATAGCTATGTTGAAACATGTGTAACTTATTATATATTTGTTATATTTTGGATTTGGGTTAAAAGACTTGTGATTTGGTTTGTAAATATGCATAGGATGTTTGATTCGCTTTGAAGAGATGCACTACTCACTAAGTTATAGTTGGTCATCCCTCTATTTTCTAATCTTTTTCAGGTTCCTCAGCTAGTGATGAGTAGTACAAGAGCGATATTAACAATGGGACTTTTGAGAATTAGATTTTGACGATATGAAATTGCATCTTCGGGTAAAAGGACGTTCATATCATCCCCACTCTTGATAGTTTTGGAGTGTGACAACCTAAAAATGAAACAAGAGCAAAGTAGGACGTATTTGGGATGGGGGAGATAGAGAGGTGTGGGGTCTAATGGAATGAAATAGGCTAACGGCGACTCCTCATTAGAAAACTCTCCTAGCGTTAATTTGACAAAACCCGCGCTTAATTGAGGTCCATAGGCTCATCTTTGCGCAATACTCTTAAACATCTATATCTTTTCCCTTTGGACGGAAAAAGTTAGGTCGTTGACATCCCTCTACTTCCTTCAGTCTCTGTTTCTGGTTACGACTATTGTATGTATATACATCTAGTAAATATCATCACTTTCCACTGATACCAGTTGAATTATTATTGTCAGTACATCAGCTTCCTGCCCTGCCATTTTGAGCTTATTTAGTTAGTCACTAACTTTTTTTTTTGGCCGAAATATAGTAATTTCCATTGCTAGCCCACTAAAGGGGCATCATCAGTTGGAGAGTCTAAACATAGAATTAAAATTAAAGGCTGAGGAGGATTTGAAAACCAGTTACTAGGAAGAGATTTGGCTCCGTGGGCTTTAGCAACCCAATCCGCGGCCTTGTTTGTTTCCCTTGGCTTGTAGATGACCGAAACTCCACATAATTGGGCCATGAGTCCTTTGCAATCAGCAACAATGGATTGGGCCAGCCAAGGGGGTTCTTCCTGGCCCGATAAGCACCGCAGGAGTGATAATTGGTCTGAAGATAAGAGCACTTGTAGATCAGTTATGTTCTTACTTTACTGTTGGAGCACTTGTAGATCAATTCGTGCATGCCACGCCCCGATCCTCGGGCACGCACACATCCTTCTCAATTGGTCGATTTTATAATGCGATATCCCAGGACTATGTATCGCCGACCCTTTCATTCGTTAAGCACATGCGGAAGCAGTTAAAATCCCCAGACAATAAAACGATGGGTTAGAAAAGTAGGGCCATATTTTTCATATTGAAATTTATAACCAAACTTTTATACAAAACACAAATCACTTCATAACTATTCACATCAAAATGAAATTCTCAAAAGAAGATAGAATCTCAGTCCACCCGGCCGTACTTAAGGCCCCTCTCGGAACTATCTTCTTCTTCCAAAAATCCTTCTCCTCATATCTCACTTCCGAGTTCTCCTTCTTAGACTTCTCCTCCTCAGCTCCTCATCGGGGTCCTGAAATGTTTTTCCCAAACTGGGATGAGACTACGTCTCAGCGAGTTCTACCCCACTAAGCCCGATTAGTAAACCATTATACTATAGGCTGCCTAAACACGCACAGGGCAGAGGACTTACCTTGGCCTCAAATCCCACCTGCAAATCAATACAATTCACAATAGGCACCCATTTACTCCAAACAAATCGAACTAGTCGATTACATGTCACACAAATCATTCTCCACGAAGGAGTATCTAAAAGCTAGGCCACGTGCATTCTCTAGGACGACATTCCAAGTCTCGGAGCCACGTGCCTCGAACCTTGGGCCCACGTGCATTCTCCAAGGCGACCTCTTCGCCAAGGTGGTACATCAAGTCACCGAGCCACGTGCCATTTTAGATGCTATTTCCGAATATTGGACCCACGTACATTCTCTAAGGCACTCATTTGCCAAGGTGACGCATCAGATCACCGAGCCACGTGTCCTTTTTACGATGCCCGGGCCCACGTGCCTTCTCTTAGGTGCTATCTCACCAAAGTGATGCATCAATTCACCGAACCACGTGCCCTTTTAGATGCCAAACTCTGTCATCGAGCCACGTGCATTCTCCAGAGGACATACCAAGCTCCGAGCCACGTGCATTCTCTTGGCGACCTTTTCGCCAAGATGACATAATCAATCACCGAATTCACGTGTATTCTCCAGGTGATATTCCAATTCACCGAGCCCACGTATTTCCTTTCAGGTGATAACCAATACCCAACGATTTCTCAATCAAATAATTAAATCAACTCAACAAAGCATTATAAATGCTGAATAACATATTTGACCATTTACCAATCAACAATTCAATCTCAATCAATTCCAATCAATTTAGGTAAATCCCCAAAATATCACAATTTATTTAATTCCATGCAACAAGGAGCTCAAATAAATAAACGGACTGCGCCACGACAATCAGCACGATATTTCGGTCGTCGGCCATCAAAATCTTAATTTCCGAAAATTAATTAATAATTATTAAAAAGTCAATTTAGCACAAAATAAAGTTCCCCAATTAAATAAACAGACTTCACCACAGTCACCAAAGATAAAATTCCTGGTCCCACCATCTCAGTTGAATTTCCGGAAAATAAATAATTATTTAATTTAATTCCAAAAATTAATATTTAAATATTAAAAATTCCACTTAGGCCCGAAAAGCCTAATTGAAGCCCACTAAGGGTCGGGAAAAATCCCGAGGCACTTCCAATAAATAGTAGACCACGTCTACTTGCTAATTGCACAATCAATTTGTCTAATTCGTATCACAATTGGCTAATAAACACTAATCCATACTAATCTAACCACCTAAACCTAATTAATTAAAACTAAACCACCATTAAGCATAATTAGCCAACTAATCCGGGATTAGTGAGATTACCCACCGGAATCGCGCGCAAATCGGATAAATCCAACGGGGGCGACGCGAGGAACAAAACTTCCCAAAGCACGGCTCGGGTTCGGGGCCCGGAAACGGCCCAAAAGCAGGCCTAAAGCCGCTGGAAACCCACTTCGTGGGTTGCTGTTCTTGGCTGGCCGAAGCTAGTCCGGCGGCCAAAAGAGCAAGGCGGGGCCGGCGAAGGGCGAGGGGGACGCCGGGGAGGTCCAGCGGGGTCGAACGGCGGCCGGAGGTGGCCGAACGAGGGCTGGACAAAGGCGAACAGGGCTGAGCAGAGCTGGATCGCACGGGGGAGGGGCGGCAGGCGCAAGCAGCGCACGGGCGGCGAATGGCGGACGCGCGGCGTGTGCGGGCGTGCGGTGCGGCGGCGGGACGGCGGCGAGTGGCGAGCTGCAACTTCTAATCTTCCTCAGCTTCTGGTTCGCACGAAGGAGAAGAAGAAAAAGGGAGAGTTCGATCGCGTGGGAGAGGAAGAAGAGAGAGAAGAGAGAGAAAATATAGGGCTTGACCGGTCAAAGAGGGAAAAGAAAGAGAGAGAGGGCAGGCGGTGGGGGCTCGCACGAAGGGGGAGGGAAAGGAGAGAGAAGAAAGAGGAGAGAGAGAGAAAAGAAAGAAAAAGAAAGAAAAGAAGAGAGAGGGAGAGAGAGAAATAAAATATTACCATTATACTTATTTTATTTCTTTTCTCTTTTACTTTCTAATTCCTTTCGGTCTTCAATTTTTTTTTTCCGATAATTTCTTTCTTGAAATTTCGGACTCGTCAATAAATTGACGAACGATGAGACAATGTCCTAAAAAAAAGAATTATGACGCGCTTAAAATTCGATTTTCGAAATCGAGTTCAATTCCGTGGTTAAAAATCGATCAGACGTGATTTTTGCCCAATCCAACTAATTAGGTAGCTTTTAAGGATTTTACTGCAGATACATCCCTTAACGGCTTCACCCAATAGGTTAGTTAACTCGTGAGTGATCAGCTCAGAGAAAAAGGGCCATAGGCACGTCGACGAAATGCCCATTTCACTTTATCAAAACGGGGTCGAATTTCAGGATATCATATTGCATCCCTGTTCAGCTTTACCCATAGAGTGCTTCTCTCACAGCTAGGGTTTCGACCACCCAGGTGGACAGAGCATGGATCTGCTTGGAAAAGCCAGCAACAAGGAGCCCGGCAGCGTTCCTGCACACCCCTGCAATTGATCCCGCCATCATTGAGCTGCACCAAGAGCAATCAACGTTCAACTTCAGCTCGTTTGTACCAAGTGGGCTCCATTTCAGCATGCTGTTTGGGGTTGCTTTTGGTCCTCTGTTTCTACTCATCTCCCTGGTGTGCCATTTCATGTACAAAGCTGCAGCATTTCGTGCTTCTTGGGCGGTAGTAAGATCGAGCTTCCTTCCTTGGAAGACCGCTGAGTTGCGGGTATTCCAAATCTACCATAGTAGACCAGCGAAGAGGATCTTCGAGTTTGGTTCAGCTCTTGAGGTGAGATGTTCAAAAATCCATTTGTGGATTCGAGTAATATGTGCTAGAGAAGTGTCGGCTTGAAAATCAGGGGCTGACCATAATGTTTTTGTTCAGTTGCATAAGAGAAAGATATGATCTACTGTCTCTGGTGCTTGACCACAAAGATGATAGGTTGGATCAAGTAGGATTTGCCTTTTGTACAAGTTTTCTTTTGTTGGAAAAGCATCACTGCATATATTCCAGAGTAAGAATTGGATTTTGGGTAAAGTAGGGATTTTCCATATCTCATTCCATAGTGATTTTGGAACTTGGTAGAAAGAGAATAGATTATGTTTGGTGGGGAATGCTACTCTATTATGTATGCGATTGTAGCCACTCTTAACAGTATAGGAACCTGAGTTGTTGGCTGTCCACACAAGCTTTTCTGAGTAGGGATGTAGGCTAAGAGGGTTTGCTAGAATCTCTTGAACTACACTTTCCGAAAAAAGTTCATTTACTTTTTGAGTATCCCATTCCTTTGCTTCATGGTCGATTAATTTAGCGACCACTCTTGGCTCATCCCGATTTGCTGGGCCTATGAGTCTTCCAGAAGGAAGCCATACATCTTCTCTAATCCAGATTCTCCGTCGATCTCCAACCTCCCATCTAGTGGCAAGTTCAATTGCATCTCTTCCCACCAATAAACTTTGTCATCCCCACAAAGGACAAGGACCTTTGGTTGCTGCCCAGAAATCACCTCAAGGAAAATAAATGCTTTTAAGAACTTGACACCATAGGGCATATTGTTGGACAATTCTCCAAGCCTGCTTCCCCAATATTGCTTTGTTAAAATCCACTAAATCCTTAAAACCTAGGCCACCATAGTCCTTCCTGGTTTTCAAATCTTCCCATTTTTCCCAATGAATACCTCTTCTAGCTACATTCTGTTTCCATCAAAATGAGGCTATTCACTTCTCAATAGTGCGGCAAACGGAAGTTGGAATTTTAAAAATGGACATAGCATATTGGGGTAGGGCCTGAATAACTGTCTTAATGAGAACTTCTTTCCAGCCTTTGAGATCAATCTCTCTTTTCACCCTTCAAGTTTCCTCTCGACTTTAGCAAGGATCCAAGCAAACACTTGATTTTTTGTGTGACCCCAATCAAATGGAATTCCGAGGTATTTCCCTATTTTTTTTTAGATAGGAAACTCTCAATTCAGCAGCTAAATTCTGTTTCAGCATCGTGGGGCAGTCTCTCCCAAAGAAAAGGCCTGATTTATTGAGGTTTATAGTTTGTCCTAACACATAACAATATTGGTTTAGTACATTGCCTACATTCTAAGCTTTTCTTGTTGTTCCATCTAAGAAAAGGATGGCATTATCAGTGAATAGAAGATGCGAAAGCGTTGGGCATGTAGGATTTAGGTGAATACTGTTTATGCTTCCATCTTGTATAGCTTTACTCATAAGGGTCGAGAGGACATTGGCCATGATAATGAATAGATAGGGTGAGAGAGGGTCTCATTGCCGAATTCCTCTAGTAGGCCTAAAGATAGCTGAAGGCTCACCATTAACTAAAATGCTGAAAGATACCGATGAGATGCATTGCTTTATCCATTTAACCCATTTCTCATGGAACCCCAGCCTTAGCATATAATCACATAGAAAATCTCATTCAACTCTATCATACGCTTTTTGTATATCTAGTTTTAAAATGGCTTGAAATTTACGCTTTCTTTTTCTCATCCTTAGTTAATTAATCACCTCTTAGACTATAAAGATATTGTCTTGAATATGGCGGTTAATTATAAAAGCAATTTGCTCCACAGAGACTATCTTTGGCAGCCAAGGCTTCAGCTTATTAGCTAGCGCCTTTGCTATAATCTTATAATTGAAATTGCAAAGACTTATAGGTCTGAATTTGGTGATATTTTCTGGGTTTATTACTTTAGGGATGAGAGAAATATGCGTTCTATTGAGCTCTTGTTCAAACGTATCTTGGCTGAAAAAAGATTGCACCATACTGAAGATATCGTCATTGATGATAAGCCAATGACTTTGATAAAATAAATCATTTAGCCCATCCAATCCCAGAGCCTTTGTAGCCCCTAGCTAAAACACAGCAGCTTTAACTTCCTCTTTTGTGACTGGTTTAATGAGGTCTTCATTCATCTCTTCATTGACCACCACTATACGTTGATTTCAAATAGGTTGGTAATTCCGATCGCCCACTAAAGTAAATAAAAATTGATAGAAGCTTCGGATGTGATGTTTGAGGGTCTGAGGTCTCTGCACCAGGTTTGATCATCAATTCAAAGCATAGATATCTTATTCCGTTGTCTTCTTTGGACTATTGTAGCATGGAAAAACTTGGTGTTTTGATCCCCCCCCCCCAATTTTAACCAGTTAATTCTAGACCTCATGTACCGGTACATCTCTTATTGCCTCCACAAATCTTCAATTTTTCCAACAATGTTACTTATCTCCTCTCCGTTTTGCTCCCCATTCGTTTTATTAGTCAGCTCCATAAGCCGAAATTTAAGGAGGATGATCTGTTTTTGAGCACTTTTAATTTTCTCCTACTCCATTTGTTTAATTCGGCAACAACCAACCTTGTTTTATGTGCAATACTAATTTCAATTGTTTTATTTGCATTCCAAACTCGCTTAATCACCTCCTCACACTTAGGGTCTTCTAGCCAAAACAATTCAAATTTGAACATTCTCTTGCTTTTCTTCTCCATTTGATCTAGAGATAGTATAATTAGATCACTGGTAGTGCAAAAGCCATCGCGTTTGGGTATAGTATTCTCCATTCCAAATTACAAAGTGTCTTGTCTAATCTCTTCTTTCTTAATGCGTTGCCTTCTCTGTTATTGGACCAGGTATAAGCGCAGCTCTTGCTTTCGATATCCATCAAAGAGCAATCATCTAAAAACCCCCAGAAAGCTGCCATTCGATAGCGATCCACCTCTATACTCCTGACCTTTTCCCAATGGTAAATAATTTCATTAAAATCTCCTATGCATAACCATGGGAGTGGATTATTATAGTTGTTGTCTTTCACAGAATGCCATAGTCTCAATAATTTGTTGGTACACATAGAAAAGATATCTGCATTAGGTCGCCTCTAGTGAGATCCTTGCATTGTATATTGATAAGCTCCCCGGAGCTTCCCTCCACTTCCACTTCTACCTCCTCATCCCACATTAGTGTCAAACCTCCTGCTATACCAACTGGCTCGATAATAAAAGAAAATTTGAAATAAGTCATTTTCCTCACTCTCTCTACAGCAGTATTCTTGTTTTTTGTTTCCATGAGGAAAACCAGGTTGGGCCGCTCTTGAGCCACTAAGGCTCTGAGGTGCTAGACTGTCAAAGGAGTGCCCAACCCTTGATGGTTCAAGCTCAATAATTTAATCTATTTTTTGGTGGCTTATTAGGGCCAGTCACCAAAGCCCATGCACTAGCCCCTTCCCAAGACTAAATTGGGGCATCCAAGAGTTGTTTTTCATCCACCGAGAGATCCTGTGAGGTTTTCTTTTCATAGGGACTGACCTGCTTCTGTTGCCATAGGAGCTTTATACACGACCTTTCCTTTCTTAGAGATTAGTGTCGCGACCAAATTTTCGGGTGCACCACTTAGGGTTTGGCTAATGAATTACTAGCCCTAGACTTAGCTCGGGCTCTCCCAAGCCCATACCAATTCGCGACTTAGTTTCAAATTTTTTAACATGCAAATAGATTTTATCTAAGAGTCGGCACTAATCAGTTTATGGTAGATCGATTAGACACCTAAGTAAAGTAATGGGAGAATTATTTTACTCCTACGAACCAAAAACTTTAGATACGGGGTCTTGGTTACACTAGACTTCTCTAATGCCCTTTCGGTACCATTTCTTTTTAAAAAAAAATGTTTTTGCAAGCAGTTTGGATTGATTTTAAATTTATTTCCCTAACATGTAAAGTGATCATACGAGTACGTAAACCATCAATTTAACACCCAAAAAAAATAATGAATAAATTACGGGACTTACCTTGTAACAACAAAAGGATTCGCGTTGTTAGATCAGAATTCACATCATCAACCCTACATATGATTTCTAATTAACACATAATTTTTTTTCATTTAATTAATGAGAATCATGCTTTATGTAATGCAATATAACTAAATGACCTAATTCTAATGATAGACAATTTCTAATTAAATGGACCTAACAACAATCACTAAATGACATGTATTTCATAAATCTAATTCTACATGACATGTAATGACATTTTTTTAAATTTTTTTTAAAAAAGAATGCAATCTATCCTAGAAAATGAAACTAATTTATGCTAAGACATTTTTTGCATTTTTTTTATGAAATTCGAAATTAGAAAAATGTGAAAATTATCTAACTAGATTAAGATTCTATTCAATTTGTATTAGGAATTAGGTTAAGCCAAATCCTAATTTAAAATAAGATATTATCTTAACTTAGCAATTTCTAACTTAAGATGCAATCTATCTAAAAAATCAATCTAAACTTAAAATGAAATATGCAATGACATACAAAGGATGCCCTAATTCTACATGATATATGCATGATGATTTTTGTTGTTTTTTTATTAATTTCAAAATTAAAAAAAGTCAAATAATTAAACATGTAATTTAAGCTAATGAAAAAAAAATCTAACATCCTAAATTTTTTTTATTTTTTTTCAAAATTCATAATAAATAAAATGCTTAGTCTAAATATGCAAATAACCCTAAAGCATGCAATATTCTAACTCAAACATATTTCAAGATAAATAAAGTAATCAAGACAAGACAAACCATTCAAAATCATCAAAGATATCATACATCGTTCAGATCAAGGGATAATATCTCGCTAAAAAAATCGATAAATTGATCTTAAGCCTTAAATATCAAAATATCAATTTTATTCTCAATTGATTAATTATTTCGTCTAAAGCCTTATAGATGAAATAAAAAACCCAGGCGTAGTTGCGAATAAGATGATATGTTAGAATTTCCACTTAGACATAGGGAAGTATTTCAAATAAGAAAACAAGAAATAAAATAAAAAATAAGATAAAATTGCCTAATAAAATAAAGCAAATATACCTAATTTGATTTTTTTTTCTCTTTAAAAAAAAAAAGAAGGAAATCTTGGCCGCCAGTTCGGAGCTCCGGCGAGGGGAATCGATGGCGAGGAGATCCTGCGAAGGGATCAATGGCGAACAGCACATCCGGCACGGGCAACAAGGGTAGACACGGCGAGGGACTCTGGCAAGGTAGTGCACCGGCGAGGGGGGTCGCAGGGGAAGCAGCGGCGTCAGAGCAGAGGCGAAGCAGACGTCAGGCGCAGGTGAAATCGCGGGTGAGGGGGATTCTAGCGCGGTGGCAAGCAATTCCAAGTGGAGCTCGCAGGCGGCGACGGCTGGGCACGGCAGGCGAGCAAGTGCGTCGAGGTGTCAGGCTGGTGGAGTGGCTCGATAGCAACGGCGGCTTTACGAGTGGAGCAGAGGCAAAGGTGGATCAGGTGGGCATCAGGGCAGAGGAGGGTCACGGCGGTAAGGATCGGCGCGGCGAGGCAACAAAAGCGTCAAGTCGTCGTTGGTCGACACAACTGCAGGTGAAGCGAGGCGCAAGCAAAGGCGCTGGATCTGGAAGTTGCAGGCAACGGAGGCGTTACAAGGTTGATGGGTGGTGGGCGAGACCGGCGGAGCGGCGGTGGAACAGAGAGGGCTTGTGGGTCGCTGGCGCGGGTGGTGCTGACGCGGTCAAGGGCTGTTGGCGCAGTGGCTGGTGCGGGCACGGTGCCAACACGAGCAAGGCTGCCTCCACGAAGAAGATGAACAATACCCGTTAGGGTTTTTTTTTTTTTTTTTTGAGAAAGTGATTTTCTCTTTGGACCAAGATGGATGAAGACTCTCTTACACAAATTTTCTCTCAATTCTTTCAATTTTTTTTCGTCCTCAGTCTCCGTACACGCACCACACCTTTTATAGGGGAAAATTTAAATCTTTGTGGCATATTTTGTTTCCAATTTCGCTTGTGCATAATACCCCTGAATATATCATTGCACCCCTCGCGATATTCTCTTTTGTATTTTTCGAAAATTTCCTTTCTACCAAAGAATATACCCATCGGTGTATATTACTTGAATATGTGAAAAATCCTACCTAAATATGCTCGTCGTCAGTCCAATGCAAAAAAAAAAAAAAAAAAAAAAAAGGAATAAAATAAAAATAGAACAAAAAATAAAATGTTTCTAAACTATATGCCGTGCAATTTATTTTTAGTATTATTTTTAGGGTAAAAACTAACCCATTTTTTATGCAAAAAATTTATGTGTCAACAGCCGCCCCTCTTTGAAGGTGAGCTCGTAGAGGTTGCCTTCAAAGACAAATTTTGACCTAAATTTTGACTATGCATATATAATGAATTTTTTTTTGTTGGAAAATAAATTCCATTTTTGAATGCAATTTATATGATGCATGCAAATGAACCTACCTGAAATAACTTACCTTTAAAGAAGATAGAGTAATTCAAAATAGTTGGCATTACATGTCCAAGACCCGTACCTTTCTACGATCGCCTAGAATAGCAACAAAGCTTTGCAGGGAGACTACTTTCTTAGGACCCGTACCTTTCTACGGTCGCCCAATATGGCAGTGTTTGGTTGTATCTAGGACCCGTACATTTTTACGGTCGCCTTAATGAAGAAATGGATTCTCCAAGACCCGTACCTATCTACGGTCGCCTAAATGGAGAAATAGATATTGTTTAGGACCCGTACCATTCTACGGTCACCTAAACGGGGATTCACCTTCTAGGGCCCGTACCTTTCTACGGTCGCTTATTAGAGTAATAAATATTATCTAGGACCCGTACCTTTCTACAGTCACCTAAACGAGAAACAGCTTTTCCAAGACCCGTACCTTTTTATGATCGCCTATAAAAGCCATAAACATTGTCTAAGACTCATACCATTCTACAGTCACCTAGCATGAGGTTGCAACATGGATCATCTAACCAAGACCCGAACCTTTCTTCGGTCACCTTAATCGGACTGAGAAAAATCTTTGGGGGATAGCTCAATCGAGTGTCGGTATACTCAAGTGACAAGTATATAAGATGTGAATAGAGATATACTTACTTGGTAACATCTCCGTTCCTTGGGGATATGCCTCCTGTAAAACATAGTTGTAGGAGAGGCAATATGCATTCATAGACATGCATTAAATCAAGTGAGGTTCATGCGCGATGATTTATATCAATCTTGCATCACCTAATTTCCATTGGGAAAGATTTCAAAAAAGAATATTCCAATATGAACACATGAGTGTCATGAATGTGTCAAATGAGGGACCTCTCGGTTTGAAATGACTTTTCTCTCATCCTCATTAAAAGGCCATTTCATCCTAACCTTTGATGTAGGATCTCGACAATCACTCTATCTTACCATTGTCATGCCAAACAGGGGTCCGGGTAACTCGCAAGTGATATGACCTTACCAATCTGAGAGATCTTTAACAGGGACCGTAATGTCGGCTTGGTCAATGGCTTAACAAAAGGGACTCTTTTGAGTCAAAGCTATTGAAAAATGACATTTCGCAATTATCTTGGAATTTACAAGTTAAGAAACATGCGAAATGAGCTAGAAATTGTCTTACTCGCACTTCTTCAAGCGATGCTTTTGAACATATGAACTTTTATGTTAATTCAAGTGCCATAATCTGAAAAGACTTTGCAAGAGATGTAACATAGGCTTGGTTCATTGGTGAGAAACAAAAGGATTGTTAGGCTCAACAAGTGATTGGGGGTCAAAGTTGGTGATCATCTTGATATCTCTACCAATTTTCCTATCCAATGTCAAAGATTTTCTTCACATCCATTGATTGCAACAGCATTTGAGTTTTTTAGTACCGCCTTGTTGGGGATATGACTTCAACCAATGTTTAATTCTTTCTTTTTGGGCATTGGCCTTGCTTTTACCAGACACACTGCTTTTTCATGCCCCATTTTTGCACTTATTTTGTTTGGACAAAGTCTCTATTTTTGTCAGCATTATAGTTCATGCCACTTGAATGTTTTTGTCTTGCCCCAGTATGGAGGATGATCACCAACTGGGTTTAATATAAAATGAATTCATAAACTCAAGTGGGCTATGCAAAGGATAAAAGTGTATAAGATAGAGAAATAACCGCTCTTCATCATCCTAGGGCACTTCAAATCATCGTACGAGTTACACTGAGAAAGCAATTCTTGAAAATTGATGCAAGTGTGAGTAAGATTCCTACCATTCATTTCAAATTTGTCCCAATGTAGGATGATCCTTGACAGGATTAATTTAAAAAAAAAAAAATCTTCACGTGTGTGGGCTTAAAGGGCTAAACAATGGGTATACATGTAGTGTTTCGGGTAGAAGAAAAACTGCCTCTCATTACCTCGATTTACGTACACTTTGCGAGATCACCCTTTTACCTTGCGGGCATGAAATTTTTCGCACAATTCATTAGGGATTAGTGTATGAAATAGTGTATGGAATAAGGCTTGCCTTTCATCATTCCAAGGTATCCCATTTGACACATTCAATTTATCTCACACAATTCATCAAGGAATATATGCAAATTTTGTAGCAAATTTGAACAATTGAATCTGCCACTTATTGAGGCAATTTATTCATCATAAAATGCTTGCAGTTTAAAACATGACACAGCAAATTCTATCATGGGTAATACTTCTTGACAGCATTAGAATTAACTGGAGTGGAAAACTCACGACTGTCATTTCTACCAGGACCAAGGCACCTCCAGAAGTAGCTTCTTCACCACATCTGGGCCGCTGTAATTTAGAACGAACTTGCCCCGGGGATCCGAAAAAATCGGCAACAGCTTCCTTAAGACTAGGTCATTTACCTCAAAATGTCTCGGCCGCACCTTCCAATTGAAAGATCTGGCTATTCTCTGTTGATCAGTTTGGCCATGACAGAAAGCCTTCAACCTCTTCTCGTCAAACAAGTTCAACTGCTCAAGCCTTTGTTGTGACCATTCCGCCTCTGACAACTCCACCTGGGATAAAACTCTCAGAGAAGGGATTTCCACTTTCACGGGCAAAACTGCCTCCATGTCGTACACCAGTGCAAAAGGGGTTGCCCCAGTAGAACTGTGGATCGATGTCCGATATGCCATTAGTGTGAAGGGTAACTTGTTATGCCAATCTCGATAATTCTCACCCGTTCATTTGAGGGCGGTAAGAGGACAAATTCAGATGCTTGATCTTGAACTCGTTAAACAACTCATCAACAAGTTTGTTGTTCAAATTTGTCCCGTTGTTGGTGACGATTGCTTCAGGAATGCCATAGCGAGCAATTATGTCACGTTTGATTAACTTTGCAACATTGCAGGTGGTCACGCTTGCAAAGGACATAGCTTCGATCCATTTGGAGAAATAATCTATCCCACCAAGATGAACCGATGCCCATTTGAAGCCTTATAATTTATAGAGCCAATCACATCAATGCCCCACATTGAGAAGGGCCGTGGCTCGGAAAACTGGTGCAGCTCAATTGGAGGAACATTTATCTTATCACCATGAATCTAGTAGCGGTGACAACTTCGTACGTGCTTGATGTAGTGAATTTCTAGTGTGAGCTAGTAGTAATCTAATCTCATAATCTTCTTAGCCATCATGTGCCCATTCATATAAGGGCCACATGCTCCTTCGTGCACTTCCTGCATGATTTGAGTGGCTTCGGTTACATCCACACACCGCAATAGCATTGAATCATAAGATCTCTTGTACAAATTCTCGCACTGATGAAGAATTTCGAGGCCATCTTCGTGATATATTTCCTATCAGCCGGAGTGCTTCCTTCAGGAAATTCCTACCTTTTAATGTAGTTTATGATGTTGTAATATCATGGTTTTCCATCAGGTTCTTCAATCACAATCATACAATAAGCCGGCTTTGCCAAAACCTCTATTTTTAATGGCTCGACTTCTAACCCGTCGGTGACTTGCAACGTAGATGACAAGGTCGCGAGTGCATCTGTGAATTGATTGTGAGACCTTGGCAAATATTCAAACGAAATTTGCTCGAACTCCTTTACCAACTCTTCTAAATACTCATGATACGGGAGCAATTTGGCATCTTTAGTCTTCCATTCACCTACGATCTGTAGTATGATCAGCGCCGAATCTCCGAACACTTTTAACTTGGCCACACCCATCTCGATTGCAGCTTGAAGTTCAAGGATGCAAGCTTCATACTCGGCCACATTATTAGTGTATGGGAATATCAATTTTGCAGCTACCGGATGGTATTATCCATCTAAGGATATCAGAACTGCCCCAGTACCAAAACCAGACAAGTTCACAGCTCCATCAAAGAACATTGTCTATGAGTCTTCATTTACACTCAAGACACGGTCATCTAGGAAACTGTCATCGTCATTTGAAACTCCTGAATTCTTGGTCAATAGATCAGCAATCACTCAACCTTTAACCGACTTTTGTGGCATGAATTGCACATCAAACTCTGAGATCAAAATTTGCCACTTTGCCAACTTACCCACCAAAGCTAGCCATTCAAGTAAATACTTGATAGGGTTGTTCTCAATCACAAGGAACGTCTGGTAATGCAATGTGTGTTGTCGCAATCTATGCAATACCCATACTAATGCAGCACGGGTCTTTTCAATATTAGAATATTTCAGTTCTGATACAGTGAACTTTTTACTCAAGTAATAAATGGCTCGTTCTCTTCCATCAATAGGATTTTCCTAAGCCAACATTGCACCCAGTGATTCACTATGAATGGTGGGGTAGAAAATCAAAGGATGCCCCGGCAAAGGCGAGACAAGAACTAGTGGATTCATCAGGTACTGCTTCAGTTTGTCGAACACTTCTTAACACTCATCATCCCAGTTGACTTGTGCATTCTTGTTTAGGAGCTTGAAGAACGGCTTGGCAGTTTCAGAAAGTTGGGAAATGAATTGAGCAATGTAATTCAATCTCCCCAAAAGGCTCCAGACTTCCTTCATCGTCACAATGAATCCAAGCAATTTATCGAATGTTGCTCTGAACACACATTTAACGGGATTTAGTCGAAGCTTGAACTCACGGAGTCTATCAAACAACTTCTTCAAAGTTTCGACGTGGCCTCTTCCAAGCCGAGTCTTTGCAATCGTATCATCAACATAGACCTCGATCTCTTGATGCTTCATATCATGAAATAGTGCTACCATGGTTCACGGCTCACTAGTAAGTTGCCCCTACATTCTTGAGTCCGAAGGGCATGACCTTATAATGAAAGGTTCCCCACGAGGTGACAAATGCAGTCTTCTCTTTGTCTTCATCCTTCATCCTTATTTGGTTGTACTCGGAAAAACCATCAATAAATGAGAATAGTTCAAATCCGGCAGTGCTATCCACAAGGACATCTATGTGAAACAATGGGAAATCATCTTTCGGGCTAGCCTTGTTCAGATCCCAATAGTCAATACAAACTCGAAATCGACTGTCTTTCTTCATCACCGGCACGATGTTAGCCACCCATTTAGGGTAGTGTGAGACTTCAATGAATCCCACTTTCAACAACTTCATCACTTCTTCCTCTATCTTCTTTGAGAGATCGGGTTTAGTCCTTCGCATCCTCTGCTTCTTAGATGGCATGTCCGGATTAGTAGGTAAGCAATGCTCAATAATTGACGGGTCTAAACCAAGCATGTTAGCATAGGTCCATGCAAAGACATCTCGATATTCCTTCAGTAGCTGAATTAGGCGCTCGGCCTCATCTTCACGGAGATTCGCCCCAATTTTCACCTCCTTGGCTTCTTCAGTGTCGCCTAAATCAATAGTGATGGTCTGCTCGAATGTAAGGGCCTTGGCTTTTTCATGTTGTTTCTAGCTACGATGCACCTCATGGAATCTTCAGGATCGTCAATATCAGCATTTGTTGTATTGGATTGGACAATTTCCACACTTTTGCATATCATAAGACTATTCCTGAAACATAAAGTAGATAAATCAAAAAGACAAACAAAGTAAGTTACATCTTTTGTTTTTGTTTTTGTTTTATAAAATACTTTTGAAGGATTTTTGAAAAGCACTTGCAAAAGCATTTTTTTGAAACATTTTGACACGAGGAAGTATGATGAAGCCGAGGCCTCAGAATTCTCTTTAGATTTTTCTTCTTCTTTTTTTATGAATTGAATATCATCACCGAACTGATTTGGTGTACCTCATCATGCCTTCAAAATAAAACTTATAATTTTATTGAAATTCATCAATCAATTATATTTATTGAATGGAAAAGGCGATTCTCAAGCCCTAAAAAGAAAGCAAAAAAGGAGAAATCGAAAACAATTCCTAAAAAGCAATAAAGATTCCCATGCAGGGGAATGTGGAAAAGCAATAAACGAGTTATTCTTGTGGGCCAGGGCCCATTTCTTCTGGAGGTCCTTCGTCAATGGCTCCTATGAAGACATCATCGAACAGGCTTGTGATTCCTTCCAATGTATCATCAGGGTTCTCTGTCTCCGGAGGTGCCGGGTCGTCCATGCCACCCCATCCATCTGGGACTATGTCGCGAGGGTCAATGTAAAAGTTGGGAAGAGTCAAATACTTCACCAGATAGTCGAATTTGCCGTTTGGCTGCCCTGGGGTGTCCATTACTTCTGCCTCATCTTGCATCATTATCGAAGGACCAGGGAATGTCTCGCGAATGTTTGGGGGTAGTGAGTTTTGCCTCACTCACTCTTGGTTAGGTAGCAGGTTCTACATTTCCTGTCTTCGTCCTCTAAGACTTTGTCCACCTCTTCCATGGTACCCTAATCCAGCAGAACGAGACCTCTGAGGGGCTTCAACGGGGTTTCAGATGCCTTGACCATTTCTTCCAAGACCACTACCAGGAACAAAACCATTCCCAACCATCACTCTTCCCACCATGAGGGTAGCATTTGAAACTTCAGGAGTGGGCGGTGATGAGTCTCAAGAAGCATGAATGGTGGACACCAACTCAAACTAGTGGTAACTTGATTCAAACTCAAAGTCTAGCTCCACATAGGGGATAGCTGTCTCATGATAAATTTGGTGATCTTTGCCATAGATAGTGACCAGCTTCCTTTCGATCACAAACTTCACAGCTTGATGTAAACTTGAAGGCACTGCCCCATCAGTATGTATCCAGAGACGACCTAGCAGGAAATTAAATGCGGTAGGGATGTTCAACACTTGAACAAACGACCAATCCTATTTGTACATCGAGGTGGATTTCCCCGATCACCTCTTTTTTTGTCCCGTCAAAAGCTTGCACCGAAGTCTTTGCAGCATGTATCCCCATTGGGTCTATCTTGAGGCGATGAAGGGTAGCCAATGGACATATGTTTAGGGCGAACCCATTATCAATGAGCACTCAGGACACATGAGAAGACTTGTGCTTAACAGATATGTAGAGTGCCTTGTTATGCCTCCTACCCTCAAGAGGGAATTCCTCATCAGAAAAAGCAATTAAGTCCTTGAGAAGGACTGATCCCACAAATTCCTCTAGCTTGTCCGCCTCGACCGTCTCTGGCATACAAATTTCACTCGGCACCTTCATCAGTGACTTTTGATGCACGAGGGATGTTAGCAAGAGTTCAAGTAAGGAGATCTGAGCAAGGGTCTTCCACAACTGGTTAACCACACTATACTCATTTGCTTTAATTGCATCCAAAAATTTCTTAGCCTCTTCATTAGTGACAGGCTTTGCAGGTTCAACGTTAGCTTGAGCATAAGTCCAACCAAACCTTGTAACGAGGTCAACATCTTCGTCATAGGACCAGGGCACTGCCTTATTGTTGACATACTCATACGGTTGAAGCATTTTAATCACTATCTCCTCGTCGAATGCATCTTCTAGCTAGGCATGTCCATGAGCGAAGGATCAACTTCTTCCTTATCAGTATTGAATGCAGCCTGCTCCTCCTCCCAATTGATAATGATATGGGAAATAATGGAAACTATGCATTTATGGTCAACATACATGATAATGCCGTCATTCACCATTCTAGCAACTCTTTCCCTCATCAATGATAGGGGAATATTCTCATGATCTAGATAATACCCAGCTCTCACTAGGCTATTGTAAGCATCTGCCACATGCACTTTCAAGTTCTTGATTCGACCAACTTCAAGTTCCAAGAAAGCATTGACCGTACCCTCATGCTCCGGTAACGGATTTTTCTGGACATTCGGCCGAGCAGTTTGAAACGAAAAGGCCTTTGTATCCAAGAGGTTTTAGATCCGGTACTTGAGGGTGAAACATTCATCAGTTGAATGCCCCAATTCACCACTATGGTAGTCACACTTTTTCTTCAAGTCGTAACCCCGAATGCTTTCGTGGTTAGGGCACTTCAATTCACTAGTAAGCAAACCTTTCTTCCTTAGGATTGCCAAAACTTGGGATGGAGATCCAGGGAGAGGAGAGAACTGCCTTCTTGCTTGGGCAAATGATTGATGGCTGGTGGTTTGTTGTTGCTTTGGATTCATTTGGATAGTCGGAGCACGATTGACACTTTCTTGGCTGTAAGCCACATTCACATCTACGGCAGCTTCTTTCTCCTTCTTAGCAAAGAATCTTTTACTCGATGGCTCAATAAACCGTCCTTCCCTTATCCCCATCTCGATTTGTTCTCCCACAGGAATAAGCTGATTGAAGCTCTCAACGTACGTGCTGACCATTCAGTTACGGAATTCAGACGGGAGAGTCTTGACAAACAACTTCATCAACTCCTTGTCAATAGGTTCAAGAGTGGTTTGAGTTGCCAGCTTTCGCCATCTCACAGCATACTCCTTGAACAATTTGCTCCTCTTCTTTTCCATCCTCTCAAGATCCTCTCGGGAAGGTGCAATGTCCATGTTGAACTTGTACTGCTTGAGAAACGTGTCGACCACTTCATTCCAGGTGTTGAGAAGGTTCACATTCTTCATGACATACTAGTTCAGGGCAGGCCCGGTCAAACTCGCATGGAATGATTGGATCATGAGGGGCTCGTTCTTGACATATTGGGCCATGCATATGTGGTACATCTACAAATAAGCTTTTTGGCAGGAAGTACCATCGTATTTCTCAAAGTCTGGCATTTTAAACTTCTTTGGTATCTTGACCTTCTCATAGACTGACAAATCAAACGGGAGTGAACTTTGTGACTCTTGTAGTTGCTTCACTTTCTCTTCAAGCTTTGCGAAGCGTTCATCCTGCTCCGCCTTAGGGATGTTGTCAAGCTTAGCCTTTCGCATATTGATTGGCAATGGGTCTTCTTCCAGCTTAGGCATGTCATCATCACCTATTTATGCCTCATTTGCCTGCCTCGGGACAACTATCTCGGGGAGAGTAGGTGCAGGAGCCGAATTTGCTCGGAGGGATTAGATTTGAGTTGTCAGTAGCTACATAGAGGTGACTAATTGTTAGAGTCGTTATTCCATAGTGGAGATACAATCACGCACCGATTTGGTCAGCCATTTTAGCTCTTGATCGAGGATGATGGGCGAACGTGGCGAATACTTTATCACCTAATTTGAAGAAATGAATACACATAAATACTTCATATAAAACATGTCGATCCATGATGAAAGCCTAATCGCTTTTATTCATTAATGAAATTGTTTGACATCAACAATGTAAAAAGCTCAAAAGGCCTTAAACAAATAAACTAATCAAGTAAATGACTCAACTTCCTAAACATTAAGCTAAAGTAAAAACCAAATTGATTCAAGCCACTTTATTCGGCCCGATCTATAAACAAATGGGAAGCCAACGCTCGACGTAGTTGCCTCTGCTCCTTGGCGTCCTTCTTGGCTTGCTTCTCAAGTTCTTCAATCTTCTTCTTGTGACGATTAAGCTCTGCTTGCCAAATGGGCTTTTCAGCCACATCTGGCACCTTTGGGAGATACTCGGTCGGAATCTTGTGCTGACGGATGTATCGAGCCGTGGCATAGTAAGTCTTTTCCTTCCCTTTAAGCTCATCTTCAGGCAAACTCAAATTTTGTTCGTGACATGCAAGCCAAGCTTGTTCGATACAGCGAAGCTCTTTTTGTGATCACCATCCTTGGCAGCGAATCGGACTTGGAACAAGCCCAGCTTGAGAGGGGGTGGTAGATCCCGCACAACTTGATGTTGACGGGCTACTCGGAGTGGGTATTAGGAAGTGGCTCCGATGATCCCCAATAGCGAGATCGGCTCATTATCACCATGAGAGAGACGTTCCTTGGAGACTTGGAACCATTTAGCATGCCATAAGAAAATCTTGGTATTTGGATTTTTCAACAATTTGACCCATTTTGAGTAAGAAAGATTTGGAATTCGATCATGATGATTTTTGAATACCTCAATGGGATGATGGGAATCAGTGACATTAATAATATTCATGCGAATATCGCTCCTACTCATATGAGAAAAGAACCAAATTTGTAAGAGCTCGATTGGTGCAAGAAATATTTTATCTTGATCTTCCTTAAATTGGGTGAGTGACAAGAATGTTTCAGCTAAGATGGTATTGACAAAACTAATTTTAGCACACACTTGTTTGACCACCCATGCAACAGAAGGATAAATGGCGCCTTTACGAAGAGGAAAAATAATAAATTCGAAGAAGGCTAGAAGGAAGATCTTACTTTTTGAAAGAGTGTTTGCATCAGCAAAACTTTGATCTAGAAATGAGAAAGGACATGCATAACAATTATTCTTCAATACTCTTTTAATCTGATTCTTATCCATTTAAGAAAGTCAGACAAAATCGATTTAGGTTCTAATCCAAGGGGTGGGTTTATTAATTCCAATTCTAAAGGTTTTCCTATGGCAATGTTGTATTCTTCCCGAGTCGGAGTCAACTCATGCTTATCAAATATAAACATGGATGTTTGGGGACACCAGAAATGAGTGAGTGCTTGCATGACGCCGCTTTGGACATTGATGTCAAGGAGGGGAACAAGGTGACCAAATTTGCTTTCCACATAGCTTTGACCATTGTGGCCTAGACGTCCCACCATGATTTGAGTTCAGCCTTCGATGCAAGCACGAATTGAATGTCAGATCTTCCCATTGTTTATAGACCAAGACTCGACCGACCTAATGTCATGGACCAACCAAAGATATAATAAAGTAAGTAAATTGCAAGAGTAAATGGTAGAGAGCTTACTTTACTAGACGATTAAGGCAACCACATAGACAAGCACATGAAATGTGGGGTTCGATTTCTAACTAGGAAGGCTAAGCAAGGTGGAGTTAAAAGGGTGGGATGACTTAGTTACAACCTCACATACTAAATCAAGTCCTCCTAACTCCGGCTTAATCAAGGATGATACCCCAATGCGGCGAGCAAGGTGGAGTTAAAAGGGTGGGATGACTTAATTGCAGCCCCGCATACTAAGTCAAGTCCTCTTAAATCCAGCTTAGTCAAGGATGATACCCCAATGCGGCGCTACCTCATGGGCAGAGGTAAGCATTCTTGACACCAAGAAAAAGCTTTTAGGATTGAGTTGGGCAACCTCTATTACGCGGCCTCGCGGTCGAAGTTGTATCTAACTCAATACCATCCTAAGTGTCCTAGTGCGGCTTAGGTCTGGCAGCAGGTTGTGTATGCAAGAGTGTAGTGTAAATACAAAGCATGCAAACAGTTTATATCAAGTAACACTTCAACATGAAAATAAACCATACATTCCCAACTCCAACCTACAAGACAAGGGTTAACAATCACTACTCCCCTTATACCTCCCAATCTGCAAGAATATTTAATACCTTAAATGTTAGGGACATACTAGAATCCTCGCTACCAAACAAAAACATTTTTCAAAAGAAAAGAAAAATTGGCCTAAGTCCACTATGAGTTTTAACTCAAGTCCCCAGTAGAGTCGCTAAGCTGTTGTGACCAAATTTTCGGGTGTACCACCTAGAGTTTGGCTAATGGATTACTAAGCCTAAACTTAGCTCAGGCTCTCCCAAGCCCATACCAATTCGCGACTTAGTTTCAAATTTTTTAACATGTAAATGAATTTTATCTAAGAGTCGTCACTAATCAGTTTATGGTAGATCGATTAGACACCTAAATAAAATAATGGGAGGATTATTTTACTCCTATGAACCAGAGACTTTCGGTACGGGGACTTGGTTACACTAGACTTCTCTAATGCCCTTTCGGTACCATTTATTTTCAAAAAAATATTTTTGCAAGCAGTTTTGATTGATTTTAAATCTATTTCCCTAACATGTGAAGTGATCATGTGGATGCGCAAACCATCAATTTAACACTCAAAAAGGTAATGAATAAATTACGGGACTTACCTTGTAGCAACGAAAGCATCTGCGTTGTTAGATCAGAATTCACATCATCAACCCTAGATACGATTTCTAATTAACACGCAATTTCTTTTTATTTTCATTTAATTAATGAGAATCATGTTTTATGCAATACAATATAACTAAATGACATAATTCTAATGATAGGCAATTTCTAATTAAATGGACCTAGCAACAATCATTAAATGACATGCATTTCATGAATCTAATTCTATATGATATGCAATGACATTTTTTTTATAAAAAAAAAAAAAAAAAAAAAAAAAGGAATGCAATCTATCTTAGGAATTGAAACTAATTTATCCTAAGACAGTTTTTGTATTTTTTTTATGAAATTCGAAATTAGAAAAATTTGAAAATTATCTAACTAGATTAAGATTCTATTCAATTTGTATTAGGAATTAGGTTAAGTCAAATCCTAAATTAAACTAAGATATTATCTTAACTTAGCAATTTCTAACCTAAGATGCAATCTATCTAAAAAATCAATCTAAACTTAAAATGAAATATGCAATTTTATCATAATATGCAATGACGTACAAATGATGCCTTCATTTTACATGACATATGCATGATGATTTTTGTTATTTTTTTATTAATTTCGAAATTAAAAAAATTCAAATAATTAAACATGCAATTTAAGCTAATGAAACAAAAATCTAACATCCTAAATTTATGTTTTTTTATTTTTTTATTTCAAAAATTCATGATAAATAAAATGCTTAGTCTAAATATGCAAATAACCATAAAGCATGCAATATTCTAACTCAAACATATTTCAAGATAAATAAAGCAATCAAGACAAGACAGACCATTCAAAATAATCAAAAATATCACACATTATTCAGATCAAGGGATAATATCTCGCTACTAATATCAATAAATTGATCTTAAACCTTAAAAATCAAAATATCAATTTTTTTCCCGCTTAATTAATTATTTCATCTAAAGCCTTATAGATGGAATAAAAAATCCAAGCGCGGTTGTGAATTAGATGGTATGTTAGAATTTCCAATTAGGCATAGGGAAGTATTTCAAATAAGAAAACAAGAAAAAAAATTTTAAAAAAAAAGATAAGCTTGCCTAAAAAGGAAATCTTGGCCGCCAGTTCGGAGCTCCGGCAAGGGGAATCGCCGATGAGGAGCTCCCGAGAAGGGATCAACGGCGAGCAGCACGTCCGGCACAAGCAAAGTGAGGGTAGACGCAAGTGAGGCAGAGCACCGGTGAGGGGTGTCGGGGGGAAGCAGCGACGTCGGAGCAAAGGTGGAGCAGACGTCGAGCGCTGGTGTAGTCGCAGGTGAGGGGGATTCTGGCGCGGTGGTGAGCAGCGCTGGGTGGAGCTCACGGGTGGAGCTCACGGGTGGCGACAGCAAGGCACAACAGGCGAGTGAGGGTGTCGAGGCGTCAGGCTGGTGGAGCGGCTTGGCAACAACGGCGACTTCGTAGGCAGAGCAGAGGCGGAGGCGAATTTGCTGGGCGTCGAAGCAGATCTACTAGGCGTCAGGGCAGAGGAGGGTCGCGGCGGCAAGGATCAATGCAACGAGGCAGCAAAAGCATTAAGTCATCGCTAGTCAACGCGGCTACAGGTGAAGTGGAGGCGCAAGCAGAGGCGCTAGATCTAGAAGTTGTGGGCAATAGAGGCATGCAAGGTCGACGGGTAGCGGGCGAGACCAGGAGCGGCGATGGAGTAGAGAGGGCTCGTGGGTTGTTGGCACGGGGTGGTGCTAGCTCAGTCGAGGGTTGCTGGCATAGTGGCCAATGCGGGCACGGCGCCGATGTGGGCAAGGCTGCCTCCGCGAAGAGGATGAACAATACCCACTAGGGTTTTTTTTTTTTTTTTTTTTGAGAAAGTGATTTTCTCTTTTGACCAAGACGGACGAAGACTCTTTTACATGAATTTTCTCTCAATTCTTTCAATTTTTTTTCATCCTCAATCTCCGTACATGCACCACACCTTTTATAGGGGAAAAATTTAAATGTTTGTGGCATATTTTGTTTCCAATTTCGCTTATGCATAATACCCCAGAATATATCGTTGCACCCCGCGTGATATTCTCTTTTGTATTTTTCGAATATTCCATCCGAAAATTTCCTTTCTACCCAAGAATATACCCCTCAATGTATATTACCTGAATATGTGAAAAATCCTACTTGAATATGCTCGCCATCGGTCCAATGCAAAAAAAATGGAATAAAATAAAAACAAAACAAAAAATAAAATGTTTCTAAACTATATGTCGTGCAATTTATTTTTAGTATTATTTTTGGGAGTAAAAACTAACTCATTTTTTATGCAAAAAATTTAGGTGTTAACAATTAGTGAAAGTATCTCATTACCTACTGGAGAAGGGAGTAGCAATGTGTTATGTTTTGTTTTTTGCCCACTGATTATATTAGTTTGCTCTGACTTTCCTGACTCTTCCATAACCTTCTGTGCATTATGCTGGACAGGAACAATTGCCAGTTCATTTGGTTCATCTGCTTCTGATCTCAGGGGTATTTCGGTCGCCACTTTGGGAGTTTCTATTACAACCTTTTCATTTATAGCAGAGATTTCTAGTTTGCCATAAAATGTCTTTCAATAGGTGCTGATTTCTCAGACTTCTGCCTTTAGCCACGAGCCATACCGACCTGGTTAATCCTGAGCAAGTCCAGTTTCTTCATAGGGTATTTCTATGCAAAAGTTTGCATAATACCCAATGCGACCATAAGAATAGCAAAAGTGAGGGAGCCTTTCATACTTGAAATCCATCCACCATTTCTTTTCCCCACAATTATTCAGCAGCATTCTGGCATTTCCATTTTTGTGTGAATTGTTGTTTCTAGCCTCGATTTTAACCTCCTCAACTTGGCCCAAACGAGAAACTAACAAGCGTATGGCATCTTCAGTGACTCTAGCATGAGGAATGCCTATAAAATGCACCCAAAACGCATAATGCGTGAACTCGTAACAATGCTTAGGTATATTTGGGTCTCCTTCTCTAAGAACTAATAGGTTACTCGCAAAAGACTATGGTCTCGATTCTAACACCCTCATTTTTTCTTCACTTGATTGAATAGAAATAACAAATAACCTGGTTCAATTAGCTCACATTTGATTGAATCCATTTTCCATGCTCTTTTTATAGTGTTGATAAAAGCCTGGAAATTAACATTTGGCTTCGAAAATAGCTTGCATTAACTCACTTTCTTGCTTCCATTCCTTTGGAATGTCATCCCCTAGGTCCGTCATATCCTCGTCGGACCACAAGTCTCCCATTCTCTGACACGGTGTTGCCAATCAGAGATGATTGTCATCTCCTATGTAACACCGACGCAGACACGCAACACGTGATATGACACGACACGACATGCTGACACGTCATTTCTCAAAAAATAGAGAATTCCGACACGTTCCGACACGTTATATATTAAATATATATTTTTATATATAAGCAAAAGTAAATAATAATAATAATAATAAAATAATAATAATAAAAAGATCATAGAATTGATTTATACTAAAAATATTAATCAAACATTTATTACTATCATTCATTATTTTAACTTGACAGAGATTGAACGAGAAATTCAAAAATTGCAAACATGAAAGAGTAAACTTGAAGGAACATTGCCATGTTTTCTTATACTTGTCGAAGATTAGTGAGATTTTTTATAATCCTAGACAAAGTTCAGAGTTCATGATATAGACTACCTTGGAGCTCTTCTGCAAAACAAGGTTCGAGAAAAATGAAAATCCAGGACAAGAACTCTCGAAATATGACCAAAAGAAAAGAAAATCACTAGATTCGCCATGGAAAATATGAGCGATAACTCACAAGTCAATAACATAAACCAAAAGAGATAACTCACAAATGATGCTTGCGAGAGGCGGAAAGAAGAAAAAAAAAAGTTAACTTTAAGTATGTGGGGCAACAAAACAACGCCAATGAGAAGAAGCGCATTCCATCATCACTCATGAGAAGATCAGGACTTTTAAGTGAAAAACTTGAGAGTAAGAATTTTCTTCTTTCTGCCTTTATTTTTGTTATTTTGATTATTTTTTCATATATTTACATTTTAACCGCTTAAATATTGAAAATTTTTAAAATTAATCCCGTGCGTGTTAGAATCGCATGTCGAAATTTCAGATTCACGTGTCGAAGCATGTCGGAAAGAGGACATGTAGTGTATCGGACAAATGTTGGATTATCGGACACGACACGAAAACTTTTTCAGAAGTGTCGATAGTTCTTAGGTCCTCTCTGCCTTCCATTCCCTGTCCCTTTATTGATAGGGCTGAGAAGCTGTAGCTGGTTTGTTATGGAGTAAAGGGAGCTCTAGAGATGATAGGCGCTCAAAGGAGGTTTTATTGAGAAAGAAAAGAGGGGATTCTCTTCAAGAAGCTAGAGCAAACAATCAGAGGCGCAAAACCCACGAACCCAATATCTTCCAGCCGCTTGAAGCTTATAGGCAGAAAAGACAATGAGGCGCGATTAATTTATTATGGATCGCCGGGAAGAAGGAGGATTTGCGAGCATTCTGCCATGGGACCCAGTGGACCTGCAAGCATTCTGCCACGGGACGCCGTGAAGAAGGAAGATCTGGATTTGGAAAGCTTAATCGGGGGGAGGATGCCTGAAATCTGTCATGGGTATACAGATTTAGGGTTTGGTGATTTGGGGATTTGTTGAAAAAAGAGCAGCTATCACGTGGAGGGATAGGGAGAAACTCAAACCAAGTTGAGAGAAAGGGCCTGCAGCAGTTAGTCACTAACTTCGATGTTGTCGCGAGGTGGGTTTTGCCCATCTTGATTGCTCCAGTTAAAGTCTCTCCTCGCTTTCCTTTTTGGAATCTCCTGACATATGTAGAGCTTCCAATGATGTTCATTCCTGTCGTGTATTGAGCTTTGCTCAAGTCCAGGTCAGAAAAGCGCGTCCTTTCTATTGCCTCTGTATCCAATTCTACCCAGAGTTTCCCTCTTTTTTCTTATTTTGGTCAATGATGTTCATTCCTGTCGTGTATTGAGCTTTGCTCAATTCCAGCTCACAAAAGCGCGTCCTTTCTATTGCCTCTTTATCCAATTCTACCCAGAGTTTCCCTCTTTTTTCTTATTTTGGTCGATGAAATCCATCCACTTCGGACTGTCCAATGTTTATCCTGTTCCAATCCGGGTAATGCCAGACTTTCATGCAGAAATTGCACCCCAGATAACATTTTGGCCTTTTCTATCGCGGGTAGTTTGGATTTTTATAACCAATTGTGCTTTAACCCTATTTTTGTTGCCAAAACCTCCGTTCTTATCTGTCCTTATCTTTCACTGCCAATGCTATATGACTACTATTTTGGCCTTTTCTATCGCGGGTAGCTTTGGGGTTTTATAACCAATTGTGCTTTAACCCTATTTTTGTCGCCAAAACCTCCGTTCTTATCTGTCCTATCTTTCACTGCCAATGCTATATGACTACCAGATTTATCTGCTCTGTGTGGTTCTTCAGAGCTTAACTTTGCACATTACAATCCAGTGCAGTGCTTAAAGAATGAAGGCTTTTTGTTTGTTTCGGTTGTCAATCTTGCTTGCTTTAATTAATGGTGCTTTGTGTAAGGAGTGTACCAACATTCCTACTGAGCTTTCGTCACACACTCTTAGATACGAGCTCTTAGCATCAAACAACGAGTCATGGAGAGAGGAGATGTTCTCACACTACCATTTGACTCCAACGGACGAGACGGCTTGGTCCAACTTGTCACCAAGAAAGATATTGAAAGAAGAAGAGGAATTTGACTGGATCATGATGTACCGGAAACTGAAGAACTCTGCTGGGTCCAACTCACCGGGGGAGTTCCTTAAGGAAGTATCATTGCATGACGTGAGATTGGATCCGAGTTCAGTTCAATGGCGGGCACAGCAGACGAACCTAGAATACTTACTGTTGTTGGATGTGGATAGTTTGGTGTGGAGCTTTAGGAAAACAGCAGGTTTGCCGACACCGGGAAAGCCATATGGTGGTTGGGAGCGCCCGGCTTGCGAGCTCCGGGGTCACTTTGTGGGTTAGTTTGGTCCCTTATTCCTTGAGCTCTTCTGATATTTATTTTCATTCCCATTTGTCTTCGAACTGGTTAGTCATTGTCTCACCATAGTCCCGTGATGCGCTTGATCTGGAACACATCATACAACATGAACGGATGATCTCTTCCCTCTCCAGCATGAAGGGTTCCTGTTCCTTGCTGAATTATGTTTTGGCGGGATGCCATCTCTATGTCGTAACTTAGCAACAATTACTGCTTTTTTTTTTTTTTTTGTTTTTTTTTTTTTTTTTTTTTTTTGTGATGATTTTCATGTTAATCTCAAAAGGAACAGGGTTTGTTTCAGTAAGAATAGGTGGAGAAGGCAGCATAATAGATGAATGTTTTATTGGATCACTGAAATTTTGGTGTTTGCTCTGGTTTGTGCCCCTCATATAATCTAGAGAACCCTACTTAGGCCGAGGATCTTGCTTGGAATAAGATATTCTCATGATGTGGTGTCGTTTATTCATGAAGTGCAAGGTTAGAGAAGTTTGCCGTTTTTAGGACCATCTGGTCGTCGAGCATTTACTGGACTGGACTTCTATATTAATTACAAGGATCCAAGCAGGATGATGATGAAATTGAATTTCCCTCGCTCTCTTTCTGTCACTATTGTTGAGCATCTTGCTTCCTGTTTTGAAGGGCATTATTTGAGTGCGACGGCACAAATGTGGGCAAGCACTCACAATCATAGTATTGGAGAGAAAATGTCTGCATTAGTGACTGCTCTTGCAGCCTGTCAAGAGAAAATGGGCACAGGGATATCTTTCAGCTTTCCCATCCGAGCAATTTGATCGTTTCGAAGCTATCAAACCAGTCTGGGCTCCATATTACACCATTCACAAGGTACAGTTCTCAAGTGTTTGGAGGGTTCAAATGCAGCACTCCCTGTTTCGATTGTAGTTTGGTAAGCTTGAAAGTAACGTCTTGGCTATCTACTTGAACAGATCATGGCGGGTCTTCTGGATCAATATAAACTTGCTGGCAACAAGCAAGCTTTGAAAATGGTTACATGGATGGCTGATTACTTCTACAATCGTGTGCAGAATGTGATCAGAACATACTCTTTAGAAAGACACTGGCTGTCACTCAATGAAGAGACTGGTGGCATGAATGATGTCCTTTACCAGTTATTCACCGTAACGGTATATGAACTACAAGTTATTCTGTGAAACTGCATGTGAACTTGATCTGGGCTATTGTCTCTCGCTTGATTCGAGGCATAGCTGCATCAAACAATGTCTCTGGTGATACGCTAGATGTCATAGATCGATCCAATGCCCTTCTCAGAGTTTGCAATATCGGTTGCCTTTAGTTGTCAGAGAAAGTCATGCTCTTTCTTGCCCAATTACCTGAGTTTTCAATAAGTCTCTGGGAGGAAATTTATTTTTTTGCAATAGCTAAGGTGAGTGAGTAGAGAAGTGTTCTTTCTCTGCATTTAAAGAGGAAATGGATATCAAATGGTAACATTTAACGTGAGGTTCCTGCATGTTTTTAAATCAGAAAGGTTTTGCGCAGTGAACCCTTTTCATTGTACTGTAGAACGTCACCTATCTCAAATTGTAGACTCTGAACCTGACTTTGTGCTTGTTCTTTTTTGTTGCAGAACGATCCCAAGCATTTGTTGTTGGCTCATCTCTTTGACAAACCTTGCTTTCTAGGATTGCTTGCTGTGCAGGTAAAACCCAATTTTGTTTCTTTAGTGTTCTCCTCATGTTGCTCGAGTCTTCAGAGAACATGTGTTGTTTTGTCGAGTGCTTCAATGTTTTTTGAGGTTCAGAGAGGAACATTTAAAGTTGGATGAGTCCTCTAAGTCAGATTTGTAAAGATGGTGCAAGCCTGCAAGGAATTGCTATATTACATAAGTCATTTTGAGGACATTTCTTTTTCTATGCTCTTGACAATTTGGCTCCATGCTCAGTACAATATGTAAAAGCTTCAGAGAAGTTATCTTGTTTGACCTGCAGGCTAACGACATAGCTGGTTTTCATGCGAATACTCATATCCCAGTTGTTGTCGGAGCCCAGATGCGTTATGAAGTTACTGGTGACCTGCTATACAAGGTAACATATTTTGCTTTTCAAATCGGAGGATAGCATGAAATGGAATATTTATTTATGAGAAGAACAGTAAAAGAACATCGTGTCTTCCAGATCTCAGCGGCCTTCTTGTTTTCTCAGATAAGGCTGGCTTTCTTCGAGATTTACTTTGTGATATAACTACATGTTTAACCTGGATATCTTTCCAAGCTTTCAATGGTTATACGTTTCATTCTTTGAGGTTTCCAATGTTGGTCTAATGGCTTTTTGGTGACTCTTTGCACCAGACCATAGGGACATTCTTCATGGACATTGTGAACTCCTCTTACATCTATGCAACAGGTGGCACAACAGTCAGGGAATTCTGGTATAGATTGAATTATGAAGGAGAATTATATTTAAGTTACACACACACACACAGAGGTATATCTGCACGCGTGCGTATGTGTGTGCCTGTCATCATTGATTGTAATCCTCTTTATCTGTTGGTCTGACAGGGAGGACCCAAAGCGTTTAGCAACAACTCTTGAAACAGAAAATGAGGAATCATGCGCCACCTATAACATGCTGAAGGTAAGACTTAGATTACGTCTATCTGTTTGTCTTAAACCTTTAGTCCATCCCGAGTGATGGTACCATTTGCTTAGTCATGCAACTTTATGTGTTAACCAACTCTTTTGCATCTGCTGAGCTTGGTCTACAGGTGAGCCGCAACTTGTTTAGATGGACCAAAGAAGTTGCATATGCAGATTATTATGAGCGAGCGTTGACGAACGGCGTGCTAGGTATTCAGAGAGGGACAGAGCCAGGCATCATGATCTACATGCTTCCTTTGGGACGTGGGGTGTCCAAGGCCAGAAGCTTTCATCAATGGGGAACTCAGTTCGACTCCTTCTGGTGCTGCTATGGGACAGGTCTAAGATTGAATACCCCTCGAATGCTCATTTTCTCAGTAATATGGAGTCTGCTGATATCATAATGATTTGTTGAATATCACATTTTACTGTGTGGTTTTCCCACTAACGAGTATTATAGGCTCCACACAATGTGTTGTATCGTGGAATTTGTCCATGACATGATCCTTTTCTTCCTTTGTGTTTGTAGGAATTGAGTCTTTTTCGAAATTGGGAGATTCTATATATTTTGAAGAACAAGGAGAAGTTCCTGGTCTTTACGTAACTCAATATGTATCGAGTTCCCTCAACTGGAAAGCAGGGGGGACTGTGATCAGTCAGCACATCAGTCCTCTGTCGTCATGGGATCCTTATCTTCAAGCAACAATTACTTTCTTGTCAGAGGTACTTCTCTCTGGCCAATGCACAACGAGCAGGCAGAATTTTACTGGCCTTCCCGTTGTCTTTCTCCTTCAGATATAATCAACTCAGTTGCTGTGTCTTGTGCTTATGCTGCAACGGCTTTAAATCTGTTGCGTCACTCTTCACTGCGAAGATCCGCATTGGCTAATGGCCACATAGATGTGACCTCCTCTTATTTTCCCATATACATATTGATGATGTCGAAAGTAGACAAATAAAAGAGTGATTGCATCATGCTTACCTAGCTGGGTGAAGTCCTGATATCGAAATCTTCCTCAAATCATGTATAGCATCTCCGGAAATTAGTGTGCATACATTATTTTGGATTCTGGTGTTCTTTCGGCAGTGTTTGGTGTCTTATTTTTTCTCTTCCACTTCTACTCATTTCAGGCAGCGGCACAGTTCTCTACCCTGAATTTCCGAATACCGAGTTGGGTCTCTTCAGCCGGTGCCAAAGCAGAACTAAATGGACAACGTTTAAATCTACCAACTCCAGGTGCGTTTAGCATTCTTCATGCTTGTGCAGCACCCATTTGATCCAAAATTCGTTTCTTAGTTTTTGATCGCTCTACATGGCATTTTCCTTTTGAAATTGCGATTGGTCAAGTGAAAGCTTCAACTCAAGAGATTCTGGTAAATGGAGATGAAGAGTTCTGCAAAATCGATCTGATTTGTCCGCTGCTGCTACAGCCTAAAATTTGACACAATCTCGTTTAACATATAGTTTGTTGGTGCAGGTAAATTTCTCGTCTTGGAGGGGAAATGGAGCCCCAGCGACAAGCTGACCCTTCAGTTTCCCCTTGGCTTGCGGACAGAGGCTATCAAAGGTACTGTCACAGCTCCCCATTGCCCCCAGGGCATATGCTTCTGCATTCAGGAGCGTTCCCTAAGCAATAGTTTCCTGTGAAGCTGAACAGTTTGCATTGAACTAATGTCCAGATGACCGACCCAAGTATGCTTCCCTTCACGCAATACTTTACGGGCCTTATCTTCTCGCGGGGCTGACCAGCAGAGACTGGGAACTAAAAGCCGACCCAGATGCTCCTCTATCCAATTGGATCACTCCCGTTCCGGCTTCTTACGGTTCTCAGTTGCTCTCTCTTTCGCAAGCATCGGGCAACTCGTCATATTTCCTGACCAACACAAACCACTCCATTACAATGGAGAAGTCCCCTGAGCCGGGCACTGATTCGGCTGTCCACGCCACCTTCAGACTTGTCTCCAAAGATCCCGCCACTTTAGAAATCAGGTCACGAGAGGGCGTGATCGGGAAATCGGTCATGCTCGAACCATTCGACCTTCCCGGAATGGTGGTAGCGGAAAAAGGGAAAGATAAGGGCCTCGTAGTTGAGGGATCAAGCAAGGGCAGCTTGTCCCTCTTCCGTGTGGTCGCAGGACTGGACGGGGAGGCCAAGACCGTGTCCTTGGAGTCAGAAAGCCACAAGGTTGCTACATATACACAGGGTTGAATCACGACGAGGGTTCCGGCGTGAAGCTGGGGTGCGTCTCGGATCACTCAAACAGTAAGTTCAAAAAAGCGAGCAGCTTTGCATGGGAAGACGCCACAAGCCATTATCATCCTATCAGCTTCGTGGCGAAGGGTTCAAGCAGGAACTTCCTCTTGGTGCCGTTGATGAGCTTGAGAGATGAATCGTACACTGTTTATTTCGACATCCAGTCTTGAAAGATTTGTTTGTATAGAAGTACATCGATATCAAAATAAGAATGCTTGGTTAGGTCGATGTAGTTGCACTCAGTCCCTGCAAATTTCCAGTCGGAAACTCGAAAAGGCCGCTCTGTTCGGCATTCGAGTCTGCTTCTTTTCCTTTTCGATCCGAGCCTAAGCCGTGACTATGCCAGTGCGATTCGAGTCGAGTGCACTTGTTGAAGGACCCGATAAAGAAAACTTTAGGTTTATGATTCACCGATATTCCTCATATTGATCACAATAAGTGCGTCGAAATCGAATTTTCCAAATGAGGTCAAGCATTTCCCGAGTTCTCTGGTCCTACAACGATCGAACCGATCCGAACGCGAGACTAACGAACCACAACACCCGACATCAAATTTAAAACCGACACATGCCGTCCCATCGGTACGAAACATGTCCCTGTCAAAGTGACTACGCCGTGAGTTGTCCATTGCATTATCAAGCAAATTGCAGTGGCGTCCACGAGTTACACGACAACCTCCGCTAAAAGCATCGTTGCTATTATTAGTTTCATGCAGCATTTACGTGCATGAAGATCTTCATTTCCCCATTAACAACGTAATTTAACACGAAATCATACAAGCATCATCATATCATCTCACCGACATCTTCTGCTCGCTCCATCTTCTCCCCTGTTCCCACCAGATAGCAGCCCAGCTTCTCATTACTGACCTAACAAGCTTTCAATGGCTTCCCGCAGAGGCAGTCGTTGTAGCGGAACGACGAGGCTTCGAGGTGGTCGAACGGCGAGCCAGCCGGGATCCGCCCGCACAGGTGGTTGTGGCTCAAGTCCATGTGCCCGATGTACGTCGCGGCCGATATCGACTTTGGGATCGGCCCCCGCAGGTTGTTGTACGAAAGGTCCAGCACCGTGAAGTACGACCTCGGCCCGAACACGTCGGGTATGGTGCCCTGGATGGAGTTCCTGCTCAAGTTCAAGTTGCTCACCGCCGAGTTGATCAGGCTCGCCGGGATCGCCCCCGAGATTTGGTTGAAATCCAGGTTCAGCGTGGCGAGGACCGGCATTTTACCGAGCGAAGGCGGGATTTGGCCGGAGAGACGGTTCGAGGAAAGGTCGAGATCCGCTAGCCGGTATATTTGGGATATCGACGCCGGGATCGACCCGGTTATTTGGTTCCCGCTCAAAAGGGCCCGGCTCAACATCCTCAGCATTCCGAAATCCTGGGGCAGCGGACCCGAGATCCGGTTATTCCTCAAGTCGAGGTGCATCAAGCTCGGCAGGCCCGTCAGGGAGCTGGGGATCCGACCCGTTATCATGTTGTCCGCCACGTTGAGCACCGTCAGCCGCTTCAGCCTCCCGATGTCCGCCGGTATCTCGCCCGACAGGCGGTTCCCAATGAGGTCCAGGATCCGAAGGTACGGCAGGGAGGCAAGGCAGGCGGGTATCTCGCCGGAGATGCCCTTCCAGTCGGCGACGGTGAGGCTGGAGAGGCGCTCGAGCCTGCATATCGCGGAAGATATCGTGCCGGTCATGTAGCCGGTCCGCTTGGCCCTCTGGAAGATGGGGTCCTCGGACTCCCCCCGGAGGTTGATGTCGGCGACGCGGCGGGATTCGGGGTCGCAGCTGACGCCGTACCAGTTGCGGCAGCAGTCGGCGCCGGTCCAGGAGTTGAAGATGCCTAGGTATGGCTCGTGGAGCGCCGCCCGGAAGGAGAGCAGCGCCGCCCGGTCCGACGGCGGGCAGGCGGCCGCGAGTCCAAGAAGTAACGACGTAACGAAAATCACTCGAAGGCTCATCCTTTCCTGCAATAGGATTCTTTCGTTTCTCTAGCTATCTATGGCGACGCTTCTTCTGTTCTAGAGTACAGAGGTCACTGGAGGGAAGATTACATAGGTTTACTATATATACAGAGAGAGAGAGATATATATATATCATGTCTTTCCTGACGGTTTTGCCCCCGGACGGAGCACGTGTGGTAGGATTATGTGCTTTAGAGTACCAGGGTAATAAAGAACTATTGGCAAGTTATGGCTCAGTACTCGAGGATCTATCTTTACAGAGATCGATAAGGAGAAGTGGATACAGTAAATTATGTGATTTAACGTTTCATCAAAGGGAGGTCTGTCGTATCACGTGTACGATTCCAGTTGCCGATCTTGTGGTCCAGAACTGTGTTCAGAAAATAATGCAAGAGCTTGTAGGTCCGATGAACATGCACGTTCTGCAACTTTCAGACAGGAAAACCCGTGGGTTGTACATGAATGTCTGTTCAGCAGCTGGAATATTAAGGGCGCGCAAAATGAATTGCCCGAACCAAAATTGATCTGTTCAATACGGTCCTCAGGAGTATCCATTCGATTTTTGGTTCTTACTGGACAGTCAAATTAGATTGGACCAATTACATATATTATTTTAAAAAACATTTCTTCAAATAATGAAAAAAAAAAAAAAAGTGATCGGTTCTATTAGATCAATTCAGTCCTTAATTCCTAATTTTGAAAACCGGTCTAATCCTTGGTTCCAATGTGGAATCGGTAAGAACCAGAAGCCAATTACTTCCAAGAGAATAGAGAGTCTTTACCATATCGTTTTTCCATTGCCGGTGCAATAATTGTCCCTGCCCATATGCAAAAATGTCGGTGCAAAGGGAGCTGGTTTCAATGGGAGATTCGAAACTGGTACTTTGTTTCTACCCTCGACACTGTTTGGCAAGCTAAAGATGGACCCCTAGAGAGAGAAAGAGAGAGAGATTTGTGGATTGCATTTCCTTCAAGGACACTCCATCTTCTCTTTTTCTCCTTCTCTTTTGTCAGGTAATGAGAAAAAAATCCAACAAGTTGCAGAGAAAAATGAGACATGCAGAATTTGGAACCCATCTATTTGCCATGATCTGAGGCGCGGTTGTTTTCTTTGAATGATTTCCTCATCTTTCTCCCGAAACCCCCATGAAAATTGTTAAAGAAACAGGAAAGACCCGCCGGGTGCGAGCAAGCTGACAAGGTTCCGTATTTCCTCGAATTTCGCATAGAAATCTGATTGACCCAGCTGGTGCCAGAAATAATTAATGGTTCCTCCGTCGCTCTGGATATATAAAAACTATAGTTGCAGTAATCTCGCTGTCGCTTGGGAATCGGGATTTTCTTCTTTATCAGCATTAACTTTCATTTTCTGGCATCCACCGATAATAAATGGTACCCGTATGAATTGGACTTTTAGCAGCATTTCTCTGCTTTCCATTGAGGATGCCGGGTAGCAGGAATTTCGATTGCCTGGTCCTGAGAAAATCACACCGAAGAATGACAATGTTTACAATTCCCGGGAGGAGATATTGCATTTTGTTGAATTCGCCATTCGCGTTTTCTTCCATGCAACTAGAGTTACAATTCCACCATTGGTATGTTCTGTGTGACAGGATGTAACGGCAATTATCCATGAAGAACTTAACCGGGACAAATAGGCTTAATCATAGATCGTGAACTAGAATGTAACAAGGATATGAACATCCTTCTTCCCTAGAGTGAGTGAAGGCAAGACCGACACTCAAGAACGGAGTAGCACGGCCAAGTCCCCTTTCCAATACCGAGTGGCTAGATCACTGGATCAAGTGACAGCTTTTACTCACTGAAGCAGAGGAACTAAAATGCCGATGGCGAAAGCCGGATCATGGAAGCGGCTGTATTAACTCCCACACGTCTTTCACTTGGTCGGTCATGAAGATCGTGACCAATTTGTTGTGTGTGATTGTATATCTACTTATCGGAAGATTAGCTAAGCCGCTACCCATTCAGCTCAGCAATCAGCAACATTCTTCTTCTTAACAATGATTTATTACTAGCTAAGTAGGCATTTTTGTTCCTGTCAAAACATCCATGCGCACACCCATCCCTCAATAGTCCTCTATTCTAAGTAACGAGTTAGCTCCAATTTCTGCGGTGCGATGCCGCCAATTTCCCCTGCACAAATATCATTTGATCTCTCTCTCTCTCTCTCTCTCTCTCTCTCTAGATTGAAGGGTTTTGCAGCTCCGTCTAGTTCAGGTGCTTACTGGTTGAGTCACCAACCGAAACTCTGGACTTCAACAATTTCAGCAGAAAATGTTGGGGGAGTTCACGTGGCTGTCCACAAAACATGGCATCTAACATGACCAGTCATCATGTGGCCAAAACAAAGCCATGGCCATTAAGTAACCTATGCCTCGTTCTTGTTTAAGGTATGATGAGGTCGGACGCCGAACCATGTTAACCCGTCTAACAAAATCGTGGGCATAATCAATGGAAGATTTTAAGGTGTTATGAGATCTCTTTTACTGTAATTACAGGAAAATGGTATGCTGATGATTTCATATAAACTATTCGAGTGCCGGATTATAATAGATGTTCTTTTAAGTAGAGAAGCTAAACACCTTATGTCGATTAGTTTCATCTCATTTGGAGTACAACTGACAGTTAATTACAAATTTACGACCTCCACCTAACCCCCCCGCTATGAGCTATCCCCGTAACACAGGTGAAATGCAGAAGCAGAAGACTGAGAAAGAAAGAAACGCAAATAAATGAAGGCAACAAAGAATCAATTATTTAACTCATCCGAACAGATTACAAGGAGGCAAAGGAAAAAAGAAAAAGGGCCCTTTCCTATATTTCCAAAAATTTACAGAGCACAGTAAAACATTAAGCTGTCAAGGCAAATGATTGTCGTGCAACTGCATTGAAGCTACGTTTTGGAACGGAGTAGGTGGAACATTATGAAACATTGTTGGCACCAAATTATGCAGTTGCATCGGCACCATGCCGTGTAGGTGTGCGGTTCTCACCTGGGGAACTTCCTGCAACCCAGATAAGAAAAAAAATTAATCATGCATGTATAGATTGATAGGAGGTGCATACCTCCTGGTTATCCTAGCAGGCTACCGCTTGACATCAGCCTTATCAAACAAATGCACTCGTAGCAATATCTAGCAACCAAGGACAACACAATTGCACAGCACTGCAGCCCTAAAATACCAGCCTATCAACTTGATTGGCCCATTATCTGACCTAGTATCAGCATAGCATCTTAACATTGATCACAGTCAAGAGTTTTTTCAATATTAAAGCTCGCATGTCTTTGTAAAAGGAATTAAACTGCCAGCAGAAATCTCACAATGTGAGCACGCTAGACTCGAGCTACATTCCTGTTCAAAGTAACTTAACAAGGGAAAGCCCACAATAGTTAGTGATAGCCTAAAAGGAAGAGCGACTAACCATTTGATGAAGACCGTCTTGTGCCATTGCTCCGAGAAGATCAGGCTCCATTACCTGTTACATCAGAAAGCCATTTCTGAAATCACAAATGGTTGAAGAATCCAATGGCAACGTGATTTGCAGTTAGACATCGAATAAGCATGGGCACGTTTTATTGAATGAATGCTGTACACACATGCTCGTCGCACAAATGACTTCTAAATAATTGTACAGAAATTGAATCACTAACCTTTCCTTTTCTGCTTGTATTCTTACTTCTGTTGCTGACTTTAGGATCAGGTACCTGCTCTTTGGATGTACTGCATTGGTTCTCTTCTTCAGCATTGCAGGTTGCATGGACTGTTGAGTTATTAGGATGTGCTTCATTCTCGGCTGGAGTATTTACACTTGAGCATTGCTTAAGAGCTGCCATGATGGCACATAATGCAATATCATAACTCTCTTGAGAAAGAGACCCTTCTTCACCCAATATTATAGCTCGTCGACACAAATCATTGTAACGACGCACTTTGGACTGCATATCCTCGGATTTTTCACCAATGGGATGCCTGCTTAGAGCAGCATTAGTCCAGCGCTGCAGAATATATCTTGACGGAATGCTAAAAACACCAGACATTTGGAGAACAATCATAGCATGCCTGCACAGGTACCCTTTGTATTCAAATGAATGGCATGAACAATATATACTTGATTTCGACTCATTCCATTCCACAACGTAATTCCGATCATCTTCAAATTCTTTAACAGTGTATATTGTCGCTCTCTCATCTTCACTTTCTTTCTTCAGATGACAAGCAGCTGCTCCCAAGACCTCGATCTGAAATTTTCTAAAGATTTCATGAGTATAAACTAATGACATTTGCTTCTCAAAAGGTGAAGGAGACTTCAACTCAGGCGCCTCATGCCATGCGTCAAAATCTGCTTTTGCTTCCTCCTCATACCTATCTTCAAGAATAACCTTGTATTTTTCAATGAATTCTCGTAATGAAGTTTCCCCATTCACATATTTGTCAAACCAGGAGTTCAGACTTTCAGCACGCGAAAATGCAGACAACCCAGCAAAAGATATATCTCTCATGAAAGTAGGAGCCCATTGCATGCGGTCTTGATACAACAGTTGGACCCATTCAACCTCCCTAAGGTTAAACCTGTCAAGTAACTTCCACCATCTCTTATCAAATTCTGCTTCACTCCATGATCCAAAAATACATTTGTTAAATTTTGCCACAATTGTGTCTTGCCAAATACCTAAGTACTCAAGCTCTCTAGGAATTCTGTCTAATATATGCCACAAACAAAAACAGTGACGAGTATGGAAAGATAGCTGCAGTAGCCAATTTTATGGCATTGTTTTGATCAGTAAGTATCACTTGTGGCGCCTGTTCTCCCATTGCCACTAACCATGTTTGCATCAACCAAGCAAATGTATAAACAGTATCATCCGCAATCAACGCAGAACCAAACAACGTTGGTTGACCATGATGGTTCACTCCAGTAAAAAGTACCAGGGGCATTTTATACTTATTCGCAAAATAGGTAGTATCAAAAGAAACCACATCCCCAAACTTGGAATAATCTTCTATGCCTTTGGCATCAACCCAAAAAACATTTCTCAGTCTATGCTCTTCGTTCAGATCAATTGCATAGAAAAATTTTGGGTTCTGTTCCTGCATATGCATAAAAAATTCAAGCAGCAGTTGAGCATCACCAGCCTCTAAAACTAAGCTCCTCCCTTTATCGTGTGGGTTTCTCAAGTAGTTATCTAAGTTATCCAAATTTTGGTATGAACTGAACATTTTGGACATTGAAGATAGATTTTTCCGCTTTCGCAGGCGGACATCATTCTTCACTAGATCAGCATCTCTATGGCTCCGGAAAAAATGCACTTGGGCAGGTAAAAGCTCATGATTATGCTCCTTCACAAAACTATAAACAAACCATTTGCCATCCTGCTTTCTCTTCACATGCATGCTTGCCTTACAACCTATTTTAGGAGAAGGTCTTGGGTTAATGGCATCATCTGACTGCTGCTTATTCCCATATCGTATGCATGAAAACTTGGCATCAATAAATTCTTTTGATGCTCTAGACCGGCGACTACTCAATTTGGCAGTACCAAAACCTGCTGCTCGTGCATACTCTTTATAGAATGCATATGCATCTTCATGTGACTCAAATTCCATGCCATCACGAGGTTCTGCAATTGCATTGGCTGTGACCTTATCAGGTTCCATTTCCACATCCCCTATACTATAAATCCTCTTCACACATTCAATTCTACTATACTCTACTCAATGATCACATCCAGTCTCTAACTTCTCAGACAATCTCCAGAAACTGTTGGATCTTCCAAGAGAGAGAACTTGTTGTGCAATGCTCTTTCTCAACACTTGTATTTGTCCACTTTGGAGCTTTTTCCATCTAACACTCTGGCCACACAAAAAAAAAAGAATAAACAATTCTTCCTTCAACACAATTGAGATTATGCACAAAGCACGATGTACAATCGTTAAAATGAGGAAATGACTGCTGCAAGCTATCTATGGTTGCATAGCATGCTGACTCTATTTCTTCTTGTCTAAGAAAATCTATTGTTGACCCAAAAAAATCCTCAGATGGATTTTATACATCAAACATATCAACTACCATTGAGAAAGTAAGTAGTTCGTTTGGTAGAGCATATTCATTGATAGCTATCAAAAATAAATACATGACAGTCCTTGCCACTCTCCCATTATCCGCAAGCTGCACTTTTCTCTATCCGTTCATGCAAAACCCAACACCCTTTCTCTCCATTCACACAGAAACCAACAAATTCTCTCTTCCCTCTCACTTGCATGCATGTAGCCGTGTGCTTCAAGACTAGTATTTGACAATAAAAATGTTGCATATGCTCAATCATCAAGATATCCAGCTTCAATCATTAGGCATTAAGTTAGGAGAATAAACCTAACACATGTTAAACAACTGGCAAACCAAATCAATCTTCTAATCAACAATAGGGTTTGAAAATTAATAACCAATTTATATGAATGCAATAACAAGAAAATACATAATGCTTTTAAGCTGTAGACAAAAGAACCACAACCTTCTTCCTAGTAATTCATTAGGATATCTCAGTCAATTAAGAAACTAAAGATTTGGGATCAATCACGGTCCACAGAGTATTAAGTTGGCATTCGTAGACGATACCAGAGGGAGGCAGCCTTACATTCACTCAATGCCCACAAACTCACAGTTTTGAGTACAACTATGAGAAGAGATCAGGCTTTTTCTTTTATCCTTATCATAGGGTAAGACTTCAAAGGACTCAGCTCATCAGATATCTGCTCTGATTGCAGAGCAACTTCACCAGTTTTCTTTCGATTTGCTTTGCAGCATTTTGAAGAGACTCCTTAGCTTCCTCCTTATAAAGACTCTCTTCTAGTTACAAAAAGTTCTCACTACAATGGGAAGCTTTCATTGAGTCAAACAATAACTCCAGGTACTTCAAGCCTCACCTCCTACATTAACAACTAAAGTTGTAAATAAATGCTCGTGTATTGAAATAGTTGAATGATGAGCGGAAGATATGCTATCACCGTTCTGTGTGTCTAGCAGTAAGATCCCAATTCCAAAATGGGTTTTCTTAAATATCCAAATAAAAGTATATTTGCATTTCCCAAGTACTAATTTTCTTTTGCTATGCATAATCAGTGCATTAAAAATGAAAATATTTCATATTAAGTACGGTTAACAAGTGCCATGGGTTTGGTCAAAAGAGAGAGCCGGGGGCTCTCGTTGCCAAGACCCTTCCAATATTCATCTATCGCGTTAAACTCCTAACACTAAAACAACAGCAGATTTTCCCTGTCCACGTCAGGTGGAGCTGTTAACATGCAGTGATAAGGGTTCGACCTAATACCCAGAAAATATGGACATTTCCCAAATGGAGAAGAACATCTTAACCTCAGAATGTTCAAAATTAACATCTTAAGTCATTGGGCTGACACAGCCATTGTCATTGCCTATTGCATGCACATATAGCGACAAGAGGAATGTGGTCTCGTTAATGATATAATGTGCTGTTTTATTGGACCTCTGGTTCCTCGCTAACAAAAGCAAGCCGTTTTAAGCTTGAATCCTGAATGAACCAGGTACTAGTTCTTGTGTCGCCAAACTTTTACCGATCAGGCGAAAAACTTCATATCCCTCATTTTTACATTTGACCAACCCTAGGATTGCAAGATAAAGAAATGTACAAGATTCATCCGGTTGACGTCCGTAGATGGAAGGATTACAAGTTCATTCACTCAATACTAACATCGTGCAGATGCTCGATCCACCTAGGTTTCGCTCACAACGTACCCAATTTTCCTCTTGACCAAAAATCTATATCCTGAGCATACACCAACGAGCCCAATCACCACTTTCCAAGTTGCTTGTCCAGAACTTGCACTCCCTAACAACATTACCACCAGGCCCAATCAAACGGCGCAGGCTAGTCATCGAGAAACTCACGCTCCTCACAACGACGAGCTCGCTACACAACACAGCACGAACATCAGAGGCGCAGGACGAAAATTCTACCGCGAATGCACCCAATTCAAGAACACAAAAGACTTTCGACATCTCCCGAAGCCAGCCGAAAGCAAATCGCTCTTCCTCCGCAGCACTAGCGAGGACCGTACCAGAACTGCGGGGAAAACGAGCGAGCTCGAACGAACAGACGAGCACGAGGTACTTAGCGTTCTCGAGAACTCACCGATCTCTTCCTTGAGCTGGAAACGAGCGATTTCCCCCGGAAACGAAACAGGGAGAGACGCGAGGGAAGGCAAGAGATTCTTGCAAGAAGAGATTTTTCCTGGTTCTTCCTCAAGTGACGCGAGATGATGATGATGATGATGATGATGATGGTGATGCAGGTGGAGTCGGGCTCGGATATCCGAATATTATTTTTGGGTCTTCCTGGCTGCGGAGGGGAAGAATCGGGGCTCCGAATGGGTCGTACGGGGCACCCGATTGAGTGGCGCTTTGGTAATTTTAGCTTGTTGATTTGTTTAAGAGGAGATTTGGCCAAAAGCCAAGTGACACGACATATGGTGATCGAGGGACTGAGCGTAAAGAGCCAAATATTTAACGTCTTTTCAATGTGATTAAACATATCCATACTTATTACGAAATTCATCCAACTTATTTTACACTGCAATAAAGTATTTCCATTTCGAAATTACTCGTCACATCTCTAATGATTATGCCTTATGTATAACAGTAACACGACTTTGATATCACTCGATGAAAATTAACATTTTCTTTAGCATGAGTGGTGCAACAATCGGACGATTGATCAAGGGTTAAGCCGAAGGTCATGGAATCAATTTCCCGGTCTATCTTCGACCCAAGGAAACATTGGTTTAGTCCGTGATGGGCGGAAACCAACTTGCCCAGTGGGCGGTCGAAGTTCCGTTAGTAGCGCCTTAAACCAAATATTCCAAGCGGATGGGTTCCGACCCCGTCGAAATTCTCAATTCGGTATCAGTTGTGTAAATGACTAGCACAGTGACAAGGAGTCCATCGTTGCAATATGATTTGGGCAACGACATTCGCATCGGACGACAAATTGGGGCCTTTGTCTATAAACTGCATGGGTTTAAAGCCTTCGAGCTTTCACGAGGCCCAGGATCGGACAACTTGGTCTATGTCATTTGGGCTTTTTGGGTTCTTGTGTTTTTGCATGGTGAATTTGAGGACTTCGTTTCGCGAGCGTCAGTAAGTGAAAGCACTTAGAAACCAACATGGGGAGCACGAAATAGAACACGAATTACATAAAGAAAATTCAGATACGACACAACCCGACAATCCAACTTTATATGTCGACACGAATTAACATATTCTCATCGTAATTCAATTATTTAGTACATGAAATCAAAACTGACGTGTATTAGGCATGCACGGATTACAAATATGATTATAACTAGCCAACAAAATTATTAACCCTCTTGACGACATTGATTTGTATGTCGACATGAGTTTTACAACAAGATCCATGCAGTCTTTCAAAGTTTGTACAAGTCTCAGAGCGACCCCTAAGGTACATCTCTATCGAGTGTATGGGCATCGGTAGATTTTGACTCGAAGCCGTTGTCCGTCGCGGTCGAGGCAGGCTTGCATTGACTGCATTTTGACCAGATAAGACGATTGCTTGTTGGATTTCTCAAAGTCTCATGCATGGAGGGGCTTTTCTGCATTACAAGACATCGCACCTGTACGTGATATCGTATTTTTAGATACTATAACTGGTATGCTTCCTTATTTGAGAACATTGACGTACAAACATATAACATCCGTTCTCATTCATGGCATATGATATGACAATAGATCAGGCCTTGTGGCACCGATGGCAAGCCTTCCCAATCTTAAGAAAATCTCGATACTTTTAAATTGATATTCAATGATGTATGATCTAAATGTGCACCCGTGGTTTAGGTAAACTATTGCATGCCGTGTACGAACTTTAGTTGCTTCATAAAGAATGTCAGCATGCTGTCCCACAATTTAACTTTCAGACTCGTCACTAAAGACATATTGATCACTCGTCACCCTTGAATGCCCAAATTGTCCACGCTTTAAAATCAGTTGGATCAAATGGATGATGACACAAGGTACAGATTGATCTTTTGAGTAGGTGTTGGTTTGCCTACCTCTACCCCTTCTTGGGTCTAGAGACCGAATTGTCCAGATGATGTTGCCCGTCTGTCTCTTTATAATCTAATCCAAAGTGGTTTGGAAGTTCGAGATGGGAAGAGAGGAGTTAGGTTAAACACATTGCCAAACAATCAATGCTGCCGCCACCACCTTGAGCTACTCGCTTGATTTTATCCATATATTTGCATGACTCATCAGCAAATCTATAAACTAAAGTTTATATCGATTTATCGTGACCAACTTAAACTTTGATCGTACATAATATGTTTTCATATATTAGTCATCAAATCGGTGCCAACCAAATCAAAGGCTGGAAGCATGGCCCATTGGACGAATCAGTCAGTCATGTGCCTTGCCTTCTTATTACACTGTTAATAACAACCATTTACTATGCTAGTTGCTTTTCAATCCTATACTCTGTCGCGTGCCAACCAATTTGCTAATCTTTTTCTTTCACCCGTCTCGATCACCATAAATATCCATTCTATCCTCTTCTTAAATACATATAGTGTCAGAGCCTGGTCAGATTGGGAAAAGTGAAAATCTTCACTTGAAGTTCTAGAAAGGGTTCGACCAGCACTTCCACATCAAGACCCAACAGCCTTTTGTTTTCCACTTTCTCCACAGGGGAGAGAAAAAGGGGAACTTGGAGGCTTCAAATGCTTTTGCATTAGCAGCCCCTAGGTCACTTTAATTGAGTTGAGCCACCCCATGTTTTTTGGGTGATTGAGAGAGAGAGAGGTTTCCATCTTTTGCATATTCTCCTTTCCGGTGCCCGGTTTTGGCATCCGATTCCCCCGCGTAATATAGGCAGTCCGCTTTTGATGGGATGCGCCGCAAAAGATGACTGAATTGAAAGCACGATTGCTCGTGCGCATCTGTTTAATTAGATTAGATGCCCTAAAATAAATCGAAACGGAAACATATGCTTCTCTTGCCTACTCGGGTCGGGTGAATATGGGGCCTGTTTTGGGTGTTCCTTCCTTTCCTTTCCTTTTTGTCCTTTTCTTTCTGTGACATTTTTTTGATGCTTGAGAGTATTGCGGATTCGATTAGTGTTCAATGTTGAAATGCCTTATAAACTTGGGAAAATTTCAAACTTAAAATGCCCATATCAATCTCAAAGAATGGCTTGAATCCATCGACTGTAAAGTGTAGTTTCATCTTTCAAAATTCTTCTTTTTTTTTTTTTCTTTTTTTATATTTTTTCTTTTTTATTGTTTTCTTTTCATAAAAAAAAAAAAAACTCTTTCAAAAAAAAAAAAAAAGGAAAAACACAAGTGGGAGGGTGGTCGTCACCCCATTGCCGGTGGTGCAACAGTAAAAGCCAACAGGGTCACTAGCGAACCTCACCAGAAGCAGGAGAGGGTGGTGACCCTTTCCTAGATTTAGGCGAGTGTTGCCAACCCTCATCCAATGCCCCCAGACCTAGGGCGAGGTCTAGAGGCCCTCACCCAAATTTGGGAGAGGGTCGTCGCCCTCTCCCACTTCTGGTGAGGGTTGCCAACCCTCGCCTAAGCCCCTTCACTGTCACCCCAGCGGGAGATGGACCAACGACCATAGGCCTGTGTTTTTCCTTTCTTTTTTAAGTTTCGTTTTTTAAATTTTTAACCTAACTTAATTTAAATTTAACTTGTATTTGGACGAAAGTATTCCTAATTGGCTGAAATATTTTGCCAACCAACGAGGCTAAGCTCTTATTTGAAATAATCATAATCATTTCAAGTCATTATTTAAGAAAATGAGAGCATTTTGAACTCTTATTTGGAATATTCTATAAAAACTTTTGGAATTTACAAAGACCTGCATATAATAATTCTAAGGGAAAAGCCAGCGAAAAACTCTAAATTACATCAATTGTGACATATTTACTACAAAATTTTAAATCCAAAACTTGTATTCATATAACACATTTATTATAAAAATAATTTGGGACAAATACGAATTTTTTGTTGCTTTTTTTCTAAAATTCAATTAAAAGCTTGACGGATACATTCATTTTTCAGAAGAAAAACACCTAAACAAACAAAGTCTAGAAACATCATCTTTTCAGACGCATAGCGTGAACACACCGTCAAATTACGAACCCTTTGATGCCTAGCGGAGATATTAGTAATAGTATTAGTAGGTGCTTAGCTTTCGTAATTCCGAAAGTTAGGCACGCTTTAAAAATAGCTGTGGAGCACTCATCGTGAATCGACAGATATTTCCGTATCAGCATCCATTAAGCATAATCGAATCACAAAATAATCTCGGCATTTAGGCTTTTGGGGGGGAAGATCCGGTTGGTAGGTAAGATATAGCCCGTCTCCTCTTTTGGCGAGAGGTTACCATAATTAGAGATTTGTCCATCTAATGGATCATCTTGACTTTGACTCCTACAAAGCTCCTGTACGGCTCACTTTTCGTTCATTTTACGGAGAATATGGCTTTTTAAAAATATTATTTAAAAAATCATTTTTCAAAAAAATAACTTTTTTATTTAAAGTTCGGCTTAAACTTGAAATTGAAGTGCAAAATATTTTCTGCCATGTATCTGATTTGATTTTCCTCCTAGCACTCTCTTTGATCATTTTTTTTAAAATTTTTTTGTTTTTTTTTATTTTTTTATTTTATTTTAGAGTTTTAAATTTTTAATTTTTTTATTTTATTTTTTTTTTTTTCTCTTCCTTGACCGGTTGCCGACCACGGCGATGACCGGTGAGCCAAGAAACAAGCTCGTTGGCCTCTGGCAACACTCGAGCATCGCTGATTTGGCGAGGCTCAAGCCTCTCACCCTCTAGCGAGGCACAAGCACTACCGATCTAACCGAGGCTCGAGCCACCTACCCTCTAGCAACACTTGAGCATCGCTGGTTTGGTGAGCTTGAGATCAACAGTGGTGTCATCGGCCTTTATTGTGGTCAGCGATGGGCCAAAAAAAGAAGAAAAACGAAAAAGGAAAAGTAAAAAGTAATTATCAATTCGAATTTAAAAAAAAAAAAAAAAGAGAGAATAAAAACAATCAAAATGAGTGGCGAAAGAAAGAGTATGGAAAATATTATCTGCTTTTTAGAAAACGAAAAATACTTTCCCCAAGTTTTGATGGTGTTTTTTTATTAGTAGAAAATACTTTCCTTGACTAATTTATCATACGTGAAGTGAACACCATAAAATCTAAAAACTATTTTTTTGGAAGTTATTTTTCGTGAAACAAACAAAGCCTCTATATAGCGTGACTATTGAAATATTATCACACATTGCTCGACAACAGATCCTGCTTGCTTGTATTTATGCAATCTCCCTGCATTTAACAGTTTAAGTTTTTTGGTCATTTTCTGGCCAAGCATGACAGTACTTCAAATTCAATATTGTCGACTGAGCAAGCCGGCATCCATGGAGGGTCCGAAAATGAGACATCTCATCCCGTTAACATGAACCTGTCTAAAGCGGATGATGGGCATGAGTGCGTGACCGAAAGCGATCCATCGATTAGAAAGGGATTGAAAGGAGGGTTGGGATCAAGTCGACCTACTCCGCCTTTTGTTTATGATACTTTCTCCCTCTTCTTTTTTCCTTTCATTTTCCTTGAACTCCACTACATGATTCAAGACATCTTACAAAAGAGACGACATGTTTAATCACGGTTCGCGGCGGGCGATTATTCCATGCCCTCTCCCGAAGGTAATCTCCAATTCTCGATTCTCGAAATCCGAAACGGCGGCCAGCAACGACGGGTCGTTTCCTCAGCCGAAGGACGTGCGTTTCGCCCGAAACGGCAGCCCCCCGAGATGACGAAAGACGGGTAGGCAGACCACATCACACGCGACTTGCAGATTTCATTAATAAAAAAAAAACAAAGTGATTGATTAATTATTCATTAAACATATCGATCGAGCGAGCGTTCGATCTGCACGCCGCTAAATGCTACTGATCTGCGCATTAAGAATGGGGGTTGTGAATCTTGTGATCACGTTACGGCGCCGCGATTGGTCGCGAGCTTCGTTATCGAAGGGCGTGATGATCGGGCTGGCATAAATCTTTCCCGTGCCGCGAGAAAGGCGATCGCTTTCATGAGAGCACACGTGCCCCCCCTGCCCACCTTCAGCACCGCTTAATATATATTTAACAAAGGAGTATCCTTGTCAAGCCCCCCTTTAAAAAATACTTTGGAGGGAAATAAAATTATGTGCTTGATGTAATCGGCCTTCTTTTTTTAAATTTTGTGTACTTGTCAATTGCCCGAAGGGTCTCCAAAAGCGCCTTTTTTTTTCTCTTCTTTTTTTTTTTTTTTTCTGAGATTAAGTTAATTAGTATCTCGGGGCCGCATATCAGTAAAACCCTGAGATATTTTGCTTCTAAAAGTGCCTCTTTAATCCGAGGGCTTTTAATTGTTAATCATTCCTGACCACAAATTAAATACGGTTCGGGTCCATTCCATGATCACCTCACAATTTCTCGGGGTAAATCGGTCAATTAAACTTTCGCCGAATTCCTAGACGAATGCACCCTTGACACTGCCGCAAAGAAAGAAAATGTTGCCGTGGACACGTAGGCGAGAGTAAAGCGAACGGAGAAAAGAAGGGTTTTCTTTTTCTTTTTTCTTTTTTTTGGGAGGGGGGGTTGGTGTTGGTTGTGAATATCTCAACATTTGTGAAACTTTATGTGATTTAGAGTTAGGGTTTTAAAAGTCAAGCCAGTATGCTTATCTCTTGTCATTTCTATATGACAAGCAACTATGATGTGACCCATATAATGACATGACCAGCTAGTTTGGGATTGAAAAAAAAAAAAACTTGTGATATTTCAATCTAATTATTAAAGAATATCAGTATAACGATAAATATGGTCTTTATATCTTCCTTAAATATTTAATTTACTTAATGTAGTCTCGAAATTTTCGCTCAATATATAATGTTATCTTTAAACTTTTAATTTATTTAATATGATCCCCGAAATTTAAGTAAAATTCAATCTAATCCTTAAATTATATAAATATATCCAACATTATCCTTCAATTAATTTAAGTTTTTATGAACAATATTAAATATTTTCATATAATTCAGAAACCAAATTGGATATGCAACCAAAGTTCAAGGACCACATCAAATAAATTAAATTTCAATTACGGCATTATACATTAAATTAAAGTTCAATGACCATTTTATATCATTTCCTATAAAATATTTACATAAATTTATTCTCAACCCGTTGCACTACTTAAACTTTTGAGAAATAAGAAAACTATAACCATTGAAAATGAATAATTATAAGGAAAAATGATTTTTGGCCAACCCCAGGAAAGAATGAATGAAGACGGGGCTAGCAACACCGTCGAAAGGATAAAAAGTAGCACTCGAGTTTTTATCATGAAAGTCAACGGCGGTCTTTCCCCCAACATTAGCGGAGGGACGATCTTTTGCTTTTCTTTTCGGGCTGACGGCCGCGGATCGGAAGCGGAAATGGCTCTTCCGCCCCTCCACACGACGCGATGCCGACCTCCGTCCGTCCCCACCACCGTGGAAAAAAGTCTCCCCTCGCTTTACGCTTTCCTTTTTCACACGATCTTATCCCCCCCGAATGCACCACGCTCGGCTGCTGATCAACAGCATCCTTGTCAGCCCGTTCGGTCGATTTTTTACAACCGGGCGGGCCACACTGCCCTGATTAGTCGGGTACCTGGAGGCGAACCGGCACGGCAAACTTGTTGCCGCAATCAAAGGAGGCTGGCTACCTTGGACGTCTTGTCAGTTAGGAATTGATTTCGCCAATTTCAAAAAGATTCAGAATCTAATTGTGTTTGTATAAAACATCTATAACGAATTTTCCAAAAATTCAAAATTTGTACTCTCGTAATAAAATTATCCTTCATTAGTTTTTATTAAATTAAATTAATATTATGAAAAATCATGAGACCGGTATACATATGACAAAACTTTAATTAACAAAGAGTATCCTTGTCAAGCCTCCTTTAAAAGAGGCTTTGTAGGGAAATAAAATTATGTGCTTGGTCTAATTGGCCTTCTTTTTTGTAAATTTTGTGTACACGTTTGTCAATTGCCCGAAGGGTCTCGAAAAGCACCTTTTTTTCTTCTTTTTGAGATTAAGCTAATTTAGTGTCTCGGGGCCGCTTATCAGCAAAACTCTAAGATATATTACTTGTAAAAGTGCCTTTCTAATCCGAGGGCTTTGGGTTTTTACTCATACTTGACCACAAATTATAAACGGCTCGAGTCCATTTCATGATCATCTCACAATCTCTCGGGGGAAAATTCATATTGACGATCATTTGAACTTTCGCTTTGCTCCTAAACTAATGCACCCTCGACATTGTTGTTAGAAAAAAAAAAAAAAAAAAAGTTGTCGCCGCATATGTGTGGGCGAAAGTAAAGCGAACGAAGAAGGAGGGTGTGATTATCTTGACGTTTGTTTTTACAAGTCAAACGAGTACGTTCATCGCTTGTCATTTCTATATGACAAGCAACTATGACGTGACCCGAATAATAACATGACTAGCTAGTATGGGGATTAAAAATCGTGCGAAATATCAACTTAATTGGTAAAAAAAATATTAGAACAATAAAATAAATGATCTTTGAATTTTAATTAAATGTGTAATATTATCCTTAAACATTTAATTTATTCAAAGTCTTGAAATTTTAGCTCAATGTACGATGTTATTTTTGAATTTTAAATTTATTCGATATGATTTTTGAACTTTTAATAAATATTCAATCTAACTCATAAACTATATAAAAATATCCAATATCATCTTTCCATCAATTCAAATTCTTGGACAATATTAAATATTTTCATATAATTTAAAAATTAAATTGAACATATACCAAAATATTAGGGATTCAATAACTTCATTGATCACATCGAATAGAATAAAAGCTTATGAACAACATTACACATTTGGCGAAAATTCAATAATCATTTATGATATTTCCTACCAACTATTTACATAAATGCATTCTCAACCTGTTGCACTGCTTAAACTTTTGAGAAGAATTATAAAAAAAAAAACTTTTAGGTAGAAGAAAAGCATAACCATAAAAATGAATAATTAAAGGAAAAATGATTTTGACTAACCCTAAGGATGAAGAAAGGGCTAAAAACACCGGCACGATTATGCGGTGCACGAGCTCCGCGGGTAAAACCGGTGGTCCCCCCCACCACCCCCCGCGCCGTCTCTCCAAAAGGAGATAAGAGATATCATAAATCGGCTAAAGCAGCGCTCGCGTTTATACCACGAAAGTCAATGGTAATATTCCTAGGATTAAAAGGGGTCGAAATCTTACGTAGGTTGATTTGTCGCGCCTACCTCCCCCAACATTAGCGGAGGGACACCGTTCTGTTTTTCGTTTCGGGGCGACGGCTGTGGATCGGAAATGACTCTTCCGTCCCCCGCCCACGGCATGATGCCGACCTCCCTCCGTCCGTCCCCACCACCGTCGTCGTCTTTGCGTTTGTGCGGCGGAAAAAGTCTCTCGTCGCCTTACGCTTTCCCTTTCTCACACGATGTTCTCGCCACCCCCACTCCCTAAATGCACCATGCTTCGTTGCTGATTGACATCGTCCTTGTCTGTCCTTTTTGCTCTATTTTTCACAATCAGGGGGCAGCAGCGCCGTGATTAGTCGGGTACCTGGGAGGCAAGCTAGCATGGCAAACTCACCACCGCAATTGAAGGAGGCCGGCTACCTTGGACGTCTCATTAGTCGGAACTTGATTGCACCAATTTCAGAAAGATTCGGAATTTGATTACGTTTGTATAAAACGTCTATAACAAATTTACCTTAAACTTATTTTTTGACCATAAAATGAAACAAAATAAAGTGAAAATAAACCTAATTGAGCAACGTAGTATCATTAAGACATAGGAGCATCTACGGCTTGACTAGATCTGTTGGGAAATTGGACAGAGAGAATCTAAGAACCCTAGCTCATTGGATACGCGCTCCTTGACACGATTAGACTTAGATTTTATTTTCTTTTTCCGAATCGGCACACGATTTTTGTAGATGATGATTCCTTTTCTTTTCCCATTTCAAGATAGCATCTTGCTGTAGATATCAATTCTGAAAATTACTTTTTATTGAGTGGGGTCAATAATTAAGGGGGAAAAAGCAGTATCTTAGAAAATACAAAACTATTTGCCTCCAATCCAAACATGAATATCCAAATTCAAATGCAAACAAAAATAAATACGTGCCAATTGAAAATCACGCGATGGATGGTTTGTCTTGAAAACCGTCATGTCGAGGCAACTCCAAATTGAAGTAAAACTAAATTATAGTTGACATATATTACACTCGATTATCTAGGAATTTTAGCGCACCTTGTATAAATTTTATTGTGGCCAATGACATTTCCATGTCCACTTAGCGTTAGTCATCATCGCACGATTTTTTTTTCTTCAATAGAGTTTTTTAGCGCACCCTCGACTCTTCTTTACCTATGTCCGCCGAGCGCCCACCCCAACGGCCGTTGATCCGCTTACAATCACCAGAGCAAATGGCGAGCATCGCAACCAACCCGAGCGCACCAACTCCAATCACAAATGACCCCTCCTCCTTCCCTCTCTCCCTCACAATCTCTGCCTTTGATAGACTTGGGCTCGACGCCGACCTGCCAGTCCCAAACGTCGAGGTCTCAAGTTCAGCCTTGACGGCATCAGTGCCAAGACCTCATAGACAAGCACTAGGGTCCCAGGGTTAGCCTCGATGGGCCTGAGCTTGGGCACCGAGGTCTCGGACACAAGGTGTAGGGGCTCAAGTGCCAGGAGCTCAAGTTCGGCTTTGACAAATCCAAGCACAGGCATTAGGGACCTGGGCATGGGTAGCAGGGTCCTAGGTGTGGCCTCGGTGAAGTCAAGTGCAAGCGTCAAAGACCAGGGTAAAAGCACCCAAGTCTTAGAGCTAGCCTTTATGGACTTATGCTAGGGTGTTGTGGAGACACACAAAGATAGTAAGTTCCTACGCCTAGCCTCTATGGACTCAGACTCATGTGTCGAGATACTGAGCACGAGGGTCGAGATCCTAGGCATGGGTGTTGGTGGCCTGAGGCCAACCTCAAGGATTTGGGACCGGCTGTTTTAGACTTGGGTTGGCCTCGATGGATACCGATGGACACAACCCTAATCTCTAAATTTAGGTTTGTTACCAAGGACTTAAAAATGAGTATTGAAGTTTCATTACCTAAATACAAAGTTTTTAGAGCAAGCATCAATATTTAATTATATTCTGAAAAATAATCTCCGATTTTTTTAAATTTAAGCATTTATTTTTTTGTTGACTCATTTTTTGAAGTGATTTAAACATTAGAAAATGAAGAAGATATTTGTCTAAAAATATTTTTCGCGGAGCAAAACAAGACTTTTTTGGGATCATAAATAAGGCGAGACGGGAGTCGCTGATGCCGAGCGAGATCGAGGACCAGCGTCTCGTCAAGCTAATGTTGACAAGCGGGTTCACACGTGTACCGGTGCCCTCGCTGGTGCGGCAACATCGCCCCTCCTCATTTATCTCCTCCTTTTTCCTTGTTAGAATTTTCTTTTACTCCCCTTTTTAGCTCGCTCTCTCTCTCTCTCTTCATCTCGCTCTCCAAAGTTCACTCTCAAGCATCAATCAGTAGCCCCACCACCACGCACCACCACCACCACCTCCACCACCTCCTATAGCCGCACCGGCGATACCCGAAAAAGAAAAAAGAAAATATTAATAAAAAAAGAAAAACTTGTGGTGGGGGAAGAAGGAGGTGGAGGAAGAGGAGCAAGGCTTTCGTTTCGTACAGCGACGCTCCGGCCGTCTTCTTCCGTCGCCGCTCCAGCAGCGCCGCGTGCTTCGCTCGAGCTCGCATGCTTCTCCGTCGCTCCGTCGGAGGTGCTCCAATCTTCTTCTTCTTCTTGTTCAGTTTCTTCTGCTGTTGTTTCGATCACTTGAAAAGAAGAAGCTCGGATCTCTAATCGTCGTTCCTCCATTGCTCTCTGCAGCGAAGGAAATTTGGAGCTCCGGATTCGGCTCCTCGCGTCTCCGTCTCGCTTTCTTTTTCTCCGTTCCCGAAGCTACTCCGGCTTCGACCGCACGGTGCTTTTCGCTGAAGCGATGTGAAAATACCTACAGCCGATCAAATCTCCGGGTTTAGATCCGGACAGCGATTGAAGCGGAGCGAGGAGGAAGCGTCGTCGCCACGAATGCTTCTCTTTAGAATTACTCATCCGGCGAGCTCTCCCGCTTTTTTCCAGCTGTTCTGCAGATTCCTGCGAATCGATCGCGTCTCCTCGGGAAACTAGGCGATCCGCGGTGGTTTTCCGAGCTCCGAGAAGGGAAAATTCGGATTTTATTCATTTATTTTCTTTCGGCGGTTCTTTTTTTTTTTCTCGAGATGGAATCGGATCTTCAGCAGCAGCAGCAGCAGCAGCACCATCATCATGCTTTTCTGGATCATGGTCACGACCCTCCGCCGCCTCAGCATCTCCAGCAGCAACAGATGAGCTCGGGCCTGTCGCGTTACCGATCCGCGCCGAGCTCCTTCGCGAGCTTTCTCGAGAGGGATTTCTGCAACGACTTCCTCGGCCGGCCTTCGAGTCCGGAGACGGAGCGGTTCCTCGCGCGGTTGATTTCCGGCGGCCAGGACGAATCGCCGGCGGCGGTGGCGGCGGCGGCGGCGCAGAATCTCGGTGGATTTCAGCGGAGTCCGCCGCAGAACGAAGTGACCAATCCCCAACCGCAGCTCATGGAGGCGGTGAAGAGCGAAGCGAATGTTATTCCTCAGCAGCAGAGTAACTACTCGTCTGGTTCTTACTATCAAAGTTCATCTCAACAGCCTCAACCGCCTCGGCCGAATCCAAGCTCGACCTACGGGACCGCCGGTTCGGATCGGTTGCCGCCGCCGCCGAAAGTTGGCGGTCCGAATCCGAATCTCGTTCGCCATAGCAGCTCACCTGCAGGGCTATTCGCCAACATCAACATTGATAACGGTATTGGAGTGCTGTTTTTTTCCATGTTGCTTTCCGTTGAGATTGATTTGTGGTTTTCACTGTTTAGCAATGATTTTACAGAATTGATTCGACCACTCATGAAGCTGTGACTCGCAATCTTTGACTAATTTTCTGCCACAATTCTGGGATTTCATTTGATTTTTAATTCTTACTTTTAGGATGTTGATGGAACAAGTTGCTGTTTGTCTTCTCTCATGCAAGTTGAAATTAATTATTAGCAAGTTTTTCCTCGTTTAGTACCTGGTTTTCTACTAGTTCTTTGGAACTTGCGGATTCGTCAATAGAAGCACAAAGCAAGCGAGCTTGAACCTAGAATTGACTTGGAATAGGCACAACCACAATAGGAAATTCAGTGCCTGTAAATGCTAGGTACTAGGAAGTTTTTTCTGGGATCGTATTGGGTATGCTCAAAGATAAGGTTGCTTGAAAGTGCACAATCTCACAGAGAAATGGCAATAACTGGCCTGCAAATTGCAGGCTTTGCTTCTATGGAGAGCATGAGGAATTTTGTCGCTTGCGGCGGAGCAAATGCCGAGGCATCCTTTGCTAATGCGAATAGGTTGACCAATCGCATGAGCTACTCATCCAGGCCCGCTGTGGGACATATGAGTCCGATTTCTGAGCTCGGGGATAAACGCATGGAAGCCTCCATTGATGAAGGTGCAGCTTTTGGTGAAGGTAACGCTAACGATTATGTTGCGGGTTATCCTATGAGCTCTTGGGAGGATTCGGCCAGCATGTCTGAAAATTTTAATGCTCTGAAAAGAAGCAGAGATGATGATAAGAAGTTTTCAGGCTTAAATGCGTCAGATTTGGTGGTACTATTTTTTCTCAAGTGTGATTTCCCAACTTTGATGTGCAGCTAGTGTAACGACTGAATTGCCTTTTTATGCTCAGAACGAGGAGGTCAGGAGCCGTCCTCCCATGGGTTTGACGCATCACTTGAGTTTGCCGAAAACTTCAGCGGAGATTTCCTCCATTGAAAAGTTTTTGCAGTTGCAAGATTCTGTGCCGTGTAAAATTCGTGCAAAGCGAGGTTGTGCCACTCATCCTCGTAGCATTGCTGAGAGGGTAAGATCCATGCTCGATATTTCTTCATAAACTTTATAAGAAATGCCACAAAGCTTAGGTTCGGTTTCCAATATGTGAACGGGTGACCATAAGATGGTATCACCTATTCCAGTTATAGAATTGGGCAGTTTTTGTGAACCTGGGAGTGTTTCTTCTGCTTGTGATCAGGTTAGGAGAACCAAAATCAGTGAAAGAATGAGGAAGCTACAAGATCTCGTGCCAAACATGGACAAGGTAATATTTTCATCTGCTCTTGCCGATGCCCACGAAAACTGATTTATTGAGTGTACTCATTTGCACTCTGTCTTGGCAGCAAACCAACACAGCAGACATGTTGGATTTGGCTGTTGATTACATAAACGATCTCCAGAAACAGGTTAAGGTAAACCCATCAACCCTTCCTAGTTCCTATCAAGTTCGTACGCGCCTCATAACCTTCCAAAAATGATGATCATGGACGCTGTTGTGTCGAAGATTTTTAATATGATGGACTGGGATTCCTCATGATTCCTTAATTATCACATATTTTTGGCAGGCCCTGTCTGCGAATCGTGCCAGATGTACGTGCCTGAATAGGCAGCAGCAATAATCACACCAGATCCCAGGAAGGGAGACTCGTGTGCACTGTACAGAGCTATAGGAGTTTGCAGGAAAGGGAGCACTCTCAGAAGGCAAATTTGGGCTTCTCTGTGCAAGCGAAAAAGAAGATGGTAGGTATGGTCAGGCGTGGAGACGAGAAGCTACAAAGATAGAAAAGAAGGCTCTGAAAAGCCAAACCGAAACAGAAACTCGCTGGGTACCCCCGTATGGAAAGCAAGAGAGAACCTGAAGAAAAGCCTCTATGGTGTAAAGGGTGTGTCAGATAGTAAATGTCTTTTCGTGTTGTAAAGATTAGGTCGGGACGTTCACCTAAATTGCGGATAGATCTCTGTATTTATTAAAAGAGGGAGGAGAAAGCAATAAGGGGGGGAAGATAAGGTTTCGTTGCTGGCGTGGCCAACGACAATAAAGAGGGAGATGCGATCGATGGTTGGCGAAAAGCATTGAATTGGAAAAGAGAGAGCGATGCGGGGACCACTCACGTTCGTCCCTCGCCCGTCGCTGTTGAAGGGGACCGGTATTAATGACCACCCCCCTCCCCAAATGGCCAAAGTCGAGGTTAGATCCCGGACCTAAGGGCAGCCTCTGATGTGTCTCTGTTGTCGTTTCCTCAATTGGCGACTCTTGTTAGTGTATCTGCATTCCATGGTCTGCGTGTCCCAGCGCTGTCATGCGATGCTCGGTCATTAAAATGATGGATTTTGTCGTGTTATATTCCCCCGTATTTAAGGTAAACCAGAACCAGATGATTGCGAAAAATAGAAGCAAAAAAACGAGGAGTTACTAGATCATGGTCGGTAAAAAGAGGAAAATCTTTCACTTGACCCCCGAAAAGGGAAAATGTTTTAAGTTAAACCAGAGACGATGCCTGATGGAGACGCGTCAGTGTAATGCCCCTCGCGCTTGCTTGTGTTGGCATTGATGGGTCTGTCCATCTCTGCAGGAATTTTATCATTTTCCTATAGGTCCCTTCTTTTATTTTTACTGTTCTTACGAATGAGCTAAGAATTTGAAGCCTTCACGTCGAAGGAAGCAGAGAAAGATAGGGTCAGTGTGAAATTGACGGGAAAGGAATTTTATTAATCGGATTCACAGCTTTGCCATGGGGATGTAAAGATATTGCTCTCCCGTCTTGACATGTGATGTGCTCAGTAATATCGTGAGATTATACTGATCTTAGTCCATTTCAGGAGACTTTTCCGTAGTAAGAACAGGCCTAGAGTGAAAAACGGGAAGGAAGTACCACTTCTTTGTGATTCTGGGAAGACACCTTTTTTTTCTTTTTTTCACTCAGACTTTGATTTTTGTCGGGAGCCAATTCCTAAACAGCTTATGTTGCAATGTTTAGTTTGCATATCTAATGTGGAAGGATTTTTCAGCGGCCAAAAATTTAGTGAAGTTATGGTGACAACTCAATTTGGTGTTAGCAGCCTGTATCGGACCTTCACAGTAACACGAAGAGGGGGTCGCTATTGCAAATCATCTATTTCCGACTTTTTCACTCATCACAAGGAAAATTCTCTTCTCTACACAAGACCCGGGGAAAATATTAGATAAATTTCATCATCGGTGACATTGCGTATCTATAATAGTATAATCGAGGATGCTCGCGCATCTTTCACAATCTTGTACGAACAATAATATTCCACGATAAAGAGGATCCGTGCAAGTGACTCCCACGTAAGTGATGATCTCACTTTCCCCGTCTCTTGTGAAAGGGAAAAATATGCTTTGTTTCCTTATCGCTTCAGAAAGGACACGAAGCTTTCCATAATCAGTGTGAGAGAGAGACGGAGAGGGTGACCGACTTACTGGGGAGTCATTGCGATGCGCACGACCTTGGAGGGGTGAAAGTAGGTGGGACCGTTGGATCCAACTTTTGGTCTCGCTGCGCTGTGATTTGGTCGGGACGGAAATAGGTGCTTCCATGGTGGCATCCTGAGTTGCGTCTCCCATCATGTCTTGATATTGTGAGTTCTGCCGCTGTAACGTCCTCGGGTAGAAGCAGGTCCAGACAGACGAAGTCGTAAGGCTTACGTTAGCCTCCATTAGCCCTGTTGAAATGAGTTATTAACCTATTTTTTAATTCATATTTGATGCGTTGAGTTGTTATATATGATAATTATATTCAGTAAATAGATCATATATGGATTTATAATTATAAGCTCAAATAATCAGTATTAAATGTATTTGCAACTTATTTAGATTCGACCCAACTCAACTCTCTCACGTTCACTCACGCCATGACCTTATCTTAATTTGGATATGAGTTTTTATCGTGTTTAGTTAAATATGGAAGTGTTTTGGCAAAATGGGTTGGATTAAGTATGAGTCACTAAATTTGTATTATATAGAAATGAGTTAAAACTAGTTAAATGAATTAATTTGGATCAACTATTTTCGACTTGATTCAAATTTGACCCGACCACCCATTTGACGAGTGTATCCTCCACTAAGGTGATAAGATAAGTCAAGCTTGGTGAGACTAAATGAGTTGTGGGGCTTACCTTAGCCTCCATACATCTCAAGGGTGGTGTAATCAACTAATCATTATTGCCCATGTGCTATAAGTCTCGTCTTACTTAATGCCACGTGGGTATGCATCTCACTTTTAATTGATCAATTGCATTGCGTGATCCGTAACATAAATCCATTCTCCAAACATGTATGTGAAAGAGAAGATCGAGTGAATAGAATACATACTCTTACATGAGCATATTTACTTGAGGTTTCTCCGCTCCAAATAATCCTACGTTATCGAAATAAAGCTCTCTCTCTCTTTTTCACAACAATCATCCCATTTTTTTTGTCAAGCCTTATAATAGGCCTAAAAGTTTCGAACCATCAATCTCCTTTTAATCAAGAGACAACTGCCTAAATCAAATATTTTTATGACTCGTTTCCTACCGAATTTTCTTCACCAAGATGTTTGCATCGCAATCCATAATTCTCTTGTATTTGTAATCATTGTGAGGGGAGGTTGGGATTATCGAGTGAAGAGTGAGTAATGCGGATGGGATAAATATAATTGGTGTGTGGGAGTGACGTAAGGGTGGTTGGTATTAGGAGTTATAAGATAAAATGAATATATCTTTTAAGAGTTTTCAAAGCGGATTTGGCTTTTCATGCACAAAATAGTCGGGAGCTGATGCCGCTCTCCTAATGAGACCGTGACAAGCCAAAATCAATTGTTAAGCCTAAGGTGATCTACTATCTTGCTTGATGAACTAAATGTCCGAATTAAGTTAGGCATGATACGACCTTATATAATGAAGTTGTCCGCCATATAATTTTCCAAAACAACTAAAGAAGGAAGGCTAGTCTGGTGTATTTCATTCCCTAGGCACCACACAGTTGTTCTGTGGCCATGGAACTGTCGACCCATACACTCGCGTGGCATGTTATCTTAAGTCTCTTCTTTCAATTGCAACACGGCTGTAGTCGAATCCACTTGTTTTCTCATCAAATGCCAGATCTTGAAATATGAATATACGTGCCGATATCCATGTGTTGCTCTTCGGATTATGAAAATATCAAAGTGTACGAGCCGCCGATTTTTTGCTTTGATAATTCAGAGCATGACCGAAATTAATAAAAATGTAAAAAGTGAAAAATCAATAGACGCAAAACTCCAATGGAATCAACCACAAAACTCTTTCCTCGGCGAAACCGTGCATTTTTCTGTTCAATCGGCTTTTTCGCCAATCGGCTTTTTCGCCTTCTAGCTCTAGGCACCATGAAATTAACATGGTTTATGCATCTTATTTTTTCGGGACAGCCCAATTCCCACACATTTTTCTAAAATTATAATAAGCCGTTTTTAGTTGACTGACCAAACTGCCATTTAAATACCAATTCAATCGAGCAGGGATTACTACTTTTATAGTGAAATTTTTATAGTTTAAATCCAAAAATGATTGAATTTGACTCTCTTATCTTGGTTTAGTTTGAAAATTTTCCTTGAATATGTGCTGAACCTAGAACAAAAGGGAATTCTATTTATTCTACCAAAAGCAAGACAAACTCACTTAAAAGAAGAATATTTAGCGAGAATTCAATATGCAACTCGTTTATTATTTAAAATCTTAAAGAGATGGTAACACCATAAGAGATATAACAATTACTCAAGATTTAGGGGAAACAAGCGATCGTCTGAGGATTTTTTTTTTTCAATTCATTTTTCATGAAATAAAAAGAGTAAATAACATGAAAATGGTTATTCGGTGTGGGTTGCTGAAGGAGATAGTTAAATATATTAGGGATATGAATAATAAATGCTTGATTTATATAGTAAATATAGGGTAATCCGATCAATTAATTTAAAATGTTGCATTTTAGTTGAAAAAGAAAAGGGTGCAGAAAGAATCTCGCCCATCATTTTCTATGGCTAATTGGTCGATTAGCCCAGCGGTGATTCAACTTGAGCCCAAGCTCAAACATGTTTTCTGGGCTGAACTATACAGGCACGCCCTCCACCGATAGTGAATTGGCCGGCCCAAATTGTGCTTTGACCTACCCCATCCTATTAATGGACCGGGTCTATTGTGCCGTGCCGTGTCATGTTGCATCGTGCCGGTGTCTCACTTGCCCAATTGCGCCTTGGGCCAGGCCCATTTTCTGTGTCTATGTGTCTCTTTTGCAAATTTCCATCAAGTCGCCGACGAAATGAGAATGAAATTAAATCACACATTGTAAATGGAACTCGCTAGTCATAGCTCTTTTAGGGTCATGTGTATCAATAATCACTTGCCTTGTATATGGAAAAGGAGTAATGCAAAGGAGACCGGACAATACGTCAAGCGCTTGCGAATGGGTGGAGCTATTTCCACTTTTTTTTCTTATTATTCGTATTTCTAATTAAAAGGCGAAACTATCCTTCGAATTCGGTTAAGCATGTATTGATATTTAATTGCATAATTTTCGGTAGTTATGTTTCGCAACTCGGTACATTTGGCTTGCGTTTGGTTAGATTTTTGAGATAGTTTTTGGCAAAATATAAAGGACTTTGAGTTAAAGCAATTTTCTAAAATTGCAAACTATATTTGTTAAATTGTAATCAAAGTGTCCATTATAAATACCTTTGAGTATTTGAACAAAAAAAAAATTTTTAAGTAAAATAGTATTTGAAAAAATTATATTTACGAGGGACTTCTATTATTAAAAAAAAATAAATAAATAGTTGATCGATAAAGGGCGGAGACTGCTGGCAATCTATATTTATCATTAGCGGCCATTGTCTAAGGTCACAAGACCTCCGATGAACCCTAGAAACCATTGGTGAGGGCCACCACACACCCCACGAAGGTTGCTCAACCCCAATGAGGGCTAGCTGGGTCACATGGCCTTAGGCAACCGCTCACTAAGGTTGCACGACCCTCGAGGGCAGTGGAAGATGGGTGATCTTAGATGGCGTCGTGAAGGTTGTGCAACCTAGATGACATTTGCCTAAGTTGCGTGGCCCCTTGTTGAGGTTGCGCGACCCCTAGCAACAATTGCTTGAGTCACTATGGCCACATCGACCTCTATGCCAACCCCTCACAACCACGCGTAACCACATCGGCTAATTTCAATGGAGAAGAAGATGAATAATCATAAATGAGGGCCAAACCAGAAAATCGAAATGTTAATGAGGATAGTTTTGGAATAATTTTTTTTATTTTATTGACCCTAACCTTTTGCATGTCGAGAAAGTTGAAAGCCCAAGACACTTTAGGATCTATCTTAGGCTTTCAACCTTTTGAAGGGTTACCTTTGCTAAATGGGGTTTCGAAAAAACTTCCCAAACGCAGCCTTTCTTATCTCGGTTTATTTCAGTATTTTTCTTTTTAGAGAGAGTAATCTAAATTTCTTTAAAAAAGTAAAGAGAACCTAACAAGAATGCACATTTGGATAGAAACTCAATTTAGAATTTATTCTATTCGTTTCTTCCAATCTGAACCACAAAGACTATCGAAACAAAATATATATATTAAAACGAAAGAAAAATTGGGACTAAACTTTTTATGATATAAATACGAGGAAAATCACTAATACCGTTCATAATCTCATGATACCGGACGACTACATATATGTAGAGAGCGAGTAAGCCTTTTTACGAGGAAATGCGAGATTGAAAATGAGGAACAGTAACTAGGCTTGACTCTCCAATATGATTGCGTAAAACTTTGACAAAACCATAAATGGACGATGTCTTAATAACTCAAATAACAACATCATATAACGTTAAATTAATGAATATGTGATCGAACAAAGAGAAATTATTCTTCAATTTCGAAATAATGTTTGTGTTGATAAAACACATTGTTCATTCACGGCTCATATGTCGAGTAGGCAAACAATCATCCGAAAAGTTTTAACTAGTGTCGTGACTCAAAAAGATATTAGAGATAAATTAATTAATTTTTTTTTAAACTTAGGTAAAGGGGGCGTGCCAAAGGATGAGAAGGAAATGGAGAGAGAAAGAGGGAGAGACGTTGGCAACTTTTGAGCCAAATCTTAAAAAAAACGAAGGCGATTTAGTCAATTCACTTAAAAAGGGTAATTAACTTTTACCAAAATCTATAGAAGGCAACTTAATTAAAGTCGCTATCTGATTTGCATATGGGAATCGCCTTCCCATTTCTGAAAAAACCTCTTTTAGGCAAGCGCAATGGATTTACATTACCCCTTTCCGCGTCCACATTTATTAGCCTTATATCTCGGTAATTTCGGTAAGCAGGAAAAATACCATAAATATCTCTGCATTTTTCCTATAAAAGAAAAAAGAAACACGGTACGTCCCAACAACACGTGGCGCGCGGAAGCGCCGGGGGAAGAACCTAACGTTCCATTCCTGTTTCGAACTTTCCCTCCCAAAACCAAAATCGATTTGAATTCCCGATTCATCCGTTTCGTCCGACCGAAACTTGTCCTCATTCAATTCCAACGGCGATCGCCGAAATTCAAAATAAAAATTCAATTTTTCCCCCACAAGTTCTCCCCCATTCGAATCCCCGGTTCCGGGCAATCGCGCTCCCTCCGCCGCCGCCGCCGCCGCCGCTATCAGTCGCTCCTCCGGCCACCGCCATGGAGGAAGCGGAGTCCGATTCCGATCTCGGGTTCGGCTCCGGCTCCGGATGGGCCTCCCCGGCGCTCGTGTCCCTCGCCCCGTTCGCGGCCGCGCCCTCCCCCGCTCCGCGCCGGCTCTCGAGCCAGTTCGCCGAGCCGGCCCGCCCCGTCCCCTCGGCCCGCAAGCTGGCGTACGTCTCCCTCCAGGGCCGCCTCGTGAACGCGGAGGAGGCGACCTCCGCCAGGGCGATCGGCGGCGGCCTGAGCCGGGAGGAGGCGGTGGCCTGGGAGCTGTTCGGCCCCGTCCAGAGGGTGCTCCTCGTCGCCGTCATCGGCGTGGCCGTCGCCGAGTCGAGGAAGAACTGGATGATTTCGCAGCTCAGAAACTCCGTGGAACTTAGGGTTTGTTGATTTGTTACGGAATTTATGGAGATCATTTTGTGTGTTAGCTGCTTGAAGTGCGGGTTAAGATTCGTTATGCTGGTTGGGATTAAGCGAGTTCTGATTGATTGCCGGCAAAGCTCTACTTTTTAGGGCATTTCCAAAGGCCTTTTAACAATCCCTAATCTTTTCCTTTGATCTGCTTGATGAATTCATTTTCTTTTTGGCTTGATGCGCTTTTTCTGAGTCTGACATGAGAACTCACTTGTTTTTTACTTTGATGACCAATCTTTCAGGATCAGATTCTGTCAAGCATGCAGCAGAAGCTTGACAAATTGTGCCAGCAAGTCCATAATGTCAAGGACCGAGAAGGAAATGGCATGGAAGCATCCGATGTCAAGAACCTTGGGTTCCCGTTTGATGCAACCTTTGAATCGAACGGAATCGAATTTGTCGATTGTGGTTGTTGGTTATGCGACCAGCACCACAAACAGTTCGGGGGACAGATGGTAAGGCAAAACTTGAAGATGCACTTTTTATTTTTCAGGGCGGGTGTGGAGTTCGGTTTGGGAAAGTTTATCATTAGCCTAGTCTTAGTGTGGATTACAAGTTGCGCAACACACACATTATGTCCAAAGAACTAATCGTTAGTCGTGAATGAATGGTCAGTCATGCCATTCCAGAATGACCAAACAGCACCTGTGGCATCTTGGTGTCGTGATGCCATATAATTTTAACAATCATCACTGTTGCTCAGGAAGCAGATTTCATACAAAAGCTCAATTTTGCCCTGAAGTCACATTTTTCAGTTCCTTATTCACTTTGTTAAAGCAGTCTGCACGCATGATGTTCCTGTGGTTTTCTTTTATAACTTTTTTCCCTTTTTGTGGTTTGGGGCATAGGGTAATTCTATTATGAGAGTTTCCAACGGGAATGATATCCACCAGTCAAAGATGACCTTCACAGAAGAAGCGGAACCAGAGGAACGACGCATGTCTGACTTGTCGGATTGGGCTTCAAGTGTGACATCTGCAGCTGAAATTCAGGTGTTGAACATACATGCAGTTTCTTTTCTTTGGTTTAGTCGCTTATGCTTTTATATTGTAACTGCTTATTGGATTGATTCTTGTTATTTAGAGCCTGTGTAATCATAGCCATTTTAGTTTGACTCTTAGTTTGATCTGAAAGCTTTGTCCTATGCAAAGCTGCAAATGGAGTTTTCTGAAAATATGCTTTAATTGTCATACAATTCTCATCCTCCTTGATTTATAAAGGATTTTCCTAGCATGATCTATTCAAGGCGGTGGATTAAAAAATATTGAAATTTGTGCATTTGAGCATCCTTGCAGGCAGAAGTAATATAAACAAGATCTGTTTGAACTCGTGTCTCTAGCCTTCTAGGTGTGGCAATGAAATGGCTGACTTTTATGAGAATGAATCTGATGTGGTTTTCCTACAGACAAATGCCATAGCTATAGAACAAGACGTATACAATCTCAAGAGAGACTGTGAAGAAAAGGACGCAACAATAAAAGAGCTCACTAGCTTTCTGCAATCATGCGATGCTGCTGGCTCCAAGGCAAATTCTCTTTTTTAACTTACTGCTTCTGTCTTCTCTCTTAGGGTTCCTTTTTGTGATTGTTAAGATTTTTCATGATACCAGAGGATTGCAGAACTTGAAGACATCATACGCAGGAAGAATGTGACAATTACAAAGCTCAAGAAGGACATGATAATTCTCGAACAAAAGGTAAGATACTAGTGCTCAAATGCTATGTTATTTGTTGGGAAAACTAAGCAAGAAAATAAAGACATGCTGCTGGAACCTTTACATTTTATTTCTTGTATTTTTCTTAGGAGTTGAGAATAAGGAAACAGCTGACTGCTCTGTCCGCTGAGCCTTTTCTTCACAGCATGAATGAGATCTTGTGTTGTAATTTCTTGGTCTCCACAACTATGTAAAAAAATGAACCAATACATGTGTCACAGCTCAATGTTAGACAGGAATTGATTCAAGGCGGTGAACAACTGAAATGACTCTTTTGCAAAAGCCGAAGAAGTATAACATAGAAATTTATATTCAAGGGTTACCTTTGTGTGATGTTGTTTGAATTGCCTGAGTTCTTTCATCTGCAGGTTGTTCAACTCACAAGACTGCAAAGACCCTCTTCGCAAATAGAAACCAATGCCAGCACCAGACAATTCCCTGTCATGGCAGATAATCTCCTTTATGACATGGACAGTTCAACTAGCCCTTCCTCTTCTGATTCGGATAGCTCTCCTAAATCCAGACCGCAAGCATCCATTGCCAAACAGCAGGAGACACCAGCAGAAAAATGCGGAAATACTTTGAGGAAAACCCATCATTCGGTAGCGGAAAAGACCTCAAGTTTCTTGATGAAATCAGTTGGAGGGCAAACCAAGTCTAGATCAGTAAGTCCTCTTAAGGAGATTACTACAAATGAGAAATCAAATAAGATCTCTTCAGAGCGGCAAAGGCAGCTGTTGTCGGCTGGAGGAGATTTTAAGAGGAATCGGAAGCAAACTAATACTGGATCGAAGGATGCAATCGCTAGGAAGCGATGGTCTTAGTGGAAGTTGTAAAACTTCGACCGATTTGTTTTTAAGTGCCGCTAAAAACTAGTTGAAGAATCTAGTCAAGCGTCTTGCTGGATCAATCAACATTATAAATTATTCAAAGCAAGAGATATTTCTCTATCTGCAAATTCTAAATGGCAAGTTGTGAACCAGTTACAATATCTGCAATCTCGAAAGACTTCCTCTTCCGAATTTTGTAATGCTGCCTCATGTAAGGATCACCAGATGTGGCTTACATCAGATTTGTCGTCGAGGACACTGTTATATGAACATCTAGATGGATAAGTTATTCTCGAACCGTACATGCGTTGATCGAATCATATAAGCTTTCATGAGGCCAATCGAAGCCAGCGGCATAAGAACAGAATCAGAAGCCTCAGCATTTCATTACATGTTTGGGAAGTCATCTTTTGATAACTTCTTTTTTGGCTGTTTAATTCTTGCATCATTCAATATCAAACAATCAGAATCTCTCCAAATGTACAAATATCATATTCGCTTGTTTTTCTTTCGTTATTTAATCTTTCTACCTTTTTTTTCATTAAAAGAATGCTCCTTTTCAAATCGTAACCGGAACAAACTACACTACCCGAATTCTATCCGGCCCAAACTGAGTGTAGTAAACGCGGGAGAACAAATGCTCGCTCTCTCTCTACCGCATTTTTTGGGTAAGCACTTCTTCTTTAGGGGCTTAAATCTTGCATATTCAATATAAAACACTCCAAATTTCTCCAATTGTACAAAAAAAGAGATTCGCCTGTTTTTCTTTACTTGATCTTTTAACGTTTTCTGAAAATAAAATCTCTCTTCTTTTTTTTTTTTTTTCCCCTCAAATCAAACCGGAACAAATTACATGGTCTGAATCCTGCCCAACCCAAAGTGAGTGTAGTGAACGGAATATGCTCTCTCTCCTTCAAACGCAATTTTGGTCAAGTACTTTTCTTTGGGGACTTAAATCTTGCATGAAAAATTCGGAATTTTTCTAAGGTTTCCATTCGTTTCGTAAAATAATTTATAATAAAATGTTTTCCGGATTTTCCAACGTTTGTTTTGCAGAAAATGAATTCCTTAGGAAAATATTTTCCATGAAAGGAAAAAAATCTTCTAAACTAAGGGAAAGTGTTTTCCATTTTTGAAAAGTGAAAAACATTTCCTCACTTAATCTCTCTTATCTCACATTTATACAAATCCTCACTTTCTCCTCCTATTTTTTTTTTTTTTTTTTGAATTATTTTTTAATTTTTTTTTTTTTTAATTCAAATTATTTTTAATTTCCTTTTTCTTTTCTATTTATTTTTAAAAATTTTTTTTTCTTTGTTTCCCATCTTCTTCTTTCTTAGCTAGTTGTCGGTCGTTGCTAGGCAAACCTTGAGCTTGTCGATCTCAAGCTCGCGCTCTATACTCTTACTTATCATTTCTTTATTTATTTTACCATGCAGTTGTACATTACTCAAGCAAATGGCTTTATATGCTTTTCTTCTTTTTTCTTTTGTTTATTAGAACACAAAGACGTGGGGGAAAAACATGCCACTCAACTACAAGATTCTCATGAGGGCTGCACACACTTTACTTCTTTTCTCTTTTACTTCTTTTTAAAATCCATACGGACATTTTTTAGAGTAGATGGACGTTTGACGACAATGAGAAAACAAAGATATGAAGTAAGTTTGCGTTGATTTAAAAGCAAGTTCATATTTGATGGATTTATAGGTCGGTAAGTGATGCATATGAAGTCTTAGAAAATAATTTTCTTATCAAACACCAGAAAATATTTTCTGAAACATTTTCAGATTTTAACCAAACACCAGAAAATATTGTCATTTTTCCTGAAAAATGACTTTTGGGAAAATATTTTTCTGAAATAGCCCATTTTCCGCGAAACAAACGGACCCTAAATGTACAAATACTTCATTTATTTGTCATTTTTCATTACTTGATCTTTTGACGTTTTGTGAAAACAAAATCTTCTTTTTTTTAATCAAAATGGAAATAAACAGCACGATCCAAATCCTATCTGGCCCATAGTGAGTGTAGTGAACATGTGAAAATATTTTCTCTTTGGAAGGCTTTTTTCTTATGTACTTCTTCTTGAGAAACTTAAATCTTGTGATATTCTATAGAAAATACTCGAAATCTTTGTAAATGTATAAATATCATATGGGAAAATGTCACAATTAGTCTCTGAAGTTTTATGTAATGTTCAATTTCATCCTTGTATTTTTTATTAGCTCAATTTGGTCCCTGAACTATTAAGAAATGTTCAGTTTAGTCCTTCCGTTACAGTTTTTTTTCTTCTTCTTCTTCTTCTCTCTTCCCTCCACCGGCCATGGCGGAGGGAAGCCAGCATCTGGCGAGGGTCGCCCTCGCTTGACGTAGGCTAGGGCCGCCCTCGCCAGCCCACGGAAGGGACCTCGACACCTCCCCCTGTCGCGGCTTGCCGAGCCTCACCGCATGAAGCCATGAGATGAGGACGCCGACCGCATGGCTCCTCCACCAAGTCTGTACTTCCTCGGCCTCCCTCTTCTCTTCTCACCGCAACTCCAGTGACACCAGCACCTAATCCCCCTACACCTGCTTTGAACCTCGGCCTCCCTCTATCGGCACCACCACGATCCCCTCTGGCCTCTGCGCCAAGCCTTGCGCTCCCTTGCGGCGTGACCTGCGAACCAGCAACTCAGTGAGCGCACCCCTCACCCAACGTCGACTTCCCTCCACTAGCTCCGCCATGGCCAGCGGAGGGAAGAGAGAAGAAGAAGAAAAAAAGGAAAAAAAATATTAACAAGATAAAAAGACCAAAATGCCCCCATTCCGTTAAGTTTAACTAACGGAAAGTTAACGGAAGGACGAAATTAATCAATTTTCAAATAGTTAGGGACTAGATCGGACATTTATCAATAATTTAGGGACTAAATTGAGTCAATCAAAAGTATAGGGACGAAATTGAACATTATATAAAACTTTAGGGACTAATTGTGTCATTTTCCCATATCATATTCGTTTTGCTATTTGTTATTACTTGATCTTTTTACGTTTTCAAATAACAAAATCTTCTTTTTTCAAATCAAAAGCGAAACAAATTACATGGCCCAAAGTCTGTTTGGCCCAAAATGAGTGCAGTAGACACGGGAAAACGGATGTTACTCTCTCTAAGTACTATTTGAGGACTTAAATCTTGCGGTATTCAATATGAAACACTTAAAATCTCTCCAAATGTACAAATATCCGAATCGCTTGTTGTTTTTCATTAATTGATCTTTTGACGTTTTCTGAAAAGAAAATCTTCATTTAAAAATCAAAACCCGAACAAACTACACAACCCAAATCCTCTTTGACTCAAAGTGAGTGCAATGAACCTTTTAAAAAAAGACGCTCTCTCTCTCGTTAATGCATTTTTTGTCAAGTACTTTTTGGAGGCTTACGTCTGGTGGTATTCAATAGAAACGCTCGGAATCTCTTCAAACGTACATATATCGGATTTGTTTGCTGCTTTTCATTACTTGATCTTATGGCGTTTTTAAAAGGCAAATCTTCTTTTTCAAATCAAAACCGTAACAAATTACACTACTCAAATCCTGTCCGGTCAAAGTGAGTGTAATAAATGTGGAAAACATATGCTTGCTCTCTCTCGGACCCCTTTTTATTTTTTAGGCCGCCGCCACCTGGGGAGTCTCCTCCCCGGCTTTCTTCATCTCTTGCGCTGCGCGCCTTTGTGTTTCAAGGGGGAAGCTTGCTTGGATCCAAAAGGGCCAGGTTACCTCTCGGAGAGAGGTGTGGCGATCTGACCAGTGGGGAGAGCTTATTTTTCGAGCCCTCTCCTAGGCTCTAGCCAGGGGCTGAAGGGACTCCCACTCTCCGAGGGAGGTTATCCCTCCAGTAGCCTTGCCTAGTCTTTCCGGGGCTGTCAGGCCTTTTAAGGTCCCCCTAAAAAAAAAAAAATCCTATCCGGGCTCGTAAGCCCTGTGAGGGTTCCCTTTGGTTATGGGGTTGTGAAAACATATGCTTGCTTCTCTTACCCCTTTTTATTTTTTAGGTCCAAGGTATTTCTTCTTAGGAGGCTTAAATCTTGTGATATTAAATTTAAAACACTTGAAATCTCTCCAAATGTACAAATATCGTATTCACTCGCTGTTTTTCATTACTTAATCTTTTGTCATTTTCTAGATAACAAAACTTTTTTTTTTCTCAAATAAAATATGGAACAAACTACAGGCGCAAAGTAAGTGCAGTGAACACGAAAAACAGATGCTCGTTCTCTCTAACTAATGTTTTATTAAGCACTACTTCTTTGGGGGCTTAAATTTTGCTGTATTCAATTTGAAACCCTGGAATCTCTTTGAATAAACAAATATTAGATCCGTTTGCTGTTTTTTCATTGAGAATAAGTATAATGGAGTCCTAAACTTTAGAAAGTAAAATGGAGTCATAAAATTTATCAAATTGGCGCAATCAAGTCATTCTATTAATCTCATCTAACTTGACAATGGAAAATACCTATGTGAATTTTTTTTTCTATTTTTTTATCCAATATAGTGCTAACAACGTCATTTTTGTCCAACTTTGCTACAACTTATATGTCACAGTGCAAATTTCCTTGTATGAGTATGTAGATGACATTTTGAGTTAGCTAGATCTTCAACCATGTGAAATGATTCTCTTCATGGTTGAGATCATGACATGGCTTGTGTAGCCACGGTATAATGTTAAGAAATAACCATCATTATACGCATGTATAGTGATGTATTTATCTTTGTTGATGTAGAAAACACCCTTATGGAAGGGTTAAGAAGCGTTGCAATTGTGTATGTATGATTCCGTTCCTCGTGACTTGATGGTGACAATGCCTTGTTAGTCGATATCCAATGATGAGTAGAAGTTAGAAATTTACTTGTATGTATTACTGAGCTACTATGTGGTATTTGCGCATCACGACATAATATACCATCTTTTTACTCTCGAGTGGATAATTTCATGCAATATTGCTGATGATTTCCATCGGCATATCATGATAGGGAAGACAATGCATTTACTTTTGCATTTGTCATGTATTGTTATTTTGTACTTGTCTTGAATTCACGTTATTTGTTGGTATATAAGGTTGAGTGGTAAGGTGATTTCTTTAATTTAGACTTAGAGGTTTCATTTATTGGCCTTGAGGTCACACCTCTATACTTGACATGTAGGACGCATTCCCAATTTGATTGTGAATATCAAAGCATGCTTGAACTTGAATTGTAGGCAACATCCACTAAGTGTAGTTTTATCATATGAGTCATCACGGGGTTGATAGAGTGGGCTCCCATCAATTTGTCGCTTGGTACTTTAACATTGGCGGTAAGTCAATGGACCATTGACGGGCTTCAAAATTCCGCTCGTTTTCAATGACAATGGCATGTCAATGGGCAAGGCAGTCAATTCGTAGTTCAATAGTTCAAGAGTGAAGGAGCTTTTAGATTATGGCTTCAGAATATCACTCATAAAGATTGGATCAAAGTGTATAGCAATAGTGGAGACGTGTTTCTGTATAGGAGTCTGGGTGTGTACTAGCTGAGGTTGAATTATCTGTACAATTGAGGATAAATTAGTTATTTATTGGAGAATTGTAGTGAAGTTAAATCATGTATTTATTTGAGGTTCAAATTTTCTGGAAATTTGGATCATGACATAATTAATTAAAAAAGTCACATTGCAATTAACATTAAATTGTAAATGACATGTAGAACTCTTGGTCAGGATTTATCGCCGGAAATACTTAAGTGATTGTTTTTTCTCTAATATGATACATAAATGATCTAACAAAAATTTTAGTACTAAAGTGAGTGCCAAAACTTGTAGTGTTATTTTTTATTTAAATTATATTAAAAATAAGCTAACTTTTTAAAATCACAATAAAAGAAAAAAAGTGAAAAAAACAAAGCAAATTTTTATCTTTTTAATTTTTAAATTTAGCTTATTTTGGATTCAATGTAAATAAAATTCGATTAAAAAATCAGATTTGAACCTTAACAACGTATATTTTAGTCAAATTTTTGCCATATATGAGAGAGAAACTAATTAAAAAAAAGTCACACCGGCATTTAAGTTGAACAAAGTTAACATAATGACTTTATTACCCTAATTTGGTAATATTTATTATTTGATTGCAATCATTTAAAAAATTTAATTTAAGACTCGATCGTAATTTCTTTATAAATTTCAAGACTTTTATTGTACCTACCTCTTTCCACGAAATGACTTTTTGGGGAAAACAAAATCCACTTTTTCCAAATCTGAACCGGAGCAAATCTCCCGGCCCGAACCCCTGTCCGGCCCCAAAAGCCAGTCGCACTCGCACCACGCGGGAAAACAAAATCCTCCTTCTCTCTCTCTCTCTCTGTGTCCAAAGCACACTTTCGTTTTGTCCAAACTGCAGTTTCTCTCCTCCAATGGACAAATTCCTCGTCCCGGCGGAACCTTCAGCTCGCGCTTCGAAGAACACTCTCATAAGGTAACCGCCTTTCGCTTTACCCAAATTCGCGCATTCCCCTCCGATTTCGTTTCTGCCCGACGCGGGAACTCTGATCGCGCCGCGCCGCGCCTTTCCGTTTGCTCTCGTCGCAATGATGTCGCAGGCGCCCCTGGAAGAGGAGCGCCGTCGAATTGAACGGCAGGTTCGAGCCCAAGTACCGCCACTACCTGTCCAGTCTACTGGTGCAGTCGTTCTCTGAGGTGAGAACTCGTAACTCGTTTAATCTCCAACGTCTTGCTTTGCTTGTTGCTCTCTCGGTTTTCAAAATTTTTCCTTTTTCTTTTTCTCATTGCTGATCTCGTGTGGAAGGTCGGGGCGTTTCCGCATCGGTATCACGTTGATGGAGCTCCGTGCGCGACTAACTATGTAAGGAATGTCGTTATGCGGATACCGTTGTGACTTCCTGTTGCGAGTTCATATGTCCTTAATTATTCGGTGTTCGTGGCTAACGTGATCGTGCAATCTGTTTTTTGGCAGCTGAGTCAGATCGAATACGGCTCATTTATGTGTCCTCGGTAGATTCATCGAGAACTCTCCTTTTTCCCTTTTTCTTAATCTGCTTTTCGCCGATATTTTTTATTTTAATTCTTACCTTGTGTGCATACGATCGCGAACTCTTGGAGGGTACGCGACGCTGAAATGGATGGAAAAAGTGTAGGAGGGGGTTGAATTTAAGTCAACTCAACAGGTATTAGGAATCCGGGAGGGGCTGGCGAATAACTTTGACTGTAGGTTTTGCAATGTCTCATGAGAAAGAGCTCAACGAACTCTGGATAGAGGTTGATGGGACTGTCTGCACCTCTTATGTCTATATTCTCCTCATGATTTTCATGGCTAAATATCATGTGCCTGTTGATCGATGATGGTCCTCTCAGTGTTGGACTGAAACATCTTATCTAGGTTTGCTTGAGGAGCTTAATGCCCCTTCCTCTCAAGTGTCTACAATAAACACGAAAGATAAGATGCAGAACTTAGTGGAGAACTATAATCTGGCACGCCAAAAATCAGTATTTTGTTTGACCTTTGGATAGCAAGAACTTTTGCAGAAAATTGTTGTATCTAGAATATATGAGTTGCCTGTAATAGAGCTACAACACTTCTACGTGTCATACGATGGAGTTGTCTTAAGGATTTTATTACTTGACGTGGTTTAAGGGCACTTGGCTGTCGGTACAAGCACCTTCCTTACTAAATTGCCTTCTATATTGGTCATTTATATTGGCAAGTACTAGATATACGCGTCTTTTTATTAGGTCTCTTTCTGCTCCATTTGATACACGTTAATGTGAACTTTAATACATGTCTGATAAAGTTTCGTATGTTGGTAGAATTTCCTGTCGTCCTGCCAAAGATGATTGAAAAAAATATGCCAGATAATAATAGTTTATCTAATGAACTTGTGTCTCTTTGCATAGCATAATTAAACATAAGCAACATGAGCCATTCAATTAAGTATGGTTTTAATGCTTTCTTTTATTATTTTTTTGCTTCTTTCTTCCTAAGCCCATGTGAAGAGTAGTGATTGAGTTCATTACATCAAGATGCCCAAAAGTTAACTGGTTTTTGTTCCTTTGTAGGCAAGGCATCTCTTGTCTGGAATTCGACAATAAGGTAAATAATAGGATGAGTCTGAATTTCCAATTTACGGCCTTTATTATGAAGTTGGATATTTTTTGGCTCTTTTACCATAATTAAGAGTATCATAAGTAGGCCACATCAGACTTTTCTCATGCATTCCGCCTTGACTGTGTCCTTGCACTTGCGCATGTATGTATATCTGTCTAAAACACGGTCAACCTTGAACTGAACATACGTGGGAAGCAAATAATTTAGCAGTCAACACTGGAATGCTTGTGTTGGGATACTGTAACGGGCCATTTTCCCTGAACATGTAGGAGTCTCTCTCTCTCTCTCTCCCTCTCTCTCTGACACATCTATCTACTTGCATGCATGAGCATGACAGCTGCAGGTGTTAGCACCTTGCGGAGGCTTATTAGCACACACTCTGATAATATAAATATTGAAGATTTGTCATGAAATTATACTTGTTTAATTCTCACTTGTGCTCATGTCCTCTCCTGTGTTTATTTTTGCAGGGTTACTACTTGGCATCTGTAACAAAATCAGGCTGCCTAACAATTAATGATTTTGAAACCCTTTACTGTCAGAGTAATCAATCATGTAAGTTTTTTTTGTAGAAGCTTTACCATTTTTTGCTATCATTAATTCGACATAAATAAATGCTTTTTAAGATTCGGAGCAGTTGCTTGTTAGGGAATTGTAATTAACTTCTTTTCCAACTAATATTGAAACCACAGGAAGCTGACATACTCAAGTATTAGCAAAAGTACAGTTGTAGATGAAATTTACCCTGTTTGCGTGGTTCATATTTCATACCACAGACTGACCTTACTTACCCGTCTGCCTCTACTCCCTGGCTGATATCATGGTTTCATACCGAGATGAGAACCAGTAGATGTTCTTTGCATATGTAATGCAGTACCATTGCGCACGACTATCTTTAACTTTCTGACATCACTGTCCAGTTTCTTCACTAGCAAATTGAAAAATGTACTACTATTGAGCTATAACATGTTTACTGTGATAATTGCAGTGCCTTCTAAGCTATTTACTGGGAAGATGCTGCTTCTTGAATCCCTTTAGATTCATGTGTGCTACTCCATTTTTCTTTTGTGTCATGATATTGTTGAGTTTATCTTTAGTTGACATTCCCAGAGTGTGCATGATTTGTTAGGTTCGACGGAGGTTGAAGCCAAACATGTGATGCATATTTCCTCACCAGAACAATTTGATGTTGTTCGTTGGAATGTTGCTTACCAAAATGAGGTTTGGAGCTCATATACTCTGCGAGTCGCTTTTTACATTTTCTGTTGTGGCTTGGAATGTTGCCTCTGCATGCCAACATTCATAGATTGAGACTAAATATGACTTTTCTATTGCATTGTATATGCTGGCACAGGTTGGGCCAGATAGCTGATTAATGTGCTCCCTACATTATGTCTGTTTATGTATATTCCTGACTTTACAATATGGAAGTTGTGATGGATACAAGGAGCTTTCTTATGAGCTGCTACGTTGCGGATGTATTTCTTAAGATATAATTTTTGGACATGAGTATGGTTACATCTTAATCTCAACATTTTATGAATCCTTTGACTTATGTATCCTTAACTTCATGTCTGTATGTGTATCATCTTCCTGCCTTTGCAATATGCAATCTGTGACGGTGCAGATGTCTCTTAGAATTTTCATGGTTTTGCTTTTTGTAATAGGTTTCTTATCTTGTATCTTTGAATTGTAATGTCATGCATCTCTTTACTGTGATGCTAATTCTGTTATTTGCGGTTCCATCTGTTTCCTCCTGAGTCTATGGTTGTCTTATTGGAAACTTTGCACTGGTGCAGGTTGTTTGTTCATCTTTGAAGAGTAATGAAATATCTTTGTTCGATATTGGCTATGTTTCCTCCAAGCCAGTTGAAGTAAGTTTTTGCTTATTATTCATTTAAAGTTATAGTGAACAATAACTAATGGTAGATCTGGTGATGGCTTGTGTTTTCTATACATAAATACATGACAGCATGGTGTATAGAGCTCCCATGTTTGAGAGAGGGAATGATGAAGAGGCAGAGGCAGTATTCTTAATATCAATAATTGAGCTCTCTCTAGCACAGAAGCCTTGGGAGCTAAAAAATGCTCCCTATTTCTACATATTAAGTGCATGAAATCTAAAACAAACTGCTGTCTTATCCTTAATATCTTCTACAACTTTTACTTATAGGCTGAATCCTGGAGGAAAAATGAGTTCATTTCCACAAGTAAATTTTTTTTTTTATCCCGTGCAGATGTTAAGAACAAGGCAGTCTGTCGACGCTCGTGGGTATGAAGTACAGACAGGTTTCTCTGACATTGCTTTCTCTCCTACAGATGCCTCAAGGTAAGTTGTTTAAGTGAAATAAAAAGGAGGACTCTAATTTTCATATCATATAAAGGACTCAACTGACCAAAAGAAATTGCATGATGATGAGATATTTATTTATGGCCGCTCTTATTTCTCTTGTTGCTATCATGGGAACTGATACTTCTCTAGAATTCTTTGTTGAATTGCATAGTTATTAGATGTTAGAAGCGAAGATAATTTTGCATGGAGTGTGCTTGAGAGCCTTCAATTCAAAGTACAGGGGCAGTAATAAAATCGATTACAGCATGTATTTTTTGGAGGACTTTCAGCACATGCCTATCCCTTTACTTCATATATTATGGTAGCCTTATATCCTGGGAAGGCTGGGAGGAACACCTTTAACTAGATCCCTGTCCTCTTTTTCTGCTAGTCAATTCTTTTGTGACTGGTGCAAACTGGCCTCCTTAACTAGCACAGGCTTTGGAAATTTTTAAAGGGTTGACGTACATTCTTTCTGTATTCACGGATATTGCACGAGTAGTGTAGCGACTGATAATAAATCATCTTCTGGAAGATGATAATCCTTAGCATTTTCTGTACTAAAAAGCTTTGTCTGATAACGCAATTATAGTATCTTTAGGATGTCCTGCTGTCAGAGATTCTTGGAGGTGTGTTGAACTTTTGAGGATACTATTAATATACTTGCTGCTAGAAATGGTCTCCCCTATGCTAATGTACTTAACCATTAATGGTTTAGGCTTGGTTTTTGCATGCACTCGATTTAGTTCACTTCTCTTTGGTTTACGTCTTGCAGTTCTGTTATTTATCCATTAACATCCTAATCCTGATTGCGTTTTTCAATAGGCTATTTGCTTCCAATACACATGGTGCAATTAATTTATGGGATAGAAGAGTGGGTCCCCTTCCATATCTGGAGCTCACTACTGGTTCGCATGATTCGCTTAACAGTCTCCAATTAAACATTGAAAATCAGGTTATTACTAAACCAATTCTGGAATTCCTTATTGTTATGTAGATTGGTGCTTCGTTACAATGGACCTTTATCTTTTTGAAATAATAAGTGCTTTCTATGTAGAACTCGAGTTTACTTATTAGGAGGTTTTCTAGTTTTGGAGGTTTTGGCTCTTAGTTTAATAGAAGAAACAAAAGGACCGCACTTTTTTTTCATATCAGCAGTCTATGTTGTTGAGAGCCCTTTTATTGAATTATGATTCTGCCTGGATTGATTAATTTCTTTGATCTTGTTACTGTATGATATGTACTCTGCAGTTAAGATAGGCTAGTACTGGAAGTCAATTCTATGTTATTCTTGTTCAATTATGGAATCCTGATGCATCTAATCTTCTGGGGTGATATGGTAACTACCGTATAAAGTAGTGTCTGTGCAGACGTCTGGGTTAGAATTTAAGTTACCACCTGAGGTTTAATTTGATGAAGAAGGAAATCGTCTACCTATTCCTTTCAAGTTAACTTGGACAAAAGTAGCAGAATATATCTCTCAATTTATTTCTGATGCCTAGATGCTGAGTTGGCGTGAGGTAAGGACCAAACCAGTGTAAGTTATTGTCAGAATGCCTCCTTGCCATGATTTAATTCAATAACTTAAGGCAGTCATCAACCTGTTTTCCTGCAGTTATACAAAAGTTATACAGTGTAATCAATCCACTTTTTTTTTTTTGTTCAAGAAAAAAAAATCAATCCACTTTTTCAAATTCGAAAATGCTGACAAAACTTTGCATGATTTATGGACTAAAGTAAGATTCTGACAAATTCTATTACTTGAAGAAGCATGCCTTGAAGATAATCGTGAGAATTTCTGTATGCATCTTTAGAAGAAACAGCAGCTATGAGAGAATTTGCGATTTCAAGATGCTCTCTTGAGCATTTAAAAGTAGCAAGATTTTAATGTTATTTATGCCATTTACTTTCACCATTTGTGAAACCACCTTATTTTTCTCTTCTTGCCGGGTATTCATGCAATATTTATTCCTCAACAGACGGAGAAAAGAGTGTTCTCTGACAGGAAATAGTTCAACTTCGGAGAGATCAGATAGCATCTGTCGCTCCCTTGTTTAGCAAAGAATTTATTAAATGTCTGACCTTTAATGTTCTGCTTGTGACTTTCACTGCCATATATGAAATCACATTGCTTTCCCTACCGGCAGGATTTTTTATGTAACATTTGTTCTTCAAAAAAGTGGCTTAACGAGTGCTTATAGTATACATGTCATAAACTTTTATAGATCATCTACGGGGCTGGAAAGTGTGGCAAGATTTATGTGTGGGATCTTCGTGGAGGAACGGCAGCTGGTGTTTTTCAAAATCCTAGAGAGGTAAAATAGCTACTTTGCTGCTTAAAGTGTTGCAGGAAAAGAGTTAGTGGTAGTTTTTGTAAGGAATACAGGCACCGGAGGTCCTTGAACTATTGCAAAATGCTCAATCAGATCATTCAACTCTTTCTTATTTGTGTAATTGGATTCTTAATCTATATACCTTTTTGTTCTAGTTGGTCCTTTGGTTAAAGAAATAATAGGTTGCTGATGTGGTGTTTAATTGCCGTAGATGCCAACTTGTCATTCCACGTGGTATCGTATGTGGTATTAGAATTCTAGAGAATGTTTCTCAATATCTTGGAAAATAAAAATCCAAAAAAATAGAAAAACAGAGGAAGAAAGAAGGTTTTGGTTGGCCAAAAGAAAACAGATGAAGGAAGGGAGAGCTAAGGCAGCGGTGGCCAAAAGAACACAGATGAAGGAAGGAAGAGCTATGGCAGCGGCGGCAAAGGCGGTGCCGCCCAAGCACCAGTTAGGGCTGGTGGCCCTTGCTAGCTCAGGCAAACCCAGAGGGGAAAGGTTGTGTGCCCTTGTCATTAATGAAGGTGGCACTGGTGTAGGTGATTGATAAATCAATCTTCTTCTTGACTACATTGATTGTTTGAATTGATCTGAAGCTCTCAAATTTGTACCACTTTAGAGGTTTGCTTGAACCCGGCGAGGGACGCTGGCCCTCATTGGTGCTTGGGCAGCATGCCTTGCCACTGCTGCTGTAGCTCTCCCTCCCTTCTTCCTTTCTTTTCCTTTGGCTGGTCAAACACTTTTTCTTCCTTTGTTTTTCTATTTTTTCAGATTTTTATTTTCCCCTTGAAGAACATTCTTTGGATTTTACCACCCAGGTGGCGCTGGAGTGGGCACTCTTCCTCCCGCAAAAGGTCGAGTGTTTGAATCCCGGGCATCGCAGGGTGACTTACCCGGTGGCACATGTGTGGTGGCTAGCACGTGTCGTCCCCCGGGTTTACCCCGCCGCGAAGTGGCGTCCGGGGTTCCCTGGGTTACCAAAAAAAAAAAAAAAAAATTCTTTGGATTTTTTATGCCATGTGGGATTACCTGTCAGCATTTAACGGCAATTAAATTCCATGTCAGTGCCTCTGTTTATTTTTGTTATGGAAGGGCCAATTCAATCAAAAAGGTATATATTTCAAGGTCCCAATTGCACAAAAAAAAGAGTTGAGGGATCTAATGGAATTTTTACAATAGTTCGAGGACCTCTGGTGCCTTTATTCTTTCTTGTGATTGTCCTTTCCTTTCCTCTGGCTCCTTCTCTGACAGTGTATCGATGGTGCATTTGGGATTGGGCTTGGATCTCTTTTTTCTTTTTTAATAGTTTCAATTAAGTTAAAAGCTTAGGGGGATCAAAACCCAAAAGTTAGGAGTAGAAGAAAGAAATTTCTTAATAATTAAGTGCACAAGAGAATCACTTCAAATTGCTGGATTCAACAGGGCGCCAACCTTGACAGTATGACATGTAGAATGTGTAGGAAATAGAATCTTCACAGCTATGCTGTCAACTGAATATTATCTTTTAATGCAATATTTCCTATTCTCTCACATCCAGGTGCAAAATTCTCCTCTTAAGTCATTCAAGGTGGCTGCAATGCTGGACAAAATCGAGACTTTAAAGGTATACACATGTTGCAATGTTCTCATATGCAACATGTAATGTCAGTTAAAATCCTTATTGAAGTGTGTGGAATCAATTCAAACTCAAAGTGTTGGCTGTTGAGCTTATGACCCATGCATTTAATTCACTGACATCCTGTGGTGCTTGCTCATTCTGTTTATGAACTTCTGCTCAACTGTGACTCAGAAAACAAAATTGAGGTTAACTATTGATCATTTGACTCTGCAGCATAAATATGATCCTTTCTTTAAGTGATAATAAATGCACTTGCGTGTTCTTTTACAGGAACAATCAGATATTGTTACCAGGGAAGTACATTCGATTGATCTTGATCCTTCTTGCCCATATCAATTGGGATTTCATCTTGACGATGGCTGGTAGGTTGGTGATATGTGCATTTACTTTGCCTAGTGTTTTCTGCCTTCACTGGATTGACTGGTATTTTGTTAGTTTGAGTATCTATGGATGCTAAAAGCACTCAACTATATTTTGCGTTGCTTTACCATTGGAGGTATATACTGATTATCATGCTAGCTTGGTTAACAGATTGTTTGTAACTTCTTGTATCCCTGAGAAAGTACTCTGAACTCTTAACTACTCGAAAATCACAGTTTATTGTAATGGTTTGCTAAAATGGTCTTTGTCAATTGGTATTTGGTGAACCACCATTCTCACATGATTCTTGGTAGCTCCATTTGTTTGTCCTGCACTTTTAGTCGGTTATCCTAATTAAATCTCCGGGCAGTATGACTTTAATTTATTGACTGAAAATGATGTTAGTAGTGGAACTTTTTATCTTTATCAGAAGAGATTCCGTGCATCACAAATGGTGTGAGCATTTGCAAGATGCTTTGCAAGATGCAATGTGTCAATATAAAATGAAGGTTTTGCTCGTTTATGCATGTTTTACTAATTCAAAATTTAATTTTTCACTTGATGCAGGTCTGGAGTTTTGGATCTCCACAATCACTGTGTGACTCATATTCACTGCCCTCCCCCAGCATGGCTGTGAGTAAACTTGAATGAATTTTAGTTTAATGGAGGTGAATATATTAATTGTATTGTTATAATCGTACTGCATCCATGATGATTCATTTAGGAGGGGTGCCGATCTGTCAAGCAATTTATTCTACTTGAGGAAACCAGCATGGCTTCCAACATATTCAGTAAGTTTTCCACTTCATTCCTACAGAGAATTTTTACCATCAAATGTTTTTTTTAGTTCAATAACGGTGCCTGTTTCATCACATCTTTATTGGAAGAATTGTCGTGAGGCTTTCATTCTTTCACTTCCTAAAGTAGTGCAATTATAACATTATCTCAAGTCGTTTTCATTTCATATCTGGTGATGGCGATAAGCAGTAGTGATATCAGTATGGATGAGATTGCAAGAGTTTAGCTCTGGCTGGAGATATGAGCCAAAACTCAAGGTTCAGAGTGAGCTGAAAAAAGCAAACACCAAGCTGAATTGTTGTGCAACATAATACAAAATTGACATGCAATGCACAAGACAGCGTAGCAAAAAGCAAAAGGGCCCATGAAGTTACGTCTTTTGGGATGTGAGCCAGTAAGAATTATTAGTATGCCTTTTGGCTATGAAACGACAGAGGAAATGCTATATCATTAAGTGTTCAACAAACTAGCATAGCTAGTCCTCTTGTCTTAACTAGGCACATGCATTCTTAATGTGTCACATGATCCCACTTGAATTTTTTACCAATGCGAATCAAATGCAGGAATCTTGGTTGTTGGAAAATTGATCGGATATCACCATGAGAAGGCTTCAGTTTGTTTTAACTATTCTGCACTATGTTATGCAGGTCTATGTGGTTCCTTCGGTTCCTGAAAATGGAATTCATCTTCTGGATTTCTTTCCAGATGTCAGTTCCCCCAGTCATGTGGACTACTTGTAAGGAATCTCTAGATAGCATTTCCTTTTTCCTGCATGAAATTCATAGCACTAAATTTGTCGTCTTAATTTCCAGTGGAGATACAGGTGAGTCTGCCGAAGCCAGTAACCAAACTAGGCGAAATAGGTCTATTCCTCTGTCGGAAGGTGTCACAGCATGCGCTGCTCATCCGGTGAATGGCAGCATAATTGCTGGAACAGAGGTTTGGGACTGATCCACTTGTTATTTCCTTTGCTAGTGACTAGCCATTCGTTATGCATCAACTCCAAATCTAGCTGCATTGTTTTGGTCATAGCACCTTTGTCTGATTTGCTTTTTAACTTTACTCGTTAGATCTGCATATTGCCTATCATGTGTAAACGGTTTACTCGTTCTCTTTCCCTCGTCCGTTCTTCCTGCCCTCCCATTTTGGTATCAAGCGGTAAAGAATGGCAGAGTTGATTTAAAATTGACTATAAAGCATCGCCTGTTAGGTATCATTATCTATTGGGGTGTCCTCAGTATGAGGTTTACCGCCGCTTTTCTACGCACTTCATAATCAGAATGCAGGCCAGACCAATTTTCTTCAGAATTAATTACACAGGAGACTTAGCTCGCACTTGATTCATTCTAATGTCTAATTCGTCTTGCATTCTAGTTTCCTGTGAAAGAAATCTCACAGATGGCGAATGTCTAATTTCAGCTTGCTTCGGTGCTGGTGATATCTCAAAAACGCAAGAGGCTCTCCGGTGAGTAACCGTTTGCTGAAGCCACTAGGGAGATGGCCTTCTGCTGGAGATGGGCTCTGTGATCCAGTGGCGGCTCAAGAAACAAAACCTGCACTATACTCTCACATCGTGACCCTACAAAACAGAGAATCAAGCGGCTCCGAGGCCCCTGATGAAGAGGAGAAGGCTGCAATAGGATTTTGACTTTCTTGGTATATACTGAAGAAACGGAAAGCACACACAAGTGATGAGCATTATAGAATAAGCAGTAATTAGGTGCAACTGTAAAAATGTCAAGACTCCGGGAGTCAGTTTCTTTGTTGGCCTTTGTGATAACTCCTTTATGTAATTTGCCATACTGCGCAGTCAGCTTGAATAGTGGACTCAGGGTCATTAGAAATACTTTTACTTGATGCTTCTTACAATAATAAATGCGGGTTACCCGAAATTTTGCGAAACTAGAATCCAAGAAAATTCGAATCCAGCCAGAGGGGGTAGACTGTATTTACAGCAAAACTCTTTAGACTATCGAGGCAGCTAGAATCGGTTTTACAGAGTATCTCTAGGAGAAATGAGAATTCCGACTGCATGAATTCCCGTTCACTAAAATAGCGAAAGGCCATAGTCAAGACTCCATGTATGAGAAATGGCAATCCCAAAGCATAGATGTTTATGAACCATTCATGGTGACTTAAACAAGCAAGACCACGATTTTCCTTGGAAGTGGAGGGAAAATAAGATGGCCCGAAGCATTTCAAGAACTGCCCCTTCGAAGCTCTGAGTTGGGCGCATTTGTTTCTCGATTGAACCATTACAATTTTCTGGGAATGCAGACCCAGCATGACCAAGAAGACGAGACACCTCCCCGGCAAAACAAAAGACAAAGTAGAAGAAGGAACAAAAATTTAAAGCGAAGAACTTGTTTCATCAGTGAGCTCCCATAGATTTACACAACACAGATCTCTAAAAGCTAAGCGACATGCGCAGACACCAGAAAGGCCAGAGCTTTCTAGCAGCAGCAGAAGCAGAAGAGAGACAAAATCAACACCTAAATCTTCTAATCTAAACGCGATCCACCCCTCCCCCTTCACGCAGCTCGGCTCGCGGAGATTCCTTTTAAGCCCTCTCTCCCCTGATCCTGCGGGCGAGCTGGATGTCCTTGGGCATGATGGTGACCCTCTTGGCGTGGATGGCGCACAGGTTGGTGTCCTCGAACAGCCCGACCAGGTAGGCCTCGGCGGCCTCCTGGAGGGCCGCGACGGCGCTGCTCTGGAACCGCAGGTCGGTCTTGAAGTCCTGGGCGATCTCCCTCACCAGCCGCTGGAACGGCAGCTTGCGGATCAGCAGCTCCGTGCTCTTCTGGTACTTGCGGATCTCTCGCAGCGCTACTGTCCCGGGCCTGAAGCGGTGGGGCTTCTTGACGCCGCCGGTGGCCGGGGCGGACTTGCGGGCGGCCTTGGTGGCGAGCTGCTTCCTCGGGGCCTTGCCTCCGGTGGACTTGCGGGCGGTCTGCTTCGTGCGGGCCATCGGGAATCGGCGGAGAAAAGCGGAGGGAAAGCGAGAGAAAGCGAGGGAAAATGTGAGTTTCTCGAGAAAGTGAGAGAAAAATTTGCTTGTGATGGAAAGCGAGGAGGTTCGAAGAGCTTTATAAAGACAGAGAGGCGCGGGAGGTTTGAAATTTCGGGGATGCCTCGGATGGCTCCTTGGACGTCGATCGTGGCCGTTGGTGGAGTTGATTGGGAACGGCCGGGATTCGTCGGATCGAGTTCACGCGGATCGCGATCTGCGTTGGAACAGACTGGCCAATGGGCTTTTTTTGTGGGGGGGGTGGGGTTTTTTTGAGAGGTGGGAAACGAAAACTTTTTCGAAATTCTTTATATTTTCCAAGGACGCGCGGACGGTCAAATCTTTTTTGCGCTTGAGCTGTAAACTTCGGAAAACCTCTGCGCAAATCAATTGAATTTTACGAATTACTGAACCATGGTACCTTATCTCGATAAAATTATGAAATTGTACTCACTATAGACAAAACGTACTTAATACTAATTTTAATCCAATATTGTTTTAAAATAAAAAGCATGTCCAATGTAGTTAATACTAATCTTAATCAAACTCTATGCTTTTTTGAGCAAACCCGAGCACATTTGGCCTGTTCGAAATCGTCATCTACTTTAGCCTCGTTACAGTTAAAAGATAGTAATGACAAGCATGTTTAGAATGATTTTGTGATTGGCACGTTTAAAACCTCATTTTTCACGCTAAACATCGTAAACAAATTATTTTTAATATATGACTATTGATGCACAAGGTCATTAATATTTACGCATGTTTTTTTTGGACGCTTCAATATTTTGTCAAATTAAAGGATTAGCAAATCATTAGTGAACAAATGCGGTCCGGAGGTTATTGTCAAATACTGAAGAGAATAATTTGTTATCCTATTTAGACTCAAATTAGAACTACTTAGGCGTCCTCACTTTCTTTTTTCTTTTTTTTCATCTAACATTTGAAAATAGTTTTCAATAAACACTCCATCAAGATTTAATAAGAAAAGGGTAAAAATCATACACATTTGGTGAAAAAGGCCCCTAGTTTCACAACCATCACTACTTATCTTGGAACAGCAAAATACAATCGTATATACCTCGATCGTCAAGAAAAGCTTGCACTAAAGGAAAAAGGGAACCTCGGTTTTTTTCATTTTCAGCATATTAGCACTCCCATTTCTGAAGCATAATCCAAGAAAATTTTCAGATCAGCTAGGCAAAATACGCACCATAACATTCTTCGATGTAATCAAAAAGTTGACACTGGCAAATGGACTACTAAATTCATTCTCGATTCACACCACACACGCACAGACAGAAGATGCATTTACAAGAACAGCAACCACGATCATCACCACCATCACCACCACCATCATCATCATCATCATCGCTCATGCATACGCAAAGCTTCGGCCAGTGTGCAGATGCCGAAGCGTGTCAGAAGAAGAACTGCACAAAGCTTACATATTTTCTATCCACAGACCAGGAGAGGAGAGGACCCAAAAGAGAAAAAGAGAAGAAATGGAAAGGAAAGGAAAATGTGGGGTGGTGAGGATTTAGTTGATCACAGCTCGCTATTCTAACCATATGCCGGAAAAGGTGAGCCCTTTTTTCTTTTCTGTGTTCGTTTTGGTTTAAGGAGAAACGGGCTTGCGACGATGGTGGAGAGGGTCGGGCCCGGTGGGGACTTGTCTTGCAGAGCCTTCGACGTCGACAGGCGCCGACGGATAGCCTCCTCCGACGACCGGATCTCTTGCCATCTTCGTATTTCCGTTCCCTCCTGTGATCTTCTCGAGCACGTACATGTAATAGAGAGAAAGGCAAAAAAAGACAAGAATGAGTTACGAGAGGAGGGAGTGAAGAACTGGTACTGTGACATTAAAAAAGTGGAATGGGAGGCGAGAGCAGAGTAAATGAGTGAGGTATCGTGTTATTCGTTGGTTCTTGGCTACCTCGGAAGAGTGAGGAGCCGTGTCTGTGCTTTCTCCTGTCCTCCATGAAGCTCCATCTGCGACAAGAATAATATCATCGTCAAAACACCAACTTCGTCGCTCACATGCCCACCCAGAGAGAGAGAGACAGAGAGAGAGGAGATGATGATGAACTTACGCGAAGCGGAAGGAGGGAATAGAAGGAGGAGCAGCACAAGAATGGGGATGGAGATGGAAAGCCTAGGGCTAACAGCAAGGCATGTTCTTCCGACCACCATCGTCTGCATAGAGAGAGAGAGAGTAGAGAGAATGAAAGAGGAGAGGCGGCAAGGATGGAGGAGGAGGAGGAGGAGGAGGAGGAGAGACAGCCGTTTTAAGAATGTTTTCGTCGTGACGTGACAGCAGACTCTCGTACCCTATCTCCGAGGTACCAATCGCAGTGATCCCGGCGCTGCTCCTGGGACGGGGAGGGAGGGAAAGAGAGAAAGAGAGAGAGAGAGAGATAATGAAGACGACTGAAGACGTACACTTGGCAGTCGTAGAATATGCACAGAGACAGAGACAGAGACAGAGAGACAGAGGATCAAAATGGGCCCAGCTTTAGTCAGTTTAGAGGCCTTTGGTGCTGCGTGACATTTTCCTTGCGAAATGCCAAGGCATGAGTAAGTATATTGCATACATACTCCTATCTCAATTATCCGATCAATTAGATAGAGTGGTTCTATAATTCAAATGCATACGAAATCATTTCTAATGGCATAAGTTTAAGATCAATTATCACGACACCATCAACAATATTGGGTTAGGACCAACAAGAGAAAAAAAGACCGCTTTTTTGTTACCTAACCAAATGACCGAGTAATAAGGAATAATATCATAAATAGCAAATCCATTTTTTTTTTAAATGAAACTTTCTTACTATATTTTGATGAAATAATCTCGTGTTTGAATTTCGGCTTGTTACCACTCTAAGTAATTTCGAAGATTCTTATCATAGGCGTGGGTAGAGCGTTTTGCATGTTGAACCTGAGCTCTGCTGCTACAACACCATTTGCTAGCAGAGTTCCATTTAGGGAAGAGAACATTACAAAACATGAGCTAATCTGACATCCCAATCATGTCCCGAGAAACATGATCACGTATTCGAGTCAAATAAAGACAACCTTTTCAGGGACACCTCTAGGGCCCACATGTCTTTGCTAATCATCTGGTTACAGAGGGCAAAAGGACTGCCTTTAAGCGATGGGGGGTAAGTCAGGTATGCTCCGTCAACTTCAAGCATGGACAACTGACGTTAGAGGAAAAGGGGCACTTTCAATTCGTTTAGCAGTCGCAATTTGCTCCATCTATTTCACCATAAAGACCCACCTATCTTTCTTGTCCACATCCCATTATAGGCGCATTCCTTCAACTAATTAACTGTCATTGCAACAGACATCTACCGCCATCTAGTAGGAAGGAAGAAATTGCAAGAAAGAAGGTTGAAACTTTCTCTGTGGGATGCTCCCGAAACCAAGGCACAACAGTTCTCTGGTGTCGATCGCACATGTTATAGGTACTTCCAAATGACCAAGTCAAAAGTTCGCCCGTGCTAGAAAGAACAAGGTGCAACATAAGCATAAACCTTGATCCCCGAAATTATGTCGGGCCACATCAAATTGTACATCCATTGCAAGTCCCCGGTTCTGGACCCACCCTACGAAGAAAGACGACTACCAGAAGCAATCCCAAGATGTGCAAGTAGCGAAGACATGAGAACCAAAGAACCTCCTTAAAAGTGCAACTTAAAGGAAAAACCAAACTGACCAGGAGAAAAAAGATGCTCGCACTTGCTCTCTCTAAGAACCATAATTGGGACCACGAGTTCCCAATGATGCTGGTATATTTACAGCCATGATGCCCAACGAAAGTATGCATTCAGAGGATACCACGGCTTCAGCACCTTCCTTCGTGTACATTTTTGGAAAAGAATGATTAGGAACCTTCACCTCTCTACCAACTTCCTAGCTAAAGATTCCAGATGGGAGCAAGGACAAATCTAACTTTCATAGATCGGGGCTCGTTTCTCTTCCCATCTACATCCTGCCTATGATGCACTGGCAGGCGGGAGATTGCAAATTGAACATCTACGTTTTTCAATGCCAACGCAATATCGAGCACAATTGATCACTTTATTCTCATCCTTCCTATGTTCCTGAACACAACAGTTGCGCAGTTACAAAGTTTGAAATACCCCAAGGGTTCATTTTGAGTAACAGAAGCAAGAGAAATGTGCATCAGGTATTCACACACAGGCAACATGAGGATGAACAAGCTAATCCTTAGTCATCGGATATGTCATGTAGCCGGTCCGTAATTTTGAGTCATCTGCATCAACTCCTCAATAGAGTCAGAACGAACAAAAAAGCCCACATTTTCCTTTTATTTTGGAGCAACTGACTTGAATTTGTGTTTTCAACTAAAAACCTAACACTATACAAATTACGGAACCTGCGCTAATGATTATCAGAACCTCCAATGATTAGCAAGACATGGCCTTCCCGAGTCAATAAATAATGCAGCTTTCTGCAGTTCCTGTAACACATCAAAAAATATTAAAGGACATTAAACATGTACAGATTAATAAGCAAAAGGTGGTGGAACTGGAGAACAGAACAAAGGTGACATCACTTACAATCTACTGTCAATTGTAATGATATCCACAATCTATGCCGCAAAGTATTTGATAAGATCATCTTCAAACTCCAGATTGTTGTCCCAGGATGACATGTCCTCAAATGAAGGGAAAGGGCTGTTTTGTATGCCGAAATCCAATGCAAGCGGGGAGCCAAAGTTACAGTCAAAGGGAACATCTTTTTCAGTTGGAAAGGCTTCTTTCCCCAAATGAGGCAAGTCCGCCCTAGAGATGTCATTTCCAGTTTTATAGAGTGCTGGTAAATGAGTTCCAACATCCTCTGGTCTAATTTGAGGTTCAATTGTATCTATCTGAGTCTGCTGCTCGCTTAAACCAGGCCCATATGATGGTGTTGTGCCATAGTAATTATAAGCTCCTGTTGCATGTGAAGCATTTTGCATCAAGGGATGAAGCAAGGGCTTTCCACCCACCAGCATGCTCTGTGTTGGTATTACATCTGTCGAAGGGAGGGAAGAGAAAGGATTAAACTCCAGTGGTTCTAACTGTGATTGTCCCTCGAGATTGAGATCATTCTCTGAGGGCCTCAAATCCGTAATTGCAGCATTTTCCTGTTGCATGCCATGAACTTGATATCCGGGAGGCTGCACATCAGTGTGGCTGTGATTCATATCAGGAAAACTGTCCCTCTGCTCGTATGCCGGATGGTCATTGATGGGTGGAGGAGGTTGGTCTGCAGAACTTGATTTAGTACGCAGTCTTTTCCTTTTGCGTGTCTTTTCTCGATGCTCTTTAACTTGGCCATTTGTTTGAGTGTTATTCTCATGGTGACTAATCTCCATGGTATTTACCGTCGTGTTTTTCCGAGTTTCTTTAGATGAGACACAACCACCACCACCATCAACGTCATCAACGTCATAGTCACTATCACTGCTTGCTGTGGGTTGCTTCTTCCCATTACGAGCACTTGGTGGAGACTTAGTTATTCCCGATGTCCCATTATCACTACTAGGTTGCTCAATAAGAGACTCCTCCCGACCCAGAACGGCCAACCAAATAGCACTCTCTTTTGCTGTCATCTTGTCCTGCAAGCACTTGGACTGGCGAACATGCCTTCTTATCTTTGCAATATCAGGTGACATGTGCTTTATGACGGCAGTCAACACGCCAACTTTCCACATCTTCTTTAGGTCATGTGGTTTCTTGTATGGAGGACTCTGACCCTGTGGTAGCCCTAACTTTATCCACCAATCCTCATTACTTGTTGGCCACCAAGGCGGCGGAGTTCCCTTCTCTAGAGGATACTTCCTCTGAGGGGGATCGCAATGCTGCATCAGAGAAGACAATAAAGAACCCAAAGTTGCATCTTGCAGATCCTGAAGGGTGCTCTGAGAACTACCCTTACGACCAGAATCTGCCGCTCCCATGGCTAAACACTCCGCTTCATATTTGGCTATGGCTGCTGGCCCATTCTTATCAAACTTTACCTTTTCTTTCCACCAAGCCCTTATATTATCAGAAGCACCACTCACTGCTTTACCCTTCTCTGGAATAATCCCATAGACGAAACCCCGTGCTTTGCACACTTCCATCAGCTTCAGCATGTACTTGAGAATACCATCTTGAGCTCTAGACATTTTCTTCCTCCGAGCCTGATCGGATGTTTGCTTGGATTTTTGCCTCTCTGCTGCTTGTTGTGCTGCAATCTTTTGTCTTTCCTTAATCCTTTTGAGTTTGATACGGTCCTTCCACATTCGTCTTTCGAGTTCCTCGGCATCAATTTCTTCGTCACTAACATCCTTCTCGGCAATGTTATCGCACCTTATATCATCGACTTCAATGTCCGAGCCTTCATCCATCGCATCAGCAGCAATCAGAAGATTGTCCATTCAAACTCAATCACCGCCACAGCAGCTCACACTAAAATGAGGCTCAGAATCTTTCTTCCAGTGCGAGAGGCTCGCTGATCCACATTTAACAGCCTGGATCCACAACGATAAGAACTGTCAAGATTGAAAGCCTATTCTGCCAAAACTCATAAAAACCCAGCACGAAGAAAGGAAAATCTCATTACCCCAAAAACTCTCTTCCATTCTTTATAACCGACAGCCTCTAACCTGGACCACAAGCCGAAAAAGCAATAGACAACGACTAACTTCTCAGTCCCCCTACCAAATTTCCTCTATAATACTTTTCCAGGCCACCACAAACAGCGATCCTCCGACCCAAATCCAATCCTCCAAATTTCTAAGACGCCGAATACGTCACCGCGATCATCATCGACTTAAAAGAAGCATCCTAACAACACCCACAATCCCAAATGCCAACGAGACCCCGCGGGGACAAAAGCACGCAAAAACCATCCAAACCCGCGATCGAAAGACAATTCGAACTTTCCCAACTCGATGACACGAACACCCAGAACCGGAATTCCAATCCCGGCACAGATGGAAAAAAACTGCGGAGAGAGAAAAGTTTCGAACTTTTACCGGGTTTCAGGCCAATCTGAATCGCCCCGATACGAATCCGCGCCAAATCTGCCGTTAAAAAAGAAAAAAAAAGAGAAAGAATCCCCCGCGAAGAGATTGATCGTTGTTCCGTTCGTTGGGAAACTGGAGAGACGACGACGACGCCGGGGGGGATGGAGATGAACCTGGGCAAAGGGAGATGAACCCACTCACACAAAAGAATGGGGTTTTTGGGGAAGAGAGAGAGAGAGAGAGAGAAGGAAGATTTGAAAGAAAACAGGTGGAAATTCGAAGAGAGAGAGAGAGAGAATTCAATGAGAGGTCGCCAAAGGCTTTTTTGCAAGTGGACAAGATGAACTTCTCAGCCTCGGCAGAAGTCGCCGTTCGCTGGGTTTTTGTATCCTGTTGTCGCGTCCACGCCTCATGCGGTGAGGTGTACAAGGTACCCTGCTCGTTCTGTTCCTCTTTTCCGGGACAAAAATTTGCCCGTGATATTCAGTTTTTAGGTCGCATGGTACCATGCCTGTCCGTTCCTCTTTTTCCACTTCCTTATTAGCTCATGATACCCTTACCATATTGAATTTGCTACATTTGAAGATTATTCGTTATCTATTTCCTCTTCCTTTTCTTCTATTTCAATTCCGCTGTAGACCACTAGCACTTTTGATTTAAAACAAACATGAAAGATACATTAAAATGTAATTGGTGTGAAAAAAGGTGGTAGCATGAAAAAATTGTTCAAAAGGAACGTTGGTGAGTTTTTTTTTTTTTCTCTTAGTAAAATTGAAAAAATAAGAAGAGAAAATGTAAAAGAATAATGTTAAATCAAGAGTGGAACTCGTAAGGATAATATAGTAAATTCAACCTGATAGGGAAGTATTAGGAGCTGATAATGAGTGGAAATGGTGTAGGTAATTTAAAGTGACCTATTTTAGTAAATAAATCGATGATGATGCAATATCAATATACAAGGAAACATTGTTGTCAGCAGGTTGGCCTTCCTAAGTTTGCCTCTATATCATGACTTTCCATTTCTTCAATTCACGAGATAAAAAGAATTCCTCCTCTTTGAAGGTACAACACACGACACCAATAACACAGGAAATTCTTTGATGAGTTGCTAAAGGAGTCACATGGTTGCCGTTAATAGCCTTCATTTGCAATAATTTTTGTAGCTCTTTCGGGGGAAACACTTGCCCCAAATCTATTAAATCGAGTCTATTTTAGTCCAGACATTGATTACACATGCTCCACAATTGGAGTTTTCTTTTGAACTCACATAGTCAACAATTATAATGGATTAGGATTTTTACGAGAATTTCTAGACGGCACATGTTCCGATCAAAATATGGGGCACTCCTTGAAATAGGCTCTTCAATTGCACAACCACACTCAAGATGAAAAATCTCTTTATAGCACAATTGATACCAGTACTAAACTTATCGTATCTCATGGATCGTTTTACCTAATGCTGTCTAATAAGAGAGAAGCCTTTGTATCTTAATGCACGCATTTAATTTATTCAAAACTATTAGAGCGGGATCCAATATTTTGGAGGAATATGAGTGCACCCTAGTCCCATACTTGCAATGTCAATATATTTTATTTGTTCGAACAATGGTCAAAATAGTCACCACCAAAGTGCCCTCATCTGTTGCCCTAGGCTGAGGAATAGAAATTTGATGGTCATTCTTGGGTCGCGTTTCCCTTCATAGCTTACTGTTGCGACGCCCTTGCTATGAAAGAGCCGCCGCTCAGAAGTGTTGTGTCGTTTCATTGCGTGCGTTGACTTTGGCAACATGATCAATATGATTAATCCAGATTGATGGCTTATATAATGGTTTGTAGCATCCAATTTGAACTCTCACTCTCGTTAAAAAAAAATAAAACATGTGGCTGGAATTCATTATGCACACCTCATCGTTCTGGTTTTACATGCGATTGCATCATCACACGTCACATTGAAAGTTTGATTTTTGCTGAAACTTCAAATGTTACCTGGCTTACGATTAGTAACGGCGTAAAAATATCGATCGGGATCAGGTTGACTAGTGCTTTATGATTCCAATTCCTCTCTCTTTTCCTTGCTCTCTACCTTTCCTTTTCCCCAAAAGCATCGGGTTCTCTCTCTCTCTCTCCCCCTCTCTGGTCCAGCCCCAGCCATAGAATAGCAATTAGGATCCACTACAGAATTTGAAATGCATTTGATCAGTGCTTCCCCAATAAGATATTGAATGCTAGTAGCTTCGTGCTAATGGCAAACTAGACTTGCTTAGAGAAGGGTGTGCTGGGGTTATTACGGCTCCGTTTGGTACCGTTTTTATTTTTCCTAATTTTTGTTTTTTTATTTATTTAAAGAACAAAGAAATAATAGAAATTCGTTTGGTAACTTAAACTAATTTTTTTATTCCCAGTAAGTAGAAAAGTTGCTCGGAAATTAACTTGGAACAAAAATAAAAAGTAAAAAAAAATAGTTTCTTATTACCAGGAACAATTCCTATAAATAAGTTATTTTTTTTTTTCTTCTTCCTCGCTGGCCGATGGGTGGTGGCTAACTGTGCGTTGGCAAGGAAGAAAAAGAAAAGAAAAAAAAGAAAAAAAACTAAAAAATTATTAAAAAATTAAAAAATTCCGCGTTTCGAAAAAAAAAATTTGTGGATCGTACTAAACTTATTACTGTTCTTTTTCTATTTCGAGAATATAAATTTTGTATAGTTATTAAATGTGTTCTTTTATTCAGAAATTATTTTGGGAAATAGAAATAAAAAGAGACTATTTCCAAAAAGAATTTGTTCCCCGAAATAGAAGCGTTACTAATCGGATCCATCCAAAACATTTCATATACATTATTATGGTTTCAAAGGACATAGATGCACAATAGCTTGAAAGCCGGCGTCTCTAAATGAAAGGATCGAAACGTTGTTCAATAATCTGCAAAGTAGAAAGATTGGTGCAGTCTTAGTTAATTTCTCCGAACAGGACAAGTGCGATCATGTCCGATTTACAAAGGGTCCAATCCAACCAGGTCGAGCTCCTGAATCCTTCCTAATTTGGGACTACTAATTCTGCTCAGAAGTTCTTTTACGATGTTAGGCACCGGCATCATATTACAAAATAAGATTACACGCAAATGATGAAGCAAATGATGACGACGACAGAAAGACCTTCGCGAAAGCAGCATATTTTCCCCCATCTAGAGAAATTATAACCACGCCACTTTTCCAGAAGGTGGACAAAAGAAGAGAGGAGATGCAATGGTTTCGCGTGATCTGGCTTAATTTATGTTGTGAGATGCAGACGCGCAAACAAATTTCTGCAATTGAGGGAGATATACTAGTGGAATTGCATGGAACATACTAAACAAAGATATAGCTTAATACAGTTAAGCAACTATAGCTCAAGAAGTTTCAAGGAATAATACAACGCAGGGACTTATTTAACAGGTATGCACCTATTTCTGTGCTGAACAGCTCATGCATTCATTTGCTTTTCTTGGAAACAATCCGTGTCATGGAGGGAAGCCGAAGAAATCGACTTCTCACAACATGCTGTCTGATCTTGCAGGCAACCTCCGGAAGAAATTGAGGGGGACTGAAGGCAACTTGTGCCGGAATCTGGGATGCCTCAACACATAGAATCCAGCAAGAAGCGCCACAACCTGGAAAGGGGTGACGTACAGAACGACTGCAGCAATTAAACAGAAGGTGACGAAAATAGTAGTTGCTCTCGGGTCTCTCCAGCTCAGAAGAGACTGAAACCTTTCGCCTTGTGTTGCCAAGTCACCTACCACCGTTTGAACCCTTCCCGCTATGCTTCTGAGACGATCATATCTCATCCTAACAATATCTGATGGTTTGGAAGTGGGGAACGTATCGAACTCTTCGTCGAGCTCGTCGGGATGAACTGCATCCGCATGAGACAGCCGAATATCCATGTGAGGAGGGTGTCTTGGCCGCCACCGGTAATTCCAAATCCCAATGATGAATAGGTAGAGAAAAATCGTGGGAAGTATCAATTCTGGGTAAAGCATCAAGATGATGAACAAAATGTGGATTAAGATAGAAGTGAGCGGGTTCTTCCAATGGCAGATCTGATCGAACCACTTCCCAACCACAATCAAACTTCTCAGGACGCCCATGATTCTGAAGAAATTGGCCTTGCTCCTCCTCATATTCCACATGTGTGAGTCTACATCGAGCATAAACTCCACCACCTCTCTTCTCAGTGGTGGCTCAGCCCGGCTCAGCCTCATTGACACAATCTGCATTGCCTGGTGTCTCAAACTATCCAGCTGGATCACAGATAAAGGGTGAACATAGTGCATTTTTGGTAATAATGGATGTGAGTACTTGTGCAACATATTTATTAATGAAGAACACGTGAACCTCACGGCCAATTGAACCTCGCCCATTTTCTTCACCCCCGAAGGATGTAGAACCAGAAGGGGGTAGGAGTGTGTGTAAATTCTATCAGCTTCGAGCGTGGACAGTCGAATCCTTACCTTGCCAATTCTTGAATCTTTTCCACCTCCACCTTTATCTCCTCCACCATGGATATGGCCATTATCGAAAACCCCTATGGTGATCACGGTGCATATATCGAAAACCTCCCAAGTGTATTGCTCATTCCACCTAGGACTAAAACTATCGACAATTGTTCGCGTCCTCACCCATTTCTGCCCGTATTTAGCCACACAATAAGCATCCGTACTCCCTCTTCCATCTCTTGACTTCGCTGGGATGAGCCCCTGAGCACTTAAAATCCCTAGTTCAAAAATCCCAATGCTGGACTTCCACAACTGTTTTGCCGTTGGCCTAAGATCGCTGCTGTGGTGTGTTGATTCATCCAAAACATGATATCCACCATCCAAACATACCCTCAAATGGATCCTGCTCGCAAACTTAATCTCCTTCTTCTGTTCTCCCTCTCCTATGTGCTTCTCAAGATTATACCACCTTGTGTTAACAGGCTTATGATCCAGCCTCCTCTGCAAGTTTTGCAGCGGGATCATGCATCTCCCAAGTACTTCATCTTTGTTTCCCGCCAGTCTATCTTCTACAGAAAGAATCAAGGGTTCCTCAAATGGTTCGGCAACCACGAACATCAAATCTTCGTTCCACATTGGGTTTATAGACTTGCTTTGAGATATTCTAGTTCTTAAGGCCTGGTTTCCAAGGATCGCCTTCACAAAAACTTCAGGATACCTACTTTTGTCACTAGGTACCAAATCCTGAGCCTCTATGACATTGACCCTTACATACCAGAGTTTTGGGGACAAATAAACCTTAGACCGAATGCGCGAAACTGCTTCACCTGCGACCGCTGCTGCATCTGAGTGCCAAGCATCCGGAAATGCCTCATCGGCTTGTGTTCCCATCCAAATGGCAAGCATTAGTTCTCCTTTCACCTTCTCCCCTTTTCGGTCTTCCAATCTATACCACTGAGGAGCCAATGGGCTGTCAGGTGGAGCACGTTTAGGAATTTCATTGATGTCGAACATTGACCTTCCCATGAAATCATCAAGCACGACGGCCTTATCTTTCACCACCACCTCCAAGCTCGATGCTTGAATCCTCTCTTTTGAGAAAGCAAACACCTGGTTCCACTCTGGGTTCGACTTCTTCTCGAAGTGCCGGGTGACTCCCTTATAGTTTCCGAGTTTTACCTCAACATAGGGGTCACAAGTACCAGTTACGTCCTTCCCCGGTAATTCCTTAGCTTTGACAACACGCACATATAGGTACTGCATTTGCTCAACAAGGTCATAGGTGCAGGCGAGCTTGTCAGCAGGTGTGACTAGTCCGGCACCAATGTTCGGTGAAGTCTCTCTCAGAGCAAAATCTTGGGGTTGAGGAGGTTTCTGCATTTTTCTGATTTATGGTATAGAAGCCCAAAGAGTTTGGTTATGAATTGGTTCAGGAAAAAGATAGAGACAAAAGCTGAGGATCTGAGCTCAAGAAAAAACGGAGAAGGAATCAGTATTTTGGCTGTAGTGCCGACAATGCTTCAAGAGCTTTCGACAGGACAACTTGATGCCGTTCCGTCGGTTTGGTCCTTTAAACCGCAGTTTAAGCGATTCCAGCTTTGCAGTATGTGTAAGCAAGATAGGCAAATCGGTTTTTCAATGTCTCTAAGACAAAAGTAAGGAGCCACACATAGCATCACCAACCTCAGATTTGAATGATTGATCTAGAATCAGCTTTAAGAGACCAAAAAGAAGCCAGAGACGATGAGAACCTTATGACTCACTGACGTAGGAAAAACTAATCCGCTCTTCGTAAATAGTTTCAGGCAAGAACAATCAAAACCCTGCAAAAGGAAACAGAGGAACATTAAAGTTAAAGCGACCACCAGCCTAATACACCATCCCCTTTCTTCTTCGCAGAAAAGTTGGGGAGCTATTCGAAACAAGGACACTGAAGTTTCGAGCTTTATTCCCGAATACTACATGGGTAAAGACGTAAACTATTACCTATTACCTGTTTCAGCTGATATTATTTTTGAAAGGCCATGAAGACCCCGCAACGATCAAGGTTTTGGAGTGAATAAACAACCTTTAGCTTCATCACGAAACCGCATCGACTCACGAATGGAGATATCACTATGACTAGTAATTAGTAGCTACGTTCAGCTTACTGTTTGAAAGACAAGTCGAAAACCCAAAAGGAAGAGGCCTGGCGAAGAGACCCACGTAAAGCCAACTAGAACGAGCAAGTAGGGTGGCCAAAGCAAGCTCAACGTTCAAACCACATAACAAAACAGAGAAAAAAGAAACGCTACATTTCCGAAAGAAACAACGTTCTGCCCGTATTTCAACAACCACTCGAGCTAACTCGTGAAGAGTCCACGAAAAACAGTGTACGTTCTAACGGCATGCGTGAGAAAGAGAAAGACAGAGAGAGAGAGGGAGAGAGAGGGAGAGAGGGAGCTAACGTTTGGCGCAGAGCAAGGAGACGAGCTCTTGAGGATGTCAGGACGGGGAAAAAGATGGGGGGCTTTTTAGCAACGGGGAATGGAGCAGACGGAAAAGAACGGGGTCGATACTCGAGAATGGATTTTATATATATCGCCTGAGCGAGGGAAGGAGTGAAACGTCGTACGAGAAGGGAGGAGACAGAAACAGGGTCGCCAACTATATTCTCTGTTTCTGCCTCTCTCTCTTTTTTTTTTTTTAGCATTTTTTGCGTTGGCTCTTGGGGGGGTGGATATGCACAGAAAGAGGGGAAGGAGGAAACGGGAATCCGAGCCACACGTGCGGGCTAGCCCTGCGGTCGGTCTTCGGCACGTGCAGGGCGGTGGTGTTTTGTTACGGAACCGGTCAAGGCTTCATTACATTTTTCCTCGGATGGTGAAAAGAGAAAACAGACACCCCGTTTTTCGATTTGCCAGCTCCTCTGTTCTCGATTCTCTCTCTTCCTGATCTCGATAATTTTGCTTTTCATTGCTCTTTTGTTAGATAGATGGTCGTAAAATGATATGACTGGCTGTCAAGCAATTTATATTTTTTGGGGAAAATCAATAGTTAATGAAATATTATCTGTATATATACAGGATATATCAGATTAATTTCTTTAGTGCCCGTTTCTTTTCTAGTTGGAGTTTGTTATTATTTCGCTATCAATCAACGCTTGTAAAATTATTCCTCACCAGGATGGAAACAGCTACAGCGGGTTTAGGCCAACGACACTGGCACGCGTGATATTATTTTATCCGACTTAAAAGAAATAGAAATAATAACCTAATTAACTGATCGCCCGGCTAACTACTTGAACAACAACACATCACCTCTCTATTCTATTTTGTGATATAAGAAATCTAATATACTGCACTGTCATACTGATGCAAGGCGCAGTTCATCCCTTTAATAAGGGCAACCACGCTCACGTTTAGGAGGACGAGCAATAGAAGTTGGTACTTTTCGAGTGAGTGAGTGAGTAAAGGCGGAAACCTTTGAGATAGAATGTACATAATTGAACCGGTCAAGATCACTTTTGAGTTTTCTCTATAGCAGGCGTCATTCTCGAGCCCAACGAGACAACTTGGACAATAACTAGCCACAGCTAAGACTCTTTAGGCGCTTGAGACCTGATCGGACGAAGACCGCCGGGCAACGGTGTTGACAAAGATGGCGAACGCTGGCACTTTTTCCCCCCACAGCCTTTATTTCAATCTCCTCCACCGAAATAGATAACTTTTTAGAGATCAATTGCTTTCTCGGCACAAATGCTGAAAGTAACGTGTGACGTGGGCTGTGTTCATAAAATCAGGGATAGTTGGGGAGTTTGATGGGAACATGCAAATTGTGCTCCTGCTTTCAAACAAAATGGGCAGTTGACGAAGTAATGTGGAGTTATAGGCGTTAGGTGAATAGTTGTTCAGGAGCTCACCCTCTTTCCTCTCTACTTTCTCTCCAATCCATACATCATCAATCATTCTCTCAGTAAACGGAGCTATTACAGCGTGATCCATTTTTTTGGGGAAAATGAGTTGAAGCAATCGCAAGAATCTTTTTGAGTGGAACGTCTTTCGCAATCCCTAGAGAGAGTTCACTCATAGGCCGAGGGATAAATAAGTATAATTCGACTCATTCACATCTAGAACATGCAAGCAGATGTTGCTTTCGCTAATTCATAATGAAGCGTAACAAAAAATCAAACTATTTCCAGCATCATATGCAAAATTTCTATCGTGACTGATTGCCAAGGCAAAGTTGAAATCTCAGGCACCATCTCACCAACTAAACCCACATCTAGAATCCCCAACAAGACACGAAGAAGAAAAGATGAGGCATTGATAAAACTGGCATAAAACGAAAAGCATGATATCAAATCGCAGAATGAATTTCGTGGCCGCATCTTGTAAGTCATCACCCAACCTAACCTACGATGTTAGAGTGAAAAGCTTAAAAGCTGCCGGGACTCCGAATTTCTACACCAAGAAGAAATATCAAGAAGATATTTCCCTTGCAGTTGAGCATAGCCGTTCCTTTGGTGGCATGTCGACATCAAAACGCAAAATGAATGGAGTACAGCATACAGCACTGATTCGTATGAATATTGAACTCTCTTGTGCGATTCAGACGAGGATCAGACATATTGCAAGCTAGAGCGGAAAATGAAGAACTCAAGTAAATCCTAAAGCAATGTAAATTACAACACAAATTAGTAATGAGGAAAATTACTGCCTATAGGTTTGCAGCAAGACAGCTGCTACCACTCTATGAAAAGCAAGAATGCCTTCTGATGATAGAAAATTTTAGTTAAGCTTTTCATCAATGGACAACTATTTACTTTCCCATCAAAATTTCATATATTACCAAATTTCAAACAATTATCAAAATACTATATGCGAATTTATGTTTCAATATTAATAAATTGCGAAAGTTTCGGATTAGGAAAATGGTAAGGAAGCATCCATCACACAATTTAGATTAAGCAAAAAGCAAAAAGTAAAAAGTAAAAAGTAAACGTTTACCTAGACACGTCTTGATGGGTCTTTGACCACATCATCCTAAAAGCAAAAAGGAATATATTGGTCTGCAGCTGACTTGGGGAAGGTTAAGACAACAACCTATGTTCTATTAATGTTGTTTGAAACTTTCTGCTGCAATGTATGGCAGATCAGATGTATGAAGTGAATTAATACAATCTGGGAATATCATGAGTGCAACCACTCTTGTATATTTTTTAACCGAAAATGCATCTAGAATTTAACTTGACAATTGCATCGTGCATTTGGTGTAGTACTTAATAAAAAAAGCAAGACTTTTTCATAAACTTGCTTAATTTCAAAAAAAGAAAAAAAAACAAAGCATTCTGAAGCATTTATATAAAGGAGCTGTCATTCTTCAAACTTGGTGAGGAAGGACACACACACACACACACACACACACACACATCAGAGGCGTTGTCCCCCAAGCTTATGCAGGGACCAATCTTGAAATGGTCTAGCATGTGCCATTAATAGTTCTCTCACTGTCACAACAGCATTTTGCAAGTTGAACAATCGTATGAGGTCTTCTTTAGTTTTCACACAATTTAACAAAAAAGACGGCCAGTTTCTTCAAGTTACTTGATCATTCATTTTTAACAGAAATATTCATGTGTCCCAGTGTCCGGTTTTGTTTTTGCTATATCACCACTTTGACTGGAATATAAAGCCCAAACAATGGATGGCAATAGATATCTTTATGACATACTCTCTTTTCCTTTGACAAATAAGACAGCAGCCTTTGGAGTTTTAAACCTACTCACCTTTTAATGTGTTACTCCAGCAATCATTTTCTTCAAATTCATTTAGCAGACTGAATAATCATTACACCAGCAATAGATTTACCTTCTCTTCCCTCTCTTTTTCCTTTAAGGTGCATTTTCTATGGCTATATCGTTCATTGATTACATCAAATACAAGCCAGAAAATCATTATTTGCAAAGAAAACATAAAGGATGATGCCAATTGAACTAAAAGAAGAGGTCTGTTGACCAAGCACCTCAGAAATATAGTGTAAGCTTGAAGAGCTGCCTGTTCAGAATGTACTTTAAGCACAAATGCAGATTAAATATCTAGGCTTATGCTGAGAGACACAACAAACATCATGGCCAAATCCTGTATATATCCAACAAATGGCAGGAATAATAGAATTTTACCGGATCAGCCTGAAGCAGAAGATTGAATTGCTGAACTCAATGAAGTCACTTTTGACGTCTAAAGATTGTATATAGATAGCTTCTCTGGGCTCCTCACTAACTCCTCTCTGTGTGGCAAACTCCAAAGCCATTTCATAATCCACCTGCACGTAGGGTAACTCGGGTTCATATGTCTGCCGCTATTACAAGGGTCTCAGATCAAAACTAAGAACAATGAGATACAAGTTTCTCAAAAGGTGGATATTTGAGAATCTTTTAATCATCAAAGCCTTTCCCTTCATTTAAAGCATAGCCTTCTGGGTACTATGGCTAGACTGGCTAAGCTAGATTAATAGAATTGTGCTGAATCAACAGCTGGTTACTTCGGAAGACCAAATTTCAATTTGAAAGAGGCAGTAATGGTTCCACATCTATGTCTTCTTAGATACAGGGTATCAAGGGCGTAAAGGTTTTCCTTAGATTTCAAATGTTGCCTGGCAAGATTTTGGATGCTAGATTAGTTATAGATGGTCGACAGAGAAATGCCATTAAAAAAGAGCTGTTTTACCACACATCCCTAACAGTTTTGTCTTGTGAAACTTCTATTTTGCATTTGTGCATGACGCAAAGAATGTAAAAGAACATTTAAAGCCCAAATTTATAGGAGGCCTCAGGCCTCCACTTGTGGACTTGTTGGTATGACAGAAAAACACAAGCATTGATGCTGATACTATCGCAAAATACATCCACATTCTGCATCCAATAGCTGTCCTCTCAATCAGATCACTTCCACATTAATGTGATCAACCTCAAAAATATTTGACAAGCAAATTGAAATGGATTACCTTTTCAACATGTTGAGATAGTTTTTCCGTAAGCATATCTTTTGTAATTAAACGAGCTGATACTTTGTCCAGCAAATCAGCATCCTCATCCTCGTAGCGTTTCTTCTTTAAAGCATGAGATTGTGCCATTTCTTTCAGAACATCATACACCGCTCCAGCAGCATTAGGGACGTACCTGCCATTTTTTTTTTTTTTTTCAGTTTTCGTGCTGGGCATTGTGGCAAAAATTTTAGAGTTCCGAATAATTAGTAGGCTTACTTGCTCAAGTTTCTTTTTCTCTCTTGTTGCTCACGCGCCTGCATTTTCTTTACTATTTTACTTTTAAGCTGGATGCAGCATTGCTGAATGGCATACTGGAGGATTAAAATAATTAGACAATCTGTTCAGATTCCAAATAACGATTCTTGCAAGAACAAATCCTACTCACCTTAACAGCAGTAGCAATTTCGGTTATATCATCTCCAATATATTCCTTCCCTGTCCCCTTGAAGGGGATTTTTGTGCTGACAATGCTCACAAAGACTCCAATTTTATCTTGCATCTGGTTTATCTTGTAACTAGTCCAGCTGTGAAATTTTTTCAATGAGAGTTTCCCTTGATGGACTCAAAAGGTTCAAATGCATATAAATTAATGTCACCCTATAAATAAAACAGACGAAAAGATTGGGATCTTGATAATATTCTCACTTGATTCTCTTGAGAGCTGTTCTGGTCACTACATCAGCACCTTGTTCAAAAAGAAGTGGGATCCGGTTTGCAAATCGAAATACGTTCAACCCCTAAATTAGCAGTCAGACAAAAGTGAAGAAAAAGAATGAGGAATCATGCATCAACTAACATATCTTCAGGCAGAATAATTCAATATCAAGTCTGTGACGAGATTTACCAGCAAAGTCTTAGCAAGGGAAAGAGAAAAGGAGAAGTCAACAGTTTTAGAGCAAAGTGACGGCACGGGTAAATGACCACTGTATTCTTTTTCCAAGTACAAGTAAAATGGAAACTCAATAGACATATGTCTGTTACTGGTACTCGAACCAAAAAAGGTAATGAAAACTGAAAAGATTTGTAAATGTCGTATCAGTCAAAAACAACTTTTGGCTAGCAAATACTATTTTGATTATTATGAACAGCAGTCGAGAACATTGTGAAAAAGCATTGCATAATTACAGATCAGGAAGAGCATCCATCTGAACCATCTGAAAATTTACTAGATGATCAAAATAACATGGACTTGGCTATATCAAGTAGCATTTTACCTTTTCAAATGCCTCCAACGATCCTATGAGATTTAAACAAGCAATCGGACGATACCAAAATGAATATACAAACACTTACTTGTTTGACATCTTTTCCACCTAAACTGACACCGGCTTCTACAATAAATGGGTGACCTTCAAAAACCTGGGCACTGTTTCATCAGCAGAGAAGTCAAACTGGTGATAAATCCAAGCTGAACATCACCACTACTACTAACTCATATTTGTACTTCTTTGATGCAATTTACTTTTGCCATTTCAAATTCATCAGTTTCAAAAAAAAAAAAAAAAAAAAAAAAAAAAGAAGGTACTGATCCAAAGAACTACAGACTTAGCTAAAAAACAACCTGCCGGAATAAGTTGCTACCATGTCTGGATGCAGTTCCTTAATAATTCCAAGGCGAAGATTATACTCACCTGCAGGACTAAGACACTGAAGGTGGTTTGGGTCAGACAAAAAGCATCTACCATTACAATAATGAACATGCAGAGAAAGGTTCAGGAAAGGTGCAGCTGTTATGCAAAAGCTTGCGGTGCAAAAAAATCGAAAATCGATAAGGAAAGAGCAGTATAGGAAGTTACGCGGGTAGGTCACTAGCCAAATTTCCATGGGCAAACAAGGAGCACGAGTTCACTAGTACAATTTGGAGCACGTAGACACTGATCTTTAGAAGTAGTTTAAAGCAATTTACATCATCGAAAGCTTACATCACCAACAGGATCTTCAAACTTCGCTTGCCGAAACAGTTGATGGATGCGGACAATTTGCTGGTCTGTTAGAGACTTAATCAACATTTTGGGCTGGAATTCAGGGCCCATTTCACCTGGAAATTTATTAATTTATGTTTTGTAAGAAACAACTGGCTCAAATAAACACCCTGATACTTTAAGGAAGAAAGGAAGTCAGTTCCAGGAAAAAAGTGAAGACTGGAGATACTTGCATTTAGAACAACAGGGAATCATTAACAGACGAAGTGAAAATGGTGTTTTTTCCCATAAACTAATCACTAGCTTGCTTTTACTCTTACCGATCAAACGTTCAGCATGTGCTTTGCTGATATTTACAAATTCATGCTGAAGAAACTGCAGAAGGTTCTGTTTTGAAGTTTCTGTAATAAGTCGTTTAATAAGGAGCAAATCAACAGATGATGGATGATGCTTCGTCTCCAGTGGAACAGGGGGCATAACATCAGTCCTCCGGGCAAATTTTATAGTCATGCTTTTACTGTGGAAACGGAAGAAAGTCACATATCTAGATTAACAGGTAGTTGAGCGCGTGTACCTGTGCATGTGTGTGCTTGTCGAGTCTGTGCAACAGAGCATGAGAGAGAGAGAGAGAGAGAGAGTTACTCTGATGTATCCGATACAAATTTGAAAACGAATTGAGCATATGGGGTAATCACAGCCATTTGTCGCATATAATGCAAAATCTTTGACTGCAAGGGGTCAGCAATAGTGTTATTTTACCCCTTTTGATCTGTGGACTTGTAAGCTGATGAAATAAGTATACTGAACAAGCACAAATAATGATTGCCAAGAGAGAACTAAACTGAATTTTGACATTGACACAGATCAACAACATAAGAACATACACGATAGGTTGTCCAATTTCCCTCAATCACAACTTGAATTTCAGCCCCATGCCACTCTTCCTTTTTCTCCTGTTTTTCATGTATATGAATGTGAGGTAAGTTCCTGGCATCCAAAGAGACAACATTGCTCAGTACTTTTGCACAATCAGTTGAAATAATATTTTGGACTCTGCTTATAGGCATATGCAACCATGGATGATTGAAAAGGTCACTTGATTTGAAGAACCTACAGAATTTTTAACCACTCGAAATCTACAAAGGAGGCATGCCATTAATGATAAATCAAGTAGAAATTGCAATATCCCTATACCCTTTTGAATCTTTAACAAACCTCCTATCTTTTAAGCAAATATCATGGTCTTAGTAGATATTTTTGGTGAATAGACCTTGCAATGCATCCATAAACCCTGATTGCGTAAATGTGTAAGCCATGTTCACCAGAAAACTACAACTTGTGTGAAGACATATTTCATAACATTCTTTTCCGATGAAACTTCCATTTTTGCCCAAAAACAAGTCATACCGGTGAATATCAATATCCAGCCTGCAGAATGACACATAATTTTGGCCTCTCATTGATGAGGAGATATCTATAGGAAGCCCTGTACTCATTTTGGACCAAATCAGCGCCTGCAAGACCAACGCATGTAACTTGTCAATCGAATTCTGTGAACATGATTTACATGCAGATACGACAGAAACATCCCTTAACATTACTAGCTTCTTCATATTTTCCATTCATTTCTATACTACCCCACCATGAAACAATATCTGCAATTTCATCATTATAAATGGTGTTTATATAGATTAGACATATTGGCATTCAGCTTGCAGAGAGTAGGCAGCAATCTTTATGCAGTCATTAAGTTTAAACTAATGTTAATCTATGTAAAAGATGGTCCCCAATTTTAAACTCTGGAATTACAGGTAAATAACTCAGTTTATGTCAGATCAGCGCATGACATAGCTAGATTACTAGGCAGATGAAGATCGGCTATGTCAGTTTTCAAATCCAATCTATTAACAAAATTAGGATATTACCATCTTTGCCCCAAGACCAAACTTTCCACGTGTCTGCCTCAAGCCGTACTTTGTTCCAGACAGAACTGCATAGAGAAGAACAGCTTACAGAAAGTATGAGGGAGTGCGTGAATCAAACACAAAACCACACCTAGAGACACAGATGGACAGACATACACAAGTGTCTTTCAAAATGAGAATAAAGCTAGCAGAAGTTTTAAAACCTCGTCCAAACATATTTGGGATGTCATCATGTGGCATTCCTCTTCCATTGTCCTACAAGAGATATTGATAAGCAAGAAACGCCGTCTCAGTAAATGTCACCTTCAGATAAAATAGATCAAAAGTAACAGATAATGCAAATTAAAATGGCTTCAAGGTGACGAAGCTTTAGATGAGAATTATCTCAGACCTTGCATGTCACCCTGTAAAATGAAGCCTCTCCTCGGCCCTTCATTCCTTTTGTTGGTGTAGGCTCCTTGACTTTCTTCCCAAGGGCAGCATTCTTTGCTTGAATTTCCTGATTTCTAGCTGCCTTAGCTAATCGTTTCTGGATGACATGAAGAATTTGAAAGATTCAATCAATAGAAAAGGAATGAAAATTAGTTGTTTGATGTTTCAGACTTTGATCCTAAATGTTTATTCACACAAATAAATGCAGTCAGGAAGGTTTTCCGGGAAAAGAACCATCCAAACTGAAATTCACAGAAACAGCTCAAACTCAGATGTCAAAATTGGTACTAAGTTGAAGGTATGCTAATGGTAGTGAAAGCAAACATGATAGAAGCATACCCACCTCACGAGCCTTGGCAGTCTCATAGTCATCATAAAGTTCCGCGTCAACACGTTCTCGATCAACAAGACCAATCATAGAGTTAAACTTGACTTTCCCTATCTCTTCACTTAAACAACCCATAGTTCAGAAACAGAGCATTGATATACAAACACCAGAAAAAAGGAACGAGTATCAATGCGCAAAAGGTTGAAGAACGAGCGGTCATTTCATAATTTTCTGGTAAGCTGATACAATAGATGAGATTACCAAATTACCCGTCAATGCAATAGGCACAGAAACGCAGCGCTTACATTGTTATCTCCACGGCAGGAAGCTCGGAGATGGACTCCGCAGAATCAAGTGAATTCTCGACAAGCTCTCTCACAGTAGTGTAGAGGCATTTCCCAGGCTGCAGGTAAGTTCTGCACTCGTTAGAGGCCGGAGGAGTTCAGCTGATAAATACATCAAACAGGTAGGAGGCGAAGAAACCTAAACCAGGAGGCTGGGCGAACAAAACTCACGTTATCGAAACCAGCGATGTTCTTATTCTCCGCAAAAAACTCCGCCGGAGATTCTGCAAAATCGACACAAAAGCCTCTCAAAACACATCATCCACAACAACCCGACCGCCGGCGCACCGAACGCCCAAGCAACCACAGATCAGGCGCCTCTAAGCACGTGCGAATCCGAGCGCGGAGAAAGAAGGAAGGAGAGAACGAACTCTGCTTGAGAACGCTGTCCTTGGCCTTCCTCGGGGTCTTCGATTTGCCTCTCTTCGGTTGGGCGGGGGGGCTCTCGCTGCTGCCTCCCGCCTCCATCGGAACCGATCCGAAGAGGCGCGATTTCTTCTATTGGCGCGAGCAGGACTAGCGAACGGCGACGAGGTCCTTTCGAGATCCGAGCGGGAGAGAACCGGAGTCCAAACGGAGCGAGGGAGGCGTGCAGGGCTAAGCTAGGGCTTGGCATCCGCCGGTTGCCATTGGCAATGGCGGGTTCACATCCGCTGTAACGACGGAGCGAGAGAAGGAGGCGACGATGCCTAGTCGACACAAGAAGGCGACGGCTCGAGCGAGCGAGGGGGCTCCGCGGCGTTAGCTGGGGAAGGAGAAGGTCAAGGTCGAGAAGACACGTTTCCCGCCATTTTCTTTCTCTCGGGGACGTGATTTTCTCGCGGTTTCCCGGAAAAGGAAGCTCAGCGCGCCGAAAGGGCCGACGACCCTAGAACTGGGCCTCTTAGCGTGGCGTGACGACTGAGCCCAACCTTCCATTTGGGCCCACGACATAACGACCGCGCCACGAAGAAAGTTTGTTCTACGACTGTAGTAGGACGTACTGGTGTCATGCGACGAAACGATTTTTTCCTTTCCTTATTTGATCAATTTGGTCACCATATGTCGACAATATTTGGTAGATAAGGTTATATTTGTCCATTTGCATTATTTTATGTATAGGGACAACAAGGGTAATATTGTAATTGTGGCCTTTTGGTTTTATTATGAGAAAGATAAGTTGGTAATTTAAAAATACAAGAAACAAGTAAACCTCGGTAACTATAACTCAAATAAGAGCTAGCAACGAAAACCTTGTTGGTAATTTAATCGGGAAAAAAGTTGGCAATCACGTAATTACATACATTTGGTAAATTTAGGAAAAAACCAAATAAATTTTAAAAGAAAATCTCAAATGGTTGATATAGATGGTAACTTACTCAAACAAAGGTCAGTAAATTCACATAGGAGTTAATAAATTTAAAGCGTCGGTAAGAAAGACAAATAAAAAGGGTAAAAGATGACAAAAGCCAATAATTTGTAGCAAAAAAAGTATTTATCTTTAATGTATAACAATAGACTTCGTATTCCACTTGGATAAATCAATAGCCAACTCGAACCAGCCTCCAAAAGTTAATTCACATTTTAATTAGCAAATTTAACGAATGCAACAAAATGAAAGATTGGAAGAAACTAAAAAACAAAAAGTTCGGACAAAAGAGGGCATAAATACCCTTGGGCCAATTCTTATCCCATCACGCTCCTCTACAAGAAAAAAGCAAAAGAAAAAAATAAAATGGTCTCATTAGAATTTACTTAAATCAAGATCACACAATCATCGTCCTCATCGAGTATCAACTACATTGATCTAATTCCTCACTTGTAACATCGGTGAGAGAATCCATAGAGTAGCTTTTGCACGGACAATTTGGGGGGGAATCGATTACGTAATAAGTAGTGTAGTAGTTTTGCCCGAGAATATCGTACGACCCTTTCAACAATAGCGATTGCTCTTCTGTAAACTTTGGCAGTTTGTTCCCGACGAGAGATCGCATGCTGTGCGGGTAGTCGTCATAGGTTATCGGGTGCAAGAACCTATAAAGACAACCGCTTAGGCGAGTTATATACACAAGGGTTGGAACTTGGAGCTTCTTGATTCACTCTCGAGTGCTAATTAACCAGACTAATTAAGCACAGCTAGAATATGTTCAGCCGATTAACCACAAATTACATGAAAAATACATAAGTGAGGAGGAAAAAAACAATGCATTCACCATCCGAGCATGAAGTCCATTGCTCTTTGGGTTGCATCGCGGTTGGGCTGGGCACTTGAATGGGGCACAAACCAATGAGATATCATTGTTGTTCCAATCACCCCCTGAGATGCCTGCATGCACGGACATCACCATTAATCCTAATTTTCTCGGGTTTCTTGAAAATAAAAACAATTAGTATGACTGCGTCCGCAAATATATGAATTCCGCCCCTCAAAAAGTTTGGATCACCTGATGCTCATCCTTATATAATTTCACGGCAGTTGCATGAGCGAGAAGTAGATTGTGGGCGACTATATACGATTCCGTGGCGGAATCACCCCTGGTGCAATTCAGTTGCTGCCAAATGGAACATCGGCTGGGAGCCATAGCCCCGATCACATAGCCTTCGACAGAGAAAGTGCACGGCTCGTTTAGGGTTATCCAATGCTTGATCCGGTCGCCGAACCTCTTGAAACATACATCGGGGAAGTCCCGAAAATGACCCCTGCGCGAGCAAAAACGAAGATCGATCTTCATAACCTCAAAGGTGGACGACCAAGGCCAATTTCAGTGATGTCTAAGAGACATTGAGGTTGACAATCACTTACACAATCTTAGAGCTCAAGAAACCACCATATTCATCTTCTAACATTTGGGGAACATTTCAGTGAAAAATCATTACAAATGGCTAGATTCCTACATCGAATATAGACGAATTCAAAAGAAAAGAAAGAAGAAGAAAGTATAAGGTCATAATTAATAAGCAAAAGGAAGAAACTATTTGACACATTTATGGATTTAGCACTTGGAGAGAGAGAGAGAGAGAGCGAAATGAGGTTGATACCAAGGGCTAGGAGTTCATCAATGAGGAGGTTGTAGCGTGCAATGCCTGCTTCGTTGATTCCTCCCTCAACCGTTCCTTCTGAAATCATCAATACAGCAAAGAAAATTTAAGTATGATCTAATGCAAAATAGACAAAATTTTGGCGGTCTAAGACGACAAGATTGGACGAGAAGCACAACTTACTGGGCAATATCCTAGGCCACGAGATTGAGAATTTGTAAGCATCCAAACCCATCTCCTTCATCATCCCAACATCTTCCTGAACCACGTGAAATAGATATATGCACCACCATGTAGACGTAGACCTACCCAGAATCCAACTTATCAAAGATATAGATGTCATGTATGTATGTATGTATGTATGTATGTATGTATGTGATTGTTAGAGATAAATGAGACAATTGTTGGAAATTATATCCAGAAAAAACACAAACTGTTTGTTGTAATCAGAACATCAATATAAAAAAGATGATAACAATTATATAATATCATTCTTTTTATGTAAACTTACAAATCTTGGAGAAGAATAAAATAAGATATCACTGGAAAAATAACATAAAATTGGAGGTGAGGTATGGATAACCGAATCTCCTTAAGGCGATTAGTTCCTGCCAATGGTGCTCTGTAGATTAACGAACTATGCCTTCCAAGATACAACACCTCGGACCTGTTTGGATTAGCACTATGCAAACAAGACTCAGTCGAACCGTTCAATTGAACCAGCACACTCAGAAAAATCAGAGGAGTAGAAAAGTATATCAAAGCCTTTTTGGAATCGAGTCGGAAAAACCAAAACCAAAACCAAAACTTTTATGAAGCTCTATGTTCCCATCTATTTATAGAGAATTTTTAGTTCATGTACTAAAGAGATACATGAATTAAATAGATGCGTGTATCCACGAGATTCATGAATAAAGAGATACGTGAATCCAAGAGATTCATGTATCCAAAGATACATGAATTCAAGAGATTCATGAACTCAATAAATACATGAACTAAAAGATACATGAATATAGGAAATTCATGAATTCAATAGATACGTGAACATAAAATTATAGTAAATTCATGAATCCAAAAGAGATACATGAACAAAAAGAACGTATCTTAATTTATTGGCTTTCGTTGATCCATTAACCATAATTATAACCATAATTACAACAATCCCTCACATTAATGGATCAACAAAACATTTTTGAGTCGAAAGAATCTGAGCATGTTTGTTGAAATACACCGCATCAAAATAGGTAGCTTTCACTTTGAACCTTCTTTAGTGAAAGCCTATCGGACTTACTTAACTAGTCGATGGACTAAGCCTTGAATCGCCAGTTGTTTGTGTAAGCCTAGACAATAAACCTCACACGGAGTATTTCCAATTCAAGATTGGTTCTCGGTTGTGTTCGTTCTTTCGGCCCTGAACCTCTCGAGATTCATGTGTGCTTTAGAAAATCTAGCCTTTAAAGATTTTCATAGAGTCGGCCAGCTCCACGCATATAGGTGCATTCCTATTAAAGATATCCTACCATATCTTACTTGGATGTTACATTCCAAGTTATAGGAATCATTAAACGTATAGCGTACCCTTAATAACGCTGTAGGAAAGCACTGTTGCATCATAGGAATGGGAGATAGTGCTTACACTAGAGTCTCCAGAATTTGTGTTGTCTTATTGAACCTAGACCATGGGATCTCCAATCGCATAGGTTAGGTTTCCACCTTGGAATCTCTTTATTGGGTTAAGGCTCTTAAACCCATTTCCCTCGATGCGCAGTTTATCTGCTCTCTTGACAAACCTTTTGTTAGCGGATCCGCAATATTTTCCTTTGACTTTAAAAAGCCTAAAGAAATGATTCCATTTGAGAGCAACTGCCTTACGGTATTATGTCTACGGCACTTACCGTTATAAATCACATTATGCACCCCCACACTTTTAGAAAATTGTAGGATAACAACTTTTCATTCCATAATTCGTATGGAGTTTTACCTGTCTCTTTGTGGGGTATTTTATTAAGAATATAATTTGTAGTTAAAACTGCCTTCCCCCACAAGTTCTGAGGTAAACCTGAACTCAAAAGCATGGCGTTAGCCATCTCCTTTAGTGTCATGTTCAATCGTTTGGCAACTCCATTTTGTTGTGGAGTATAAGGTGCAGTCGTTTGGAGAATTATTCCAAAGCTAGCACAAAACTCCTTGAAATTGATTGAACTATATTCTCTTCCTCTATTCTGAGGCACATAATGAGATCTTCAAGGCTGTCTCCTTCCATTTATGCTTCAAATAATTTTGAAGTCTGACCAGCCCGGAGGCAATTTCTCAATCATAGTCGCCACTTGGAATATTTCACTAAGTATCATTCCCTTAGTAGAGATGTCGCTCAGAATTAATTGTAATTCTTGGACCTGACTCATGATAGATTTAGAATCCACTATCTTGTAATCCAAGAATTTGGCAACCACAAATTTCTTGGTGCCAGTGTCCTCAGTTTTGTATTTCTTTTCTAAGGACTCCCATAACTGCTTAGCAGATTCAATATTACAATAAACGTTATATAGAGAATTCACTAAACAGTTAAGAATATAATTTCGGCATAAGAAGTCTCCATGCTTCCAAGCCTCCAACGCACCGAGCGTTGTGACATCTTGCTCATTTGGACTAATTATCGAGCACACCTCCGATAAATATTTCATCAGATTGAGCATGGTTAGATAGAAGAACATCTTATGTTGCCACTGTTTAAAGCCCACTCTGGTGAATTTCTTCGGTTTCTCATTAGCTGTAACTGGAGGTGTTGCCATCACAGTAGGCGAGGTTCGTTGAACTACCCTTCCAGAAACGGAGCAAAAAGCCATTTGGCCTATACAGTTCTGAAAGATAGTCGCGGGCATACCAGTCGTATGACTTGTACCCGCACCACCAAAATTGGTATTGGCCCAAGGGCCCGTAGCATTGGCTGCTACAAATTCAGATCCTGAGGGTTGAACATATTCCATAGCAATGGTCGAATCGACCATAGGAACGTCTCCTGAAACATTCTAGACATTGAATGGCACTTGATTGTTTTAAGCCATCTCAATAATCTGACAAGAACAATAAACAGTGAGTGACATAATCGCCTTAAGATTGTTGGAAATTATATCCAGAAAAAACACAAACTGTTTGTTGTAATCAGAACATCAATATAAAAAAGACGATAACAATTATATAATATCATTCTTTTTATGTAAACTTACAAATCTTGGAGAAGAATAAAATAAGATATCACTGGAAAAATAACATAAAATTGGAGGTGAGGTACGGATAACCGAATCTCCTTAAGGCGATTAGTTCCTGCCAATGGTGCTCCGCAGATTAACGAACTATGCCTCCCAAGATACAACACTTCGAACTTGTTTGGATTAGCACTATGCAAACAAGACTCAGTCGAACCGTTCAATTGAACCAGTACACTCAGAAAAATCAGAGGAGTAGAAAAGTATATCAAAGCCTTTTTGGAATCGAGTCGGAAAAACCAAAACCAAAACTTTTATGAAGCTCTATGCTCCCATCTATTTATAGAGAATTTTTAATTCATGTACTAAAGAGATACATGAATCAAATAGACGTGTGTATCCACGAGATTCATGAATAAAGAGATATGTGAATCCAAGATATTCATGTATCCAAAGATACATGAATTCAAGAGATTCATGAACTCAATAAATACATGAATTAAAAGATACATGAATCTAGGAAATTTATGAATTCAATAGATACGTGAACATAAAACTATAGTAAATTCATGAATCCAAAAGAGATACGTGAACAAAAAAGACGTATCTTAATTTATTGACTTTCGTTGATCCATTAACCATAATTATAACCATAATTACAACAACAATGACCCAACCAACACAGAGCAAAGAATTGGATCTCTCTGATGTTGCCAAAATGTCAAACAAGTCTCACCGTCAAACGATCAAATTCAGCGTGTGTATAAGTACATAGTAGCCATACAGAATTTTTTTTCTGTGCTGGAAAATTTGAAAAAGTGTGGGCGAGTGTTAAGAAAATGATAAAAGAAACAAATGGCCGGTGACTCTTTTTCTCCGGTAACTTGTATTTCACTAGCTTTTATATGATGTGCCAACTTAAATTAGATGATGTATAGCTCAGTGCCCAAATTACCATCGTGCAGTTGGGCATCTGCCAATTGGAGCACCAATCCAGTGCTAACTGTTCGCTGGCATACCGTACTGTATGTGCACAGCTTGTTTAGAGTTATCCAATGTTTGACTTTATCCCTAAATTCCTTGAAGCAAACCTCCGCATAGTCCCGAAAATCATCCCTAATTAAGGCGGTGGTAAAAAATAAATCTCAACCTTAGTATTCACCACTAAGGTTAAAGAACAAATCTCTTTTGACTTACACTATAGGGAACGGAAGGTCCGAGTGAACTAGAGTCACAAAAGGTTGAATACCTGCACTTCGCATTAGCCAAAACTAATAAAAGCAGAATCAATCTATATAAGAGAAATGATCAAGTTAAAGAATTGAAACAAAGCGAAGACCGTGGGATAGGAGCTTATTGATGAGCTTGTTGTACTACCGTACTCCTTCCTTGTCAATGCCTCCCTATAACTTTCCCTCTAGAAATTTCCCCCGTATAAAGACAAAATGGAAAGTCAACACATTTGCATAGTTACAATTAATTAGACAAAAATAATAATATTTATTAATCTTACTAGGTAAAATTCGAGGCCAGGAGATAGAGAATCTATATGCATCTAACCCCATTTTTTTTCATTATCCTCGCATATTTCTGTACCCACCACCAAAAAAATAAAATAAAAATTAATTAATCGTTGAAATCCGAACATTTTCCTTCCCAATATGTTTTTGCTACCACAAAATTTATTAGTGGTATTATATTACATGCTGATCAGGTACCTTGTACGGGTGGTATGAATTGATAGCCACATCCCCATTGCTAACCGTCAGCTATTTACCTGCCATTCACCCCACAAAATACAAATGAAGTTAAAAAAAAACCTAATTAATGAGTATCTCTATGATACTAATTAAGCATATTTCATTTAAAATATTTTAATTTTTACTGTAGAATGTGCATAATACGAGAAAATGTCCATTGAAATTGGAACTTTATTTAATTGTTGGTTTAATAAGTGTTTTAGGGACATTCCTTAATAAAATTCTTGAGTTTTTACAAGTCATTGATGACGCGGAAATCATGGCGAATCATAATTAGGAAAATATTAAACAGTGGATCTGTTGCCAATTGTGACCTAGCTAATTGCAAAAGAAAATTCATTATTTACTTTGTAGGCTGTCATGAACCATAGGTAGTGGAGAAAGATAAAAATCCAACAGGGACCATATCGAGATAAGATATACGACCAAGTCTCGAAATGGAAGCACATCCAATGAAATATTTTATACTACCAATTATGGTGATACTACGGAATAATGGACACTTAAACATGGTTTTGTTTATATAAATTGTTTTAAGGTCTTATTTGGCTCGGCATTTGGAATGCTCTTTGGGGCTCTAAAAGGGTTTGGCCAAATGCAAGTGGTGTTTGGTTTCAATTTTTTGAGGACTTTGGGAAGATGCAATTGCATTTTCAAAGGGTTTCAAAGGCTTTTGGGGGAATGGAGGGGTAGAGGTCCATTGGGAACTTGTATTTTCGGAATGCAAGTTGTACTGTTCATCATTGTTCATGTAGCCAGTGGAGAAGTTGATCGGAGGCTGACGACCGCCGGCCAAGGGGTCGCACGCGCCGGTGACACGCCGGCGACTGTCGCCGGACCTCAGGCAACGCCTGGGTCGCGCAACCTAGGCGACTGATGGCCTGAATCACGTGACCTAGGTGGCTGCCTGAGGTCACGCAACCCTAGGCAATGGTCACCGGGGTTGGGTGACCCTAGGCGACGGCCGCCGGGGTTGCGTGAACCGGGCAACGGTTGCCTAGGGTTGCTTGACCCCAACGGCCGTTTGGGGTCCAAATTTGCGATCCGGCCGCGTGATCCGGATCCAATAGCCGGGTGGCCGGACTTAAAAAAAAAAAAAAAATACAAATAGTTATTTTGTTTTTTTAATTTAATAAAAGTCTTTTACAAATGCAAATTTTATCAAACGGTATTTTGGCCAAAGTTATTTCTCAATGCAAATTTTACCAAACGATATTTGGATTTCGGAAAATCCCATTCACCCAAAGGTATTTGATAAATGCATTCCCCAAAAACCGAACCAAACGGGCCCTAAATAACACGGTTATATATAAATGATGCCGTTATTAATATGATTAAGGCTCCATTATTTCACGAAGAGATGAATGATTTGGAAATTTTTTCCTAAAGATGATTGTTTATATTGCTTCAAAAATTAGACAATAAAAAAAGTTTTCATTATCGATAATAATTTGTGTCTAAATATCTTTATGAAGGGTGAAAATATTTTTTGTTCCTTCATCTTTATAAGTGATTCAAGTGATTACTTTTTCATAAAATATTTTTTCAATTATTCATTTTCTGGGTAATATATGCACCTTAATATTTTAAACACGCTCATACTTCATCACGTCAAACTCATTACTACAGGTTTGTATCTATCATTAGCTTTGGGAATGTGTGTGTTTGAAAGAGAGAGAGAGAGACCTGGATAATTGTGAGTGAAATATTCCCAAATGCTCGGTCCTCTACCATCTTCGTTAGCCGCACCTTCATACTGAAAAACAAAACCCAATAAATGAAACAAACATATGAACAGTATGACCAAATCATGTAAATGTTTAAAATTAAAAGCTGACCATACGGGATGCATATACAGGCTCAATTTCTCTGAGGTGTGACAATGGGGTGAAAAGAAAGTCATGAAAGTGGGATCTAATCTACCTGGTATGCCGAAGACACCGTTCCGAAGAGGAAGCCAGCTGGGAAGCTGCGCCGGTTGAGCGAGACGGTGTCATAATCGGCTGGCTTAAAGGTACCATAATTAGCTTTGCAATGATTGAGTGTGTTTGCAAGGACTAAAATGCACAAAAGCAACGTATCATGATCTTGCTGCGTTTGGCAACCACTTTACAAAGCCCTTTGGACCTCTAAAGGTTCCTGGGCAAATCCAAGTGTGTTTTGGGTTGTTTGGCAAAAAAATTTCAAAACCCCTTTGCAAAATGTCAGCTTTGTGAAAGCTGAAAGCCCAAGGTAGGTTGGGGGCTACCTTGGGCTTTAAGCATTCTTGGAATGCTGAGCCAAGGGTTTAAAAAAAAATTTTCTTTCCAAATTACCCTCGTTGATTTTTCATTTTTCTAGTTTTGCCCTCACTAGTATTCATCGTCTTCTTCTTCTTTCGTGAGCGGTTGCGAGTGAAGGGCGGGTAGTCGCCGCGACCATCGCCCGATGACCGTCGTCGGGGGTGGCGCGACCGACGTTGGGGGCGATTGCCCCGCCATTTGGGTCGCGGCGAGGTCCGGGTCGTCGTGACCCAGATATGGGGCGGCAGGGTCGCGGGAGGACCTTGCCGCCCTCGATTTGAGTCGCGTGACCTCGCCGCCCGACCCCGCCGTGACCCAGATCCTCCCGTGACCTCGCCGCCCTAGATTCGGGGGTGGCACGGTTGCGTGACCCCGCCGCGACCCAGATCCGAGGCGGCGAGGTCCTCCCGTGACCTTGACGCCCCGGATCTAGGTCACTGGAGGTCAAGGCGGCGTCGCGTAACCTCGTTACCCCAGATCCAGGGTTGCGGGAGGTCAAGGCGGCGTCGCGCGACGCGAGCAACCTCGTCGCCCCAGATCTGGGGTCGTTGGAGGTCGAGGCGGCGTCACATGATGCTTGCTGGCCTCGCCGCCCCAGATCCGGGGTCGCCGGAGGTCGTGATGGCATCACGCGATCTCGCCGCCCCATATCCGGGGTCATCGGAGGTCGACGGCGGTCATCGGCGGCCGCCTGCCCTTGCCGGTCAAATTTTTTAATTTTTCTTTTGATATTTTTTTTATCACAAAAGTCCTTTGTCCCCCAAACACCATTTTGCTCAAAGATACTTTACAAAGGGCTTTCAAACTACAATTTACCAAACACAGTTTGCATTTTGGAAAACACCTTTAACTCAAAAGTTTTGCCTTTCCCTAAAGACTTTCCCCAAAAGTCTTCCCAAACGCACCCAAAACGCCATGACGGACGCATTTTCTTTAGCATAGACTGTGGCCTTTGTTTTGCTCGTATTTATATAGAAAATATGTCTGAAATTTGAGTTGATATAGGACACCAAAGCCAAGTAGATTTCTTAGTTTGTGTTTATCCTTTTTCAAATGGTATTCTATATTGAATGATTTCCTAATTTGAGTAGACAGAAATTTGAGTACTTTTCCTAGTTTGAATATGTTTGCTAAAGGAGCTTTCCTAATTTAAATACAAACATTATATATAAGACGTGAAATTCTACTCAGTTATTAAACACAAGAAAAAATAAGAGGAGTGTTAAAATTTTCTCTTTTGAGTTTTCTGAGTTATTCCTCTATGGACGATTGTAAAATAACACTTGTAGTTTTGCTATGGATGTAATGTATAGTTGGGAAGCATATCAGCAATTGAGCAATGTTATTCTCCAAAACGATTGGTTTGTGTGGCGTAGGTATTGACACTCGAATAAAATCACATAAAATGATGATACCCTTAATATTCTTGATTGATTTATTTAATAAATTTTTCTTCGCATTAGATTTGAATTGCAAGATCCTTTAGTTTTCACATAATTTTCACAAGGCATTAAGATCTAGAGTTGATTTGGAGCTTTTGCTTGTTTGATCGCTATTAGGAAATGTTATGTTTTCGATTACATCTAGATCGAGAGTTGAAATTGAGAAGTTTAACGTGAAGAATGACTTTGGCTTGCGAAAGATTAAGATGCATGCCTTGTTTACAATCTAGGGTTTGGGGAGGCATTAAATGGGATGGATAAATTACAAGAAACATGAAAGAGGTAAGAGTCATGGAAATGGCAAAAAACATAATTCTGTTGATTCTATCGGATGGAGTAGTGATTGAAGTGGCTGAAGAGAAGACTGTCGCAACATTGTGCGCAAAACTTGAGTCACTTTATCTGATGAAGGTTTTGAGCAATCTCTTGTATATGTTGAAAATGATGTTTCAACTCCGGGTGGTCGAAGATACATCCATTAGAACCTACTTAGATGATTTTAATAAACCCTTGATGGACTTGAAGAACATCAAAGAGGCCTTGCTTGATAAGAAATAAGGCATGGTGTTGTTGATGTTTCTAGATTTTTTTTAGCACTTTATTGATTCCCTTCTACAGGTGCAAACTACAATTACCTTGTAAGAGGTAAAGTCTTTCTTGTTTTCTTAGGATTGCCAAAAAACATTAGGGGAAGATAACTTAGTGTAGGATATGGTGCAAGGTTTGGTTTTCTCGGATAGAGATGATGCACAAAGTTTGAAGATAGTTGATGGAAGAGCCATTCTAAATCTTGGACCAATGTTTGAACCTTTGATGTTATCATTGTGATGAGGTAGGGCACTATAGGAGAAATTATTTGAAGTATAAAGGTAAAAGAATAAATGCGAAATCTACAAGCAATGGTAATGTAGCCATCTAAGAAGCACCGACACTTTCAAGAAGCCTTTGTGCTGGGTCCGACACTCCAACATGCAATCAATGACTGTAAGAAAATTTGACACGTGGTCAACTTTTCCTGACATGCGAGTCCAAAATTCCAACACACGATTTCAATATGTTCAGAGTCAATTTTAAAAACTTTCAATATTTGAGGGGTCAAAATATAAATATACGAAAAAAAAAAGAAAAAAGAAGAAGAGGTAGGATTGGTGGCTAGGCGTTGTTGCCATTGCCACAGTTGGAGGGGGTTGGCGAGATGGTAGGGGGCGGCCCTCGTTGGCTTGGGTGAGGCCATTGCCGGCTAGGCAAGGGCTAGCGTGGCTCGTCCAAATCTGGGTGATGCCTCGGCTGAGGCTTGAGCGAGACTCGCCTAGATCTGGGTGACGTTGCACCCTCACTTGGGCCTAGCAAGGGTCGTTGGCCCTTGCTTGGGGTTAGGGAGGCTTGCCGGCCATAGACGAGGGCCAACATCGTCCAGATTTGGGTGAGCCTCGCTCGGGCCTTGCTTGCTGGGCTGGTGAGGGTTGCCCCCACCTTTGTTGCCTGGGGCCGGCAACCTCGTCGACCCCTTTCGATAGTCGTTGGGCATGCCGTTGATGGCGGCAGTGGCGTGCTTAGCCACAAACATACCTTTTTTTTTTGTGTTTTTTTTTTTCTTTCAGTTTTGTTTATCTAGAATTATTTTAGCTTTTTTAAAAAAATTTTTTTACCATGAAAAATGTAATAAAAAATGCCATATAGGATAAATAAATAAGTTTAAAAATATCACTTTAGCATTTTCCTTTAAACAATGTTTTTTTTTACCCTTCAAGTTTTATGTATTATTATAATGGAATGTAGTTGAATTTGTCAAACTAAAATAATGAATGCTATCGGCAAATGTTGAATTAATGTTTTTAGTGTAAATTAATTCTAGGCTCTTATTTATTTATTTATTTATTTGTGCAATCATATATAAAAATATATTTAATATATAACGTGTCAAAATGTGTAGGAATTTTTTTTTATTTTTTGAGAAATGACGTGTCGGCATGTCATGTCGTGTCGTGTCGTGTCGTGTCGATGCTACATAAGTAGCCACCATAGTATGTAATAGTTCTAGTAATGCCTATGTTGTGTTTGTTGCCATCACGGGTTTATTAAGTGATGATTAAATGCTTGACTCTAGTTATTTTTATCATGTGAACTTTCATAGATATTGGATCACTACTTAGCAATGCACGGAGGGTGGTAAGGTGCTTATTAGAATTGATCCTTAGCAAAATCTACAATGATTAGTTGTTGATAAACTTTGTAGACTAATGAAGGCCCTCATCAATAGCTTCTACTATGTTTGTTGTCGATGACTTTGTTGATAAGTCATCAATTCTCTTCAAGTTGATCTTCTCTTCCATTGGTGACTTCTTACTTGACTAGACTTGGTTCTTGTCGATCAAGCTCACTACTTGTAAATAATAAACTTTTATTTAATACATTTTTGTTAAAAAAAATCTATTATGTACGGTTAATTAGAATATGTTCATATTTTGTCATCTATCCGATATAATTCCCACTTCCTTCAAAATTATCAATACAACACTAACCTTTCCAAATCTAACTATTGAGATTATCTTCAGGAAGTATTTTGATGGTGAACATTTTGGTTTTGAACATTTTAGCTAGATAGATGCCTATTATGATAGGATGTATGTGTGAGTGAGTTATGTTAGAGAAATCCCACATCGGAGAATTGATATGGTGTAGATTAGTTAATATATTCTAGTTAGCTCATAACTCATTGTTTAAGTTTTGAGTGAAGGCATGTTTAACTAGATATATTGACGTAATCAGACTTGGGCTCTTTCTTGGCGATCTTCGGTGTAGCGATAGAGCTGTGCCCTCCCAACAAAGGGTATTAGAACCGATAGTTACGGTTTCTGGGCAAATGGTTGTTGTGGTGTAGCGATAGAGCTATGCGCTCCCAACTAGCTCCCAACAAATGGTATTAGAACCGATAGTTACCGTTTCTGGGTAGATGGTTGTTGTGGTGTAGCTACAAATTAGGGGGGAGTGGGCCTAATACTGAGCGCACACATTGGGGGGACATTGTTAGGATGCACGAAGTGCCACGTAGGTGGGTTCAAGACAATCTCTCCAATTGAAGGTCCGGGGACATTGTTAGGATGCACGAAGTGCCACATAGGTGGGTTCAAGACGATCTCTCTAGTTGAAGGTATCGGACGGACTTCTGTTGTGCACTCCCAACATATTACTCCAAAGGCTTTCCCTTTAAAAAGCTTAAAATGTAAATCATTGCATGCACAAACTTTGATGAGTACTAAGGAAAGTAGATCGATTTCGACAATTTGTTCGTGAAATCCTCTCGAAATAGTGAAATTTAATGGCATATTTTATTCTTGCGAAAGTCACCATCGATCACATGCTTTATTTATTAAGATCATCATAACATATACCATATACATATGGAGTATTATCGAATCAAAAACTCATTGAGAAAACTCTTGAACCAAATTGCTGATTGTTTCGGATATCTCTTCAATCCGTTCTTGTAATCGACATAATTGATCCCGAACCGGACGGTGTATCCCCAGCTCCATTCGAAATTGTCTAGCAACGACCATGCAAAGTAGCCCCTCACATTGACACCATCCCTACCACAAATTTTCCAAATGTCGCATTAGATGTCACGTGTGGTGTAAAAAAACATGTGAAAGAACATGAAGGAAAAAGGTGATTCCACATGTGGAATTGCTCAAAATTAGGAAAATTTACTTGATCGCTTTATAAAGGTACAAGAGATGGCGATAATAATAATCGATCCTCATACAATCAGCCAATTGATGCTCCAATGGTAATGTTGAGTTGTTGAACTCATCGATTCCTGATGGTCCCAAACCAAGAAATAGAGTGTGAAAAAAAGAGTAATTAATCATAAGAAAACTATTAAATCAGCAATTTTAATTAATTAACCATTAGAAGAAAACTATTAAATCAGCAATTTTAATTAATTAACCATTAGAGATAATGTTTTCTCACCGTTCTCAGTTATGTAAATGAGTGGATTTTGGTATTTAGTCTTTACGTACATCAAAAGACTATGTAATCCACTGGGATAAACAAATAGCCATCTTGAAGCAGCCTGCAATAACATTCATAATAGGATCATGAGCATGATGGGGAAAGAGATAATTTTGAAAATTTACCTTATTCCCTCAAGTTTTAATTACTACTATTTGGTGTTTGCAGATGTTGAATTAAGGTTTGAACCCCAAGAAGACAACACGAAAAATACCAAATCGAAAATATAACAAAATGGGGTTGTAGAAAGCATCAAACGTACCCTAGGACCAATTGGAATCCCGTTGCGTTCAGCTACAGGAAATCATCACAAATTTATCAGAAAAGAACTTCATTGAGATCGTGATTAGTATCATCCGATAGAGATCGTTTTTCTTACTCGAGAGGTTTGTGCGAGCATCGGTCAGGTAGCTTGAATTCAAAGCATTCGAGTAAGGCATGTACTTTGCATAGTTCGAGGTGTAGTAGTTCAACCCGAGAAAATCAAACGAACCTTTCACCAACAGTGATTGCTCCTCCGTGAACTTGGGAAGCCTTTTCCCTACGAGCAAGCGCATGCTGTGTGGATAGTTGCCGTATGTTATCGGGTCCAAGAACCTGAAAATGAACCATATATTTATCTAATGATTCACCATTTAATCAAGCTGCTAAGTACTTAATTCATGAAATTCAAAATATCTATTTTGGGTTTATATGATGTGTGAGTTTGGTCGTTGGGGAAGCGCACTTACCATCCCAACATCCAGTCGAGGGCTCTTCGCCCTGCATTTTGATTATGCTTTTCATCTGAGTAAGGCACCATCCAATGAGAAACCAATGTTATTCCTATAACTCCTTTCTGAGATGCCTGCAAAAGTTATCTTTTTTTTTTCAGTCACATTACACAAGCCAATTTACACTCCCATTAGATGTCCTATTTCTTGCATCGATTCAAAATTTATAAGCATTATTTCTTGTTGGTAGATTGAGTCCATAATGTTGTTAATCGGGTCCTAATTGTTTTTTCATGATCCATCTCAACAAGTCAATTGATTAAGAGGTGAAAAATTGATTTGATTGCCTGCAATTGTGAGTCATCGAAAAGTTTTAAGAGATAGGAGACCTGATACTTGTCTTTGTACAACTTAAAAACGTTGGCATGAGCAAGAAGCTGGTTGTGTCCGACGATATATGGCTCAGTGCCCGAATCACCACTTGTGCAGTTGAGCATTTGCCAATCGGAGCATCGACCTGGTGCCAATTGTCCATTGGCATATCCACCGACACTGTATGTCCACGGCTCGTTCAGAGTTATCCAATGTTTGACTCTGTCACCAAATTCCTTGAAGCAAACCTCCGCATAGTCCCGGAAATCATCTCTGATTAATGCAATAGCAAAATTTTAATATGAACCTTAGTACTCATGACCAAGGTTAAAGAAAAAAACATCTTTTGACTTACACTATCCAGGGACTCAAGAAACCACCATACTCCTCCTCTAGGGCTCGGGGAAGGTCCCAATGGAATAGTGTCACAAAAGGTTGAATACCTGCAATAAAATCTCTACTTATCAAAGAGTGAATATACACACACATATATTTACACATAAATAAATAAGAAATAAAAGAAAGCCAAGACCGTGGGCAAGGAGTTCATTGATGAGGTTGTTGTAGTATTGCACTCCTTCCTGTTGATGCCTCCCTTTACCTTTCCCTCTGATAATTTCCCCACATAAAGACATAATTGAAAGTCAACAAATCTCGTGATTAACTACCCTAAAGAAAAATTGGCATGATTAAGCAAACTCATATGTATTAGAAAAATTATCCAAAAAATCCTAAACTTATTGTACAATGACAACCTTAGTTCTAAACTTTTAAATTTGCCAATTTAACCCTAAACCTTTTGAAGATTTACCAATATAATCATTACAATCATTATTAGTCGAAAATTGTTGACATGGACATTGGCTATCCTATATGGCATAATTGCTGTGTTAGTAATTTCCAATCAAAATTAGTTGGAAGGACCACATTAGCAAATTGTTAAAAGATTAAGGACTAAATTGGTAATTGCTAAAATGTTTTGGATTAAATTGACAAAATTAAAAAATTTAAGATTGAATTGGCATCGTGCAATAAATTTAGGACTTTTTAGATAATTATTCCCATTTCTACCCTCATGCAATGCAACGTAAAAGTAATGGTCTCACTAGGTATAATTCGAGACCATGAGATTGAGAATCTGTAGGCATTTAAACCCATTTCCTCCATTATCCCCACATCTTCCTGGGAAAAAAAATCCAATTAATCGTAAGGAGTCGAGCATTTTCTATCTCAATTTCCTTTGCCAACAGCAAAATTAAATAGTTGCATTAAATTACGTACCTTGTACTGGTGGTAGGAATCGATCGCCACATCCCCATTGCTACCATCAGCTATTTTAACTGCCATTCACCCCACAAAATACAATTTAAGTTGAAGACTGCATTTGAAGCCAGAGAACTTTCCCAAATTCTGGCTTAAGGAAATCCTTAAGTCATTACATGTCATAAATGACAAAGAATTATGGCTGGTTGGTCAAATAAGCTAAGACTGGACGGCAATAAGATAACAACGTAATTAATTACAGAATGGACAACTCTAATTAGGAAAATATCAACCATGCCAAGCCATATTAAATATGCTTTGGTACTTTAAAAGTCTACTATTTGAAATAAGTAACTTTACGAAAAATATGCATAATCATTACGTTTTTAAAGTATTTTCGAAAATTTTATTTCTATTTTGAGTCAACTGGCACTTCAAGGACCCTTATTATTATTGCCAAAACTTTTCATCAATACCTATAGTCCTTGTAAGGTTTTAAAGTTTTTATAATTCAAATTAAATAAGAAAGAAGAAAAAACACAACGATGTTAGACTAAGGTCGCTTCTCATTTTCTGGGCTCAAAAGGCTGTCCAGAACTAGATTTTTCTTTTACCTTTTCAAAGTTGATTATGTTAGATAAACCGTTTTTTAATCACGAAATCATTACCAAATGGATTAACATGTAAGGTATTTTCTAATAAAGCAGATCATCTTAGGTATCAGAAATAGGTAAGGGTAAAGTCTTTTCAATTTTTTTTTTCTTTAATTCATCAATCATTTAAACATATTAAATATAATTTCCAACTTTTGAAACCTCTGTTTGTTTTTTGAAAGATGAATGATATAAATAATAACTCCCTAAAAATAATCACTTGCATCGCTTGAAAAAATTAGTAAATAAAAAATATTTTAATTATTGATAGTAATTATGAATGATCATTTTAAAAAAAATATCTTTTAAATTATTTAATTTCCATAAAAAAAAACACACCAATGTATAGGATTCTATTGCCAATTCATGTCAAGCAAAATAATTATTTTCTAATGGAAAAAAGAAAATGCATCATTCCATTTTAAAAGGCAGTAGTGAACCATTTTTTATGGAGAGAAATAAAAAAATCCGACCAATTCTCAATTCGAAAGCCCATATGATGAAATGTTGAATTTTACGTAGTATGATGATACTCTTGCAATAGTTGACAAATAATTGATTATAATAGTCACAAACCTACTTAGAAAATGTCATGTAGCAAAAGAGTACAAGTACAAGCCAATTTATTAGTTCTCTATATCATGACAATCCAGAGAAGAACGACACAATCACGAAATCCGTTGAATCAGAATTTGGGATTCTCAAATTTTATATTTTATCGCAAAGACGTTTTTTTATTCATCTTGGAATAAAATAAAATCTCATGCTTTTAAGTTGCGTGAATAAAATTCCATGTTGCTGTACAAGAAAGGACGATGCTAGTAAGGCTAAAATTGACACACGAAGCCGGTTCCAATTTACTTACAATCTGCTCTATCACGTTATAAAACAATTTTTTGGTATAAGTTTTACCATATCTTGAGTTATTCTTCAAGAGACAACAAAAGAAAAACAAAACACATTTGTCTTGGGGAAAAAAAGGTGAGTGCGCCATTGGAGGCAAGGACGCACAGTTATGTCATCTTTACACACTGCCCAGCTGCTCTGCTCAATTCACTGGCTTCAAAAAACAATCATCATTATACAAATGTCACTGCTGTCGAAGCATCTGGCAGCATGGTTATCTACAGATGACGATATTACTAATGTGGTTAATTTTATTTCAGACACTCGCGGTCCATCGATATGAACAACGTGGTTTTCTCTGTTGATTACATGAGATCGGAACACGTCTTCGACCTTTTGCCACATGCAAAGAGAGGGAAGCTCACGGTTTGCAACTGTCATTAGCTCTGCGAGGGTGTGCAAGTGGGTGGAAGAGAGAGAGAGAGAGAGAGAGAGAGAGAGAGACCTGGATACTTGTGAGTGAAATGATCCCAGATACTAGGCCCTCTACCATCTTCATTAGCTGCACCTTCATACTGAAAGCCAAGAAAAAAAAACCAAACAAATTTTCAATATGACCATGCAGGATGCACATATAGACTCTGTTTCTCCGAGGTATGACAATGAGGATGAGAACGAAGTTGCGGAAATGAAGTCTGATCTACCTGGTATGCGGAAGAAGCCGTTCCGAACAGGAAGCCAGCCGGGAAGCTGCTCCGGTTAAGCGAGGCGGTGTCATAATCGCCGGGCTTGAAGGCACCACAATCAGCTTTGCAATGACTCGCCGAGCTCACAAGGACTAGAATGCATGAAAGCATCATCAGGTCATGAGCACGAAACGCCATGACCGACACACTTTTCTAAGCACGGACTGTGGCTTTTTCTTTGGCGGTATTTATAGAGAGAGTGACTCAAATAAGATGATAAATCCTCATGAAATTGCCCCGTTCACATTTTCATGCGGAAAACGAGCCGTGAATAAGACAAGTGGTGGGCGTGTTTTAGATCGTGTGAAGGTAGGAAGACACTATTATACGCATCTTTTAGTGATTTTTTTTTTTGGGGAACGGTTTTTCTGTACTCATTTTCAATGCCATGAAAAATAAGTTAATAAAAGATTGGAAGCTGGAGGTCAAGTGGGTAAATCTCGGGCTCGTAATATATCTTCTTTTTATAAGGATTTTTCTTTTTTTTTTTTTTGTTTTCGGAGAACAAGAAAGTTAGCTGGCTTTTTCCTAATGAGTTTTCTCATTTGTTGGCTAATTTCAATGGTTTTTAAGAAAGGTCTTTTCCCCTAGCTGGATCATATGAATAAAAAGCCTTTTGATGATTTAGTCGGCGAACATTAGTTGCCCAAAAACAAAGAGAAAACGTCCATGAACTCAGAAAAATGATTTATTAAAAATGACCAGATAAATAAAAATTAGTAATTGGAATGAACTTGAATATAAGGTCTCAACGAATAATTAATCGAAAATATATCGTACATACGTATTGCCATATAGTTTAGTTTAAAAAATTTAATACCACTAATATCGAAACATAAAATAGCCAATCTCGACTCACTTCTCTTCTGAGCACCCAATAATAAAAGTGGTCCAAAGAGGGCTATTTTATAGAAACTATCGTCTGTTTTCTTGCTCTCATATCAGTCAAGTCACATTGCTACATCACTTTTTGCTTTGGATGTAATCCCAACTGCGATCCATTTCCTCCCCCGGGAATGCTGTACATACATGCAACGGATAGTCCAAAGAGATTCGGACCATCCACTTATCAATAGGACCGTACATGCAGAATTTGACACGTGTCTCTGTATATATACAAAATTGAGGTTGGTGGCATTGGGAATTGTAATAATTAGTATACGTACGTCCAAGGCTAGAAATAAGGAGGGTCGGTTTCTTCCACCGAAATTTGGAATGGAACGAAAATGACGGAATACGAAAAAGGTAATTAACCATAAAATGTGCTTTAGACTCGGCCGTTAAGGGTGTATTTAGTAACGCTTATGTTAAAAAATTATTTCAGGTAATAGAAATAAAAAAACTATTTATGTTCCGAGGAACAATTTTTGAACAGAAGAACGCATTTGGTAAACTTGTTTCTGGAATAAAAAAGAACAGAAATATGTTTGGTAAATTTGTGTTTTTTTAATTTTTTAATATTTTTTAATATTTTTATTTTCTTTTTCTTATTTTTCTTTTTTTCTTTTTTTCTTTCTTTTGGCCGGTCGTTGGCCTCGCTAGGGCCAACGACCTCGACCTCGTTGGGGGCCGGCGACGCTCCGGCGAGGTCGACGGCCCTCAACGGCCGGTCGCCAGTCATGGTTGAGGCTAGCGACTGGCCAAAGAAAAAAGAAGAAGAAAAGAAAAAGAGAAGAAAGAGAAGAAAAGAAAGAAGAGAGAAAAATTTTGTTTCTCCAAAGCGTTCAAGAAGCCAAAAAAAAAAAGTTTTTCTTGTTTCTTATTTCTATTCCAAATTTGTTCATAGGAACAAAAAAAATAGATTTGGAACAAAAATACAAACAAACATGTTTCTATTCTTTTTTTGTTCCTGAAAATAAAAAAACAAGATTTGTGTTCATAAACAAAAAAAAAAAAACACAAACAAACACACCCTTAGCGTGGCACCATCTCATCAACTAAACCCACATCTAGAATCCCCAACAAGACACGAAGAAGAAAAGATGAGGCATTGATAAAACTGACATGAAACGAAAAGCATGATATCAAATCGCAGAATGAATTTCGTGGCCGCATCTTTTAAGTCATCACCCAACCTAACCTACGATGTTAAAGTGAAAAGCTTAGGGCGCGTTTGGTAACGTTTCGTTCAAAAATTGTTCAAGGGAATAGAAATAAAAAAAAAAAAGTGTTTATGTTTGGAACAATTTTTGACCAAACACGCGTTTGGTAAACTTGTTCCGGGAATAAAAAATGAATAGAAACACGTTTGGTAGATTTTATATTTTTTTTTGTTTCTTTTAATTTTTTAATATTTTTATTTTATCTTTCATTTTTCCTTTCTTTTTTTTTTTTCTTCTTTTGGCCGATTGCCGCCTCCCAGTGACCGGGTTGATGGGGGCCGACGCCTTGCCCAAACACGGCGAGGCTCGCCGACCCCCGGCGAGGCCGAGCCTCGCCGTGGTTGGGCGAGGCTCCTCGCCGTGGATCCGGCGAGGCCGAGCCTCGCCTTGGCTGGGCGAGCCCGAGCTCGCCTAGATCCGGCGAGGCGAGGCCGAGCCGCCTTGGCCGGGCGAGCTCGGCCTCGCCGGGGCCGATGACGCTCCGGCGAGGTCGCCGACCCTCGACGGCGTCGCCGGCCCTTGACGGCCGGTCGCCGGCCATGGCCGAGGCCGGCGACCGGCCAAAGAAAAAAGAAGAAGAAAAAAAGAAGAAGAAGAAGAACAGAAAAACGTTTTTGTTTCTTCAAAAGTGTTTCTGGAGTAAGAAATATTTTTTTTTTTTTCTCATTTCTGTTCTTTTTGTGTTTCGGGAACAAAAATTTGATTTTGAACAAAAACGCAAACAAACGTGTTTTGTTCTTTTTTGTTCCCGGGAACAAAAACAAAAAAATCTGTTCTTAAACAGATTTGAGAAATGAAAACATGCAGGGCCTTAAAAGCCGCCGGGACTCCTAATTTCTACGCCAAGAAGAAATATCAAGAAGATATTTCTATTGCAGTTGAGCATAGCCGTTACTTCGGTGGCATGTCGACATCAAAACGCAAAATGAATGGAGTACAGCATACAGCACCGATTCGTATGAATATTGAACTCTCTTGTGCGATTCAGGCGAGGATCAGACAAATTGCAAGCTAGAGCGGAAAATGAAGAACTTAAGTAAATCCTAAAGCAATGTAAATTACAACACAAATTAGTAATGAGGAAAATTACTGCCTATAGGTTTGCAGCAAGACAGCTGCTACCACACTAAGAAAAGCAAGAATGCCTTCTGATGATAGATAATTTTAGTTAAGCTTTTTATCAATGGACAACTATTTACTTTCCCATCAAAATTTCATATATTACCAAATTTCAAACAATTATCAAAATACTATATGCGAATTTATGTTTCAATATTAATAAATTGCGAAAGTTTCGGATTAGGAAAATGGTAAAAAGCGTCCATCACACAATTTAGATTAAGCAAAAAGCAAAAAGTAAAAGTTTACCCAGACACGTCTTGATGGGTCTTTGACCACATCATCCTAAAAGCAAAAAGGAATATATTGGTCTGCAGCTGACTTGGGGAAGTTTAAGACAACAACCTAGTTAAGACAACAACCTAAGTTCTATTAACGTTGTTTGAAACTTTCTGCTGCAATGTATGGCAGATCAGATGTATGAAGCGAATTAATACAATCTGGGAATATCATGAGTGCAACCACTCTTGTATATTTTTTTAACCGAAAATGCATCTAGAATTTAACTTGACAATTGCATCGTGCATTTGGTGTAGTACTTAATAAAAAATCAAGACCTTTCCATAAACTTGCTTATTTCAAAAAACGAAAAAAGAAAAAAAAACAAAGCATTCTGAAGCATTTATATAAAGTAGCTGTCATTCTTCAAACTTGGTGAGGAAGGGGACACACACACACACACACACATCAGAGGCGTTGTCCCACAAGCTTATGCAGGGACCAATCTTGAAATGGTTTAGCATGTGCCATTCATAGTTCTCTCACTGTCACAACAGCATTTTGCAAGTTGAACAATCGTATGCGGTCTTCTTTAGTTTTCACACAATTTAACAAAAAAGACGGCCAGTTTCTTCAAGTTACTCGGTCATTCATTTTTAACAGAAATTTTCATGTGTCTCAGTGTCCGGTTTTGTTTCGCTATATCACCACTTTGACTGGAATATAAAGCCCAAAACAATGCATGGCAATAGATTTCTTTATGACATACTCTCTTTTTCTTTGACAAATAAGACAGCAGTCTTCGGCGATTTAAATCTACTCACCTTTTAATGTGTTACTCCAGCAATCATTTTCTTCAAATTCATTTAGCAGACTGAATAAACATTACACCAGCAATAGATTTACCTTCTCTTCCCTCTCTTTTTCCTTTAAGGTGCATTTTCTATAGCTATATCGTTCATTGATTACATCAAATACAAGCCAGAAAATCATTAGTTGCGAAGAAAACATAAAGGATGATGCCAATTGAACTAAAAGAAGAGGTCTGTTGACCAAGCACCTCAGAAATATAGTGTAAGCTTGAAGAGCTGCCTGTTCAGAATGTACTTTAAGCACAAATGCAGATTAAATAACAAGGCTTATGCTGAGAGACACAACAAACATCATGGCCAAATCCTGTATATATCCAACAAATGGCAGGAATAATAGAAATTTACTGGATCAGCCTGAAGCAGAAGATTGAATTGCTGAACTCAATGAAGTCACTTTTGGAGTCTAAAGATTGTATATAGATACCTTCTCTGGGCTCCTCACTAACTTCGCTCTGTGTGGCAAACTCCAAAGCCATTTCATAATGTTGGGAATGTCGGATTCCCAAAAATCGGATTCGACACTAAATCGAACCCCTAAAACGAATGCGGAAGATAAGCCCGGGAAAAACATGTATCACCGATCCTAAAGCACACCACGGAATCGAGCGTACCTTATTAGCCACAGATTAAACACCAATGCCGATAAGAGGAAAAGAAAACCAATCCCGTTCGATCTGAAGACGTCAATTGGCCTTGAAGGGAAGATGGCGTCGCCGTTTGCGCTCGTTTTTCTTTTGGAGGGAGAGAAGGAGAGAAAACGTACGTTATTATACCAAAGGGTGTCTTCGTCTCTCTCTTTCCTCCCTTATATACGTTCCCTCAAAAATAGAAACGTACCCCTTCATCGTATCCTTCCATCCATGGGCCTTAATCTCGTGGGCCGGGCTTTCAGGCCCAACATGGGCGGACGGGCCTTAAGCCCATCACATAAAACCATCATCTTCCACTTGCACATGGTGGGCCGAACATGATTCTCTTTACCTCTCTTCAATATTCATACCGGTGAATAATCCGTGCGACCAAAGATACTTTGAGAGCTCGTTGCCATACATCCGTTAGGAATATATAGCAGCTCATAATGGGCATCACATCCCGAGTAGAATTAGTATGCAGCATTTATATCCTCTGATCGATCGATCACATTTATATCTCTCTTGATCTCTTTTAAACAATGATATATATATATATTGTATTCACAATTATAATTATCCCAAAGACAGTCATAATTGGTTAACCAGTGAATACAAAACTACAATGTGATTCTCCAAAATCGATCTTCCTCTTTCCTTCAAACTCTCAATTTCAGTTCAGCTTGTTTTTCTAGAAATGTCCCATTAGATCGAATCAACTCATGACCATTGGCAACACCCTAAGATAGCAAACACTAAATAGAAATCTTGAGAATAAGTAAGAGTCATGAGGGGACTAAAAAATTTGAGGATCTCTTTTCCTCAAGAGTCTCACACGATATAAAAGTTGAGATCAAACTTTTGTCACTCTTATTGGTTGTCTCATGCATACGTAGTATGAAATACGTATTACGGTATTAACTCCTTTCCCATGGAGCGTATGTCTACACCTTCAATACCGTACAGATGATAGTTCAAACATACCCAATGTCTAACTTGAGTTCACGTATCTACTCATTCACAAAATTCATCAGAACTCACATTTGGCATCATAGACAGATAAAGTAAAATATGTGGGGTATTTTACTTTCGGACATAGTAAGTATTATGTCCTCATCTTAACACTTAGTTAAGGCGATATACGTATTTTAAGCTTGAGCTCTCGATTATCACCTAGATAATAAGCTTAAAAACAGTCTCATCCCTATTTATCACACAGTAAATAGAGGCGATTACCCATGTGAGTGGGCTAATCTTATATCTGTCTGACATACTTTCTCAACTTAAAGTAATGCACTTAACATTAAGATGCATAAAGATCAAACAAAGATTCATAGGCATTAATGATGAAAACACAAATTCATCAAATGTGAACATTTCAGGGAAATTACAATCCAGTACATCAGCCTCTACACAATCCTAGAGATTTCATATGGCCACAAAACACATCTCTAGGTATTGGCTTTGTCATAGGATCTGCTACCATTTTATGCGTAATATGTACTGTAAGTTCACATCTTTTCGTGCAACCATATCTTTGACAAAATTATACTTGGTATCTATATGTTTAGTCTTGCCAAGATATTTTGGATCTTTGGTGTACGCTTTTACTGCTTGGCTATCACCGTTAACTAATAACAAATCTGCAGCACTTTCAATAACACCTAAATGATCCAATAATCTCCTAAGCCAAACATTTTCTTATACTGCTGCTGATAATGCCACGAACTCAGTTTCCATCGTGGACAAGGCTATACACTTTTGTTTCTTACTGCTCCAACATATGGTGCTATTATTCGGTAAGAAAACAAACCCAGAGGTAGATTTTTTTCATCTAAATCTCCTCCAATCAGCATCGAATAGCCTTAGAGTCGCATCATTTCCTTAATAACTCAGCGTATAATCAGCAGTCCCCTTTACATACCTTAGTATTCTTTTAACGGCTTTCCAATGTGCTTGACCTGGATTGGATTAGTATCTACTCACCATTCCAACTGCAAAACATATGCCAAGTCTTGTACACATCATAGCGTACATCAAGCTCCCAACAACACTAGCATAAGGAACATATTTCATTTGTTCCTTCTCTTTTGGAGTCCCCGGGACACGCCTATGGCTCAATCCTTCACCTTTGCAATAGGAGTGTCTATGGGTTTACAATCTTGCATACGAAATCGTTCAAGAACCTTACTTATATATGTTTTTTGCGAAAGAGACAACGATCTCTTCAAACGATCTCTTGAAATCTTAACTCCAAGAATGTATGCAGCCTCACCCATATCCTTCATCTCAAAGTTGGAAGACAACCAACTCTTGACAAGATTAACAAACTCCATATTGCTTCCTAAGAATCAGTATATCATCAACATATAATGATATGATCACAAATTGATCCTTGATCTTTTGATATATACACAATGATCCTCATCTATCATTGTAAAGTCATATGCCATTGTGGCATTATGAAAACGTATATATCATTGTCTTGACGACTGCTTAAGGCCATATATCGACCTCAAAAGTCAACATACATTTTCTTCTTGGCCTTTCACTATGAAACCAGCAGGTTGTTCCATATATATTTCTTCCTCTAATTCTCCATTGAGGAAAGCAGTCTTTACATCCATTTGATGTAACTTAAGATCCATACTAGCCACTATTGCTTTAATAATGCGAATCGAGGTAAATCTCACTACAGGAGAAAATGTTTCTTCATAATCAATTCCTTCCTGTTGATTATACCCCTTCGCCACAAGGCGAGTCTCATGCCTTTCTATCGAGCCATTAGCCTTTCGCTTTATTTTGAGAATCCACTTGTTTCCAATAGCTTTGTGTCCTTTTGGAAGATCAACCAATTCCAAGACTTGGTTTGATTTCATTGACTCCATTTCCTCTTCCATTGCATGAATCCATTTTTCCTTACTAGGGCAATTCAGAGCCTCATTAATATTTCTTGGCTCATCCTCATCTTGCGGAGCAATCATAAAAGTTTCCCCTTCAATGTTGAAACGTCGACGGAGAATACTTTGGCAACTTGTTCGCCGTATGGGAGATTGTACACTTAGCACATCATTCCTCATTATGCTCCCACTTGGATTAGATAATGACGATATCATCTCATCATGTGGTTGTAATTGCAAGTGAGTTGAATTAGATTCATCACTTCTCATGTTACTCCCACTTGGATGAACTCCACTAATATCATTATCTTGATCCAATGTTTCAAATAGGGAGTAATCTTCCCCTATTTCGCCCTTCTTATGAAATTCATCCACTAAGAATGTGACATCTCGTGATTCAAATTCAGTTATACTCCCACTTTCCTGCTCACCTATGAACACATATCCTTTCGAGTGTTCAGAGTATCTCATTAAAATACTCTTATTTCCTTTGGGACCCAATTTTTTAAACTTGTGAGAGGACTCATGAATATAGGCAGCACAACCCCATGACTTAAGAAAACTTAAGTCCGGTTTTCTACCTGTCCATAACTCATATGGAGTGGAAATAACTGATTTGGAAGGCACCCGGTTAAGTATATAGGCAGCAGTTAACAACGCATCACTCCAAAAAGTGATAGGTAAGTTAGCATGCGCCATCATGGACCTAACCATTTCCAGTAGGGTTCTGTTTCTTCTCTCCGCAACACCATTTTGTTGAGGAGTGTAAGGAATAGACAATTGTTTTCTTATTCCTTTTTCATCACATAATTTTCTGAACTCATCAGATAAATATTCTCGACCTCGATCGGATCTCAATACTTTTATTTTCTTGTCTAATTGATTTTCTACCAAGTTTATAAACCTTTGAAACAACTTATTGCTTCAGATTTATGAGAAATCAAATAGACATATCCGAATCGAGTATAATCATTTATAAAAGTGATGAAATAAATAGCCCCATGCCTTCCTCTCACATTCATTGGACCACAGACGTCAGAATGGATTAAATGCAGAGGAAATTCAGCTCTTTTACATTTTCCAAATGGTTTTCTTGTCGTTTTCCCTTCTAGGCAATGCTTACATATGGACAAATCGACTTTTTCAATGTTACCCAACAAGCCCTCTTTGGCTAGTCTATTCATACGTTGTTGACCAATATGGCCAAGTCTAGCATGCCACATAATCACATCATTATCATATGAAGTAGAAGACGTGAAACAATGGAATAACAATTATTGACATCACCACAATCAACATTTAGTACAATAAAACCATCCAGAAGGTGATCACTACCATAGTAGTTGGTATCCAAATACAAATCTACACCTTTATTATGGAAGTTCATACCAAAACCAAGCTTAACCAACACCAAAACAGACACTAAATTTTGACGAATCCCCGGAGCATATAAAACATCATGTAGGAACAAGGTGCGTCCACCACGCATGTTCAATTGGCAGGTGCCAATCCCTTTAATTTCAGCTCTGGAGTTATTACCCACATAGATCCACTTAGTTCCAGTTGGTACTCGTCGGAATTCCACGAAGGATTCTCTATCCTTCGCTACATGGTCTGTCGCTCCTGAATCTATAGTCCACAAAGGATTGGATTCAGTCAATAATACAGAACTTGACACATAAGCAAAATTCTCAAATGTACAAGAGGTGTTTACCTTTTTCGGCTCACAACAATTGCGAGCATAGTGACCTTTCTTGTCACAATTGTAACACCTCACCTTTGACATTTTCTTCACTTGAGGACGTTTTCCTCTCTTGTGTTGGTTAACTCTTGATTTCTTGCAATAATGACTTAATCCTTTGCATTCCCACATATTGAACGAATCAATACGCTTGCGTTTAGAGCACAAAGCCCTTTCTGAGCTAGAACTAGCATTGCAAATATCTATTTTCGGCTCAAATGCCGTTATGCGGTCCTCAGCTAGCTTAAGGTGGTGCATGGCATCCTTGAGATCTTCCATAACATGGTCAAGAGCTTCTAGTGCTTCTTGCTTTTCCAGCACATATTGAATCTTCATATTCAATATTTCACAATTGTTGCCGTTCATATCAGCAATTACGTTCTTAGTTGATGAAACATCGATCTGAACACATCAGACATATATGCACGAATAATTAATGCCTATCATTTATGCATCCACTTTGCATAGACCCATCATATCAATGAACAATTTCAAGTAAGGTTTCAGAATCAAAAGGTCACTATGTTTCCAATCATCCTCCAAAAATCCTAACTCAAAATTATTATTAATATAATTGTCTTATGCAAAATAAATTCTATGAAGTTACAAAAACTTCTATGAACTACCCACAGCAGTCAACAATGATAGAAAGCAAATAATATTTGACATCCAATATAATAATAATGCTTTCACATAATACAACTATCCATTACACTAAGTAATATATACAAAGAAGAAATATCAACATAGAAAGAGATATTCACACCCAAAAACATCTCAAACTAATCTAAGAAATAAATAGGGAATGTTCCTTCTAATCTATCAGTCAAAATATCTGAGAAATTTGAAGGCACATTTGCCAACCATGGAAAAATTTTGGAGAGCTTTCATGTCGCCTCCAAGGCACATTCACTCTGCGCCATGTGGCGCTCATTTTAAGGGTTGAAGTTTTGGTCAACTCAATCCTATAGTACTCTCTAACAAAAGCTACCACTAGCCTTCTATAACCCGGGACCACGTTGACCTTCCATAGCCAATCTAACACTGCTTGCCATTCAGGTGGAAGAGTATTCATCAAAGCCGGCACCTTCTCAAAATCTGGCATAAGATAACCATTCCAGATGATTTCCTGTATCATCTGATTGACCTTGACCACATGTGATACTAAATCACTGTCATGCCACCGACAATTAGCTAACTCGTCATCAGCCTTTTAAGTCTTGCACTTCCCTCGTCCGTTCTCGGATTGCGGGTATCCGTGCATAACGCATCATAGTTCCCGCAACAAATGCAAACTGAAAATGGATCACTTATAATCCATAATGAACATAAGGGAAAATACATAATTTTCCATGATTCATGCAACAAATGCAGAATAAAAAATGGATTACTTATAACCCACATGACATAATTGAAAAAAGAAACAAATTCCTTTTTATTTTTTTGTCAACGGTCAACGGTCGTCGGTCAACGGTCAACGGGCGGAGGGTCGTCGGACCGGTCGGGCTGGTCGGGCCGGGTCGGATGGACCGACCGGCACGTGCTGCGCGCGTGTGCGGGCTGACGTCACGCAGATGTCAGCCAGTGCGTGCGCGGCACACGCCAAAGCTTCCGCGTGGGTCGGGTTGGGTCGCCGACCGGTGATCGGCCGGCCAACGGTCGTCGGCGATGACGTCATCCCGGCGGTTACCGTGACGTCACGGTGACGTCAGCACGCGCCGGTTCGCCGGCCGCCAGCGCGCACGTGCCGGTTCGCCACCAGCGCGTGGTGCCCACGTGCAGCGACTTCCACGGCCACGCGTGTGGGCGCGTCCGGCGTCGCCCGGCGGCGCACGACATGTCGACGGACTCGTCTCGACGAGCTCTTTCACCCTATGCTTTCAGAAATTGATTTCGACTTACAGAAACTCGAAAAAATGGACGAACAGTGCTCGGGTGTCGGGATTTTTCGCCCCGATCCGTGTCGGCCGATTATTTTCGTGAAAAATCAATCAAAAAAACATGAAAGGGGTCGGGAAAACATGAACTAGGGCTCTGATACCAATGTTGGGAATGTCGGATTCCCAAAAACCGGATTCGACACTAAATCGAACCCCTAAAACGAATGCGGAAGATAAGCCCGGGAAAAACATGTATCACCGATCCTAAAGCACACCACGGATTAAACACCAATGCCGATAAGAGGAACAGAAAACCAATCCCGTTCGATCCGAAGACGTCAATTGGCCTTGAAGGGAAGATGGCGTCGCCGTTTGCCCTCGTTTTTCTTTTGGAGGGAGAGAGGGAGAGAAAACGTACGTTATTATACCAAAGGGTGTCTTCGTCTCTCTCTTTCCTCCCTTATATACGTTCCCTCAAAATTAGAAACGTACCCCTTCATCGTATCCTTCCATCCATGGGCCCTAATCTCGTGGGCCGGGCTTTCAAAATGTACACATAAATAGGGGCAAAAGGATCCCTGAAGTGCTATAACTTGGCAGAAAAAGACACTTAAGTGCCATAACTTACAAAATGTACACTTAAGTGCCAAAATCGGAGCAAAATAAATCACTTGAGTGCCAATCCGGCCAAAATCTGGCCAAATTGCATATGTAGCATTTTTCCGGCGAAGCGAGCCCAAAACGATGCCGTTTTGCACGCTAACGTGGCCAAAAACAGTGTCTTTTAGGCCGACGTGGTAAAAAAATAATATAAAAATTAATTAAATTAAATTTAAAATTAAATTTAGTTAAAATACTAAAAATAATTTTAAAATTGAATTTAGTTAAAATATTAAAAAATGATAGTTTTAAAATTAAATTTAGTTAAAATATTAAAAAATAATAGTTTTAAAATTAAATTTAGTTAAAATATTAAACAAATAATAGTTTTAAAATTAAATTTAGTTAAAATTTAGTTAAAATATTAAAAAAATAATAGTTTTAAAATTAAATTTAGTTAAAATATTAAAAATAATGATTTTAAAATTAAAAAAAAAAAAAAAGAAAAAAGAAAAGGGGGCGGTGGTTGAGACCCCTCACCTAGATTTGTGGTGAGTGGGTCGTGGCCCTCGCCACGGCCGGGTGAGGGCCGCCACCCTCCTCGCCGGATTTGGGTGAGGGGCCTCGCCCGATTTGGGTGAGGGCTCGTGAGCCCCTTGGTCCGGATCTAGCCGCCCTTGGCTAGGCCCGGCGACCCGGTTGACGACCCCACCCTCCCCCTCCGCGACGGCCCTTCCCGGTGATGGCGGGGAGGCGGCGGCGGCGGCTCGGGCTTGAGCCCTCAATCACCGCCCTTTTTTTTTTTTATAAATTTTAAAATCATTATTTTTTAATATTTTAACTAAATTTAATTTTAAAATTATTATTTAATTAATTTTTATATTATTTTTTTTACCACGTCAGTCCAAAACGATGCCGTTTTTGCATTATTTAGCTATGTCAGCGTGTAAAATGGCGTTGTATTGCACTCACTTCACCGGAAAAATGCCACGTTGGCATTTTGGCCGGACTTTGGCCTGAGTGGCACTTAAGTGATCCGTTTTTCTTCGAATGTGGCACTTAAGTATATCTTTCGTAAGTTATGGCACTTAAGTTTCTCTTTGTACCAATTTATGGCACTTGAAATGTTATTTTGCCCATAAATAGGACATGACAGTGGCTGCTGGGCTTGAGTTTTACCTCACTTGGGTCGGTCTTAAGCCCAATTACTTATAGACTAAGCAATTTATTAAAGTAGGTGACAAAATGAGTTGGAAAGAATGTGCGATTTTGAGTTGCTACGGACTAGCGACGATATTTTTCCATATTTTTGGTTTGGTCGGTCCATGATACTCGCTTTATACGCGCCAGAAAATTAAGATGAAGCTAATAATATAGAACCGTGCTGTATGATATCAAATAAAACCCAGTTTGGCTTGTTGACTCAAGGGCAAATCTTATATTTCGATGCTCAGCTTGAATTTTTCTAATCTAAACAGCTGGTTAGTTGCGGTTTCTTTTGAAGATGGCAATCCATTGTCTCAAACGATGGAAAGCATGAGTGAACGGAGTGATCAATATTAATTTCTGTCAAATTCAAATGAAATTCTAGCACTAGTTCATGAACAGGAAATGCCAGGACTGACACATTTTCTTTAGCATGGCTTTTCTTTTGGCTGTGTTATTATAGAGTAATAATACGTCTCTAGTTTGAGCTCGTAAAAAAAACTTGATCCAATTAGTTTTCCCAATTTTCCTAATTTTTTTTTTTGGTTAAGTAGGTTACCTAGTATGATTTTTTTTGAGTGATTTCCTATATTGAGTAGTTTCTTGATTTGAGTGATTTTTCTAATTTGAGTAAGTTTCCCAAGCGGGTTTTGAATATAAGAGATGCACTTCTACTCAATTATTAAACACAAGAGTAATTAAGAGAAGTCTCAGGTTTCTCTCTCTGAGTTTTCTGAGTTGCTCTTCAGAAAAGATTGTCAAATAACACTTGTTGATTTGATTCGAATGTAATCTTAAGTTGGTAAAAACTTGAACATCAAATGATTTTACAATCCGAAATCATAGTAGATATGTTGGCAATTATCTCTCTTCATAGAATATGTATCACAATTGGACTAAATCACACAAATCTTTGATATCCTATATGTTCTTCCTGATTTTTTTTTGGTAATTTCCTTTTTTGCATTAAACTTAAATTGCAAGATCTTTTAGCTTCCATTTTATATTCACTAGGCATTAAGATTCAGAATTGATTTGGAGCTTTTACTTGTCTAATGAAGACATGTTTGTAATTACGATTGTATTCAAAAGTTAGATGGAAGGAATAACTTTGGGTCAATAGCCTAGCAAAAAGATTGTCTTGCTCTTGCTTCCTGATGCGTTTTTATGTTTGATGGGCTTACTAAGGCCCGTCCGCCCATGTTGGGCCCAAAAACCCAACCCATAAATGAAGGGCCCATATAAGAAGAGGTGGTTACTGTAGATAAAAGAAAATGGGGATTTTTGAATAAAAATAAATAAAATATGATCAGTTGGTTATTTTTGGAGAGGTTATGTAATCTGTGAAAAGGAGAGAATACATTTCCTCTTTGTTTTACGCTCTCTTAGTTTCTCCAAAGTTTCATTCCCAAAATAGTACGCTATTCGAAGAACAATATCGAATTTCTCATCAAACTGCATGGTGTTTAATCTATGAAAGACAAGGTACGTTTGACTCAATAATGTACCATATGATCGGTGTAACATGTGTTTTCTGGGCTCGCTTTTCGCATACGTTTTTTTTTTTTGGCGTTCGATTTAGTATCGGATTGTCGCATTTTGGGAATCCGTTTCTCAACACTTCCCTCTCTCTATCTCTCTATATATGCGTGAATGTAGTAGATAGTTTTTTTTATGAAATGATCATGTTGTTGTATTTTCGGGCATGCTCCATGCACATGAAATATGAGTAGTTATGAATTTTATGCCCTGTAGTGTGATCTCGAGATGTTGCAAGTGCATCGCATCAATATATATCTCTCTCTAATTATTAATTGCCTTTTTTTAGAGGCTATCCTCAAGTGAGATCATCAAAAGTGCTTGACAAGCTAACATGATTTGTTCTTGGAAAAGCTACTGAAGTCTTGCTTCATTCCCACAGTGGGGGACCCAAAAATCTTAGGGTCTATTCAATAACCACATTGAATGCATTCTTCAATAATTGATTTGAATGAAGAATAATTCAATGTGTTCAATAAAGAAATGGTTATTTAGCTAGCTCAATGAAAAAAATGTAGGCCGTCCGAATGGCAACCCAAGACCGACATAGCTAGAAGCTCGAAGATTTGTGTACCTGTTTTTAGATCCATGATTATTGAAGCAAAATGACAGCAATCCGAGTTTTTGATGCTGAAGATCTTCTCCTCTATGACCCTTGATACCCTGGCTCGATGAGACCGCCACTCATGATTTACCTTATGTGAGGTGAGAGAGTTTTTGGAAGAAAAAATGAGGGCTAGAGGAGGGACCTTAGCGTTATTTATAGAATTTTGGATAGGCCCTCATCACGGGCTCGGCCCTCACAATGCCAGACTCATATTCGACCATTAAGAAAACTTTATACCTTTTATTAGACCAGCCCCGTAAAACGATAATTACAATATAAATTAATGTAACCCACATAAGAAAAACTCTTACATTCTCCCACTTGGGCTATATTAATTGGGATTGTACTTTATGTGTGCACCTTTATGTTGGTCTAGTGGCAATTCTTAATAGTCAATCCTATCCCATAAAGTCTCAAATACCGAATAATGGCGGTAACTGCATGTATTCATACAGAGCCTTCCATGGTTATGAATGCTTTCAACTTTATTGATATGGATTCAATATGGTTGTATGGCAAACGGATAACACCTCATAAAGAGTAATACCTTATGTGTTATCTCCTTTGTCGGTCACTATTCTCTTACCTTAAGTGGTACATAAAACCAGATGTGCCACTAGAGAATATTTTTATGGTTCTAATGAATCCACATATGCCTTAACTTTATGGTTAACCTTTCTTTATGTGTAATCAAGACATATGTTCAAGGCTGATAACCAGATGCCTCCAGCCTTTACTCAAGGCTTACACAAAATACCTTGAGATTTTCATTACATATAACCAAATCAATATGGTGACCACACATTCATAAACACTTTCTTGAATGTACAACATATATAAGCTTTATTAGAGCAAAATCAAAATAGCTACCACTAAAACGACAGCATCCAATGATGCTCCTTAATCCATGTTCACGACATGTCGTTCAAGTACACAAGGGCGAAAATCTTTAATTTAGTGGGTCTACAACCACATCATCTGTGGAAATGTGCTATACTGTAGTGTCACCATTCTGTATTGTTTCTTTATGGTCAGAAACTTGACCGTCATAAATCTAGACCCCTCGAGACCCTTATTGTTGTTGACAAACAACACCGAAGAGTTATTGTCTCGATACAACCGTATGAGTCTATTCATAATATCAAATATGATCAACTTTTTAATAAGGTTTCGAAGTCAAAAATCCCGAGTAATAGCTAAAAGGCATGTTATAAACTCTGATTATATGATAAAGGATAACATAAATGTCTGTTTATCGCTTTGTCATAACATTGTACTTTTGCTAATGCATTAGCATAAAGTGTATCTTTTATTTGGATTTTCCAAAAATTTGAATAAGGAAAATACCAGATATTCAATCTATTAGCCCTAACAACAGCATCAACTCTAGGCTTATTGAATATTTTCAAAATATAATCAACATATGCAATTTGAGATAAATCTAACATATGTCAAGAACAATCTTTATAGATCTCAATGCCAATGACAAAAGGCACTTGACCAGGGTCTTTCAAGTCAAAAATCATCGACAATATTTATTTTATCTTATATAGTAATCCATTGTTGCTATCGCAAGCACGTTATCACTTACATGGAATCTGAGAAAACTAAATTTTTTCCCATTGACATTGTAGTATATACACTGATTTACTTTATTTTTAGCAAAACTGAATGAAGCGATAACATTATAAAACTTCAAACATTGTCTGATCTACAGACTCTCTTAAGGCCATAAATAAGGGTTTTCAGTTTACACACAAGCTTACCTAAATCATCTGCTGTAAAACCTTTGGGTTATTCCACATATACTTCTTTATCAAGGTATTCATTGAGAAACACAATTAGAATCATATATCTAATGTAACTCATTATAAAAATGAGCCACTAATATCATATTCACTCTGAAATAGTCTTTAGAAAAGACTAGATTTCTTTTTGAGTGAAATCTTTCATTAGTAATTTGAGTTTAAACTTATCAATGTTTCATTTGAAATTTCTCTTAGTCTCATACACCCATTTGCAGCGGATGAGCTTGTGACCCTCAACCAATTCAATAGGCTCTTAAACACTATTACGTTTTAAATTGCATCTCATCTTTCATCATATCCAACCACAGATCATATTGAGGACAAAAAACAACATTTACATATACAAAGTCATTAGATCAACCACGTAGTAGATATCGTAATCATGTTTTTATAGATAAACTATATAATACGGTGGTATAACTGAACATCTTTCTATAACAGATCTCGAGTGGAGCTACTATAACTTTATCTTGCACTTGAGAGGCTTGAAAAACTTCATCAGGAACCGTATCAATAACAATATCCTAAATCTCACGAGCTTAATATGTGGTGTAAAAGATTCCACAATTGTCTGTATAGGAAAAGATAAAAAACATAACGGTCCCCACCATACCATTATTTTTAATAGTTTAAGAGCAAGTGTCTTCCACATTTTCGTCGAACTCTAGAGACTTTACTGTCTGTGATTCCACATTTCTTGTGCCTCTATTGGGATAATAAAACCCGATATCCCTTCAAATGATCTGGGTATGATATCAAGTGGTTCTGGATTCTAACAAATTTAATATTGGTTTATATAACCAAACTTTTACAAGAAACTCTAAACCTTAAGATGATTCGAGTAAAGTTTACGTCCGATCCACAATGCAAAAAGGAGCCAATGGAACACCTTTGGTAATAACACGGTTCAAGGCATATTGGGTTGTTTTGCCCCATAGAAAACCTAATAAATTAGTCATAGTAATCATACTTACTGTCATGTTCATCATGGTGGAATTACGCCTTTTGGCCACACCAATTTATTCCAAGATTTTCAAATATAGTAAACTAAGTCATCATCCCAGAATTTTTCTAAATATTTGACAAATGGCCCTTTAAACTATCCAGCATTGTTATAGTCAAAACACTCACCACCACGGTCATGTCTGACAATCTTTAAGACTCATCCCAATCGTTCCTTGACTTTAATACGAAAGAATTTGAATAAATCCAAAGATTCAGACTTTTTTTTTTAATCAAGAGAAAATAATCATCAATATTTCTATACAACTTTACCATATATGGTCACCAATATCAATGTCAATGACCTCCAACAAGTTAGGACTTCATACTGCAGTTTTCTTCTTTATCTTAATCATCTTGCTTCTACAATAGTCTATTTTTCAGGTAAATCTTTATTGGAAACAACATTTTCAATTGTAAAAACAACGTACATATTATTGGGAGGTGAACACAATTGGTATAATTCATTTGACCCATTACAACATCCAACTTCATTTGATTTGGAAAACATTGAAATAACATTTTTCTTTATCTCAAAAGAATAGCCGTACAATTCCAGACATGATACGGAAACTCGGTTCCGTCTAAAGGAATGTACATAAAATGTGTTTTTCAACGTCAAATGCTAACCAATATCCATAGTCAAAACAATATCTCCTACTAAAACGTCATTAAAAGTTGTTTCCAATGATGAGTTATTATTCATTTTGATTTGGCTTCTTTAGATTTATGAATCCCTTTATGGTAAACAACATAATTTGTTGTACATCTATTTAGCCACCAAGAACTAGATGAGGCTTTTGATAGGAATTGAAGTTATAAATGAATGCCAATGAATCATCAACTCTAGACTTACACTTGACATTACAATATCTTTATATATCATTTCTTCCTACAAGAGTAGTAAATGACACAATTTCTTTCAAAATGTGTTATCTTAAGATCAGATTGTCAGAATGACTAGTAGTTTTATGAATACCCTTATGAGTATGATTCTGAACTTCAAATCTACTATCCTTAGGATGTAATCCTTAACCTCATCAGAACCATCACACCTTATGTTGAAAAGTCCTTGCATTTATACTAATCTCGGTAATAAACAAGACACACTTTCAAGCCACTAGGGCTTCTATTATCCTTTTAGCAGTGTAGTCAGCTGATAAATCATTTTCAAGTGTCCCTAAATGGAATGCCTTATGGATGATGAACAAATTCAATTGCCATTTCTCAAGCAGTAAAGAATACATTATAATGCCAATACATTATAATTCCATATAACTTGGGCTCTCTCCTCGTCACGAGTGAGATTCTTATATGGAGTACTTGTGGTGGTGGGTCCCGTAGCTTACTTCAAAAAAAAAAAAAAAAAGTGAGGTTCTCAGCCTACTCAAAGTAAGAATAATATCAACATCTACCATCATCCATCTTTAACAGAAAATTCTCATCACTACTTAAAATTTGACCAATAGGAACCTTAATGACAATAGAGTTGCCACAACTGATAATACAACTTAATAACAAGCATCATATGTAATTGGCACCATGTGAGTGTTGTGTAACTTGAAAATCTTATAAGTACATATCCTAAGAGTTACACGCATCATCATATAAACACTTTGGACATAATACATGACATGCAATTGCATACTCTCTACATGACAGCGGTCATGAGAATATATTCCAACCTTTTGCAAATTCACCACCTTTGGGTGTATGAACTACTAGGGTTAGTCACTCCTCAACCATATGCTGTACATGCATCCTCCCATGAACTAACACACAATTACCTCCTTTAGGAGTATAAACATGCATCAGAATAGGAGACATCCCATTACGATATAAAATCGATGTTTTTCAAATCCAATTAAATGTGCCACTTTGGCGGTTACAACCCAACTGAATTATTAAAATTTTCTTATATCAGGGATATAACTTTATGACTTACATTCACCTTTCACATGTGATTTTAGGTTTGATGACAAGGGCAATTTGTCACTAAAATCACACGTCATGCCAATAAGATTAATCCATTTGTTAATACATAATGAACCTTATATATGTTATCAATGAATCAATGCTCTACACATTCCTTATGAGATAATATACATGTGAGCTTGCAATGTATTTTCAAAACCATAGAAAAATACATGAAAATACGCAAGAAATACCCTTAAAAACATATACCTTAGGATTTCACATGCATTTTCATATCCTTAAAGGCATAAAAAAATGCAAATAAATACACCACAAGGTAAAAAATTCCAATACGAGCGCGTCCATATAAACCATGTGCCAAACGAACATCACATGTGCTCTCATGCGCTGCGCATGATAAAATTTCTGTTTCTTGATTTCCTTGAAAATCCGTTTGATAACGCAATTTGATTTCTCGGTAAAATTTTTAGCGACCGGAAATTGAGAAATCAATTTCAACGGGTTTGAACTTTGTCAACGGTTTGATCGGTCAACGCAATGGGTCGAACCCAGGTCAATGGTCCGGCGGGTCAACCCCGGTCGGGTTGAGCACAAACCGGGTTGGGTCAACCCGGTCAAACCGGGTTGGGTCAACCCATTCAACCCAAGTTGGGTCAACCCATTCAACTCGGGTTGGGTCAGCTCAGTCAACCTGGTCAAATTGGGTCGGGTCCAAGGTGATGTCATCGGTAACATCACATGCCACGTGGTGGTCGCATGTAAGGCGGTTTATGTGATGTCACCATGATGTCACTTGGGCACTTATCTATGGCGGTGGCCAAGGTGGTGGGATGACGACATGCCAGCTAAGGTGATTGATGCGCTAGTGCGCACGGGCGTGCGCACGCGTGCGTGAGGTCACGCGGCGGCGCGTGTCGCCGACTCCCAGCACCGCTTGGGCGCATGTCGGCGCGTGAGGCCGTTTTTGGCATCGTCTGACGACGATCTACCCACCATTTTGCTCGTATGGATGAGTATAAGCTGTTTATGCAATAAAATTTTACTTTCATCGGACCAAAAATCACAAAAAGCAAGCAAAACCTTCCGAGCTCGGGTCAAGTCCGAAACAACCATAGGCGACTGATTTGGGTTTGGCGAGAGGCTTAATAGATATTGAAGGACTTGGATCGACAAGATTAACCCGAATATACAGTTAAAATCAAGTTTCATGCGGATAAATTCTTCAAAACGGGCAAATTCCCCATGTTCTAGTCTATGCAGGCTCTGATACCAAATGTAGGTCGTCAGAACGACAACCCAAGACCGACATAGCTAGAAGCTTGAAGATTTGTGTAATTGTTTTTAGATCCATGATTATTGAAGCAAAATGACAACAATCCGAGTCTTTGATGCTAAAGATCTTCTCCCTATGACCCTCGATACCTTGGCTTGATGAGACCACCACTCACGGTTTACCTTATGTGAGGTGAGAGAGTTTTTGGAAGAAAAAATGAGGGTTAGAGGAGGGACCTTTAGTGCTATTTATAGAGTTTTGGACGGGTTCTCTCATCACGGGCCGGGCCCAACTCGGCCCACACAATGCCAAGCCCATATTCGACCATTAAGAAAACCTTATGTTTTACCTTATTAGACCAGCCCCGTAAAACGGTAATTACAATATAAATTAATGTAGCCCACATAAGGAAAACTCTTACAAAAATACTTTGATTAAACTAGAGTGAGTTGATTACACCCACTATAGTTTGACAATCCGTTTGTCAAAAGAAGGGTGCTTTTCTTTTGTTTTGTCTATGAAGATTATCGTTGCGCATCGTGGCTGCATTTTCATAATGCTGGCCAATTTGAAAAAGAGTAACATTAGGAACTCAAAACAATGGGATGTGAAGATTAAATTGAGAGTGGAATCATGCGAGCAGTTCAATTTAGCTTAGTGATGGGGTTATAATATTTTTGTTAAAACCAACAACTTTATCTTATGCGGGTCACATATGCTCTTCGGGTTCGAACTATATCAAAGAAAATACTCATATTTATAGCTCGTATATAAAATGTGCGATTCGACGGTCCTAATCCCAAGGCCTTTACTGTACTTTGTTGCTTGATTTATAAGATATGCAAACAACTTGGATAAAATGGTATTAATATCACGTGTTCATGTGGTTCAGTTGAAAAGTGGGTCATCACTTGTTAGCAGACGGTCAAAATAGGTTATATACTCATTTCTTAACCCTTCTTTGATGGGATGAGTTGTTATATGAGTTAATCATATTCAACAAATCATAAATGAGTTCAGAATGACAAAACTTAAAATAATATGGGTGTTAAATATGTTCGGAATTTACTTAAATCTAATCCACTTCTATAACTTTCTCTTCACCATCTCTCACCTTCATTCGATCTCGTGCTTGCTTTGCTCTACTTTCTCACCTTAGTTTGGGTACAAGTTTCTAAATTGAGTTAAATGTGAAAGTGTTTTAGTAATATGTGTTGAATTGTGTATGAGTTGAGTATGAGTAATTAAATTTATATTACAAGAGAATGAATTTTGTTAACATAATAATTTTTGGGCTATTGTTAGAATAATAATGTATTGTGAGTCACAAATTCTTAAAAGATAATTATTTGTTATTTTTTTACTTAAAAAAGCTGTTATTCTTATAGCGGATTAAAGATAGTTACAGTCACATAAATATTTCTCTTTCAATTTTCAAGATAGGAAATCTGTGTAACATGATAAGAAAGTGCATTTGAAAAGGCTTTTTTTCCCTTTTTTCAAAGGTCACTTTTTTGTTTTGCCTTTTCTTTTTATTCATTTATCAGCTACGGACAGATGATAAAATAGTTTAAGTCATTATGAGTCATTTATTGGTCATGAAACCACCATATTAGCGAGGAAAAGAAGAAAGCACAGATCGACTTCTGCTTGACAACGCTGTCCTTGCCCTTCCCCGAGGTCTTCGATTTGCCTCTCTTCGGTCGGCTGGCAGGGTTTCACTGCGGCCTCCCACTACCATCAAAACCGAGACCCCTCTGAGCCAAACCACAAGGTTCTTTCGAGATCCGAGCGGGGGAAAATAGAGTTCAAAAACGGAGCGAGGGAGGTGTACAGAGCTAAGCTAGGGCTAATATTTGTCGGTTGCCATAGGCAATGGCAAGGTTTACATTCACCGTAATAACTGAGTTAAGGAGGAGGATGAAGACGATAATGAAGGCGATGATGTAAAGTCAACACTAGAAGCGGCGGCTTGAGGGAGCTCGAGGCTCTGCGGTGTTCATGGAAGGAGCAGGTCAAGGTCGAGATGACATGTTCCCGCCATTTTCTTTCTCGGGTGTGTTATTTTCTCCCGTTTTCCCGGAAAATGAAATTAAGCACGCAAAAAGGGCCGACTCCAGAATAGGCTTCTTAGCATGGCATGACGACTGAGCCCAACCGTCCAGTTGGGCCCACAATGTCCCGACCGTGTCACGAGAAAGTTCATTTTCTACAACTGTAATAAGACATCTAGCATCATGCGGAAAACGATTTTTCCTTTCTTTATTCAATCGACTTGATCACTGTATTTCAGACGGCACTCTCAAGCAAATAGCCTTAGGAAACAATCAAATGAAGATGGGATTTAGAGCAAATCCGCTTATTCAATGGATGCAAATCCCACAGGACTTGGCGATGAGAATTGAACACGGGTCTTCAATGCTTGCTGAGAAAGCTCTTGAACCAAATTGATGAGTGCTTGGGATACCTCTTCAATCCGTTTTTGTAATCCACGTAGTTGATGCCAAAACGAACAGTGTAGCCCGAGCCCCACTCAAAGTTGTCCAACAACGACCATGCAAAGTAACCCTTCACGTTTACTCCGTCCCTAAGCATACATCGGACATGACCATTATTTGCATGTAGTACAAACTTAAGAAAATTTGAGACTTTGCGCTGGATTATGAGAAGAATCTTGTTTGAAAATTGCTTACTTGATTGCCTTCAGAAGGTACTGGAGATGGCGATAGTAATAATCTATTCTTATAGGATCAGCTAGTTGTTGCTCCAAGGGTAGTGTAGAGTTGTTGAATTCATCAATTCCTACGCGGTTGATCGAGAGTGGTTGAGAGAGATTGTTATTACTTGCAAAATGATATTGGCAAGGATTCATTTGATTTAGGATCTCAAATTCCAAGAAGTAGCTCACCGATATGCATGAAGTTGTGAAAACTTGGTTAGATATCTTCTTTAATAATCTTAAACCACGAAAGATCAGTTTTATCATGTATTCCTTCACAAATCATATTTATTTGTGGCTTTCAAAACTATGTTATGGCCCACCGAATTAAACCATGCAATGTACTTTTGTGATTGTCTAAGCAAATGAAGATTTTCTAGAGTTTGTATGATTTTCTTCGATTCTTTAGCTAAATACGAATTCGATAAGTATTGGTAAGTATTAAAACAAGTAAAAGAAAAAAAAACAGTGACAAATAAAGGTTGATAAATTCATACAGGAGTTGATATATTTGAAGCCTTGGTAAAAAAGAAAAGAAAATAAGTTAGTAAAAGATGACAAAAGCCGCTAATCCAAAAACTAAAAGAGCTAGGATAAGTTACTAAAAAATTACTGAAAAATTAGGTAAACGGCAGCTTTCTTTACTCACACTTTTTTGACATTTACTAACTTTTTTAGAAATTTATCAGCATGGACAAAAATATATTCTGGAATGAACTATCTTTACTTATTTTTCTTGAACGAGTCATTATGAGAAAGTCCTACTTACCGTTCTCAGTGATGTAGATGAGTGGGTTTTTGTACTTATTCTTAACATATAGTAGCAAACTTCGTATCCCACTTGGATAAACCGATAACCAACTTGAAGCAGCCTGCAAAATTTAATTTACATTTTATTTGACGAGTGCAACAAAAAATGAAAGATTATAAGCAAATTAAAGAAGAATAGATTGGACAAAAGAGTGTATATATACCATTGGGCCAATCGGTATCCCATTACGGTCGCCTGCAAGAAAAAAAAAAGAAGAAAAAAGAAGCATTATCATTAGAATTTACTTAAATCAAGATCACGCTATTATTGTCGTCATCGAATATCAACTACAACAATTCTATTCCTCACTCGTGAGATTGGTGAGAGCATCTGTTACGTAGCTCATGTTTTGAGCGTTCACGGAATAAGGCGCGTATGCCGCGTAGAAGGCGGTGTAGTAGTTCAACCCGAGGAAATCGTACGACCCTTTCAACGAGAGCGACTGCTCCTCAGTAAACTTCGGCAGCCTATTTCCGAGGAGAGATCGCATGCTGTGCGGGTAGTCACCGTAGGTTATCGGGTCCAAGGACCTGGAAAGGCAATCGATCGAGTGATTATTAAGCACAGCCGAAATATATCGATAGCTGATTAACCACAAATAGAGAGAAGAAAACGATTCACTCACCATCCGAGCATGAAGTCCAAGGCTCTTTGGGCTGCATTGAGGTTGTGCTTGGCGTCTGAGTAGGGCACGAACCAGTGAGATACCAATGTAATTCCGATCACCCCCTTTTGCGATGCCTGCATGCATGCATGTATCACCATTAGGATTGAGAAATGAATCGAACTGACCAAAATTAGAGCGAAGCGAGATTGTTAATATATAAATTCCATGATTCAAAAGACTTTGGATCACCTTATACTTATCCCTATACAATTTCACGGCAGCCGCATGAGCCAAAAGTAGATTGTGGCCGACTTTGTATGGTTCCGTGGCAGAATCGCCGCCGGTGCAGTTTAGCTGCTGCCAAGCCGAACATCGGCCGGGAGCCAGACTCCCGAGCACATAGCCTCCATCACAGAAAGTCCAGGGCTCGTTTAGGGTTATCCAATGCTTGACCCGGTCGCCGAACTCCTTGAAACATACATCAGCGAAGTCCTGAAAATGGCCCCTGCGCGAGCAAAAACAAAGATCGATCTTCGTAACCTCGAAGGAGGACAACAAAGCCCAACTTCAGTGGAGTCTAAGGGACGCTGAGGTGACAATCACTTACACAATCTTGGAGCTCAAGAAACCACCATACTCGTCTTCTAATGTTTGGGGAATGTCCCAGTGGAAAATCGTTACGAATGGCTTGATTCCTACGTCGAATGGAGATGAATTTAAAAGAAAAGAAAGAAGAAGAAAGCATAGGTCATAATTAATAAGCAAGAACGAGAAATTATTTGACAACATATTTGATGGATTTAGCACTTGAAGAGAGAGTGAAATGAGGCTGATACCATGGGCTAGGAGTTCATCAATGAAGTGGTTGTAGTATGCAATGCCTGCTCCGTTGATTCCTCCCTCGACCGTTCCTTCTGAAATCATCAATAAGGCAAAGAATTTTAAGTATGATCTAATGCAAAATAGGCAAAATTTTGGGGGTCCAAGATGACAAGATTGGACGAGAAGAACAACTTACTGGGTAATATCCTAGGCCACGAGATTGACAATCTGTAAGCATCCAAACCCATCTCCTTCATTATCCCAACATCTTCCTGTACCATGTAATGCTCGGAAAAATAAGATTTGGATAGCATGAAGTAGATTATTTACAAATAATTTTGCATAGATGGACCGAAGAAATGAAAAAAGATTACGTTGCCGTGACTGATGAATGACATACCTTGTATTTGTGGTATTGGTCTATAGCCACATCTCCGTTGCTACCATCCGCTATTTTTTCTAGTATAGTTCGCCATACAAAACCACACAAGGCCCATCATAAGGTACAGATGAAGAGAAAATGAAAGAGAAAAGGAAGTAACAAGCTAGCGTACACTTAATAAAGAGATTGTACTCCAATACACGATCCATAGGATCGCGGAAAGGAAGGTAGATTAGTAATCGGGGTGCGGGAAAGGTGACTCGGATACCACCCAAATGCTATTCCAAAAATTGAAAAAGTAGTTCCCTCAATCAAACTATCTATATGCAACGAAGGGCCAAAGTTGTCAATTAAATTACAATGATCACGGATAATTATTTTAATCGATAAACACACGCCCTTTTTATTTTCAATCTGCTCATTGCTTTTTCCATTTTGATACAGAATCCGGAGGCCTATATATTGATTCTAACAACCGATCGTGACACAAAACGATAGCATTCTTTTGTTAGCTTTAAGAAAATCGAAAATGCCTTGAGGCAACAACTTCTAAAAGTGCTGGTTGATTTTGCATACGGTAAAATTATTTAGGAAATCAATTTCCAATTTTTATTATATTGAAACAAGTGGTTGGAAATCAATTTTATATACCGAATTTTACCTCTCTAGCATTATCAATCTGTAAACTGTTTAATATAAAACAAGGAAGAGGCGATTCGAAAGTAATCAATTCATTTATCTTTTTATTTAGGGTAATATCATAATCCTTAGAGTAGGAAACTTTGGATTTCAACGGAATCAAACTGGGGTGCTTTGACCTCAAGCATAGACGACAATATCAAACTAAAATCTTAAAAAAAGAAAAAAAGAAAAAAGAAGAAGAAGATCAAACCGAATTCATTTGAAATTACCGTGAAAAATCATCATTTGATATCTAAATAATACTGCGACAGATTGGAATCCACGATCACATTATATATAATTGTCGATCATGGATCCAATAAGCCATTTCAAGTCCTCATGACGTATCCTTCATAATTATATCTTTAACTTTATTGCAAAAGACCTTGGAGATTGCGACATTTAATACCACATGAAGCATGCCAAGCTGGACCGAGGCAGAGATTTGGGGAGTGGTCTCTCTTTTAATTGACCATTTTATCATTCTCCACGACTTCTCTAAGTTCCACTTCATCCTTACCTTCCCCATTTTGATTTGTGCACTCAGCTTTTTTTTTTTCCTTTTTATCTCTACTAATATTCTAATTACTAACATACTTTTACTAACACGAGTGTAAAACTTTCTTACAAGCTGCTGTAGATGTAGGACTAAATTCATCTTTTATTTTAATTGCGATCATACTTCATATAAAGTGCTCTAAGACCATTCGATTTACTAAATGGGATTACAAAGAAGTGAAATTTACCTAAAAACATAAAATATTGACATTGTCATACTTTTGAGATACCCCTTGTCCCTGCGCATAAATCCTTTTTTTTTTCGTAGGTTGTATCATAAGGACTAATGGATAGCGATGATAATTCTTATTGAAGAACAACTAGAGTCAATGTAGTGAGCAAAGAGACGCATATGCATGGTTTAATTAAATGATATATGTTACTGTATCACAGCTCATACCTGGTCCACACACGCATACTTGACCTCATGTTTTGCCTTCTAATATAGTCCGTAAGGTTACTCAAAAACAGAAATATTCGAAATGCTCAAAACTCATCTACTTAAGATGGGGTTTTTATAGGTAAAAAATCAATACACACATCTTCAATTTGTCAAGTGTTCACATGATTAGTTCTAATGAATTTACTCTTTTTCCAATAAAAGCAACCACACTTCATTTTACGCCGTATATGTTGAGGTTGTCCTACTGTTGGAGAAATCGCTCTAGAAGATTTTGAAGCGACAAAACGTTTCCATCGGTCTAGTCTGTTATTTGTGTCGAAGACTTTCGACCACCCGACTCGAACTCAAGACTCATATTTCAAGACTCAAGATTCAAGACTCAAGACTTAAGACTCAAAATTATTCTCATTGACGGTCTATCGATTCGGTGTCGAAGGAAATCCAAATCGAGGATTATGGTTAAGGATTTCATCTTGATCTCTGGAGAAGATCTTTTGGCTGGACATATACAACGGATTCTTTGATTCGTATCTAGATCAATTGAAGATCCGATAATCGACGAAGTATTCTTGGAAGGTTCTATTCATGGAAACCAAGATCCCGATTGTATGGGCGAACAGATTGATGGGCTATCGTCGATTCCTTTAATAGCTCGGATGATCTTCTTGATTGATTCCGTCCAACGGGTAGATTGGAGGAATTCCTTTGGTAAGTGCCAACGGTTATGATGGCATAAAGGAGTATAAAAGGAAGTCGTCTCGCTTGTTCAAGTGTGTGATCGATAGAGAAATTCCAGAGTCCAAACACCTTGATTATTAGTCGATACGTCCCGAGCGAAATTGTATACGAGAGAGTGTCTATATTCTGTGATACCTTGAGTGAGTGTGGTAGTTCATCTACACCCGAAGTCAAGGAAGATCAACGCCGTAACATCTCTTTGTTCATAGTGGAATCCAGCCGATTGGTGTCGGTCGTGCGAAGAGTGGACGTAGGCTTGAATCAAGCCGAACCACTATAAACCTCGTGTTTAATTCTCTTTTCATTCACCGAGTCTTACGATTGAATGTTATTTGCTGCAATTACTCAATTGTCTAAGTATTGTGCGAAAAATCGTTTATATACCTATTCACCCCCTCTAGGTACTAGCACTAGCTATATCAATTGGTATCGAGCTCGTGTTCTTACTTTATTTGAAGTGTTTTACTTCACAAAAAAAGATCCATGGCTAGTATGTCGGCACCGGGCTGATGGAAGGGCAAAGCAATACCGCACCTCCCTACTTTGATGGAAAGGATTACAACATCCGGAAGAACAAGATGAAAGCCTTTCGCGATCAAAGGATCCTCCGAATGGGACGTTGTGGAAAAGGGATCACTCCTACCGCTGCATCGCTTTAAAAGAGGAAAAGAAACAATTGAGACCGGTGGAATGACTCAGGAAGAAATCAATAAGAGACAAGCACTTGATGCAAAAGCAATTTACTCTTTATATTGTGCTTTGTCACCAACTGAATATAACAGAATATCTTCTTGTGTTACAACAAAAGAAGTGTGGGACAGATTACATATCACCTATGAAGGAACAGATCGAGTGAAGGAGACTAGAATCAACATTCTCCTTGGTCAATATGAATCCTTCAAAATGAAACCAGGAGAACCTATAACCGACATGTTTAGTCGTTTTACGTATATTGTCAATGGTCTTGAGAACCAAGGACAAAAGATCTCGATCCCATGAAAGTGAACAAGCTACTTGCGTGGACTTTCTAAGGATTGGAATCATATAAAGACTTCGATAAGAGAGACGCAAAGAATTATGCCACTATCTCGTTGATGAGCTGATTGGAACTCTTCAGTCTTATGAAGTGGAACGAATCAATGAAGACGAAGATCCAAGAGGTAAGAAATCTATTGCATTGAAATCAAATGATGATTTTGATAATGCAGATTCTGAAGATGATCTGGACGATGAGGAGCTTGCACTTATGATAAGAAGGTTCAGAAAACTGAATAGAAAAGGAAGAAGGTTCAACTCCAAGAAACAAAATTTTCAAAGACAGCAATCCAAGTCTCTGTTGATGATGAGGAACCAAACAAAGATGTAGTTTGTTTCGAATGTAAGAAAAAGGGACACATAAGACCCAACCGTCCTCTTCGAAGAAGAAGAAAGGAAAAGCTGAAAAGTTTCCAAAAGCACTCAAAGCCGAAACTTGGAGTGATACTGAGTGTGAAGAAAGTGAGGATGAATATGCCAATCGTGTCGATGGCACAATCGGACTCGACTCGGATCTGGATCGACTCGAAAGTGAATTTGAGGTAAGTGATTTTAAAATTCCTGTCAAAGTCTCTAAATATATTGATGAACTCGTGTTTTAATCTTAAGACTTCTCTTAAAAAGAGTTTCCGAACTAAAAAGGGAAAACTTAGCTTTAAAACAAAAAAGGAAACATTTTAGAAGAAAGAATCAAAAGTTTAGATTTGAACGTTTCTACTCTTAAAGAAAAAGAAGATAATCTTTTAAAAGAAAATACTTTTCTAAAAACTGACTTATCAAATATTTCAAGGAAATTTTCAATAGGATCTGAAAAACTTGAAAAAGTTCTTTCAGTTCAAAGACCTTACTTCAATAAGTCTGGACTAGGAATGACAGCGAGAAACAATTCCATTGATTGATTTTCCTAAAGTAAAAGAAAGAATTAAGAAGAGACCATCGAAAGAGGCTTACAAAAATCATTTCAAGAAAGTTTTTGTAAAATCGTAGGTCGAAATGCTCTAACATGTTCAAAGTGTAACAAGAAGGATCATTTTGAAAAAGAGTGTCCTATGATTTGGAAGCCTGTTAAGAAAGCATGGCCTTATAATGATTATTCTGCTAACACCAAAGGACCCAAGAAAATTTGGGTACCAAAGAAAGCTTGAGATTTTCATTTGAATGCGGAGTCTCCGTCAAGAAAAGATAAAATGGTATCTTGACAAATGGATGCTCAAGACACATGACGGGAGACTCAAATAGCTTCATAAAGCTTATTCAAGTGAACGGAGGAAAAGTTTCATTTGGAGGAAACAACAAAGGAAATATTGTGGGATTTGGAACTGTCAAAATTGGAAATCTCACAATAAACAATGTTTCGCTAGTAGAAGGACTCAATTACAATCTTCTCAAAGATCAGTCAATTATGTGATACCGGATTCAAGATTTTCTTCCAAGAAGGAACATGTTCTCGAATCGCAAAGACTCTACTCGTCTTTCAAAGGTCGAAGACATGGAAATATCTACCTCCTAGACGTAAAACCAAATGATTCGCATTGCTTAATCTCAATACAAGACGAAGCAAACCTATGGCATAGAAAGCTCGGCCATGTCAATATGAAGCAATTGGCCAAAATCTCATCAAAACAGCTTGTTCGAGGTCTACCAAAATTGTCATATCAAAAGACCAATCTATGTACTCCTTGCATTCTCGGGAAAGCAGGTAAAAGATTCATACAAGTCTATAAATCATGTCTCTACTAATCATGTATTGCAAAACATTTGCATATGGATCTATTCGGACCAACCAGAACCCGAGTATTGGAGGTAAGAAATATTGCCTAGTAATTGTAGATGATTACTCCCGTTTTACTTGGGTATATTTTCTTGCAAATAAGTCTCGAAACACTCTCGTATTTTGAAAAATTTGCTAAAAAGATTCAAAATGAAATTGGATGTGTTATATCAAGTATAAGAACAGATCATGGAGGCGATTTGAAAATCAAAATTTTACAAAATTTTGTGATGACTCGGATTTAAACATATATTCTCTTCTCCATATACTCCTCAGCAGAATGGAGTGGTGGAAAGGAAGAATCGATCTCTTCAAGAAATGGCTAGAACTCGTTAATTGAAAGTAAAATTTCTTCACGATTTTGGGCTGAATCTGTTTCAAAGATGCTATATTATCAATAGAGTCTTTCTAAGACCTATTCTCGGAGAAAACTCCTTATGAATTACTCAAAGGAAAGAAGCCTATTGTTTCATACTTTCATGTTTTCGGATGCAAATGTTTTATATTGAAAAATGCAAAAGATCAAGTTGGTAAGTTCGAAGAAAGATCGATGAAGGCATCTTCCTTGGATATTCTACATCAAGCAAAGCCTACAGAGTCTATAATAAGAAGAGCCAATCTGTGGAGGAGTCAATGAATGTCAAATTCCAAGACTCTATGCAAGGTGAATCCAGTCAGACTCAGCATGAAGAGTCCGAACACATTCCAGAACCCTCAAAAGATTACAACTCAAGAAGCTTCTCAAATTCGGAAGATCGCATCAAGCTACTCATGAAGACTCGAGATAAAGAAAAAGGTCTTCAACCAGTTAAATCAACCAGCAATCGGAAGCATAAATCCAGTCATCCTAAAGATCTCATTATCGGAGAAATTAATGAAGGAATCCGCACCAGATCCAAAAGGCGTGAAGAGTCTAGTGCCGTAGCTCTTATTTCTGAAATTGAACCAAAAAGCATAGAAGAAGCTCTATCGATGAAAGCTGGATTGAAGCTATGCAAGAAGAGCTCGACAGTTCAACATAAACGACGTCTGGGATCTGTCATCTAAACCAAAAGGTAAAACCGTTATCGGAACCAAATGGGTGTTCAGAAACAAGATGAATGAAAAAGGAAAAGTCGTACGAAACAAAGCAAGACTCGTGGCAAAAGGATATACGCAAGAAGAAGGAATAGACTATGATGAGACCTACGCTCCGTGGCAAGGTTAGAAGCTATTCGTCTATTACTTGCATTTGCTTGCTATAAAAATTTCAGGTTATTCCAAATGGACGTCAAAAGCGCTTTCCTAAATGGATTTATCCATGAGGAAGTTTACGTGGAACAACCTCCATGGTTTGAAGACCCAAAGAAGCCGGACTCGCCTTCGACCGAAAAGGCTCTGTATGGTTTAAAGCGAGCACCTCGAGCTTGGTACGACGTACTAAGTAAGTTCTTATTAAAGAGTGGTTTTGTTAAAGGTAAAGTTGATACTACTTTATTTATTAAAAAGGAAAACAAAAGTTTTATACTTGTTCAAATATATGTGGATGATATCATATTTGGATCCCTAATGAAAGTCTCTGCAAGAAATTTTCAAAGTCTATGCAGGATGAATTTGAAATGAGTATGATGGGAGAATTAACATTCTTTCTTGGTCTTCAAGTAAAGCAATTGAAGGAAGGTACTTTCATTTGTCAAGAAAAATATGCTAATGATCTTGTCAAAAGGTTTGGATTAGAAAATTGCAAGAAGACCGATATACCAATGTCAAGTTCGTTGAAAATAGACAAAGATGAAGAAGGGAAGAAAGTTGATCAAAAGCCGTACGTAAGCATCATCGGTTCACTTCTTTATCTTACGCCTCTAGACCTGACATTTTGTTGAGTGTTTGCATCTCGTGCTAGGTTTCAATCGATCCTAGAGAATCTCATCTCAAGGCTGCAAAACGTGTTATTAAATACGTTGCCTCGTCTTCAAGGATTGGTCTATGGTATCCTAAAGAGGGAGACTTCAATCTTCCGGATATTCGACGCCGATCCGGCCGGTTGCGTAGTCGATAGAAAGAGCACTTCAGAACCCGCCGTTGCTTGGAAGCGAACAGTGTCTTGGTTTTCAAGGAAACAGAGCACCGTAGCTCTCTCTACAACGAAGCGAGTATGTAGCTCTTGGAAGCTGCTGTTCGCAAATTCTATGGATAAAACAACAGCTACAAGATTTTGGGATTGAAGACTCATGCACGAAATCGATGTGACAACACCAAATAAGCAATCAATCTCACCAAAAATCCAATCCTTCATTCAAGAGCAAAGCATATAGAGATTCGACATCATTTTATTAGAGATCATATTCAAAATGGAGAAATCTCAATTCAATTTGTTGATTCGAAAAGTCAACTAGCGGATATATTCACAAAGCCATTGGAGAAAAATCAATTCGATTTTATCCGTACCGAGACTCAACATTTTGAAGCTTGAAGAAGTTAAAGACTGAAGAATCTACATCAATCGACTCTATCCTTCGACTCTATACTTCACTCGAATTCTCGACTCGAGACTTTCATTGTATAGGCGTAAGTTATTCTTTTAATCTCAAAAAAGGTACGATCTTTCGTTCGCTTATATTTGATTGATACAATCTTTAATTTTTGTAAACATGCCTTTTCAAAAGGGATAATCTCTTTTAAAATGGCGTTATTACTTTTTTAAGAAAGACGACTGTCACCTTTCTTTGTAACGATTGCTCTTGCCTTTTCAAAACCGAGTTATATATACACGCCACTTTTTACTCGATTCTCAAAACCCTAAAAGGCATTCTTCTCTCAACCCCGTTTTTCTACTTCGTATCCATACTCGAGAAAGTTGTCATTTTTCCTTGGGAAAACGAGTGAAGGAATCTTCCATTGACAAGAAAAGATGTCTTCTTCGAGAAAGTCGTCAAGGATAGCAAGCGGGGGTCCACAGAGAATGAAAGAGGGACCTACGCACTTCGATCTCACCGAGGAAGATGATTTGTCGAGACAAAGAACGAGTCCCGTTCCCTCTCCACCTCATCACTCACCATCTACCCCACAAGGTGCGGGTCATCATCGGGAGGAAGTCATTCTAGAGGACGTCGAACCGGTGAGAGCACAAAAACCCTCATTTATTTACATGCTCTATCGTGCATTGAAGGTTTCCTCGGTTCTCCTCGAATTATATAGATGCTTTTCTTAGAGAAAAGAATTATGGGAATGAGTACATTTTTGAAGCGAATGGAGGAATTGGGAATTGCTCCCAAAGGTAAGGCTGAAGAATCACTTGCGAACATTCCAAGTGACCCTCGGGTTTCGGGACCGATTCCTAATGAGGGGAACGAAGATGATAAAATGTTTAGTGATTTTCAACCGAGAATGGGCATTGCTGCAAATGTGAAGGGAAAGAAGATGGAGTTGTTTAGATCGAATGATCGGGAGAAACTGTTCTTCGCCCGTTGAAACGAGGAGTGATAAACCCCGGAGTGTTGATTTTGATTTCCTGGATGCAATTAATATGAACTTAAGGGAAAAGTTCGAATTGCTTCAACTTGAGCAGATTTTGCACCGATACTATCGATGGTTATGCACACTTGACTGCTTATTTCTATTCAAATCTAAGTTTTCTTGATGCGAATAGAATATCATTCGATGTCCGAGATCGGGATTATGTGATTGATGTGGACATGCTTTGGCGGACATAATTGGTGTTGAACGAGGACGTTATCAACCAATCAAAGTCTCGATTGCTCGTGCTACTCGGATCTTGTCAAAAACGAGATACGAGGGCGAAGATTACCTACTCGAAGATGAGTGCCATCAATATTGTGCTGCACAAAATTGTGATCAACTCGCATCAGGCCAAAGTCTACATCAAAGACTCGATGTATCCAATTCGGAAGCCAAATTGATGTATGCAATCAACTCGGGGAAGAAGTTCTCTCTCGCCTCATACTATTCTATTCCATATGTACGAGCAATGTCGAAGAACAAGGGACAATTGCCTTATCCAAATCTTGTGACAAAGATCTTCGAGACACATGAATATCGAACTGCCACACACTCTCGTGTTAGACCGTGCGATAAAATGGTGGTAGGTTTAAACATGTTGACGAAGATGCGTCCGAAAGAACTTAGCAAGGAAATGGCAAAGTTCAAGGTGAAAACTCCGCTCTCTTCGCATCAAAGAGAAAGGGAAGGAGCCCATTCGTGCTCCATCCAAAAGAGAAGATCTCTCATCTTGGAGGATGAAGAAGACGATGAAGATCACTCTATTCCCGCACCGGTAAGGACTAGACGTTTTGTATCTCGATCAACAACTTGATCGAGCAAAGAGAAGAAGAGCTGCGAGAAAAGGAGAAAGAGGATGAAGAAGAAGAAGAACAGAGAGAGAAAGAAAAAGAATATGAAGAAGAAGGAGAAGAAGAGAAAGAAAAGTCTGCTGCTGAATCTGGAGAGAAAGAAACGGAAGAGCATGATCATCACTCCACCCATCTTGATGTCTTAGAGACAGGGGGAGTTGACGAGCAAGATTTTGATGTCTTAGAGACAGGGGGAGTTGGGGAGCAAGAAAAATCCTCACCTCATGCTTCTCCATTACTTGAAGATCATCATGATACATCATCAAATCTGCAAGGTCATACGAAGCGCCATCGTCCGCATTCACTCCATCCGAGAAAGTAAATGCTAGTATACGACCGACAATTCCAGATTTTCATCGTATTCTTGATATTCTTCTGAAATGCGGGGACAAATCTATGCTCGACTATGAAATTCAAGCCATCAAGAATGCTGGCCAAGCATCTTCGATTACCCCGGAAGACAGAATGAAAGACCTCGCTCTGCGATTCAAGCTAATGCCAAAGGAGAAGAGGTAGCAAAATTAAGGGAAGACTTGAAGAGGCTCGAAGGCATAGTACGATCCATGGGAGAATTCCAGGATCGTGCGCATTCCCAAGCGTACATGACTCTTTTCTCACCTTTTTTTTACTGATGACAAAAAGGGGGAGAAGAAATTTGAACCAACCATCTTTTTCAATCCTTGATTTTAAATTTGTTTTGTGATTGTGAGTTTTTAAGTTTTTGAGTATGACTTGTGTGAACTTGAGTACGGACTGAATTTGGCTGTGGATTGTGATGCTTGACTGTTGGCATTTATATCGAGTATTGTTATATGGTATTACTCATGAAAGTCTAACCAATTTTCTGTGGATGCGAGTCCGGTTGTTTATTAAATCTTTATGAGATAGCCATATTGCTTGAGAAATGTTTTTGCAGTCAAGGTTGTTCAAATCTACAGAAAGTTTTGTCATCATCAAAAAGGGGAGATTGTTGGAGAAATCGCTCTAGAAGATTTTGAAGCCGACAAAACGTTTCCATCGGTCTAGTCCGGTTATTTGTGTCGAAGACTTTCGACCACCGGACTCGAACTCAAGACTCATATTTCAAGACTCAAGATTCAAGACTCAAGACTTAAGACTCAAAATTATTCTCATTGACATGTCTATCGATTCGGTGTCGAAGGAAATCCAAATCTCGAGGATTATGGTTAAGGATTTCATCTTGATCTCTGGAGAAGATCTTTTGGCTGGACATATACAACGGATTCTTTGATTCGTATCTAGATCAATTGAAGATCCGATAATCGACGAAGTATTCTTGGAAGGTTCTATTCATGGAAACCAAGATCCTGATTGTATGGGCGAACATGATTGATGGGCTATCGTCGATTCCTTTAATAGCTCGGATGATCTTCTTGATTGATTCCGTCCAACGGGTAGATTGGAGGAATTCCTTTGGTAAGTGCCAACGGTTATGATGGCATAAAGGAGTATAAAAGGAAGTCGTCTCGCTTGTTCAAGTGTGTGATCGATAGAGAAATTCCGTAGTCCAAACACCTTGATTATTAGTCGATACGCCCGAGCGAAATTGTATACAGAGAGTGTCTATATTCTGTGATACCTTGAGTGAGTGTGGTAGTTCATCTACACCCGTAAGTCAAGGAAGATCAACGCTGTAACATCTCTTTGTTCATAGTGGAATCCAGCCGATTGGCTCGGTGCGAAGAGTGGACGTAGGCTTGAATCAAGCCGAACCACTATAAACCTCGTGTTTAATTCTCTCTTTCATTCACCGAGTCTTACGATTGAATGTTATTTGCTGCAATTACTCAATTGTCTAAGTATTGTGCGAAAAATCGTTTATATACCTATTCACCCCCCTCTAGGTACTAGCACTAGCTATATCACCTACATCTGTAATGAAAGGGGCTGGTGATAGGTTTATAAGTGTGAGTGAAAGTTTCACATTTTGAGCTAGCTTTTGGGGTAAGAGAGGTCAAAAACCACCCACTGCTAATATCAAGCCTAATATGTGAAGGGGAGATTGTTGATTGTTGAAATTGTCTTACGTTAGTTATGTAAGGGGTTAGCAGTCAATTTATAAGTATGAGAAAAAGTTTTACCCTTTGAGTCAACAACATGGTCTATAAAGTTTCAAATTCACGATGTATTGACTTCATTTTATGTTGCAGAATCAAGAGAGTTTCAAATCTCATGATGTACTGACTTCATTTAGAAAAAGAAGAATAGCTAGATTAGCTTATATTGCTGGATATGTACCTGGATATTTGTGGGTGAAAGTATCCCAAATGCTTGGACCCCTGCCATCTACTTTGGCTGCACCTTCATACTTGAAAAAAGGTGACAACAATAAAACAAGAACACACGCATCAAACTCAAACTCACCTTCTCACAGGCCATGAATAATCAAGTTGAAGGAAGCTGAAAAGGAAAGAGGATGATATGAGGATACCTGATATGCTGAAGAGGCTGTCCCGAAGAGGAAACCGGAGGGAAAGCTACTCCGGTTGAACAATGCGGTGTCGTACTTGGACCGAGCATAAGAAGCGTCAGCCGTGTTACCAAGAAGAAGCACGGAGGCGAAGAGGACAAGCTTATTGTAAACCAGAAACGCCATGGCTGATTTATGCTTGTACTCAGCTGCCTAGCAACCCACCATTCTGTACATATATATAGAGTAGAGAGATGAATTACCAAATGGTCGTTTGCTATATTTTTTATCCATCGCTCGTGCACGTGGGAAACGCAAAATGTGGGATTGAAAAGCCACGCCACATTACAGTTTTGACTTCCAATGATTGTACTTGTTAATTCCCGTATTATCGCGATCTCGTGATGCTGCACGCGCAGGACAATCACATGTATCCTGCCAGAGTCCATCCGCAGATCAGATCTCTGAAAGGGCCTAGAGAAATAACTTACTTTGGCATTGGGACAACTTCTGAAATTTTGTCGTATTCGCACATAGGGGTTAGGGTCTATTTAGTAAGCAAATCGAAGATTTGAAAATGGTTACTTAGATTTATTCCATGAGAAAATATATATCGCGAAATTAGGACGAGCTGATCACGCCCTGCTTAGTTTGACAATCTTTTTATAAAATAAATAGGTCTTTTTCCTTTTGTTTTCCCTATGACGATGATCAGCGTGGATCGCATGAATTATTGTTTATAACGTTGGCCACGTTGAGTACCAGACACTAGGGAAGTCAAAAAGATGAGACGCCAATGTTGAATCAAGAGAGGGATGATGCATTAAGTCTGAATTAGCACGGTGATCAATTGTTTTACTTCTTAGAATTGACAACTTTCTCTTATGATTTGCAGGGAATTCTGATTGAGGGGTATTGATATCACATGTTCGTGCCAACCGACATGGGGGTCATTGTTCATCGGCTGCTTATGCGGTAGGACGGACTTCAATACGCTAGACAAATTTTGGCATGTGCCCCTACGATATGAGCATTGAGCAAATTTAGAGGATTGACGGGTTCATTGCTAACATAGATGGAACAGCACAGCGGCTGCTGGGCTTGAGTCGACCTCACCTGGATCGGTCTTAAGCACAGTTTTTTTATCCACGCAGCAATATATTATATACACGACCAAAATGAGTTGGAAAAAGCGTGGGCTGCCGTGCCGCTTAGGACTAATGACAATATTATTTCCATATTCTTGGTGTGCTTGGTCCTTGATTCTCGCTCTCGACGGGCCAGAAAATTAAGACGAAGCTAATATTATGGAACCGTGCTATATGATATCAAATAAACCCTAATTTGGCTTGTTGACTCAAGCGCAAATCTTATATTTCAATGCTCAACTTGGATTTTTCTAATTTTTGGCACATGCCCTTAAATCTAAGCAGTTAGGCAATTTGAAACAACCGGTTGGTTTCGATGCTAACCTGAATGCAAACATGATAATGGCTGTTGAAAAGGTCTAAGTTGACCTCTGTTGCCGGATTGCTTATCCAACTATATGCCAGCTATATATAAAAAGTAGACGATAGTGACACCTTTTTAATATCTCTATTGCCATAGCGCTAAGAATTAGTGACGATACTTTTTAATGTTTTTTTGGTTTGGTTGGTCCGTCATTATCGCTTTCGATGCTTTTGAAAATGAAGACTCAGCTAATAATATAGAACCGTGGCATATAATATCAATCCAACCCTTATCTATCTGATATAATTTCTACTTCTACATTATCAAGGCGATACCAACCATTTCACATCTAACTACTGAGATTATCTCCAGGGAAAATTTTAAATAAGAATCTGAAATGTCCTCGTTTTCTCAAATAAGGGCTTGAATCGGACACTCTTTCAAATAAGGGCGTAAAGTGTTCTCATTTTCTCAAATGAGGACCTGGAGTGAACATTATTTCAAATTAAGGTTTAAAGTGCTCATATCAATCTCAAAGAATGGCCTAAACTCATGATCCGTGAAGGATAATATCTTCTTTTTGAATTTTCAATTTTTTCTTGCTTTCTTTCTTTTTATTTTTTTCTTTTCATAAAAAAACTAACAAAACAAAATAAGTAAAAAAAGAAAAATAAGGGAGGAAGCGTGGGGGAGCTCCCTCCTGCTTGTGGCCACCGCCCCATTGTCGGTGGGGGCGGCGGTGACGACCTGATCGCTGTATTTCAGACAGCACTCTCAAGCAAATAGCCTTAGGAAACAATCAAATGAAGAAGGGATTTGGATCAAATCCGCTTATTTGATTAATGCAAATTGCATAAGACCCTGCGATGAAAATCCAACATGAGGCTTCATTGCTTAGTGAGAAAGCTCTTGAACCAAATTGACGAGTGCTTGGGGTATCTCTTTGATCCGTTCTTGTAATCCACGTAATTGATGCCAAAACGCACGGTGTAGCCCGAGCCCCACTCGAAGTTGTCCAACAATGACCATGCAAAGTAACCCTTCACGTTCACTCCCTCCCTACGCGTATGTCAGAGCCAACCATTACTAGTGTGGAATACAAACTCGTGAAATTTTAATACTTCGCATGGAATTATGAGGAAAATCTTGCTTGAAAATTGCTTACTTGATTGCCTTTAGAAGGTATTGGAGATGGCGATAGTAGTAATCTATTCTGATAGGATCAACTAGTTGCTGCTCCAAGGGAAGTGTAGAGTTGTTAAACTCGTCAATTCCTGCGCTTGATCGAGAGCGACAGAGAAAGATTGTGATTACATGAAGAATGACATTGGAAAGGATTCTTTTGATTTAGGATCACAAATTCTAAGATGTTCGCTCACCATTATGCATATAGTTGTTAAAACTTGGTCAAATATGTCGCTTCTTTAAATATTTTAAGCCATGAGAGACGGTATTATAATGTATACCTACTATATCACGTATGCCTTACCAAATCATATTTATTTGTGGCTTTCAAAACTATGTTATGGCCGACCTAACTTAATTATGCAATGTACTTTTGTGATTGTCTAGGCAAATGAAGATCTTCTGAAGTTTGTAGGACTTTTTCTTCAATTTCTTTAACTAAATACGAATTCAATAAGTATCAGTAAGTATTAAAAAAATAAAAAAATAACTAGTGACAGATAAAGATTGATAAATTCATGTAGGAGTTGATATATTAAAAGCCTTAGAAAACAAATCAAAGTTAGTTAAAGACACTAAAAGCTGATAATCCGTACACTTTAAAAAAGAGTTAGGATAAGTTACTAATATACTACAGAAAAATTAGGTGAACGGCAACTTCTTTACCCCTAGTTTTTTTATACTTAACAACTCTTTTAGGAATTTACCAGCATGGAATCTTTTTTTTTTCCCCAGAATGAGCTATATTTATTTATTTTTCATGAATGAGTTATCGTGAGAAAGTCATACGTACCGTTCTCAGCGATGTAGATGAGCGGATTCTTATACTTATTCTTAACATATAGCAGCAGACTTTGTATTCCACTTGGATAAACTGATAGCCAACTCGAAGCAGCCTACAAAATTTTATTTACATTTTAATCAACCAGTGCAACATAAAATGAAAGATTACAAGCAAATTAAAGAAGAATAGATGGGGCAAAAGAGTGTATGTATACCAATGGGCCAATTGGTATCCCGTTGCGGTCGCCTACAAGAAAAAAGGGCAAATGAAAAAAAGAAAAAAAGAAGCATTGTCATTAGAATTTACTTAAATCAAGATTGCGCTATCATCATCGTCACCGAATATCAACTACAATGATTCGGTTCCTCACTCGTGAGACTGGTGAGCGCATCCGTTACGTAGCTCATGTTTTGAGCATTCACGGAGTAGTGCGCGTACGCCGCGTAGAAGGCAGTGTAGTAGTTCAACCCGAGGAAATCGTACGACCCTTTCAACAAGAGTGATTGCTCCTCCGTGAACTTTGGCAGCCTGTTTCCGACGAGAGATCGCATGTTGTGCGGGTAGTCACCGTAGACTATCGGGTCCAAGAACCTGGAAAGGCAATCGATCGGCCTAGTTAATACGCACAGGGGTAGTCGCCGATTAACCACAAATAGAGAGAAGGAACGATTCAATCACCATCCGAGCATGAAGTCCAAGGCTCTTTGGACTGCATTGAGGTGGTGCTTGGCGTCTGAATAGGGCACGAACCAATGAGATATCAATGTAATTCCGATCATCCCCTTTTGAGATGCCTGCATGTATGCATATATCACCGTTAGATTGAGAAGTGAATCGAACCAACCAAAACCAAAGCAAAGTGAGATGATTAATGTATAAATTCCACGATTCAAAGGAATTTGGATCACCTGATACTTATCCCTGTACAGTTTCACGGCGGCCGCATGAGCGAGAAGTAGATTGTGGCCGACCATGTAAGGTTCCGTGGCAGAATCGCCACCAGTGCAGTTCAGCTGCTGCCAAGCCGAACATCGGCCTGGGGCCAGACTCCCTAGCACATAGCCCCCATCGCAGAAAGTCCACGGCTCGTTTAGAGTTAACCAATGCTTGACCCGGTCGCCGAACTCCTTGAAACATACATCAGCAAAGTCCCGAAAATGGCCCCTGTGTACACACAAGCGAAAACAAAGATTGATCCTCGTTGCCTCAAAGGAGGACAACACAGCCCACCATCAGTGGAGTGAGAGACACTGAGGTGGATAAATCACTCACACAATCTTGGAGCTCAAGAAACCACCATACTCGTCTTCTAATGTTTGGGGAACGTCCCAGTGGAAAATCGTTACGAATGGCTTGATTCCTATGTCGAATGGAGATGAATTTAAAAGAAAAGAAAGAAGAAGAAAGCATAGGTCATAATTAATGAGCACGAACGAGAAATTATTTGACACATATTTGATGGATTTAGCAGTTGGAGAGAGAGTGAAATAAGATTGATACCATGGGCTAGGAGTTCATCAATGAGATGGTTGTAGTATGCAATGCCTGCTCTGTTGATTCCTCCTTCAATTGTTCCTTCTGAAATCATCAATGTAGCAAAGAATTTTAAGTATGATCTGATGCAAAATAGACAAGTTTTGGGGGTCCAAGATGATAAGATTGGACGAGAAGAATGACTTACTGGGTAATATCCTAGGCCACGAGATTGACAATCTGTAAGCATCCCAACCCATCTCCTTCATCATTTCAACATCTTCCTGTACCACATTAATGCTCGGAAAGATAAGAATTGGATAACATAAAGTAGCTTATTTTCAAATAGTTTTGTGTAGATGGACCGACGGAATGATCAAGAGTTACATGGTCGTGACCGATGAATGACATACCTTGTATTTGTGGTACTGATCAATAGCCACGTCTCCATTGCTTCCGTCCGTTATTTTATCTAGTGTAGTTCACCATACAAAAAACCACACAAGGCCTGTCATAAAAGGTACACATGAAAAAAAAAAGAAAAAGAAAGAAAGAAGAAGATTGAAAGAGAAAATGAAATACGAAGTTAGCGTACACTTATTAATTGTGGTTTTATCGATGAGACCAACTGACATCATACTATAGAGTTCTAAATAGATTGTACTTCAAAACATGACCCTCAGGATTCCGGCGTAGAAGGTAGATTAGTAGTTGGGGTGGGTGAAAATTGACTCGAAAACCACCCAAATGCTATCCAAAATATTAAAAAACCACGACCCTCAAACTATCTATATCTGACGAATGGCCAAAGCTATCAATTAAATTACAATAACTGTGAATAATTTTATTAATCAATAAACACGTGACAAATTGATTACCACCCAAATGCCCTTTTTATATTGGGTTAATAGCACTAAAAACCCAAAACTGCACACTTATTATAAATTTACTTTAAACTATTGTTTTGACCATAAAAAAATTATAAATTAGTACACTTATAACAAATTGATTTCTTTACTGATTGGGTCATAGATTGGTATCTTTTATCTCTGTTCATTAGTCACTCGCTCTCTTTAGAGGGGAGGACTTTTCAATAGTCAAATGGTCCCCTATCTCTGAATAGGGAGTTATACCTGGCTGATCAATTGACTCCTTTCTTTATTTCTAATCCATTCTCTCAAGATGGCTCCCTCTCTGAGCACCAAGCCTCTATAAAAGGGTGAAAGGTCTATCTCCAAAGCAAAGGTAAATGAATTCATACTCCTACTCAATGGACAATAGACTCAAATATATACTAATTTGTAACTTTTCGTGGTATTAATCCAATCTACTAAAAACTAACGGAGGATAAAATTTCCATAAATTTATTGGTTTGAAATTTTTTGTTGTTAATAAATTATTTTAAAGTAAATTTATTATAGATGTATCGGTTTAAGATTTTTTATGATCAAAAAATTAATTTGAGATAAATTTGTTATAGATGTATTAATTTGGAATTTTTTGTGATATTAACATTTTATTTCCAATCCACTCATCGCTATTTTTTTTTTTTTCCATCTTAATACATAATTCAAAGGCCTATATATCAATTCTAACAACCGATCGTGAGACACGACATTAGCAAAAACTATGTTTTCGTTAGTTAGCCTTAAGAAAATCGAAAATGCCTTTTGAGGCAACAACTTCTAAAAGTGCTGGTTGATTTTGCATAAGCTGAAATTATTTGGGAAATGAGTTTCCAATTTTTTTATATTGAAACAAGAGGTTGGAAATCAATTTTATATACCAACTTTTTACCTCTCTGGCATTATTTAATCTGAAAACTATAAAATATAAAATAAGGAAGAGACGACTCGAGAGTAATCAATTCATTTGTCCTTTCATTTTTGGCAATATTATATTCCTTAGAATAAGCAACTTGAATTTTAAAGGAATCCAACTACGGTGCTTTGTCCTCGAGCATAGACGACAAGAACAAACTGAAATCTTTTTTTTTTTCTTTTTCTCAGTAAACGATTGAACTGGATATTCATCTGAAGTTATCGTGAAAAATCATCATTTGATATCTAATGATACTGTGATAGAATGGAGTACACGATCACATTATATATAGTTGTCGACCATGGAGTACACGATCCCCCATAATTATTTCTTTGATTAGTTTGCGAATATTCGCAAAAGACCTTAAAGATTGCGACATTTAATACCACATGAAGCACGCCAAGCTGGACGATGGCAGAGATTTGGGGAGTGGTCTCTCTTTTAATTGACCATTTTATCATTCTCCATAACTTCTCTAAGTTCCACTTCATCCTTACCTTCCCCATTCTGATTTGTGCACTCAGCTTTACTTTTGTATATCTACTAATATTCCAATTACTAACATACTTTAACTAACACCAGAGTGTAAAACATTCGCACAAACTGTTGTAAATGTAGGTATAAATTGATCTTTTATTTTAATCGCGATTGTACTTCATACAAAGTGCTCTAAGACCATTTGAATTATTGAATGGGACAATAAAGAAGTGAAATCCATCTCCAATGCCTTACTGCACTCGAAACCGTCCAAAAAATAAATAAATTATCGACATTGTCAATACTTGTGAGCAAAGAGACACGTATCGTATGAACCAATGGATAGCGATGATAACTCGTATTGAAGAACAACTAGGGTTTACTTAGTGAGCAAAGAGATGCATATGCATAGTTTAATTAAATGATGTATATTCGATTTCCTACTGTATCATAACTCATATTTGGTCCACGCACGTATACTCGAACTTACATTTTGCCTTATAATATAGTCCATAAGGTTACTAGAAAAATAGAAATATTTGAAATGCTCGGACCTTATCCGCTTAAGATGGGCTTTTTGTAAGTGAAAAATAAATTCACACACATCTTCTTCAATTTGTCAAGTGGTCCGATGACAAGCTCTCATGAATTGTTACTCTTTTTCTAGTAAAAGCAACCACACTCCATTTTACGTTGCATGGTCCAGGGACTTTCAAATCTCACAATGTACTAACTATATTTTAAGTTGGATAGGGTTTAGAGGGTTTCAAATCTCATAATGCTCAACTTGATTTAGAAAAAGAAGAATGTGTAAATTAGCTTATATGGCTATGACACGGTCAGGACTGCTGGATGTGCACCTGGATATTTGTGAGTGTAAGTATCCCAAATGCTTGGGCCCCTGCCATCTGCTTTGGCTGCACCTTCATACTTGAAGAAAGATGATAACAATAAAACAAGACCACAACACATCAAGCTCAAACTCACCTTCTCGCAGGCCATGAATAGTCGAGAACAATATGAGGATACCTGGTATGCTGAAGAGGCCGTCCCGAAGATGAAACTCGGGGGGAAGCTACTCCGATTGAACAATGCGGTGTCATACTTGGCATGACCTTTAGAAGTGTAAGCCGTGTTACAGAGAAGAAGCATGAAGGCCAAGAGCATAAGCCTACTGTAAACCAGAAACGCCATGGCTGATTTATGGTTGTACTCAGCTGCCTAGCAACCCACCATTCTATACATATATATAGCAGAGAAAGGAATTACTAAATGGTCATGTTACCATTTTTGTCCATTGCACATTCACGTGAAAAACGCAAAATGTGGGATCAAATAGCCACGTCACATTACGATTATGACTTTTGTTGAGATTATCCCACATTGATTGTGAAAGAAACTGGTAATAGTCGGTTTATAAGTGTAAAAGAAAATCTCACTATTTGAGCTAACTTCTGGAACGAAAGAGACCCCAAACCATCTAACACTTATATCAAAACTCAAGTTATGAACAAACCTAGACCCAATAGTTATGCGGGAGAGTTACGGGTTGCTATAACTTCTACTTAGGCCTTATGTGAGAGGGAAAGATTGTTGAGATCGTCCCACATCACTAATAGAAGGGACTGATGGTTGGTTTATAAGTGTGAAAACTTATACGAAAGAGTTACAGGTTGTTGTAACTCCAACCTAGGCCTGGTTTATGGGAAAGTTACCAGTTGTTGCATCCGACCTAGATTTGATGTGTGAATGAGAGATTGTTAAGATTATCTCACATTGATTATGGAATGGGCTGGCAGTCGGTTTATAAGGCGTGAGGAAAAGTTATTACGGATCATTGCAACTTTGACTTAGGATGGGAGAGTTACAAGTTATTATAGTTCCGATCCAAGATTGATGTGTGGGGGAGAGATTATTGAAATTATCTCACTTGAATTGTGGAAGAATTTGGCAACTTCAACCCAAGCTTGATGTGTGAGGAGAAATTGCTAAAATTGTCCCATATCAATTGTGAAAAAAGCTAGTGGTTTAGAAGTGTGAGGGAAAAATTTTATGGGAGAGTCGCAGGTTATTGGAGCTTAGATCCCGATTTGATGCATGAGGATGATTGATTTATAAGTATGGTGGAAAATCTCACTCTTTAAATTAATTTTTAAGTGGGACAAATTTAAGACCATCCAATGATTGTACTAGTTAATTGTTGTAATATTTTGATCACGGGGTCCCGCACGCGCAGGACAACCACGTGTATCTTGCCAGAGTCTAACCACAAGTCAGGTCTCTGGAAGGACCTAGCGAGCTAACCTACTTGGACGAGGGACAACTTTTGAAATTTGTCGTATTCGCACCGAGGGGGGTCCCAAAAATTTTAGGGTCTATTGAATGGGCAAATCCAGTGCATTATTCAATGATTGATCAAACTGAAAAATCATTCAATGTGTTCAATTAGAAAATGGTTACTGAGCTTGTCCAATGAGAAAATATTTATCGAAAATCAGGACAAGTTGGATTACGCCCCGCTTAGTTTGACAATCTTTTTGCAAAACAATTAAGTCCTTTCCTTTCGTTTTCCTTGTGAAAGTAATCATCGCGCATTGTGGATTATTACTTATAATGTTGGACAGCTTGAGTAACAGACGCATTAGGAAAATTCAAATGATGAGATGCGAACGTTGAATGGTGCTGTAAGTCCGAATTAGCACAGTGATTAACTATACCAATTAAAAACGACGATTTCATCTTAAGATCTGCTGGCAATTCTGATTGAAGGGTATTATTGATGTCCCATCTTGTTGCAGTCGACATGTGGGTCATCGCTTATCAGCCACTCGTGTTTGAAAGGACTTTAACAGGCTGGACAGATTTTGGCATGTGCGCCTTCCATATAAATCAGTTGAACAAATCTAGAAAGATTTGTGGGCTCAATGCACACATATATAGGACAAGAGAGCAGGTGCTGGGCTTAATTTTACCCCACTTCGATCGGTCTTAAGTAAATTTACGTAAACACTCAGCTATATATTAAAGTAGGCGACAAAATGAGTTGGAAAGAACGTGCGATGTCGGGTTGCTGCGGACTAGTGACGATATTTTTCCATATTTTTGGTTCGGTCGGTCCATGATTCTCGCTTTATACACGCCAGAGAATTAAGACGGAGCTAATTTTATAGAACCGTACTATATAATATCCAATAAAACCTGATTTGGCTTGTTGACTCAAGGGCAGATCTTGTATTTCGATGCTCAGCTTAGATTTTTCTAATCTAAAAAGCTGGTTAGTTGCAGTTTCTTTTGAAGATTGCAATCCATTGTTTCAAAAGATGGAAAAGCATGAGTGAAGGAGTGATCAATATTAATTTCTGCCAAACTCAGATGGAATTCTAGCATCAGTTTATGAACTTCAAATGCCATGACCGACACATTTTCTTTAGCATGGCTTTTATTTTGGCTGTGTTTTATGGTAAAAATATATATCTTATTTGAGCTCATAAAGAAAATCCGATCCAATTAGTTTTTCAATTTGAGTAGGTTTCTAGTTTTTTTTTTTTTTTTTTTGGTCAAGTAGGTTTCCTGGTTTGAATGTTCTTTTTTTTTTCTTTTTTTTTTTCAATTGGAATAAGTTTCCTAAGCAAGTTGTCAATATAAGAAATGTACTTCTACTCGGCTATTAAACAAGAGCAAACCAGAGAAGTCTCACAGTGCCTCTCTCTTTGAGCTTTCTGGGTAGCTTTCCAAAAAAGATTGTCAGATAACACTTATTGGTTTGCTTTGAATGTAATCTTGAATTGGTAAACACTTGAACATCCAGCGAATTTTCATTTAAAAAATAATAGGAGATCTCTTGGCAATTATCTCTCTTCTTAGACTAGGCATCACAATCGGACCAAATCATGTCAATATCTAGTATCCTAACGTTCTTCCTTGATTATTCTAGTAATTTCTTTTTTCTCACATCAAACTTAAATTCCAAGATCTTTAAGTTTCTGTTTTATTTTCACTAGGCATTAAAATTTAGAGTTGATTTGGAGCTTATACTTGCATAATGAAGTTGTGTTTGTAACTATGGCTGTATTAAGAAGTTTGATGGAAGAAAAAACGTTAGGTCAATATATTATAATAATAATAATAATAATTAATGGCCTTTTAATGGCCTTTTTCAGAGTCTATCCACAGGTCAGATCATCTGCCTTTTTCAGAGTCTATTCACAGGTCAGATCATCAAAAGCATCCGACATGTTAACATGATTTGTTCTTGGAAAAGATACTGAAGTTTTTCTTTATTCCCACGGTGGGGGACTAAAAAATCTCAGGGTCTATCCGATAAACACATTGGGTGCTTGTTCGATGATTGATTTGAATGAAAAGTCATTCAATGTGTTACTTAGCTGCTCAATGAGAAAATGCTTTGATAAAACTAGAGTAAGTTGATTGCACCAAGCATAATTTGACAATCCTTTTGTCGATAGGAGGGTTCTTTTCTTTTGTTTTCTCTGCGAAGATGATCGTTGCGCATCGGGGCTGCTTTTTCATAATGTTAGCCAATTTGAAAAGAGAAAAATTAGAAACTTCAGAACAAATGGGATGTAAGATTAAATCGAGAGTGAAGTCCTGCGAGGAGTTCGATTTAGCGTAGCGGTGGGATAATACCTTTTTTTTTTTTTTAAATAATAAAACAAACATCTTTATCATATGTAGGTAACATATGCTTTCGGGTTCGAACTATCACGAAGCAAAATACTAAAAAATTTATGGCTCGAATATAAAATTTGCGATTTGACACTCCCAATCCCAAGGCCTTTATTGCGGTTTATAAGATATGTGGGCAATCGGGATAAAATGTTATTAATATCACGTGTTCATGTGGTCTAGTTGAAAAGTGCATCGCTTGTCGATAGACTTGTCAAAATAGGTCATATACCCATTTGTTAACCTATGTTTGATGGGTTGAGTTGTTATATGGGTCAATCATATTCAATAAATGGATCATAAATGAATTTAGAATAGTAAAACTCAAAATAATATGGGTGTTGAATAAGTCGCATTTTACTTAGACCCAATCCACTTATATAAGTCTTTCTTCACTCTCTCTCATTCTCACTTGATCTCATGCTTGCTCACTCTGCATTCTCACCTCAGTTTGGGTACAAGTTGATGGGAGAACAGTAATAACCCGAGCAATATTGGTTTAACGCAACATAATAAAATAATCTCCCTTTTTATGTAAACCTAACATGAACTAATATGATATAGCAAAATAAATATCAAGCACGCAAAAACAAGATAATTTTTTACGTGGAAAACCTCCTTAATGTAAGGAGATAAAAAAAATCACGAGAATGGAGTTTACCCAAAAATCTTCACTATCAACAAAATATGATGAACAAAATTCTTCTCTAGTAAATACTAGAGCCAGATAGTCGCAAAAATCTCAAAAATATCATTCTTGGCAATATACATAAATTTTACAAGAGATTACGAATAAATCTGATAAAAAACGCAAGTTTTAATCAATACATGAAAAACCTAGTTTTGAGAACTTCAAAAGAAAATCAAACCGTTCAGTTTCAAGAAGAGTGCGCCACGAACAGACTAACAAAATTTCAGCTCAATCAGATTACGAATCAATTTTCGATGCTAGTTTGATATAAATCAAATTGATCCTCAAATCCTAGATTTTCTTATCTTTTTCTCTTGTTAGTGTATCTCTACTAACTTCTTTGTGGCTACCATTTAAAAGATAATTAGAAACTCTATTTCTTTATATGACTTATCATATGGGCTAAAACCCTTTTTGGTATGCTATTCAAAACCCAGCTAACAAATCTCACCCTCATGATGATGTTGATAGATTCATCATCTCTGTCATCAATAAGCAATGTTCAAGCTTCTCCCTTGGTAGAGTCTTTATCATCATATTGAAATCATTATGGTCTTTATGAATTTTCTCAAGTTCCAACGGCTTCTCATATAGAACACTTCTTATCCAATCATATCTAACATCTATGTGTTTCAATTTAGAATGAAAAGATGAATTCTTATCAAGATGGATCATGCTTTGATTGTCACAAAATAACATATACCTCTTTTGCTTGAACCTGAATTCTTCCAAGAACTTCTTCAGTTGCCACAATAAATTCAACTTCTATCGTAGAAAGTGCAACACACATATGCAATATTGACTTCCATGACATAGCCTTTCCGGCAAAAGAAATCAAATAACCAAAAGTAGATTTACGAGTATCAATATCTCATGTTAAGTCGAAATCTATGTATCAAACTAATTCAAGTTTCCCGGTCCTAAAACTAAGTTTCATACTAGAAATTCCACAAAGATACTTCATGATCCACTTTACTACATTACAGTGCTCTCTACCTAGATTTGACAATAACAACTACTGATGCCAATTGCATGTGCCAAATCTGGACATGTACATACTATCGCATACATCAACTTTCTTACAGCTGAAACATATGGAACACTTTCCATGTCTTTCTTCTCTTTATCAATCATAGGACTTTGTTTTACATTTAACTTAAAGTGGACAACAAGTGGAATATTAACCACTTTAGCCTTATCCATGTAAATTTTTTGAAGAATCTTGTTAATACTTAAATTTTGGCAACCAAATCGTTTATTCATTGCATAAAAAATTATGGATTAATTTTTAACCACTAAAAAAAAAATCAAAATTGCATTATGCATTTGCATTGGACCGGCGGCAGAGGACTCGAGCAAATGATATGAATTGGATTGATTGGACTAAGCTTGCAATGATAAAAATTTAAACAAACACTGTAGCTGAAAATTGCATCAATTAGGCTATTATTTGTCCTCTGATGGCAAAATATTTCGAAATATTCATACTTATGAGATAGGCGGATTATCTTATATTCAGGCGGATCAACTTCGCTCAACAAGGAAAAGAAAACAATCGGCGTGGATTCCCTGTATATTTATACATGTCCAACTATTTGGGGAAGAAAATATGAAGGAGGAACAAGGCGAGATCGACGAGATATTAGACATTGAGTTGTAGGTGGGGGAGAGAGGCAGCAAATGGTGATGATATCTTGTGGGGATTTTTGTAAGAATTTTCGTGAAAAAGGGAAAATATATCCACCTTGGCAAGCTGGGCTTCATTGAATATTTGCATGATACGAAGAATATATTTTGAAGATCAAGTTTCCAAGAGAAGCAGAGGATATAAGCTATTTGAGGAGCACACGCGTACATGAAGAGGGGGGCCACACATATTGAATCTCGCAATACATAGAGACACCCATGTGAGATAAGAGAGAGATAGAGTGCTTGGCCAAGCTTTGGTTGAGAGCCCTCATCTGTTTCAACATGTTCAGGGACATGTTCATCATTTGGAACATTTACTTCCTATTGCTTCTCATCAACATCTCATCAACATGTGTAGGAATATGTGTGAGGAACTAGATTCAAGTCAACCAAATCATCACTAATCTGTGGCACTGAAATCATATCTGATTTCTCACTATCCTCTATTATTTGATCTTTCATAAACACAACATCTCTACTTCTTACAATTTTCGTCTCAACCGGATCGTAGAACTTGTAACCAAATGTATCTTGTCCATAGTCAATAAGTATGTATAATCGTGTTTTTACATCAAGTTTAGATCTCTTATCTTTGGGAATATGCACAAATGCCTTGCACCCCAAGACATGCAAATAATCATAAGAAACATCTTTACCTATCCAAACTCTATTAGGAATATCAAAATGTAGAAGAACGGATAGAGTAAGATTTAATACATGTACATCTATACTTAAAGTCTCACCCCAAAAGGATCCTAGTAACTTTGACTATAAAAGTGAACATTTTTACCCTTTCAACTAGTATCATGTTCAAGATTAAAAAAAACTAGTATCCTGTTCTGACCAAAAAAAAAAAAAAAAACTAGTATCATGTTCTTTCTCTTAGCCAAGCCATTTTATTGAGGCGTCTTTTGATATTGAATGTTCTCTCATTTGCAATTTTCATCAAAAGATCCAATATACTCTCCCCAATTATTAGTTCTAATGCATTTCAACTTATTTTCAGTCTATCTCTCAATTGAAACCCGAAACTGCTTAAAAGCATCTAAAACTTATATTTAATTTTCAAAGTATAAACCCATATTTTCCTTGACTAATCATCTATGAAAGTAACAAAATAAAGAAAGCCATAGAGTGATTTTATCTTCATAGGACTACAAACATCATAATGTACTATATCAAGTATACCTAACTTTCTTGAATGAGGGAAGCTTTTGAATGCAACTCTATTTTGTTTTCCTACTAAACAATTAGTACACTTCTTCGGCGCTAAACTTTTCATACCTAAAAGGAGCTTCTTCTTAGCTATTATTAACAAACCCTTCTCACTGATGTAATTGGGCCTCTTGTGCCATAACTCAACTTTCTATTTGCTATCTACTACATTGATTTTGTCTGTGGACAACTTTACCTACATAATGTACTACAAAGAATATTTTTCACCTCTAGCTACAACTAAAGAACCTTTAGTGAGTTTCCATCGATCATCATTGAAGGTGCTGCAATACTCCTCATCATCTATCTTGCCTGTGGAAATCAAATTCAAACGAATATCAGATTTATACTTAACATTAGTCAATACTAACCTTGTGCCATTATTGGTCTCTAGGCACATACCACCAATGCCTACAACTTCAACTAGCCCCTTTTTCCCATCTTCACATATCCAAAATCACCTAATTTGTATGATGTAAAGAAATCCCTACAAGATGTAGCACAAATAAATACACAACTATCAATTACTCAACTAGTTTTATGATATACAAGATTCACCGCATTACAATTAAAGACAATGAGAAAGTCTTTTTTAAATGTAGCGACACGATTGTTATTGTTGTCATTATCACTTTTCTTCTCTTTATTTGTCTTTTTCTATTTCTTCTTTTTGAACTGATGGCAAAACCTCTCAATATGCCTTTTTTGATGACAATAATGGCACTCAACATAGCAAATCTACTATATTTGCCTTTGGCTTTTATCTTTATTTCTCGGGTCTCAAGACTCACGTCTTCCCTTTTTCTCAACAACCATGGCATTTGAATGTGAAGATGATGATCTTTGTGTCTTTATTCTCATTTATTCATTCAAAACACTACTCTTGGCTAAATTTTTGGTAATCGTATCATCTAGGATAGAATTAGACAAAAACATTCGAAATGTCTCCCATGAGTGGCACAATACCAAGTAACCATATCACTTGTATCTCATCATCAAACTTGATTTCCATCACAGCTAATTGATTGATAATTTTTTGAAAAAAATTTAAATGACTAGTTCAACGAGTAACATCTTAATATCTCAAAGCCATAATCTATTTTTATCATAAATAACTTATTATTCCCAGTTTTTAAAGCATATAACTGTTCAAGCTTATTTCACAAATTGTGTGCATACATTTCCTCAATGATATGGTTCAAAACATTATCATCCACCCACTACCTATATAACTACACACTAGACGATGAAATATAGACCATTTAACATCAGTTTTATTCTTTGGTTTCTCTTCAGCAAATACAGGCTGATAATAATTCTTCACATATAAAAATATCTTCCATCTTTCCTTTCCAAATATGATAATTTGAACTATTTAATATAAACATTCTACTTGTATTCATTCCCATTGTTTAAACACAAGGAAAAAAAAAAACTCAAGCAATAACCAAAGCTCTAATATGACTTTGATGGGACAACAATTTTAACTAAGGCAATATCGGATTAACGCAGCGGAATAGAATAATCTCCATTCTTGTGTAAACCTAATAGAAATCGATATGGTAGAGCAAAATAAATATCAAACACGAAAATAGAATATGATTTTTTACATGGAAAACCTCCTCGGTGTGAGAAGATAAAAAAAATCACGAGACCAAAATCCATCCCAAAATCTTTATTATCAACAAAATCGGGTGAACAAAGTCCTTCTTTATAAATACTAGAGATACATAGTAGCAAAAACTTTAAAAATATCATTCTTGGCAATACGCGTAAATTTCCTAAGAGATCTCGGATAAATTTGACAAAAAATGCAAGTTTTGATCAACCCATGAAAAACCTGGTGTAGGGAGCTTCAAACGAGAATCAAACCATCCAGATTCGAGAAGAGTGCAACATGAACATGTTGACAAAATTTTAGCGTAATTGGACCACAAATTTTAACCTCTGATGCCAGCTTGATATAAATGAGACTAATCATCAAACATCAGATTTTATGCTTTCTCTTTTTCTCTTATTACTGCATCTCTACTAATTTCTTTGTGATCATTACTTAAAAGATAATGAGAAATCCTATTTCTCCATATGATTTATCATATGGACTTGAGCCCTTTTGGGCTAACTATTCATTTGACTTCTTTCACATGGGAGTGAACCTAGCTAACACAAGTGTCTAAATTGAGTTAAATATAAAAGTGTTTTAGTAATGAGTTAGATCATGTATGTGTTGGGTATGAATAATTAGATTTATATTGTAGGAAAATGGGTTTTGCTAGGATAACAGTCTTTTGGCTACTATCAAATTAATTGCATGTTGTAAGTCACAAATTCTTGAAGAGTGGATCTCATAACGATTTCTAGTTATTTGTTTTGTTTTTGTTTGTTTTTTTTTTTTTTTTTTTTTTTGTGATCCAAAACGGTTTGTTATTCTCACAGTATGTTGTAAGCCACAATTTTTGAAAATAGTGAATCCCACAACGATTTCTAATTATTTGTTATTTATTTTTTTATGGTAAAAAACAGACTGTTATTTTCATAGTAGATTAAAGGCAATTACAATCACACAAGCATTTCTCTTTCAATTTTCAAGATAGGAAATTTGCGTGACATGACAAGAAAGTGCATTGAAACTACACCAGATGACAAAATTGTTTAAGTCATTATGAGTCATTCGTTGGTCATGAAACCACCATATTAGCGAGGAAAAGAAGAAACAAGAGATCGAACCCTGCTTGAGAACGCTGTCCTTGGCCTTCCTCAAGGTCTTCGATTTGCCTCTCTTCGGTTGGTCGGCAAGTCTTTCATTGCTGCCTCCCACTTGCATCAAAATCGAGACCTTCTAAGCTAATCCGAAGGGGTGTGATTCTTCAACTAGTGCGAACGAAACTAGTGAACCACGAGGTTCTTTCGAGATTTGAGCGGGAGAAAACAGAGTTCAAGAGGAGCGAGGCGTAGAAAGCTAAGCTAGGGCTAGTATCTAGCGGTTGCCATGGGCAACGGCAGTTTGGCATTCGCTGTAATAACCGAGTTAAGGAGGAGTATGAAGATCATAATGAAGGCGATGATGTCAAGTCATCACAAGAAGCGACGGCTTGAGGGAGCTCGGGGCTCTGCGGTGCTCACGAGTGGAGCAGGTCAAGGTCGAGATGACATGTTCCCGCCATTAAGTGCGCAAAAAGGGCCGACCTAGACTGGGCCTCTTAGCATGGCATCACCAACAGCCTAATTGGGCCCACAATGTCGAGATTGAGCCCAACTGTTAAGTTGGGCCCATAATATCACGACTGCATCACAAGAAAGTTGGCAAAAGAACACTCTATGTGCCAAAACTTTGCACAATGCGATACTTAAGTACGCTTATTCGGTCTATGCAAATCTCACAAGACCCCGCGATGAGAATCAAACACGGGTCTTCAATGTTTGCTAAGAAAGCTCTTAAACCAAATCGATGAGTGCTTGGGATATCTCTTTGATTCGTTTTTGTAATCCACGTAGTTGATGCCGAAACGAACAGTGTAGCCCGAGCCCCACTCGAAGTTGTCCAACAATGACCATGCGAAGTAACCCTTCACGTTCACTCCATCCCTAAGCACACCTCAAACCCAACGGTTATTTGCATGTAGTACAAACTTATGAAATTTGAGACTTTGTGCCCAATTGTGAGAAGAATCTTGCTTGAAAATTGCTTACTTGATTGCCTTCAGAAGGTACCGGAGATGGCGATAGTGATAATCTATCCTCATAGGATCAACTAGTTGTTGCTCCAGCGGTAGTGTAGAGTTGTTGAATTCGTCGATTCCTATACAGTTGATCGAGAGTGGTTGAGAGAGATTGTTATTACTTGCAAAATGATATTGGCTAGGATTCATTTGGTTTAGGATCTCAAATTCCAAGATGTAGCTAACCGATATGCATGAAGTAGTGAAAACTTGGTTAGATATCTTCTTTAATAATCTTAAGCTACGAAATACCGGTTTTATCATGTATTCCTTCACATTGTGGCTTTCAAAACTATGTTATGGCCCACCTAATTAAACCAATGAAGATTTTCTAGAGTTTGTAGGATTTTCTTCGATTTCTTTAGCTAAATAGAATTCGATAAGTGTCGGTAAGTATTAAAACAAAGTAAAATAATAATAATAATAATAATAACCAGTGATAATTAAAGATTGATAAATTCATACAGGAGTTGATATATTTGAAGCCTTGGTAAAAAGGAAAATAAATAAAAGTTAGTAAAAGATGATAAAAGCTGCTCGTCCACAAACTTTAAAGAGGAGCCAGGATAAGTTACTAACAAATTACTGAAAAATTAAGTAAACGGCAACTTTCTTTACTCACACTTTTTTGACACTTACCAACTCTTTTAGAAATTTATCAGCATGGAAAAAATATGTTCTAGAATGAACTATCTTTACTTATTTTTCATAAACAAGTTATCATGAGAAAGTCGTACGTACCGTTCTCAGTGATGTAGATGACCGGGTTTTTATACTTGTTCTTAACATACAGTAGCAGACTTCGTATCCCACTTGGATAAACTGATAGCCAACTTGAAGCAGCCTGCAAAATTTAATTTACCTTTTATTTGACGAGTGCGACAAAAAATGAAAGATTATAAGCAAATTAAAGAAGAATAGATTGGACAAAAGAGTATATATATATAGATATATACCACTGGGCCAATTGGTATCCCGTTACGATCACCTACAAAAAAAAAGGGAAAAAAAGAAGAAGAAAAAGAAGGTTATCATTAAAATTTACTTAAATCAAGATCGTGCTATCATTATCATCACCGAATATCAACTACAGCGATTCGATTCCTCACTCATGAGATTGGTGAGAGCATCTGTTACGTAGCTCATGTTTTGAGTGTTCACGGAGTAAGGCGCATACGCCGCGTAGAAGGCGGTGTAGTAGTTCAACCCGAGGAAATCGTATGACCCTTTCAACGAGAGCGACTGCTCCTCTGTAAAATTCGGCAACCTGTTTCTAATCAGAGATCGCATGCTGTGGGGGTAGTCGCCATAGGTTATCGGGTCCAAGTACCTGGAAAGGCAATTGATCGAGCGAGTATTAATCACGGCCGGAATATGTCGATAGCCAATTCACCGAGAATAGAGAGAAGAAAACGATTCAATCACCATCCAAGCATGAAGTCCAAGGCTCTTTGGGCTGCATTGAGGTTGTGCTTGGCGTCTGAGTAGGGCACGAACCAATGAGATACCAATGTAATTCCGATCACCCCCTTTTGAGATGCCTGCATGCATGCATATATCGCCATTAGGATTGACCAAAACTAGAGGGAAGCGAGATTGTTAATATATAAATTCCACGATTCAAAAGACTTTGGATCACCTTATACTTATCCCTATACAATTTCACAGCAGCTGCATGGGCCAAAAGTAGATTGTGGCCGACTATGTACGGTTCCATGGCAGAATCGCCGCCGTTGCAGTTCCGCTGCTGCCAAGCTGAACATCGGCCAGGAGCCATAGCCCCGTACACATAGCCCCCATCACAGAAAGTCCATGGCTCGTTTAGGGTTATCCAATGCTTGACCCGGTCGCCGAACTCCTTGAAACATACATTGGCGAAGTCCCGAAAATGGCCCCTGTGCGAGCAAAAACAAAGATCGATCTTCGTAATGTCGAAGGAGGAAAAAAAAGTCCAACTTCAGTGGAGTCTAAGGGACACTGAGGTGACAATCACTTACACAATCATGAAGCTCAAGAAACCATCATACTCGTCTTCTAATGCTTGGGGAACATCCCAGTGGAAAATTGTTACAAATGGCTTGATTCCTACATTGAATGAAGACAAATGTAAAAGAAGAGAAAGAAGAAGAAAGCATAGGTCATAATTAATAAGCAAGAATAAGAAATTATTTGACACATATTTGCTGGATTTGGCACTTGAAGAGAGAGTGAAATGAGGTTGATACCATGAGCTAGGAGTTCATCAATGAGGTGGTTGTAGTATGCAATGCCTGCTCTGTTGATTCCTCCCTCAACTGTTCCTTCTGAAATCATCAATATAGCAAAGAATTTTAAGCATGATCTAATGCAAAATAGACAAAATTTTGGGGGTCCAAGATGACGAGACTGGACGAGAAGAACAACTTACTGGGTAATATCCTAGGCCACGAGATTGATAATCTGTAAGCATCCAAACCCATCTCCTTCATTATCCCAACATCTTCCTGTACCACGTAATGTTGGGAAAGATAAGATTTGGATAGCATAAAGTAGATTATTTACAAATAATTTTGTATAGATGGACTGACGAAATGAAAAAAGATTACGTGCTCATGACCAATGAATGACATACCTTGTATTTGTGGTATTGATCTGTAGCCACATCTCCGTTGCTACCATCCACTATTTTTTCTAGTATAGTTCGCCGTACAAAAACACACAAGGGCCATCATAAAGATACACATGCAGAGAAGATTGAAAGAGAAAATGAAATAACAAGCTAGCGTGCACTTATTAAAGAGATTGTACTTCAATACACGACCTTTAGGATCACGGCCAGAAAGGTAGATTAATAATCGGGGTGCGTGAAAGTTGACTTGGACGCCACCCAAATGCTGTTCAAAAATTTTAAAACCAGTACCCTCAATCATACCACAGCGATCGCGGATAATTGTTTTAATCGATAAACACACACCTTTTTTTTCTTTTTCTTTTTTTCAATCCGCTCATTGCTTTCTTCCATTTTGATATAGAATCCCGAGGCCTATATATCAATTCTAACAACCAATCGCGAGACAAAACAATGGCATTCTTTTGTTAGCTTTAAGAAAATCGAAAATGCCTTGAGGCAACAACTTCTAAAAGTACTGGTTGATTTTGCATAAGCTGAAATTATTTAAGAAATCAATTTCCAAGTTTTTTTTTTTTTTATATTGAAACAAGTGGTTGGAAATCAATTTTATATAACGAATTTTACCTCTTTGGCATTATCAATCTGAAAACTGTTTAATATAAAATGAGGAAGAGACGACTCAAAAATAATCGATTTATTTATTCTTTTATTTTGGGTAATATTATATTCCTTAGAACAGGAAACTTGAATTTCAACGGAATCCAACTGGGGTGCTTTGACCTCAAGCATAGACGACAAGATCAAACTAAAATCTTTTAAAAAATAAAAATAAATGATTGAACCGAATTCATTTGAAATTATCGTGAAAAATCATCATTTGACATCTAAATGATACTGCCACATATTGGAGTCCACGATCACCTTATATATAATTGTCGACCATGGATCCGATAAACCTTTTCAAGTCCTCATGATGTATCCTTCATAATTATATCTTTTGACTTAATATTCGCAAAAGACCTTGGAGATTGCGACATTTAACACCACATGAAGCATGCCAAGCTGGACCAAGGCAGAGACTTGGGGAGTGGTCTCTCTTTTAATTGACCATTTTATCATTTTCCACGACTTCTCGAAGTTCCACTTCATCCTTACATTCCCCATTTTGATTTGTGCACTCAGCTTTATTTTATTTTATTTTATTTTATTTTTATCTCTACTAATATTCGAATTACTAACATACTTTTACTAACAGAGGAGTGTAAAACTTTCGCACAAGCTGTTGTAAATGTAGGTTTAAATTGATCTTTTATTTTCATCGCGATCATACTTAATATAAAGTGCTCTAAGACCATTCGATTTATAAAATGAGATTATAAAGAAGTGAAATTTACCTAAAAGAATTATTGACATTGTCCATACCTTTGAAATACCCCTGTCCCAGCGAATAAATCCCTTTTTTTTTTTTTTTTTTTTTTTTTCCGTAGGTTGTATTGTAAGGACTAATGGATAGCAATGATAATTTGTATTGAAGAACAACTAGGGTTTACCTAGTGAGCAAAGAGACGCATATGCATGGTTTAATTAAATGATGTATGTTCGATTTCCTACTATATCATAGCTCATATCTGGTCCACACACGCATACTCGACCTCACGTTTTGCCTTATAATATAGTCCATCAGGTTACTCGAAAATAAAAATATTTGAAATGCTCGGAACTTATCTACTTAAGATGGGCTTTTTGTAGGTAAAAAATCAACACACATCTTCAAAATGTCAAGTATTCACATGACAAGTTCTTATGAATTGATACTCTTTTCCAATAAAAGCAACCACACTTCATTTTACGCTTTATGTGTTGAGATTGTCCTGCATCGGTTGTGAATGAGGTTGGTGATCGGTTTACAAGTGCAAGTGAAAGTTTCTTATTTTGAACTAGCTTTTGGGGTGAGAGAGGTCAAAGATCACCCAACACTAATGTTAAAACCTGATATGTGAGCGGGAGATTGTTGATTGTTGAAGTTATCTCAAGTTGGTTATATAAGGGCCGGTGGTCGTTTTATGAGAGGAAAAGTATTAACCTTTAAGCTAGCTTTTAAGAAGAGGAAAAATATTACCCTTTGAGCTAGTTTTTGGGATGAAAGCCCAAGCACCCAACAACAGTTGCATTGTAGAGTCTAGAAAGTTTCAAATCTCACGATGTGCTGACTTCATTTAAAAACAGAAGAATAGCTGAACTAGCTTACATTGCTGGATGTGTACCTGGATATTTATGGGTGAAAGTATCCCAAATGCTTGGACCCCTGCCATCTACTTTGGCCGCACCTTCGTACTTGAAAAAAGGTGACAACAATAAGACAAGAACACATGCATCAAACTCAAACTCACCATCTCACAGGCCATGAAAAATCAAATTGAAGGAAGCCAAAAAAGAAAGAGGACAATATGAGGATACCTGATACGCCGCAGAGGCCGTCCCGAAGAGGAAACCGGAGGGGAAGCTACTCCGGTTGAACAATCCGGTGTTGTAGTTGGCCCGAGCATTAGAAGTGTAAGCCATGTTACCGAGAAGAAGCACGAAGGCGAAGAGCACAAGCTTATCGTAAACCAGAAACACCATGGCTGATTTATGCTTGTACTCAGCTGCCTAAAAATCCACCATTCTGTACATATATTTAGAGTAGAGAGATGAATTACGAAATGGCCGTTTGCTATATTTTTATCCATAGCACGTGCAGGTGTAAAACGCATTACAGTTTTGACTTTTAATGATTGTACTTGTTAATTCCCCTATTATCGCGGTCTCGTGATGCTGCACTCGCAGGACAATCACATGTATCCTGCCAGATTCCATCCGCAGATCAGACCTCTGAAAGGGCCTAGCAAACTAACGTACTTATTGGGACAACTTCTGAAATTTTGTCGTATTCGCACATCGGGGGCCCCAAAAGTTTTAGGGTCTATTTAGTAAACAAATTGAAGATTAGAAAATGGTTACTTAGATTTGTTCAGTGAGAAAATATACATCGCAAAATTAGAACGAGCTGATCCCGCCCTGCTCAGTTTGACAATCTTTTTGTAAAATAGATAGGTCTTTTTCCTTTTGTTTTCCCTATGAAGATGATTATCGTGCATCGGGTAAATTATTGCTTACGATGTCGGCCACATTAAGTAACAGACACGCTAGAAAAGTAAAAAAAATGAGACGCCAATTTGAAAAAGAGACATATTGGGAACATCAAAACAATGAGATGTAAAGATTGAATCGAGAGTGGAATCATGCGAGCAGTTCGATTTAGCATAGCGATGAGGTTATACTGCACTATTTTATTTAAAACCAACAACTTTATCTAACGCAGGTCACATATGCTTTTGGGCTCGACTGTATCGAAGCAAATACTCATTTATAGCCCGAATATAAAATGTGCAATTTGACACTCTCAAGCCCAAGGCCTTTATTGTACTTTGTTGCTCCGTTTATAAGATATGCGGGCAATCGAGATAAAATGGTATTAATATCAAGTGTTCATGTGGTTTGGTTGAAAAGTGGGTCATCGCTTGTTGGCAAATCTATCAAAACGGGTTATAGACCAAATCATTAATCTATATTTAATAGGCTGAGTTATTATATGGGTTAATCATATTCAGCAATGGTCATAAATGAGTTTATAATTGTGAAATTCAAAATAATATGAGCGTTAAATGGGTTCACGATTTACTTAGACTCAACCCAACCTTATAACTCTCTCTCGCCGTCACTCAATCTCATGCTCGGTCACTCTGCGTTCTCACCTTAATTTGAGTATAAGTTTTCCTTAAATTGAGTTAAATATGAATTGTTTACGAGTAACTAGATTTGTACCGTATGGGGAATAGATTGAAACATGTTAGACTCAACTTTGATCCGACTCACTCCTATGATAGGTCTACTCACCAGCTACCTAAATGTCAGGAGGGACATTAATACACTAGACAATTTTTGGCGCATGCCCTTAAATCTAAGTAGTGGGCAATTTGAAACATCCGATTGGTTTCGATGCTAACCTGAATGCGACATGGTAATGGCTGTTGAAAAGGTCTAAGTTGACCTCTCTTGCCGGATTGCTTATCCAACTATATTCCAGCTATATAAATAAAGTAGACGATATTGATACCTTTCTAATATCTATATTGCCATATTGCTTAGAAGTAGTGACGATATTTTTCAATTTTTTTTTTTTGGTTTGGTTGGTCCGTCATGATTGCTTTCAATGCTTTTGAAAATAAAGAAGTGCCGAACACCTATATTGCCAAAACTTGGCACGAAATAACACTTAAGTGCCAAAAGTTAGAAAAGTGACACTTAAGGCACGTTTGGTAACCATTATGTTCCCGGGAACAATTTCTTATGTATTGAGATCATCGTAACATATATTATATGCATATGATGTATTATCCAATCAAAACTTGTTGAGAAAACTCTTGAACCAAATCATCGATTGTTTCGGATACCTCTTCAATCTATTCTTGTAATCAACATAATTGATCCCAAACCGGATGGTGTACCCCAAGCTCCATTCAAAATTGTCTAGCAATGACCATGCGAAGTAGCCCTTCACATTGACGCCATTCACACAAATTTTCCGAACGTCACATTTCATGTCATGTGTGAGTGAAAAATAAGTGAAAGAAAGTAAAAAAAAAAAAAAAAAAAAAAGTGATTCCACAAGTGAAATGACATGAAAATTGGGAAAATTTACTTGTTTGCTTTATGAAGGTATAAGAACTGGCGATAATATTAATCAATCCTCACGTAGTCAGCCAATTGTTGCTTAAGCGGTAATGTTGAGTTATTGAACTCATCGATTACTGATGGCCCCAGACCAAGAAATAGGGTGTGGAAAAGAGAGTAATTAATCATAGGAAGACTATTAAATCGGCAATTTTAGTTAATTAACCATTAGAGATCTCGTTTTCTCACCATTCTTAGTTATGTAAATGAGAGGTTTTTGGTACTTAGTCTTTACATACATCAGAAGACTCTGTATTCCACTAGGATAAAACAGATTGCCAAGTTGAAGCAGCCTTAAATAACATTCATAATACTATTAGGTGTTTGCGGATATTGAATTAAGGTATGAACCATAAGAAGACAACACAAGAAATACAAAATAAAAAATATAACAAAATGGGGTTGCAGAAAGAATCAAACGTGCCCAATGACCAATTGGAATGCTGTGGCGTTCAGCTGCAAGAAATCATCACAAACATATTAGAAAAGAACTTCATCGAGATCGTGACTAGTATCATCTAAAGAGGTTTGCGCTAGCGTCAGTTAGGTAGCTTGAATTCAAAGCATTCGAATAAGGCGTGTCCTTTGCGTAGTTTGCGGTGTAGTAGAAAATCAAACGAACCTTTCACCAACAGCAATTGCTCCTTCGTGAACTTGGGAAGCCTTTTCCCAACAAACGAGCGCATGCTGTGCGGATAGTCGCAGTATGTTATAGGGTCCAAGAACCTGAAAATGAATCATACGTTCGTCTAATGATTCACCATTTCATCAAACTGCTAAGTATTTAATTCATGAAATTCAAAATTTGTATATTGGGTATATATATAATGTGTGAGTTTGGTCGTTGGGGAAGCACACTCAGCATCCCAACATCCAGTCGAGGGCTCTTGGCGCTGCATTTTGATTAGGCTTTGCATCTGAGTAAGGCACCATCCAGTTGGAAACCAATGTTATTCCCATAACTCCACTTTTTTTTTTTTTGGTCAGACCATAACTCCACTTTGAGATGCCTGCAAAAGTCACTTCTTCTTCTTTTTTTTTCAGTCACATTGCACAAGTGAATTTACACTCCCATTAGATGTTCTATTTCTTGCATCAATTCGAACTTTATAAGCAGTTTTTCTTGTTGGTAGATTGAGTCCATAATTTTGTTAACCGAGTCCGAATCGTTTTTTTTTTTTTTTTTTTTTTTTTTTTCATTTTGATCCATCTCAATGAGTCAATTGATTAAGAGGAGAAAAATTAATTTGATTGCCCTTAATTGTGAATTATTGAAAAGTTTTAAGAGATCAAAGACCCGATACTTGTCTTTGTACAATTTAACAGCAACGGCATGAACAAGAAACTGGTTGTGTTTGACGATGTATGACTCAATGTCCGAATCGCCACTCATGCAGTTGAGAATCTGCCAATTAGAGCATCGACTCGACGCTATCTGTCAGTTGGCATACCCATTTCTACAATACATCACCGGTTCGTTCAAATTTATCCAACCTTTGACTCTATTCTCAAATTCCTTGAAGCAGACCTCCACATAGTCTCGAAAATCATCCCTAATTCAGGCATCGGCAAAATATAAATCTCAACCTGAGTATTCACGACTAAGGTTAAGGAATAAATCTCTTTTGACTTACATGACATGGGCACTTAAGAAACCATCATATTCCTCCTCTAGGGCTTGAGGAAGGTCCCAATGAAATAGTGTCACAAAAGGCTGAATACCTGTAAAAATCCACTTACTAGGGACTGATAATATATAAATGATTTAGAAAAGCAAAAAAAAAAAAAAAAAAAAAAAGAAAAGAAAAAGGAACAAGTAATAGAAATGGAATGAAGCCAAGACCGTAGGCAAGGAGCTCATTGATGAGCTCGTTGTAGTGTTGCCCTCCTTCCTTGTTGATGCCTCCCCGTAGCTTTCCCTCTAATAATTTCCACACATAAAGACACAATGAAAAGTTAACACGCTCGTGATTAGTCATTACCACCAATATTGACCAAACACCTGTGATTTCCAAACAAAATAAGTCGGAAATGACTAAATTAATTAAAAAAAAGGATTGAATTGATCATCATATAATAAGTTTAGAAATTTTTTAGACAAATAAATTTGTTTATGCAATGAGATAGGAAAATGATGGTCTGACTAGGTAATATTCGAGACCATGAAATTGAGAACCTGTAGGCATCTAACTCCATTTTCTTCATCATCCCCACATCTTCCTGCAAGAAGAAGAAAACAATTAATCATTAGGAGACATTTTCTATTTCAATTTTTTCTGCCAACATCAAAATCAATTAGTAGTACTCAACGCTGATTATGTACCTTGTACCGGTGGTTCGATTCGATAGCCACATCCCCGTTTCTACAATCAGCTATTTTATCTGCCATTCACCCCGCAAAATCCTTGAGTCATTATGTCATTGATGACAAAGAATTGTGGTCTATTGGTCAAATCAGCTATTGGACTTGACAGCAATAAGATAACCGCGTAATTAATTAAAGAATGGACAATTTTAATTGGGAAAAGATTAAAGATTGCCCCCCTTGACTTGCTAAGCCGCATTATATATGCTTTTTAAAACTTAGAAACACGCAACTTTATTAAAATGTGTAATCATTTTTTTCAAAATATTTTCAAAAATCTTATTTCTATTTTGAGTTAACTTAATTTGCATGTCGGAGACACTTGTTAACAAGACCTTTATATTATTAATGAAGCTTTTCATTAATACATATAATCCATTGAAAGTTCTAAAGTTTTCATAATTCATGATAAATAAAAAAGAAGACAAAACACAAACAACGATAGGCTTAAGTCTCCTCTCATTTTCAAGGCTCGGTTGAGGGGGTGTCTATTACACCAGACTCGTAATCCAAAATTTTCAGGTCGACAACTAAATTTTTGTTTTACTCTGTTCAAAGTTGATTATGTTCAATAAACCTGTTTTTTAATCACGGAATTATTACCAAGTGCATTAACATAGAATGTATTTCTTAACAATGTGGAAAAGCATCGGTTGTAGCCAAACCAATATTATCAATTCTTTATACCACGACAATCTAAAGGAGAATTGTAACATCCTGGGTCTCCCCGGGTCTCTACTGTACACATATTATACCGCTTGTAACATCCCAAGTCTTCACTGTACACATATTGTCCGCTTTGTAATATCCCGAGTCTCCACTGTACACATATTGTACCACTTGTAACATCCCGAGTCTCTACTGTACACATATTATTCGATACATATTATACCACTTGTAACATCCCGACTCTCCACTATACACATATTGTCCGCTTTAGACACTAAGTTCTCACAGTTTTGTTCCTCTCGGGGCAGCCCATACTACTCCAAAAAAACGCGTATGTACAGTTAGAGGGACTCAAGCCTCATAAGCTAGCCCAGGACTCCTTTCCTTGGCGATGTGGACCAAGAGAGGGACCCATTCCTTGCACACGTCCAAGGACTGCCGCTCGGGTCGTCACGAGAATAATATAATTGCGAAATTTGCTGAATCAAAATTTGGGACTCTCTAATTCTATAGATTATCGCAATGACTTTCTTTTTTTTCATCTTGGAATAAAATAAAATCTCATGGTTAGCGAGACATAGAAAACCATGTTGTTGTACATGAAAGGGCAATTCTAGTATGCTGTAATTGATTTAGATTCTTTTTCTTTTCTTTTTTTTTCACGAAAAATGAATAATTTGAATAAAATTTCCTAAAAATTATCGCTTATATCATTTACAAAAATAAATAATGAAAATCTATATTCATCATTCATAAAAATATTTAGACATAAAATATTTTTAATAATAAAAATATTTTCAATTAATTAATTATATCAAGCCATATAAGTGATATATTAAAAAAATTCAACCGTTTATTTTTTACAAAATAAATGGAGTCTTAAAAGCGAATTCCAATCTACTAACAATCTGCCGCATCACGTTATCAATCAATTTTAGTAGAAGTCTTACCATGTCTAGACTTCAAGAGAAAAACAAAAGACAAAAACACGTTTTACTCGGCAAAAGCTGAGTGCACCATATGAGGCAAGGACAGAATCCGGCGTCTTTACACACTTTCCCAGCTGATCCGCTTAATCACGGACTTCAAAAAACGATCATCGTTGTTCGAATATTACTGCTGACGACATGGTCATCTTCTATAGATGACGATATTACTAACATGGCTAACTATTCCAAACCCGCTTACACTTGCATCCACATGAACAACGCGGCTATCTCTGTTAATCACGTCAGACGGGAACACATCGTCTACCTTTTGCTACATGCAAGGAGAGGAAAGCTCACGGTTTGCAACTGTCATCAGTTCTGGGAGGGTGTGTAGGCGGGTGTGTGTGTGTGTGAGAGAGAGAGAGAGACCTGGATACTTTATGAGTGAAAAAATCCCAGAAACTTGGCCCTCTACCTTCTTCATTAGCCGCACCTTCACACTGAAAGCCAAGAAGAAAAAACCAAATGAATAAACAAACAAATTTCCAATACGAGCATTTATGTAAGCGGTTAATGGGAAAATGACCATGCGAAATGCATAAGTAGGCTCTGTTTCCCTGAGGTCTAACAACGGTGATGAAAAGGGAGATGCAAAAAGGAAATCTAATCTTACCTGGTATGCAGAAGAAGCCATTCCGAACAGGAAGCCGGCCGGGAAGCTGCTCCGGTTGAAAGAGGCAGTGTCGTAATCGCAGGGCTCAAAGGCACCATAATCGGCTTTGCAATGACTCACTGAGCTCACCAGGATTAGAACGCATAAAAGCATTGGTTCATGAGCACGAACTGCCATTATTGACACGCTTCCTTTAGCACAGACCGTGGCTTTTGTTTTGGCCGTATTTATAGAGTCCTATTATGTTGACGAGGACGAATAGCCTTTCTGGCGCAGGAAAGGGGATGCGAAAGGATGTTTGGTTCAGTAAGGGACTACGGAACTTTTTTAAATGAATTGAAAGATCACTTTCAAAAGGATGATAAATCCTTGGGATATCCCCCATTCGCATTTTCATGCAGAAAACGAGCCGTGAATAATACGAGTGGTGGGCGTGTTTTAGATCGTGTAGAGATATGAAGGTACTACTATACGCATCTCTTTGTGATCTCATCTTTGTTTTTAATATTTGTGGAATGAATTCTTCTGTACTCATTTTCAATGCGATGAAAGTAAAGTTAACAAAAAATTGGAAGCTAAAGTTTAAGTAGATAAATATCAGGCTCGCAATATATAAACTAACGTACCTCATGATGTATCAAATTTTCTTCCTTCTATAAGGATTTTTTTTTTTCTTTTTGCTTTCGGAGAACAAGAAAGTTAGCTGGCTTTTTCCTAATGAGTTTTCTCTCATTTATTAGCTAATTTCAAGGCTTTCAAGAAAGGTCTTTTCCCTAGCTGCATCTTACAAGCATAACATTTTTTGATGATTTAAATTGCATTTGTTTCGTGAAAAATTGAATGATCTAAAAATATCTTTTTATATACAATCATTGATATCGCTTACAGAATGAATGAACGAAAAACATTTTTATCTTCCACGAAAATATTTAGGCATAACAATCAATAAAAAAATATTTTTTTATTGATTAGTTATTGCAAACGAAACAAGCCATCATTTTCAAGAAAATACCTTCTAAATTATTCATTTTGTGCCAAACAAATAAAGTCAGTGAATGTTAATTGCCCAAAGACAGAAAACATCCATGTACTCATAAAAATTATATATTCACAAAATGAAGAGACAAGTAAAGATTAGAAAATGAAATGAGCTTTAATATAAGGTCTCAAAGGAAAAATTAATCGAATATACGTCGTACATACGTATTGCGATACATTTTGGTAAGAAAAAAAAATTGATACCAGTAATATCGCTCAAAGACAAAATAGCCAATCTCCATTCCCTTCTCCTCTAGGCATCCAATAATTAAAGTGGTCTAAAGACTGATCTTAATGGGCTAAACTTTTAGAAACCATTGTTTGTTTTCTTGCTCCCATCTCACTCGAGTCACATTGCAATATCATTTTCATCCTCGCAGGTGGAGTCACGGAATCTGATTCGATGTGAAAGATAGTCGAATGATATTGGGACCATCCATTTATCAGTTAGGACCATCCACACAAAACTCTGACACGTGTCTTTATAGATAGAAATTGAGGTTGGTAGCTTTTCTGGAATTGTAATATTTAGTATATGTACGTCGAAGGTTAACACAAAGGAGGGTTGGCGTCTTCCGAAATTCAAGTTTGGGACGGAAAGACTTCATGGTACATCGCCTTCTCCGATCGGAATGAGAGGGACGATATACATAAATAGTTGATTAACTAACCTTAAGACGTATGTCAGACGGACACAATTTTTTAATAGAAACAGATTTTTCTGTTTTTATTCCCTTAGTAAGTTTATGAACAAAAATATACATTTGATAACGACACAAACTTTTTTCCTCCCAAATGGCAGCGAACAATGGTGGGAGCCAGGGTTTACGTTTCGACTATTGGCTGGCGGTAGTTCCTCCAGTCCCAAAAAAAAAAAAAAAAAAAAATGGTGGGAGCCAATTGGCAGGTGGGTGACCAGCTAGTAACAAGAGTAAGTAATGAGAAGAGTTCTTATTTATTATTTCTATTCCAAAAATAGAGAAGTACAAATTTTTTATTTCTCATTTCTATTCCAAACCTATTTATGTATTAAAAATTTGTCCAGAAATAGAAAAATAATTTTGCATTACCAAAATTATTTTGCTTCAAATATGTTCTTATGAATAGAATAATAGATTTAGTCGGAAACAGAATGGTTTTCATGCGCTTCTTGATAAATCTCCAGGTACTTATTGCAATGACCTATCCCTTGGAGGAGTGAGTAGGTTTAGGGGTATTGTCTAAATGGCGGGCCTACAGCCCATGATTAGGCACAAACTTTCTCAAGCTCATGCCTCACGCGACATTGGGAGTTCATAAGAATTATGAACTAAGGAGTCACCATTAATCTATTTAAGTCAGCTAGAAATCAAGCGAGACATAAGAGTATACCTCACGTCGTACATAATTTAATCTAAGGCCAGAGACTTGATTATATCACTTAACCAATTAATACCATTTCGGTACCTAATATTGTTTATTTTAAAAGAAAAAAACTTGTCAGGTGGTCTAGATTGAATTTGTACCTATCCACTAACAAGTAAAGCCATTATACAGGTGCACAATTCATTAACGTAACAATCAGCAACCAAGGAAAGCATTAATTGAATTACATGGGAGAGCAAATCTTTAACTAAGCTACATGACACCACAGTCAACATAATGAAAGTGCACAATCAAGGACATTCATTTTTAAGGATAATTAAAACCTTAGGTAGAGTGCTAGAGGCTTGTTTAATTTTGAGCATGATTTTCACCAAGGATTTTCACACATTTAATGAGAAGACTCCCCCAAAAAGACTTTTTAAGCTATTTCTAAGAAATTAAAAAAAAAATTGAAAATTTTCTTGAATTTTTAGGAATTTATAAATATTTTAATATTTTCTGAATTTTCTAAAACAAGATTTTTATGGATTTTCTGGTTTTTTCAAATTTTTAATGCTTTTCCGAATTTTTTTAATTTTTTAATGATTTTCTCAAATTTATTATTTTCATTCATTTTAGAATTTTCTAATTTTTATTATTTCCTCAGATTTTATCATTTTCTGAATTTTTAAAATAAATTTTGAATTTTTGAATTTTGAATTGATTTATTGTTATTATACTCAGGAACGGGTTCGGATTACATTTACCCGATCCAACTCGCTTACTCAACCCAAACACGGATTTGACCCAATCAAATTAAAAAAGGGAATCTTTCCAATTCTTTTTTATTATTTTTTAAAATTTAATATTTTTTCTTTCTTTTCCTCTTTTTGTCTTTTCGCTATTTTGTCCTATTCCTTACGCCTTCTTCTTCCTTCAACCACCCTCAGCGCCTAAAGCTTTCCTTCTTAGGCCTTGTTTGTTAACGTTCTTTATTTTTGTTTATGAACAAAATTTCTATTTTTTATTCCAGGGGAACAAAAAAAAGAACATAAATGCGTTTGTTTGCGTTTTTATTCCAAATCTATTTTTGTTCCCGAACACATTTGGAATAGAAACAAGAAAAACAAAAAAACGTGTTTCTTGTTTCTAACAAATTTAAGAATAAATTTTCTCTCTCCTCTCTTTTTCTTCTCTTTTTTTTTCTTCTTTTCTTTTCTTTTTCTTTGGCCGGCGACGCCATCGAGGGCCGGCGACCTCGCCGGAGCGTCGCCGGCCCCTGGCAAGGCTCAGCCTCGCCGGTGGCTAGGCGAGCTCGAGCTCGCCGGATCTTGGCGAGCCCGAGCTTGCCCGGCCAAGGCGAGGCCACGGCCCTCGTCGGCCGGTCGCCGACCATGGCCGAGGCCGACGACCGGCCAAAAGAAGAAAAAAAAAAAAAGAAAGAAAAATAAAAGAAAAATATTAAAAAATTAAAAGAAACAAAAAAAAAAACACAAATTTACCAAACGTGTTTCTGTTCATTTTTATTTCGGAACAAGTTTACCAAACGTGTTTTTATTCAAAAATTGTTCCCTAGAACGGAAATACTTTTTTCTATTTCTGTTTCCTAGAACAATTTTTAAATAGAAATGTTACCAAACGTGCCCTTAGCAACTTAATTTTCTTCTCTTTTATTTTTCAAACCCATATGACTAAACACCGAACCATCCTCTGTGGACATCGGCACTTACACCGCTGCACCCACTTGTCATCCCGACCGGCGACGACCGACATCGGCCGCCCACTCCAACGATCGCGAAATTTCACAAAAAACCCTCATCTAAACTAAGGTCTGAACATGTATGCTAATAATTGCTTGGACTGGTTGGGTCATTAGATAAAGAGAAAGAGAAATGGAAAATGCTGGGAGGACAATTTCCTTTTTGTAAAGTTGATGTCATTCAGAATGATGCCTCTCGTGTTTGATTTAGCTGCTAAAGGGGAGAATCAATCTCCGGCGATTGTTGCTGGTATTCTAAGCCGTAAAGGAAAAGGCTCTCTTGTGATGTAGAGTTTTCTCTACCGAACTGGTAGCTTGGCGTTTTCTTCCCACCTGAACCCTAACTCCCATTTCTCTCTTTAGCTTCGGTTTGTCCGCTCCATTCTGGTTCCCACATCCATTTTCTCCTATAGTGATCCTTTGGACATTTCGTAATTACTCTTCTCCTCATAGTGCGAGGACTCTTTATCTTAGAATTCTTGTTTTCTCTCACTACAGTTCTGTTTTCATCACTTCTTCGCTGATCCGAGATGGTACTTGCATGTTTGTCACTGGATTTCCCTTTTGATTCTCCTGAATTCTGCATGCAACACCTTCAGTAATCCATCTCAACTGGGTTTCTTCTTGAAGCTGTGGTCCGATGGAACATGTGGAGTCGGTTGAGGAAGCTCGGCTATCTGCCTTATGTAGTAAGTTGGGCCGTCTTTGGTCTCCCCAGCAAATCGACGAGTGGGATGAAGCACCACCTGAAGGAAAAGTCGCAGAATGTAAGTTGATGCTGGTTGGCAAACTTCTTGCCAATACCTCTGTTCATTTTCCAGCTTTTCAACAAACAATGAAAAAAGCTTGGCGACTAGATACTGTGGATATCTCTCAGCGAGAAGAAGGCATGTATGTATTCAAATTTACCTCGGAGGAGGCGAAGCAACGTGTTCTTGAGAATGGACCATGGTCTTTTTCTAATAATCTGCTTATGCTCAAACCCTGGGTCCCTAACACACCTTTGCATTGCTATAGTTTTACTACGTCTGTATTTTGGATGCAAATATTAGGATTACCTCTGGAACGAAGTACTGACCAGTTCATAAGACAAGTCGTTAGGGATGTCGGTCAGCTTTTGGAAGTCAGTATTGATACAAAAGAGGGATCACCTATTAAAACAGTGAGAGCTAAGGTTGAACTAAGTCTTACAGAACCTCTAAAGCCGGGTAAACTCATACGAGTGGAAGGAAAACATATATGGCTCGATTTTCGTTATGAACGTTTGCCCCATTATTGCTATTCCTATGGTGTTTTGGGCCACTATGCATCCTATTGTAAATCTATCCCTTATGAGGAGGCAAAGTTCGAAGGGCAGGACACGATGTATCATGGACAGTGGTTAAGAGCTGAGGTAAGAGAACATAGCCCGTATTGGCAAGCTTTTTATGACTTTGATAGTAAGAATGTAAAAACAGAAGAATGTGTACCTGAAACACCCCAGCCTGGGCTGTTGCTACTCCCTGCTGCACCACTTGAAGTTACAACACAGCCAGCTATTTTGAATAATCCAACAAGTCAGCATCCACACACTTCGATGGCAAAATCTCAGCTCAAATACCCTGTGACAGACACCTCCCAAGGAACCATGGTACATCAGATGGAAGTGCTTCTTTCCCCTGCACCAGTCATGACCACAGAGGTTAATGTCTCTCATATTGAAGCATCTTCATCAAAAAAACTCAAAAACCCTCGGTTTCAACCTAAAATGACTCCATTGAAAAAAGCTAAGCGACGTTCTCTTTTGCCTGACACTTTAGATGAAAGCGTGTTAATGGAGACTCATGTGTTCCAGGCTGAAAAGGCCTGTGAAGGGGCTGTGGTGGCTTGCCCAAATAAGCCACCAAGTGCAAAATGAAGACATTAAGCTGGAACTGTCAGAGATTGGGCAATCCCATGATAGTTCGAGCTCTTAGGGCCATAGTGGCTCAAGATAAGCCCGACCTAATATTTTTGATGGAGACTCGAAACCAGGAACCGGTTATTCAGCAAGTACAACGAAGGCTGAAATATAACAAAAGTTTTGTGGTTAATCCCCAGGGCTTGGCTGGAGGAATGGCGCTCTTTTGGACTGACCAGATCTCACTTACTGTCACGGCTTATACTCCCTATTTTATTGACACTGTTTGTTATGAAAATAGTGGTATCACTTCAATGTGCCTTACTGCTTTACATGCTCCGGCGACTTTTAATCAAAGGCAATTATTATGGGCAGAATTAAGACAACTCAGCTACTCTAATACTCAACCTTGGGTGTGTCTTGGAGATTTTAATGAAGTTTTATATAGTTGTGGAGAAAATTAGCAAGAGACATGCTAAGCCTTATCGTATGCAATCATTTAGAGATTTACTACATGACAGTGCCTTGATGGACTTGGAAACTAAGGGGTGTGCTTACACTTGAGCCAATAATAGAAGTGGGCAGGACTTGGTTAGGGAGAGATTGGACAGAGCATTGTGTAATATTGAATGGCATCTAGCTTATCCAGAAGCTGAAGTTGTGGCGTTAGCTGTGATCGGGTCGGATCATAGTCCGATTCTATTATCTACTCATCTCAACACAGGGAAAGGCAAATGAAATTTTACTTTGAAGCCTTTTGGATTGAACATGAAGAGTGTAGACAAGTGGTGGAGGATGCTTGGTCTGCAGCATCACTCAGGAACTCCTCAATCCATCGGAAGATCCAGGTAACTAAAACAGCTCTGACTAAGTGGAGTAACTCAACCTTCAAAGAGGATCATCGAAAACTTCATCTTCTCCAGCAGCAGCTTCAATACTATACAAATCAACTTGTTTGTAATTATGATGAACAGCAGTTTAGTTACCTGAAAAAACAGATATAGCAGAGTTGGTCACGAGGAACAATATTGGGGGATGCGTTCTAGAATCAAATGGATGCGATGGGGAGACAGAAATACTAGCTTCTTTCATGCCACTACAGTACAAAGAAGAAAAAGGAATAGAATTAGCATGTTGAAGGCTGAGAATGAAGAATGGATTAGGGACCTAGCTCAATTGAAAAATATGACTCTTTCCTTTTTCACAAAGCTTTATACTTCCTGCGGTCCAAGAGCCTTCGAACCGATCTTATCGCAATGTCCTAAGGTGGTAACAGAAGCTATGAATACGACTCTAACAGCTACCGTTACTCCAGAGGAAGTCTAGTACGCAACTTTTCAATTAGGAGCCACTAAAGCCCCTGGACCCGATGGTTTAAATGGTTTGTTTTATCATAATTATTGGGATCTTATTCAGGAAGATGTTTTCCACACAGTCTAGAATTTCTTCATCACAGGGAACATGCCAGCAGAATTAAACAGAACAGCTCTATCTCTTATTCCAAAGGTCCCAAACCCGGAGAGGTTAGATCAATTTCGCTCTATCAGCTTATGCAACTTCATCTATAAGATCATTTCCAAAGTTTTGGCCAATCGCTTAAAGCCTTGGTTGCTGGAATTAATTTGTAAAGAACAAAGTGCCTTTGTATCTGGGAGGCAAATACAAGACAATGTCCTGCTCGTTCAGGAGGTTATCCATCAGTTAAAGGTGCGAAAAAGAAAGAAAAGATTTCAGGGGATTCTTAAATTGGACATGCAGAAAGCATACAATAGGGTGGAATGAGATTTTTAAAAGCTTATCTTGCTCAAATGGGCTTTAATGATTGCTGGATTAATTGGCTGATGCAGTGCGTTACTACAACCTCTCTATGCATTAAGTTCAACGGCGAATTCCTTCCCTATTTTCAACCATCAAGAGGACTTCGGCAAGGTGATCCCCTCTCTCCTTGTTTATTTTGTTGGCTAACCTCTTGTCCACCCTTATCCATCAAGGGGTTGATATGGGTAACCTTAGAGGGATCACACTTAATCGTTGGTGTCCCACATTATCCCATTTATTCTTTGTTGACGACGCTATCTTTTTCATTGATGGAACGACCCGAGAATGTCAAAATTTAGCAAGTATTCTGAATCAGTATTGCCTAGCCACAGGTCAAGCTCTAAATTGGAATAAATCAGGTTTGTTTCTTACTAAGTTTTGCCCTCCTACTCTAAAGACTAACCTGGCCAGCGAACTCGAGTACCTTTGATGGATAAAACTGACAAATATTTAGGGCTGCCTTCTGATTGTGGGTCCTCAAAACGGGATATGTTTGCCTGGATTTTAGGTAGAGTCGATGCTAAGCTTGAGGGCTGGATAGAAAGCCTAATTTCTAAAGGTGGGAAAGAAATTCTCTTGAAATCTGTTGTTCAGGCTTTACCTCAATATGCTATGATGACTTTTAAAGTTCCTGTTTCTATATGTAAAGTTGTTGAGAAAAAGATAGCTCGTTTTTGGTGGAGAAACAACAGTAATAGAGCTGAAATTCACTGGAAAAATTGGGATTTTCTGAAAGAGCGTAAGGAGAAGGGAGGGATGGGCTTTAGAGACTTAATATCCTTCAATAAAGCTTTACTAGGGAAGCAAGCCTGGCGACTCTATCATGATCCTGAATCTTTATGGGGTAGTGTCTTTAAAGCTCTATATTTTCAATCTACAACTCTATGGAAAGCGGATAAGGGAACTAGACCTTCTTGGGGTTGGAGAAGCATTCTTATGGGAAGAGATTCAATTCTAGATGGACTTCAATGGTCTGTTGGCAATGGCAAATCAATCAGTGCTAGAGAGGATAAATGGCTTAGCATGGGTATTTTCGGTGGACCAGTTAATAGGGAGGAACCAAAGTTGGTAGCAGGGTATATTCTCCCTGAGCAGAATGCATGGAATGTAGAGCTTCTTAATCAGAATTTTCAGCCACAGATAGTTGAGGAAATTCTAGCTATTAATTTATGGACAACATCATCTGAGGACAAACTCTGCTGGACAGCCACACAAGATGGCATTTACACTGTTAAGAGTGGATATCATAGTATCAAACAATCAGCACCCAGTAAGTTACATTTTCAGGCATCATCTTCTTACACCCCCCCCCCCAACAAAGCTTTGGAAACAGATCTGGAAGACTAAGACAGCCCCAAAGATTCGCATTTCTCTGGGCTTTATGCCAAAACGCATTACCTACCAAAGCCAACCTATTCCAACGAAGGATAATCCAAGATCCTTTTTGCAAACTCTGCTCATCCAATACCCCTGAAACCCCAGAACATTTATTTCTCCTCTGCCCATCAACACATCCTATTTGGTGTCACTCTAAAGTTCAGATTACAATCTCCAGTCAAACAACACATCGAATAGAGATCTGGCTTACACAGGTCATAGAACAGAAGGGAAACATACCAGATTTTGAGGTTATTGCTGCTCTGCTGTGGCAACTGTGGAAGGCTCGAAATCATTTCCTCTTTCGCCATCAACGGACCCATCCGGATGTTCTCATCGACTCAGCACTGACTCTAGCTAAACTGTGTCTTCAATCTCACCAGTCGAAGACGCTCGCAGAGCTCCTACGGCAGAACCCTAATAGCATTTGGCGACCACTGGAGAAAGGAGTTAGAAAAGTGAATTTGGATGGTGCTTTTCGAAGCCCAACTCAGCTAGGGGCGATTGCAAGCATCACACGCGATCACACAGGTCGAATGACTGACGGTTTCACGCGAAGTGTTTATGCTTCAACAACGCTAGAGATGGAGATCCAGGCACTATTACATACACCGAGGGATTTTGTGAACAAGGGCAACACAGATGCCTACCTGCAGATCGAATCCGACAACCTTACCCTTGTTGAGACCATCAATCGGAAACGTTTGCCACCATGGGAGTGCCGTGCCCTGCTTGTGGAATGTGAAGCCCTAATCCCCTGTTTTCCCAACCTCTCTGTGCAGCATGTTCGACGCGAGGCAAATGCCCTAGCTGATTGGGCCACGAAAGCCCACGAACAAGGCCATCTTCCGTCCAACTGGGTTTTATTTCCTCCTCAAGTGATGCTGGATATCATTTGTATCAATGCCCTTGTAAAGGGTTGTACGTTCTTTCCTCCTTAGTGTTATATATATTTCCTATTTCGACCAAAAAAAAAAAAAAAAAAAACTAAGGTCTGAACATAGAAATTCCAGAAATCAGACAAACAAAGGCACTAAATAATGAGTGTAGACGCTGACTCGAACGGCCTTGAACCGTAGCGTGGGAAGGCTAGCTCTGGCGAAGGAGCATATGTAAGACCAGCTTGGACGGTGCAAAGTCACATGAAAGCACATCAAAACATGAAGGAATTAGACAAAGTTCAACAATATATGAAGAATCGAACATTAAATTGAGCTTAAAATGTCGATCAGATAAAATATATTTCAAGGTTTATCGAGGCATTTATACAAACAGTTCGCGTGCATTACCAAATCTTAAGATTTCTGACTCAACCTAGCCTCGAAATGGGACTAGGGTTCTCAAAAAACGACCATAAAACACACAGAGACTTGGCTAAAGACTTACGGGGGTCGGAGGGATCGGAGCTCGTGCGATTTGGTCAGCCACGAGCTCCAGCCCGACGCGCCCCAAAAACGGCGCACCAACAGGAGAAGGGGAGGCCTACTTGGTTCCAAACGGCGAGCAACGAGTGGACCTCAAGCAAGAGTGGATCTCTCTCTCTAGGTCATTCCCTCTCACTCACTCAAGCTCTCTAGCGTCCCTCTCCCTCCTCCTAGCTCGCCCTCCGATCTCTCTCGAGCTCACCATCTCTGTCCTCTCTCTCTCTCTCTCTCTTTCGGCCGAGGCCCGCCCTCCCATCCCTCTCGAGCTAGCCCTCTCTGTCCTTTCTCCCTCGGCCCCCCGAAAACCCTTTGCTTTCTTCCTTTTGAGCTTGGCCGGTGACAAGTGCGCATGGCTTCTACCACCGCTAGCCTGTCGCGACCGGTCTGATCCCCGACCCTGGGATCACGCTGCGATCTGTTGCTCCCCTATCTTTGTACCTCTGTTGCTCTTCTTTTTGCAGAAGGCGGGAGCGGCATGAAGGGAAGAAGAAGAAGACGCGTGCATACTGGGCCTAGAAAAGAAGAGGGCCAAGGAAGAAAAGAAGAAGAAAGAAAAAGGGAAAGAAAGCTGGTCCAGCTTGGCCCCAGCCCGATCTCACTTGCTTTTTTTTTTCTTCTTTTCTTTTTTCAACAATAATTCTTTTAATTAATTTTCTATTTTTTTTTAACAAAAAGGCTCTATTTCTACTAATGCAAATGCTCCTAATATCTATATGCCATGCAATTCAATGGAAATTATTTTTGCTAAGGTTCAAAATTTAATCCCTTATTTTTATGCAGTCAATAAATGATTAAATAAATCATCAAAATTTAGGTGTCAATACTTACAAATGCAAGTGTTGAATACCGGAACTACTTAGAGTATCAAAATCCATACTGTCCAAGAATTTGAACGTTTCAAAGTCATAAGGACGTGGGAAGGGGGGGCAAGATAATTACATGCTCAACGTGTGGTTCTTATTTTAAAGCTTTGGGAGATTTGGTGTCTCTGTTGAAAATTCATAGAATCCTCCATTCTGTACTGTTAATTAGAATATGTCCATATTTTCTCATTTATCTAATATAATTCCCTACTTCCTTCTAAATTATCAATACGATACCAACCATTCCACATCTAACTCCCGAGACTATCTTCATTAAGTTTTCAGCGGGTAGACATTTTGGTTTTGAATAGCTGTATTAAAAAAAAATTCCAATTACTCCAATGGCTTTCCCTTTGAGATGCTTAAGAAATAAATCGCCGCATTCGACAATTTGTTAGCGAAATCCTCTGAAATAGCGAAATACATTGGCATAATTTATTCTCACGAAACTCACCAACAGAAGTAATGGCTTGTTCAGAATTATTTACTACACAAGAAGCGATCACATCCTTATTTATTGAGATCATCGCAACATATGTCATATGTGTACGATGTATTATCGAATTAGAACTTGTCCAGAAAGCTCTTGAACCAAAGCGCCGACTGCTTCGGGTATCTCTTCAAGCCGTTCTTGTAGTCGACATAGTTGATCCCAAATCGGACAGTGTATCCCGAGGACCAATCAAAATTGTCTAGCAACGACCATGCAAAATAGCCCTTGACGTTGACACCGTCCCTATGACAAATTTTCCACACATCACATTTCATGTCATGCATGATGAGAAAAACTAGAAAAGAAAAGGTGATTGCACAAGTGAAAATTGTATAAAAATTAGGAAAATAGAATTTCTTACTTGATCGCTTTATGAAGGTACGAGAAATGGCGATAATAATAATCGATCCTCATATAGTCAGCCAATTGTTGCTCCAGTGGTAATGTAGAGTTATTGAACTCATCGATTCCTGGTGATCCAAAACCAAGACATGGGAAGAGTAGTGAATCATAAGAAACAATTAACTCGCAATTTTATTTAGTTAATTAATCTTTGGAAATAATATTTCTCACCAGTCTCAGTTATGTAAATAAGTGGATTTTGGTACTTAGTCTTTACGTACAACAAAAGACTTTGTATTCCACTGGGATAAACAAATAGCCAATTTGAAGCAGCCTGCAATAACATTTATAATAGGATCATGCACATGACAGGGAAGATAATAACTCAAAAAATTTACCTAATTCTTTCGAGTTTTAGTTACTACTATTTGGTGTTTGCATACTCAATTAAGGAATGAACTCTAAGAAGATCACACAAAAGTAGCAAATCTACAAAGTAACAAAATAGGGTTGCATGAGAATTCAAACGTACCTCTGGACCAATTGGAATCCCATTGCGTTCAGCTACAAGATGCCATCAGGAAATTATTAGAAAAGAATTTCACCGAGACCGTAATTAATGTCATCCAAAGAGTGATCGCTTTTCTTACTTGAGAGGTTCGTGCGAGCGTCGGTTAGGTAGCTTGAATTTAAAGCATTCGAGTAATGGATGTATCTTGCGTAGTTGGCAGTGTAGTAGTTCAACCCGAGAAAATCAAACGATCCTTTCACCAACAGTGATTGCTCCTTCGTGAACTTGGGAAGCCTTTTCCCAACGAGTGAGCGCATGCTCCGGGGATAGGTACCGTACGTTATCGGGTCCAAGAACCTGAAAAGGAACCGCACGTTTTCCTAATGATTCACCATTTAATCATGTTGCCATGTACTTCCTTTTTGAAATTCAAACTATATATTTTGGGTGCACATTATGTGTGAGTTTGGTAGTTGGAGAAGCACGCTCACCATCCCAACATCCAGTCAAGGGCTCTTAGCGCTGAATTTTGATTATGCTTTGCATCCGAGTAAGGCACCATCCAATGAGAAACCAATGTTATTCCTATTACTCCTTTCTGAGATGCCTGCAAAAATCACTTTTTCTAGGTGAAATTGCACGAGTCAGTTTAAACTCCCATTAGATGTTCTATTTCTGCATCAATTTGAAATTCATAAGCATTTTTTTCTTGTTGGTAGATTGAGTCCATTTTTTTTTTTTTTTGGCTTATTTTGGTCCATCTCAACAACAATTGATTGAGAAGTGAAAGATTAATTCTATTGCACTTAAACATGAGTCCTCGTCAAGTTTTAGGAGATTAAAGACCTTGTACTTGTCTCTGTATAATTTAACAGCAGTTGCATGAGCAAGAAGCTGGTTGTGTGTGACGATGTACGGCTCGGTGCTTGAATCGCCGCCTGTGCAGTTGAGCATCTGCCAGTCGGAGCATCGACCCGGTGCCAACTGTCCGTTGGCATACCCATCAACAGCATATGACCATGGCTCGTTTAGAGTTATCCAATGTTTGACTCTATCCCCAAATTCCTTGAAGCAGACCTCCACATAGTCTCGAAAATCATCCCTAATTAAGGTAACAACATAATATAAATCTCAGCCAAAGTATCCATAACTAAGGTTAAAGAACAAATCTCTTTTGACTTACACAACATGGGAACTCAAGAAACCACCATACTCCTCCTCTAGGGCTTGGGGAAGGTCCCAGTGAAATAGTGTCACAAAAGGTTGAATGCCTATAAAAATCCTCTGCTTATTAGGGAGTGATAATATATAAATGATTTGAAAAAACAAAAAATAACAAGTAAAAGAAATGAAATGAAGCCAAGACCGTGGGCAAGGAGCTCATTGATGAGGTTGTTGTAGTACTGCACTCCTTCCTTGTTGATGCCTCCCTCTAGCTTTCCCTCTGAAAATTTCCCCACATAAAGACAAAATGGAAAGTCAACTTCTTTTTTTCTTTTTTTTTTTGCATGATTAAGCACAGGCTTTTCTAACCTCATGCAATTAGACTTAATTAATAATGTTTATTGGTCTTACTTGGTAAAATTCGAGACCACGAGATTGAGAATCTGTAGGCATCTAAGCCCATTTCTTTCATTATCCCCACATCTTCCTGGAAAGTGAAAGAAGAAAACAAATTAATCATTAGGAGTCGAACATTTTCTGTTCCAATTTCTTTTGCCAACATCAAATTTAATTAGTGGTACTAGATGCTGATCACATACCTTGTACCGGTGGTACCAATCAATAGCCACATCCCCGTTGCTACCATCGGCTATTTTGCCTGTCATTTACGGCACAAAAACCGATCATCATTAAAAATAGGTTTTGTTAAAGAGTATATCTATAATATTTATTGAGCGTATTTCATCGAGAATACTTCAAGTCTCAATATAGTAAACGTGCATGACGCAAGAAACAAGTATATTGAAAGAAAACAACTTTTCTTAATTACTCATATAGCAAGTGTTCTAGGGACACTTGTGATAAGGACACCACAAATACTATAAGTTATGGCACTCAAACCGACGTTGTATAAAAGTTATGGCGGTCAAGTATTTAAAAAGAAAAAGCCATGGCACTCAAGTAAGAGCCGTACGAAAAATATAAAACTTGTGGTACCCTTATCTCAGGACACTCAATTAACCAAAATCCTTAAGTCCTTGCAAGTCTTTGATTACACATAATCACGACCTATTGGTCAGATCAACTGAGACTCAGTAGCAACAAGACAATTCACACAAGTAGTGAAAGGATGGACAAGTATAATTAGGGAAATATTAAAGAGAGAGAGACCTGGATACTTGTGAGTGAAATAATCCCAGATGCTTGGCCCTCTGCCATCTTCATTAGCTGCTCCTTCGTACTGAACCACAAAAAGAACAAAAAAACCAAACAAATAAGCAAACGAACTAACAACATGAGCATTCTTGTCATGTTCAATTGAACAAATAATCACGCGGCAGGCATATATGGACTCAGTTTCGCCGAGTTAAAACGATGGGGGATGAAAAGAGAGTGGCGACAATGGAATCTAATCTACCTGGTATGCGGCAGACGCGGTTCCGAAGAGGAAGCCAGCTGGGAAGCTGCTTCGGTTGAGCAAGATGGTGTCATAATCGGATGGCTTAAAAGAACCATACTCAGCCTTGCAAAGACTCGCTGAGCTCACGAGGACTAGAATCCATACGAGCACCGGTTCATGAACACGAAAAGTCATGACTGACGCACTTTATTTAGGATAGACCGTGGCTTTGGTTTTGGTTGTATTTATAGAGGAGAGACTGAAAAGATGACAAATGCAATGACAGCCTGTTCACATTTTCACGTGGAAAACGCGCTGGGATTAAGACAAATGGGGTGGCCGTGTTTTAGATCGTGCGGAGATATACAGATACTATTATGAATAATCTCTTAGTGACCTTTTTCTTTATTTTTATTTTTTAAAGAATTTTTCTTTACTTAATTTCAATGGAGTGAAAATAAAATTAAAGAAAACGACGTTGGAGCTCAAGTAGAAAATCTTCTACATATGTCATGTCATATCGTTTCCAAAGAAGTTTTATTTTTCGAAAAAAGAAAAAGATTAATATCACCAGTATTGCTCAAAGACTAAATAGCCAATCTCCATTAACTTCTCCTCTAAGCTTCTAAAAAATCAAAATGTCCAAAGACTAATCTTAATGGGCTAGTTTCCAGCAACGACCATCTGTTTTTTTGCTACAATATCACTCGGTCTCATTGTGGCATCATTTCTATTCTCGCTGGTGTAGTCATGGTACAATGGAAATGCCAATCATTCTACTATGTAATCTTCCGTTTGATGTAAACCCCACAGTGACCCGTCCTTACGCCCGAATGGCACATAACGAAAATTTGGGCTGTTATGAGACGACTATCTATATATTAGTAGGACCCTCTATACATATGTCAAAATGAGGTCGGTGACTTTCAAAACCGTTAATTTGTTTGTGATATTGAGTACAGGCACTCCAAAGGTTAATAAAAAGGAGGCTGATGTCTTCCATTCCAACTCTGAATGGAAGGCTTAATTATATGTCGTCTTTTCTGTATGAAACGAGGAGGAGAACTTTACAAGAATACTCAATTGAACCAGCGACGTACTTTACGCGGAATTTTTAAGGCAAATCTCCAGGAACTTACAAGTGCCAATGTCGAATACCGGAACTGCTTATGACATCGAAATCTCGTCTGCCCAGAGACTTCGAAAGTTGGAAAATGATAGGGACGGGAGAGCAATAATTACATGCTGAACGCGTGGTTCTTATCTTACGAAGAAAATAAAGCTTGATGTATAAGGTGTCTGCATCGGATTAGTCTTCGGGTTGATCAAGTCCGCTAAACGATTTAAGGAAACACCAGTTGAATAATCCACCGTTTAATATAACGAGAGCGATAGAAGACAAGAAAGTTAAAAATTCGAGAAAAGCTATCAAGCCAGCTTCTGTCGTGATGCGGCTTCAGTTGCTCCAATAAAGAACGTCGCAATCTGACAAATCTGCGTATCCCTCGAAACGTTTTTTTTTTTTTTTTCGATTCTGGTTTTGTTCAATGATTAATACAGGATAGAATATAAATAAAGGCTGGAGTCACCGCCAGTTTAGAGCCAGTCAGCCTTATACTTTTCTAACGACGGTTTCTTAGGGCGCGTTTAGTAACGTTTACTGTTCAAAAATTGTTAGAACAAAATAGAAAAAAGTATTTCATTCCGAGAAACAATTTTGACCGAGAAAGATGCGTTTGGTAAATTTGTTCTAATAAAAATACATAGAAACACGTTTGGTAAATTATATTCTTTTTTGTTTTTTTTTAATTTTTAATATTTCTATTTTCTTTTTCTTTTTTCCTTTCTTTTTTATTTTTTTCTTCTTTCAGCCGGTCGCCGGCCTCAGGGACCGGCCGACGGGGTCGGCAACCTCGCCCGACCATGGCGAGGCTCGCCGCCCGCGAGGCCGAGCCCGGCCGATGGTCGGGCGAGCTTGGCCTTGCCTAGATCCGGCGAGGCCGAGCGTCGTCGCGGCCCTCGGCGAGGCTCGGCCTCGCCGGATCCGGGCAAGCTCGAGCTCGCCCGCCATGGCGAGGCTCGGCCTCGCCGGATATGGGCAAGCCCGAGCTCGCCCACCAAGGAGAGGCCGAGCCTTGCCGGCGCGGGCAAGGCTCGGCCTTGCCCATATCCGCGACGCTCCGGCGAGGTCACCGACCCTCGACGGCGTCACCGGCCCTCGACAGCCGGTCGCCGGCCATGGCCGAGTCGGTGACCGGCGAAAGAAAAAAGAAGAAGAAAAGAAGAAGAAAATAGAAGATAGAAGTGTTTCTTCAAAAGTGTTTCGAGCAAGAAACAATTTTTTTGTTTCTCATTTCGTTCTTTTTGTGTTTCGGGAACAAAAAATCTGATTTTGAACAAAAACGCTAACAAACGCGTTTACATTTTTTTTGTTCTAACAAAAAACAAAATTTCTGTTCATAAACAAAAAAAAAAAGAACGAAAACATGCAGGCCCTTAGTCATCCACGAGCATGGATCAGGACGTCGCAAATACATATCCGGAGAGTCCCACCTCGTGCTATGGACTTTAATGTCAATAAGAATTTTCCTACGATCCGTCTTTCTTGTATCGGTCAACAGAGTCGATCGCACTTATCCACAAAGATAATCATCGGCCATGAAACCATAAGGAAGGTGTAATAAGAAGGATCAGATGTAAAAGTTTTCCTGATGTGGACTAAATTAATTGATATTGTAATTTACTGTTTTTACAGTTACCGTAAAACATGGTTGGTCTAAAGTGAGATAGAAGGTTTCTTAATTAGTCTAATATGAGCTAGCTAGTGTGGGCCAAGTTGAGCCTGGCCCGTAATGAGGGGGACTGGCTGGAAACTCTATAAATAGTGCTCAAGTCTCTCCTCTAACCCTAATTCTCACATGTATCCTCACCTAAGGGCGTTTACCTAACGCCGCACGTGGGGGCCGCCTCATTGAGCCGATGATACGGATGGCAATAGAGGAGAAGGACTTATGCGTGGAACATTATGTTTCCGCTTCCGCTTCAAGAACAGTGGATCCCTTGATGAGTGGGTAATCCCTTTTCTGCTTCCGCTTTATGTTCGATGGATCCCAAAACAGGTGCATTAATCTTTCTACTCAATTATATATGTTCTTGTTTTAGTTATGGAGATCTTGGGGTTGTGCAATTTGCGTCCAACATGTGGTATCAGAGCAACCATAACCCTAGAACTTCAACGCATAAAGTTTTTGCCAAAATTTGTGATTTTCGAGATTTTTTTGTTAAAAAAAATAAAATTAAATCACAAATTCGGATTGGGCACGACGAGACGAGCAAGACGGTCGGCGGTGCGTCGCCGGAGGAGGCCGCACGCGCCCCCACGCGCGGCCACGCGCCGCGCACTCAGGCGGCGCGTGTGGGCGCGTGGAGGCTCCGATCGGCGCGTGGCTAGCGGCGTTGTATTCGTATGATTTCCCTCTACGTCGTGATGTATTTATTTTATATTTTTTTATTATTTTATGGATGCGAAAATACATACAAAGCCCTAAATACGTGTATTTTTAGTGTATTTTTGCGTATTTTTCTTGTATTTTCTGTGATTTTGGAAATACAAGTATTGGGTTACTGGTATGTTATTACATAAACATTATAATGGTGTGATTCATTAATAAAAACTAAATTTTATTGTGAACTGAAGTTTGCTTAATAAGATACAATCCGTATGAAATTGTATTTGAGCTATGTATTGAGCTGATGAGAAACAGTAAAGGTTATGAAACTTTTATTATTCAAGTATACTCCTTTATACATTAGTAATCTTTTAATGATTGTCGTCTTAAGAATTCGTGACCAAACTGATTGTACTGATTAACATATCTGCTATATGTGGATAATGCATGTCAATAAAATTATTGCATATTGTACCTAAACTCATATGGTCACTGGTTAATGTCTATCGAGTTAAATATTTTTTATGGTAAGGGAGTATGGCAATATTTATGCAGAGCAATAGTATCTACTGTTGAATTTTTAGATATTTGGTTCTCTGGTTTGACTCAATTAATAGGCCACTAGTTGATTACAATGATAATTTATTACTTAAAAATTGGCTAATAAATCAGTTGTTGGCATTGGAGTCATGTTTTGCTTTATAAAACTCATGACCAATGGTTGATCAGCTATTAAGCTTGTCAATCTGGATACTCTATATTGTTATTGATGTTAACTTATGAGGAATCATTTGGATTGGCATTCTTTTTATGTTGTTTTGGTTATCAGTAATCGGGGTGCACAAGAGATGCTTTCTTCTATATTATGAGAAGTTTTTTGTGTTGCTATGATCAGTGATCTTATTGAAGTCTGACTTTCAGGTTCTTTATATATAGATATATGATTATTTTTATAAAGCAATATAATTAGCATGATAAGTGATTTTGGTGATATGATGCCCCTATCACTGAAGTTAAAATCACATGTATATGGTGTATGTGATAAGTAAAGTTTATATCCATGGTATGAGAGAATTTCAATGATTCAATTGAGTAGTGACCGCCAAAGTGGCACGCTTGATTGGGTTTGAGAAATTTCGGTTTAGTATAATGATTGGGATGTCTCCTGGTCTAATGCATAGTTATACTCCCAAAGGAGGTAATTATGTATTAGTTCATGGAGGGATACATGATAGTGTGTTGGATGAGTGACTAATTCTAGTGATTCATATGCCCAAAGGTGATGAATTCACGAAGAATTGGAATATATTCTCATAACCGCTATCATGTGGGGAGTGAACAACTGCATGTCATGTATTCTGCCCAAAGGTGATTATATGATTATGCGTGTAACTCTCTGGATGTGAACTTGTATGTCAAGTTACACAGTGCTTACATGATGCTAATTATATACATTGCTTGATTTTCAGTCACATTTTCTGTAATTAATAACTTCATTATCATTTAGGTTTTTACTGCTTCAAATTTTAAGTTGTGGAAATATGATTTGTTGCTTGAGAAAAGAGCAATTGAATTTGCTTACTGTCCATGAAGCGTTCCATTTTGGAACACTTGAAAAGAGGTTTGCCTGCGGACTGCACTGCAATAAGATGATGGAAGCCTTAGCTGCTTGAAATTATGTCTTGTCTGATATTGAAATTAGGACACATTTGCAAAAATTGTGTTTAAATCCTAATGACATATACATCTCGTATATGGTTAAAAAGTTGTTTCCAAAAGTTTTCTATTTAAAGAAATTGATTGAGATAAAGAATAAACTGGTTCAAATTAGTCTTGAAGGTTGTCAGGCCTAATAGTAGCGGTAAGTATTTTGGCAAGTATGACAATGCGAAATAGTTTAAATGGTCATTTGTCAAATACTTGGTAGATTCTGGGGTGGTAATTTAATTACCATACCTGAAAATTCTGACAAAAAAATTTGGCTAAAAGGCATAAATGCACCATATTGAACATGGTGATGAGTATGATTAGTAAGACTAATTTATCTAGTTTTTTTTTTTTTTTGTGGGCTGATATTATGAAAGCAACTTTTTCACATACAAAATGTGTCTCTTATCAAAATTGTTTCATAAACTTCTTTTGAGTTATAGATTAGACATAAATTACTTGAATCATATGAAATTTAGAGCTGTCATGCAAAAATGAGGTTATCTAATCCAATATTAAGTGCATTGGAATTCAGATCCACTTGGAATTATTTTTTTATCTTATCTAGGTTGTTAAAGGGGTATTGATTTTATGACCCTAAAGAAGGTACAAAAATTATGGAATTACATACTTTAAAGTTTCTAAAAATTGACATAATTATAGAGGATAGCTGCTCTCAGACTATTAAAGATAATAGTATGATGGAGGTTACTATGTTTTTGTCTTTACCTATACAGATAATTATGGAATCTCCTGTACCATAGACTAAACTTGTTGAGGTTCAATGTACTATTCTTGATATAGTTTATAATGAAATATCTTAAACCTCTCAAGTGTAGAATGAAGTGGTTGCAGCTTTATTAAGGAGATTTGTTAGAGAAAGACGATTAGTTATATCATCATATTATATAGTCTATTTGTGAGAGCATAATTACAATATCCACTACATGGTTGTTTTAGCAATTTATATAAATATCGTTTCTTGTTCTCAATTAAATATGTGATTAGATACCATAAAATGCGGTATACAATCTATGAAATATCATAGTGTTTGGAAACTAACTTACTTGCCTAAAAATCATAAGTTAGTTGCAAATTGGCGTACAAAACTAAAAGAAATTCAAAGAAAGATTGTGGAATTTAAAGCCAAATTGGTAACTAAAGTTTTCACTCTGAAAGAGGGGTGGATTGTTTATAGTGAAGAAATAATTATTTCTTTAAATATTCTTTTAGAGTGAACGTGTCATTAATAATTTATTTTGATATGGAGTTACGTCAAATAGATACAAAATCTATATTGTGCAATTGGAGGATTTTGCAATAAATGTTTCAAGTAAACTTGTGTGTAGTTTCCAGACAATATTATTAAAGTTTCATAGTGTTATTATTTTGTTCAATTGGGAACAAAGTAATTCAATATACTGCAAGGTCGTGGGATGAAATTTATTTTTCTCATACTTTATGTACATTATGTTTTGCTTACAAGTTGTGACCTTGAGACATCTTATATCCTTTGTACTGAGGTCTGTAAGGATTGTTTTTGTCATATTATATTAGATTTTCTCGGAGAACATTTGCTGATTGTATATTGGAAATATTCAATATACATTATTGCAAGCCAGAATTGCTCCCGTTGTTAAGGGTGATGGACTAAATCTATCACATTGTCCTTATTTAGATATTGAGAAAATCTAATTAAAGGGAGTACCTTGTGTCAGTGCACTTAAAAGTATAATGTATGCTCGAATTTGCACTAGACTAAATATCGTCTTTGTGACAAAACTTCTAGGCAGATATCGATCAAATCCAGGACGCGATCACTGGGTTGCTGCCAAGAAGATTTAAAGGTACTTAAAGAAGACAAGAGATTATATGCTAATTTACAGACATGTTCAATTCTTACAGTTAGTAGGGTATTTAGATGTAAACTTTGCTGGCTGTTCTGATGACATGCAATCAATAACGGAATACATATTTATGTTAGCAGTAAGTGCAGTAAATAAAGTTCTATGTCATCTTCTACTATGTAAGCAGTGTTAGTAACATTCTTTTAGGCTATTACTTGGGCTTTTAGGCTCCAGAACCTCATGAAGGAGTAGATCGTTTTAACTTTATGGATAGACCCATACGATTGTATTGAGATAACAAATTTGTAGTATTATTTATTTACTATAGAGGTTTCAAGGGGTCTAAATATATGGTGGTCAAAATTTTTGACCATAAAGAAACGGTATAGAAATGTGACGTTATAATATAACATATTTTCATAGATAATGTGGTTGCAAATCCACTAACTAAAGGCCTACACCCGTGTGTATTTGAGCGATATATCGTTAGCATGGGCCTAGGAGCATCATGAGATGTTGTTGTTTAGTGGGAGCTATTTTGGCTTAACTCTGATAAAGGTTTTATCTGTGTTCATTACACTTTGTAACGGTTTGATATGTATCAACTTTTGTATTCAATAAAATATTTTGAATGTATTGTTATTATGTTGAATACATATTGATAAAGTCTAAAGGGATTGTATAAACCTTGAGTGAAGGCTAGGGTCATCCGGTTATTAGCCTTGTGCATATGTCTTGTGATACATAAAGAAATGTTAACCATAAGGACAAGACATATGTGGGTTCATTGGAACCATAAAGCACTAGTTGCACAAGTTTTTGTGACACCTAAGGTAAGAGAATGGTGACTGACAAATGGGATCTCTCTATAAGAGATGTTATCCATTTGACACACTACCATATTGAATTCATATCAATAAAGTTGAGAACATTTATGACCATGAAAGGCTCTGTGTGTATACATGCAGTTACCGCCATGATTCGGTGTTTAAGACTTTATGAGATAGGATTGACTATTAAGAATTATCTCTGGACCAAATGTGCACACATACGATACGATTTTAATTAATATAGTCCAAGTGGGAGAATGTAAGAGTTTTCCTGATGTGGACTAAATTAATTGATATTGTAATTTACTATTTTTACGGTTACCGTAAAACAGGGTTGGTCTAAAGTGAGATAGAAGGTTTCTTAATTAGTCTAATATAGGCTAGCTAGTGTGGGCCGAGTTGAGCCCGGCCCGTAATGAGGGGACCGGGTGGAAACTCTATAAATAGTGCTCAAGTCTCTCCTCTAATCCTAATTCTCACATGTATCATCACCTAGGGGGCGTTTACCTAACGCTACACGTGAGGGGGCCGCCTCATTGAGCCATTGATAGGGAGGGCAATAGATGAGAAGAACTTGTGCGTGGAACATTGTGTTTCCGCTTCCGCTTCAAAAACAGTGGATCCCTTAATGAGTGGGTAATCCCTTTTCTGCTTCCGCTTTATAAAACAGGTGCGTTAATCTTTCTATTCAATTATATATGTTCTTGTTCTAGTTATGGAGATCTTGGGGTTGTACAATTTGCGTCCAACATCAGACTCATTACATGAGCGCCGCAATGAGGAGCCATCACGCTCTGTGGTCATACTTGAGGGACGGCCAGTCCGTCCTCGACAAAGGAAGCCGTCTGTCAAGGGCTTTTAGGGTCATATAAGCCGTCCGTTGTGGGCGGCCTACCTTCAACGACGGTACAGAGAGCTGTCGCCATCCGTGAAAACCGCAGCCATGGGGTCTCCAACAACCATCCCCAGCTCTCTTTAGGGGCAAAGCATATGGGCCAAACCGGACGAGGGGAATGATCGGCCGGTGTTCGTGAGGGTTTTGGACTTCTCGGGACGGTTTGTCCCGTCATGCAAGAACTGTTATTTTATGCTGTGAGGTTTTAAAGAAAATGCAACAGTGAGGCTCACTGTAATTGCAGAAAAATACAAATCACCTTTAGATAATATATATTAATAAAGAGGATGTTTTAGGAACTTTATGTTTCTCCGTTCCGACGTTTGTTCATTGATATTTGGTCAAATTTGAATCGCTTTCTGAATCAAATCTGTACATTGTATTATTCGAGGAAATTACAATTCTATATTAATGGATTTCTTCGGTTGAATTGATAAGTACATTAGTACAGTTTCCAATGTATGCAATGTATATCCTGATCGGCACTTACGTGGACAACTTTTAATAATATTTTAATATTTTTAAACTTTTTTCTCTTTTATTTATTTATTTATTTATTTATTTATTTTATTTTTTTCTTCCCTCATTTTCCTCCAGCTAGTCGCCGGACCTTGGCGACCGGCCAGAGGCAATGGCCAGCGAGGTCGAGGTCACACTCTACATGAACTACGTGGTTATCTCTGTTAATTACGTAAACGGGAACACATCATCTACCTTTTGCTACATGCAAGGAGAGCGAAGCTCACGGTTTGCAACTGTCATCAGTTCTGGGAGCGTGTGTAGGCGGGTGTGTGTGTGTGTGAGAGAGAGAGAGAGAGAGAGACAGAGACAGACAGAGACAGACAGACAGACAGACAAACAGACAGACAGACAGAGACCTGGATACTTTATGAGTGAAAAAATCCCAGAAACTTGGCCCTCTACCTTCTTCATTAGCCGCACCTTCACACTGAAAGCCAAGAAGAAAAAACCAAATGAATAAACAAACAAGTTTCCAATACGAGCATTTATGTAAGCGGTTAATGGGAAAATGACCATGCGAAATGCATAGGTAGGCTCTGTTTCCCTGAGGTCTAACAACGGTGATGAAAAGGGAGATGCAAAAAGGAAATCTAATCTTACCTGGTATGCAGAAGTAGCCATTCCGAACAGGAAGCCGGCCGGGAAGCTGCTCCGGTTGAAAGAGGCAGTGTCGTAATCGCAGGGCTCAAAGGCACCATAATCGGCTTTGCAATGACTCACTGAGCTCACCAGGATTAGAACGCATAAAAGCATTGGTTCATGAGCACGAACTGCCATTATTGACACGCTTCCTTTAGCACAGACCGTGGCTTTTGTTTTGGCCGTATTTATAGAGTCCTATTATGTTGACGAGGACGAATAGCCTTTCTGGCGCAGGAAAGGGGATGAGAAAGGATGTTTGGTTCAGTAAGGGACTACGGAACTTTTTTAAATGAATTGAAAGATCACTTTCAAAAGGATGATAAATCCTTGGGATATCCCCCATTCGCATTTTCATGCAGAAAACGAGTGGTGGGCGTGTTTTAGATCGTGTAGAGATATGAAGATACTACTATACGCATCTCTTTGTGATCTCATCTTTGTTTTTAATATTTGTGGAATGAATTCTTCTGTACTCATTTTCAATGCGATGAAAGTAAAGTTAACAAAAAATTGGAAGCTAAAGTTTAAGTAGATAAATATCAGGCTCGTAATATATAAACTAACGTACCTCATGATGTATCAAATTTTCTTCCTTTTATAAGGATTTTTTTTTTCTTTTTGCTTTCGGAGAACAAGAAAGTTAGCTGGCTTTCTTTACCAAAAAAAAAAAAAAAAAAAAAAGTTAGCTGGCTTTTTCCTAATGAGTTTTCTCATTTATTAGCTAATTTCAAGGCTTCAAGAAAGGTCTTTTCCGCTAGCTGCATCTTACAAGCATAACATTTTTTGATGATTTAAATTCCATTGTTTCACGAAAAAATAAATGATCTAAAAAATATCTTTTTATATACAATCATTGATATCGCTTACAGAATGAATGAACGAAAAACATTTTTATCTTCCACGAAAATATTTAGGCATAACAATCAATAAAAAAAATATTTTTTTATTGATTAGTTATTGCAAACGATAATTGTCATCATTTTCAAGAAAATACCTTCTAAATTATTCATTTTGTGCCAAACAAACAAAGTCAGTGAATGTTAATTGCCCAAAGACAGAGAAAACATCCATGTACTCATAAAAGTTATATATTCACAAAATGAAGAGACAAGTAAAGATTAGAAAATGAAATGAGCTTCAATATAAGGTCTCAAAGGAAAAATTAATAGAATATACGTCGTACATACGTATTGCGATACAATTTCATCCTCGCAGGTGGAGTCACGGAATCTGATTCGATGTGAAAGATAGTCGAATGATATTGGGACCATCCATTTATCAGTTAGGACCATCCACACAAAACTCTGACACGTGTCTTTATAGATAGAAATTGAGGTTGGTAGCTTTTCTGGAATTGTAATATTTAGTATATGTACGTCAAAGGTTAACACAAAGGAGGGTTGGCGTCTTCCGAAATTCAAGTTTGGGACGGAAAGACTTCATGGCACATCGCCTTCTCCGATCGGAATGAGAGGGACGATATGCAGAAATAGTTGATTAACTAACCTTAAGACATATGTCAGACGGACGCAATTTTTTTACTAGAAATTGATTTTTCTGTTTTTATTCCCTTAGCGAGTTTATGAACAAAAATATGCATTAGATAATGACACAAACTTTTTCCCTCCCAAGTGGCAGCGAACGATGGTGGGAGCCGGTCGGCAGGTGGGTGACCAGCTAGTAACGAGAGTAAGTAATGAGAAGAGTTCTTATTTATCATTTCTATTTCAAAAATAGAGAAGTACAAATTTTTTATTTTTTATTTCTATTTCAAACCTATTTATGGATTAAAAATTTGTCCATAAATAGAAAAATAATTTTGCTTCAAATATGTTCTTGTGAATAGAATAATAGATTTAGTCGGAAACATAATGGTTTTCATGCGCTTCTTGATAAATCTCTAGGTACTTATTGTAGCGTCCTATTCCTCGGGGAGAGAGAAGGTAGGGGTATTGTCTAAAGGGCAGGCCTATAGCCCATGATTAGGCACAAGATTTCTCAAGCTCATGCCTTGCGCGACATTGAGAGTTCATAAGAATTATGAACTAAGGAGTCACCACTAATTTATTAAGTTAGCTATTAATCAAGTGAGACATAACAATATAACTCACTTCCTATGCAATTTAATTTAAGGCCGGAGACTTGATTATATTACTTAACCAATTAATACCATTTCGGTACCTAATCTTGTTTATTTTAAAAGAAAAAACAAATTGTCAGGCGATCTGGATTGAATTTGTACCTATCCACTAATAGGTAAAGCCAAGTGCACAATTCATTAGCGTAACAATCAACAACCCAGGAAAGCATTAAATAAATTACATGGGAGAGCAAATCTTTTACTAAGCTACAGGACGCCACAGTCAACATAATGAAAGTGCACAATCAAGGACGTTCATTTTTAAGGATAATTAGAACCTTAGGTAGAGTGCTAGAGGCTTGTTTAATTTTGAGCACGATTTTCGCTGAGGATTTTCATAGATTTAATGAGAAGACTCCCAAAAAAAAGACTTTTTAAAGCTATTTCTAAGAAATTAATTTTTTTTTTTGAAAATTTTCTTGAATTTAGGAGTTTATAATTTTTTTAATATTATATGAATTTTCTAAAAGAAGATTTTTATGGATTTTCTGGTTTTTTCACATTTTTAATGCCTTTTCGAATTTTAAAATTTTTTAATGATTTTCTCAAATTTATAATTTTTCATTGATTTTCGAATTTTTATTATTTCCTCATATTTTTATCATTTTCTGAATTTTTAATAATTTTTAAAAATATTTTTGAATTTTGAATTTTTTGATCGGTCTACTCTACTTTCTTATTCTAGTGCTACACTCAAACTTTTTCTTTTGCTGCGGGCGTGGGAGTCGAAACCCACCCCTGAAATTAATTCGTCCCTACCCAATCCCGAGAAGATGAAGATTTGAACTCCCCACCTCCCCCTTCCTTGTTGGAAGGATGGCTACTCGGGTAAACCCTAGTGGTTAATTTTTTTAATTGATTTATTGTTATTATACTCAAGGAACAAGTTCGGACTAGATTTATCCGATCCAACTTGCTTACCCGACCCAAACACGGATCCGACCCAATCAGATTATAAAAAGGGAATCTTTCCAATTCTTTTTGTCTTTTCGCTATTTTGTCCTATTCTTTACACCTTCTTCTTCCTTCAGCCACCCTCAGCGCCCGAAGCTTTCCTTCTCACCAACTTAATTTTCTTCTCTTTTATTTTCCAAACCCATATGACCAAACACCGAACCATCCTCCATGGACACCGGCACTTACACCACTACACCTGCCAATCGTCCCGACTGGCGACGACCGACGCCGGCCGCCCACTCCAGCGACCACAAAATTTCACAAAAAACCCTCATCTAAACTAAGGTCTGAACATAGAAATTCCAGAAATCAGACAAACGAAGGCACTAAATAATGAGTATAGGCGCTGACTCGAACGCCTTGAACCGTACGTTCATCGGCGTGGGAAGGCTATCTTTGGCGAAGGGGCATATGCAAGACCGGCTTGGACGGTGCAAAGTCACATGAACGCACATCAAAACATGAAGGAATTAGACAAAGTTCAACAATATATGAAGAATCGAACATTAAACTGAGCTTCACATGTAGATCAGATAAAATATATTTCAAGGTTTATCGAGGCATTTATACAAACAGTTCGCATGCATTACCAAATCTTAAGATTTCCGACTCAACCTAGCCTCGAAATGAGACTAGGGTCCTTAAAAAAAGGACCAGAAAACACACAGACTTGGCTAAAGACTTACGGGGGTCGGAGGGATCGGAGCTCGTGCGATTTGGTCAGCCACGAACTCCAGCCCGACGCGCCCCAAAAACGAAGCACCAACAGGAGAAGGGGAGGCCTACTTGGTTCCAAACGGCGACCAACGAGTGGACCTCAAGCAATGGTGGATCTCTCTCTCTCTAGGTCATTCCCTCTCACTCACTCAAGCTCTCTAGCGTCCCTCTCCCTCCTCCTGGCTCGCCCTCCGATCTCTCTCGAGCTCACCATCTCTGTCCTCTCTCTCTTTCAGCCGAGGCTTGCCCTCCGATCCCTCTCGAACTAGCCCTCTCTGTCCTTTCTCCCTCGGCCCCCCGAAAAACCCCCCCGAAAACCCTTTGCTTTCTTCCTTTTGAGTTTGGCGAGCGACAAGTGCGTTGGCTTCTGCCACCGCTAGCCTGTCGCGACCGGCCCGATCCCCAATCCTGGGATCATGCTGCGACCTGTTGCTCCCCTATCTTTGTGCCTCTGTTCCTCTTCTTTTTGCAGAAGGCGGGAGTGGTGTGAAGGGAGGAAGAAGAAGAAGACGCGTGCAGACTGGGCCTAGAAAAGAAGAGGGCCAAGCAAGGAGTGGGAGGAAGAAAAGAAGAAGAAAGAAAAAGGGAAAGAAAGCTGGGCCAGCTTGGCCCCACCCCGGTCTCACTTTCTTTCTTTTTTTTTTTCTTTTTTCAACCATAATTCTTTTAATTAATTTTCTATTTTTTTTAACGAAAAGGCTCTATTACTACTAATGCAAATGCTCCTAATATCTATATGCCATGCAATTTAATGGAAATTATTTTTGCTAAGGTTCAAAATTTAATCCCTAATTTTCTATGCAGTCAATAAATGATTAAATAAATCATCAAAATTTATGTGTCAATACCTACAAATGCAAGTATTGAATACCGGAACTTGTTATAATATCAAAATCCATACTGTCCAAGAATTTCAACGTTCCGAAGTCATAAGGACGCGGGGAGCTCAACGCGTGGTTCTTATTTTAAAGCTTTGGTAGATTTGGTGTCTCTGTTGAAAATTCATAGAATCCTCCATTTTGTATTGTTAATTAGAATATGTCCATATTTTCTCATTTATCTAATATAATTCCCTACTTCCTTCTAAAATATCAATACGATACCAACCATTCCACATCTAACTCCCGAGATTATCTTCATTAAGTTTTCGGCTGGTAGACATTTCGGTTTTGAATTTAGCTGTATTAAAAAAAAAAAAATCCAATTACTCCAATGGCTTTCCCTTTGAGATGCTTAAGAAATAAATCTCTGCATTCGACAATTTGTTAGCGAAATCCTCTGAAATAGTGAAATACATTGGCATAATTTATTCTCATGAAACTCACCAACAGAAGTAATGGCTTGTTCAGAATTATTTACTACACAAGAGAATCGATCAAATCCTTATTTACTGAGATCATCGCATCATATGTCATATGTGTACGATGTATTATCGAATTAGAACTTGTCCAGAAAGCTCTTGAACCAAAGCGCCGACTGTTTAGGATATCTCTTCAAGCCGTTATTGTAGTCGACATAGTTGATCCCAAATCGGACAGTGTATCCCGAGGACCATTCAAAATTGTCTAGCAACGACCATGCAAAATAGCCCTTGACGTTGACACCGTCCCTATGACAAATTTTCCACACATCACATTTCATGTCATGCATGATGAGAAAAACTAGAAAAGAAAGGGTGATTGCACAAGTGAAAATTGTATAAAAATTAGGAGAATAGAATTTCTTGATCGCTTTATGAAGGCATGATAAATGGTGATAATAATAATCGATCCTCGTATAGTCAACCAATTGTTGCTCCATTGGTAATGTAGAGTTATTGAACTCATCGATTCCTGGTGGCCCAAAACCAAGACATGGGGAGAGTAATGAATCATAAGAAACAATTAACTCGCAATTTTAGTTAGTTAATTAATCATTGGAAATAATATTTCTCACCATTCTCAGTTATGTAAATAAGTGGATTTTGGTACTTAGTCTTTACGTACAACAAAAGACTTTGTATTCCACTGGGATAAACAAATAGCCAACTTGAAGCAGCCTGCAATAACATTTATAATAGGATCATGCACATGACAGGGAAGATATTAACTCGAAAAATTTACCTAATTCTTTCTAGTTTTAGTTACTACTATTTGGTGTATGCATACTCAATTAAAGAATGAACTCTAAGAAGATCACACAAAAGTAGCAAATCCACAAAGTAGCAAAACAGGGTTGCATGAGAATTCAAACGTACCTCTGGACCAATTGAAATCTCATTGCGTTCAGCTACAAGATGCCATCAGGAAATTATTAGAAAAGAATTTCATCGAGACCGTGATTAATGTCATCCAAAGAGTGATCGCTTTTCTTACTTGAGAGGTTCGTGCGAGCGTCGGTTAGGTAGCTTGAATTTAAAGCATTCGAGTAATGCATGTATCTTGCGTAGTTGGCAGTGTAGTAGTTCAACCCGAGAAAATCAAACGATCCTTTCACCAACAGTGATTGCTCCTTCGTGAACTTGGGAAGCCTTTTCCCAACGAGTGAGCGCATGCTACGGGGATAGGTACCGTATGTTATCGGGTCCAAGAACCTGAAAAGGAACCGCACGTTTTCCTAATGATTCACCATTTAATCATGTTGCCATGTACTTCCTTTTTGAAATTCAAACTACATATTTTGGGTGCACATTATGTGTGAGTTTGGTAGTTGGAGAAGCACGCTCACCATCCCAACATCCAGTCAAGGCCTCTTAGCGCTGAATTTTGATTATGCTTTGCATCCGAGTAAGGCACCATCCAATGACTAATTAACGTTATTCCTATTACTCCTTTCTGAGATGCCTGCAAAAATCACTTTTTTCAAGGTGAAATTGCACGAGTCAGTTTAAACTCCCATTAGATGTTCTATTTCTGCATCAATTTGAAATTCATAACCATTTTTTTTTTCTTGTTGGTAGATTGAGTCCAATTTTTTTTTTTTTGGCTATTTTGGTCCATCTCAATAACAATTGATTAAAATCCCGGATTTCCGGCTCTTGATCTCTCGAACAAATCCTCTCTCTCGCTGAATGCGAGCTCCCCTCTGCCGACGGCAGTCTCGTCTCTCGCTAAAGGTGAGTTTAGTTCAACCTTTCCGGTGATTTCTACTCTCTCCGGCACCTCTCCTCGTGAGAAATGGCTGTGCCCATGGCATCTCCTCCCGATTAGCTCCCCCTCTCGCTGAAGATGAGCTTTCTCAATCCCGTTCTGGTGTTTTTTCCTCTTTCCCGCATACCCCCTCGTGACATGGCTGCACCCAAAGCATCACCTCCTTATTAGCTCCTCTTCTTCGTTGTTCGATCTCAAATATTGTACATCAGTAAACCCTAACCCGTCTTCCCAGTTCTGCTAGTAAAGCAATAACCTACGAGCTCCCTTCATTTTCAAATCAATCACAAAACCCATCCAAACCTACCTTTCTCGCCCATATCCCCTATACTTTTGCATCCTTGTATTTAGGGCTACATCTCACTTATCCATGGAGGGAAATCGGGAAAATCATCTCCGAATGATGGCTCTTTGCAAACGAATGGGTGATTTATGGGCTGTTGATGACATCACCGAACTGAATGGATGCATACCTGAGGTTCATAAACAGAATGGTGAGTATCTATTATATGGAAAATTATTCTCGAAACCCAATGTCAATTTCCCAGCATTCTGGGAGACAATGAAAAAAGTTTGGAAAGTAGAAGAGGTTAGATGCGAGGTGATTGAACCAGGTTTCTTTGTCTTTATCTTTAACTCCGAGGAAGAACAGAAAGAATTATGCGGACAAGCCCTTGGTGTTTCTCAAGCCATCCGTTAGTCCTACGGGAAGGTGACCCGACCATTCCCGAACACCGTTATGAGTTCAAGCATTGTTTCTTTTGGGTGCATCGATTGGGCTTCCACGAGCTGCTATGACGGAGGAGTGTATAAGAATGATTGCTGGAAAAATGGGAGAAGTAGAGGAAGTTAGAATTGATGCCCGAAATAACGGCTCTAGAAGAATTGGAAAAGCAAGGGTAAGGCTGAATCTGCTAATCCCCTAAAAACTGGAACAATAATTCATGTGGGTGATAGAAAGTGGTGGATTGACTTTAAATATGAAAGACTACCACACTATTGCTATTCCCGTGGTTACATTGGTCATTATGCAAACTATTGCCCTACATTTCCCTATGAAGAATCTGGTCTTCCTCAAGACAAACCGGGACGTTTTGGATCTTGGCTGAAAGCAGAGGTGAAGACATGCAGCCCCTGTTGGACTACCTTTTATGGGGAGATAGATCTTACATTAACTGAAGAGGAAGTGATTCCCGAGACTCCGGTCATCCCCTCTCAAGACTTGAACAAAGAAAACATCAGCAATAGATGGCAGCCAAGCCATTGTTCTTTATCATCCTACAATACAAACAACACCAGAATTATCACTCTCTACTGAGAACTCGCAGCACGAAAAAGGTAAACGCATCCAGCGGAATGTGGAACTACCGATAGAGCATCTAATGCATGATGAAGTGATGGGGATCACGGTGCAGCCAAACCGGAGAAAAAAACAGACATCAAAAAAGTTAAAACGATTCACCCCGATGAGAGAAAGAGCAGCATGACAACCCCGGTGGATATGGACAAACTTCTGAAACACCAATTCAACTATGGGAAGGTGAAACAAGCACGGGCTTTGGTGGCTAGCCCTAATAAGCCACCAAGAAAGCCATGAAGGTGTTAAGCTGGAACCTGTCAAGGTTTAGGTTCTCCTTGACAGGTCCGGAACTACGAGCCCCGGTGGCTCGCGAGAGACCTAATTTGGTTTTCCTTATGGAAACCAAAAATCAGTACCATAAGGTGGAACATATCAAAAGAAGTCTAAATTTCTCTTCTATGTTTGTTGTTAATCCTACCGGCACGGGAGGCTTGGTGTTACTTTGGGATGACTTGGTACAACTTACTATTGAGCACGGCTGCCAAGAGTTCATTGATCTTTCATGTAAAATGACTGGAAATGGATATAAAATGCAGATTTCCTTCTTACATGCATCCACCGACTTCCATGAGAGAGTATCTCTTTGGAACCTACTTCACACTAGACATGGAGTGACAACAGCACCTTGGCTCTGTATTGGTGACTTTAATGAGGTGCTATATCATTGGGAGAAGATAGGCCGACGTCTAACACAAAGATTTCGAATGACGGCGTTTAGGCACTTTGTTGACTCATGTTCTTTGATAGATATTGAAAGTAAGGGGTGCGCATTCACGTGGACTAACAAGAGAGAAGGGGATGATTTAGTCAAAAGGCTTGATCGAGTATTTTGCAACCTCGAATGGAGAATCCTATTTCCCAGTCTTGAAGCCTATGCATTTCCAGCAATAGGATCTGATCATAGTCCCCTCTTATTATGTTTAAATGCAGGGGAACAGAAAAAACATCGATTATTCAGGTTTGAGGCTTTCTGGTTAGATCATCCTGAATGTGTAAAGATAGTAGATAACGCTTGGAAGTCGGAGAATTGGCAGCAAAGAGATCTGGTGCGAAAAACAACAAGGGTAACCGAAGATTTGCGAAAATGGAGCGGGGCATCGTTTAAAAATGCTTCAAAACAGATTGACCAACTAAGCCATCAGCTCATTCGGATCACAAACAGGGCAAATCGGACAGCAAGGGTAGAGGAATATAATACTATCACGGAAAAAAATCAGCTCTTTGTGGCGCCAAGAAGAATTGTATTGGGGTATTCGTTCTAGAATTAACTTGGTTAAAGTGGGGTGATAGGAACTCAAAATTTTTCATGCTACCACAATCCAAAGGAGACAAAGAAATCAAATCAAGATGTTGAAGATTGAAGAAGATAGGTGGTGTCGAGAGCCTCATGTCATTAAACACCACATCACCACTTATTACAAAGAGTTGTATAGAACGGTGGGTCCTCGGCATTATCAACCAGTTCTAGAGCATTGTCCAATTTCTGTTTCGAAGAAATGAATGAGCAGTTAATAGCCCAGGTTACTATGGAGGAGGTGGAGCAAGTGGTTTTCCAAATGGGGGCAGCCAAAGCCCCTGGACCGACGGTTTAAGCGGTCTATTCTATCGAGTCGGTGGGCCACTATTCAAGAAGATATATTTCATCTAGTAGATTCCTTTTTCAAAGAAGGCAGATTCAATACAGCCATTAATGAGACCTTTCTTACGCTTATCCCTAAGGTTGCTAATCCCGAAAGCATAACGAATTCAGACCTATAAGTCCGTGCAACTTTAGCTACAAAGTTATTGCAAAGGTCATGGCAAATAGATTGAAACCTTGGCTCCCATCTATTATATCCTCGGAACAAAGCGCATTCGTAGGGGGTAGGCAAATACAGGACAACATCTTTATTGTTCAAGAAGTCCTTCATCAACTACGGGTTAGAAAGCGACGTCGAAAGTTCCAAGCCGTGCTGAAGCTAGACATGAAGAAAGCATATGACAGAGTTGAGGGGGACTTTTTATGTGACTGTATGAAGAAGATGGGATTTAACGAGAAATGGGTGAATATGGTCAAATTTTGTATATCTTCAGCTCACTTCCGGGTGTTACTTAATGGCCAACCGGGGGATTCTTTCACTCCAACTCGAGGTATTCGACAAGGGGATCCTCTCTCACCTTATTTATTCATCATTATGGCAAATGCCCTCTCCCACATGGTGACTAAGGCTATTATGGATGGGACCTTAAAGGGTATCAAATTAAACCCACACGCCCTATCTTATCCCATCTATTCTTTGCGACGCGCTATTTTCTTCTTGGATGGTACTCTCATGGAAGCTCGAAATCTGTCTAATATCCTAAATTGTTATTGTTTTGCTTCGGGTCGATCAACCCGAACAAATCTGGTGTTTTTCTTGGGGCTAGCTGTCCACAAAGGCTTTAAAACACAATATTGCAGCTGAACCGAGGGTTCCTATCCTAGAGAAAACTGGAAATATTTAGGGATACCATCTGATTGGGGCCAAACTAAAAAACAGATGCTAGATTGGATCATTGCACGGGTGGACAGAAAATTGGAGGGATGGAAAGAACAATTAATATCGAAGGCGGGAAAGAGGTGTTAATTAAAATGGTTGTTCGAGCACTACCCCAATATGCCATGAATATCTTTAAGATTCCTCTATCTATTTGCCGGGCAATCGAAAGGAAAATCTCAGCCTTCGGTGGAGACAGAACGCACAGCAAAAAGGTATTCATTGGAAGAGTTGGGAAGTGTTGAAGAAGAGGAAAGCACAAGGAGGAATGGGATTTAAAGATTTAGTGGAATTTAACAAAGCCATGTTGGGAAAACAAGCCTGGAGATTAGAGAAAACTCCCGAAGCCTTGTGGAGCAGAATTTTTAAAGGCCTCTATTTCCCTAACGGTAATCTATGGACTGCTACAAGAGGAGCCGGACCGTCTTGGGGTTGGCAAAGCCTTTTAATAGGCCGCGATGTCCTAAAACCTGATCTGAAATGGGAGGTCGGGGATGGAAAATCTATCAACTTGAGAGATGATCGTTGGCTAATGTCAGGAAGTATTGGGGGACCGGCGAACCGTGATGATCCTAAGCTAGTGGCAGAAATTATTGATCCAACTACGCGTACATGGAAATATCACAAGATCACAGAGATTTTTGACAGCCAAACCTCAGAGGAAATTCAAGCAACCACACTCAGCATATTTGCCAGACCAGACCGTCTAATTTGGACAGGGCATAACTCGAGGAGTACAAAACTAAAAACGGGTATCATAAACTACAAGAAGCCAACACAAGCAAAACAGAGTGCCGTGCATCATCTTCATATCGGGTGCCGCTACAATTATGGACAGAAATTTGGCACCTACAGACTACACCTTAATCGACACTTTATGTGGAGTTTATGCAATGAAGGCCTCCCCACTAGAGCTAACCTATACCGGAGAAAGATTATACCTGAACCAACATGCCCACTATGTTCCCAATTTCCGGAGACCTCGAACACCTTTTCGGACTTTGCCTGTGGACAAGAAAGATCTGGCAGCGATCATTATACGACATGAATGTTTCTCCAACCTCTATAACAAGAACAGACCGGTGGGTGACTGAATACCTCGGATCTGGAATCACGAAAAGTCAAAAAGCTATCTTCGCGACCACCCTTTGGCTTATTTGGAAAGCCCGCAACGCTTGGATCTTCAACGGGAAGCGAAAACACAGAACAAATCGTTAGTGAAGCCCTACTCTCCCACCAGCTCTACGAAAAATGGAACCCACGGGAAAAATTTAAGAAATCAGATCCGCGCACTGGACGGCCTCCGGCTACGGGCTCCTTGAAGATCAACGTCGATTGCTCTTGGCTGGCCGAGAAATCGAGGGATCGATTGCTGGTATATGTAGAGGAGAAGCGGGCGTGTGCATCGGAGGCTTTGCGCAAAAATTTCGTGCTCAATCGGCTCAAGAGGGAGAAACCCTAGCTGTCCAACAAGCTTTACTTTGGTTGAGTAGACAAAGAACAGCTCCGACAGTCTTCGAACCGCCGCACGAACTCAACTCATCTTCTCTTCCCCGTGTGTATTTCCAGCGATTGCATTTATGCCGTGGAAGCCATCTTGGGCCAAACGAAGTTGCATGGGCTTCTCGTCCATCCGTCCCGGACTGCGGAGAATTGCTGGCCCGATCTTGAATGTCACATTGAGGTACGAAGCTCCTAGAAACCAACCGGGCGGCGGACCGGCTTGCGAAGTCGCACAACACCGGCTCCTTACCAAGTAATTGGGTTTCCCATCCCCATTGCTGGAGCTTTATCTTATTTTATGTATGGACTTTCGCTAAGTTGTAATTCGGAATCCACGAAGTAATCAATGAAATATCTTTCCGACCAAAAAAAAAAAAAAAATAACAATTGATTGAGAAGTGAAAGATTAATTCTATTGCACTTAAACATGAGTCCTCGTCAAGTTTTAGGAGATTAAAGACCTTGTACTTGTCTCTGTATAATTTAACAGCAATTGCATGAGCAAGAAGCTGGTCACATACCTTGTACTGGTGGTACGAATCAATAGCCACATCCCCGTTGCTACCATCAGCTATTTTGCCTGTCATTTACGGCACAAAAACCGATCATCGTTAAAAATAGGTTTTGTTAAAGAGTATATCTATAATATTTATTGAGCATATTTCATCCAGAATACTTCAAGTCTCAATATAGTAAACGTGCGAGACGCAAGAAACACGTATATTGAAAGAAAACTTTTCTTAATTACTCATATAGCAAGTGTTCTAGGGACACTTGCGATAAGGACACCACAAATACTATAATTTTCATAGAGTGCTCATTTGAGTATCATAACTTTTTTTCCAACCATTTAAATGCCATAACTTCTAAAAACGTTCACTTAAATGTCATAACTTTCAATCGATCAATTAAATGCCAAAAAAATTTTAAAAAATTCACATAGCACTTATTAAAAATGTTTTTTAAAAGTTGTGGCACTCTAATAATTGATTAAAAAATTATATGGCGCTCAAGTGAATGAAAAAAAAAATTATGGCACTCAAACCGACGTTGTATAAAAGTTATGGCGGTCAAGTAATTAAAAAGAAAAAGCCATGGCACTCAAGTAAGAGCTGTACGAAAAATATAACACTTGTGGTACCCTTATCTCGGGACACTCAATTAACCAAAATCCTTAAGTCATTGCAAGTCTTTGATTACACATAATCACGACCTATTGGTCAGATCAACTAAGACTCAATAGCAACAAGACAATTCACACAAGTAATGAAAGGATGGACAAGTATAATTAGGGAAATATTAAAGAGAGAGAGACCTGGATACTTGTGAGTGAAATAATCCCAGATGCTTGGCCCTCTGCCATCTTCATTAGCTGCTCCTTCATACTAAACCACAAAAAGAACAAAAAAACCAAACAAATAAGCAAACCAACTAACAACATGAGCATTCTTGTCATGTTCAATTGAACAAATAATCACGCGGCATGCATATATGGACTCAGTTTCGCCGAGTTAAAACGATGGGGGATGAAAATGTAAGACAAAAATAATTCATATGCGGAAGCCAGAATCGATAAAAGACAAACCTCCAGCCATTGTTCGTATTCACGTTCGTCGAATGTCCTGAAAAATCAAGTAAAACAATAGGGACACTCTACTAACCAAATTTCCTCACGTACTGATGGTGTATTCTAAATGTAAGGATTTTGTGTTAGACCTTGTGATCGCCCTTCAGAAATGAACGTACGTTCCTTATATATATCGTCTCCCATCAAGACGAGCGGTTGTCACAAACGGGTACGAAGCATGTCGAATAATCGCAACAATTGGGTCTAAATGTGGGATCACAAAAGAAAAATAAATAACATTCTCCCACTTGATCCCATCATTTTCATCATATGGATTATCCAACTAATTCCACGAAAACTTAATGCTTAAAGAAAAGAAACAAAACACATGAATCATGGCGACATGTCCTCTAAGAGTGAGTAATACCTTCCATGTATCACAATGCATCTTATTTCTTTAATGTCAGCCAATATGTGACAACATATCTTAATGAATAAACCCCATGTTTATTCCAAAACCAAGGATAAATGTTATTCTCATAAACAACAAAATGTGTACACAAAAATTGAGAATCAACATTACAACTGAATAAGAGTTTCATACAACATAAATCGTTCATATGACGACAAATTACATGATGGGACCTATTCCCATACTAGTTACATGATCCTTATACTTCATTGGTGGCATGCCTTTAGTTAAAGGATCAGCTATCATCAATTCGGTGCTAACGTGTTCAATGACCACTTTATTCTCCTTAACACGTTCCCTTATGGCTAAATACTTAATGTCGATATGCTTACTTCGACTGCCACTTTTGGCATTTTTAGCCATAAAAACCGCAGCTGAATTGTCACAATATATTCTTAATGGCCTAGAAATAGAATCAACAATTCTAAGCCCAACAATGAAACTCTTCAACCATACACCATGCGAGGTAGCCTCAAAACAAAAAACGAACTCAGCCTCCATAGTGGAAGTAGCAGTCAAAGTCTGCTTGGCACTTCTCCATGACACGGCTCCGCCAGCTAACATGAAAATGTATCCAAATGTTGATTTTCGTGAATCAACGCAACCCGCGAAATCCGCATCCGAATAACCGACCACTTCCAGGTTGTCAGTCCGTCTATACATAAGCATATAGTCTTTGGTACCTTGAAGGTATCTCATCACTTTCTTTGCAGCTCTCCAGTGGTCTAAACCCGGATTACTCGATATCTTCCCAACATTCCCACAAAGAAAAGCGATGTCAGGTCGAGTGCAAACCTGAGCATACATTAAGCTTCCAACAGCAGAAGCATATGGAATGTTGTGCATTTGTTCCTTTTCTAGATCGTTCTTCGGGCATTGGTTCAAATTGAACCTGTCACCCTTCACAATGGGTGCTATACTTGGTGAACAATCTTTCATCCGAAATCTCTCTAGGACCTTATTGATATAGGTTTCTTGAGATAGTCCTAAAATGCCTCGAGATCTATCTCTATGGATCTTAATGCCAATGACATAAGATGCCTCACCCATATCCTTCATGTCAAAACTCTTAGAGAGAAATTGTTTCACCTCATGTAGCAACCCCTTATCATTGGTTGCAAGTAGTATATCATCCACATACAAAGACAAGGAAACAAATTTTGCTCCCACGACCTTCTCGGTATATACATTGATCCATGACATTCTCTACAAAGCCGAATGAAGAGATGACTTCATGGAACCTTAAGTACCATTGGCGGGATGCTTGTTTCAAGCCATATATAGATTTCTTAAGCTTGCACACCAAATGCTCACCTTTACTAGAGGAGAATCCTTCGGGTTGTTTCATGTAAACCTCCTCCTCTAGTTCTCCATTGAGGAACGCCGTTTTCACATCCATCTGATGTAATTCCATATCAAAATGGGCAACCAATGCCAAAACAATACGAAGAGAATCTTTCTTAGATACAGGAGAAAAAGTCTCCGTGTAATCGATTCCTTCATTTTGAGTGAATCCTTTGGCAACAGGTCTAGCTTTATATCTTTCAATGTTACCCAATGAATCCTTCTTAGTTTTGAAGACCCACTTACAACCAATGGCCTTCACACCATTAGGTAACTCAACCAAATCCCAGACTTTGTTAGATGCCATTGAACTCATCTCTTCCTTCATGGCATTGTACCACAAATTGGATTTATCACTATCCATGGCTTGTGAAAACGTTTCGGGATCATTCTCAGCTCCAATATTGTAGTCAGACTCTTGTAAATACACAATATAATCACTAGGAATAGCCGATTTCTTTATTCTAGAAGATCTTCTCAATGTTGCATCAACATTCTCTTGAGGAGCATGTTGCTCAACTGGTTGTTCAACAGTTTCTGGTAATTGCTGAACAACTGGATCTACTAGATCAATATCAGCAGGTTGTGGAACTTCAACAATTGGTTGTTCAATAGCCGGCTGAGCTGAAGGGGCATTATAAGCAACAACCAACCCTAAACTTGAGGTGGAAGGTTGAGTGTCTGAATGATCTTTCTCAGGATCAAGGTCCTTTGATCGATCGCTCCCACTGATCAAGTCATTTTCAAGAAATTTAGCATTTCTTGATTCCACAATCCTAGTGGTGTGAGATGGACAATAAAACCTGTATCCCTTAGACCTTTCGGCATATCCAATAAAATACCCACTTATGGTCCTTGGGTCCAACTTCTTTTCTTGTGGATTATAAACTCTCACTTCAGACGAGCATCCCCAAACGCGCACATGATGCAAACTTGGTTTCCAACCTTTAAATAACTCAAAAGGTGTCTTTGGGACAGCCTTGGTCGGAACTCGGTTTAATATGTACACTGCCGTCTTAAGTGCTTCGGTCCACAAGGATTTAGGAAGTTTGGAGCTGCTAAGCATACTACGCACCATGTCCAATAAGGTCCGGTTTCTTCTTTCCGCTACGCCATTTTGGTCTGGAGAACCAGGCATAGTATATTGGGCAACTATCCCATGCTCTTGAAGAAACTTTGCAAATGGACCAGGTGCTTGTCCATCTTCAGTGTATCTATCATAGAATTCCCCACCTCTATCTGATCTCACGATCTTAATTTGCTTACCGTATTGTTTCTCTACTTCCGCCTTAAATACCTTAAAAGCATCTAATGCTTCATACTTATTATGAATCAAATAGAGATACATGTAACGTGAGTAATCATCAATGAAAGAGATGAAGTATTTCTGACCACATGAGTCCATATCCGGACTACAAATATCCGTATGTATGATTTCTAATATTTCTGTACTCCTCTTGGCACCTTTCTTTGACTTGTTAGTCTGCTTTCCCTTTATGCAGTCCACACAAGTATCACAATCGATAAAATCTAAAGTACCAAGTACTCCATCATTTACTAATCACTTAATTCTTTCTATGGAGATATGTCCCAATCTCCGGTGCCACAACATAGAGGAATGTTCTTTCACAACACATCGTTTCATACCAGCTTTATCATGAACATGCATCGCATCATAATAGGCATTGTCTTGTAAATTAATTCGAAAAGACCATCGACAAAATACCACTCCCAACAATTTCAGATTTAAATGATATACAAAAGTTTGAATCTGAAAAGTTAAAAGAGTATCCCAAAGGTACAAGTCTTGAAACTGAAATTAAGTTTCTAGAAAAACTAGGAACATAAAAGGTCTTTTCCAAATCTAAAACAAAACCACTATTGAGAACTAGTCTATATGTCCCAATAGCTTCCACATGCGGACGCATCTTGTTTCCTGAATAGATGCTTTGTTCACTTCCCACTGGCTTCCGGTGGTTTTGAAAACCCTGCAAGAAATTCGAAATATGGATTGTAGATCCAGAATCAATCCACCAAGTGTTGTGACTTACATCAGTCATATTAGATTCATAACAAACACAAGAGATTCGATTACCTTTCTTCTCGAGCCAGGCCTTAAATTTGACACAATCCTTCCTTACATGCCCATTCTGTTTACAAAAGAAGCATTTGGATTCTTTCTTAATGTCAGCTTGGGGAGGTATTTTACCTTTTCTCTTATGCTTGCCATAGCTCTTATTCTTTCCTTGTGTTGCCAAATGAGCACTTTCTCCCAATTCCATAACCAGTCTTTCTTGCTCTTGAACACACATGGTCATGAGTTCATTAATAGACCATTTATTCTTATGTGTGTTATAAGAGATCTTGAAAGGTGCATACTGTTGTGGAAGAGTGTTCAGAATATAATACACAAGGAATGATTTAGATATCTCAACCTCAAGGTTCTTAAGCTGAGCTGCAATGTTCCTCATTTGCATGATGTGCTCACGCACACCTCTAACACTAGTGAGCTTCAATGATGAAAACTTCATAATCAGGGTCATGGCATGCGCCTTCTCGTAACTTTCAAATTGCGCATCTATGGCCTCCAATAAAGCCTTAGCATTGCTATGCTGAGCAACCGAACCACGAATACTAGGAGATATCTTAGCTCTTATAAACATGGCACAAATACGGTTGGACCGTTCCCATTGGTTATAAAGAGCTATCTCAGCTGAGTGCTCGAATCCGCAGGGAGCAGGTGGTTCGTCTTTCCTTATAGCATAGTCAATATCCATCCACCCCAATTGAAGAAGAATCGACTCCTTCCAAACTTTATAGTTCTCACCATTCAGTATGGGAACATCAAACTTAAATTCAGAGAAATTCACAGGTTGCGAAACTGCATATCAAATAATCATGCTTATGTCACAAAATTTGAGGCAAATATAAATAAATAAATCATGTTTTACCAATGTAAACATGTCACAATATGAATCACATAACATAAAAACTACCTGTCGGCTAAGTTTTTAATTTAAATAGATTCATAATTACTTCATGAATAAACTACCATATTATATGCATTTTCTTAATCCCTGTGGGTAAATTAAGAAAAATAATATGATATTCCATCCTAATTAATCATATTAATATAATGAAAATTCCTGTGGGATAAAATTAATCATATTAATATAATTAATTACAATTAATGTCCATTTCAAAATATGATCCTGAAGTCTTAATATATAATTTAATTAATTAAAGATGCTGTGGCCACTCTCTAATTAATTAATTATATGGACCATTGGACATTTAATTTCATACATAAAATACTCATAAAAATGCATGAAATGACATAATAAATAAATACATCAAGGGTAGAACAGTAAATAAATAAATTGGCCAAGGGCGTGATTGCAAAAATTTAAAAAAATCTGGGGCAAAAACGTAAATAGAAGCCACGGGTGGGAGACGACGGGCGTGTGCCGAGCACGCGCCAGTTCGCGCGGCAAGCGCGTGGGCCGCACGCGCGCGGTTCAGCGCGCGGGCGCGTGCCCCGCACGCGCGCCGTTCAGCGCGCAGGCGCGTGCGTTGCACGCGCCTGGCAACTGCCGCGCGCGTGGATCCCACGCGCGCAACGGTTGCCGCACGCGTGAGAGCGCGTGGCGCGTGGAATCCACGCGCCTGCAACCGCAGCTCGCACGTGGGCTCCACGCGCCTTCTTCCTCGCGCGAACAGAAGCATTTCTTCGCCGTTTTTCGCCGTTCCGCCGCGGTTTCGCCGGTCGTTTCTTCTCCGGCAACCCATTTCAAACAGAAATAAATAATGGTTTTTGAAGAGCATGCCGGCACGATCACATGGGTCCAAGTTTCGGCGAAAATGAGCAAAAAATTGGTCTCAAATCAAACGAAAAACTCCAAAGACGCAAATCCTCAACCACAGCGACTTCCGCCGCCCGATTAGCCTCCGGCGAACACTGATATGCCGAAATAACTCATGGCTAATGTTCCTTATGGCGGTGCGACCATGCGGGTCCGAAATCAAGGGGTGGGTCGTGCGGATTTTGCCATGGCTCGTTTAGAGTTATCCAATGTTTGACTCTATCCCCAAATTCCTTGAAGCAGACCTCCACATAGTCTCGAAAATCATCCCTAATTAAGGTAACAACATAATATAAATCTCAGCCAAAGTATCCATAACTAAGGTTAAAGAACAAATCTCTTTTGACTTACACAACATGGGAACTCAAGAAACCACCATACTCCTCCTCTAGGGCTTGGGGAAGGTCCCAGTGAAATAGTGTCACAAAAGGTTGAATGCCTATAAAAATCCTCTGCTTATTAGGGAGTGATAATATATAAATGATTTGAAAAAACAAAAAATAACAAGTAAAAGAAATGAAATGAAGCCAAGACCGTGGGCAAGGAGCTCATTGATGAGGTTGTTGTAGTACTGCACTCCTTCCTTGTTGATGCCTCCCTCTAGCTTTCCCTCTGAAAATTTCCCCCACATAAAGACAAAATGGAAAGTCAACTTCTTTTTTTTCTTTTTTCTTTTTTTGCATGATTAAGCACAGGCTTTTCTAACCTCATGCAATTAGACTTAATTAATAATGTTTATTGGTCTTACTTGGTAAAATTCGAGACCACGAGATTGAGAATCTGTAGGCATCTAAGCCCATTTCTTTCATTATCCCCACATCTTCCTGGAAAGTGAAAGAAGAAAACAAATTAATCATTAGGAGTCGAACATTTTCTGTTCCAATTTCTTTTGCCAACATCAAATTTAATTAGTGGTACTAGATGCTGATCACATACCTTGTACCGGTGGTACCAATCAATAGCCACATCCCCGTTGCTACCATCGGCTATTTTGCCTGTCATTTACGGCACAAAACCGATCATCATTAAAAATAGGTTTTGTTAAAGAGTATATCTATAATATTTATTGAGCGTATTTCATCGAGAATACTTCAAGTCTCAATATAGTAAACGTGCATGACGCAAGAAACAAGTATATTGAAAGAAAACAACTTTTCTTAATTACTCATATAGCAAGTGTTCTAGGGACACTTGTGATAAGGACACCACAAATACTATAAGTTATGGCACTCAAACCGACGTTGTATAAAAGTTATGGCGGTCAAGTATTTAAAAAGAAAAAGCCATGGCACTCAAGTAAGAGCCGTACGAAAAATATAACACTTGTGGTACCCTTATCTCAGGACACTCAATTAACCAAAACCCTTAAGTCCTTGCAAGTCTTTGATTACACATAATCACGACCTATTGGTCAGATCAACTGAGACTCAGTAGCAACAAGACAATTCACACAAGTAGTGAAAGGATGGACAAGTATAATTAGGGAAATATTAAAGAGAGAGAGACCTGGATACTTGTGAGTGAAATAATCCCAGATGCTTGGCCCTCTGCCATCTTCATTAGCTGCTCCTTCGTACTGAACCACAAAAAGAACAAAAAAACCAAACAAATAAGCAAACGAACTAACAACATGAGCATTCTTGTCATGTTCAATTGAACAAATAATCACGCGGCAGGCATATATGGACTCAGTTTCGCCGAGTTAAAACGATGGGGATGAAAAGAGAGTGGCGACAATGGAATCTAATCTACCTGGTATGCGGCAGACGCGGTTCCGAAGAGGAAGCCAGCTGGGAAGCTGCTTCGGTTGAGCAAGATGGTGTCATAATCGGATGGCTTAAAAGAACCATACTCAGCCTTGCAAAGACTCGCTGAGCTCACGAGGACTAGAATCCATACGAGCACCGGTTCATGAACACGAAAAGTCATGACTGACGCACTTTATTTAGGATAGACCGTGGCTTTGGTTTTGGTTGTATTTATAGAGGGAGAGACTGAAAAGATGACAAATGCAATGACAGCCTGTTCACATTTTCACGTGGAAAACGCGCTGGGATTAAGACAAATGGGGTGGCCGTGTTTTAGATCGTGCGGAGATATACAGATACTATTATGAATAATCTCTTAGTGACCTTTTTCTTTATTTTTATTTTTTTAAAGAATTTTTCTTTACTTAATTTCAATGGAGTGAAAATAAAATTAAAGAAAACGACGTTGGAGCTCAAGTAGAAAATCTTCTACATATGTCATGTCATATCGTTTCCAAAGAAGTTTTATTTTTCGAAAAAGAAAAAGATTAATATCACCAGTATTGCTCAAAGACTAAATAGCCAATCTCCATTAACTTCTCCTCTAAGCTTCTAAAAAATCAAAATGTCCAAAGACTAATCTTAATGGGCTAGTTTCCAGCAACGACCATCTGTTTTTTTGCTACAATATCACTCGGTCTCATTGTGGCATCATTTCTATTCTCGCTGGTGTAGTCATGGTACAATGGAAATGCCAATCATTCTACTATGTAATCTTCCGTTTGATGTAAACCCCACAGTGACCCGTCCTTACGCCCGAATGGCACATAACGAAAATTTGGGCTGTTATGAGACGACTATCTATATATTAGTAGGACCCTCTATACATATGTCAAAATGAGGTCGGTGACTTTCAAAACCGTTAATTTGTTTGTGATATTGAGTACAGGCACTCCAAAGGTTAATAAAAAGGAGGCTGATGTCTTCCATTCCAACTCTGAATGGAAGGCTTAATTATATGTCGTCTTTTCTGTATGAAACGAGGAGGAGAACTTTACAAGAATACTCAATTGAACCAGCGACGTACTTTACGCGGAATTTTTAAGGCAAATCTCCAGGAACTTACAAGTGCCAATGTCGAATACCGGAACTGCTTATGACATCGAAATCTCGTCTGCCCAGAGACTTCGAAAGTTGGAAAATGATAGGGACGGGAGAGCAATAATTACATGCTGAACGCGTGGTTCTTATCTTACGAAGAAAATAAAGCTTGATGTATAAGGTGTCTGCATCGGATTAGTCTTCGGGTTGATCAAGTCCGCTAAACGATTTAAGGAAACACCAGTTGAATAATCCACCGTTTAATATAACGAGAGCGATAGAAGACAAGAAAGTTAAAAATTCGAGAAAAGCTATCAAGCCAGCTTCTGTCGTGATGCGGCTTCAGTTGCTCCAATAAAGAACGTCGCAATCTGACAAATCTGCGTATCCCTCGAAACGTTTTTTTTTTTTCGATTCTGGTTTTGTTCAATGATTAATACAGGATAGAATATAAATAAAGGCTGGAGTCACCGCCAGTTTAGAGCCAGTCAGCCTTATACTTTTCTAACGACGGTTTCTTAGTCATCCACGAGCATGGATCATGACGTCGCAAATACATATCCGGAGAGTCCCACCTCGTGCTATGGACTTTAATGTCAGTAAGAATTTTCCTACGGTCCGTCTTTCTTGTATCGGTCAACAGAGTCGATCGCACTTATCCACAAAGATAATCTGTCAGCCATGAAACCATAAGGAAGGTCTAATAAGAAGGATCAGACTCATTACGTGAGCGCCGCAATGAGGAGCCATCACGCTCTGCGGTCATACTTGAGGGACGGCCAGTCCGTCCTCGACAATGGAAGCCGTCTGTCAAGGGCTTTTAGGGTCAAATAAGCCGTCCCTTGTGGGCGGCCTACCTTCAACGACGGTACAGAGAGCTGTCGCCGTCCGTGAAAACCGCAGCCATGGGGTCTCCAACAACCACCCAGCTCTCTTTAGGGGGCAAACCATGTGGGCCAAACCGGACGAGGGGAACGATCGGCCGGTGTTCGTGAGGGTTTTGGACTTCTCGGGACGGTTTGTCCCGTCGTGCAAGAACTGTTATTTTATGCTGTGAGGTTTTAAAGAAAATGCAACAGTGAGGCTTACTGTAACTGCAGAAAAATACAAATCACCTTTAGATAATATATATTAATAAAGAGGATGTTTTAGGAACTTTATGTTTCTCCGTTCCGACGCTTGTTCATTGATATTTGGTCAAATTTGAATCGCTTTCTGAATCAAATCTGTACATTGTATTATTCGAGGAAATTACAATTCTATATTAATGGATTTCTTCGGTTGAATTGATAAGTACATTAGTACAGTTTCCAATGTATGCAATGTATATCCGATTGGCGCTTACGTGGATAACTTTTAATAATATTTTAATATTTTTGAACTTTTTTTCTCTTTTTTTCTTTTAATTTTTAATTTTTATTTTTATTTTTTATTTTATTTTTTTCTTCCCTCATCTTCCTCCAGCTAGTCGCCGGACCTTGGCGACCGGCCAGAGGCAATGGCCAGCGAGGTCGAGGTCACACTCTACATGAACTACGTGGTTATCTCTGTTAATTACGTAAACGGGAACACATCATCTACCTTTTGCTACATGCAAGGAGAGCGAAGCTCACGGTTTGCAACTGTCATCAGTTCTGGGAGGGTGTGTAGGCGGGTGTGTGTGTGTGTGAGAGAGAGAGAGAGAGAGAGAGAGAGAGAGAGAGAGAGACAGACAGACAGACAGAGACCTGGATACTTTATGAGTGAAAAAATCCCAGAAACTTGGCCCTCTACCTTCTTCATTAGCCGCACCTTCACACTGAAAGCCAAGAAGAAAAAACCAAATGAATAAACAAACAAGTTTCCAATACGAGCATTTATGTAAGCGGTTAATGGGAAAATGACCATGCGAAATGCATATGTAGGCTCTGTTTCCCTGAGGTCTAACAACGGTGATGAAAAGGGAGATGCAAAAAGGAAATCTAATCTTACCTGGTATGCAGAAGAAGCCATTCCGAACAGGAAGCTGGCCGGGAAGCTGCTCCGGTTGAAAGAGGCAGTGTTGTAATCGGCTTTGCAATGACTCACTGAGCTCACCAGGATTAGAACGCATAAAAGCATTGGTTCATGAGCACGAACTGCTATTATTGACACGCTTCCTTTAGCACAGACCGTGGCTTTTGTTTTGGCCGTATTTATAGAGTCCTATTATGTTGACGAGGACGAATAGCCTTTCTGGCGCAGGAAAGGGGATGAGAAAGGATGTTTGGTTCAGGAAGGGACTACGGAACTTTTTTAAATGAATTGAAAGATCACTTTCAAAAGGATGATAAATCCTTGGGATATCCCCCATTCGCATTTTCATGCAGAAAACAAGCCGTGAATAATACGAGTGGTGGGCGTGTTTTAGATCGTGTAGAGATATGAAGATACTACTATACGCATCTCTTTGTGATCTCATCTTTGTTTTTAATATTTGTGGAATGAATTCTTCTGTACTCATTTTCAATGCGATGAAACTAAAGTTAACAAAAAATTGAAGCTAAAGTTTAAGTAGATAAATATCAGGCTCGTAATATATAAACTAACGTACCTCATGATGTATCAAATTTTCTTCCTTTTATAAGGATTTTTTTTTTTTTTTTTTTGCTTTCGGAGAACAAGAAAGTTAGCTGGCTTTTTCCTAATGAGTTTTCTCATTTATTAGCTAATTTCAAGGCTTTCAAGAAAGGTCTTTTCCCCTAGCTGCCTCTTACAAGCATAACATTTTTTATGATTTAAATCCCGTTTATTTCGTGAAAAAAAATGATCTAAAAATATCTTTTTATATACAATCATTGATATCGCTTACAGAATGAATGAACGAAAAATATTTTTATCATCCACGAAAATATTTAAGCATAAATTGTTATCGATAAAGAAAATATTTGTTACTGATTAGTTATTGCAAATGATACAAGCCATCATTTTTACCAAATTAAAAAAAAAAAAACGATAAAAGCCATCATTTTCATGAAAATACTTTCTAAATCATTCATTTTGTGCCAAACAAATAAAGTCAATGAATGTTAATTGCCCAAAGACAAAGAGAAAACATCCATGTACTCATAAAAATTATATATTTCACAAAATGAAGAGATTATTAAAGATTAGAAAATGAAATGAGCTTCAATATAAGGTCTCAAAGGAAAAATTAATCGAATATACGTCGTACATACGTATTGCGATACAATTTGGTAAGAAAAAAAAATTGATACCACTAATATCGCTCAAAGACAAGATAGCCAATCTTCATTCCCTTCTCCTTTAGGCATCCAATAATTAAAGTGGTCTAAAGACTGATCTTAATGGGCTAAACTTTTAGAAACCATTGTCTGTTTTCTTGCTCCCATATCGCTCGAGTCACATTGCGATATCATTTTCATCCTCGCAGGTGGAGTCACGGAATCTGATTCGATGTGAAAGATAGTCGAATGATATTGGGACCATCCATTTATCAGTTAGGACCATCCACACAAAACTCTGACACGTGTCTTTATAGATAGAAATTGAGGTTGGTAGCTTTTCTGGAATGGTAATATTTAGTGTATGTACGTCGAAGGTTAACACAAAGGAGGGTTGGCGTCTTCCGAAATTCAAGTTTGGGACGGAAAGACTTCATGGTACATCGCCTTCTCCGATCGGAATGAGAGGGATGATATACAGAAATAGTTGATTAACTAACCTTAAGACTTATGTTAGACGGACACAATTTTTTTACTAGAAATAGATTTTTCTGTTTTTATTCCATTAGCGAGTTTATGAACAAAAATATGCATTCGATAACGACACAAACTTTTTCCCTCCCAAACGGCAGCGAACGATGGCGGGAGCCGGTCGGCAGTGGGTGACCCCTCCAAATCCCAAAAAAAATTAAAAAATTAAAAAATGGTGGGGAACGAGAGTAAGTAATGAGAAGAGTTTTTATTTTTCATTTATATTCCAAAAATAGAGAAGTACAAATTTTTTATTTCTTATTTCTATTCCAAATCTATTTGTAGATTAAAATTTTGTTCAAAAATAGAAAAATAATTTTGCATTACCAAAATTATTTTGCTTCAAATATGTTCTTGTGAATATAGAATAATAGATTTAGTTAGAAACAGAATGGTTTTTATGCGCTTCTTGATAAATCTCCAGGTACTTATTGTAGCGACCTATCCTTCGGGAGAGGGAGTAGGTTTAGGGATATTGTCTAAAGGGCAGGCCTACAGCCCATGATTAGGCACAAGCTTTCCCAAGCCCATGCCTCGCGCGACATTAGGGGTTCACAAGAATTATAAAATAAGGAGTCGCCACTAATCTATTTAAGTCGGCTAGAAATCAAGTGAGGCATAAGAACATACCTCACTTTCTACACAATCTAATCTAAGGCCGGAGACTTGATTACACTACTTAGCCAATTAATACCATTTCGATACCTAATCTTATTTATTTTAAAAGAAAAAAAATTGTCAAGCGGTCTAAATTGAATTTGTACCTATCCACTAATAGGTAAGGCGACTGTACGGGTGCACAATTCATTAGTGTAACAATCAGCAACCAAGGAAAGCATTAAATGAATTGCATGGGAGAGAAAATCTTTAACTAAGCTACAGGATGCCACAGTCAACATAATGAAAGTGCACAATCAAGGACATTCATTTTTAAGGATTATTAAAACCTTAGGTAGAGTGCTAGAGGCTTGTTTAATTTTGAGTACGATTTTCACCAAGGATTGTCACACATTCAATGAGAAGACTCCCCCAAAAAGACTTTTTAAGCTATTTCTAAGAAATTAAAATTTTTTGAAAATTTTCTTGAATTTTTAGGAATTTATAAATATTTTTAATATTTCTGTGGATTTTCTGGTTTTTTCAAATTTTTAATGCTTTTCCGAATTTTTAAATTGTTTAATGATTTTCTCAAATTTATAATTTTTCATTGATTTTCGAATTTTAGAATTTTTGTTATTTCCTCATATTTTTATCATTTTCTGAATTTTTAATAATTTTTAAAAATATATTCTGAATTTTGAATTTTTGAATTGATTTATTGTTATTAACTTATTATACTCAGGAACGGCTTTGGACTAGATTTACCCGATCCAACTCGCTTACCAGACCCACACACAGATCCGACCCAATCGATTTTAAAAGGGAATCTTTCCAATTCTTTTTATTAATTTTTTAAAATTTTATATTTTTTCTTTCTTTTCCTCTTTTTGTTTTTTCGCTATTTTGTCCTATTCCTTACGCCTTCTCCTTCCTTCAGCCACCCTCAGCGCCCGAAGCTTTCCTTCTTAGCAACTTAGGGTGCGTTTGGTAACGTTTCATTTAAAAATTATTCCAAGGAAACGTAAATAGAAAAAAGTGTTTCTGTTCCTAACAATTTTTGAACAAAAAAAGGCATTTGGTGAACTTGTTCTAATAAAAAATAAACAAAACACGTTTGGTAAATTTGTATAATTTTTTTTTTTTTTTTTAATATTTTTATTTTATTTTTTCTATTTTCTTTCTTATTTTTCTTATTTATTTTTCCTCTTTTTTTTTTTTTTTTTTTTTCTTTTGGCGGCGACTCGGCCATGGCCGAGGCCGGCGACCGGCCAAAGAAAAAAAGAAAGGAAAAAGAAGAAGAGAAGAAGAAGAAAAAAGAGAGAAGAAAAAGAAGAAGAAAATAAAAAAGTGTTTCTAAATTTTGTTTCGAAACAAGAAACAAATTTTTGTTTCTTGTTCCTGTTGGATGTGTTTCTGAACAAAAACAATTTTGGAACAAAAACGCACTCCAAACGTTTACTTGCTTTTTGTTCCTGGAACAAAAAAAACAGAAAAGTTGTTTAAAAACAAAAAAAAAGAAACGAAAGCAAATGCCCCCTTAAATTTCTTCTCTTTTATTTTTCAAACCCATATGACCAAACACCGAACCATCCTCTATGGACACCGACACTTACACCACTACACCTGCCAATCTTCCCCGACCGACGACGACCACGCCGGCCGCCCACTCCAGCGACCACCCAAAATTTCACAAAAAACCCTCATCTAAACTAAGGTCTGAACATATAAATTCCAGAAATCAGACAAACAAAGGCACTAAATAATGAGTATAGGCGCTGACTCGAACGGCCTTGAACCGTAGTGCTCATCGGTGTGGGAAGGCTAGCCCTGGCGAAGGGACGTATGCCAGACCAGCTTGGACGGTGCAAAGTCACGTGAAAGCACATCAAAACATGAAGGAATTAGACAAAGTTCAACAATATATGAAGAATCGAACATTAAACTGAGCTTCAAATGTCGATCAGATAAAATATATTTCGAGGTCTATCGAGGCATTTATACAAACAGTTCGAGTGCATTACCAAATCTTAAGATTTCCGACTCAACCTAGCCTCGAAATGGGACTAGGGCCCTCAAAAAAACGACCAGAAAACATACAGAGACTTGGCTAAAGACTTACGGGGGTCGGAGGGATCGGAGCTCGTGCGATTTGGTCAGCCACGAGCTCCAGCCCAACGCACCCCAGAAACGGAGCACCAACGGGAGAAGGGAGGCCTACTTGGTTCCAAACGGCGAGCAACGAGCGGACCTCAAGCAATGGCGGATCTCTATCTCTAGGTCATTCCCTCTCACTCACTCAAGCTCTCTAGCGTCCCTCTCCCTCCTCCTAGCTCGCCCTCCGATCTCTCTCGAGCTCACCATCTCTGTCCTCTCTCTCTTTCGGCCGATGCTCGCCCTCGGATCCCTCTTGAGCTAGCCCTCTCTGTCCTTTCTCCCTCGGCCCCTCGAAAACCCTTTGCTTTCTTCCTTTTGAGCTTGGCCAATGACAAGTGCGCATGGCTTCTACCACCGCTAGCCTGTCACAACCGGCCTGATTCCCGACCTTGGGATTGTTGGATATATTATTAATATAATCCAAAATAATATATTCACATACAAGCCCAATAGGTAAAAGTATGGTTATTTGGGTCCATATGGGCCAGAGTCCAATAACTTGCATATAAAAACTCTAGGATTTTCCTATGCTGGAGGTAACACTGTTGAGCATTCCAAACTTGACGTCTCTTGGTGTAATACTTCAAGCAACCGCTTCTTCTCTCTCAAACCTATAACCTCCAATAGGGATCACACTGTTGCTCCCCTATCTTTGTACCTCCGTTGCTCTTCTTTTTGCAGAAGGCGGGAGCGGCATGAAGGGAGGAAGAAGAAGAAGAAGACGCGTGCAGACTGGGCCTAGAAAAGAAGAGGGCCAAGCAAGGAGTGGAAGGAAGAAAAGAAGAAGAAAGAAAAAGGGAAAGAAAGCTGGGCCAGCTTGGCCCCACCCCGGTCTCAACTCTTTTTTTTTTTTCAACAATAATTCTTTTAATTAATCTTCTTCTTTTTTTTTTTAACGAAAATGCTCTATTACTACTAATGCAAATGCTCCTAATGTCTATATGCCATGCAATTTAATGGAAATTATTTTTGCTAAGGTTTAAAATTTAATCCATAATTTTCTATGTAGTCAATAAATAATTAAATGAATCGTCAAAATTTAGGTGTCAATACTTACAAATGCAAGTGTTGAACGTTCCAAAGTCATAAGGACGCGGGGAGGGGGCGGGATAATTACATGCTCAACGCGTGGTTCTTATTTTAAAGCTTTGGTAGATTTGGTGTCTCTATCGATTAGGTGTCTCTATTGAAAATTCATAGAATCCTCCATTCTGTATTGTTAATTAGAATATGTCCATATTTTTTCATTTATCTAATATAATTCCTACTTCCATCTAAATTATCAATACGATACCAGCCATTCCACATCTAACTCCCGAGATTATCTTCATTAAGTTTTCGGCCGGTAGACATTTCGGTTTTGAATTTAGTTGTATTAAAAAAAAAATTCCAATTACTCCAATGGCTTTCCCTTTGAGATGCTTAAGAAATAAATTGGCGCATTCGACAATTTGTTAGCGAAATCCTCTGAAATAGCAAAATACATTGGCATAATTTATTCTCGCGAAACTCACCAACAAAAGTAATGGCTTGTTCAGAATTATTTACTACACAAGAATCGATCACATCCTTATTTATTGAGATCATCGCAACATATGTCATATGTATATGATGTATTATCGAATTAGAACTTGTCCAGAAAGCTCTTGAACCAAAGCGCCGACTGCTTCGGGTATCTCTTCAAGCCGTTCTTGTAGTCGACATAGTTGATCCCAAATCGGACGGTGTATCCCGAGGACCATTCAAAATTGTCTAGCAACGACCATGCAAAATAGCCCTTCACGTTCACACCGTCCCTATGACAAATTTTCCACACATCACATTTCATGTCATGCAGGATGAGAAAAACTAGAAAAGAAAAGTTGATTGCACAAGTGAAAATTGTATGAAAATTAGGAAAATATAATTTCTTACTTGATCGCTTTATGAAGGTACGATAAATGGCGATAATAATAATCGATCCTCATATAGTCAGCCAGTTGTTGCTCCAGTGGTAATGTAGAGTTATTGAACTCATCGATTCCTGGTGACCCAAAACCAAGACATGGGAAGAGTAGTGAATCATAAGAAACAATTAACTCGCAATTTTAGTTAGTTAATTAATCATTGGAAATAATATTTCTCACCATTCTCAGTTATGTAAATAAGTGGATTTTGGTACTTAGTCTTTACATACAACAAAAGACTTTGTATTCCACTGGGATAAACAAATAGCCAACTTGAAGCAGCCTGCAATAACATTTATAATGGGATCATGCACATGACAGGGAAGATATTAACTCGAAAAATTTACCTAATTCTTTCGAGTTTTAGTTACTACTATTTGGTGTATGCATACTCAATTAAGGAATGAACTCTAAGAAGATCACACAAAAGTAGCAAATCTACAAAGTAGCAAAACAGGGTTGCATGAGAATTCAAACGTACCTCTGGACCAATTGGAATCCCGTTGCGTTCAGCTATAAGATGCCATCAGGAAACTATTAGAAAAGAATTTCATCGAGACCGTGATTAATATCATCCAAAGAGTGATCGCTTTTCTTACTTGAGAGGTTCGTGCGAGCGTCGGTTAGGTAGCTTGAATTTAAAGCATTCGAGTAACGCATGTATCTTGCGTAGTTCGCAGTGTAGTAGTTCAACCCGAGAAAATCAAACGATCCTTTCACCGACACTAACTGCTCCTTCGTGAACTTGGGAAGCCTTTTCCCAACGAGTGAGCGCATGCTACGGGGATAGGTGCTGTACGTTATCGGGTCCAAGAACCTGAAAAGGAACCGCACGTTTTCCTAATGATTCACCATTTAATCATATTGCCAAGTACTTCCTTTTTGAAATTCAAACTACGTATCTTGGGTGCACATTATGTGTGAGTTTGGTAGTTGGAGAAGCACACTCACCATCCCAACATCCAGTCAAGGGCTCTTAGCGCTGAATTTTGATTATGCTTTGCATCCGAGTAAGGCACCATCCAATGAGAAACCAATGTTATTCCTATTACTCCTTTCTGAGATGCCTGCAAAAATCACTTTTTTCTAGGTGAAATTGCACGAGTCAGTTTAAACTCCCATCAGATGTTCTATTTCTGCATCAATTTGAAATTCATAAGCATTTTTTTCTTGTTGGTAGATTGAGTCCATTTTTTTTTTTTTTTTTTTTTTTTGCTTATTTCGGTCCATCTCAACAACAATTGATTGAGAAGTGAAAGATTAATTCGATTGCACTTAAACATGAGTCCTCGTCAAGTTTTAGGAGATTGAAGACCTTATACTTGTCTCTGTATAATTTAACAGCAGCCGCATGAGCAAGAAGCTGGTTGTGTGCGACGATGTACGGCTCAGTGCCTGAATCGCCGCCTGTACAGTTGAGCATCTGCCAGTCGGAGCATCGACCCGGTGCCAACTGTCCGTTGGCATACCCACTAACAGCATATGACCATGGCTCGTTTAGAGTTATCCAATGTTTGACTCTATCCCCAAATTCCTTGAAGCAGACCTCCACATAGTCCCGAAAATCATCCCTAATTAAGGTAACAACAGAATATAAATCTCAGCAAAAGTATCCCTAACTAAGGTTAAAGAACAAATCTCTTTTGACTTACACAACATGGGAACTCAAGAAACCACCATACTCCTCATCTAGGGCTTGGGGAAGGTCCCAGTGAAATAGTGTCACAAAAGGTTGAATGCCTATAAAAATCCTCCGATTATTAGGGAGTGATAATATATAAATGTTTTGAAAAAACATAAAATAACAAGTAAAAGAAATGAAATGAAGCCAAGACCGTGGGCAAGGAGCTCATTGATGAGGTTGTTGTAGTACTGCACTCCTTCCTTGTTGATGCCTCCCTCTAGCTTTCCCTCTGAAAATTTCCACCACATAATGGAAAGTCAACTTTTTTTTTTTGCATGATTAAGCACAGGCTTTTCTAACCTCATGCAATTAGACTTCATTAATAATGTTTATTGGTCTTACTTGGTAAAATTCGAGGCCACGAGATTGAGAATCTGTAGGCATCTAAGCCCATTTCTTTCATTATCCCCACATCTTCCTGGAAAAAGGAAAAAGAAAACAAATTAATCATTAGGAGTCGAACATTTTCTGTTCCAATTTCTTTTGCCAACATCAAATTTAATTAGTGGTACTAGATGCTGATTACATACCTTGTACCGGTGGTACGAATCGATAGCCACGTCCCCGTTGCTACCATCGGCTATTTTGCCTGTCATTTACGGCACAAAAACCGATCATCGTTAAAAATAGGTTTTGTTGAAGAGTATATCTATAATATTTATTGAGCGTATTTCATCCAGAATATTTGAAGTCTCCAGATAGTAAACGTGCGTGACACAAGAAACAAGTACATTGAAAGAAAACAACTTTTCCTAATTACTCATATAGCAAGTGTTTTAGGGACACTTGCATAAGGACACCACAAATACTATAATTTCCATACAGCACTCATTTGAATATAAATTTTTTTTTTTCAACCATTTAAATGCCATAACTTCTAAAAATGTTTACTTAAATTTATAACTTTCAATCAATCACTTAAATGCCAAATTTTTAAAAATAATTCACGTAGCACTTATTAAAAATGTTTTTGAAAAGTTGTGGCACTCTAATAATTGATTAAAAAGTTATATGGCACTCAAGTGAATGAAAAAAAAATAGTTATGGCACTCAAACTGATGTTGTATAAAAGTTATGGCAATCAAGTAATTAAAAAGAAAAAGCCATAACACTCAAGTAAGAGCCGTACGGAAAATATAACACTTGTGGTACCATTATCTCGACACACTCAATTAACCAAAATCCTTAAGTCATCGCAAGTCTTTGATTACACATAATCACAACCTACTTGTCATATCAACTGAGACTCAATAGCGACAAGACAATTCACACAAGTAATGAAAGGATGGACAAGTATAATTAGGGAAATATTAAAGAGAGAGAGAGACCTGGATACTTGTGAGTGAAATAATCCCAGATGCTTGGCCCTCTGCCATCTTCATTAGCTGCTCCTTCATACTGAAGAAAACCAAACAAATAAGCAAACAAACTAACAACATGAGCATTCTTGTCATGTTCAATTGAACAAATAATCACGCGGCATGCATATATGGACTCAGTTTCGCCGAGTTAAAACGATGGGGGATGAAAAGAGAGTGGCGACAATGGAATCTAATCTACCTGATATGCGGCAGACGCGGTTCCGAAGAGGAAACCAGCTGGGAAGCTGCTTCGGTTGACCAAGATGGTGTCATAATCGGATGGCTTAAAGGCACCATACTCAGCCTTGCAAAGACTCGCTGATCTCACGAGAACTAGAATGCATACGAGCACCAGTTCATGAACACGAAAAGCCATGACTGACGCACTTATTTAAGATAGACCGAGGCTTTGGTTTTGGCTGTATTTATAGAGAGGGAGAGACTGAAAAGATGACAAATGCAATGACAGCCTGTTCACATTTTCATGTGGAAAACGAGCTGGGATTAAGACAAATGGGGTGGCCGTCTTTTAGATCGTGCGGCGATATAAAGATTACTATTATGAATAATCTCTTAGTGACCTTTCTTTATTCTTTACTTAATTTTAATGGAGTGAAAATAAAGTTAAAGAAAACCACGTTGGAGCTAAAGTAGAAAATCTCCTACATATGTCATGTCATATCGTTTCCAAAGAAGTTTTCTTTTTCGAAAAAAGAAAAATATTAATATCACCAGTATTGCTCAAGGACTAAATAGCCAATCTCCATTAACTTCTCCTCTAAGCTTCCAAAAACAAAATGTCCAAAGACTAATCTTAGTGGGCTAGTTTCCAGCAACTACTGTCTGTTTTTTTTGCTACAATATCACTCAGTCAAATTGTGGTATCATTTCTATTCTCGCTGGTGTAGTCATGATACAATGGAAATGCCAATCATTCTACTATGTAATCTTCCATTTGATGTAAACCCCACAGTGACCAGTCTTTATGCCCGAATGGCACGTAACGAAAATTTGGGCTGTATTGAGACGACTATCTATATATTAGCAGGACCCTCTATGCATATATAAAAATGAGGTCGGTGACTTTCAAAACCGTTAATTTTTGTGATGTTGAGTACAGGCACTCCAAAGGTTAATAAAAAGGAGGCTGATGTCTTCCATTCCAACTTTGAATGGAAAGCTTAATTATATGTCGTCTTTTTTGTATGATACGAGGAGGAGAACTTTACAAGAACACACCACCGGCCGTGGTGGTTCTGCTAGGTAGGCTCAAAGGGAAAGGTTATTGAACCAGCGACGTTTACTTTACACAAGAACGCAATTGAACCAGCGACCTACTTTACACGGCATTTTTAAGGCAAATCTCTAGGAACTTACAAGTGCAAATGTCGAATACCGGAACTGCTTATGACATCGAAATCTCATCTGCCCAGAGACTATGAAAGTTAAAAAATCATAGGGACGGGAGAGAAATAATTACGTGCTGAACGCGTGGTTCTTATCTTACGAAGAAAATAAAGCTTGGTGGATGAGGTGTCCGCATCGGACTAGTCTTAGGGTTGATCAAGTCCGCTAAACGTTTTAAGTAAACACCAGTTGAATAATCCACCGTTTAGTATAACGAGAGAGATAGAAGACAAGAAAGTTTAAAATTCGAGAACAGCTATCAAGCCAGCTCCGGTCATGATGCGGCTTCAGTTGCTCCAATAAAGAACGTCGCAATCTGACAAATCTGCGTATCCTCGAAACGTTTTTTTTTTTCGATTCTGGTTTTGTTCAATGATTAATACAGGATAGAATATAAATAAAGGCTGGAGTCACCGCCAGTTTAAAGCCAGTCAGCCTTAGTTTTTCTTCTATACTTTTCTAACGGCGGTTTCTTAGTCATCCACGAGCATGGATCACGACGTCGCAAATACATATCCGGAGAGTCCCACCTCGTGATTTCGACTTTAATGTCAGTAAGAATTTTCCTACGGGCCGTCTTTCTTGTATCAGTCAACAGAGTCGATCGTGAAGAAGATTGCTGTATCATGAAAGATTTGCTTTATCAGATCGCACTTATCCACGAAGATAATCTGTCAGCCATGAAACCATAAGGAAGGTGAAATAAGAAGGATCAGACTCATTACGTGAGCGCCGCAATGAGAAGCCATCACGCTCTGCGGTCATACTTGAGGGACGGCCAGTCCGTCCTCGACAATGGAAGCCGTCTGTCAAGGATTTTTAGGGTCAAATGAGCCGTCCCTTGTGGGCGGCCTACCTTCAACGACGGTACAGAGAGCTGTCGCCGTCCGTGAAAACGGCAGCCATGGGGTCTCGAAAAACCATCCCCAGCTCTCTTTAGGGGCAAAGCATATGGGCCAAACCGGACGAGGGGAACGATCGGCCGGTGTTCATGAGGGTTTTGTAATTCTCGGGACGGTTTGTCCCGTCGTGCAAAAACTGTTATTTTATGCTGTGAGGTTTTAAAGAAAATGCAACAGTGAAGCTCACTGTAACTGCAGAAAAATACAAATCACCTTTAGATAATATATATTAATAAAGAGGATGTTTTAGGAACTTTATGTTTCTCCGGTTTCCGACGCTTGTTCATTGATATGGTCAAATTTGAATCGCTTTCTGAATCAAATCTGTACATTGTATTATTCGAGGAAATTACAATTCTATATTAATGGATTTCTTCGGTTGAACTGATAAGTACATTAGTACAGTTTCCAATGTATGCAATGTATATCCCCATCTTCAATACTTCTTGAGAAAGTTCTTGAACCAATATGCTGAGCCTTTGGGGATTCTCCTCAACCCATTCTGGTAATCGACATAGTTGATGCCAAATCGAACAGTGAAGCCGCTAGCCCACTCGAAGTTGTCCAACAGTGACCACGCGAAGTAGCCCTTCACCTTCACGCCATCCCTACGACAAAATGCGACGACCTCCGCATCAGCCAAGAGTTAAAGCCAGCTTGTGAAATAGCGAAACTAGCATTTCGAAGCACTCTCGATGCTTCTTTCCATGATTTTAGCGAAAGGAGTATCATTAAATGACAAACTTACTTAATCGCCTCTCGGAGATACGAGAGATGGCGATAGTGATAATCGATTCTTGTGTAGTCAGACAGCTGTTTTCCAGCGGTAATGTCGAGTTATTGAATTCATCGATCCCTAAACGTTGACCAAGAGTGGCATTAACAACCCGAAAAAGTGTTTAACTTCTCATCATAATAGTGATTATTACACGAACTTGATTGCTTACCATTCTCGGTAATGTAAATGAGTGGATTATTGTACTTTTGCTTTATATAGAGCAAAAGACTGCGAATTCCGCTGGGATACACATATAGCCAACTGGAAGCAGCCTGTAGCAACAATATTTAAATTGATTAACGATACCAATTATGCTATTCATGTTCAGTTAAACTCAACACGAGAAAACGATTAGTACAATGACAAATTCTAGGACGATTAAAATGCATAGGTGAACAAACCTGGGGACCAATTAGAACTCCATCGCGCTCGACTACACAAGAAACATAAGATTCAATTAGAATGAACTTAATCACCCGTTATCATCATTGATTATTGCAAATCAAGACCGTATCTCTTACCCGTTTGATTTACAAGTGCGTCGGTCACGTAGCTTGGAGGCGAATTAGAACGACGTGCGTATTTCGCGTAGGAAGAGGTGTAATAGTTCAATCCGAGAAAGTCGAACGACCCTTTTACGACCAAAGACTCCTCCTTCGTGAAATTGGGGAGTCTGCTTCCAACGAGAGCACGCATGCTACGTGGGTAGTCACCGTATGTGATCGGTTCCATAAACCTACGACACATGAAAATCACGAGAATGATTAAGTATGACTAATCACATGATAATCACATGATGGGGTGTGGGATCAATGAGATTCAGTTATAGTTCAAGGAGCAACTAATTACCATCCGAGATTGAAATCCAAAGCTCTTAATGCTGCATCTTTGTTATGCTTTGCTTTGGAGTAAGGCACAAACCAACCAGACACCAACGTTATTCCTATTATCCCCTTTTGAGAAGCCTGCAAAATTCATCTTGAAATGCTAATAATCACATCGATGTCTTGTATAATTGCTTTTAAGCCGAAGTAGTAATTAAATTGAGTGCTTGATCAATTATTCGACCACCTGGTACTTCTCTCTGTACAACTTCACGGCGGCAGCATGAGCAAGAATCTGATGGAGCGCGACTATATACGGTTCCGTGCCGGAATCGCCGCCCGTGCAGTTCAGCATTTGCCATTCCGAACACCGCCCAGGCGCCTCTACCCCAGTCGCATAGCCAAAATAGCAGAAAGTCCACGGCTCGTTCAAGGTTACCCAGTGCTTCACCCGATCCCCAAACTCCTTGAAACAAACGCCTACGTAATCGCGGAAATCATCCCTACGAGACAACATTAATTAAACAATCGTCCGGGTTATCCAAGTAAAAAATTACTATGAAATCTTTGGCACTAGTTCGTGACTGGATTAAATCCTTTGGTGACTCACACAACATGGGGACTCAAGAAACCGCCGTACTCCTCCTCTAAAGTTTGAGGAAGGTCGTAGTGGAATAATGTCACGAAAGGTTGAATACCTGCATCTCATATAGGCAGACAACAACATATCAAAAATATTCAAATTGCCATACTTAGATAAATTTGTGACTAAACATACACTAAGAAAACCAGACACTCGGGAAAATTTGAATTGAAGTGCAGTGAGAGAGACCGTGGGCTAGGAGCTCGTTGATGAGGTTGTTGTAATATCGCACTCCTTCCTCGTTGATACCTCCTTTTAGCTTTCCCTCTTGAACATTTCCCAGGTCAAGAAAATTCGAAGCAAAAAGATTAACGATGTTGCTACTTAGGATAAAACAAAGACTGCACAGGATTTTCTTTTTCGGCCATGAGAACGACACGAACTTACTAGGTAGAATTCGAGGCCATGAGATTGAGAATCTGTAGGCATCTAACCCCATTTCCTTCATTATCCCCACATCTTCCTGTAAACAGCCAATTGATAAATAAAAAAATATATATACTAATACCAATTATGATAGTAATTAACCCCAAAATTCTAAAGACTAAGGGCTCGAGAAAGCTCCAATATATTTATTGTCTTATTTTTAAAGATATGATTACCTTGTATCGGTGGTACTGATCAATGGCCACGTCTCCATTACTCCCATCAGATATTTTTTCTGTCATTTACCAAACAAATTTTTCAAAAAAGGAAACGGCGCAATTGAACTAATCAAGGCCTTAATTAAATATGTGTCGTCATAAAGAATAATTAGATGATGGTTTAAATGAGTGGAATCACGGTCTAAACTCAAAGCCTTAGATGGCGGGAAGTTAAAAAAGGAGAGGATCTTTTCTTCCTTTCGGCCCTTTCGGATACAACAGCGGTCGTCAGACGTCACTTGCTTATTTTCTTTTTAACGAGCCCCGACGCAATTGAAACATTGTTTTATTCAGAAACATTTGATTATTTAATCTTATTACTTCCGGCCATGAATTTTCAGTCACGTGGTTCCGCGTCTTGACCATTTCAGGCCCCGACAAAAGCCCTCTTTTTTTATCTTATCCTGCTCAACCTTTTGATTAGCCATGCTGATGATTACAGCGCTGAAACTCTACTTGGCAAAGATGCTTAGGATATCCATCTTTGATATAAAGTAAAGCTGAAAGTCATTCTCAACCCTTTTAAAGTCATTCTCAACCTTTTACTTAGAAAATTCCAATTAAAAAGTTCAAGCATGTCGTAAGATTAAGATGGTGAATTTATTAATAAATAATGAATAAAAAGGTGACTTCAAAAGGGTCTACACAAAATTGTGACTTAGTTGTGTCTTCCTCAAATTATGTTATTTAGATTTTCCACATCAAGTTAATACCGTCTGAAAAGTATTTCTCCATCCCCATTGATATGCTTAGAATATCTTTTTCCCTAAAAATGTCGAAGATGAACTTCCCAAGCAAATTGATATCTCGCCTTTCTACAAAGGCATTATTTTCTTTTGCTTTTACTTATATTTAACTATTATCTACTTGATCAATCATCTAATAATCCGAAATGGCACAAATCTTAGACAAACACAACGGTCACTTTTTGATTGTAAAATTCTGAAAAGTGACTTCAAGCATCTTCTTGTCGATACTGTCTTGTCAATAAATTTAAATAAGGACATTCACTTATCTTAGCCTAGCTTCTACTTTCCATTTTAGTACTATCGGTAGGTAGTCTCACAACGGCCCGCAACAAGGAATATCATTGCAAGCCTCACTATGGTGTGTATATATAGAGAGAAGCTTACAAGGTGATCTGAATCATAAGTCCCGGTGCATCTAATCTATTGGATCTCATGGGCCTCATGGATCCCACAAAACCTAATAGTTCACTTTGTGCGGGACAAACTATATGACAAACTATATCGGGTGTACACAATAACTTTCTGATATATAGCTTGTAAGTTGCCTGAATATGGGCTAAATGGAATTAGTATAAAATTTATCTATTTCAAATTAGAAAGGTTGGATGTCTTCATCACCGCTGCGGGCTTTTGCACAAGGTTACTTACCATATTTGAACTAAGTTCTCTTTCCCTATCCAATTTTTGCAGGTGTAGATGTAGTTTCCAACCTATTCGACACCTACATCATGCAACACCACGACAGCAGCATCTCTTTTGTTTCTCTTTGTATTAAGCAACAGCATCTTCTACTCTTTCGTTGCACTTTTTTTTTTTTTTTTTTTGAACCGTGCAACAGCATCTTCCACTAATAAACTCTTTCGTTTGAACTCATTTCGTTTTTTTGTTTGTCACAAATTCGAATACTACATTCATCTGTCTTCAATTTAGAGAATTTTGATCTCTTTATCATTAGAAGGTTGATTGATATGACTATCATACGAACACTAACTAATGTTTCAAGTGAAGCTTTTCTAGAGAGAGAGAGAAAGACCTGGATATTTGTGAGTGAAATAATCCCAGATACTTGGCCCTTTACCACCTGCATTTGCTGCACCTTCATACTGAAAAAGTTTCGGACGTCGAGTGACTGATATCAACCGATAAAGGAAAACTACAAAATACTTGATATTCTCTCAAAGAATAAATTGAAGAAAAGATGAGGGACAGGTTGAGAGTAATCACCTGATAAGCAGCCGACGAGGCTCCAAAAAGAAAACCGGGTGGGAAACTGCTCCGGTTGAGTGAAACAGTGTCGTAGCCGCTCGGATTATGCGTATAATTATCACCGGCAGCTAAACAGTGACTCAGTGAACCCACAATAACAAGAAACCCTAAAAGCAGATCACGATGAACAGGAAACGCCATGACTAATATCACATATTCACTTCCAGAGGCTAGCTTTCTTCTTCGCTATATTTATAACGGTCTCAGCAAACAGGCAGATACCCTCAAGGATAATCTTCAGCGCACTTTCATTCATGAAAGAAAACGAGACTCGACAAGGACAGATGATTATGTGGTGCGCTGCATTGATGCGTCAATTCATAAACTCACTGTCCTAGCCTCTAGAAAAGAGAAGTTTCCTACATGTCCTCCCGCCCTCTCAAAAAAGTATATCTTATATATCGATGAAAATATATATACATTGCTGCTACGGTATCATCAAGTTAACAATGCATTTTCAAATTCAAATTTCGTCTAGCTATATAGATATGGAAGTCACGTTGAGGTACGCGACTAATTCGATGATTTCACTTTCTCATCAAATATTAGTCCGGTGAAATCTGATTTAGTTGTGCTAAATTACTATTTTTTGCTTCCACCATTCACGAGGCCCTCCACATGTTAAAAGTTTCGAACCTCCTACTTGTTAAAACTTGCGACCGAGCGCCGCCAAGTAATTAAAGTCCGTTTGAGAGATCTACACTCAGAGATCTGGTTATCTAAATACACATATTATTACCCCCACAACGTTTAAGTTTAGGTCTACGGTCTTTGCAGATTGTTTACGGTAAACAAGCCATCAGTGAGATCTGACGTGCAGTTCACGTGCGGCAACCAAAATCGGGTAGGTGAATAAACCAAAAGAAGGGCAAACGTCTTGAGTATTTAAACCGTTTGGTTTATCTTGGTGGACTAGTTAGGAGCCTCCCATCTGGACTTTCTATTTCGTGCACAGATAGCTAGCTTGGAAAATTCAATTCACAAACCAAGATTAGTTTAAGACAATGACGCATCTCTTGCTCTGTTAATAGACTTTCTAATCGCCCATGCCAAATGAAGTATGAAGCTGGTCCATCTTTCTTCAGTGGCAAGAGAAGGCAATGCCTCTCATTGACTTTTTAAGCCACGGTTAGAGAAGAAATGGACGGATTGGTGCTGTACTTGACGTAGTACCCACGAAAAATCAATCGCAGCATGAAACAATACATATACAAACAAGTCGATCTTCTTTATTGGATCGGTACATTACTTTGCTGATTCAATTATAAAGAACAGTTTATCGAAATGATTCTCCAATCAAAGTGCAAAAGACACGTTGATCGCCGCACGGAAGTGAAATTGCAGTTGATCAAAAGCTCAACCTGGAGGCTACCCAGTTGGAGGCTCCACGTAGATAAATATGTCATCGAATTTCAAGTTGCATATCTTTAACTTGTGAGCATGGGAATGCAATTGAGCTATCTCATGGAACCATGCGTCTTATCTTTTAGAGCTGGCGAAGAATTATGATAATTGTGATAATGACAGTACTAAGAATGAAACTAATGACAGTGATATGATGATGACGACTAGGCTCTTTAGTTCTTGAAAAAATTATGCTCTAGCTGTTGAAATAATTATCCTTAGATGATCTCGGTGCATGTGAACTTCACATATCTAAATTTTTGACATTGTCAAGTCCTTTATAATTTCCACATGATTTACGAATAGGGATGCACTTGACTCAAATACGCTTGGTGCATCCAAAAATTGAGGTCTTGCTAGGGCCAGATCGACTACTTTTTGCATGTACCTAGCAAGCAATGGAAATGTAAAATCACTTCAAGATGGAAACGAAAGCACGTCTTGACTCAATTTTAAAATGGACGAATCATCGTACCCTACGGAAGGTAAAATGTTGAATCTTGCCCATCAAAGAAAGGTACCCGCACCGACCAGCATAAAAAAATCACCCGCACCGACCAGCATAAAAAAATCAAAGGTTGCAGTCTCATCTAAACCTCGAAACTGATTAATCACCGTGTCCTTCTTCATCTTGAAAAATCAGAAAGTTTCGTGCTTCTTCAGCTCATGTGGCGCTACAGGAAGACTGAGTTTGCCATCTGCAAGTCAGGCCTAAACAAAATTCCATCTTGGCGTTCCACAATTCGTGTATGTCCATCTCCCGAGGTCTCATTATCATACACTTTCTTCGGCTAACGTGAGCAAGTGTCTAATGTACAAAACCCTATTTTTTCGAGGGGTTTGATTGGGTCTTACATGCTCCCTTTTAACAATCTCCCAGGTGAAAGATAATCGAGCCGATAATTGATTGGTGGACTACTTCCAAATTCATGAATATCTCGAGAAAGGAAGTTGGTCACCAATGCAAATTTGAAATAGTTAATATATCATAATTGACCCAAATTCATTGGCTTAATCTTTTGAGTAAAGATGGGTCCAACTAAGATCAAATTTAAAATATACATTTATGGGGAGAGCACTAGAAAATTTCACTATAAATCAAGTAATACAACAAAAATTATAATCACACTTGAGTCACTCAAAGTATTTCCCACCCTCCTTTTACACTCAATAACTCATGCAATGTTTAGTCCTACATCCGTCAGTCTTGCCTTCCAACCTCTTCACGCGATTGTGATCCTTAGCATGTCCTTGTTCAACTAGGCTTGAAACAAAAAGAGCATCAAAGAATTCCACTATAAATCGAGCAATATAAAAAAGATTACAAGTACATTCGAGTGACTCAAGCACTTTTAGTATTTCCCAACCCCAATTATGCTCAATAATTCACAATGTGTTTAGCTCTACATCTATCAGGCTTGCCCCATGGACCTCTTCATGCGATTGTGATCCTTGGCGTGTCCTTGTCCAATTGAGCTCGAATTTAGGACCGACATCGACGAGAGTAAAGAATTTTATTATAGATCAATTGATAGAATAATAATTATAATTGCACTCGAGCCACTCAAACACTTTAATATTTCCCAGCCCCCAATTACACTCAATAACTCGCACAGTATTTGGCCCTACATCCATTGGCCTTGCCTTGCTGGCCTCTTTGTGCAATCGATCCTCGACATGTCCTTGAAGTCGTGGTGGCTGATGTTCATCCAAATGAGTGAATGTGGGTCCAACTAGGCTCAATGTAGGCAATCTTTTAATTGAAAGTATTGGACTTCTATTGCACACGCTCATTCATTGGTAGTTGCTCATGATTTTGGAGAAGGCTAGCAACCATAATGTTATGAGTGCATCCACTGCCAACTGACCATACAAGAATTGCGCTTCCTCCATTCCTGATCAGAGATATTGTGTTACAATTTGTCTTTTAATTAATGGTTTGTAAATACAAATATCGCCTAAATTTCATCTTCCATTAAGCTTTCGTATGCGATCGTCCATAACTAGTAACTTGCAAATAAGAGGGATTCCTTCCTTCAAGCTAAGTATTAGAGATATTTAGGATAATGCTAATGGTTTTCTGTATCTCTCAAGATTGTGTGAATATTATTTATGATTGTGTGTATCTTGATTAATATGTTATCTTATTTAGTCATTTCATAAAATTTATAAATAGGCTAATATAATTTTCATAATGATATGTCGAAATACACAATGATTCTTCTGTATATTTTTTTTTCCCCTCTACTCTAAGAATGGAGGGAAACATTGCCCATCTTCTAGGTGTCACCGTGCTTGCCATCTTAGTTATACAACAATTCAACGTGTGCACATGGCACTGATTCGAGGATTCCCGCTTGTTGTGGGACATATGTCGCTCGATTGGGAGTTTCGGAGATTTTCTCGGGCCACGACTATAAAAATATTAGATCTCTTGCTTTCCTCGCGTGCTCTAGTCGACGCTTATTATCAAGTGATCTCAACTTCAATCCTTATCTACGAGGGAATAAAAGTCGACCACGTGACGCTCACCTAAGTTGGCAATCCAACCTACTGTCCTTGCGGCAACCAAATACAAATGGGAAAGTGCAGGCAAAGCATTGATGCTTGGAGCCCAGCAGAGACTGAGATCGCAAGAAGACAACTCTGTTTCACTTCAGATGATCACGCAGTTTGACCCCGAATATCACGAATGATGCACGACCCTTGAGCAGCTAATCAGGCCGAAGAACGAATCTGGCCCGAAGAACGAATCAAACATCGGTTGCTACTTTTTCAGGACTTCAAGATGATGGTATGGCAGGAGGGAGCGCACCCTTTTGGATTCACGTCAGCCAATTGGGTAAAATGCAACTTCTGTCCTCTGACTTACAAATTTTGTGTGATTTTGTCGGGAAAAGTACCCAAAAAATCCTAAACCTATTGTATTGATATAAATTCAGTCTTAAACTTTTCAATTAAACCAATTCAATTCTAAACCTTTTATTATTAGTACCAATTCAATTCATCCGGCCAATTTTGGCCGGCCGACGTTGACGTGGAAATTTTTATGATTTTTTAATTATTTTTTTCGATTTTTAAATTATTTTTATTATTATTTTTCTTTTTTCTTTTCTTTTTTTCTTTCTTTCTTTTTTTTTTTTTTTTTTATCTTCTTCCCAGCGATGGTTGGTGAGGGCCGCGAAGCCCTCGCCTGCCGCCAGTGAGGGTCGCACCCTCACTCGGCCTCTCCCAGGGCCGCCGGTGAGGAGGCTTCGCCCAGATCTGGGTGAGGCCAGCCTCGGCCGCACGGCCTTGGGCGAGGCCGAGCGGCCCTCGCTAGCCGCCAGCGAGGGTCGCAACCCTCGCTCAGACTCGCCCAGATCTGGGCTAAGCCACCTCGCCCGCACCCGGGCGAGGCCGAGCAAGGGCCGCGATCCTCGCCGATGGTGGCGAGGGCCGCTCGGCCTCGCCCGGGGCCGCACGGGCGAGGCCGGCCTCGCCCGGATCCGGCGAAGCCACCTCGTCGGCGGCCAATCTAGGTGAGGCCAGCCTCGCCTGCGGCCTTAGGAGAGGCCAGGCGAGCCGGCGAGGGTCGCAACCCTCGCCCAATTGGCCGGCGAGCCTCACCGGAGGCTCATCAGCCAACGCAAGGAAGAAGACTGAAAAAAATTCAAAAAAAATTCAAAAAAATAATTAAAAAATTATAAAAATTGCCACGTCAGCATCCGGCTACCGGCCGACGTCCACATCAGCGTCGGCCGGCCAAAATTGGCCGGATGGACTGAATTGGTACCAATAGTAAAAGGTTTATGACTGAATTGGTTCAATTGAAAAGTTTAGGACTGAATTAGTACCAATACAATAGGTTTAAGACTTTTTTGGTACTTTTCCCGATTTTGTCTCTCAAACTTTTTTTCATGCAATCCAACCCCTTAAATTATATCATTTCTCCGACTAAGTCGAAAATTTGACAGCGGATGTGGTGCTTGGCGCTGTAACAGCAAAGATTAAAATAGATGATCTAAAACAAAGAGAAGAAAAGCATCAGAAGAGTCCGGCAGAGAGAGAGAGACTTTTACGTACTCCCAAAGTATGAGACCTCATCCTCCTAAACTATTCACCGTCACATGCGGAATATATTGGAGATGATTTGTTTAGATGAACGAAAATGTCGTGCTCCTGGTACATCTAAGAATCACATTTGACCATCAATTGTAGGGCAGTTGCCAGTCTTGTGATTCATCCTGACTTATCAAGGATATCGAGATGACAAAATTGCAGGAAGAGATCACCAGAAAGTTTTGAAGCTAAATGAGTACAGATAATCTAAGGTTTTCTTTGGGATTGGAGTCAAAACGTCTGTCAACTCTTTGTATCGGCTCGGGGGTTAATCATGACACTCAAAACTGGCAAACTCCCAGCCTTTTGAGGTCTTCACCATATATTAGCTCGAGAGGCAAACCTGCACGCGAAGGCTATGATTCACCTCCAATCGATAAGACTCTGCATGGACCCACAGCTCATTCTATCCATGCATGATGCCATGAACTACTGATGCCCATTGTACTATGTTACAGAGTGTAAACGCATAATGGATTATACAAACCATCAGATTATGAAATCAAAGTACAAAACGAGTAATAGACATACATTGCACAATTCTTTGAATCCAGCTACGGTGATCGACGACCTCTGCCAAAGAACAGAGAGGCTATTGCCACCTCTGCCAAAGAAGATGGAGGGCACTTGCAGAAGACGCATCAATAACATCTAGCTGAAGTGCAAACAGAATTTGCATTACCCAGCTTGCTTCAGCCACCAGAGCTGGAGATAAATAAGTAGATGCATCGTGAGACATTCAAGGTTTGAAATCTGCAGGCGTCGATGCTGTGATATTCAAGCGGCCACACATATAAATTGCATCATCTGGTTGCAGCACAAGTTTATGTTTCTCTCAATCTTTGAGCAGAAATGAGATCCAACAGGACAAGAAAGAATGAGATGTGAACTCCACAATAAGCTCTGCTCTTGCAATCCAAGAAATGAGTTAAACACAATAAACCTTCACAGCGACTTAAAGGCTTGTGGATAACCTGCACTTTGGCAAGACAAATCTAAAACTCACAAACACAATGAGACATCATCAGAGTAAAGCATTAGAATGACAATCTTGACCATCCAAACCATCTAATATTGAAACAAATGAAGCTGTCTGATTATCACTGAAGTAGCCATGATGCAATCTATTTAGGTGCTTTATCAAGCCGAGCATCCAGTTTCCACCAGAAAGGGAAAGAATTTCATAAGAAACCAGAAGAAATACCAATGGAAACAAGAAAATACGATGAAAAGGATCACCAGAATATTACTTGGGCAAATGTAACAGTGACTGGATAAACATGCTTGCAAATGACATATTAACAAAGCTGATGAAGTACTCAACTGGAAAAAGCTATCACTAACTACAGAGCTGTAAATGCCATGAAAGCTCTACCAGACCAAAGAGAGATCAAGTAAGGGAATTAGCCTAAAAAAGGATAATAATAACCCCGAAAACATGGAAATAAAGGGCTTCATCAGTATTCATCAGGCAAAAGCGAAAAGCTTTATCTGCCAAAGGCAAACAGAAGACATCCTGAACAACTTCAATCTAGCCCCCAGTATCTCACTTGCATTCCACCCCTACTTCAGCAGCTCGGCGAGGTTTGCTTTTACGCCTGCTTCCATTATGCCGGAATCCATTCAACTTGGTCATATCATCGCCACTTGATCTTGTACTAATGCCTTTCTCCTCTTTCACCGAATCCAGTTTCCCTCTTACCTGTGAGTTGCGTTTCCTCTTCTTCCCATTCTCCGATGAAGTTCGGTCTTCCTTTTCTTTGCTAGAGATACTCAGCTTTGCATCGCCACCATCTTCCTCTTCTATCTTTTCTACTTCTCCCTTGTCCAATTCATCCCTCAAGACCTTCTGTGGTCTCCCTCTCCTCTTCTGAGCCAGTGGTTTTTCTTCCTTGCCACTTCCTGGATCTTCATGGTTGCTGGAAGTTACCTTCTTCGCCTTTCCTCTTCCCTTACGCATCATTCAAGAGTGACAACGCCGACGTCTAAACAGGCATCTGATACACCTGCAATACCAAAAGGCAAAGCAAGTCAAACATTAAAGCAAATGCAAACACCTAACAGCAATCAGATAAAGACTTAATCGTTTGACGAATCGCAGTGTAACAAAGTTAAGCAAGTTCATTCATTCTCTGTCCGTGGGTAAGAAAATGTTTCAAACTTTTTTCCTTTATAACACAGACAGATAATAAGCGAACTACAAATTGGAAAAACCACCATCATTTTAGCCGTTCGAACCCCATAAATTGGGAAAAGGAATAAAGGAAAGACTGGACACGAGAAGGCGAAAACATCGCCAGTGTTCATCCTATAAAATTCAACAGATTAATAGCTGGATAGTCTGCTACAGAGGTTAAATACTACAGAAGGCAGTGACCGACTTCCTCCGTGTATTAGTCAGAGAAACAACACAGAGAAGCACATGGACAGATAATACGACACAAGACAGTAGTGAATATGCATTAAAAAGAAAAGTTCCAGTCATCCGATCCTAAGAAAAGAAATTATACTCGTACACTCTGCAATTTCCTAAAAGCACCAACTGGAATCTGTAGAGTACTCTGATGCTATTTCCCGGATCGCGATTCAAAGTCCAATTCTAAAAAAATGAAACCTTCGCAAACAACAGGAAATACCCACAGAAAATCAAACAACCAAGATTTATTCCGGTGCATAAAACTAAAAATAGCCCTCCAATGAGTTCAATGAAACTAAAAGAAACCACCACCAGCTATAAACTTCAACTTCTAGACGACAAAACCAAGCATTACTACAAAACGAACAACTCTTTTCAAACAGAACATGCAGAGAGAGAGAGAGAGAGAGAGAGAGACAACCAACCCCACACACGAGCTTCAATCGCATCGCATCATGACACATCCATCGGCTTGATTCTGGCAGAGCAGGGAGAAGAAGAACAACAACAAGAGCAAAGTCACAGATGCATCTTCATCTTTTTTTTTAAATTATTGAAGCGAAACGAAAGCAGGGGAAACGAATGGAAAAACGAGAGATTTTTATTTGTACTTGGCAAGAGAGAGCGGGTCACAGGAGGAAAGATTGCATGCCCAGATCAAGAAACATCAGGCCTCGAAGATGCCGAGGATCGGCATGTCAAGTACTTCAGCACCCGCAAAAGTGGTGCGTCCTCCAAAGAGAAGTGGCCGAACCGAAAGAAACGGAGTACAAAGGACTCGACACTCGAAGCCACCGAGAGCGAGAGAGAGAGAGAGAGAGAGAGTGACAGGATATTCACTGATTGGATATGTAGGCTGACGAAGACTTTGGAGTAACATGCTGCTATCATTTGTGAAATGTGAATGGCTCGCTCGTGTCCTTTTCCTTGCTTATTGCTTCGTTTGAATTTTTTTCCCCAAGAAATCATCCAAGTTCGGAATAATTTTAGAGGTGTCAAGACCTTTTCATGAAATTTACTACAAAAATAATGCGATAAGCTATTCCCTTTTCATTTATTTATTATGTAAGCCAATCTCTTCTTGATTGGATGTAAAAAGATAAGATTGACAAATTCTATAGCCATTATGACTAACAAAACGAAATTGTTATATAAAAACAGTATAATTGGATCGTTTCGATTCAGATAAATTCAATTATGGATTATATTTGAACATGGGTCATTTCATTTTATACAATTTTAAGTTCAAGATGGCCGGCTTTAATCATCCTAATCTGGTCCATTTCGAGTTGTTTACTTTATAAACGCAAATCAAGATCAATTTGGTCACCGGTAATTTTGAGTCCTCTTGGATATCAAACAAGTTTGATAGAGGTCGATTTCAATTTTGCTTTTGCTTTTGATTGTTTCGGGTCAGTATAGAAATATTTGAATTTGATCTAACAAGTTAAATATATTTAAAGTGATTTTACGTGTATTCATGTCTTTCCTTATAACAATTTGAATTTGAAGTTGGATCTGGACACTTGTCCTTAGGTCGTAACGAAGATAAATTTGAATAACATCTAAGTTAAAGAAAGCAAAATTATATTACCCAAACATTATGACTAATAAGATTCTAAATCTCTTTCGTGTATAAAAAACGAGTGATGTGAGGACCACTGCGCTAGTCTTGTTTAATAAATCTACTTTTGATCGATAACAGAAAGCCACTCAAAGTAAATAAAATAACCAGTTTAGAGATAACAGAACCATATTCTTTTATTAATCTTAAATATTTAAGATTTGGAGTTTTGAATATTAATGTAATAAAGCGATTGAGAATAGCAATTGATTTAAGAGAGGACTATTGTGATTGTGATCCAGAAAAATATACGACCAAAATATTTCTTGTTCTGATGCGGTCCCAATCGAGACAATGGTTACTGACAAAACCTCTCTTCGGCACTTGAACCACAAACAGCTCCACCGGAATTTTGTAGTCTGTAGATGCCATGAGTATTACCCATCACAGAAGAGTTTTTGCGAGTTCTTTTGCTTGCAGTTTGTTCCTGCAATGGGTCACATACTTCACCTCCTGACAAACAAGTTGTGAGGAACAACAAATTAAAAGGAGCGGCGACGGCCACAATCCAGAACAGGGGATATGTATCTTCAATTTTCTGTCATTCCGATGCTTTAGAATGAGTTGGGCGCATTCCGTCCAATACTCAAGGTTCTTCGTGGTAGGAGTTGACAAGAGCAGACCGCCATCTTGTAACGTCTCGTTCCTGCTCCGGTATACTGTGTTCTATCACAACTCCAGCACAGAGTCCCCCTTCTAAATCCAACTGTAGCCAGGTTCCTTATGGATCCTTTTCTCCCTCATCACATCTCGAACATTCTCAACCCCCTCCCATCCTCCACCGGCTGCAAGAATATTCGACAGTGTCACAAGACCCCCGGGTCTTTTCAACCTCTTGTTCGCAATATCATCAGCGACTAGTTGAGCCAAATCATTTCTTCTATGAATTGAGCACCCGTTAAAAAAGGCTCCGAGCATTGAATCGGTGACATCTACTGGCATCTCCTTCAGCAAATTGTAAGCTTCTGCCATCCTACCACAACGGCACAAAAGATCAACCACACATGCGAAGTGTTCTTTTCGAGGACTAACACCATAATCCTCTTTAATGGATCTAAAAATTTGTAAACCTTTCTCCAGTAAGCCACCGTGGCTGCAAGCAGAAAGAACAGAAACCAGAGTCACTTCATTCGGCTGGATATTTCTGTCGTTCATTTCCTCAAACAGCAGAAGAGCCCGATCAACCATGCCATGCTTGCCATAACACCCGATCATTGCATTCCAGGAAGCCACATTCTTGACAGTTACCATGTCAAAAACATTGGAGGCATCCTTGACACACCCACATTTTGAATACATGTCAATAAGAGCACTAGCCACGTATACATTCATATCAAGTCCCATTCTGTAAATCAAACCATGAATTTCTCTCCCTCTGTTTATTGTAACCGTAGATCCACATCCCGGGAGAAGACCCGTGACCGTGACTTGATTTGGTTTAACCCCTGACACCAACATTTCCTGAAAAAGTTTCAAAGCTTCGTGGACTTGGTTGCCCTGAACAAAACCAGAAATCAATGCATTCCAAGTGACCAGATCGGGAATCAGCCCCTCATTTTTCATCCCATTCAAGAGTGCCATCGTCCCATTTCTATCTCCAGTCCTAGCGTAACCAGCTATCATGGCGTTCCATGTAAAGTCATTTGGTTTTAGCCCTTCCCTTCTCATTTGCTCGAAAAGCTGGACAGCTTCTTCCATCTTACCCGCATGGCAATACCCACAAATCATCGACGTCCAAGAAACTACATCTCTTGTAAGCATCTTGCCAAACACCTTATGCGCAAGATCCAACCGCCCACATTTACCATACATATCTATCAAAGAATTCGCTACAGACACGTCATCCTGTAAATACATTCTGTACACAGCCCCGTGAATTTCTCTCCCCTTAAACACATCCATCACGGCAATGCAAGCTTTGAGCAGGATGGAGAACGTGAACTTATTGCACGTCCTGCCCAGTTTCTGCATCGAAGCGAAGTACCCAAATGCCCCCTCGTGATCCCCATTGAACGCCGAGATCGAGACCATCCAATTCAGCGCGAAGACGCTGGGGCGCCGAATCGCGTCGAACACGAGCTTCGCGGAGCTCGAGTCGCCGCAGCCCCCGTACGAGCCGACGAGGGTCGAACTCAAGGACGGGGAAGAGCGGCCGGCCCCCGTGGTGACCAACACGGCATGGGCTTGCCTGGACAGCGACAGGGACTTGGCTTTCATGCATCTTTGCAGCAGCAAATTGAGGTCGTCCAAAGACGAGGTTTTCGAAGCGAGTCTAGAGGAGCTCATCGCGTGAAGTCCGTCATGAAAGCGCCCGGATGATCGACGAGCACGAATCTAGAGCGGCTTGCTTCAGCGCGAACGAGTCGAGAATTGCGCACGCGTTGCGCTCCCGCTCCGGAGCATATGAACGGGAGATGGGATTCGATTCTGGGAGCAACGGTAGCGACCTTTCTCGTACAACGTCTGAAGCAATTTTGCTTCCGATGCTAGAGATAGTCATCTGAGATACTTTCACATGCCGTGGAAGAAAAGCAAATAATTTTTATTGAAATCGTGATTAACAGAGGGCTTAACTTTTTCCTAAAATAAGGCCCCATTTGTTCCCAGAAAATATTACACATGATTCGCTTGAGATAATGAGTGAATGAAAAAAAATAAAAAAATAAAAATCTAATCAATTAAAAACACAGGAAATTTATGAAAATAATTTTTCTTCAAAAAATTAAAAATCATTTTTCAAAATATAACTAGATTTTAGCATTAAATCCAAAACTTTAAACTCGAGCATGGAACCCCCAAGCTCATTTCCAAATCCCTGATGTCAAAGACCAGGTCTCCCACACTCAGGCCTACGTCCTTGACACCTATGCTCAGGTCCATTGAGGTTGAACTTGAGACCCTAATGCCCATGCCAAGGTCCGTCAAGGTCAAACCCAAAGCTCTGGTGCACGTCTCTGATGCCCTAGCACTTGGGCTCAAGTAAAGGCCAAGCATGGGATTTTGGTACCTAACATGCTTGAACTTTAATCAATGACACTCAAGGCCAGGTCCATGATGCTCGGGCTTGAGTCCTTCGTGCCCAAGCAAGGGTCTATCGAAGCTAAGGCCTAGAACCTCGATGTTGATGCCTAAGTCGGTTGAGGCCAAGCCTAGGACCCGAGTGCCTGCCCTTGAGTCTATCAAGGCCGAACCTGACACTAGCTCCCCTATCCATCAACAATGGTCCCAAAACCAAGGGCTCGTGCCCTCGATCCATGCTCTGGTCAAGGTCCATTGAGGCCAAATCCAAGATAATGGTGCCCATATCCAATTCCCCAACTAATTATGTATAAATTATTAACATCCGAATAGTGTATGTCTATTTAGAAAAATCAAATCAAATTTTCCATATCAATTCTAGTTCATTTTCATATTTCAATTTAATACTAGAAATATTATCTAAAGAATGACTTCTTAAAAAATATTTTTCAAATTTTACTTTTTACGCTAAAAAAAAAAAAAAAGTGAGCTTAAAAAGTCAAAACAAACGCACCAAGTCAATATTCAGCGCATCAAGTTAAAATGGTCTGTTTTGCTGACCCAAAGAGTTCGATAATCTCGTTCCCGATTGGTTTGACTGTAATATATGGGCCATAAAATCCAGCCCATTATTTTTAATAGCCAAAGCCCAACCATCACATTTCCTTTCCCCCCTCAATTAGTGCAATTGAGCGTAAGCAGAAATGGAAAGAAGAAGGCAGCGACGCCAAAAGCAAGGGGGAAAAAAAGAAAGAAAAAAAAGAAAAGAAGCGTTCGGGAAGAAGGGAAGGAGGAAAGGAAGGAAAGAGAGAAATTTTGGCACGTACACGATCGGGATGCCCCGATTAGCCAAATCAATTACTAATCGTAATGCTTTGTGAGTGTTCAACCTGATCGCTTGTCTAACTAGAGTACTGTTCTAATTTAGGGCACAAATTCGAACTTATGTTGATTATGAAGTACAAGGTTCAATTAAGGAGTTATTAGGTTGTGGTTTTGTGGAAATGATAGTTTAAGACGTTGTAGAGCTATGAGGTATGACGAAAATTGGATCTAAAGTACAGCTTAATTGGAACAAAATTCTGAGTACGCGTAATGGGTAGTATAGATAAGGAGAAAATATGAACACTTGTTTTAAACGAGGTTTCTCATAATGTCGTTTTATTGACAATTAAGCGTGGTTCAATCGAGCATTCGTTAGTGCAGTGGCTTTACTCAGATTTTGATATCATTTTCAGTTAGTTGTTAGAAATTCGAATATGTTGTCTCGAGTAACTACCATATATTGATTTTCAACTCTTCCAAGTGAGCAGTAGTATCCCTTCTAAGAATTTGTAAACTCATATCTTAATGTGATAATGACTGGATATATATGTTGAACTAAGAAGAGTATGTTTGTTGCATAAAAAAAATCTAGATCAGACCAACATTATGTATGTATGTGTGTGTGTTTATATATACACACATTGTGAACACATACATACATATTGTGAACTTCGTTTATGGAAAGTGTTATGAAATGGTATGTGAAGTTTATTCTAATTTAAGGAACGAGTCTTAAATAATTTGAGAAATGATTTACGAATTGTATTTCTAGTAAATGAGTCAGGTTGCAGAAAGATGACGTGTTTTAATTTGTGAATGATATATATTTTGGTTTGATTTTGTGAATTTTAGAGGTTGTTGTGGATTGGTGTTAACGCTTAATATCACTGTGAGCTCAACTATTAACGAGGAGACTTTTGGGAGTTAAATTTTGATGGTTTGAGACTGTGTCCTCCGGATGAAAGGATGGCCGTGTTATCCCTTATTCTTGATGATTTTGAGGGTGTGACATTAACTTAATTTACGAACTCCGTGTTTTAACTTTACCATATCATCTCCATTCAATATGCGAGCTAGTTTAACTGATTTTCTGGTACTTGTTCTTAGTATGTCGCTTAAATGAAAGAGAATTCAGGTAGACAGTCAAGAAATCAGTTCTGTCATGAAGCTAATTTCTCTTGCTTTCGCCTGTATAGTAGAAGAAATTTTTGGGCACTCTTAAATCGTGATTCGTCTCTTTTCTAAGTTCGTCATGCAAAGATTATCTCGCCATCAGTGATGGGCAGCAGCTCGTCAATTACCGTACGCAACGCGCAAACGAGATTCGAAGCATTTTCCCATCTGTCCACTTCCTCCGTTGAAGCTGTCCAAAGAAATGGTCTTCCACCTTAAATTACACGAAGGTCCGGGTAGGATTCTGATTTCTCAGAGCGATAGAGACTTTGCCGGCATTCAGAGATCAAACAAGAAAGAGACTAAATAAAGAAAATTCTCTTTGATTCCTTTGTTACAAATGAAAAGAGTTTAACTTTTTCCCAGCCATCTCTCTCCGTAGTGACGTCTGCACCTGCGTGCAGTTAATTTAGAAAGGAGGGTATCTCCTTTTTCATTGCCTGTAATGGCGCGAAACTTCCTGTCTATTGCGCATGATTTGGAGGAGTTCGACTATTCTTCGGACGCATTAAAGTCCGCTGTTTTTGGTGAAATGATGATTCTTTTTGGGTTTCTGTGATTTAGATGCGTTGAAGTAGTACGTGGTTTTCATTCCATCTGAGGTGGTTGGTTTCTAGACGTTGACGAAATCAATGATGAGAGACAAGCTTGCTTTAATTGGATGTGCGCGTTCATTAATCTATCGAAGATGACTCCAAAGTTAGCTGTCCAAGTGCAACTTATGAGATCGCTTGTCAATGCTCCATGGATCCTTCTATTGCCGTGCCTTGGTATGCAGTTTCGTCCTGTTTTGAGCCCGGTTATCGTGGAATGGCATTGACCGGGGATGGCTGAGTGTTTTAGTCAAGCTTTTCAATCATCATATGATTAGAATATCATCTGCCTTGTGTTGCTGTCCGTGATTTGTTACGAAGAAAGTTGTTTCATTATGCTATAGAAAATGCGATTTGCAGACTGTGATTTCATTGGAATATTGGGGAGTTGGCCAGCTGGAGGAAGTGAAAGTCCGCTTCTGCATGAATAATTTTATTCAAATGTTGAAATTGGGATTTTCAGGCGCCATCCAACAACTTAAGGACTGGAAAGTTTTGTACGGTTCTCATTGTCTAGTTTAGCCAATGACCGATAGGAAGAGAGCATTAGGAGATATTCATTCAAGAAACAGAAAAATACAGGTGTCTCGTTAGGCGGCCATTCAGACTTTTCAGTTGACCGGAAGGAATGAGTTGCAGAATGTGTATTGGTTAGATCGGGCCAAGATACTATGTGACGGGGTCAGAGAGTATTTTGCTGAAGCAAACTTGGTGATTAAAATGCTTCGGTGGAGCCTCGTTAGTCTTTCCGCGGTGTATGGGGAAACTATTATCCAGAGTTCTTGGAAAAATTCAAAACGAGACTGCCTCTAAATGTATATTTTCATGTTCTGATTCCATATCAGTATTAACTAAAACGTTCTGGTCTCGGGATAGTCACTTGATCAATCAACAGCATGCAGGTTCGCACACAAAACCCTTTTTGCCAACAATAGTCGACCCTCTCTCTTGAATACATGTAAAGAATGTTAAATCATAATAAAACTTAACTCATTTAAGCTGCATCCATGTGAAGATATGACACAATGTTTATTCCAGCTTAGCAGAACTTACAGACCACACAGAAGGCTTTGCATACACTAGCTGTCTAACTAAGCAAAATCATAATGAACTAATGAAAGAGTCTGGATCTGGAGGGACTGAGACTTCAACTGCTCCTTCCAACATCTGAGTGATTTTCTTCATGGAAGGCCTGAAAGCCGGATCTTCCTGGATGCACCACATTGCTGTCATCACAAATCTTTCCACCCTCTTTTTGTCACTCATTGCCTCCTCGTCACTCTCCACAAGTAGATGGACCTTCCCTTCAGCATAGCAATCGTACACCCAGTCAACCAGTACGTTTTGAGCTTCATTTTCCACTTCCAGCTCATAGTGCTTTCTACAGCAGATGAGCTCCAGCAACACAATGCCAAAGCTGTAAACGTCTACCTTGCCAGAAATAGGCATATTCCTAAACCATTCTGGTGCTAAATAACCTCTGGTTCCTCTGACTCCGGTGGTTGTTCGTGTCTGGTCTGCCATCAAGAGCTTAGCTAATCCAAAGTCCGATATTTTCGGACTGAGAGAGTCATCCAGAAGAATGTTTTGTGGCTTGATGTCGCAATGGATTATTTGCCTGGTGCAATCATCATGCAGGTAAGCGAGCCCCCTTGCAACACCACAGGCAATTTCTATTCTTTTGTACCAGCTGGGCCTTGAAGCGCTGAAAAGGAAATCCGCCAAAGTGCCATTGCTCATGAATTCATACACCAGCAGTCGGTGTTGACCCTCGTTGCAGAATCCAAGCAGCTGCACTAAGTTCTTGTGGTTAGTCTGGCCAATTGCACTCACTTCTCGTTCAAACTCATTTTCGGCATCTCCAGTCTTTTTTTCCAACACTTTTACTGCGAAAAAGTTTGTGTCGTTTGATCCAAGAACACCTTTGTATACTGCTCCAAAAGCACCCCTACCCAGTTCTTCTTTGAATCCATCTGTTGCTTCTTTAAGCTCCTGATAAGTGAAACTTTGCATACCTTTGACTTGGTTAATCTGGAACGGTCGTATCCACTTGACATCCCTATGTCGGAAGCTTCCACAAAGTAGATAGGTAATGAGAAGTAAAAGCAAGTTCACGCATACCGAGCTACTCAACAGCACTGATCCAATGATTATCAAAGTCGAGTTCTTGTGCTTCTTCTGGCCATCACCTGGAAATTTCGAAGTTGAATTATCTATCCTGACCTTGATCAGAGCTTTCCCACCCACGCTGAGATCCATCTGACCATTTGAGAGTGGAATCCTCTTTTTCCAGCAATTCCCGTTTCTGAAAATAGCTACTGCGCAGAAACAATCAGCCAAGCAATCCTGTCTGCACCAATCCTCAGTTTGTGGCTTATTATATTCATAATCAGACAGCGGCCAGTCCGTATTGAGCATGTCACGTATCGTGAATAGGTCTGTTTCAGGATTACCTCCTTCACAACTCTGTGGAACAAAGTCCTGTTTGCATCCGTTCATATCATTTGTTGGATCTAACAAAGTATATCCTGGTGGGCACTGACACCGCGGTCTCTGGTCATCCCTGAGAGTACAGTAGCTGTTGAAGCCACAAGCTCCAATCCCAGTATCTCGCCGGATGCTCGTGCATATGTTTGGAGGGACAGGGGAAGAGACCATTGACCAGCCCAGTGGCCAGCCAGAGCTTGAATTTGCTGCCTTTGGGTGGACATATTGCCTGAAGACACCGTCATATTCAAGGATTGCTCTTTGGTAAAATCCGCTGGTTGGGACTGTGCCTGAGGTGAGGAGATTAAGTACTGTTCCATTCCTTGCTGTGACGCAGACCTGGCCACTTTGATTGAATACCAATTGAAAGCCGCTACCTTTGGTATTGGAGGACCAGTATGCATCTGAGGAGACCAGTGGAGTTGGAGTGGGATAGAACACAAGATCTCCATCGGCTTGTAATATGAAGTGGAACCTCCCAGTGGAGTAATTTGTTGCCGAATAGCGAGCATTAACCATAATACCTTGATTTAACATTTGCGTGGGCAGTATTGTATCAGTTGGTTGGCTGAACGTCTCCCACAAGTTGGCGTGATCCTGGTTCGCTAGGATGAAGTTCCCTGTGTCAAGCATGGCTGCGTATGCAACACCGGTAACAGTTGGGCTAGGAGCCCATAACTCTTCTCCTTTCGGATCAGTGAGCACCAGGCGGCCGTCAGCACCCAGCTGAACTTTGGAGCCTTCAGCTGCTAAATTGTCGGCATTTGCAGACCAGATTATAGTTTTCTCGTCTATTTTGTCGAACCATACAGCTAACAAATAATCTGTGGTTCCAATTTTCTGAAATCCGAAAGCGAATTCACCTGATGGTGATAACCAGGAGTTTTGATCATTTGTTGTTAATGAGGAACCCGAGGTTTGGTTGCTGTATGTCTGAGCTTTGGTGGAAAGTGGAAATGGAAGAAGTAGAAGGATCGCAAGCACTACGGAATAAGCCATGATAGATGAACTTCTCTTCTGGTTCTTGAGTTAAGCTACTTAAGGATGAAACAAGAATTTCGGGGGTGAGTCATTAAAACATATAATTGTAGGGGAGGCGACTATTCTTTTGTCCTTTTGCTTTTGCCTTCGATGGAAAGTCTCTCTCACCTTAGATGGAGCTCCCATCTGCACGCTATATAGATTAGTATTTTTCTCAAGGACTTTGTCTAGTCCTCGTAAAAGGTTTAGCAAGCTTCGTCAAAGAGAAGGCTTGCAAAAGACTCGTTTATTCGCCACCCGAGTTTGAAACTCTTACTTGTTTATTCGCCACCCAAGTTTGAAACTTCTTCTTGAATTTACTATAACCTAACGGCAGCCAACTTCAAATATTTTTATGGCAACAGAAAATTATTAAATTTTCCCCTCATTGATAACGAAGATATCCATCCCATGGTACAATATAAACGTAAGATGCAAGACTAGAGTTTTTCACTATCGTAATGTCAATAAGCTCTGTTCTAGACTGAATCTTCTAGTTTATTTTCAGTCTCCCGCCATTCAGGGAAGGTGACTTTACGTTCTCTGTTGTAGTGATCGCTCCTTTTTCTAGAGCTTACCAAGCTAGTTGAACCAAATCCACTGATGAACTTTGCCAGTCTATGAGGCTTTGGATGTCCATGCCTACATCGTTTATTAAGTATGTACGCACTTTGTGAATGCATCACCGATGCAGCTGTTTGTAGTCTCTTCTACTCTGAAAGTCCCCATGATGAGCACAACAGGATGCAAGTCTTGATTCCATGAGACGGTTATATGATCAGATAACAGAGTTGTCAGGTCATGACAGGAAAATATGGCAAATAGAACCACGGTCTACAAGCAGCCATGCGAAGAGCATGTCCTTTGATTGTTCTTGTTCACTGACAAAGATGATATATTTATATTGTTTTCATAGCAAGGGTCTCTCAGTATCTGAACTTCAAAAGAACTGTCCAGCAGAAAATGCGGTTATTGTTACATCTTTTATGAATAGGGTAAGCTCGCTGCTATTTCACTGTTCTGAAGTCTAAACTTATCGACCTCAATAGTTCTGAAGACTCACCAGTCGCGTAACCTTATCCTTCTACCTAAGGTTCTGACCAGAAAATGAGTTATCTAAGATGAAGCTAACCCTGCAAAGGCTTGGCCTAGTGAGACCAATATTGGATCGATGTTTTGGGGTTATACATTGAGAGTCAACTCTATGGGTTTGAGATGTTAATATTGGACAAGGCAGAGATTATCATTCTGAGAGAACCCTTCTCAAGGTTCAAACATTACTTAGATGGCGCAGATTGATTTATGCACTTCTACATCCCATTTTGCTTATCCATCCATCCGACAACATCAGGATCAGGCATTCAATTATCAAGAAAATGGGCTTTGTGCAAAAATCTTCTTATGCTTCTTCCAAGAAGTAAGAAGAAAAGGTGAAAACTAGAATACGAAGCGATGCTCCTTAGGAAATGTAATTTGCAACCGTGCTGCATTTATTTGGAAAGAGTACATCAGATGTCTACTCATTGAAGTCAGAAGACATCACAAAAGACGATAGTAAGAGCAAATCATGTGGTTAAGGTGAGCACAAAGAAGACCGGATAGTAAAACAGAGCTGATCAGTACCAAAACAAAACAGAAGAACAGAGCTGATGAAGTTCTACCCTTCAACAGGAGTAAGGTGGTTTCCTTCTATCAACAAGACTACTACCTTTGCTTGATGGCTTCTCTTCGCTGCATACTTTTCTTCCTTAGAATAATCCTAGATTGGTTCACGATGCAGGACTTTGTTCACAAGAAATTATCTACTAAATATGATAACCTATGTACCACAAACACAAGGGCTGAGATGGCTCTATTGAAATGCTAGAACGTCTCTGAGTTTACACTGTACTTATGGTACTAAATGCGAAGGGGGACGGTGGTGCAGACACCTGAATTATCCCTTCAAGCATTAGCATAACCTTCTTCATGGTTGGTCTCAAGGCTGGATCTTCCTGGATGCACCAGATGGCAACCCTCACAAATCTCTCGAGCTTCTTCATGTCATTCAGGGCTGCCTCGTCTTTTTCAACAAGTGCTTCTAGCGTACCTTCTCGATAGCAGTCATAAGCCCAATCAGCTAAGATCACTCTCTCTTCACTGCCGGCTTCGATGTCAATGCCTCTCCTGCAGCAAATGGTCTCTAGCAGCAGGACACCGAAACTGTACACGTCGACCTTCACAGTGATCGGCATGTTCCGGAACCATTCGGGCGCAACATATCCTCTCGTTCCCCTTATTGCAGTGTGAGTGTGGGTTTGGCTGATCAAGAGCTTGGCTAGTCCGAAATCTGAAATCCTGGCATTGTAATATTCGTCGAGAAGGATGTTTTGAGGCTTTATGTCGCAATGGATGATCTGGGTTTTGCATTCTTCATGCAAGTAGAGGAGTCCTCTTCCGATTCCTAAGGCAATTTGGGCCCTCTGTTCCCAACTGGGTTTCAGATCCTCAAACAGGAAGCTCGCTAACGATCCATTGCTCAAGAACTCGTAAACCAGCAAGCGATTTGGCCCTTCGTTGCAGTACCCGATCAACCTAACCAGATTCTTGTGATGGGTTTGTCCAATCACTATAACTTCGGTTTTGAATTCCTTCTCACTCTCTTGAAAGGACCTATCCAACTTCTTAACTGCTACAACATTTTTGGAGTCTCCAATTGCAATGACACCTTTGTAAACTATGCCAAACGACCCCCTCCCAAGTTCCTCCTTGAAGCCACCCGTGGCGTCTTCAAGCTCTTTGTATGTGAAGCTGCGTATATTTATGTCCATGCCACTTTCATCTTCGAAGAACTTCTTTAATTTGTTTTGGTATATCATGAAAAAGCCGAGGCATGATGCAGCAATCAGTATGAAGTTGACAAACACTGAGCTGCCTAAAAGAACTGACCCGGCAAGAATCAAAATATCCTTCTTATCATCATTTGGTCCCGGAGGACTAGGGGTCTGAGGAGGAAAGCCATCCTTTCTTCTCTTGATGAAGGCCTTTGCATTGAGGCTTGTGTCGATCCTGCCATTGGAGAGAGGCAGCTTCTTCTTCCAACACATGTCATTATCTCTAAAGATGGCGACAGCACACATGCAGTCGCGGAGGCAGGAGTCTTTACACTCGGCCTCTGTGAAAGGTTGCAAGAGATTGTAATCAGAAGTTGGCCAATCGATACTAGTAATTTCTTCAAGTACAAACGCATCCGGTCCTGAACTCGGCGCTTCTCCACAACTTTGTGAATAATTTTGTACACAACCTCTATACTCATCTTTCTCGTCAAGCACAGAAAATCCCAGAGGGCAGTCGCAGACTGGCCTGTCATTCACGTCGAGCCTGCATATCCTGTTGAAACCACAAATGCCACTCCCTTTTTCCTGACCAGTTTTGCATATATTTTCCGGTACCAGCCAGTCAATCGTCCAACTTCCCCCAGTCTTGGGGTGAGAGTACTGGATGAAGACCCCGTCTGACTCCAAAGTGGCTCTCAAATAGTTGTCCCCGGGCGATTTCCCTGAAACTGTCCTGAGAGGCGACATTTGGCCGTTGCCATGAAGGGAATTCAAGAAGCCCGAGTCGTTCAAACTAATCCCGGTAACAGAAACAGAGGGCGAAGGAGCAGGGAACGTGTAGTACGGTTCATTGGCGTGACTGGAAGGCAAGTTTATTGTCGTAAGCAGGAGTTTCCCATCCTGCAAACGGAGCTGAAACCTTCCCTGAGAGAAGTTGGTCGCCGATTGTCTTGAAGACAGAATCCCATTATTCGATAAGATCTGTTCGGGCAGGATGGTGTCGGTGGGGTAGTCGAAGCTCTCCCAAAGAGTCTCAGAGTCTCTGCCCTTGAGAACAAAATTTCCAGTATCGTTCATGTGTCCATAAGCGACCGCACTAACTATGGGATCGGACTTCCATGGAATTCCGCCTCCTGGATCATTCAGAACGAGCCCGCGATCAGCAGTTACCACCAGTTTTGATCCTCGGGGTGCGATGACAGGTCGTTTGCTAGTATCACTGGCACACCAGACTATGGTTTTCTCAGGAATCTGGGCATACCATATGGAGACTACGAAGCTGTCGCTCTCATCGTCGGGTTGGCTGAACCCCAAGGCGAAATCTCCGGAAGGAGAGAGCCACGGAGGAGACTCCTTATCCCCCGCAACCAGAGACTTGCCCGGGGTTATATTGGACTGTGAAATGGCAAGAAATGGCAGAAGAAGAAGAAGGAACAGCAGGAGCAGATGGCTTATAGAAGCAGGAGAAGCCATTGTTGCTCTGTTGCTTTCAGGTTGAATAACGAAACGATGAATTGGCAGGTTTATACATGAGGAAGGGAGTGAACCAGGACAAAAGAATGCCGGTAAAAGTCCAACTGAAATATGCAAAAACGCGGTCTTTCCGTCGTTTCCTTCCACTTTCTTCGACCGGCAAGAGCTTGGAAAAATACTCTGCATCCTTGAAAATGAAACGATGCCGAGAGGTTCATGCATCCGTACATTATTTTGAACGTTTCAAACTTACTTTTGTCTTTGTGCAGACGTTGTCCACTCAGCTCAGGATGCGTAGTTGAAACGCCTTCATGCTAAGACTTCAAGTCAAAGGAGTTGAACAAGATGCCACTGTTGGCGGTATTGGGTTTTCTCAAAAAAATGTCAATTCAAGTTCTCTTATCGATTTTTCGACCAAAAAAAAAAAAAAGGTTCTCTTATCGCTTTAAGACTTTTGTGCCATTTTCTAGTCACTTCCTTAACGTTGAAGCCAGGCTGAGGGATAAGTCAACATAATCATTTTATTTTCGAAAATAATTTCCATTCAAAAATAATATTTTAACAGAATAATTTTCAAATATTTAAACGCGTTTGGTAATTACCCAAAATTTTAAAATTTTGGTAGGACTCTTTAATTTTTTTTTTGTTTCTTTTAATTTTTAATACCTTAATCATATGTTTCTTCTTTTTCTTTTTTTTTTTCCTTTTTCCTTTTCTCTTCCTCTTTCTTCTTCTTTTATGGCTAGATGCAGGCCACAAGTGGTGGTTGGCGACCAGCTGGCGAGGTCTAACAAGCTTACTGGAGCCTCACCAAGCCAAGGTGAGGCTAGGTGAGATCGAGCCTCACAATTGCCAAGCGAGCCTCCGGCGAGCTCGCCAAACCTTGCCCAGTCAATCGCTGGTGGTGACGGCAGCCAATAATGGTCGATGACAGACTAGGAATAAGGAGAAAAGAAGAAAAGAAAAGAAAAAAAAAAAAAAAAAAAATAGATTGAGCTATTCTAGAATTATTCTTGAGAATAAAGAAATAAATTTTTTTTATTTATTGATTCCATTTCGGGAGAAAAAAAAAATATCAAATGGATCTTTATTCTTTTTTATTTGGAGAAATAAAAGAATAAAATTAGTCATTATTGAATAACTTAATAAATAGACCCTCAGGATCTTGAGTTCCAAGCACGCAAAGTCATTGGTTGACCAGTTCGTGGGTTCTTTTTTACTTGCTTTTATTCTCTTTAGATGGGACAAAATGATGCCCCACTGATGAAAATTCAAACGGAGGACCAGTTCAAATTCTTTTGGTCTTCTAGAGCCATCACAAAATAAAGCAAACGAGGACCACATGCAATTCTCCAGGTACCTCTTCCGTAAGCAAGCAGAATTGCATCTGTTCAGCTGCCATTTTGCATTGGAAAATCACTGATTAATAATGAAAAAATCTCAAATAAGAGTATAAAGTGAGGCCGTCGAAAAAAGAGTCGAAATGGACCTTATATCAATAAGAATATGAAGTAGGTAATTTAGTCTTAAATAAGGGTCAAATCTTACATATGATGTGTTTTTGTCCTCCGACTTTTCCCCTTTCAGTCTTTTATTTTCTGTTCATCTCCTCTTTCATGGCCATTGTATCTCCTTTAGTCAAATGATTTATGAGTTAATACCTTGAAAGCCCCTAAATTAATACACCTACAACAAATTTATCTCAAACCAAATTTTTTATCACAAAAATCCCAAATTAAGACACCTTTATGATAATTTTATCCTGGATTTACCATAAAAAACTCCAACTGGTATATTTATGACAAATTTATCATAAATTAATTTGTTTGACAGTCAAAAACTCTAAATTAAATATTTGTGACAAATTTACCCCAAACTAATTTGTTTAACCGTAAAAAACCATAAACTAGTATATTTGCGACAAATATACCTTCCGTTAAATGAATTAATATCACAAAAACCACAAAATGGTACAACTATGACAAACAGAAAATAAAATCTCAAATTGGTATAACTGTCACGTGTCATCCAACTCAATAATTTAACATTAAAATTTGATAGAAATTAATAAAGAATAAATTTATTATAACTAATAAATTTGAGATTTTTTAGAGTGTTAACCCAATAATTAAACCATCAATTTTCTCCCACCCTAAGAATTTAGCTCTTGCATCGCGGTTGAGGTGGGTCTCGCTTGCGGCTTTGAATTTGCCCTTCTACTCAAACTGGTGTCTTTGAATATGAATGAATCAATGCTACTCACCACATATTGAAGGTTTGGGTTTCTGCAAGCGGAAAATATTATTATTCGAACAAGTACATTCCCACAATTGTGCAGTCTCAAACGAACATTTGTTGTTGACAGGTGTCTCGTTAGGCGGCCATGCAGACTTTTCAGTTGACCGGAAGGAATGAGTTGCAGAATGTGTATTGGTTAGATCGGGCCAAAATACTATGTGACTGGGTCAGAGAGTATTTTGCTGAAGCAAACTTCGTGATTAAAATGCTTCGGTGGAGCCTCGTTAGTCTTTCCGCGGCGTATGGGAAAACGATTATCCAGGGTTCTTGGAAAAATTCAAAACGAAACTGCCTTTAAATGTATATTTTCATGTTATGATACCATATCAATATAAACTGAGTGTGTTTGTTTTACGAAAAAACATAACGTTTTTGGAAAATATTTTCCGGGAAACCATTTTCTAAAAAAACGGTTAGTTTTCATTTCTTTGGTGATACGTGATTGAAAATATTTTCTGGTGTTTTGATTGCATTTGAAAAATGATTGAAGGTGTAGAAAATACCGACGAAGAGGAAGAGGAGGGAGCAAAGCCAATGGGAGCACAGGAGGGGCTAGGGTTGGAGGAGGCGGCGGTGACGAAAGGGAGGGGGCAAAGGAGAAAGAGAGAGGGGAGGAGGAGTTAGGGTTTACGTTCACAGGCAAAGAAAGAAAAGAGAAAACAAGAAAAAAGAAAAGAAAAGAAAATAAAAGAAATAATAATAATAACAAATTCAAAAATTTTAATTACAAATTCTTTTTAATAATAAATTTTCATTAAGTAATGACCTTAAAACATTTTGGAAAACGTTTTCCGGTTTTTTCAAAGGGAATTTAAGCTTTTGAAGGAAAACGTTTTTGTTGACTAGGAAAACGTTTTCCGTTGACTCATTTTCCGAGTGAACCAAACGTTGAAAAATGAGGAAAATGTTTTCCCGAAAATGTATTCCGCGAAACAAACACATCCTAGGGTGCGTTTGGTAACGTTTCGTTTAAAAATTGTTCAATGAAAATGAAATTGAAAAAACTATTTCTCATTAGGAAATAATTTTTCACCAGAAAAACGCGTTTAATAAATTTGTTCATGAAATAAAAAAAGAATAAAAACATGCTTGGTAAATTTGTGTTTTTTTTTTTTTTTGTTTCTTTTAGTTTTTTAATATTTTTATTTTATTTTTCATTTTTTTCTTTCTTTTTCTTTTTCTTTTTTTCTTCCTTGCGGCCGATCGGGGGCCTTGGCCATGGCCGACGACCGGCCAACGAGGGCCGGCAGCCTCGCCTAGCCACGGCGAGGCTCGCCGACCCCGGCGAGGCTCGGCCTCATCGGGCCACCGCCGGGTGAGCTCGGCCTTACCGGATCTGGGCTAGCTCAAGCTCACCTAACCAAGACAAGGCCAAGCCTCGCCGGGCCACCGCCGGTGGCGCCAAATCTGAGCGAGCTCGAGCTCGCCCGGCCAAGGCAAGGCCGAGAGTCGCCGGCTGGCGCTAGGCTCGGCCTCGCCGGATCCGGGCGAGCCCGAGCTCACTAGGGGCCGGCAATGCTTCGGCGAGATCACCGACCCTCGATGGCCGGTCACCAGCCATGGCCGAGGCCGGCGACCGGCCAAAGAAAAAAGAAGAAGAAAAGAAGAACAAAGAAAGAGAAGAAAAATAGAAGAGAGAAAAAATTTGTTTCTTAAAAGTGTTTCAAAAACAAGAAATAAGTTTTTCTTGTTTCTTGTTTCTGTTTCAAATTTGTTTCCGGGAACAAAAAAAATAGATTTGGAACAAAAACGCAAACAAACGCGTTTCTGTTCTTTTTTTGTTCCCCGGAACAAAAAAACAGGATTTTTGTTCATAAAAAAAAAAAAAAAGAATACAAACAAACACCCCCTAAAACGTTCTGGTCTCGGGATAGTCACTTGATCAATCAACAGCATGCAGGTTCGCACACAAAACCCTTTTTGCCAACAATAGTCGACCCTCTCTCTTGAATACGTGTAAAGAATCTTAAATCTTAATAAAACTTAACTCATTTAAGCTGCATCCATGTGAAGATATGACAAAATGTTTATTCTAGCTTAGAACTTACAAACCACACAGAAGGCTTTGCATACACTAGTTGTCTAACTAAGCCAAATCATATTGAACTAATGAAAGAGTGGATCTGGAGGGACTGAGACTTCAACTGCTCCTTCCAACATTTGAGTGATTTTCTTCACGGAAGGCCTGAAAGCCGAATCTTCCTGGATGCACCACATTGCTGTCATCACGAATCTTTCCACCCTCTTTTTGTCACTCATTGCCTCTTCGTCACTCTCCACGAGTAGATGGAGCTTCCCTTCAGAATAGCAATCGTACACCCAGTCAACCAGTACTCTTTGAGCTTCATTTTCCACTTCCAGCTCATAGTGCTTTCTACAGCAGATGAGCTCCAGCAACACAATGCCAAAGCTGTAAACGTCTACCTTGCTAGAAATAGGCATATTCCTAAACCATTATGGTGCTAAATAACCTCTAGTTCCTCTGACTCCGGTGGTTGTTCGTGTCTGGTCTGCCATCAAGAGCTTAGCTAATCCAAATTCTGATATTTTCGGACTAAGAGAGTCATCCAGAAAAATGTTATGTGGCTTGATGTCGCAATGGATTATTTGCCTAGTGCAATCATCATGCAGGTAAGTGAGCCCCCTTGCAACACCACAGGCAATTTCTATTCTTTTGTACCAGCTGGGCCTTGAAGAGCTGAAAAGGAAATCCGCCAAAGTGCCATTGCTCATGAATTCATACACCAGCAGTCGATGTTGACCCTCGTTGCAGAATCTAAGCAGCTGCACTAAGTTCTTGTGGTTAGTCTAGCCAATTGCACTCACTTCTCGTTCACTCATTTTCGGCATCTCTGGTCTTTTTTTCCAACACTTTTACTGCGACAAAGTTTGTGTCGTTTGATCCAAGAACACCTTTGTATACTGCTCCAAAAGCACCCCTACCCAGTTCTTCTTTGAATCCATCTATTACTTCTTTAAGCTCCTGATAAGCGAAACTTTGCATACCTTTGACTTGGTTAATCTGGAATGGTCGTATCCACTTGCCATCCCTATGTCGGAAGCTTCCACAAAGTAGATAGGTAATGAGAAGTAAAAGCAAGTTCACGCATACTGAGCTACTCAACAGCACTGATCCAATGATTATCAAAGTCGAGTTCTTGTGCTTCTTCTGGCCATCACCTGGGAATTTCGAAGTTGAATTATCTATCCTGACCTTGATCAGAGCTTTCCCACCCACACTAAGATCCATCTTACCATTTGAGAGTGGAATCCTCTTTTTCCAGCAATTCCCGTCTCTGAAAATAGCTACTGTGCAGAAACAATCAGCCAAGCAATCTTGTCTACACCAATCCTTAGTCTGTGGCTAATTATATTCATAATCAGAGAGCGGCCAGTCTGTATTGAGCATGTCACGTATCGTGAATAGGTCTGTTTCAAGATTACCTCCTTCACAACTCTGTGGAACAAAGTCCTATTTGTGATAGCTAGTATAAGCACCTAGAGGGGGGTGAATAGGTGTAAAAACAATTTCTCGTGATAAGTGAGCAGCACTAATTGACAATAGAAAAGAAATTCGTCTTTTGTAAACAAAACGAATTATGATCAAAGTAAAAGAGAGTAGGGAAGAGAATATGAATACAGAGATTATAGTGGTTCGGCTTAATCCAAGCCTACGTCCACTCTTCCGCACTGACAGCCCACCGGCTGGATTCCACTATGAACAAAAGAGTTGTTACAGAAAAGCTCTTCCTTGATTCCACAGTGTAGAGACTCTTTTACACTTCCTCAAGGTCTCTCAAAGATATAGACTCTCTTTTGTGTACAAGATTTCGCTCAATAATTTAATTGACTAAGAACAATGAGCTTCAGACTTTGGAATTCTTCTATCGCGCACACACTCAAACAACTGGAATGTCTTCCTTATATACTCCTTTATGCCATCATACCCGTTGGCATTTACCAAAAGAATTCTTCCAATCTACCCGTTGGACAGAATCAATTAGGAAGATCTTCGAACTATTTAAGGAACATGACGATAGCTCATCAATCCTGCTTGCCCATACAATCAGGATTTAGGTTTCCATAAGTAGAACCTTCCAAGTATACTTCGCCAATCAATGGATCCAAAATCCTTGAATCAATCTTGATTTGAATAAAGGATTCTGACATGCTACATCCAGCCAAGAGATCTTCTCCAGTCGATAAAGTCAAATCCTTAACGAAACATCCAGTTCCGGATAAGTCTTCTTCGATTGTCTAGAAAACTGTCAATGAAGATAGACTTTGAGTCTTGAGTCTGGTAGTCCGGAAGTCTTCAAACTTTGATAAAAGAGTCTACAAGTCTTGGACTAGGGCGATGGAAACGTTTTGTCGCTTCAAAACACTCAATGAAGTTTTCTCCAACAATCTCCCCCTTTTTGATGGTGACAAAACTTTCCTGTAGATTCAGATAACTTTGACCTGCAAAACATTACTCAAACAAAAATAGATATCTCACAAAATTAAATGACTTAGTAATAACACTAGAATCTACATCCACAGAAAGTAGGTTAGTCTTGTAAATGAACAAAGCCACGAGATATCAATAGTACTTAAGATAAACAAATGTTCAAACAGTCAAATCCAAATCCAGTCCAAATCCAAACAGTCAAACATAAAAGACAAGTCAATCAACACAAAAGTTCAAAAGTTCAAAGTTTTAAATCTGCACCACATCTCTCCCCCTTTTTGTCATCATTAAAAGGGTAGAGATGAAAAGAGAATCGATTTAAGATTGCTTGGGAACACGAACAAGCTAGAAATCTCCCATTGACTGGACAATCCCTTCCAGCTTTTTCAAATCCTCCTTCAGTTGCGCCACATCTTCACCCTTGGCATTTGCTTGAACTTGAAGAGCAATGGCATAAATTTGATCATGCAAAGAAACTGAAGAGGTCTGACCTACATTTTGCAAATTCTGTACTTCGTATCCCAGAGCATAAATCTGGCCTCTCATCTCCAAAAGAACATCAAGAATTCTGCGAAAGTCTGCTGAATTGTCTGTCTGAGTACTTACTTTTGCACGATCAGACGGAGTATTGGCAGATGATGGCATTTCAGCACGATCACGCAAATTGGGCGACGAAACCTCATGTCCTTCTTTAGGAAATTGAGTTGCATAGATGTCTTCTGGATCTGCTGGAGAACGACTTACTCCTTCACTAGTGGCAGGGAATAAGGACGTTCCTCGTTTCTCAGGATCTCCTCCTGTTTCCATGCCTTCAGGTGGAGAAAAGTATTCCTCATGCTCTGCTTCCACTTGATCTCCTCTCTCCTCTTCTTCTTCTTCCTCAATTCTTTCCTCCTCTGCATCTCTCTCCTCTGCTTCTTTCTCCTCTGCTTCCAAATCTTTAGTCCTCTATTCTGTCTCATCCATGTCTTTTTCTTTTCTCTTCGTTGATTTTGGAACATAATGACTCAGGTTCTTCAATGCCATTGCAGAAATAGTGATATCATCCTCATCCTTTTCATCCTCAATGATGAGAGCTCTTCTTTTCTTGGATGGAGCAACCATGGGTTCTTTCCCTTTTCGCTTTGTCACAGAAAGAGACTGAATGAGTCTTGACTGGGGTTTTCTCCTTGAACTGTTCCATAGCCTTGGCAAGTTCCTTCAGACGCATTTTTGAGACCATTCGCAGTCCCACCATCATTTGATCGCACGTTCGAACACAAAGAATCCTAGGAGGCTGAACGTTCAAATGTCTGAATAACTTGGTCACGAGAGCTGGATAAGGAAGTTGACCCTTATCCTTCACCACTGCCCTGTACATGTGGAACATAATAGTGTGTGGAAGAGAGATTTTTTTACTAGCATTGATGGCATACATTAACTTTGCCTCCGAGTTTGAAACGTCAGTATTTGAAGTTGATTTTGGTCTAAGACAGTTAATCATTATCTTGTGAAGCAAAATGTTAGACGCATTCATTCTCACATAAGAAATCTTTCCTTCCGTTCTTCTATCCTGAACAAGCTCCAACGTTGCACGAGCAATAGACACATTGATAGGTTGATATCTCCCTCTTTCAACCCCAATCATATCAGCCAACATATTCATGTCCACCACATAGTCCTGATCTCGAACACTAAAAGAGAATCTATTCGCATCCAAAAAACTAAGATTCGAATAGAAATAAGCAGCAAGTTCAGCATACGCTTCTGTAGATTCAGAACAAAACTGTTCAAGTTGAAGTAGACTGAATTTTTTCCACAGATTAACATTCACAGAGTCAAGAAAGTCAAAGTCCACACTTCTAGGGTTTATTACCCCACGCTTCAGCAATTTGTAGTACAGTTGCTTGTGTTCCTCCGATCGAAATAAATCCGTCTTTTTGCTTCGGATTTTCGCTGCAACACCCATTCTAGGTTTAAACTGACCGTACAACTTGTCATCATCGTTCCTATTTGGTTGATTAAATCCTCCAACCCGTGGATCACTTGGGATATTAGCAAATGCTTCTTCTGCCGACCCCGCAGGGGCAATTCCCAAATGTTCCATGGTATGTAAGAAGAAGGATTCATTCTTATACCTTTTGTCCTTAAGAAACTCATCAATGTAGTTCAATGGAGTACCGCTCCTCTTCAAAGCACGGTAAAGCTTATAAGTAAAAGAGGGCTTATGAGTTCTTACGGGTTCTGCGTCTTCGATGATTTCTTCCTCTTCTCGATGTGCAACATCCTGAGGTCTAGATGGAGGAGATGGACGCTGCTGAGAATGTTGTGGGCCCTGCTGCTGTCTAGGAGATTCTTCTTCTTCGGTGAGATCAAAGTGCGTAGGCCCCAAGGGGAAGAGTTCCCTCACGCATTTGAGTACGGGGCCAGCGGTGGGGGCCCCGTTCCCAGGATCCTCGAAGACTTCCTTTCACGCATTTGCGTGGTCCCCCGTTCGCGATCATCTTTCCTTTGAGACGGCATCTTTCACGGTCTTTGAGAGATTCCAAGCTTGTTTTCCAATAAAGATGAAAACTTTTTCGAGGATTAAACAAGAGAAGAAGACAGAAGTGGAAGATCGGTGTTCTCTTAGGGTTTTTGTGAGTAAAACGAAGAGGAACCGATAGTATATAAGACAGTCAAAACGAGGCATACGAACAGTCGTAAAGAAAGAAAATAAAAATACCCTTTTTTATAAAAAATAACTGCCTTTTGGATAACTGTCATTTCAAAAATTACTTCTTTTCCGAAAAGGTAGGTTTGCAATAATCACGGAAATTAAAATAGCAATAATCAATTTCGGATAAATAATTGTACCTTTTCGAGATTTGATTCGAGAAATAAATAGAAATAACTTACAGTCGAGAATCTTGATCGTTCGAGACTAAGAGCCTTTAGACTTTCAGTGCTGAGTCTGAACTTCCTCAAACCTTAAGCTATTGAGTCTGGTACGAATAACTTCAAATTGATTTTTCTCCAAAGGCTTTGTAAATATATCCGCCAGTTGATTCTTTGAGTCAATAAACTGAATTGAAACTTCTCTATTTTGAACATGATCTCTAATGAAATGATGTCGAATCTCTATATATTTTGCTCTTGAGTGAAGAATCGGATTCTTGGTGAGATTGATTGCGCTGGTGTTGTCACATTTAATCTCAGTACATGAATCTTCAATTCCAAAATCTCTCAGCTGTTGTTTTATCCACAAAATTTGTGAACAACAACTTCCAAGAGCTACATATTCTGCTTCTGCCGTAGAAAGAGCTACTGTACTTTGCTTCCTTGAAAACCAAGATATTGTCCTGCTTCCAAGTAGTTGACAGGTGCCCGAGATGCTCTTTCTATCAACTCTGCATCCAGCTAGGTCTGCGTCTGAGCATCCAAGAAGAGTAAAGTCTCCTTCTTTAGGATACCAGAGACCCAAGTGTGACGTTGAGGCAATGTATTTGATAATACGCTTTGCAGCACTTAAATGAGATTCTTTAGGGTTTGATTGAAATCTGGCACAAATGCAAACACTAAACAAAATGTCAGGTCTAGAAGCAGTAAGATAAAGAAGTGAACCAATAATACTCCTGTATAACTTCTGATAAACTTTCTTTCCTCCTTCATCTTTGTCTATCTTCAAGGAACTTGACATTGGTATATCAGTCTTTTTGCAATTCTCTAGCCCAAACTTTTTGATAAGATCGTTGGCATATTTTTCTTGATGGATAAAGATTCATTCCTTCAGTTGTTTCACTTGAAGCCCGAGAAGGAAGGTTAGTTCATCCATCATGCTCATTTCAAATTCATCCTGCATAGACTTAGAGAATTTCTTGCACAGACTTTCATTAGAGGATCCAAAAATAATATCATCAACATAAATTTGAACAAGTAGAAAACTTTTGCTTTCTTTTTTGATAAATAATGTAGTATCTACTTTACCTTTAACAAAGCCATTTTGAATTAAAAACTTACTTAATATGTCGTACCAAGCTCGAGATGCTTGCTTTAAACCATATAAAGCCTTTTCCGTCTGAATACAGAGTCTGGTTTCCTTGGGTCTTCAAAACCGGGTGGTTGTTCCACATAGACTTCCTCTTGGATAAATCCATTTAGGAAAGCACTTTTGACGTCTATTTGGAATAACCTGAAATTCTTATGACAAGTAAAAGCAAATAATAATCTAATTGCTTCTAACCTTGCTACTGGCGCATAAGTCTCATCATAGTCTATCCCTTCTTCTTCTGTATATCCCTTAGCCACGAGTCTTGCTTTGTTTCTTACGACCTTTTCTTTCTCGTTCATCTTGTTCCTGAAAACCCATTTAGCTCCAATGATAGATTTACCTTTCGGTTTAGGAGTCAAGTCCTAGACATCATTAATGCTGAATTGCCTAAGTTCTTCCAGCTTTCATTAGATAAAGCTTCTTCTATGCTCTTGGGTTCTATTTCAGAAATAAGAGCCAAAGCACTAGATTCTTCGCGCCTTTTGGATCTTGTACAAATTCCTTCATTAATATCACCAATAATGAGATCTTTGGGATGATTGGACTTATGCTTCCAGTTGCTGGTTGATTTGTCAGATTGTTGATCTTTTTCTTCATTTGAATCTTCGACAATCATTTGTTGCTGGTCTTCTGAAGTCTGAGTTGCTTATGGAGACTTAGACTTTGTAAAGTTTGGAGCAGGTTCAGATTCTTCAAGTTGAGTCGATTCATTTTGCATGGAGTCTTGAAATTTAACATTCATTGGTTCCTCCACAGATTGAGTCTTTTTGTTGAATACTCTGTAAGCTTTGCTTGTGATAGAATATCCAAGGAAAATACCTTCATCTAATTTTTCTTCAAACTTACCAACTCAATTATTTGCATTTTTCAATATAAAACATTTACATCCAAACACATGAAAATATGAAACAATGGGCTTCTTTCCTTTGAATAACTCATAGGGAGTTTTCTCCAGAATAGGCCTTAGAAAAACTCTATTAATAATATAGCATGCAATAGAGATTGCTTCAGCCAAAAAACGTGAAGATATGTTACTTTCAATTAAAAGAGTTCTAGCCATTTCTTGAAGCGACATATTCTTTCTTTCCACGACTCCATTTTGCTCTGGAGTATATGGTGAAGAGAACACATGCTGAAAACCAGATTCATCACAGAATTTTGTAAAATCTTGATTTTCAAACTCACCACCATGATCTGTCCGTATTCTTGAAATTACATATCATTTCTCATTTTGGACCTTTTTAGCAAACTTTGTAAAGTAAGAGAGAGTTTCGGACTTACTTGCTAGAAAATATACCCAAGTGAATCGTGAGTAATCATCCACAATCACTAAACAGTATTTCTTACCTCCAATGCTTTGAGTTCTGGTTGGTCCAAAGAGATCCATATGCAGAAGCTGTAGTACACGATTAGTGGAAACTTGATTTATTGGTTTGAATGAGTTTCTTACCTTTTTTTCCAACACGCATGGTGTGCATTGATCAGTCTTTTGGTATGACAAATTTGGTAGACCATGAACAAGCTTTTTTGCTGAAATTTTGACTATTTGCTTCATGTTGATGTGCCCGAGTTTTTTATGCCATAAGTTTGCTGCTTCTTGAATTGAGATTAGACATTGGGTTTCATCTGGTTTGACATCCAAGAGGTAGATATTTCCATGTCTTCGACCCTTGAAAGACTAAGAAGAGTCTTTACTGGTTCCTGAACATATTCCCTCTTGAAAATTGATTTTGAAACCGGTGTCGCACAGCTGACTAATACTTAGCAAGTTGTAGTTGAGTCCTTCCACTAAGGAAACAAGATGCGATCGTGAGGCTTCCAATCTTTACAGTTCCGAATCCCACAATTCTTCCTTTGCTGTTTCCTCCAAATGAAACTTTTCCACCATTAATTTGAACAAGCTTTATGAAGCAATTTGAATCTCCTCTCATATGCCTTGAGCATCCACTATCCAGGTACCATTTAACATTTTTCTTGATAGTGACCTGCATTTAGAAAAGAGACTCAAGCTTTCTTTGGTACCCATATTTTCTTGGGTCCATTGATGTTAGTATGATATACGGTCTTTGCCCATACCTTCTTAACAAGTTTCCAAACCATAGGACATTCTTTCTCAAAATGATCTAAGCTATTACATTTAGAACATCTAAGAACACTGCGACTTACTGGTTTTACAAAAACTTTTTGGAAATGATTTTTATAAGCATCTCTTGTAGGTCTTTGCTTAATTATTTCCTTTACTTTAGGAAAATCAATTAGAGGAATGGTTTCAGCCGTCATTCATAAACCTGATTTGTTGAAGTAAGGTCTTTTTGCTGAAAGAATTTTTTCAAGTTTCTCAGATCCTATAGAAAATCTTTTAGAAATATTTGAGATGTCATTTTTCAAAAAAGCATTTCCTTTTGAAAGATTGTCTTCATTTTCTTTCAAGGCAGAAACACTTTTGTCTAAACTTTTGACATTTTCTTTCAAAACATTTTCCTGTTGTTTTAGTGCAGAATTTTCTCTTTTAAGTTCGGAAATCCTTTTAAGAGATATCTTGAGACTAAGACACAATTCATCAATATATTTAGAAACTTTAATGGGGATTTTCAAATTACTTACCTCAAATTCACTGTCTAAATCTGAGTCTGTCTCGGAGTTTGAATCTGAATCCGATTGTGCCATGAGACATATATTGGCATAATCATCATCACTTTCTTCACATTCTGTATCACTCCAAGTTTCTGCTTTGAGTGCCTTTCGATATTTCTCAGCTTTCTTTTTCCTCAGAAGAGGACAGTTGGGTCTGATGTGTCCCTTTTTCTTACATTCAAAGCAGACTACATCTCTATTGGATTCATCATCATCAACGAGACTTAGTCTCATTGCTTTTGAAAACTCTGTTTTTTTGGATTGAATCTTCTCCCCTTTCTATTTAGCTTTCTGAATCTTCTTATCATGAGAGCAAGCTCTTCATCATCCATATCGTCTTCAGAATCTGTAACATCAGAATCATCATTAGATTTTAATGCAATGGATTTCTTACCTTTAGGATCTTCATCTTCATTAATTCGCTCCACTTTATAAGACTAAAGAGTCCCAACCAATTCATCGACAGAAAGTAGCATAATTCTTTGTGTCTCCCTTATTGAGGTTTTTATGTGATTCCAATCCTTGGAGAGTTCACGCAGTAGCTTATTTACTTTCATGAGATCAGAAATTGGTTGACCTTGATTTTCAAGACCATTCACGATTTCTGTAAAACGACTAAACATGTCAGTGATAGATTCTCCTGATTTCATTTTGAAAGCTTCGTATTGACCGAGGAGAATGTTGATTCTGGTTTCTTTCACTCGATCAGTTCCTTCATAAGTGATGTGTAATCTATCACAAACTTCTTTGGCTGTAACACAAGAAGATATTCTGTTATATTCAGTAGGTGATAAAGCACAATATAAAGAATAAATTGCTTTTGCATCAAGAGTTTGTCTCTTGGTTATCTCTTCCTGAGTCATTTCGCTAGACTCAATGGCTTCTTTTCCTCTTTCTGAGACAGGTACAGCTTTAGGAATGATTCCTTTGTCTGCCATATCCCATTCCAGAGGATCTTTTGATCTTAGGAATGCCTTCATCTTGTTTTTCCATAAGTTGTATTCCTTTCCATCAAAATAAGGCGGTCTAGTATTGCTTTGCCCTTCAACCAGTCTTGGAGCCAACATACTAGCCATGGATCTTTAACTCTGAAGTAAAACACTTCAACTTAAGTGAGTACACAAGCTCTGATACCAATTGTGATAGCTAGTATAAGCACCTAGAGGGGGGTGAATAGGTGTAAAAATAATTTCTCGTGATAAGTGAGCAGCACTAATTGACAATAAAAAGGAAATTCGTCTTTTGTAAACAAAACGAATTACGATCAAAGTAAAAGAGAGTATGGAAGAGAATATGAACATAGAGATTATAGTGGTTCGGCTTAATCCAAGGCTACGTCCACTCTTCCACACCGACAAATTTACCACCTACACCGGCTGGATTCCACTATGAACAAAAGAGTTATTACAGAAAAGCTCTTCCTTGATTCCACAGTATAGAGACTCTTTCACACTTCCTCAAGGTCTCTCAAAGATATAGACTCTCTTTTGTGTACAAGATTTTGCTCAACAATTTAATTGACTAAGAACAAAGAGCTTCAGACTTTGGAATTCTTCTATCGCGCACACACTTGAACAACTGGGCGTCTTCCTTATATACTCCTTTATGCCATCATACCCGTTGGCACTTACCAAAGGAATTCTTCCAATCTACCCGTTGGACGGAATCAATTAGGAAGATCTTCGAGCTATTTAAGGAACATGACGATAGCCCATCAATCCTGCTCACCCATATAATCAGGATTTAAGTTTCCATAAGTAGAACCTTCCAAGTATACTTCGCCAATCAACGGATCCAAAATCCTTGAATCAATCTTGATTTGAATAAAGGATTCTGACATGCTGCATCCAGCCAAGAGATCTTCTCCAGTTGATAAAGTCAAATCCTTAACGAAACATCCAGTTCCGGATAAGCCTTCTTCGACGGTCTAGAAAACTGTCAATGAGGATAGACTTTGAGTCTGGTAGTCCGGAGGTCTTCAGACTTTGATAAAAGAGTCTACAAGTCTTCAGACTAGACTAATGGAAACGTTTTGTCAACTTCAAAACACTCAATGAAATTTTCTCCAACACTATTTGCATCCATTCATATCATTTGTTGGATCTAATAAAGTATATCCTGGTGGGCACTGACACCGCGGTCTCTGGTCGCCTCCGAGAGTACAGTAGCTGTTGAAGCCACAAGCTCCAATCCTAGTATCTCGCCGGATGCCCGTGCATATGTTTGGAGGGACAGCGGAAGAGACCATTGACCAGCCCAATGGCCAGCCAGAGCTTGAATTTGCTGTCTTCGGGTGGACATATTGCCTAAAGACACCATCATATTCAAGGATTGCTCTTTGGTAAAATCCACTGGTTGAGACTGTGCCTGAGGTGAGGAGATTAAGTATTGTTCCATTCCTTGCTGTGATGCAAACCTGGCCACTTTGATTGAATACCAATTGAAAGCCGCTACCTTTGGTATTGGAGGACCAATATGCATCTGAGGAGACCAGTGGAGTTGGAGTGGGATAGAACACAAGATCTCCATTGGCTTGTAATATGAAGTGGAACCTCCTAGTGGAGTAATTTGTTGCCGAATAGCGAGCATTAACCATAATACCTTTGTTGGAGAAAACTTCCTTATTTGTTTTGAAGTTGACAAAACATTTTCATAAGTCTAATCTAAAGACTTACAGACTCTATCGTCAAAGTCTAAAGACCTCCAGACTCGAGATTTAAAGTCTATACTCATTGATAGCTTCCAAACCAACGAAGAAAAGATTTATCTGATGAATAAGACTTATCCAGATGCGAGTATATCTTTAAGGATTTGGTTTGTAAGGTTGAAGAATATCTTACGGCTGGAGATAGCATCTCGTGATCAATTATTCTTATTGAAATCAATATGGATAATTAAATCTGTTGATTGGCGAAATATACTTGGAAGATTCTACATATGGAAACCTAAATCCTGATTGTATGGGCGAGTAGGATTTGTGAGCTATGATCACATTCCTTAAATAACTCGAGATCTCCCTAATTGATTATGTCCACTGGGTAGATTGGAAGAACTCCTTTGGAAGGTGCCAACGGTTATAATGGCATGGAGGAGTATATAAGGAAGACGCTCAAGTTATTCGAGTGTATGCGTTAAAGAAAAATTTCAAAGTCTGAAACTCCTAGTTCTTTGCTGATTCAATCGCTAAGCTTAAGTTGTACTCAAAAGAGAGATTAAATACTTGTGAGACCTTGAGGAAGTGTAGTAGAGTTTCTACACTGTGAAATCAAGGACGAGAGATTGTAAAAATCTCTTTTGATTCATAGTGAAATCTAGCCAGTGGGCTATTAGTGCAGGAGAGTGGACGTAGGCTTGGTCTAAGCTGAACCACTATAAACTTTGCATTTCAATTCTCTTTCCCTAAACTCTTTATTTTAATTTGTAGTCTTATATAACTGTTTACAATCTTTTACATATTCAGTCTACTATTCTCATAAAAGTCGAATTTAGTTATTAAGTCTTGCAAAAATTTCTTTAACACCTATTCACCCCCTCTAGGTGTTCTTACTAGCCCTATCAATTAGTATTAGAGCATGTGCACTCATTTAATTGAAGTGTTTTTACTTCTAAGTTAAAGATCTATGGCTAGTATGTTGGCTTCAGGTTTGGTTGAAGGCCAAAGCAACACCAAACCTTCTTACTTCGATGGAAAAGAATACATCATATGGAAAAACAAGATGAAAGCATTCATAAGATCGAAAGATCCTCTAGAATGGGATATGGTAAAAAAAATGAATCATTCCTAAAGTTGCATCAATTTCAGAAAGAGGAAAAGAAGTTGCAGATGCTAGCGAGATGACTCAAGAAGAAATAACCAAGAGACAAGCTATTGATGCTAAAGCAATTTACTTTTTATATTGTATGTTATCTCCTACTGAATATAACAGAATATCTTCTTGTGAAACAACCAAAGAAGTTTGGGATGGGCTGCACATTACCTATGAACGAACTGATCAAGTGAAAGAAACAAAGATTAATATTCTACTTGGACAGTATGAAGCTTTCAAGATGAAGCCAAGAGAATCTATCACTGATATGTTTAGTTGTTTTAATGAAATTGTAAACAGTCTAGAGTATCAGGGACAGCCAATCTCAGGACCAATGAAGGTCAACAAATTGTTGCGTGGACTCTCCAAAGACTGGAATCATGTAAAGACTTTAATAAGGGAAACATAAAGGATCATGCCACTTTCGGTAGACGAACTAGTTGGCACACTTCAGTCTTATGAAGTGGAGCAAATCAACGAGGAAGAAGATCCCAAAGGTAAGAAGTCAATTGCTTTGAGATCTAACAATGATTATGATGTTACAGATTCTAAAGATGATATGAATGATGAAGAATTAGCTCTTATGATAAAGAGGTTCAGGAAACTGAACAAAAAGGGAAGAAGATTTAATTGGAAGAAACAAAGCATTCAAAAGTTTCAAAACAAATTAACTGAGGATGATGAAGCCAATAAAGATGTTATCCGTTTTGAATGCAAGAAAAAGTAACACATCAGACCCAACTGTCCTCTGTTGAAGAAAAAGAAAGAAAAAGTTAAGAAATACAGAAAAGCTCTTAAAAAGCTCTTAAAGCAGAGACATGGAGTAATACTGAATGCGAAGAAAATGATGAAGATTATGCCAACATTTGTCTAATGGAAAAATCAAAATTAGACTCTAAAATAGATACAGACTCAGACTCAAATAGCGAAATCGAGGTAAGCAATATAAAAATTCCTACTAAAGTCTCGAAATACATTGATGAGCTTTGTCTTAGTCTCAAAACCTCTCTTAAAAAGATTTCCGAGCTAAAAAGGGAAAATTCTACATTGAAGCAATAGGAAAATTCTTGGAAATAAAAGTTTGAAAACTTAGATAAAAATTTTGTTATTTTTAAAGAAAATGCAGATTCTCTTTCAAAAGAAAATACGTTTTTGAAAAATGACATTTCAAATATTTCAAAAAGATTTTCAATAGGATCTGAAAAGCTGGAAAATATTCTTTGTACAAAGACCTTATTTCAACAAGTCAGGCTTAGGAATGACTTCAAAAACTATTCCTCTAATTGATTTTCCAAAAGTGAAGGAACGAATCAAACAAAGACCTACAAAAACTTTTTACATAAATCATTTTTAAAAAGTCTTTGTAAAACCTATTGGCCGAAGTGCTCTCAAATATTCGAAGTGCAATAGCTCAGAACACTTTGAGAAAGAATGTCCAATGGTTTGGAGACCTATTAAGAAGGAATGGGCAAAGATTGCATATTGCACTAACTCCTCTTGACCCAATAAAATGTGGGTACCAAAGAAAGCTTGAGTTTCTTTTTTAATTGCAGGTCACTATCAAGAAAAATGTTAAATGGTATTTGGATAGTGGTTGTTCAAGGCATATGACTGGAGATTCAAGTTGTTTTATAAAACTTGTGCAAATAAATGGTGGAAAAGTCTCTTTTGGTGGAAATAGCAAATTGTGCAAATTGTTGGGTGTGGAACTGTAAAAATTGGAAGTCTTACAATCAACAATGTCTCCTTAGTGGAATGACTTAATTACAATTTGCTCAGCATTAGCCAACTGTGCAACATTGGATTCAAAATCAATTTCCAAGAAGGAGTATGTTCGGGAACTAGTAAAGATCTTTCTCAATCTTTTACTGAATGAAAACGTGGGAACATCTATCTTCTGGATATAAAACCAGAAAAATCTCAATGTCTAATTTTAATTCAAGATGAAGCAAATCTTTGGCATCGAAAGCTTGGCCATGTCAACATGAAGCAAATTGCCAATATCTCTTCCAAGAACCTTGTTCGAGGGCTACTCAACATGAAATTTCAAAAATCTGACTTATGCACACCATGTGTGTTGGGAAAATAAGTTAGAAGCTACTTTAAACCAATAAATCAGGTTTCTACTAATCGTGTTTTGCAGCTTCTGCATATGTATCTCTTTGGACCAACCATAACTCAAAGCATTAGTGGAAAGAGATATTGCCTAGTAATTGTGGATGATTATTCACGATTCATTTGGGTTTATTTTCTAGCAAGTAAGTTTGAAACTTTTTTTTACTTTTCAAAGTTTGTTAAGAAAGTTCAGAATGAAAAAGGATATGCTATTTCAAGCATTCGGACAGACCATAGAGGTAAGTTTGAAAATCAAGACTTTGCAAAATTCTGTGATAAATTAGGTTTTCAGCATGTTTTCTCCTCTCCATACACTCCAGAACAAAATGGAGTTGTGAAAAGAAAGAATAGATCTTTGCAATAAATGGCAAGAACTCTTTTAATATAAAGTAATATTTCTTCTCTTTTTAGGCTGAAACAATTTCTACAGCATGTTATATTATTAACAGAGTATTTTTAAGGCATATTATAGAGAAAACTCCTTATGAGTTAGTCAAAAGAAAAAAAGCCAATTGTTCCTTACTTTCATGTATTTGGTTGCAAATGTTTTGTTTTAAAAAATGTAAATGATCGAACTGGTAAGTTTGAAGAAAAATCAAATGAAGGAATTTATCTTAGCTACTCAACCTCAAGCAAAGCTTACAGAATATTCAACAAGAAGACTCAGTTCGTGGAAGAATCTATGAATGTCAAATTTCAAGACTTTTTGGAAAATCAACTAATTCAAACTCAACTTGAAAAATCTGAACCTGCTCCAAACTTTACAAAGTCTACCTCCCCTGAAGCAGCTCAGACCTCTGAAAATCAACAACGGACGGAAATTGAAAAATCAACTAAAGCATAGGATCGACAAACTATTATACCAACAAGTAACTGGAAGCACAAGTCTAGTCATCCTAAAGAACTCATCATTGGTGACATTGATTAAGGAATTCACACCAGATCCAAAAAGCAAGAAGAGTTTAGCGCCGTAGCACTTATTTCTAAAATAGAACCCAAAAGTATAGAAGAAGCTTTAACTAACGAAAGCTGGATTGAAGCAATGCAAGAAGAACTCAAACAGTTCAGCATTAACAATGTATGGGAATTAACTCCTAAACCAAAAGGTAAATCTATTATTTGAGCTAAATGGGTTTTCAGAAACAAGTTGGACGAAAAAAGGAACAGTGGTCAGGAACAAAGCAAAACTCGTGGCCAAAGGATATACGCCAAAAGAATGGATAGACTATGATAAAACCTATGCACCAGTAGCCAGGTTAAAAGCAATTAGATTATTACTTGCTTTTGTCTGTTATAAAAATTCAGGTTATTTCAAATGGACGTCAAGAGTACATTCCTAAATGGATTTATCCAAGAAGAAATCTATGTGGAATAACCTCCCGGATTTGAAGATCCAAAGAGACCAGACTCAGTATTCAGACTGAAAAATGCTCTATATGGATTAAAGCAAGCACCTCGAGCATGGTATGACAGGTTAAGTAAGATTATACTTCAAAACAGTTTTGTCAAAGGAAAAGTGGAGACTACCTTGTTTATTAAAAAGAAGGTAAAAACTTTCTACTTGTTCAAATCTATATTGATGATATTATATTTGGATCACCTAATGAAAATCTGTGCAAAAGTTCTCTAAATCTATGCAGGATGAATTTGAGATGAGCTTAATGGTTCAACTATCTTTCTTTCTCGGATTACAAGTGAAACAATTGAATGAAGGAATTTCGTTCATCAAAAAAAATATGCAAAAGAACTCGTTAGAAAATTCGGATTTGAGAATTGCAAAAAGATTGAGATACCAATGTCAAGTTATTCGAAGCTAGACAAAGATGAAGGAGGAAAGAAAGTTGACCAGAAGCTCTACAGGAGTATCATTGGTTCACTTCTTTATCTTACTACTTCTAGACTTGACATTTTGTTTAGTGTTTGCATTTGTGCTAGATTTCAATCTGATCCCAAAGAATCTCATCTAAGTGCCACAAAACGCATCATCAAATACATTGCAACTACTTCAAATTTAGGTCTGTGATATCACAAAGAAAGAGACTTTACCCTCCTTGGATATTTAGATGCAGATTTAGTAGTTTGCAAAGTTGATAGAAAGAGTACCCCTGGTACGTGTCAATTGCTGGAAAACAATATAGTATTATGGTTCTCAAGAAAGCAAAGTACTGTAGCTCTTTCAACAGCAAAAGCAGAGTATGTGACCCTTGGAAGTTGCTGTTCTCAAATCTTATAGATAAAACAACAACTGAGAGACTTTGAAATCGAAAACTCATGCACCGAGATCAAATGTGACAACACCAGCGCAATCAATCTAACAAAGAATCCAATTCTTCATTCAAGAGCAAAACACATAGAGATTCGACATTATTTCATTAGAGATCATGTTCAGAACGGAGAAGTGATGATACAGTTTATCGATTCAAAAAATCAACTGGCGGACATATTTACAAAGCAACTAGAGAAAAGTTTATTTGAGTCTATTCGCACCATACTGAACATCACATCTATTATCCATTAAAGTTTGAAGGAGCTCAGACTTAGAGGTAAAGTCTAAAGATGCTCAGACTCAGAAGACCAAGAGTTACGACTGTAAGTTATTTCGGTACTAGTAATTTGATTTTTGGTTAAAGACTTGAAGAGGTACGGTTACTTATTAATCACTAATTGATTCAAATCATCTTTTCAAGTTTTTGAAGTTGTAGCATTTATTCTTTTTCAAAAAGGCAGTTATCAATTTTGAAAAAGACAGTTATTTATTTTCGAAAAGGTATTTTTATTTTTCCTTTTATGCCAATTCGTTTACTTCGCTTCACTTGCTTTATATACTGTTGAAATACGTCTTCTTCGTTTTCACCCTCAAACCCTAAAATACTAAACTCCCACTTGCTCTCACTTTCACTGTTGTTTAATCCAAAAAGTTTTCACCTTTTCGAGTAAGTCTGTGAATTTCTCCATTAAAAAGACAATGTTTTCAAGAAAGTCGTTAAGAATCGCAAGCAGGGGACTACGACACATGCCTGAGGGTCCTACACATTTCGACTTGATTGAAGAAGAAGATTCTTCTCCACCACAGCGACCAAGTCAGCAATAACCTTCTCAGCAGCGTCAATCTTCTCCACCAACTCAGCCATAAGAGGAAATTTTGGAAAAAGTTGAACTTGTAAGGACGTTAACTCCTAAGGTTACTTTCAAGCTTTATTCTAGTTTGAAAAGAGGAGAAACTGCTATGTCATTGATTGATGAATACCTGAAAGAGAGAGGTTATAAGAATGAAACTCTTTTTCTACGCGATATGGAGAAGATGGGTATTGCAGAAAAGAGAGCAGCCGAAAAAGCCCTTGCTAATTTTCCTAGTGACCGCGCTTTGGCACTGCTAATCAACCTTAAGGACAAGATGACGATGACCGAATGTTTACCCATTTTCAGCATAGAATAAGAGTTACTGCAAATGTTGTTAGCGATGGTTCAAGTTTTTTCAGATCGAAGAATTACAAGAGGGTTTATTCGAATCTAATGAAGAGAGGGGTTATGAACCCTAGGAGTGTCGATTTCGATTTCTTTGATTCAATTAAAGTAAATCTGCAATAGAAGTTTGCTCTACTATAATTGGAGCGCTTTTGTCTCGAATCTATTGCTGCTTATTCAGAACTCACAGCTTACTTTTATTTGAACTTATCTTTCTTGGATGCAAATAGTTTCTCTTTCACAATGAGGGACAAGGAGTTTTTTGTGGATATGGACACTTTGGTTGACATAATTGGGGTGGAAAGAGCGAGTTTCCAACCAATTAGCGTGTCCGTTGCTCATGCTACTCTATCATTGGTGAAAGATCGAGATGCTAAAGGCAAGATATCCTACTCTAGGATGAATGCATCCAACATCTTGCTGCACAAGATCGTAATCAACCGCATCCGTCCAAAGTCGACGTCCAAGACCGATGTCTCTTGATCTAAAGCAAAATTGATGCATGCCATCAATATCGGCTATAAATTCTCTTTGCCTCACACCATCATGTTTCATATGTACAGAACAGTGGTGAAAGATAAGAGACAACTCCCTTATTTTGCTCTTATCACGCGCCTTTTTAGACATTTTAAAATTCACATCCCTGCACATTTATGTTTAAGAAACATTTCTCCAATGGTGATTGGATTTAAAATGGTCACAAAGATGCGTTTGAAAGAACTTAACAATGTGTTAGAGCGCATGAAGGAGAAGTCTCCCGTCAAAGCAAAACAAGACTCTGCCGCAACCAAAAGAAAAGGCAAAGAGCCCATGGATGCTCTAGTAAAAAAGAAAAGAACTCTCATCTTGCAGGATGAAGAGGATGAGGATAAAATGACTCTCTCAGCTTTACAAAACTTGAAGAGTTTTGTTAGCTTTCAAGAGACAAGAGAAGAACCAGAAGAAGGAGAAAAAGAGAGAAAGGAGAAAGAGAAGGAAGATGAAGAACATAGGAGGACAGGGGAAGAAAGAAGAGAAGAGGAAGAAGAAGAGAGAGACTATGGTCAAGAAGACTCTCTTGAGCCAACTTTGGCTGTATCTTTATCAAGTGACTCTAAGATGGCTGACACCAGAACTACTGGAGCACATGATGCAGACAAACATCACTCTGAAGTTGAAGCTCCACTAGAAGAAGATTTGTCTACTCCTCCTAAGAATAAACAAACAGGGGGAGCTGTTGAGCAAAAATGTACTTTTTCACCTATCTTTACTAGTGATATGAGTCGCTCCGCTATAGATCCACAGGATGTGTATTCCTCTCATTTTCCAGAAATATCCACTCATAGTCATGGTGGACAATCTACCGAAGATCCTTCCATTCTCAAAACTCCTGGAATCGACTCGGCTGGACCTAGTGCTGCAACAGCTCAAACAGCAGACTTTTCGAGACTACTAGAGATTCTATTGGAGGTACAGAAACAGAAATATGCTATGGGATATGAGATGCAGGATCTCAAGAACGCTTTCATGGCTACTTCAGTGTTTTTGCATGATCAGTTAAACACCCTGAAAAATCAAGTACAGACTACTGTGCAGGGTGAAGATTTTCAATCACTGAAGCAAAGTTTTGCAAGGCTTGAAAAGACAGTGAATTTTATGGAAGAATTCGAGCTTGTTCGCCTTCCAAAACAGCCATCATTCTGATTCTTTTTTCAACAACTCTTTTTATTTGCTCTCTACTTTTTGATGTTGACAAAAAGGGGGAGAAGTTTGATGCAAATTTGTTTTGACTTTTGGTTTGGATTTTTGGACTTATCTTTTGTTTGGTTGTGATTTGGATTGGTTGATTTGATCTTTTGATGCTTACAGTAACTTAGGCCATGTTGATGATTATGGAAAGGATAGTTGTTAGTTGTTTTGCAGGACTAACATGTTTTTTTGTAGTTGCAGAATTGTTGCTATCTATATCCTAATCTACTTATCTTTTATGAGATATATTGTTTTGCTTAAGTATTGTTTTGCAGGACAAAAGTGTTCAAATCTGTAGGAAAGTTTTGTCACCATCAAAAATTGGGAAATTGTTGGAGAAAACTTTCTTATTTGTTTTGAAGTTGACAAAACATTTTCATCAGTTTAGTCTGAAGACTTGCATACTCTATCGTCAAAGTCTGAAGACCTCCAGACTCAAGATTTAAAGTCTACCATCACTGATAGCTTCCAAACCAACGAAGAAAAGATTTATCCGATGATGAAAACTTATCCAGATGTGAGTATATCTTTAAGGATTTGGTTCGTAAGATTGAAGAAAATCTCACAGCTGGAGATAGCATCTCGTGATCAATTATTCTTATTAAAATCAATACAAATAATTAAATCTATTGATTGGCGAAGCATACTTGGAAGTTCTACTTTTGGAAAACTAGATCCTGATTGTATGGGCGAGCAGGATTGATGGGCTATCATCACATTTCTTAAATAACTCGAGATCTCCCTAATTGATTCTGTTCAACGGGTAGATTAGAAGAACTCATTTGGAAGATGCCATCGATTATAATGGCACGGAGGAGTATATAAGGAAGACGCTCAAGTTATTCGAGTATGTGCGTGAAAGAAAAATTCCAAAGTCTGAAACTCCTAGTTTTTTGCTGATTCAATTGCTGAGCTTAAGTTGTACTCAAAAGATAGATTACATACTTGTGAGATCTTGAGAAAGTGTAGTAGAGTTTCTACACTCTAGAATCAAGGACGAGAAACTATAAAAATCTCTTTTGATTTATAGTGAAATTCAGCTAGTGGGCTGTCAGTGCGGGAGAGTAAACGTAGGCTTGGTCTAAGCCGAACCATTATAAACTTTGCGTTTCAATTCTCTTTCCCTAAACTCTTTACTTTAATTCGTAATCTTATATAACTGTTTACACTCTTTTACATCTTCAATCTACTATTCTCATAAAAGTCGAATTAAGTTGTAAAGTCTTGCAAAAACTTCTTCAACACCTATTCATCCCCACTCTAGGTGTTCTTACTAGCCCTATCAACCTTGATTTAACATTTGCGTGGGCAGTATTGTATCAGTTGGTTGGCTGAATGTCTCCCACAAGTTGGCGTGATCCTAGTTCGCTAGGATGAAGTTCCCTGTGTCAAGCATGGCTGCGTATGCAACGCCGGTAACAGCTGGGCTAGGAGCCCATAACTCTTCTCCTTTCGGATCAGTGAGCACCAGGCGGCCGTCAGCACTCAGCTGAACTTTGGAGCCTTCGGCTGCTAAATTGTCGCCATTTGCAGACCAAATTATAGTTTTCTCGTCTATTTTGTTGAACCATACAGCTAACAAATAATCTGTGGTTCCAATTTTCTGAAAGCCGAAAGCGAATTCACCTGATGGTGATAACCAGGAGTTTTGATCATTTGTTGTTAATGAGGAACCCGAGGTTTGGTTGCTGTATGTCTGAGCTTTGGTGGAAAGTGGAAATGGAAGAAGTAGAAGGATCGCAAGCACTACGGAATAAGCCATGATAGATGAACTTCTCTTCTGGTTCTTGAGTTAAGCTACTTAAGGATGAAACAAGATTTTCAGGGGTGAGTCATTAAAACATATAATTGTAGGGGAGGCGACTATTCTTTTGTCCTTTTGCTTTTGCCTTCGATGGAAAGTCTCTCTCACCTTAGATGGAGCTCCCATCTGCACGCTATATAGATTAGTATTTTTCTCAAGGACTTTGTCTAGTCCTCGTAAAAGGTTTAGCAAGCTTCGTCAAAGAGAAGGCTTGCAAAAGACTCGTTTATTCGCCACCCGAGTTTGAAACTTCTACTTGTTTATTCGCCACCCAAGTTTGAAACTTCTTCTTGAATTTACTATAACCTAACGGCAGCCAACTTCAAATATTTTTATGGCAACAGAAAATTATTAAATTTTCCCCTCATTGATAACGAAGATATCCATCCCATGGTACAATATAAACGTAAGATGCAAGACTAGAGTTTTTCACTATCGTAATGTCAATAAGCTCTGTTCTAGACTGAATCTTCTAGTTTATTTTCAGTCTCCCGCCATTCAGGGAAGGTGACTTTACGTTCTCTGTTGTAGTGATCGCTCCTTTTTCTAGAGCTTACCAAGCTAGTTGAACCAAATCCACTGATGAACTTTGCCAGTCTATGAGGCTTTGGATGTCCGTGCCTACATCGTTTATTAAGTATGTACGCACTTTGTGAATGCATCACCGATGCAGCTGTTTGTAGTCTCTTCTACTCTGAAAGTCCCCATGATGAGCACAACAGGATGCAAGTCTTGATTCCATGAGACGGTTATATGATCAGACAACAGAGTTGTCAGGTCATGACAGGAAAATATGGCAAATAGAACCACGGTAGACAAGCAGCCATGCGAAGAGCATGTCCTCTGATTATTCTTGTTCACTGACAAAGATGATATATTTATATTGTTTCCGTAGCAGGGGTCTCTCAGTATCTGAACTTCAAAAGAACTGTCCTGCAGAAAATGCGGTTTATTGTTACATCTTTTATGATTAGGATAAGCTCGCTGTTATTTCACTGTTCTGAAGTCTAAACTTATCGACCTCAATAGTTCTAAAGACTCACCAGTCGCATAACCTTATCCTTCTTCCTAAGGTTCTGACCAGAAAATGAGCTATGATGAAGCTAACCCTGCAAAGGCTTGGCCTAGTGAGACCAATATTGGATCGATGTTTTGTGGTTACACATTGAGAGTCAACTCTATGGGTTTGAGATGTTAATATTGGACAAGGCAGAGATTATCATTCTGAGAGAACCCTTCTCAAGGTTCAAACATTACTTAGATGGCGCAGATTGATTTATGTCTCTCCATGGCACTTCTACATCCCATTTTGCTTATCCATCCATCCGACAGCATCAGGATCAGGCATTCAATTATCAAGAAAATGGGCTTTGTGCAAAAATCATCTTATGCTTCTTCCAAGAAGTAAGAAGAAAAGGTGAAAACTAGAATACAAAGCGATGCTCCTTAGGAAATGTAATTTGCAACCGTGCTGCATTTATTTGGAAAGAGTACATCAGATGTCTTCTCATTGAAGTCAGAAGACATCACAAAAGACGATATTAAGAGCAAATCATGTGGCTAAGGTGAGCACAAAGAAGACCGGATAGTAAAACAGAGCTCATCAGTACCAAAAAAAACAGAAGAACAGAGCTGATGAAGTTCTTCCCTTCAACGGGAGTAAGGTGGTTTCCTTCTATCAACAAGACTACTACCTTTGCTTGATGGCTTCTCTTCGTTGCATATTTTTCTTCCTTAGAATCATCTTAGATTGGTTCACGATGCAGGACTTTGTTCGCAAGAAATTATCTACTAAATATGATAACCTATGTACCACAAACACAAGGGCTGAGATGGCTCTACGGAAATGCTAGAACGTCTCTGAGTTTACACTGTACTTATGGTACTAAATGCGAAGGGGGACGGTGGTGCAGACACCTGAATTATCCCTTCAAGCATTAGCATAACCTTCTTCATGGTTGGTCTCAAGGCTGGATCTTCCTGGATGCACCAGATGGCAACCCTCACAAATCTCTCGAGCTTCTTCATGTCATTCAGGGCTGCCTCGTCTTTTTCAACAAGTGCTTCTAGCGCACCTTCTCGATAGCAGTCATAAGCCCAATCAGCTAAGATCACTCTCTCTTCATTTTCGGCTTCGATGTCAATGCTTCTCCTACAGCAAATGGTCTCTAGCAGCAGGACACCGAAACTGTACACATCGACCTTCACAGTGATCGGCATGTTTCGGAACCATTCGGGCGCAACGTATCCTCTCGTTCCCCTTATTGCAGTGTGAGTGTGGGTTTGGCTGATCAAGAGCTTGGCTAGTCCGAAATCTGAAATCCTGGCATTGTAATATTCGTCGAGAAGGATGTTTTGAGGCTTTATGTCGCAATGGATGATCTGGGTTTTGCATTCTTCATGCAAGTAGAGGAGTCCTCTTCCGATTCCCAAGGCAATTTGGGCCCTCTGTTCCCAACTGGGTTTCAGATCCTCAAACAGGAAGCTCGCTAACGATCCATTGCTCAAGAACTCGTAAACCAGCAAGCGATTTTGCCCTTCGTTGCAGTACCCGATCAACCTAACCAGATTCTTGTGATGGGTTTGTCCAATCACTATAACTTCAGTTTTGAATTCCTTCTCACTCTCCTGGAAAGACCTATCCAACTTCTTAACTGCTACAACATTGTTGGAGTCTCCAATTGCAATAACCCCTTTGTAAACTATGCCAAACGACCCCCTTCCAAGTTCCTCCTTGAAGCCACCCGTGGCGTCTTCAAGCTCTTTGTATGTGAAGTTGCGTATATTTATGTCCATGCCACTTTCATCTTTGAAGAACTTCTTTAGGTTGTTTTGGTTTATCATGAAAAAGCCGAGGCATGATGCAGCAATCAGTATGAAGTTGACAAACACTGAGCTACCTAAAAGAACTGACCCGGCAAGAATCAAAATATCCTTCTTATCATCATTTGGTCCCGGAGGACTAGAGGTCTGAGGAAAGCCATCCTTTCTTCCCTTGATGAAGGCCTTTGCATTGAGGCTTGTGTCGATCCTGCCATTGGAGAGAGGCAGCTTCTTCTTCCAACACATGTTATTATCTCTAAAGATGGCGACAGCACACATGCAGTCTCGGAGGCAGGAGTCTTTACACTCGTCCTCTGTGAAAGGTTGCAAGAGATTGTAATCAGAAGTTGGCCAATCGATGTTGATAATTTCTTCAAGTACAAACATATCCGGTCCTGAACTCTGCGCTTCCCCACAACTTTGTGAATAATTTTGTACACAACCTCTATAGTCATCGCTCTTGTCAAGCACAGAAAATCCCCGAGGGCACTCGCAGATTGGCCTGTAATTCACGTCGAGCCTGCATATCCTGTTGAAACCACAAATGCCACTCCCTATATCCTGACCAGTTTTGCATATATTTTCCGGTACCAGCCAGTCAACTGTCCAGTTTACCCCAGTCTTGGGGCGAGAGTACAGGATGAAGACCCCGTCTGACTCCAAAGTGGCTCTCAAATAGTTATCCCCGGGCTGTTCTGAGAGGCGACATTTGGCTGTTGTCACGAAGGGATTCAAGAAGCCCGAGTCGTTCAAACTAATCCCGGTAACAGAAACAGAGGGCGAAGGAGCAGGGAACGTGTAGTATGGTGCATTGGCTTGACTGGAAGGCAAGTTTATTGTCGTAAGAAAGAGGTTCCCATCCTGCAAACGGAGCTGAAACCTTCCCTGAGAGAAGTTGCTCGCCGATTGTCTAGAAGACAACAGAATCCCATTATTCGATAAGATCTGTTCGGGCAGGATGGTGTCAGTGGGGTAGTCGAAGCTCTCCCAAAGAGTCTCAGAGTCGCTGTTCTTGAGAACAAAATTTCCAGTATCGTTCATGTATCCATAAGCGACCGCACCAACTATGGGATCGGACTTCCATGGAATTCCGCCTCCTTTATCATTAAGAACGAGCCCGCGATCAGCAGTTACCACCAGTTTTGATCCTCGGGGTGCGATGACAGGTCGTTTGCTAGTATCACTGGCACACCAGACTATGGTTTTCTCAGGAATCTGGGCATACCATATGGAGACTACGAAGCTGTCGCTCTCATCGTCGGGTTGGCTGAACCCCAAGGCGAAATCTCCGGAAGGAGAGAGCCACGGAGGAGACTCCTTATCCCCCGCAACCAGAGACTTGCCCGGGGTTATATTGGACTGTGAAATGGCAAGATATGGCAGAAGAAGAAGAAGGAACAGCAGGAGCAGATGGCTAATAGAAGCAGGAGAAGCCATTGTTGCTCTGTTGCTTTGAGGTTGAATAACGAAACGATGAATTGGCAGGTTTATACATGAGGAAGAGAGTGAACCAGGACAAAAGAATGCCGGTAAAAGTCCAACTGAAATATGCAAAAACGCGTTCTTTCCGTCGTTTCCTTCCACTTTCTTCCAGCAGCAAAAGCTTAAAAAATACTCTGCATCCTTAAAAATGAAAACGAAGCCGAGAGTTTCATACATTCGTACATTATTTTGAACGTTTCGTACTTACTTTTGCCATTCTGCAGACGTTGTCCACTCAGCTCAAAATGCGTAGTTGAAACCCCTTCAAAGTCAAAGGAGTTGAACAAGATGCCAATCTTGGGGGTATTGGCTTTTCTCAAAAAAATTGCAATTCAAGTTCTCTTATCGCTTTAAGACTTTTGTGCCATTTCAACTCACTACCTTAACGTTGAAGCCGAGTCTAAGGGATAAGTTACGTGCATTTGATAATCATTTTATTTTCAAAATAATTTCTATTCAAAAATGATAATTTAACAAAATAATTTCGAGCATTTGAACATGTTTGGTAATTATCCAAAATTTTGAAATTTTGATATGACTCTTTAAATTTTTTTGTTTCTTTTAATTTTCAATATTTTTATTATATGTTTCATATTTCTTTTTTCTTTTTTCTTTTTTTATCTTCTTCTTCCTTCTTCTTTATGGCTAGTCGCGGCCACAAGTGGTGGCCGGCAACTAGCTAGGTGAGGTTTGACGAGCTTATTGGAGCCTTGCCAAGCCAATGTGAGGTCTGATAATGGCAAGGCCCAACCTCAAGCCGACCTCATGCCGCCTAGGCGAGGTCGAGCCTCACAATGGCCAAGCGAACCTCCAGTAAGCTCGTTGAACCTCGTCCAACCGATCATTGATGGCGACCACAGCTGATAGTGGCCAATGACCGACTATGAAGAAGGAGAAAGAAGAAAAGAAAAGAGAAAAAAGAAAAGTAGATTGAGCTTGATTCTAGAATTATTCTCGGGAACAAAGAAATAATTTTCTTTAATTATTGATTCTGTTTTAAATTTATTCTTGAGAACAATTTGTTCGCAGGAGTAAAAAACTTATCAAAAAGGTTTTTTGTTCCTAGAAATAAAAGAATAAAATTAATCACTATTGAATAAGTTAATAAATAGACCCTTGGGATCTTGAGTTCTAAGCATGCAAAGTCATTGGTTGACCAGTTCGTGGGTTCTGTTTTACTTGCTTGTATTCTCTTTAGATTGTACAAAGTGATGCCCCACTGATGAAAATTCAAACAGAGGACCAGTTCAAATTCTTTTGGTCTTCTAGAGACATCACAAAATAAAGTAAACGAAGGACTACATAAAATTCTCCAGGTACCTCTCTGAAATCCGCAAGCGAGCAGAATTGCATCTGTTCAGCCGCCATTTTGCATTGGAAAATCACCTATTCATAATGAGAAAATCTCAAATAAAGGTATAAAGTGAGACCGTTTTCTCACCAAAAAAAAAAAAAGCCAAAGTGGACTTATCTCAATAAGGATTTAAAGTATGTAATTTAGTCTCAAATAAGGGTCAAATCCTGCATGTCACGTGTTTTCGTCCTCCTACCTTTTCTCTTTCTTTCTTTTATTTTCTGCCCATCTCCTCTTTCATGGTCACTGTATCTACTTTGTTCAAATAATTAAGAATTAATACCTTGAAAAACCCTACATTGATAAGAAAGACTTATCTCAAACTAAATTTGTGATCACGAAAAACCCCGAATTGATACATTTATAACAATTTTATCTTAAATGACCACAAAAGAAAAAAAAAACCTCAAATTAGTATACTTATGATAAATTTATCCCAAACTAATTTATTTGATCATTAAAAACCTCAAATTAATATATTTGTGACAAATTTACCCAAAACTAATTTGTTTAACCGTAAAAAACCAAAAACTAATTTATTTGTGACAAATATATCTTCCGTTAGATTGATTAATATTACAAAAGACCACAAAATGGTAAAACAAAGAGTAAAATTCCAAACTAGTACAATTATCACATGTTATCCAACTCAGCAATTTGACATTAAAATTTAATAAAAATTAACAGAGGATAAATTTATCGCAAATATACTAGCCTGAGGTAAATTTGTTAAACATATACCAATTTAAGATTTTTTAGTTTTTGGTAAATTTATCATATTTGTACCTAAACTGGTTTTTCAAGGTATTGACCTAATAATTAAACCATTAATTTTCTCTCACCCTTGAGAATTTAGTTCTTGCATGGCGGGCGAGGTGGTTCTCACTTGCCGGCTTTGAATTTGCCCTTCTACTCAAACTGGTGTCTTTGAATATGAATGAATCAAGGCTACTCACCGCATATTGAAGGTTTGGGTTTCTGCAAGCGGAAAATATTATTATTCGAACAAGTACATTGCCACAATTGTGCAGTCTCAAACGAACATTTGTTGTTGTCTTGTATTTTTCTGGAGTCAAAAGATTGAAACTGCTTCTGTCGCATTCACTTTTGTCTTTTGGGAAATTTTAGGAGCCATTCCCACCGACTAAACTAAACTCTTGATCATAGACGTTTACAGTTCTCATTTTGGCGCAAGACCATGGTCAAGAGCTTGAAGCTCAAGCGGCCATGGCCACGACCGAGAGCTCGGAGAGATGGCAGCCATGGCTGTGAGGGAGAAGAGAAAGAACAGCCATCGGCATTGTTGACCGGCACTGGATGGAGGAGCGGCCGTAGGCGATGTAGAGAGCTCGCCGACAACGTCATGGCATTGAACGAGATTGGACATGGAAAGTGGCTCGGGACTAGTGCGGAAGGAAGAAGAAGATGAACAGAGAACATAAGAAAGATTAAAAAGGAAACAAAGTCTTGGGACGAATATGCCCTCGGCTATAAAAAAAAAGAAGATAATGAACAGGCTCCATTTGTTGCGCTCCAGCTGGGGCCGGCAATGGCTGGCGAGACCTCGCCCAGGATCGCCCACCCTAAGCGAGGCCTTGCCAAGGGCCACCAAGACCTTGCCTGGGGCCAGCAAGGGTTGCCAAGCTTCGGGCAGACCCAGGCGACATTCGCCAACCTTTCTCGACGGCGCTGACAGCAGCCACCAGCGGGACCAAGCCATGGGTGAGTTTGTTTTTCTTTTCTTTTTTTATGACCTTTAGCTTTTTATTTTTTATTTTTACTCTAATTTCGTTGGAATTTTTAAATTATTTTGAAGTTTTTTCTGACTTGACGGTTGATAGGCACTATATCACAACCACATGTTTTAAGAAAATAATAAATTAAAACATATCAGTATTTTTCATAAGCTAAATTAAATGAAGTTAATAGAAAGACTTGATTGTACTTTTGCTTGTGACAAATTTTAAGATGTGAGATAATTCCACAAGAGAGTGACATTGTTTTGGGAAAGAAAGAAAGAGCCATGATCATTGGCAAAATCACTTTGTCCGGTAAGAGCCCACAGGCCATTTAGGCCTGGAAAAAACCAAGACTTGGAAATGAGGTTCGCGATATGGTCCGGCTTGCTCGTCTTCCTTGGACGTCAGTCGAACTAGGAGGAACCTGTTTAGAGATCTGGGTACCAAAGTATAATCATATATTATCAAAAGAAAATAGGGTCGTATTTTTCTAATGAAAATTTCCAAACCCTCCTCATTTTCACGAAGATAATCAAGATTCCAATTAAAGTTTCTGACTTGAATTCTCAAACTCCCTGTTTTTGAAATGAAGTCGAAGCAAACAGAAAATTTGTGAAATGTCCAGAAACCAAACAGGGCCTTAGAAAGGAAAGATCTTTCATCTACTTTTGTGATATTGTTAACCGGGAATATGGTGTTTGGGCACTTGTGAATTTTAGCCAAAATAGAATAAGGGATTTCAGACGTGAAGTTTCAGTCAGATCTGGAATTATGTGCATTTGTATGATAATCTCACTATCTCGCCTTTGATTCTGCACGGATTATCTCGGATGATTCCTCATTACATAGCTCGCTCACATGCTGCTGAATCGAATGGCCAAGACAAGAAAGTGGGAATCATCTCTAATCTGTTACAAATTCTTCACGCTGATAGTCAGAAAGGTAGAGGCCTCAAGAATGCTGCAGATGTATTATTGAGACACCACTTGATACAGACAGAGCAAATTCCAGGGAAATAATGTTCCACAGATACGGTCAAGCAACTGCTTATACATCCAGTTCTCCTACCTAAACAGAAAACCAGAAAAAGAAAGAAATTGCAAAAATGTAGAAAGAGAGAAAAAGTTGATTTCTCTCTTTCTTAGTCTGAGTTGAGATCCCTATAGCCTAAAACAGAATCTTCCAGAGCTATCTGTTCTGGGTCGGATTCGACTTGCTCCGAGGCGCTCTCTTCAGGCTGGCTTCAACAGATTTCTGAAGATCTTTAGCATCTTCACTCAGCTTGTTCAAGTGCGCCGAGAACGAGTTTGAGGGAACCAGCATTCTTCTTGGATAGCTTCTATCTCTTGAGTATTGGGCTTGTGTCTCTTGATGGAGAGTGAGCAGTGACAGCACGATACAATGCAACAGAATCAATGAGAACACAGCAACAAAGGCTCTGCAGCTGTATCTCATGGTGGGGTGTTGATCTGAAGAAGAAGGATGGAGGTTAAGGATTTCTTTGGAATGATGATGGGAGGCTGAGGTTGCTATGTTGATCTTGTGCTTAAGCTTGACAAAGGGTGTTATATAGATCTGACCCACAATAACTGCAGTCAAATGTTCCGTTTCTCTGTCTCTTTCCTTTTTAATAACCTAAGATGGTAGTTGACAAATTGCATTTTATCCATTAACTGATGATATACACATATAAGATTGCACTGTTGACATGGTAAAAAAAAAATTGATAGTTGTTTTGAAATCATGTGAAGCCGACGTATTCTTTTGCAGGATCCAATTTTTGGTCCCGGGTGATTTGTAAAATACAATAACTTAGCCTGCTTCCGTTTCACCAACTAGAAAAGGAGGAAAAAGCCCGGGATGACTATTTAATGAAGGAACGTTACTGTAGGAGATTTGAGATCAACGATTCTCAAGCATGTACGGTCAGTTGGATGATTAGGAATCGAAACAATAAGTATAACTCCAATTCCATACCAAGTAAGTAAATTCTCGCCAAGATGCTTGATTTTTCAGATTTTCGTGAAAAAAAAAAAAAAAAAAGGATCTGTGGAGATAGATGGGAAAAAAAAATGAAATGATACGCCATGTTTATGAGGAATTTAGACAGCTAAAAGAGACTGATTTTCATTTTGGCACACTTTGGATGCTAGTCAAATGTCCTCACTGTAGCCCACTGCTATGGTCTTTGGCTCAATCCCATCTTTAAGCTTAAAAAATGGCAACAGAAGATGAGCAGGTGAAAAGAAACGCATTTTGGGCTATAAAAAGGACATGGTAGTTTGGTCATGGAGGCATATAATAATGTCAGGAATCAGAATTTCTTCTTTTCTTCACAATGAGCATTCACCTATGAAGGCCAAAACCAAAAACAAGCATTACCGATATATTTTCCTTGGAAGATGCTTCATTTTACTAATGCTTCCTCTGTGTTTCTTTTAGCTGGTTGGAGCTTGGAAGCAGCTGATCATGTGATTATGAATTGAGTATTGTATCTTCCTGAACGTCTCTGAAATCTCTGAAATCTTTGGATATTTAAGCAACATGTCTCATGTGACTTATCACATGTCAGTGGCCTCATTTCTGTCCTTCTAAACCAATTAAATAAAGGGTGTGCCCTCTAATAAGCTTGACAAAACACAGCTTAACTTAGCTGGGTTTTAGTTTTTTGCCTGATTTACTTGATAATACTGCTGCGTCAGCTTCCTGGAAACGCGCCATTAGTTTCTCGCCCATCATGTAATTACAGGGTTTGAGGTACTGATCGCCCATTAACTATTAAAAGATTAGGTCGTCTGTAATGCACAGTACGGGTTCAACTCAACCTCATACGTAAGGCTGTTTCCTTGTTTAGCACTTACTTCATTTTTCTATGCTTCATGATTTTTTCGGTATTTTAAGATTCGGCCTTTAAGCATAGTCGTAGCCACATTCAAAGCTTCTTGAATGCACGCATTACAGTTGCAGAGACAAACATTCAAGGTCTCTAATGATTAATTAAATGTTCCTGTCTCGGATCATAGCGTAGACTTAATATTTGCAATGGTTAATGTAAATTGTTCCCAATTTCGTATTATATCAAATCATAATTACCTTTCGGCTGTTTTCTTATTCTCTTTTCTTTGAATATGTTATTGCTATTTGATCTTCTTTAGATAGGCACTCTTATTAAGATATTATTCATGCGTAAGTGTGCATATAAGAATGTTCTGTGCAACGTCGCTGGCTCGTCTGTCACGACGGAGCCCCTTGGGATTCGCATAAAGAAAAGTTTTTATCTTAGTTCTATACTTTCTTGTTTTCCTAATAGATCTCGCGGCGGTCAACATTTTGAAACGGGCTTCTCTCCTTCACAAACTTCAATCAGTCTTCAAGGATAAAACAAATCAATATTCTAAGCAGCAGCGGGACTAGATCTACTCGTTCATATTGTTTGCGTCAGCCGCTCACTTGTTTGAGTTTATGTACCCAAAGAAGATCTCCTCATGCAAATGGAAAATGAGTTAATGCAATCGCGCATGTGGATTGGAAGATTCCCTCTGCGTCGACAACATGCAGCCTCTGCCGCTACCCCTACTAGCATTCGAGATTATTGGATCTGAGGTCTGACTTTCAACCACCTTTCTTTGAATGAACAAGCATGTTCTTATGAAGCATGAACTCATGAGACGTCGAAAACTTAAATCAGGTGCCGCAACTGCCGCACTCTGATTGACAGAGCATGTTGCAGTAAAAACTAGAACTTCCCATTGTTCACTCAGGATCATCCTGTCTTCAGCGACCGAACAATTCATTTCTTGGGCTCCACCTTTTATGGTTCATCCAATGTTCTTTCGCCAAAAATTTCCTGTCCATATGAGTATGCAAGAACACTAGTACAACCCACGAGAAATCCGAAATTCTCTAGCCTTGAACATCACAATCAAAAGGTTCCTGTCCCAGTAGCGTCGTCCTAATAGTGACTTGAGTAGGAATAAAGCCTCCAGTACCTAACAGAATGCCCTCTCAAAGTCAAACCGGTAATTTGAAGATCGACTTTATCGTTGTTTTGAAGAAGCAGTTCAACTGAATATAACATGGATTCAGAAGAAACTGTATGACTTGTTTGGCTGTGCTGGTGGCCATAAAGGGCCTGGTAGGAAATGGTGAATCAGCAGTCAGAACGCAGCTCCAGCGAAGACAAAACTGAAGGACAACTCGTTCGATCAGGAAGCAACAGTAACCGATACCTTTAGCCAAGATTTGAGCAGTGCGGGGTCAATTGCATCGAGGAAGTTTCTAAGCACTGGAATCAGATTCAAACGTGGGACCAGGTGTCATCAAGCATAGCAGAACTGAGCAACCTCTCGGAGGAGCAACTGTCTGCACCAAAGACTTCTATAAAAGGCAAATCACCTCCAAATCAAATTGAACGACCGTTGAGGTGAGTCTGTATAATGGGAAGGACAAGCTCATAGCTTCGCCAACATGGCATTGCAGGAGTAGAGAAAAGAGTTAAAGACACTCAATCCACATACAAGGATGCTGCAGAATTACTCTGCAGCAGTTCACGTCCAAGGGCTCTAGCAAAGCAGCCGATACATTTCCCCCATATCGATGTTGGGTATGTCAGACCCCAAAACTACAAAAATGGAGATGACACAGCCATCCTTCCACATGAAGGATGCAGCCTCAAACAAAACTATTCACCTGATATCAACATATATAACTCTAACCATATATACATATCAAATAAATTAATAAGTTGGTTACAATATCAAAGTTTCTATAATCCACCAAAAAGAACATATACAACTAGAACTCAACCAACTCAACAATCAGCAACAATACACCACTTCCTTAAGCCATACCCAAAAATAGTACTCCCAAAAGTTTCCCAACAACGGCGCTCTCGCTTTATTTATCGCTAACCAAGGACCTAAAAAATTAAAGGATGAGTGGAATGAGCAATTACAACTCAGTGAGTAATATATATCTTCTAAGCATATCAAGCAAGCATTATGCATGTATACAAAGCAATACTAAATTTCATATCTCAAACTCAATATATAAAATATATATACAATCAAATAAGAGTTATTCCTTATTATCAAAGCTTTATACTAATATGACAAACTCATTTAAATCACCATCACAACTCAAGTATCAAAGGTCAAGTCCATTGAATAATATCCATCAAATATCATATATCAATGGTCCATCCATTGACTAATTTATTGTTCAATACTCTACCATGATCACAATACAACGCCTAGTAACAAAACAATCAAGATTTCCCCTTGACAAGGTCTCCACTTACAAAGCCGATGGCTTGGCCTAGAAGAATATTATAAACTTGGTATGCATACCTCATAACCCTTCATTGGGTTCATAATCCTATTGAGCATAAACAACCATCCTTCAATACCAAAAATCCAATCTAGAAATTAATATCACAAACCAAGCAAATAAATTTTCACAACAAGGCCATCCGCCATTCCCTATTCATTTCTCCAATCATCATAATTTTTTCCATAAACTAGTCACAAAGCAATTTTCATATATGTTACTCCACAAACTTTGTATAACACGTTTTTGAAACATTCATAATCAATCAAAGAGTAGCAAATGCTTGATCCAATTTTTATACAATAAAAATGATCTTCTCAATCCAATATATATACACATATACTTCAAGGTATGGTTTTACAAAACCAAAGAGGATATAGTACCAATCACCTCGTTACCTACGACCAAATAACAAAGGATACTCGTATCGTCAAACTCACGGCCCTATCAAATAACCAAGAAAAAATATTAAAATCAAATAAAATGACACACGCACACCAGAAGTGTCAAAACTTGGCACAAATGATACTTAAGTACCAAAACTTACAAAAAAGACACTTAAGTGCCAAAATTGGAACAAAATGGATCAATTAAATACCAACGGCGAGAAAATCCAGCCAAAACACTGACATAGCAATTTTTCGGTAAGTTTAGTGCAAAACGACGTCGTTTTAGTATCGACGTGGCAAATAATTAATATAAAAATAATTAAATTAAATTTAAAACATAATAATAATAATATTATAATAATAATAATAATAATAATAATAATAATAATAATAATAATAATAATAATAATAATAATTTAAAAAAAAAAAGTTGGAGGAGGAGGAGGAGGAAGGCAGCCGGCGACTAAGGGTTTAGCCCTTGCCGCCACCGCCTCCTCGCCGTCGCCAAAGGGTGGGGGAGGGTCGGCCGGGGCCGTTGAGCCCGGGCTAGGGGCGACGAGGGCTAAACCCTCAGCCACCCGCTGCCTTCCTCCTCCTCCTCCTCTAACTCTTTTTTTAATTATAAATTATTATTATTATTTTCTTTTAAATTTAATTTAATTAATTTTTATATTCAAATTCAAATTATACCAAAACGACGTCATTTTTGTATGTGTTTTGCTGAGTCAATCTTCCGGCGAGCCATATAAGTGAGAAAATTAATAAAAAAAAAATGCCACGTAGGATTTCCGGCGAGATTTGCCGGATATGGCACTCAAGTGTCCCATTTTTCATAAAAAGTGGCACTTATGTGCACTTTCGTAAATTTTGGCGCTTAACTATCAATTTGTGCCAAGTTTTGGTACTTAAAGCGTTCTTTTACCCATATAAAACTCTACCTCAACTACAAAACAACTAAATTACATCTTAAGGCTAACAAAACGACTCATATGCGCTCATAAATTGCATACCCAAAGCCATTATTCAAGTTGTTTGCAATGCAGAGTTTTGGCACACAATTGATTAGGCCAAAACTTTTTCCTCCGAACCCCGTTCGAAACATACTTATAGTCAATGGAAAACCCTTCAAACATACTACAAAAATTCTAATTTGACCTCCCAAAATCAAGCCGAAAAATGACAATATACTGGTAGCGCACTATTCATCATGGGTGGGAAATTTTGAGATTTTATTTTGGGCAAACTGTAAACTCAAATTGCAATTCGTAAAATGTTATAGCTTCACAACACCATAAAATATTATTCCTATAAAAGTACGTATCTCAACAACTCAAAAATTGCACTTTGCCACCCAATTTTCCCAAAATTCCGAATTTGAGCCCTAAACCTAAAAAATGCTTAGATTGGACAAAGGAGAGGGGCTTAATCTCTTACTGAGCATTGTGTTACAGAGTCAAGTCAGCTTGGTGAGGCATCCACAGCGTGCACACACCAAATCCCCTTTCCTTTCTTCCCCTTTCTTCTTCTTCTTCTTCTTCTTCTTCTCCTCCTCCTCCGTCTTCTTTTTTTCTCTTTCTTTTCTTTCTTTTTGCCCAAGGGAGCTCTCTGCATCTATTTAGCCAAGCCCCCCTTCCTTTTGCTTTTTAATTTTACAACCCAATTTTTCCCACTTCCAAAAATCCACATTGACAACGCTCTCACTTTGTTAACTAAAGAACCTGGAAGAGCTGGGAAATAAAGGGGTGAGCAACCACAAGTTCAATGAGTAGTATATATCTCTTATAAGCACATCGAACAACCACCATGCATATCTATAAGTATAGAGCTTTGTACTACTAAAAACTCATAATCCAATTCTTTAAATATACAAATCAAATCAAGTATGAGTCATTCATTACAAGTCAGAAATACACATTTAAATTCATCATCACGATTCAAATATCAATGGTCAAGTCCGTTAATTAATCTCTATCATATCAATAGTCCATCCATTGATCCATCTTATATGAAAACGCATGTTGATGGCCCATCCATCAACCAATCGTTTGCTCAATACCTAATTATGGTCACGACACAACGCATGGTGACAAGGCAACCAAAATTCCTCCTTGGTAGGGTCTCCATCTGCAAAGCCGATGGCTCAACCCAAAAAGATATCCTAAACCCGGTATACATACCTCATTAGATTCACAGCCCTATTGAGCATAAATCACCATTCTCCAATACCAAAAATTCAATTTATTGTGAATCTATTGGATGAATTGAGTTATAAAAGGTTATATGGTTGGTTTATGAAATGCATTGTGGATTATGATATTGCATTTCATAAACCAACCATATAACCTTTTATAACTCAATTCATACAATAGATTCACAAATCGATATATATAATCTTTTGTAGCATTTTTCATAAAAGGTTTCTCAAATCATCTTAGAACTCATTCCATAAACCAATTCGCAAAGCGATATATCATTTCACGATACCTTTCATGAAACCATTCTCAAATCATTCTCAAATATCAAAAAGTAGTAATTGCCCAATCCAGACTTCTATCCAACAAACATGCTTTAATTACTCGTATAATACTGAAATTTTTAATCTCTTTCAAGACATGAATTTATAAATCTATAGAAGAGATGGCACCACTCACTAAGTTGTGGTTGATCACCTCTCTATTTCCCAACTTTTTCAAGATATTTGCGTAGCAACTAATAAAGCAAGAGCTTTGTCAATGTGGATTTTTGGAAGTGGACTATGGATTTGGTTTGAGACTGCATCTTTCGGTTGGAAGGACGGCCGTGTCATCTCCATTCTTGATGGTTTTGGAGTATAACAGGGTAGATCGAAGTGAAAGCTTAAATCTCCTCACAACATTCATACATACCAGTTGGAACTCGGAAGAGCAAAACTCTACCAACCACTATGCAAATTCGAAACACAAGATTCAAAATACCCCACTCTCGACATTATCTAAACCAATCAGATACAAGATCTCGTGGCCTTCTCATCTTCCTCACTTTGCAGCCACAAATGGTCCAAGTTAGTAAATAACAGGTTTCTTCTCATGAAAAAATTACACTATAGTCAGTTTAGTTCTAGACAAATTTATGCATGGGGCATGATGTATTGCCAAAGTGAAAGGATTCTATCGAATTTAGTCCATGTGAATATGAAGCCCAACAAAAGGATTCAGTCAAAGACTTGGCACAACAGATCAAAGAGATCAGACATGATAACGTGAACATCAGTACTTCTGAACCAAACTCATTCTTGACCATCATACAATTGGTCAAAGCCGGGGCATGTCTTAAAAAGTGCATTGAAGTAGCACTGGGCAACAAAATACCACGGCTAATTAATTTATTTATCAAATTAAAAATTTACTTCGAAAATATGAAAGCATTATTATCAAGGTGATATTATGGTGTGTTTGTTTTGGGAAAAACAAATGATGTAAAAAAATCTTACTAAAAATAATTATTTATATCGCTTACAAAAAAGAACAAACAAAAAATATTTTTCTAATTCACCAAAATGTTTAAACATAATTTGTGATCGATTAATGAAATATTTTTCATTAACTAATTATTCCAAGCGATAAGAGCAATCATTCTTTAAAAAATATATTTCAAATCATTCATTTTTCACGAAACATATCCATCTTAGTCTCTTCGTCATTGGATAACCTACCCAACTAAGATAGGCCAAGATGAGCTAAGATAATATTATGTTTCCGATTGTTAAGTAAGTAATTGATGATTACATCGATACCTAACATGCCGAAAAATGTAAAAATACCTTATACGAAGCCGGAGACATTTCCGTTAACGGAAATCCAACGATGACATTGACATATATCGTAACCTAACCCGCGTTTAGCATGTTTCATACAAGCTAAATAATCCGAGCCTCTTCATCACTAGATAGTCTACCAAGATAGGCCGAAAGTTTTAATGTTGTGGATTGACATTGGATACATCAGGGCATAGATCATTTCTGCAAAAAGGCAAAGTTAAACCGGCAACTAAATCTGTGCCGTGTATATAACACCCCTAATACAGCCCTTCTTTCGGTGTATCGAGGGGACTGTCTTTTCCTCTCTTAGGCGCCATTGATCTAAATCATAAATCTCTCCGGCCTCGGAAGTGCTCTTTTGCAAGTCTATGTGGTTGGTTTTTCTAGACCGGGGTCGGACCGGACGTTCGACCGGCCGAGTCGGGAGCGGTTTCCAGTTCTGACCGGTTCTCTCCTCTCGCCGGTCCGGGACCGAAAAATTCCCAGTTCTCCCCTCGAGACTCTCCTTCTCTCCCTCGCTCCTGCTCAAACCCTAATTTTCATTGTAATCTCGCTCAAAATTCTTCTTCTCAACTCCAATTCCCTTCGCATCTGAGTTCGATTTTCCTTAATTCGTGATCCCAAAGTTCGATTGTTCGGATTGCCGGTGTTTCTCCACAAATTTTGCGATAATCGCACGCAAATCGGCTCTTCTTGGGAAAGTTCCATGGCTAACGACTGTAGGTACGCCCTGTTGTGATTTTGTTGCTTTCTCTCGGTTTCTTCGTGTATTTATGCATGAAATTGAGTTCTTTCAGGCGGATTCGATGAGTACTTAGAAATGACTGGTTCGGGTTCGGTAGCGAGACTCGTCGATTCTTTCCTCGAGGTGTTCTTCCAGGTTCTTGGGGCTTAGGAGTGTGGCTGAAGCGAATTCTGGGTTTTTCATTGGCGAAATTTCTTGGTTTGAAGCAACGGGGATGGATCATGATATGCCTGATAGCAGCAGCGGTGAGATTTTCACTTTCCTTTTTTTGACTGATTCTGTTGTTTTCGAGGTTGTGTTGGTGTCTAATGTCGTTTTTGGAATTTATTAGTGGAATTTATTATGTTAACCAATTAGTTAAATTTTGAGATGAGAGTGAAGTCATAGCAGTTTGTTTCCATGGCAAATTAAAGAAATCTGTTGTGTTTTATGGTTCTTGCTCGGCAGGAAAGTACAGAATTTTTTTGTGCTTTTAGTGCAGAGTTGTACGTGGAACTGGATGATTAAGTTTTGGAAGGGTTTATAGACTTGACTTTGAAAGGGTTTAAGAACTCCAATTTTGGTTTGGTTATGAAAGCTCTGGTAGAATTGTGTGGTTTTGATGGTTGTTTCCTGCTAAAGTTTTGAGGGGAGTGGAGAGAGATAGTTCAAGATACTGAGGGTGCTGAGAAAGTGTTTGGGGCTGCTGCTGTTTCATCTGAGAATTGGCTTGAAAAGATTTAGCAGCGCTTTCAATTCTAATGTCGGTGATAACTGTGATTAGATGTACCATGTTAATAAGGATCGGGTTTCACCCTTTTGTGGTTTCACCCCTTGGTATATAAACTGCCAAGGTGGTGGTAAAACTTTTAGATATTGAGATAGGTTGTGAGAATTCTGACTTCTCTTGGTGCTCTTCAAACTATGCTGTTGGAATGTGTGGGGAAGCTTATGGGAGTAAGTTCTCATCAGGACATACGTGTTTCTTTGTCATACATATTGAATTTGTGGGAGTTTCACTCGCTATGTGTTTGATCTAGTTGTACACAGGGCTGTCAATTGTGTCCAATCATTGTGGTTCTGTCAATCAGTTGTATCAAACCATGTTATTGCTAAATAGTTTAAATTTTCTCTAGTATGATCTTGTTTTTCAACTGGATTAAATAATTGTTTACCGTGTTCATTTTATGACATATTCGGATTTTGTTTATGATTTTTTCCTGTGTCACGTTGTCTTCAAGGTGCATTCCTTTGTCATGTCAGAAATTGCCGCCCCTGCTTGTATGCTTGACCAATGATGCTGATTTGCTCAAGATCGTTGGCCAAGTTATAGTGTAAAGATTGGTAGCTCTTTTTGTTTATGAAAACTGCAACATGCAGTGGTTAGGAGTTTGTTGGAACTTAATCATGATCACTTAAGTACCTAGTTTTACATACATTTGCAAGCATTTTAAATTTTAATTTTTTGGGTACTGATGAAGAATGAAAGAATTATAACCAATGCAGTCACATGTGGTAAATCTCAAGACAAATTTTTGCCAACTAAACTACTGCAGGTACAGATGATGGCCTCCCTCCTCCGCACCGGAGCAGATATCAGAGAGGACACGCTGCTGGAAATGGAAGATCTGCAGTTTTAGGAACTGCGCCGTTACTCAAGATACACAACAACATGGAAAATCAGATCAACCATATTGAGCAAGAAGCTTATTGTTCGATACTTCGAGCCTTTAAGGCTCAATCTGACGCCATTACTTGGGTATCTTTACTCGACTTGTTATTTCAGTGGATCCGTCTTCCGTGCTTTATCTTAAGCAGCTTCCATTTATGGTGTTTTTGCAGGATAAGGAGAGTTTGATTACCGAACTTAGGAAAGAGCTGAGAGTGTCAGATGAGCAACATAGAGAGCTTCTTTCCAAGGTCAATTCGGAAGACATTCTTCGGCAGATAAGGTGCGATAGCTCAACATCATGTACATTTTCTAATTGCTGATTCTATGTTATATAGTTGCCAGTAAGCCCTGTGTTTTGACTACTGCAATCAATCATGGAGCAGAGAGTGGAGAAAGGCAAATGGTTTTCAACCAGGCAGGCCTGGAACTTCTAGGCACATCCAAGACCCTGCACCTAGTCCCAATCTTTTGGCATCTCACAGGAAAATGAAGACCACACAGTCTGTTGCTTCTTTGCCTGCATTTGCACCATCTCCAGCAATACCATCATTACAACCATCTCCATCAACATTTAGACAAGGGCCTCATCCTGGAGGCAGGAGTAAGAAGCCAAAATCAGTGAGTGCTATATTTGATATAGAAGTAATGGCGAATTCAGATGGACCTTTCCTCTTTGCTTGATTTATTGTCTTCTACTCACTGGATCATCTATAAATTCCATGCAGAACTCTACCGCAGGTGCTGGTGGAAGGCCTCAAGGTGCCATTCGTGGTTTCTCTGGGGCCTTTGGAGCAAACTCTGATTCACTGATAGGCAAGAAAGTTTGGACTAGATGGCCTGATGATAACAACTTCTATGAGGCTGTCATAACAGATTATAACTCAGTTGAGGTAAGTAACTTATTGCTAATGAGACCACACTGCAAATGCACCTCCATTGAGATTCCTTTTTGTGTTTTAATAGGGGTGCCATGCATTGGTCTACGATATTGAGACAGCAAATGAAACATGGGAATGGGTTGACCTCAGAGAGGTAAGAATGTCTACTCAACCGCATTACATAGTTGAACTTTAGTAGAGAAAATCTTGACGAGTGTTGCAATGAATCATGACTACCATGACTTAACCGAAGCCACTTGTACTCAAATTGGGCCCAGACTGGCTGGTTTTAGCAATTGGTTAGAGAAGGGTAAGCCACTTTAAGTTGTCTCAACCTTTTAGCCAGACATAGTCAAAGCTTGGTAACTTATTAGCTTCATGAAAGTAGCCAGCAAAGGTGAATGGTTGATTTTAGTCAAGACTTACATGTTTCATATACTTAGTAGTCAGAATGGTCAGAAAAAGCAGCGTGGCTTTCGAATTTAACGTGGGAAATCTCATCCTCATCCTGCTGGAACCTGGTCAATGGGGCGAGTCCTCTTAACATTTTTGGACCCTCAATAATATGTCTTCAAAATGCAAGCACACGGATAGGCTGCTCAAATACTCAGACTCATGTTGGGGAATAGACTGGTAGAGGAGTCTCGTGGTCCTAATTATTACCAGTCATGAGACCATAGCATATTCCAGCCGTACGATCATCATGATAGTGACATACTGCATTACAAAAATTAATACTCTTCCCTTTTGTCTCAAAGAAATTCTCACAATTTCCTTTTTGTCTTAATGGTAGATACCTCCCTCAGACATCCGGTGGGAAGGCCATGACCATGGAATTTCTAATAGAGGGGGCCATCCTGGTGTCAGCCGGGGAGTCAAGAAGTCCACTCCGAAAGGCAGTGCTATTGCTGGACCTGGAAAAGGTAAAGGGACGACGAAGGGACAGACTCGAAAGAATCTCCCTTCAATGCAGAGTGGCGTAGGCCGGAAGGATTTGGGCGACATTGAATTGCTCAACACAGATTCTCTAGTCAAGGAGGTGGGCTGTTGTCTTCGTATAGACTAACTGGTTAAGAGTCATGCCATTTAATCTGACTAATCTAAGGTTGACTTCGATACAGGTGGAGAAAGTGTTAAGTGCGAGCCCGCCCGACGTGGCAGAGATTGCAGAAGCGAAGAGGGCTCTTAAGGTAATGATACGAAACATATTCCGCTTACGGTCGAATCATATTCCACCTCGCATGGCCTTTACAGCGTGTCCAAATGCAGGAGCAGGAGCAGGCCCTGCTTGGTGCGATATCCATGCTTCAAGATGCATCCGATGGTGAAAGTGGTAATTATTACTGATTACTTTTACCCAATAACCTAGCATATGAAGTTAGACCGAGACGACTCAGACACAGATCGCGCGTTCCATTGTAGACATCGCTAGCTCTGTAAAACTTGTCAGAATCAAAGTATACAAAGTCAGGTTCGGAGGTCCTTAAGTTCTTCATTTCTCTCTTTTTCCTTCTTTTTAAAATTTTTCACTTTCTTCCCTCCTTGTACATTGTATTTCATTCATCAATCCATAGAGTGGCTCCTTTTTCCCAATATTTTGTGAGATTGGATTGAATGACCAATAAAACTATCATAGTTCAATGATGCCCATGAGGAGCAAACTTATATGGGTATAATGCGTCGGTTCACCATTGTCCAAAGTGCAATTTTCAATTCTTTGTGCTTTCCTTTTATCTTTACAACAGATGAAAAGGGATTGTAGCCTTCCAAAAAGGCAATCGAGGGGAGGGGCGGTTTGAGACTTTGAGCAGACCAAGTTCTGGATCTGATGGAGAGAACCGGAGAGACGGTGGTTTTCTCAACATCACATATTTCGATGAGAGTGCAATTGCATTTCAAGTCCCGGCCAGTTCTAACGATATCTGAGCCTGTAACCTTTACTAGAGTTAGGTTTGACTGACCTGTCATTGTAATTGAATCTCAAACTGATTCCTAACTCACTTACTGTGTACAGCTTCTTTGATAATCAAATGAACTGTACATCATTTCTACACAATGATTCTCCAAGTTCTAAGTGATCTCTGTGTGTGCACACATGTGCGCACTTGTGTGTGTGGGATGCATGCTGTTGCAGATTGCTTTCATGAGACAGGATTAGAACATGGAACCTTAGGTACAGGTACTACTGCCAAATTGCCAATACTACGATTCAACATCCTCCACCAAGAAGGCAAGCAAGCATACGGGCACAAGGCCCCAGAACTGAAGGCATGCACTCAAGCCTCTACTCCTTATAAACAGCTGTTGCATAGTAACAAGACAATAATATTACAAAGACGCAATGAACTCAAGAATAATACTCACCATCTGCGCATCAAAAGCAGGGCCTTCCATTTGAAAGTGCCCTGCTCCTTCAATCAGATGTTTTTCTACTCGACCTGCTGCTCCGCTCAGCTTGTTCTCTAGCTGCTTCACACTCGTAAAGCCATCGCGAGTTCCCATGATGAAGAACTTCGGTTTTGGGGATTGCAAGATAGATTTATGGTGCCGCCCAAAGAGAATTGAAGAAATCATTCCAAAAGGATAGCCTATGCTAACATATCCCACGACTTGTTCTATCTGATCCACAGCTGAGCCAGCAATTGGTGCCCCTGTAAGAGAATTAGAAAAAGAAATAAACCTCCATATGTTAGCAAAATCAGGGTACAAAGTGCTGCATAATCACAAGCAACTTAGTGAAATTTCCAACGTTTAGATAAGGTGGCAGTTTCAGTAACTTCCATACTTGGTCATTCAATATGGAAAAAGGAACTGCAAGCGGACAAATCAGATCAATCAGCCTCCAGATGTACTAGATTTCACAATTTTAACTCCTATCCCCATCTTGTTCATACTAAAGTCTGTAATTATTACTTTCCACCTCCAATGTCTGTATTCTCTAGATGCTGGAAAAATGAGAGTTGCAAATAGAGCACTCTCCCACCTTCTTCTGTCCCACCTCTCATGCTAAGATGATGATTCATAAGAATAACCATCACAGCCTTCTCCTTTGTCACAAGAAATCGCTCGTGTCAGGTTTAAAGAACCTACTCTTAGTTAATGAGGTAGAAGACAGATGCACACAGTTTGCGAACCTAATATCTACATTTAAAGAGTCTCAATGCTGCCTTCGCACAGTACATGAAACAACTCTTCCCCACCCCCAGGGGCGGGGGGCAACAGTAGTCTTGACACAAACAAATGAGCAATGCACATTAGATGCTTAATTTTGAAGAGCATTGGGATCCTTTCTCTGGGAAAGGATTTACTTTTTTAAGATCATGACATATGACTTATAATGACATCTCATTCTCAACCACTAATGTTTCCTTCAAGGTGATGTAGCACAATGTTTGGGCACCCAAATTGAGTAAACAAATGGAAATGATCATGATCCTTTTATGAAAACTTCATCGAGTTTTTAACCACATTGAGAATATATTATGCCAGTTATTATTATTACACTTACATCTACATAGGTGCAAATATTGCCCCTTCATTGCTATTGTATATGCACAGAAATAGAAAACTCTGTTGCAGTGCCAGTTTGGCAGGAAGCTTAATGTGATTGTTATAACAACTAAAAACAAAGTCTAAAGACTGGAAACTAAAATGGGAGGACACTACGCTGGTATTGTCATCCAACGTGGTAGCTGCTGTAAGATGGACAGTTGAGGGATTGAGTAAACTTTCCGGTTCACACTCACAAGCTAGTACCCACATGCAATCTATTAGATTCTGAGACAGCCGTGCACAAACCATCATTCCAAAGCTCGAGTTCAGAATAATAAATTGTGAGCACTCTCGGACTGAAAATCAGATAGACTCTGTCGGCCAAGACTTGCCACAATTGTAGCAGCTACCGGTGACACCACCAGAAAGCAACTTTCAGATTATAGAGTGATAGAAGACCTTCGTCAACCAAGATTTGCATCATAGCCAAAGGATCGGAAACAAGCAGACAGCTCAAGAATGCAAAGGATCACAGTGGACAGACTAGAGACGACTCAATCAGCAAGGCAACATCCGCAAAAACAGTAGTCCAAACCCCCTTTTCCTACCGTTTCGACGACAAATTCATCACCTTCCACATCAAAAGGCATGGCTAAAGACGATTCACATATCTTTCTAAGAAGCAGAGCAGTGAAACACAAAGCCCTATTCGGTAGATCTGCAAAACGAAATACTCAACCAGACCATCTAAAAAGAAGACGACCAATCCAAGCTCACCCTAATCTAACTCAAGAAAACCAAGCCGCGCCACCATCAAACACTTCCCAAGAACCTCATAACATCACCCAAATCAAACCACAAATCCTTCAAAGAAACCTCACCAGCAGAAGAACCCACGAGCAGGATCCTGCGGAGCGAGAGGTTGTCGCAGGCCCACTTGCAGACGGCGATCACGTCCTTGACCTCGGCGAACCCGGTGAGCGAGGGCCGCCCGGTGGACTTCCCGGCCCCGCGCATGTCGAACGTCACCGCCGGCAGGCCCCTCCCGGCGAGCTCGGAGGCGATGCCCCTCAGCAGGGCCTGGCACCCGCCGAGCACCGTGTAGGGATGCACCAGGACGACCCCCAGGCCGCCGCCGCCGCCGTCGTCGGCCCTCCCGGCGTCCTCCCTCGGCTTGAACAGCCGCGTGTGGAGGACGACCCGGTCGGCGGACTCGACCTTGCAAGACTCGACCGTGTAATTCGACATTTCCGAGGGTAGAGAGAGAGAGAGAGAGAGGATGTTGGTGGGTTGGCGATGGTTGGAGTAAACCAACCTCTGTACTCAATTTCCCCACCCGCGATGGAGAGAGAAGTGAAAGGCTTGACGACGATGGTGGTCCGAATGAAAATATGTTACTGTTTTTTATTTCTTCTTTTTTGGGCCACAAAGCTACGTACAATTTGTCGTCCAAAAAAAAAAAAAAAAAGCTACGTACAATTAATTCTTCTTAAATGAATCTGCCCACTATATATATTACGTGGAAAATTATTGCGGCCACCTATGAAACTCAACATAAATATAATTTATAATGCGTTTTGTATCCAGGAACGATAATAACTGATGTTGATGATTACTCATAGTGCTTATAAATAAATAATGAAAAAAATATGATTATAATCATTGAAGATGTTTAGGTGTGAATTATAGTAGAGGATTTAAATCCTTTATATTGACTAATTTTTTTGAGTGAGATAACCATCCATTTTAATAAAAAAAAAATTCAAATTATTGAGTTTCCATGGAACGAACAAGCCTTCAAAAATTTGTCTTTCTTGATTTTCCTTGATTTAGCCCCATCACAGATTAATTGCAAAATTAAAAGCTAAACCGCTTTAATCACCAAAAGAACATTGAGACTTTCTTTAATGTTCCGTTTAAGCTAAACTCTACTTCGTCAATTATCGTGTAGTGACATGACCTCACTTGAATTTCACGTGATCTAAGGTTAAGTGTACAAAATGAGCAAAACTTTCCAAAATGGATCGATCCATATTATGATCGAAAATTACAACACGCGATTTCTATGGTGTAGTATTTGTATTGTCATCCAATGCTTAATCGACGCATTCATTGCTTACATAAAATGCTCTGATGATGGTCTAGGGGATAGACCTTTAGAAGTCGATGCCGAATTACCATATGTAAGTGTCACGTGTAAATGCATAAGATCATGAGCGTCAATCGATTAAAAAAAGTGTTTGGATTGTTTTTTAGGTCATCTATTTGGAGCCAATACGATTCCTCAATTCAATTGGACATTTAACCCTTATCCATAATATGTTAATGTCGACAAAAAGCATACAAAATCATGGGTGAGCATCGCCGCCCTCTCCTGCGTGGCCCTTCCCATGTGTTTTCCTTTTTTTTTTAAGTTTTATTTTATAAAAAAAAGTTAATATAATTTAATATAATTTTAGTTTGTGTTTTGAAGAAAATATCCTTAATTGGTTAGAATAATTTGCACGAAACTAGGTTCTTATTTGAAACAATCATAACCATTTTAGGCCCTTCTTTAAAACTGATATGGTCACTCCATATCCTTATTTAAAATAAAATTCACTTCAAATTATTATTTAAAAAAATGATAACACTTCAGGTTTTTATTTAGAATTTCTATAAGAGTTGAACAAGACTCCAAAAAGAGAAAGAAAAGGCCCAAAAAGAAGTGGATAGGTGTCCACTTAGAAAGGGGCATTGCTACTTCACCCAAAAAATAAAATAAAAAACCTATCCACATAGCTCGTTTCCAAGAAATTACAGAAAACAAATTTCAAGATTGAGAAAACAAGGAGAGGAGGGCCGGGAAATGGTAGAAGTTTATTCGTGTCCGTCTGACAGAACACCTTCGGCTAAACCCTCTATTTATGGCCGTTGTGGAGTCTTGTAATATCCACTAGCTATCATTTGTAACCCAACATCATTATTCGACTAACGGTTTGAATTGACATCGAGATTTAACGGTGTTTACGTTCCGAATGATAGCTCTATTGTCTGGGGAAGACTCAATGCATGGGACTCGATGGACAAGGTCGCAATTTTGATGCATAATAAGCACGTGATCCTTGTACGCTCTTTGAACTTCATGCCTTGCGTTCCTCGCATTTAAAGACTCGAGATAACTTTCAAAGAAAGATGTTAAATAGAACTGAAGTAGAGAGATGAGACACTTTTGGATGAGAAATTCGTCGCTTGAGAGGGTTTTCGGAGAAGCTGTTCTATAAACCGAAAAGAATAGCATCATCCATGATGACCACGGTCGAACACCATCACTCCTATCAAATGGTGAACGGAGAATCATCTTACGCAATGTAACATTAAGAACTAATCGAATCAAACAATGACTTCAATCAGCGGTTCATCTAACTGCACAGTTCCGGCACTTCTCTTCCTAGTGAATAAACCTGTTGGGAATAATGGATCCCCAAAATCGGATTCGACACTAAATCGAACCCCTAAAACGAATGCGGAAGATAAGCCCAGGAAAATCACGTATCACCGATCCTAAAGCACACCACGGATTCGAGCGTACCTTGTTAGCCACAGATTAAACACCTACACTGAAGATCGAGGAAGAAATTCTGATCCGATGATGTCAATTCGACTTGAAGGGAAGACGGTGTCGCCGTGTGCGCTTGTCTTCTTTTTCTTGGAGGGAGAGAGGGAGACGTACGTACGTTAATGCCAAGAGGTATGTTCTCCCTCTCTCTCCTCCCTTATATATGTCCATCCAAAAAACAATTAATCGTGCCCCTTCATCCATGGGCCCTACTCTTGTGGGCCGGGCTTTTAGGCCCAACATGGGCGGACGGGCCTTAAGCCCATCTCATATAAAACCATCATCTCCCACTCGCACATGGTGGGCCGAACAGAATTCTCTTTACCTCTCTTCAACATTCATACCGGTGAATAATCCGTGCGACCAACATACTTTGAGCTCGTTGCCATACATCTGTTAGGAATATATAGCGACTCATAATGGGCATCACACTCACGAGTAGATTTAGTATGCGGTACCTAGATCGATCGATCACATTTATATCTCTCTTGATCTCTTTCAAACAATGATATATATATATATATATATATATATATATATATATATATATTGGATTCACAATTATGATTATCCCAAAGACAGTCATAATTGGTTAACCGGTGAATACAAAACTACAATGTGATTCTCCGTTCGATCTTCCTCTTTCCTTCAAACTCTCAATTTCAGTTTAGCTTGCTTTTCTAGAAATGTCCCATTAGATCGAATCAAACTCATGACCATTGGCAACATCCTAAGATAGCAAACACTAAATAGAAATCTTGAGAATAAGTAAGAGTCATGAGGGGACTAAAACTGAGGAACTCTATTCCTCAAGAGTCTCACACGACATAAAAAGTTGAGATCAAACTTTTGTCACTCTTAGTGGTCGTCTCATGCATACGTAGTATGAAATACGTATTACAGTATTAACTCCTTTCCCATGGAGCGTATGTCTACACCTTCAATACTTTGTACAGATGATAGTTCGGACATACCCAATGTCTAACTTGAGTTCACGTATCTACTCATTCACAAAATTCATCGAACTCACATCGGCATCTTAGACGATAAAGTAAAATATGTTGGGTATTTTACTTTCGGACATAGTAAGTATTATATCCTCATCTTAACACTCAGTTAAGGCGACATACGTATTTTAAGCTTGAGCTCTCGATTATCACCTAGATAATAAGCTTAAAAACAGTCTCATCTCTATTTATTACACAGTAAATAGAGGCGATTACCCGTGTGAGTGGGCTAATCTTATATCTGTCCGACATACTTTCCTAACTTAAAGTAATGCACTGAGCATTAAGATGCATAAAGATCAAATAAAGATTCATAGGCATTAATGATGAAAAACACAAATTCATCAAATGTGAACACTTAGGAAAATTACAATATAGCCTCTACGCAATCCTAGAGATTTCATATGGCCACAAAACACATCTCTAGGTATTAGCTTTGTCATAGGATCTGCTACCATTCTATGCGTAGTATGTACTCTAAGTTCACATCTTTTCTTGCAACCATATCCTTGACAAAAATTATACTTGGTATCTATAGGTTTGGTCTTGCCATGATATTTTGGATCTTTGGTATACACTTTTGCTGCTTGGCTACCACAGTTAACCAACAATGAATCTGCAGCACTTCCAATAACACCTAAATAATCCAATAATCTCTTAAGCCAAACATCTTCATATACTGCTGTTGATAATACCACGAACTCAGTTTCCATCGTGGACAAGGCTATACACTTTTGTTTCTTACTGCTCCAACATATGGTGCCATTATTCGGTAAGAAAACAAAGCCAGAGGTAGATTTCCTTTCATTTAAATCTCCTCCCCAATTAGCATCAGAATAGCCTTAGAGTCGCAGATCATTTCCTTTATAACTCAGCGTATAATCAGCAGTTCCCTTTAGATACCTTAGTATCCTCTTAATGGCTTTCCAATGTGCTGGACCTGGATTGGATTGGTATCTTCTCACCATTCCAACTGCAAAACATATGTCGGGTCTTGTACACATCATATCGTACATCAAGCTCCCAACAACACTAGCATAAGGAACATATTTCGTTTGTTCCTTCTCTTGTGGAGTCCTTGGACACAGTCTATGACTCAATCCTTCACCTTTTGCAATAGGAGTGTCTATGGGTTTACAATCTTGCATACCAACTCGTTCAAGAACCTTATTTATATATGATTCTTGCGAAAGAGACAACGATCTCTTGAAACGATCTCTTGAAATCTTATCTCCAAGAATGTATGCAGCCTCACCCATATCCTTCATCTCAAAGTTGGAAGACAACCAACTCTTAACAGTATTAACATAACTCCATATTGCTTCCGGCAATTAGTATATCATCAACATATAATGATATGATCACAAATTGACCCTTGGATCTTTTGATATATACACAATGATCCTTTTTCTATCATTGTAAAGTCATATGCCATTATGGCATTATGAAAAACGTATATATACCATTATCTTGACGACTGCTTAAGGCCATATATCGACCTCAAAAGTCGACATACCTTTTCTTCTTGGCCTTTCACTATGAAACCAGCAGGTTGTTCCATATATATTTCTTCCTCTAATTCTACATTGAGGAAATCAGTCTTTACATCCATTTGATGTAACTCAAGATCCATACTAACCACTATTGCCAGAATAATGCGAATCGAGGTAAATCTCACTACAGGAGAAAATGTATCTTCATAATCAATTCCTTCCTGTTGATTATACCCCTTCGCCATAAGGCGAGCCTTATACCTTTCTATCGAGCCATCAGCCTTTCGCTTTATTTTGAGAACCCACTTGTTCCCAATAGCTTTGCGTCCTTTTGGAAGATCAACCAGTTCTCAAACTTGGTTTGATTTCATTGACTCTATTTCCTCTTTCATTGCATGAATCCATTTTTCCTTACTAGGGCAATTCAGAGCCTCATTAATATTTCATGGCTCATCCTCATCTTGCGGAGCAATCATAAAAGTTTCCCCTTCAATGTCAAAAACGTCGACGGGGAAAACTTTGGCGACTTGTTCGCCGTATGGGAGATTGTACACTTAGCACATCATTCCCCATAATGCTCCCACTAGGATTAGATAATGATGACATTGTCTCATCATATGGTTGTAATTAAGAATGAGTTGAATTCAATTCATCACTTCTCATATTACTCCCACTTGGACGAACTCCACTAATATCATTATCTTGATCCAAGGTTTCAAATAGGAAGTAATCTTCCCTTATTTCGCCCCTCTTAGGAAATTCATCCACTAAGGATGTGACATCCCGTGATTCAAATTCAGTTATACTCCCACTTTCCTGCTCACCTATGAACACATACCCTTTCGAGTGTTCGGAGTATCTCATTAAAATACTCATCTTTCCTTTTGGGACCCTATTTCCCAAACTTGTGAGAGGACTCATGAATATAGGCAGCACAACCCCATGGCTTAAGAAAACTTAAGTCCGGTTTTCTACCTGTTCATAACTCATATGGAGTAGAAGTAACTGATTTGGAAGACACTCGGTTAAGTATATAGGCAGCAGTTACTACACATCACTCCAAAAAGTAATAGGTAAGTTAGCATGCGCCATCATGGACCTAACCATTCCAGTAGGGTCCTATTTATTCTCTCTGCAACACCATTTTGTTGAGGAGTATATGGAATAGACAACTGTCTTTCTATTCCTTTTTCATCACTTAATTTTCTGAACTTATCAGATAAATATTTTCAACCTCGATCGGATCTCATTGCTTTTATTTTCTTGTCTAATTGATTTTCAACCAAGTTCATAAACCTTCAAACAACTTATTGCTTGATTTATGAGAAATCAAATAGACATATCCGAATCGAGTATAATCATCTATAAAAGTGATGAAATAAACAGTCCCATGCCTTCCTCTCACATTCATTGAACCACAGACGTCAGAATGGATTAAATGCAGAGGAAACTCAGCTCTTTTACCTTTTCCAAATGGTTTTCTTGTCGTTTTCCCTACCAGGCAATGCTCACATATAGGCAAATCGACTTTTTCAATGTTGCCCAACAAGCCCTCTTTGGCTAGTCTATTCATATGTTGTTGGCCAATATGACCAAGCCTAGCATGCCACATAATCACATCATTATCATATGAAATAGAAGACGTGTAACAAGGGAATAACAAATATTGACATCACCACAGTCAACATTTAGTACAATAAAACTATCCAGAAAGTGACCACAACCATAGTAGTTTGTATCCAAATACAAATCTACACATTTATTATGGAAGTTCATACTAAAAACAAGCTTAACCAACACCAAAACAGACACTTAAATTTCGACGAATCTCCGGAGCATATAGAACATCATGTAGGAATAAGGTGCGTCCACCACGCATGTTTAATTGGCAGGTGCCAATCTCTTTAACTTCATCTCTGGAGTTATTTCCTACATAGATCCACTTAGTTCCAGTTGGTACTCGTCGAAATTCCACGAAGGATTCTCTATCCTTCGCCACATGGTCTGTTGCTTCCGAATCTACATCCACAAAGGATTGGATTCGATCAATAAAATGAACTTGACACATAAGCAAAGTTCTCAAATGTACAAGAGGTGTATACCTTCTTTGGCTCACGACAATCGCGAGCATAGTGACCTCTCTTGTCACAATTGTAACATCTCACCCTTGACATTTTCTTCACTTGAGGACGTTTTCCTCTCTTGTGTTGGTTAACTCTTGATTTTTTGTAATAAGGACTTGATCCTTTGCATTCCCACATATTGAACGAATCAATACGCTTGCACTTAGAGCACAAAGCCCTTTCTGAGCTAGAACCAACATTGAAAATATCTATTTTTCGGCTCAAATGCCGTTAGGTGGTCCTCAGCTAGCTCAAGGTGGCGCATGGTATCCTCAAGATCTTCCATAACATGGTCAAGAGCTTTTAGTGCTTTTTGCTTTTCCAGCACATATTGAATCTTCTTATTCAATATTTCACAATTGTTGCCGTTCATATCAGCAATTACATTCTTAGTTGCTGAAACCATCGGTCTGAACACATCAGACATACATGCACGAATAATTAATGCCTATCATTTATGCATCCCTATTTGCACAGACCCATCATATTAATGAATAATTTCAAGTAAGGCTTCAGAATCAAAAGGTCACTTTGTTTCCAATCATCCTCCAAAAATCCTAACTCAAAATTATTATTAATATAATTGTCTTATGCAAATAAATTATATGAAGTTACAAAAACTTCTATAACTACCCACAGCTAACTACCCACAGCAACCAGCAATAACAGAAAGCAAATAATAATTGATCATACAATAAAACAACAATGCTTTCACATAATACTACTAACATGTCGGTTGCTACATCAACAACAATCAGGCAAAAACATTACATAATTAATCATAGAAATAAATAGGGAATGTCCCTTCAAATCTATCACCAAAACATCGAGAAAATCGAAGGCACATTTGCCAACCATGGAAAAACTTTTGGAGAGCTTTCATGTCGCCACCAAGGCGCATTCACTCTACGCCATGTGGCGCTCAATCTAAGGGTTGAAGTTTTGGTTAACTCAATCCTATAGTGCTCTCTTACAAAAGCTTCCACCAGCCTCCTATAACCCGGGACCACGTTGACCTCCGATAACCGATCTAACACTGCTTGCCATTCAGGTGGAAGAGTGTTCATCAAAGCCGGCACCTTCTCAAAATCCGGCATAAGATAACCATTCCAGATGATTTCTCATCATCGATTGACCACGACCACATATGATACTAAATCACCGTCATGCCACCGATAATTAGCTAATTCGACATCAGCCTTTTAAGTCTTGCATTTCCCTCGTCCGTTCTCGGGATTGCGGTATCCGTGCATAACGCATCATAGTTCTCGCAACAAATGCGAACCAAAAATAGATTACCCATAATCCATAATTTACATAAGGGAAAATACATAATTTTCCAAAATTCATGCAACAAATGCAGAATAAATAATGGATTACATATAAACCACATAGGCATACATGAAAAAGAAACAAATTCCTTTTTTTTTTTTTTTTCCGGGTCAACGGTCAACGGTCAAAGTCAACGGGTCAACGCCGGTCAACGGTCAACAGGTCAGTGGGCGCGGGTCGTCGGACCGGGCGGACCGGTCGATCCGGTCGGACCGGTCGTGCCGGTCGGGCCGGTTCGGACGAACCGAACGCACGTGCCGCGCGCGTGTGCGGGCTGACGTCACGCAGACGTCAACCGGCACGTGCCGCACGCGTGCCGGGCGTCCACGGTTCGGTCGGGTCACCGGTGGGTCGGGTCGCCGGCCGGCCAACGGTCGTCGGCGATGACGTCATCCCGGCGGTTACCGTGACGTCAGCACACGCCGGTTCGCCGGCCGCCGGCACGCACGTGCCTGTTCGTCACCGGCGCGTGTGGCGCACGCGCTGGCCGATGCCAGCACTTCGGGCGCGTCGCGCCCACGCGCATCCGCTTCTAGCCGTGCGTGCAGCGTCTCCCGGCGGCGCACGACCAGTCGCCGGACTCGTCTCGACGAGCCCTTTCACCCTATGCTTTCAGAATTCGATTTTGACTTACATAAAGTCGAGAAAACGAACGAACAGCGCTCGGGTGTCGGGATTTTGCGCCCCGATCCGTGTCGGCCGAATAATTTCGCGAAAAATCAATGAAAAAACATCAAAGGGATCGGGAAAACATGAACTAGGGTTCTGATACCAATGTTGGGAATAACGGATCCCCAAAATTGGATTCGACACTAAATCGAACCCCTAAAACGAATGCGGAAGATAAGCCCAGGAAAATCACGTATCACCGATCCTAAAGTACACCACGGATTCAAGCGTACCTTGTTAGCCACAGATTAAACACCTACACTGAAGATCGAGGAAGAAATTCTTATCCGATGATGTCAATTCGACTTGAAGGGAAGACGGTGTCGTCGTGTGCGCTTGTCTTCTTTTTCTTGGAGGGAGAGAGGGAGACGTACGTACGTTAATGCCAAGAGGTATGTTCTCCCTCTCTCTCCTCCCTTATATATGTCCCTCCAAAAAACAATTAATCGTGCCCATTCATCCATGGGCCCTACTCTTGTGGGCCGGGCTTTTAGGCCCAACATGGGCGGACGGGCCTTAAGCCCATCTCATATAAAACCATCAAAACCCCACCTCATCACCGCTTTTATCTTGAACCAGCCGTTAACACCTTTGCTGTTACCAGTTGGCGGGGTCTCGATGGACAGATTATTCAACCAGTCGTCCAACAAATCATCTAAAACGGTGGATTGGAGATCTTCCATCACGCGATTGCCTTCGGGAGGAGGAAGAGTAGCACCAGATAGGATGCTTGGTATTGAGCCACGGGGTGGTTCTGAGGGGAGAGCATTCTCATGTACTGTACAGTCCAATTGGCTCAATGAATCCATCGTTTGGCCACGCATGGCATTTTGTAGATCGATGTCGCAGGATGGTATTGGCAATCCGACAGTATTAATACCACCATCTCCTGAAGAAATGGGAACATTCAAAAGGTCTGCAGATATGGACCGATGTGCGATGAGGCCGACATCCATGGCATTTCGGAAATTGGTATTTTGCAACTGTACTGGCAATGCCAAATCAGGTGCCTGTACTGGCAATGCCAAATCAAGTGCACCATTATCTCCTGGAGAAAGAGCTGGAACATAGGCTGACGGGAGCGCATATCTACAAGCTTATAAAAAATTTGGAATGAGTAGTTATGAGCCTTTTGCTATTCTGATGTCAGTGAAAGTGCTAATAATTTCTTTTTCCTTATCCTGGACATCTCTTAAATTTTTCCTGTCACCGGTCTTTGTTATCTTTTAAGTGGTTCAATTGAAGGGGCCCTTTCACTTTACAAATTGAACATTTTTAAATCTCAATTTCTGACATATAAATTTAATCAACCAACCTTCTTTTTTAGCATAATCTTTCTAGTCCCTATTTGTTAAAAATGCACACATAAACACATTGCCCATGTGCTTATCATTTATATTCTATCTACTTGTTGATAGCACAATATCTCGTCAAGATGCCCTTAGCATCACGAAACCTTTTTTTTTCAATTATTTTAACCCCCATATCAATAGAAACATAGATCTCTATAGATTTGCATAGACGAAGTTCGGACAACAAATGTTATTGCAAGCCAATAGTTCTACCATACTTGGCAGATTCACCTTTGTCCAGGAGAAAGCTACAACCATCAAATTGGTTGGAGATTCAATTAAAGGCAATACTTGTAAGAGTGATCTTACCGATACCGCTCGATCCATAGATGACGAAGTAACTAATGTTGCTAGATCCTTCGTTTAAAAACTTCATGATGGCTTCTATATGACCAGCAATCTCGACTAAATGATTAGGCAGACTTCCCCTTCTTTTCTTCAGCTTGGTCAAAATCTCATCCACAATATCGTTGATGATTTCACCTTGTCTGGCATAATGAAACAAGTATCTTAGCGTGAAACATATGGTATATAAATTCTTGAGTTCAGGAATATTTTAGACACGAAACGAGTTGGATTTCTGAATGGGTAAGGTTTTACCAAATGAAAAATCACTATCTTAAGTAAAAGGAAATATCGACTCGGGAAAGAATTAGTCGGGATGTGCACTAGGAACCGCGTGAACTAGGAACCGCCCGTAGAGGTGTCAACGGTTGGTTCGGTTCGGTTTAGTTTTTCAGTTTTTGGTGCTTACATAATGGAAGTAGGCCAAAAATTTACTCAAGCGAATAGCAGCACCAAGAAATAAGCTCTTACCCCGAGGGATGGCACCAAGAAATAAGCTCTTATCCGTTTGTTGATTCAGTTCGATTCGATTAACCGATAGAAACCAAACCGATAAAAAAATTGATTTTTATGAGAACCGAACCAAATGAAAATTGAATTTTTGGTTCGGTTCGGTTTTTGACACCCTTAACCGCTCGGACCAAACTGGACCGGCTGGTTTTTGGCAGTTCCCAAAGAGGGTGGTCTTATTCCTAGTTCCCGCTTTTGGAACCGATGGCCGTTTGTTCGGTTCCCAATTCCAAGGCAGGAACCGGCCGACCCGGACCGATTAATTTTATATATATAATATATATTTTTAAATTTCTTAATAAACAAACCATAATTCCTCCCAATTTCTCTCATTTTTCATTTTATTTTTGGCCCAAAATAGCAAATTTATCTATTCCATCGGATCGGTCAATCGGTCCGATTCCCGGTCCCGGAATTTGGTCCTCTTGATCTGGTTCCCGGTTCCACCTCGGAATCGGACCGGACTGGGAACCGATCAGTCCTAAGAATTAGATCAACGCTATGTTAGAATGAGTGATTCGGGAAAAGAGGATATTAACTTACAAGGGAAATTACAATGAAAACATAATGAACCATATTCCTTATAATTTATAACCATCTCCTCAATAATTGCCCGAAAGACAAAAAGGAGAGAGAAAGCAGATTCCGAACCCCACTTTTACCCTTTGTCCTTTAAGGACCACCCCTTAATTGTTGCGACCTCGATGAGAGCCTTCTTCCATTGCCAAACTTCATCCTGGCCGACCTTCCCCTCATGCTTTTCTAGAGCATCAAGGTACAATCGAGTTTTTAACTTCATATCATCATGATTCACATCATAAAAAACAGGTAGGATCAATTTATCTTTCGCTTTGCTCAAGCATTCCACTACGTGGGTGAGCTCGCGAAGACACCACACGCTGGATGCCTACTTCCTAGAAAAGATCGACAAGTATCTTTTAGAGGATCTAAGGTCACGGAGAAGCTCGCCTCCAATATTTTCACCCTTTGAGATCTCCTCGCCTCTAAAAACACGAATCCGGCTCCGATCAGGAAGTGATATAGACAATCGGTGAAGTTGAGCCGGGTATGGGAGATCTGAGATTCAAGAACACCTTGAAATCCACCCTCGACGACGAAAGGTCCTCATAGACGCAAGTGGACGTCATTGCTGCGTCGAGTGAGTTCCAGTCTCTCTTCATCCTCCTTCAGGATCTCTGAATCCCCATCAAATTTGATCGAAGGGACATGTGGAGTCCTTCTTGCTGGATCTGATCTTGGGATCCCTCATGAGGAATTAGCGATAGGGGTGAGCATGGTCCGGGTTGGTCCGGGCCACCCCCTAACCCTAGGACCAACCCGTACAGTGTCGGTCCTCAATTTTTAGGACCAAGGATCGACCCTATTGAGCCTGGGACCAAGGACCGGACTGACCCAATGGGTTCGGTCCGATTCCAGGGTCAACCTGGGACCAATCGATAATTTTTTTTTGTCTTATTTATTATACTCCCTAAAAAAGCAAACTTACAAATTCAAATCACACATCCGTCGACAATGCGACATTGTGCAACTAAATTATAAATACTAATACATATTTAGCAAATTTAAGATGACACAATAATAGAAATTTTGTACCTGCTAACCGCTCATCGAGATATGGGACAAGATGGAAAGTTCTTGTAATCATCTATCTTTAATATTCATAACACCATATGCAAAGCTTTTCCCCGCATTTGATCATGCAGAGTCCACTCAACCAAAAAATGAGCTACACACCACTTCTTTTTTTTTTGGTCGAAAGCTTCACACCACTTGACTAGTATTTGATCATGTAGAGTCCACTCAACCAAAAAATGAGCTTCACACCGCTTGATTAGCAAATCACCGTAGCAATTGCGCATCTCTACTCTACTCTTCAAAAACTTCTACCATTTGACACAAATTGAAAAGCAAAGTGCAGCTGAAATTCATTTGTAAAATACAATTAAACCATAAAAAGTTCAAAATACTTAATATAAACCATGAATATATAACTTCACATCTTGTCAATTCACTTGAACTTCTAAACACCTATAAACAAAACAAACGACACATAATTAATACTCAACAAAAGCTTTAAATTGAAATTACTATTAGTGCTATTGATAGAACATCTCAATATAATATAATATAATATAATATAATATAATAGCCATTTTACTTAGGTTTGAATATATAAAAGAATTATAAATAATATAATATAATATACGGGATTGGTCCGGGGTTGGACCGACCCAAAACTCTTAGGACCAGGATCAACCGCGCACGGTGTTGGTCCGGAATTTTAGGACCAAGGACCGACCCAATCCTTTGGGAACCGGGCCCTGGGACCGGCGGGGTTGGCCGGTCCAAGTCGGTTCGGGGTCGACCCTGGGCTGCTGCTCACCCCTAATTAGCGAAGCGCCGGATCCAGGAGAAGTGCAACGCGCTTTCACTGTATTTTCTCGACAGAGAGAGTAAAAATGATAAGTGAGGACTTCAACAAGTCAAGCCAATGAAAATCCTCCAAAGTGGTGGGGTCCACCGTCATCATCGCGTCAAGTGTACTTGCGATTTAGCGTAGTGTATGTCCTTACTGGCCATCCTTCACAAAATAAGGAAAAAATTTTAAATAAAAACTTAAAGTGTCATTTTTTTCAAATAAAAATTTAAAGTGAATATTATTTTAAATAAGATATTAAAATATTCTTATTTTCTTAAATAAATATCTGAAATAAATCTTATTTCAAATAAAGGCACGAAATATCGTGTTAGTCTCAAAAAAAAAAAGAATCTTACTTCACTAGATAATTAAGGGCATTTCCATCATTTATTTTTTATTTTCTTTATTTTTTTTTTTTTTCCATAAAAAATAAAATTCAAAAAAACTAAATAAAAAATTAAAACTTACAAAAACACAAATAAAAAATAGAAAAGGTGGGAGGGTTGGCCTTAGCCCTCTCGCCTGTGGCCACCACCTCACCAGTGACAAGGCGATGGCAACAAGCGAGTGAGGGATGCCATCCCTTTGCCCGAATTATAAAAAAAAAAAAATTACTTTTCCTTTTCCTTTCTTCAATTTGTGTTTTTAGAAAAAAATAAAAAAGAAAAAAAAAAGAAAACAAAATAAATAAATAAAAATCAAAAGACAAAAATGATATTAGCAAGCTCGTGAGGTCAAACCCTTCTTTAAACCCAATATGGTCACTTTGAACCCTTATTTGAAATAAAGTCAACTTCAAACCATTCTTTGTGAAAATGAGAACACTTTATATCTTTATTTGAAACAATGTGTACTTTAGTCTCTTATTTGAAAAAATAATGGTATTTTTTGTCCTTATTTAAAATTTTCCCTAAAATAAAGGATGAAGCCTTTAACCCAAAATAAATGGACAAAACTTTGCATTAATGGAGATGACTATGAAGTCCAAAATACCATAAACGTACCAAACTGTAAATTCTCTTAACTCAGCTTGATAAGCTTTATTCAAATAGCAAAATAAAACCAACCCCATCACGCCCCCTTCATGAATTCATTACTCTCCTCCATTCTTGAAAACTTAATGGCGACACTAGGGGCGAGCAAAACTATGGCTCTATAAGTGACAATCACCATTTCTGTGGATTAAGCATGAATGATGTGATTTTACAATAATTATGTAGTCTATCAAAATCACACTTGAGCTAATATGTAATACCATTTATCACAAGTCATTTCTTGCTATAGATATCAAACTCATTGCTCATATCAAAATACAATAGTTACACTTCACCAAGTGACAAGACCTGGAAACTACAACTGCTGTAGTTAAGTTTTAAAAATCACATAGGCTGCTATTGAATCCTAGAAATAACATCGGTTGTGACTCGTGAACATATACTCGTATCCTCAAAACGTTTGGTCAGCCATAAGCATTAATCCAATATCCATACAACATAATCTAACATGTTGATAGGAAAAGGTATTAACCGGATAAGACCTTGCACGAATGGAATTAACCTAAGGTTCAAAATACCATAAATCTACCGAACTAGAATTTCATTAAACTCAGATAAACTTTATTCAAGGACCAAAATAAAGAAACCACCCCCATCACAGCCTCTTCATAAATTCGTCACCATAAAGGAAGTGAGTAAAACCATGGCTCAATTAGTGACAATCACCGCTTCTATGGGATCGATCAAATGCAAGATGCAATTTGACAATAGTTATGCCGTACATCAAGATCGCACTTAAGTTATCATGCAATACCACTTATCACAAGTCATTTCCATATCATATTTCCATATCATATATGGATATAGATATCAAACTTATTTTTAAAAATGAATTAATAAAAAAATATTTTTATCAACATCGGAAATGTTTAGTCATGTATTAGTATCAATGATTTAAATTCTTTCATCGATTAATTTTTAGAAATGGTATAAACAATCATTTGAAAGAAACCTATTTTCCAAGTCATTGATTTTTCATGAATCAAACACATCTTTAAAAATTACTTCCGAAAATTTGTCTTTCTTCATTTTTCTTTGTTTAGCCCCGTTAAGGATTAATTGTACAAATAAAAGCTAAATTAGTTTAGTCACCAAAAGGACACCGAGACTTTCTTTAATGTTCACTTAAGCAAACTTTTCTTATAGTGTGGTGACCACAGTCCAATTTCAAGTGATTTAGATTAAGTGTACAAAAGGACTACAATTTTTAAAATGGATACATCTTAAAATTGAAAATTACAGCACACAAGATCCCGTCTCAAGCGAATTCGAGAAAAGATTTCTGCGGTGGAGCATTTTGCGTTGCCTGGTTACTCAATTCACGCATTAATTGCTTTACATAATGCTCTGATAATATTCGTAACGATGATTAAGTGGTAATAGTCCGTAAAAAAGAGGTGCTTAGACGACAGAACTTTGGGAAGTCGATGCCTAATTTACCATAAGTTAGTATCACGTGCAATCGCGTAACAATATGAAGATCAATCAAATTGATAAAGGTTAGATAGCTTTTAACCTCGTCCATCAAGAAAGGATTAGATCTCTCGATTCAACCTGACATTAATCTTCCCATGACACGGTTTTCTTAGACGATATCCCATGATAAAACCTAAAACAATTATAATCAATTGTTGCATCGATTGGTCGTTAGAATCGGGTGGACTCGTAGCTCGATCACATCGATGCAAGGTGCAACTTTCTCTTGGGCCGCTTGGACGCCTAATCTGAAAAGCCCATGGGCGATGACTTCAGATCCATCAACATCCCCTTCGGACGTGCTCCCTCACGCAAATGAGTTTAGCAGTCAACTGCCTTTTCGTTAGGGAACCCTAAAAAGAAAAAGAAAAAGACAATGATGGGAATAAAAAAAAAAAAATTGTGATGTAATAATCTTAGTATGTATGAGATGAATTTGCTAGCTCATTTTTCACTTAAATGGACGAGATTGACTTGAAGCAACGTGTTTCTCATTTCATACGTATGTTCTTCATGACGCATCGAAATTCTTAAAACGCTTTCGCCATGGCAAATTGCAATATTTAAGCAATTAATCTCGAAGCGAGTGACAATGTTACAAAATTTGGAGAAAGAAAGCATAAAATCATCCTTCCCAAATTCATCACTATTAATAATTGATATGTTTTCTTTGCTCCATTCGTCTGATCCCTATTTAATTTATTCAATATTATCATTCTTTTAAGGATTAATATCACAAAAATCTAAAATAGATACATCTGTAATAAATTTATCCCAAATTAATTTTTGGGTCAACAAAAATCCAAAATCGGTACACTCATGACATATTTACTCTTTGTTAGCTTCTGTCAAATTTTACTGCGAAATTATTGAGTGGCAATAACTCAATTGACATAACAAGTCTACATGAAAATCCATATCAATTTGAGATAAATTTATGACGTCTAATTGTTCAAGCAATAATGATAGTATCTTGTACTTATACCGATGACTCACTTTTTCTAAGAAATGAGAAAGAGGACCAAAACATACTACTGAAAGACTCTACTCAGCGTAGAAAATATATGATGGACAATTGATCAGATTTAGTATGGATTGTATATAGACAGTAGTTGAAACCAGTGGCTCTCTAGGAAAGAGGATCACGTTAATCATTAAGAACAACTTGATGCACTATTTCCTTTCAACCCTTCGAGCAAAATGAGGTAAAAAAAAATCTATTAGGTTGGAATATTTTATGATCAAAAAATTAATTTGGTGGCAAAATGATTACGCATGTATCAATTTTGGTTGTCATTATCGGTCAATTCTTTTGTTTTGAACGAGCACAGACAAAAAGAAGCAGGAAGCCGGTTCTGCAGGAGGAGACTTTATCAGAGTTGGTGGACATTCACTATCGAGAGGAGGCTCATCCATTTCTACATCTGAAAGAGCTTGAGCCACACGTTCATCGACCATGGCCAACGCACTATTCAGTGGTCTAATCCAACAAGATCTATCCCTGTATTCACGTGTATATTCACCATCAAAGGAACATCGTGATCCCTTTTTCGTTTCCTCTGTTGGCGGCAGCATCATTAGAAGTGGAATTTCTGTTTGCTTGCACATTGGGTGGGCATCAGACCAGACCGATAAGCCGTCCAACCATTCGAGGCTGCAGGAAACTGGAAAGGCTTCCGAATACCGGACAAGGACGCGGTTTTGCCATAGATAGATATCTTTTGTATATGGCCATTCGTGATTTTCTTTCATTCCCTTTTTCGATTTGATAAGTCAGATGAGTCGGAGGGTGCAATGTATTGCTAAGTCCTTATCACCATCGCTCTCGTCTTATTGCTCCTTTCGATATGATCGTTCATGCAAGCTATGTACATCAAAGCCAGTTTCAATAGGGTTTTGAAGGGTATTTTTCCAACTCCATAATTTGACAACATGTCCAGAAGATTAGTGGATACAGCAAATGGCAGATGAAGATTCGGAAATTCAGTTCACAAATAGGAGACGAGTGATTTGTAGAACTCGCCAATATCTAATTGTTATCGTTCTTATAGACATCGAAATATAGATAAAGAGTCATCGACTATTGAATCCTCCAAATTGGACTTTTGGATGTTAGTCTTTAAGTACAATTTGCTTGGTTACCGTTGGTTTTCCACGCCCCGAATCAGTTCATTTGTACACCGAATAACTTAAAACTAATATTTCCCTCCAACTTCTTTGCTGTCTCCTTCTCGAGTTCTTCCTCATGCTCGGCTTTTGTGAATCCGCAACTTCTTTCCAAGTTCAATGGCAATTCTTCCTCCAGACCAACTTCATTCAGACCGTGGATCCCTGTGTTATTGCGGCGACCATGACGACGATGATATTGTACATCAATTAGACCAAAAGTATCGCTGTTTTCATGTGTTTCATGACATTCGTACGAATAAAACACAAATATGTCCCTCGTCTTCAGGGCTTTTTCCTTCACAAACCAGTTCCAACCCCTCGTAAACACTAGACCCGTCAAATGGGTGGTCGGGTTGAAAATGGGTCGACCCATATTTAACCCATTTAACCCGTTTTGACCTATATTCATGTAGTGTAAATCAAAGTAACCCATACCCAACCCAACCTATACCCAACCCATACCCGACCCAAGCCGTATTGCTAAAACTTATTAATATTCTAGGAAAACCCACCTTTACTATATGATAATTGGATTAAAACTTCAAATTAAATTAAAAATAGTAAATAAAATAAAATAAAAAGTTCAAAAAAAAAAAAAACCTATAAATTGAAATATTTATGAAAAATTAGACCATGCACATTCTTCTCTTATTTGAAGTGAACATACCATTGAATAACTAAAATCTGTAACATGAAATTTTTTTAACTAAACCTAAAAATGCTCATTTTTATGATTTTTTTTTAAAAAAAAAAAAAGTATTGTTAAAAATTTTTATGCAATATAAATTTTTTAACAATTTTTATGCAATACAAAATTTTTAACATTTTTTATGCAATACAAAATTTTTAACATTTTTTATGCAATACAAATTTAATGAAAATTTTTATAATTATTTTTAAAATATTTTTAAAAAATCGAGGAATTTTTAATTTTTAAAATTTAATTTTTAATTATTTTTATTTTTTAAAAATATAATTTTTAATTATTTTTATTTTTTAAAAATATAATTTTTAATTTTTAATAATTATTTTTCTTTTTCTCTTTTCTCTTTTCTTTTTCTTCTTCTTCGACTGGCCGCCGACGACCGCCACAAGCGAGATTGAGCTCGTCGGCATCGGGCGGGGCTCGATCTCGCCGATCTGCGAGGCCAAAGCCCCGCCCCGATGCCGGAATGCTCAAGTCTCGCTAGTCGTCGGTGAGGCTTGAGCCTCTCCGGATCTAACGAGGCCAAGGCTCTGCGGTGTCGAGTGAGACTCGATCTCGTCGATTTGGCGAGGCGAGGCCTCGCCCAACGCTTGCGAGCTCGAGTCTCGCCAGATCCAGCGACCTCGAGCTCGCATGCCGGCGAGTTTGAGCCTCGCTTGGCTGTCGTCGGCCAACCGCCGGCTAAGGAATGAAGAAAAAGAAAAAAATATGAAAAATATGAAAAATAATTATAATTTCAATTTTTATTAAAAAACATTTTTATAAAATTAAAGAAGGAAGGCCATGGGTCCAAAATGGGTTTCCTAATAACCCATTCAAACTCATTTCTTTTTGTGCTTTACTTTTTATACTCATTTTTTTATCTATATTTAACTTTCACTTGATCCATTTAACTAAAATGGGTCATAATATGGGTTTATGACCCATTTCGCCAGCTCTAGTAAACACAAAACTTTGGCTACTCTTCCAATAGTAATACCGGAATTTCCACGACTTCATGAGCTTGTCGTAGAAAACTAGCTGAACATTGTTGGTCCCTCCATGAAGCAATGCATTTCCTTCGGCGTTTTCGTTGATGCAGGGGAAACATTTAATGGTGTACTTCTTCGGGATGACGAGCCTATTGAGCTTCCCTACGTCACTTGGCATTAGTTCCTTCTGAAAAAGTCGCCTACATTAAGGCTCCGTTCATTTCGTGGAAAATGTGACGTTTCTGAAAAATATTTTCCAATAAATCATTTTACATGAAAATGTAATTATTTTCTAGAGTTCGAATAAAATCTGAAAATAAAGTAGAAAATATTTTTCGATGTTCCGTAAAGAAAATATTTTCCTCCATATACTCTTTTTCACTTATTTTATTTTTTAAAATAAATTTTTAATATTTTTAAAAATCGATTTTAATTATTTTTAATTTTTAAAATCTATTATTAATTTTTTTTTTTTTTTTTTTTTTTTTTTTATCTCCTTCTTTCTTGGCCGGTCGTTGGCTACGGTGATGGCCCGCAACCGCCCACCGGCAAGCCTCGAGTTGCGATGAGCACGAGGCTCGCCACTCACCCAGATTGGCAAGCGCGAGCATCAGCTCGAGGCTTGCCAAATCGACAAACGCAAGCTTGAAATCAACGAGCTTGAGATTAGCCTTATGACAATGGCTAACGACTAGCCAGCAAAAAAAAGAAGATGGGAAATAAAACAAAGGAAAAAAAAAAAAAAAAAAGGAAATTAAAAATAATTCGAACTAAAAAAGAAAAAAATTAAAAAATAATTCGAATTAAAAAAAATAAAAAAAGATGGCACATGAAAAGAAGAAGAAGAAGGGAGGAGAAGTGAGGATTTGAGATGTAAAATGTTAAAATAAATAAAAAATATTTTTTTTCCTTAATTTAAAAGACTTTTTTCATTTCATAACATTCAATCTCGACTGGTACGTCCCGGCCCTAATCATGTCCAACACCACTTCCGCGGTGAGACTATTTGGAACTCGTGTTCGTGCTTTGAAGGTCCGTCCATGGGAGATTCCTCTGCGAGTTCCCTCTTCTGAGCTTGATCGAAGCGCTGTTGTAAGCCATGGCCGCTCCCTATCAGTCCGGAACGTCCCGAGCCATATCTTCTGTTGGTCGGCATAAATCTGCGCGCCCAATTCCCATTCGGCAGCGGCACCACCCCCACGAGCTTTGCAGACGGAGCGGCAGCGTCGTCGTCATCGTCGATCCTTTCGGAGGATCTTGGCCACTTCCGCGCGTCAGACGCTTCGCGATCATCATGCAAGACGAGGGCGGCTTCTGTCGTCGCCGTCATCCCAGACTCCGCGAAATGTCCGACGTGCCTGCAACAAACAAATTTCAAGACTGGATTAAAGCAGCGAGTAAAACTAGATGGAATTCTCTGTAACATGGACGTAACTCTCCAGAAAGAGAACTCAAAACACCTTGTAACTAGGACTCGTCACCTCCGACAAGAGATTTGGGACAGGGAGACAGAGTACCATCAGCCAATAACACCATTAAAGCCAAAGGACAAAAAATCCTTATGTGGAAAGAGGCCCTGCAGATCAATTCAGATCATCGAAAACGTTTCATGTCCAAATAATTTCATGGACAACAATATTTTTAGGTCATTTACTTTTGTAAACGATTTAGATAATTATTTTTAAGAAAATATATTTTAATTATTCATTTTTTACAAAATAAATGCGTTATAATAATCTTAATGACATCATGATTTAACAATGCATGTGTTCCAAACGCTAGCTCTATTGCCTATGGATAGCAACAATAGGGAAGACTTAATGCTTATGACTTTATGGACAAGGTTGCAATTCTGACGCGTAATAAGCACATAATCATGGTACACTCTTTATATGACATATTTAGGTAAAAGCTTAAGAATTTTCAAGATAGATGTTGAAAGAACTGAAGTAGAGAGACACTTCAAATGAAAAATTAGTCACTTTTACGAAGGCCTTCGACAAATCTGTTCTGTACCCATATGACTACAATCATCCCATGGTGGAATATGGGTAAGTAACTAATACAACCTCTCTAAGGAAAGAGTACCATCACTTCTATCAAATGGAAAACGGAGAATTGTCATACGCAATGCAACATTAAGAACTATCAAATCGGACCAGGACTTCACTCGATGGGTCCATCTTGAGCCATCCATTTCTGAAGCCTCTCTCCCCGGTGAAGAAACCCCATCAGTACCACTGCCTTCATCTTGAGCCAGCCATTAACACCTTTGCTGGTACCTCTAACAAAACCGTCATCTTACGGCGGGGTCAGTGAAAGAACGTGCCATCACGTGGTGGGCTCTGACTTGACTGAACCTGTCGGCCCCTATAAATCCAAAAGATCCTCTAAAAAAGTTGACTGAACCAATCAGCCTCCAGGGTGTCATCATGTGGTAGGCTCTGACTGAACCCATCAATACTTATGGGATGGTTTTGGCAGCTTCCTTCGCCCCCAGACACGAAGTTGTTGTCCTCTTCCAGTGGAGTACAACAACCTTCCCGGGCTTGAAAAGAGGTGCAATAGGTTGGGTTTCCCGAGGAATTGTTGTCATCCGTCGAGAGGTACCGTGGCAATGAGGCCAATTCATGACTTGTGAATTGCCTGTTTAGACTGCAAGTGGAGTACTGCGAGCTGCTGTGCCGGGACAATGGTGGAAGCATCTGAGAAGATAAAGATAGTGGGGAGTTCGAGTACGAATCTGGGAATGGCAGTGGGGCTTTTCTCTGGTTGAATTGACGATTCATACGGACAAGTTTCTTTTTGAGCTTGGTGTTCCAGTACTTCCTGACTTCCTTGTTGGTTCTACCAGGTAGCTGAGCAGCTATAATAGCCCACCTAAAATTTGGTTCGCCAAAACTGTGAGGCTACTACTGTCATTAAGAGATGTATGCTAAAAGAGATGACCAGATATGGAGTCCACAGTTGCAGATTCATTCCTGATACATGCAAATTCTGGAAAGGAAAGATGCCAAGATTAATACACTCATCACCCTTTTTTGTTTAACCTATGTTATTCTTCTTTTGGATCGTTTCGAAATTTTAAGTGCTAACAATTCCGTAATCTTTTTACCAAGTGACAGGAACCGAGGTTCACAATTTCATCATATGAGCATCAGATTAGCAAGTAGCTGATTTTTCCCAGTGTGGGGATTTTGTTCTCGATCAGTGAAAAAGACGAGAACGGAAGACTCATCATACCTGCTCCCAATGGTAGCATAAAGAGGATGCAAATAATCCTTTCTTCCTCATCGGAAAATTCACCAAGGTTAACGTCGGGCTTGAATTGATTAGGCCATGTAAGCCAGTAGCTCTTTCCACATCTCTCGAGATCTGATCCACAAGTAGAAAACTCAATCAGAAGATCAAAGAAAACACACGCGATGAAGAGAGAAGCAAACTAGTAAGAAAGTTCTGTGCATACAAAGCTAGGACTAAACTGTTTTTGTCTTCATCTAGTTCTAATACTACTTGAAAGAAATAAGTATGTTCAGTGAGACAATATCAAGGAGATATCTGTTTGATTGGCATGAGAATTGGGTTAATACTTGCTAATTCCGTCTCGTTCTTAATTGAAATACTATAATTGTTACCAGCGTTTTGAGGAAGAGCAATCCAATTTCCACCAAATATCATGTTAACCATTTGGCTCAAAAAATCGATCGGTTGGCTAGGCATAGCATTTTGTAGATTGATATTATGGGACGGTTTTGGCAATCTGATAGTGGTAATACCACTATCTCCCGAAGAATTGAGAACATTCAAGGGGTCTGCAGATTTGAGCTGATGTGCAGCAAGACCGACATCCATGGCATCTCCAAAGTTGGTATTTTGCAACTGTACTGGCAATCCCAAAGCAGGTACACCATTATATCCTAAAGAAAGAACCAGAACATCAATGAAATTAGTAAACATAGACCGACATGAGCACAGATCTATGATCTTATAGAAATTTTGGAATGGATGATTATGAGACTTTACTATTCTGATGTCAGGGAAAGTGCTCTTAATTTTTTTCGGAAAGTGCTCTTAATTTTTTTTCCCCTTATCCCGCACATCTTTTTAATTTTTCCTGTCACTGGTCTTTGTTATTTTAAGTGCTTCAATTGACATAGGGCCCTTTCCCTTCACAAATTGAACGGTGTATATCTCAATTTTTGACATATAAGTTTAACCAACCAACCTTCTTTTCTTTTCTAGTGTGATCTTCTTGTCACCATTTGATAAAAACACACACATAAACACATTGCCTGTGTGTTTTTCACACCTATTCTATCTACCTATTAATGGCAATATCTTGTCAAAATCCATTTAGCATCACAAAAACTTTTTTGTACCATGCTAATCTTGCATCATTTGAAACATAGATCTCTTGAGATTTGCATTGGCGAAGTTATGACAACAACTATTTTTGTATGTCAATAGTTCTACAATGCTTCACAGATTCACAAATATCCAAGAGAAAGTTACAGCCTTCAAATTGATTGGAGAATTCATTAAAGGCAACACTTGCGAAAGTGATCTTACCAATACTGCCCAATCCTTCGATGACCAAGCAACGGATGTCACTAAATCCTTCATTTAAAAAGTTCATGATGCTCTCCATATGATTAGAAATCCGGACTAAATGATTAGGTAGATTTCTCCTTATTTTCTTCAGCTTGGTCAAAACCTCGTCAACAATAATGGTGATAATTTCACCATGGCTGGCATGATGACACAAGCATCTTAGCATGAAACAGATAGCAGATAAATTTTCAGAGTTCATAAATATTGTAGACACGAATCTAGTCAGATTTCTAAATGGATGAGATTTTATCGAATGGAATATCGCTTTCTTAAGTAAAAGGAAATCTCGACTTATGAAAGAATTGGATCAGCACTATGTTTGGATGAGTGGTTTGGGAAAGGAAGACAATAAATTACAAGGAAAAAAGAACCGCCGATTAACTAAGGTAGCACGCTTAAAAGAGAAAATATGGCAGAAAATTCTAATCCTTATATCAATCTCACTTATAATTGCCCGAAAAACAAAAAGGAGAGAGAAAGCAGATTCCGAACCTCATCCCGGCCAATCGTCTCCTCGTGCTTCTCTATATCGTCGAGGTACAATCGAGTTTTTAGCTTCACGTCATCAGAATTTACGTCAAAGAAAACAGGTAGGATCACTTTGTCATTCGCTTTGCTTGAGCACTGCATTATGTGGGTAAGCTCGCGAAGATACCATGTGTTGGATGCGTAGTTCCTAGAAAAGATCGGCAAATATACTTTGGATGATTCAATGGATGGAGAAGCTCGCCTTTGATCTTTTCGCCCTTTGAGATCTCTTCTTCGTCTCTAAAAACACGAATCCCAGCTCCAGTCAGGAAGCAATAGAGACAATCGGTAAAGTTGAGGCGGGTGTCACAGCCTCTGAAATTCAAGAACACATCAAATTCATCCCCCGACGACAAACGGCCCTCTTCAACACAAGCGGACGTCGTCGCTGTGTCAAATGAGTCCCACTTTCTCTTCATCCTCCTTCAGGGGCTCAAAATCATCATCGAATTTGATCGAAGGGAGATATGAAGTCCTTCTTGCCGGATCTGATCTTGGGATTCCTCGTGAGGAATTAGCGAAGCCCCGGAGACAGGAAAGTGCGATGCGCCTGCGCTGCATTTTCTCGGCACGGAGAGGAAAAATGATAAGCGACGACTTTAACCGGTCAAGTCAATGAAAATCCTCCAAAGTGGCGCAGTCCACAGTCATCATGCGTGTCAATCTAACCAAAATAAATCAATATACAAAAAGGTATTAAATGGACAAAACTTTGCATTAATGGAGATAACTATGAAGTCCAAAATACCATAAATGTACTAAATTGTAAATTCTTTGAACTCAATCTATTCAAATAGCAAAATCAAGAAACCACCCCCATCACGCGCTCTTCATGAATTCATTACTCTCCTTCACTCTTGAAATATAAAGTTGAGCAAGCAAAATTACGGCTCTCTAAGTGAGAATCACCATTTTTGTGAAATGAGCATGAATGATGCAATTTTACAATAATTAAATCACGATTGAGCTAATATATAATACCATTTATCACATCTCATTTCTTGATATAGATACTAAACTCATTGCTCATGTCAAAATACGATGGTTATGCTTCACCAAGTGATAAGGCCTGGAAACTATAACAACTGTAGTTAAGCCTTAAAAATCGCATAGCCTGCGATTAAATCCTAGAAATAACATCGGTTGTGAATTGTGAACATATACTCATATCCCAAAACGTCTGGTCAACCATGAAACGCTAATCCAATATCCATAGAACATAATCCAACCTGTTGACATGAAAAGGTATGGACTGGATAAGACCTTACATAAATGGAAATAACCTAAGGTCCAGAATACCATAAATGCACCAAACTAGAAATTCATTAAACTCAGGTAAGCTTCATTCAAAGGCCAAAATAAAGAAACCACCCCCCATCATCACAACCTCTTCATAAATTTGTCGCCCTCCTCCATTCTTGAAACGCAAATAGTAATGTAAAGGGAGGGTACAAAACCATGGTTCAATAAGTGACAGTCACCACTTCTATGGACCGATCAATGCATGATGCAATTTGACAATAGTTACGCTGCACATCAAAATCGCACTTAAGTTAGCATACAATACCACTTATCACAAGTCATTTCCATATCATAAATGGATATATATATCTTTACATATCAAAACTCATTATTCAAAATGAATTAATAAAAATTATTTTTATCAACATCAGAATTGTTTAGGTGTGGATTAGTATTGATGATTTAAATTCCTTCCATCGGCTAATTTTGTAAATGTTATGAACAATCATTTGAAAGAAGTATATTTTTTAAGTCATTGATTTTTAACGAAATAAACACACCTTGAAAAAATACTTCCAAAATTTTTCTTTCTTGACTTTTCTTTGTTTAGCCCCGTTAAGGACTAATTGTAAAAATAAAAGCTAAACCACTTTAATCACCAAAAGAACACCGAGACTTTCTTAGTTGTCCATTTAAGCTAACTTTGCTTCGGTCATTTATCATAGCAAGGTCTCAAATTTCACATGATTAAGTGTACAAAAGGATTACAATTTTTAGAATGGATCAAACTCAAAATCGAAAATTACAGCACACAAAATCCCATCTCAAGCGAATTCGAGAAAGATTTCTGTGGAGGAGCATTTTGCGTGCCTGCTTACTCAATTGACGCATTCATCGCTTTACATAATGCTCTGATAATTTTTGTTACGATGATTAAGCGGTGATAGTCCGTAAAATAAAGTGCTCAGTTGACGGAACTTTGGAAGTCAATGCCTGATTTACCATAAGTTAGCATCGCATGCAAATGGGTAATAACATGAAGATCAATCGGATCAAAAAAAGGTTGGATAGTTTTTAACCTCATCCATCAAAAAACCATTGGATCCCTCGATTCGACCCGACATTTATATCCAAGACGCGCTTATATCATTTGACGTTATACTGTCTACGCTTCCCATGACAAAGTTTTCTTAAACGATATTCCCATGATAAAACCTATAATAATTATAATTAATTGGTGCATTTGATCGGTCGTTAGAATCGGGAGGACTCGTGAGGTACAACTTTCTCTTGGACCGCTTGGACATGTTATCTGAAAAGCCCATGGGCCATGAGGCCCATGACTTTAGATCCATAAACATCGGACCCCCTCGGACATGCTCCCTCACGCAAATAAGTTTAGCAATCAATTGCCTTTTTTGTTAGGGAACCCAAAAAAGGAAAATGAAGATGAAGATAGTAATAAATTTGCGATGGAATAATGTTAGTATTTATGAGGTGAACATGATAGCTCATTTTTCACTTAAATGGACGAGATTGACTTGAAACGACGCGTTTCTCATTTCATAGTGACATTCTTTGTGACGCATCAAAATTCTTAGACTACTATTGTCAATGGCAAATTGCAATATTTAAGCAATTAGTCTCGAAGTGAGTGATGATGTTACAAAATTTGGAGAAAGAAGGCATAAAATCATCCATCCCGAATTCATCATTATTGATAATGGATATGTTTTCTTCGCTCCATTTGTCCGATCCTTCTTTAATTTATTCAATATTTTCTTTGTTTTTAAGATTAATACAATGAAAAATCTAAAATAGATACATCTATGACAAATCTATCCCAACCTAATTTTTGGTTGATAAAAATCCCAAATCGATACACTCATGACATATTTGCTCTCTGTCAACTTCTGTCAAATTTTATTATAAAATTTCTAAACCATAATAACTCAATTGACATAGCAAGTTTACAAGAAAATCCATATCAATTTGGGGTAAATTTGTTATGTCTAATTATCTAGGCAATAATGGTAGCATCTTGTACTTAAACCAATGGCTCACTTTTTCTAAGAAATGAGAAAGAGGACTGAAACACACCACTGAAAACTATTGAGATAAAAATGGGCTGTCAAGAACATAGAAGAGATAGGATGGACAGTCGGTCAGATCTAGTATGGATCATATATGGATGATAGTTGAAGCCAACAGCTCTATGGGGAAGAAGACCAAGTTGGCCCTTACAAACAACTTGATGCATTATTTATCTTCGCAATTCCTTTGTTTTGTACGAGCACAGACAAAAAGAAGCATTAAGCCGGTTATGCAGGAGGAGACTTTATCAGAGTTGGTGGACATTCACTATCGAAAGGAGGCTCATCCATTTCTCCATCTGAAAGAGCTTGAGCCACACGTTCATCGACCATGGTCATCGCCCTATTCACTGGTCTAATCAAACAAGATCGATCCCTGTATTCACGTACACATTCACCATCAAATGAACATCGCTCACGATCCCTTTTTCCCTTTCTCTGTTGGCCGCAGCATCATTAGAAATGGAATTTCTGTTTGGTTGCGCATCGGATTATCCCCGTCGTCGGACCAGACCGATAAGCTGTCCAAAAGTCTGAGGTCACAGGAAATTGGAAAGGCTTCGGAATATCGGATGTGGACGCAGTTTTGCCATAGAGAGGTCCATCAACCCCCGATAAGATATCTTTTGAATAAGGCCATTTGCGATCATCTTTCTTTCCTTTTTTTTTCAGTTTGATAAGTCGGATGAGTCAGTCGTCGGGCGCAACGTACTGCCAAGTGCCTATCACGGTCGCTCTCCTCTTGTAGGTCCACTCAATATGATCGCTCATAATTTGACGGCATGTCCAGAAGATTAGTGAATACAGCAAATGGCAGATAAAGATTCGGGAATTCAGTTTGTGAATAGGAGAAGAGCGATCTGTTGAACTTTCCGATATCGAATTGTTATCGTTCTTATACACATCGAAACATAGATTAAGAGTTGTCGGCTATTGAATCCTCCAAATCCGACTTTTGGATGTCAGTCCTTAAGTACAATTTGCTTGGTTATTGTTGGTTTTCCACGCCGTGAATCAGTTCATTTGTACACCGAATAACTTAAAACTACTACCCTTCAACTTCTTTGCTGTCCCCTTCTCGAGTTCTTCCTCATGCTCCGCTTTCGTGAATCCGCAACTTATTCCCAAGTTCGATGGCAATTCTACCTCCAGACCAACTTCATTCAGATCGTGGATCCCTGTGTTATTGTGACGACCATGACGACCATGATACTGTACATCAATTAGACCAAAAGTATCGCCGGTTTCATGCGTTTCATCGCACTCATATGAATAAAACACGACGATGTCCTTCGCCTTCAGCTCTTTTTCCTTCACGAACCAGTTCCAACCCCTCGTAAATACGAAACTTTGGCTACTCTTCCAATAGCAATACCGGAATTTCCACGACTTCATGAGCTTGTCGTAGAAAACTAGTTGAACATCGTTGGTCCCTCCATGAAGTAGTGCATTTCCCTCGGCGTTTCTGTTGATGCAAGGGAAATATTTGATGGCGTACTTCTTGGGGATGACGAGCCTATTGAGCTTCCCTACGTCGCTCGGCGTTAGCTCCTTCTGAAAAAGTTGCGTACACAAGTATTGTCCACCCGTAGGCGTCGATCTTGACTTCGGATTGATGCCTACTTCCGCTGTTTCCTCATCTCCCGACTGGTTTCTGAGAAATTCCATCAATCTCGACCGGTACGTCCCGGCCCTAATCATGTCCAGCACTACTTCCGTGGCGAAACTATCTTGGAACTTCTGTTCGTGCTTCGAAAGGTCGATCCACGAGAGATTCCTCTGCGAGTCCCCTCTTCTGAGCTTGATCGAAGCACTGTCATAAGCCATGGCTGCTTCCCTCTCGGTCTGGAATGTACCGAGCCATATCCTCTGTTGGTCGGCATATATCTGCGCGCCCCAATTCCCATTTGGCAGCGGCACCACCCCTACGAGCTTTGCGGATGGAGCGGCGGCGTCATCGTCGCCACCCCTCCTCTCAGAGGACCTTGGCCTCTTCCGCACGTCGGACGCTTCGCAATCATCACGCAAGACGAGGGTGGCTGCTGTCATCGCCATCATCCTAGACTCCGCGAAATGTCTGACGTGCTTACAACAAATACATTTCAAGAATGGACTAAATCAGCGAGTAAAACCTAGATGGAATTCCCTGTAACATGGACGTCACTTTCTTCAGTAAGAGAACTCGTACAACTTGTAACTAGGACTCGTCACTTCCCACAGGAGATTTGGAACAGGGAGAGAGAGTATCGTCAGCTAAAAACGCCATTAAAGCCGAAGGACAAAAAACCTTACGTGGGAACAGGCCGCCCTGCGTATCAATCAGGAAATGATCATGATTATCTGATGCTACGACGAGGGTTAGGTTTTATTTCGAGAGGGAGGACGTCAAATTTAAATCTCAAACTAAATCCTAACGGGTCGGTTGGAACCAACTTGCTGAACGGAAGGCCGGGAACTGGCGTTCGAAATCGTACGTAATAGGCCTCTTTCCTTAATATAGCTATTGTTCCTACGACTCCTCGAAGTTCTAGAAGTCAAATAACCACTAAAACAGTGGTCTAGTTAGAAGGCTCCATCTCTTTCACATCGGTTATATAGGAATTTTCTAATCGAGTTGGATATTTCATTTCTTAGATTCAGGTGGTTTCAGACATTTCAACTTTCGGTTGCGATGGGAAAACCAAGATGATCATGGCTCCTTCAAGAAGGTGATGATATTGCAAACTGAAGGCAGTTCAACCAATGTACGGGTGCTTCGTTAGGCTTTTCTTGTTAGAGTACAGAAGATATGTCAACCGATCGTCTCCTAATTTTGGGCAACGTCTGGAGCGTACTTTGAGTTTTGAGAAACACCAGCATCTGGTAATGTTTTCCGAGTCTTACCTGGATTTATCGACAATCTTAACCATGTAGATAGGGCACTGAAGACATGTTTTGGGCAGATGCAAAAGAGAAATTGTTTTTTATTGCCGTACACTCGCTCGTTAAAAGGACACTTGTCAACGTTACTAATATTCTAGATCTTAGATTTGTTTAAAATTGAGCAAAATTATCCAAAAAGTCATAAATAACCTATTATACTTTTCCCAATTCAATCCTAATTATTTTAATTTATGTCAATTGAGTTCTAAATATTTTCGCATTTTGTTAATTAAGTCCATCGGACTAATTTCAGTCAAAAATTGCTTATATGAACGCCAAACGTCCTATATGGCATAACCAGCGTTGACATAATAATATCTTAATATCTTTTTTCGAATTATTTACTTTTTTTCCTTTATTTTTCCTTCTTTACTTTATTTTTCTTTTTCTTTTTTCTTTTTTTAAATTTTTAAAGAATGCCAGGAGCTGCCAGTCACCAGCCAAGGTTCGACGACCCCCGCCAGCCACTAGGAGAGAGCCTACAAGTCCTTGCCAGTCCCGAGCAAGGAGGGCCTACAGGCCCTTGCCCAATGGTTGGCGAGGGTTTGCTACTCTCGCCCAATGGCCGACGAGGGCTCCATTGGCCAATCAAAGTATCCAACTTAGTTTGTATTTGATATATTATATCTTTTGAGAAACAATGTGTGGACTTAATCTAGGTAACGACATCTCGATCAGTCTACTAATTCCCTCAAATCTTTTTACTTCTGCACCTACAACCATCCTTCCAGTCGTGCAAGTGTTGATCCTCACTTGATTGAATGCTCCATATCTATGTAACGCTTCGAGAGCGAGTGACGCTTATAAGTGTTCTAGAAATGCGCCATCCGCGGTTCCTGCTCCTTGTGCTTTGTGACGAAACTTTCTTGGAATTTAATTTGTCAACGTGTACTAACCTACGCATGTTGGAGTGACAGTGGATCGGTCCTCAACTGGCAGCCAAAGAACCTGAAACAGATGGCACATTTTTTTTATCGTTTTCCTAAGGTCCGAGGCCATCGCACTATGCCACTGAAAAAGACCTAAAACATGATGAAGGAAACCTATGGTGAAGAAATTTGTGGCGCAGAAAAACCCTAACACAACCTCTCTTCCTATCCCACTAAAACCATCCCGCACCCAATGTCATCGACATAGGAAGGTCTCAGTCCATTGCACTATGCATGCACAAGTTGGCATTGGAAAGCGACGCTCCCACGCGCTGCAAAAACGCCGGTTTGGCTATATATACAAGCCTCGCTTGCCATCTCAGTTGTGGCTTCTCGTCTTGATCTCCATCGCGACTTCACCTCGGCAAGGCCAAGTCTGTGAGTACACTCATTCCTCTCCATTGTTGCGTGGCAATTGATTCTTCTTTATAAGCAATCTTACCACATTTTCATGGACATATGCATGAGTTTTGGAACTCCGGAAAACCATTCTCAAGCTCTTTTGAAAGTGAAAGATGGTCAATTTAGAACACTGGCTCTGGTTTTGCGCCGATGAAGCTGGCGATGTTCGCAACATCCCGTATTCTAGGGTCAGAGAAGTTACTTCTTTCCTTCTTAAGACATCCATCAACCCCCAACTAATCCCTGGAACCGCGTAAGAGTGTCTATGACATCTACTGCTTTATTAAGCAAGTCCCAGATCAGGAAATCATCTGGGTAGTCTAGGGCTTATCATTGTTGTTTAGCGACCAATATTATGCATTTTTCTTGAAAAAGAAAAAGAACGTGTCCATTTTCTAGGGTCTCAAAGATGCACAGGGAAGCACGTAAAGAACTCTTGAATGAAACCGAAATGGGCTCTTTACAAGAGTGGTTTTAGTCACAAATAATTGAAAACCGCAAAATGATTTGGAATATAACATCAGGAATATAGATAAGACGTCAAGAATGTTTACAATATCGTGGGGATATAACTCGGAAGAATGAAGCTGATCAAATGGTCAGCGTCTATGTTTTATGCCAAAAGTTGACAATCCATGGTGCAAGATTTCATATTTATAGCAATCGCCAGGAGTTCAAATTTCTTCAAGCATCTTGTTTGGTCGAATTCCACGTATGTTATGTCCTCCTTGGAGTATACTTTATTTGCTATCTAAACGTTTGTGATTGCTTCTAATCAATTCGATAGAATGACAAAAGGATTCCTCCTCACTTACCTCACCTTCATTGTATGAGTATATGAAAATGGAATTTCCGCATAGATGGGTAAGTCTATATATGGAATTTCCTCCCAAACATGCACGATCATTGATCAAATCAAGAAGAGATAATTCAAAGGCCCACGTAGAGATGGCAACGCGACGGGGCCAGGTAGGGCAGATGTGTTGGGGTTTCATCTCCAGCTCCGTCACGCCATAGCTGGAGTTGTCTCATCTCTGTCTCCACGCTACTATTCAAGTTTAGAAATTTCAAAGAGTAGACTTACAGTGCAAACCAAATGAGGCAAAAGCGCTAGTCTAAAACAGTTCAAGCCGGTAATACGTGTACATCGACGCTCTCGCATGCACTGGAAACGCGTTCGCAGTCGCGTTCGGTGGAATTTCCTATTGACAAGATGATGACGAGAGTTCGAATACTCATTCCTTCATCGCGAAAAGAAGAAGATGCGATGTAAAGAAATTAGGAATCTAAGACGTAAGAGAATGGCGAGCCGAGACGGGGCCGCATATAACCCGTTCAAGACAAGTAACAGGTGAGTCACGTGATCCAAGAGCCGGTCAGGACTTCGCGTCAGCTGATAGAAACATGGAGACGGTAGGCACGCAGCGCTCCGAAATTCAAGAACACCGTCACCGTTCGGATATTGCGAGGCTAGAACCGAAACCCTGTCAGTCATGTCGGTGCGTTTCCCCTTTTTTCTTTTGGATTAGTTTCATGGCTGACGTACCCAAAGAAGCACTTGTCCTCGGGAACTATGAATCGATGGCCACGTAGCGCGATGCCTGTTTTGGGGCTTTCCCCCACCACTCCAGGAGGTGGAAATCATGCATGAAACTCTTCCCTTTTCCCTTCTTCTTTTTTGCTTTGTCCTCTTCGTCACGTCGGCCCACTACACATTTCTTTACGTGCTTGACTTCGTGAGCATTTGAGTAATTTATTGCAACTCTGTTGTCTTTGTTTCGCTCTTTCTTTCTTGCAGGAGGAAGAGCTTCTTCTGTCGCTGCTGCCGCCATGGACTTGTTCGACTTCCGCAACGGGGCTGTGAAGGTCAGGCAAAACTTTGAAACAAATAAAAATAGTCGTAGTGTTTTGTGATTAAGGAATGCGGGTGAGTTAGAATGTTAAGGTGCAAGATTGATGGTGATTCGGCTCCATAGCTGAAAAAGATAGAAACTTCTTGGGTTTCTTGAAGTGCGTTTGCCCATCTTTGACCACCCTCTTCTTGAATTTGCCTAATGGTGATGATGTTGTGTTGTTACCGACCTGCACTACTAGATTATGAGGAACGCAGTTCAAAATGAGGAAGCACGAAATGGATAGTCTCTGCCTCACTTTCAAATTCAAGTTTGACCCTAGAAGTTAACTAGGTGGTTAACTTAATGGCGTAAGATTTGTAATAATGTCCACAAGAATCAATTCTCTTTCTTTATAAGGAAAGACGAGCAAATGAAGTATGTGGTGATGATGATAATGTCGGATTACACCAATTAAAGTAACTTGGCTTGATCAGGCTATTGAAATAGTAATCGTAGTAATTCCACAGAAGATTTTATCCTAAGTCACCACTTTACTTTCTGATGATCAGGGAAGAGATGAAAATGCATGTACTGAACAAGAAAAAGCTCCTAAGAGTACAGGAGGATGGAAATGGGCAAGCTTTCTGCTAGGTAATGAGTAGTCAAGTGATGTTCTGCATTTGCAGAACTCAAGTCCAACAAACATTTTGCTTTATTTATGCTTCTCTGTCCTGGAGGTAATTCTATCCGGCTGTCTGTCGACGAGGAATCAACCACTAAGATGATCACTGGATAACATTTTTTTCTGTTTACTTCAAATAAATTGTTGAATACAGATTGCGGGATTGTTCATTAGTTTTTTACCTCCTCTTCTTCATCAATATGGTGCAGTGAATCAGGGCCTAGCAACGCTAGCTTTCTTTGGTGTTGGTGTGAACTTGGTTTTATTTTTAACCAGAGTTCTTGGTCACAACAATGCCACCGCTGCCAATAGTGTGAGTAAGTGGACCGGAACTGTCTACTTGTGCTCGCTGATCGGCGCCTTCCTCAGTGATTCCTACTGGGGCCGCTACTTAACGTGCACAGTCTTTCAGCTAATATTTGTGCTGGTAATCATGAACTATGATCTGTGAATTTTTTGGATTTCTTGAGGTTACATGTTAGCATGATCATAACTATTTGATTAATTGCTACAAATATTAGGGATTGACGCTTTTGTCCATGACATCTAGTGTCTACTTGATCAAACCTGAGGGTTGTGGCAATGAAGATATGATGTGCATGGCCCCTTCTTCAGCTGGTGTGGCCTTATTCTACTTGTCGATATACCTGATAGCCTTCGGATATGGCGGCTACCAACCCACTATTGCCACCTTTGGAGCCGACCAATTCGACGAGAAAAACCCAAAAGAGATCAAATCCAAACTGGCCTTTTTCTCCTATTTTTACTTTGCCTTAAATGCAGGATCTCTGCTATCCAATACCATTTTAGTCTGCTACGAGGATTCTGGCCAATGGACACTTGGATTCTTCGTCTCTACCGCCTCTGCTGTTATAGCTCTAGTACTTTTTTTGATCGGCACTCGTGGATATCGGCATGTCAAACCATGTGGAAATCCTTTACCACGCGTCGCTCAGGTCTTTCTTGCTGCAACTAGAAAAATGAATGTTCTTCCAACCAAAGAGGGGGACCTTTATGAGTTAGAAGGATCAGAATCTGCAATTAAAGGCAGTCGAAAGATTCGTCACAGCTGTGAATTTGCGTAAGTTATTCAACTTTACTAAATGACATAAAGTGCAGTCGATGTGGCGCAAACGCTTCCCACTATCCGGGATAAAACGTTCCGGTGCTGTCATTCTACTTGAACGTGACAAAAAATTGTTGGATCTATTCTTTCTTTACTATACTTTTAAAGCATGTTATGTTATAGTTCTTTTCCATTCAGTTTGTCGCTTTCGTGAAAATTCTCAACTGTACAGGTTCCTGGATAAGGCAGCGACGATAACAGAGGACGACTTGTGCCATTCGAGGAATCCGTGGAGACTCTGTACTGTAACTCAGGTTGAAGAAGCCAAATGTGTTCTGAAGATGCTGCCTGTTTGGTTATGCACTATAATGTACTCTGTCGTGTTCACGCAAATGGCTTCCCTCTTTGTTGAGCAAGGAGATGTCATGCGCTCCAATTTCGGGAAATTTCATGTTCCTGCAGCCAGCATGTCCGCCTTTGACATTTGCAGCGTCCTTATCTGCACTGGAATCTATCGCCGAATCATGGTGCCATTAGCTGGAAGGCTAAGCAGTAACCCCCAAGGCCTAACCGAGCTCCAGAGGATGGGTGTTGGGCTGATATTCGGGATGTTAGCCATGGTCGCCGCTGGTGCCACTGAGATCCAGAGGCTTAAATACGTCGAACCAGGAAAGAAGAGCAGCTCTCTCAGCATATTTTGGCAGACGCCACAGTACGTTCTGGTTGGCGTGTCCGAGGTTTTTATGTATGTGGGTCAGTTGGAGTTCTTCAATGGACAAGCCCCAGATGGCATAAAAAGCTTTGGGAGTTCACTTTGCATGGCTTCAATCTCACTCGGGAATTTCGTCAGCAGCTTGCTGGTTATCATGGTCACAGCAATTACTACTAGAGGGAATGAACAAGGATGGATCCCGCAGGACTTAAACAAGGGCCATATAGACCGGTTCTATTTCCTTCTAGCGGTCCTTACAGCTTTTGATTTCCTGATCTATCTGTTTTGTGCGAAGTGGTACAAGTGCATTAATCTCGAGGCCGATAATAAGACCGCTGTAAAGATCGGACCAGAAGAGCAAGTGGTTGATCAAGTGTAACAGGACTCGACTGACTGCTATAGACCATTTCTTGGTTGGGGTCTTGTCCCGATTGGTATTAGTAAGAATAGGTGAAGGAATGGAAAGGTGAACCTCTATATGTAATTTCTCTAGCTAATCTGAGAAAGGCTTTGTATAGACTACTAATAGTATGTGAAATGGATAAACATCATTACAGGTGGTTTTTGTTCAAGAGCTTTAGCTTCTGTATTACTGTGCTCGTTCTCAATGACAGCCGATGCACGGTTTTGATGCATCGTTTCTCAAGTAGCTTATATTAGCAAGTTGAAGGGATTATATCAAATTTCAAGTGTCTAACGAGTCTCCGAGGTTATTGGGTTGACTTGGTTAATTAAGACAGGCTGGATAAGATACACAGCACAGATTTGCTTTCTCCCCTTTTCAAATATAGGCAATTCAAACCAACTTGGCGGTTAGTTGAGTGGTGCAAGACTACGTTTGCAAGCCGAAAGTTACGGGTTCGGTTCTTTAATGTTATTTGGTGTCAGCAAACCTTGATTAGTATGCTAAGAATGGGCTTGGGCTTTAAGTGCATTTTGATATTGGGCTTTCCCTCTCACACCTAGTGGAGATGCATTTTTTTTTTTTTTTTTGTCGTACTAGTGGAGCTGTATTGACAAGCTTGCATAGTGCACGGTTGGTACTTTGTCGGCTGAACGTTCTTGCAGTTGCAGCAGGAGAGGCAGGTTCCAACTTAAGTAGCACCGACACTGACACATAACACGTGACACGACACGCCGACACATCATTTTTTAAAAATAAAAATTCTAACACATTAAAACATGTTGTATATTAAATATATATTTTTATATTTAATAAATTATTATTTATAATTATTTCAATCAAATTAATTTGAATCAAATTCATAAATAAATAAATAATTAAAAAAGCATAGAATGAATATACATTAAAAACATTAATCCGTTATTTATTAATATCATTCATTGTTTTAATTTGACAAATTCAACTCTATTTCAATAATTCATAAAACTTGAAGAAAAAACAAGTAATTCATATTCTGGACTCACATATTAGATATATTGGAAGAGGAGAAAAAAACTTTAAAGGGTGAATTGTGTATCACGAGAAGTGGGAGTTAGAAGAGAAGAGAATATTAGGCTTTTCTTATTTCTCTATTTATTATTTTTATTATTGTGTTTTATTTTTTTACACACACGCACACACATATACATATATATATATATATATATATATATTGACATCTCATTTATTGAATTTTTAAAATTGACTTCGATATTGAAATCGCGTGTCAAAAACTCGTATATCAAAATTCCGACTCAAATATTGGAGAGTCTCGAGAAAGTTGATCAAGTGTTGGATTTTTCGACACATGTTGACCGAGTGTTGAAGAGTGTCAGAGAATATCGAACACGTGTTGAAATGTCCGACACGACACGAAAGTTCTTGAAGAATATCGATACTTCATAAGTTCCAACCCCGTCCAAACCCCTGTTTTTTGACTTGCTGAGTCACCAATGCATCCGAGTTTTGGCTGTCATTGACAAGAAAAAATCCCATAAACACAACAACAAGAAGAAAAGAGTCATCCAAACGCTAATAACTACGACATTCACCTACTGCAAAAAGATGGTATTTCTCCGTATGGATAAAATCCAAGTATTCTACATTTGACGTAAGCTAATTTAAGATAAGAGGGTTACTAATAGTCTAATACCTCACGAGAAGTACGCGCAGACGGTCAAATTGAATCTGACGAAAAGCACAATGAAAAATTCTGGATACGCAACAACGTGTGCCTACCATCATCCAGTCGCGTGTCCAATACGTAGACCAAATATACACCACAGACTTGTTTTCACGTGTTGGTTTCACGGCCTCAAATCGAAAACCCAGTTTTCCACCATCCCCCACTATACAACTTGGATGGCGATTTCACTCGATTTTGAAGCATGATAATACTCCCGTTGACAGGAATTGTTCGTGGAATTTAAAGAAGAAATGTGGCTACGATTTAAAGTATACTTGCGCATGGAGAGATTAAAGGGGAGCACTTCCTCAGCTTTCTCAGAAAGTCTTTTTGTCGTTTGAATTTTCTCACTCTCTCTCTCTCTCTCTCTCTCTCTCTCTCTCTCTCTCTCTCTCTTGTTTGGGCTAATTTCACATCAACCTGATGGTAACTCTTTAGTTAGCCGTGTGCCTCCCACGATCCACTGCGTGAGAATTCAGATGGTGATGGGAGTTATTGCAAAAGCCACTTATTCATCAATTATGAAAGAGGCTAAGTGGATGAATACAGCGAATATATGAAAATGATGAATAGGTCGTATTGCGCGGATCTGAAAGCTTATCCGATTTGTTAACTATAAGGAGAGATCAGACGTGATGTAATCAGAAAGAGTGGTGAAGCTCAATAAATGATACTTCACATTTCGTGTGTGTATAACCTTTTAATCGATTCTTTTTGGGTTTTCATTTTGCGAGGCTTATAGAGATTGACATTTCCGCTATTTCGTACTTTTCACCTAGCTCACGGTTTCATGTTTCGCTAAACTCCAAATCATTTTAAAGAGCTGGAATTGTCGTATGTATAAAAAAAAAAAAAAAAAAGGATTTTTATATGGTAAACATCCATAACCATCATTGACATCGGTATTAATATTTTAATTAAGTGGCTGTTCACAAAACATGTGTATATTACATTTTAATTGCTTTTTGTTTAGTTCTCATTTTACAAGACATCCAGAGATATTATTTATGCTATGACCTTGCTTGCGGTTTCCTACTTCAATAAACCTCAACTCATTTTGAAGAACTAGAACATCAAGTATGTACCCCAAAAAAAAAAAAAAATCTTATACAGTGCACATCCATAACCATCTTTGACATGAGTAGTGGTAATTTAATAAAGGGCGATGCTATTTCTACCCTCTATACGACTAAATTCACCCATTTTCACTAAAAAGATAAAATTGCCCTCGATCAATTTATTGCAACTTATGGTGGTGGCCCCATTCCTTCTTATATTGGTTTATTTTTATTTTTATTTAAGATTTAGTTGCTATAATTAAGTATTTCACATGTTTTACTTTTGCATATTGTAGGTATCCCATGTATATTAAAGGCACTATGTTTCTCATACCAAAAAAAAATCATTGTGTTTTCTTTTTTATTTTTAGATTTTACCTCCATAGGAATAATTTTTGTCGAAAAGAGAAATTTCCAAGAAATATATATCAACTCTCTTAATTTACAACATCAAAGAATTTGCCTTTTTTCGTTAATATTGCCGAAATTTTTTTTACATAGAGCATGTACAATGTTATAGGAGTATTGATGGATATACTAAAAAAATCGACATTAAAAGTAATGCATAATGAAGCTTTTTGCTATTTTTTGTAAAATTTTTATGGAATATAATGATTTTTGTCAATCTAAAATGATGAGATTTCATTGGTTTTAAAAAAAAAAAAATCTTATTATAAGCAATGTTTTGATTTAATTAAATTCTGTCTCTTGAAGTTTTACATCAGAGAATGACGAAAGGTTTTTTTTGTTCCATCCTATCATTCCATTATATGTATATATGTGTATAAAAGACAATTGACAAGAAAAGGTGGTGATATGCACAATGAGTGAAAGTTTATAAACAAATAATTGTGTTATAAAAAAGATATGTCAAAATTTTTCTAAATTCTACATTATATTTGATCCATCAATTTGCTTGGCAATGTAGGAAAAAAAATAGATTCTTTGAAAATTCTTCTTTTCAACAAAAATAATTCCTATGGGAGTAAACTCTAAACATTAAAAAGAAAACATAGTCTCCACAATAAACAAAACCAAAAAAAAAAATGAAATTCTGAATATGACAATGAGATCCTACATAGAAATAGAAAAAAAAAAAAAAAGGAAAGTAAATAAATTTAGGATTACTACTTTATATTACAGTCGATTGATTGAGGGTGATTTTGTCCTTTTTGGTGAAAATTGGGTGGATTTAGTCATATAAAGGGTGGAAATAGCGCGGCCCTTAATAAATCGACTAATTATTCCAATTAAAGATGATGAATGTGGGTTGTATAAACAATCAATTACTCATATTATATAGTTAAATTTATCCAAAAAAAATATAATATCGCTTCTTTTTCAGTGTTCATTTTACAAAACTCCTAGAGATTAATATTTCTGCTATCATCCTTGAATAAACTGCAACTCATTTTGAAGAGTTAGAACGTCATATATATACCAAAATCATTAGATATTTAAATGGTACACATCTCGAACCAGCATTGACATGAGTTGTAATGGTTAAAAATTGACTTAACTATTCATATTAATGATGTAGAATGCGGGTCGTATAAACAGTTGGTTACCCGGTCTATATAATTAAAGCTTGTTGTAAAATGCAATCGTGTGGCTATGTCAATGTGAAATATAGATCATAAACTTCGCCATCAACCCATTTTATTATGTGCCCATTACCCAAAAGACCCCAATTTGTTTCAATAAGCCAAATGAGTGTCTAGCTAGGATCTTAGAGAGATTGACAGTTTCTGGCGAGAAACCCTATAATATAGTGATTCGGTGTCTTCGATTCTGTAAGAAGTTCTTGACTCAATCAAAGTCTATGGTTGCATTTTGATGTTTCTTCTCAACCTACTAAGAAGAGATGAGGCATACCGATAAGCCATGAGATCAAAACAAACAAAAATTTCTTATGTAGTCAAGAACTACAAGGAAATCGCAAGCGGAGAAATTTAGGAGACGGTCGACAAGAGTCTTTCTCAGATTTGAGATACATTATTTGGAAAAAACTGGAATGATGGAAATCGATGGGACGATAGCTCTTTCTCTCTCATGCAGCTGGTTTATGACGGGCGGCAGCAAGCTCGTGCAGCTGCTGCATAATCACTTCGGTCCTCCTCTTCTCCTCGTCCTTTCTATACTTGATTCCACAAGCGTTGCACAGTGTCTGAAAAATAAACGGCAAGCAATGAGCTAAGTAAATTATAATCAATTCACGGTGTAGTTCAATAAACGAAAAAAATGCTACGTATACCTCATATTTTATCCTAACTACTCCAACTCAACACAATTCAACTATATAAAATAGTCGATCCCATTTGCAAATAGAGGCTAAATAATGTTGGAAAGTCCGTAGATTTCGTACCTTTGGGCCAAGAGGGCCGCGACGCCACATGGGGGAAGTAGTGGCGTTGCACTGAGGGTTGGCACACCTCTTAATAGGACTGTCGGTATCATCGTGACTCTGTTGACGGCGTCTAACTGGTAACTTCTGAGGCCTACCGGATGAATAGCTCATCCCTGACTCCATATTATTTATTCGAGCCATGTCGACAGATTGATTGGTGTTTACAATCGTCAGTGGCAAACCAGGAATAATAAGGGGGTTATTATGAGGAAGATCAATTCCTGCTGATGAAGCACGGTGCTTTCTAAGGTTTGCATAGTAATCATGAATTCCAAATTGGGGAGGCCATGCACCGGCATTGATATGAACTCCTCCATGAGGCACATGATCGTCCTTTTGACCCTAGTTATTAAAGCAATTAGTTACATCATCGAAGATAAATTATCGATTAATATATGAACATAGTAAGAGAGAGATGAATGATATCACTACAGTAAACTTACTTGGTATTTAAGTTATCAATTGTGTATCTAATTTTGTAACTAGAAGTTAGAAATGGAGAAGTTTAAACATTACATAAGCTAGTCCAGCCCTTAATGTAAAACTGCTGGAATTATTTTTAACAAAAGGGGAATAATGTGAAATCGTTGCATCCTTTAATATGTACTAGTCCCTAAATATGATCTTTAAACGAACGGGTGAAATTCAGCATCTACATACATAAGTTCAATAAAATTTAGCACTTTATTCAATGATTAGTCATAATGATCGAAAATGGAAAGTGAACTGAACTCTATTCATTTATCAAAAATGAAGCGTGCAAATGACCTACAGAGATGTACAAGTTTGATCACTATCTGAGTCTAGTAAGTGAACTATCTGATGAAAATTCCATATTCTAGACTTAGTTTGAAAGACCATTTTCTTTTGTTAACGGGAGGATCAAATCATTAGAGCTAGAGTAGACTAGGAATGATCATAATGTATTGCTTCCTTTATTTTTTTTATCATATAACCTGCTGAAAAGGCACCGGGGTCAAAACACATAACATAAAATTTTCCTTTTTCAACATCTCTAGCGATAGTACGAGATTGAGAAATGATTGAGCGGTGGTATTTAATCTACTGTGAGAACAACAGTTTACTCTAGACCACAAAAAATCAAATAACACGTAGTTATAAATTAATGTAGGGTCCATTTTTCCAAGAATTTATGGTTCACAATAAACTGTTATTCTCATTATAACCCAAATATTGTGATACTGATAAAGCCCTGCAAGATTCGTCCTAACAGAGTCGCAATTATCATCCAATTGCTAACTATCGAGAAGATCAAACAAGCAGCAGCTTCAAACATCCGAAGGAAACTCAAGTATTGTTTGCACAATCTAAAATGACTTAAAGGGAAATAGAGACCTGAAAACAAGAAACTAAAGTGACCATACCTGAGGGTGAAGAGCAAGTTGACTCAGGTCGACATGGTTATTAGCAGCCAGAAGAGTGGTGTCCAAATTTTGACCCTGATTTTTGGGTGGATTCTCGTCAGTGTCAGGTAATCCCAGTCGCAGTTCCAGGTCCAGCTTGTTCTTCTCATCATTAGAGCCGTTCATTGCAGCTGCCCGTTGAACCCCCTCAGAATCCATGGTCGGTGCGTATCTGAAAATTGGAAGCTGCTTGTTTCCTTTTATTTATTTACGTAGCAAAGCTAGGAAATTTGTGTACATGCATAAATAATTTAAAAAAAAAAAAAATTGATGTGTTTTGTAGTATGAGAGAGAGACCCTAGCTTCACAAAGTGTTTTGTAGTATGAGAGAGAGAGAGAGAGAGAAACCGGCCATGCATGAAAGAAGTTGCAAAAAAAAAAAAACGCTTCCTGAGTAACAAACTGAACTGGCTCCTGACACAGAAATTGATAGAATGGCGTATAAATTAAAGAGCAAAAAGACGATAATCATCATTACTAAGACCTCACGAGGATGCTCACACGTCTTGCACAGAAGCCTTCGTAACGTAGGCACACTTTTGTTTCGTTCTGATCGCCCGAAAGATCGGTTATGCTAAACTCGGGTCAAAAGAGACCATCAGCCATTAATGAGGCTAGCAGAAAAGATCGATGATCCGAACCCTAGATCAAATGCGTCATGGTTTGAGCACTGACCTAAGCTTCGATGGCTGGAAGGACCCAAAAAGAAGAACAACTTGAAAACGCATGGGGCGTGTTCTGATCTCATTCGCATGGATCAAGTCAATCACAGATAATCAATGGACTTAGTGACTTTTCACAAATCTGGCGGTGTTCAACCCAAGCCAATGAGTTAAAGCTCACTGCATCATTAATTCAACTAAATTTTGGGAGAAAAAATGGAGTGAACATTGAATGACAGAATTTATCAAATCTTTAGGAAGAACCATTACAAACAGATCCAGTGAATTAATTGAAAATCACAAAAAAAAAAAAAAAAAAAAAAAAGCGTTGCTATCGCATGTTTTAGTGCGTAAGCTTTCTCCAGTAGCTAGATTTGCATTTTGAGAAGCCATTTTCAGGTCATTGACCTGTTTTTTTCTTTTTTTTTTGTAAGATCAAGCTCATGGTAAAAAAAAACTAATTAAGAGAAAAAAAAAAAAAGAGCCAGAAAATCTCTCTATTACAGAGGAGGGAGGAGAGAGAGAGAGAGAGAGAGACTTACAGTAGTCAACGAAAAGAAGCAACCTTGTAAATGGCAAGGGTCTTGATTCTTGTGGGGAGTGGAGGGAAGCATAAAATTTATAGAGACTGAGAGAAAGTGAGTGTGCTCCTAAAGAAAGTTTTCTGAGATACCATTTCAAGAAGTATAAATGTGTGATTACCCAAAATTAAGAAGCAATTGGGTTTTGACACGTGTAAAAGTTAGCTTCTTAAGATTATACTTATCAAAACAATCATACATTGGCCAAAAATGAAGTATAGGAAAGACAGGATTGAAGTTATAAGACTAATTTGGAAATATATCCGGCTATCACATAGCTCTATCTCTTGGATGACCACTTTCTCAAATAGCCATTGATCAAAGAAATGATCAAGATCATGTGATAAAGCAAACACCAATATTCGCATAAATATATCAATCTATATAGAAGATGGTTTTTTGAGACGATGATATCAGTGTATAGTTGCTAGTGATGATCTAACTGGTTTATTATACTTTAAGCAGCTTCATTTACTTAATTAGCTTCTATTCGATAGACAAGAATGTACCTAGATCTGTCAAGGCAAAACCAATCTTGGATCCATCATGTGCTAATTCAAAAAGCCAAAGATAACCACCTTACGTCGACGGGATCGAAACCATCAAATTAAACGAAGTTATCATGGTAAGGTACGTAAACAAATATCATTGAGATGGGCATATGACGTATGGGCATGTACTAACATTTCACTAAATAAGTAACTCGTAGATAATGATGATGATGGTGATTAGAGAAAACAACCAAGGGTCCAATGAGTTCCTCTCCTTGTTGGCAACTTCTTAATAAGCATTTGCCCTGGCTATAATTAAATGTCTTTGGATGAATATGGACGTGTGTTTCGTAAAGTGACATTGTGTATTGCGAGTACATCTCTTTATTAATTTTCATATATGGCAAGTACATCTGATTATTTTCCACTTTTAACGGTCGAAAAGCTGAGTAAGTTCATGGGTGTACTCTCTTTAAGTCCATAATTGCTCCAAAAAGAGTTTCAAAACCAGAAAGTTCATATTTAGTGTTGTGAAGTATCAATTTCGATCTATAATGTAGAGAAAGTGGGGAAAAAGCTGGTTCCTTCTTTCCTATCTCCTGTTAATACTGGACTATCTAGGGAATATAATACAATCGAAATGACAATTTTACCCACTCTTATTGATACCTCAACTCCCGACCCAAATGGACCGATAAAACCTGTAACAATCGATTTTTGAGTAGGAATAGGGCAAACTTTCTTGCCGCACCTAAGCGGGATAGGGATGAATATGATTGGCCTTGGCCTTGCCCTCACAAATCCGTAACGTCTCTTCAGCGATTTTATGTTTAAAACTTGGATGAGTCCAGTATTACCAATATTTCATGACAGCATTATAGTGTATATTTGCAATTGATGATCTCAATAGTTTTTCATATTTTGGGCGACTTCATCTAGTTAATTAGCTTATATTCGATGAACAAAACTATACGTTATATGATAGGCCCCGCCCCCATAAATCCATAACGTTCCTTCCATGATTCTATGTTTAAAGTTTGGATAAGTCCAATATTAACAATACTCCGTAACGACATCATAGTGCACGTTTGCAATTATTGATCTCAATAGTTCTTCATATTTTGGGCGACTTCATTTACTCATTTAGCTTCTCTTCGATGAACAAGACCATGTGTTAGGAAAATAAGCATAACTCGTTAACGCAAAACAGAACTTGGATCTGTCTCAAGCTCATTCAAAAGCCAAAAAATAGCTGCCTTACATCGATGGGATGGGGTAATCAAGATCATGAAACTAAGGCACTATTTGGTAACTATCCAAACAATGTCTGATTCTGATTTTTTTTTCTCAGAATCAGTTTGGGACGAAAATCACGTTTGGTAAAATTTTTGTTCCCGAATCAGTTTGGGACGAGAATCAAGAATAAAAAAAAAAAGTTGATTCTTGTTTCAGGAACAAAATTGAGAATCAAAACTCTTCTTATTCTCTTTTCTTTTTCTTCATCGACCGCCATCCCACGAACCGCCGCCCGCCACCACCGCCGCCGGTCACCGCCGCCCGCCGCCGATCGCCGCCGATCGCCAATCCGCCAAGCGCGCCAAGCTAGGGCGAGGTCCGGCAAGCTTGCCGATGGCCAGGCGGGCCTCACCCAGCTACCGGCAAGGCCAAGCCGACAAGGGCCGGCGACCGGCCTGAAGAAGAATTAGAATATGAGAAAAAAGAAAAGATTATAAAAATTATTTAAAAATTAAAATAAATTGATTTGGAACAAAATCAATGAACACGGTACCAAACGCAATTTTATTCTAGAATCAAAATTTTATATAATTACCAAACGCGTTCTTTTACTTAGAATCAGTTCTCGGGAACATAATCAAAAATAATAATTTCTGATTAGAATTTGTTCTCAGGAACAGAATCGTTACCAAACGCGCCCTAAGCAAAACAATCAACGTAAGTACGTGACGCAAATAATTCCGACATAGGCACAAGACGAATGGGGAGGTGCTAACATTGCTCTAAGTAGGTAATTCATGGATTATAGTATACAACCAAGTGGTCTAATGAGTTCCTCTCCTCTTTGGCAACTTCCTAATTAGGGTCTTGTCTAGTTATATTTAAAGGTCCTTGGATGACTATGGAAACATTTCACAAAGTGACATTGCTAGCTAGTAAATATCCTATAAAAATGCATTTTCAACACCAAAACATCTAGAGTGCCAAAAATTGGCACGGATGGACATTTAAGTGCCAAAAATTAGAATAGTGACACTTAGGGCCTATTTCATAACGTTTCTGTTCCTCTCAACTTCTGTTCTTTTGTTCCTTAAAACAAAAAAAAAGAACAGAGATCCCTTTAGTAACATTAATTAACTTTTCTATTCCCGAGAGGAAAAAAGTGGTTAGAGAATAGATTTGGAAAAGAAATAAAAAGTAAAAAAAGTAACTTCTTATTCTCGGGAAAAATTTCTAGAAATAAATTATTTTTTTTTTCTTTTCTTCTTTTCTTTTTCGTTGCCCTTCACCCCTAGCTACCGCCCCTACTATACGACCAACCACCGGCTACTTTGCCACTCACTAGCTGCCACCACCTACCGCCCGATGTTGGCCAATTGCTGGTCGACCACCACTGGCTACCAACAGCCGGTAGGCCAACCACCGCCCGCCGATTGATCGTCAGCCATTGATTGTCGTCGTCGACCTCCAACCCACCACCGATGACCATCGATGCCACCGCTCGCCATCGACACCACCGCCTACTAATTGGCCGATTGATCATCGCCGCCCGCCGCCACCGACCGTAGTGGTCAACTGCCGATCGAGGCCAGCCAGTGGCAACGAGCGGGTCGGCGGTCGGCAATTGGCGGTCGACAATCGGCGTCTTCAGAATCCATTGGCCAACCTTAATAAGCAATCGACCATGGTAGTCAGTGGTGGCAAGCGACAGTCGGTGTCTTCGGCGGTCATCAGCGACTAGGGAGGACGGGAGCGGCGACAATTGGCGATGATAGAGAAGAATAAAAAATAAAAATAAAAGAAATTCTACATTACAAAAAAATTTGTGAATTATACCAAACACATTCCTATTCTTTTTTCATTCCAAGAATAGGAATTTTATATAGTTATTAAACGCATTCTTTTATTGAGAAATTATTTTGGAGAATAAAAAAAATAAAAAGACTATTTCTGAAAAGAAATTATTTCTTGGAGTAGAAGCATTACTAAACGCACCTCAAGTGTCAAAATCATAGAAAAATGGATTAATTAAGTGCCAACAGCAAGAAAATCCAATCAAAATACTGATGTAGCGATTTTTCGGCGAGATAAATGCAAAACGATATCCTTTTGTGCATTAACATGGCTAGACAAGTGCAAAAAAAATGTCACTTTATTGTTGACATGGCTAAATAAGTAATATAAAAATTTAATTAAATTAAATTTAAAACTACATTTAAAATTTAAAAAAATACAAAAAAAAAAAAAAAAAAAAAAAAAAAAAAAAAGAAGAAGAAGAAGAAGATGATGATGATGATGATGAACAGCCGTGAGGGATCATCTTCTTCCTCGAGAAAAGTACACTACAAGTGCCATAACTTTGCCCAAAGGGACACTTAAGTGCCATGACTTATGAAAGGTACACTTAAGTGCCACATTTGAAAAAAAGCGGGACACCTGAGTGCCACCTCCGACAAAGCCAGCCGGAAATCATATGTGGCATTTAAATATTAATATTTCTCGCTAAGGTGGCTCACCGGAGAGCTAAGTCGGCTCTAATTCACCCAAACGATGTCGTTTCAAGTGTTAACCAAAATAGAACCCTTAAATCGACCAAAACAGTTTTGGTATAATTTGAATTTTAATATAATATAAAATTTAATTTAATTTAATTTAAAACAAATAATAATATAATTTATATTTAAAAAAAAAAAAAAAAAAAAAAAAAAAAAAACGGAAACGAATGGGGGAAGGCAACCGGCGGCTAGGGCCGAGCCCTCATCGCCACCGCCTCCCCGCCGTCACCGGAAGGTGGGGGAGGGTCGGCTAGGGCTCGCGAGCCCGACCCAGGGCGGCGACCCTAGCCCTCTCCGCCGGCCTCCCTCCCTCCTCCTCCTTCCCCCTTTTTTTCTTCCTCCTCCTCGCCCGCCGACTACTTCCCCTCCTCCTCCTTCCCCCTAGCTAGATTTGGGCCAAGGGTCACCGCCGGCCCTCACCCCTCGCCCGATCCGGCGATGGTCGACGACCCTCGCCGGCCGGCCCAAGTGCCACCGCCCGCTAGGGTCGCCTCGGCGAGCGATGGCCCTTGGCCCGGCCGGACGAGGGCCACCGACCTCGCCGGATCTAGGTGAGGGCTCGCGAGCCCTCGTCGCCGGGCGGGGTTGTCGACCCCGACCAAGGCCCGCGACCCCCGACCCTCCCCCTCCATCATCGGCCCTTCTCGACGATAGGGGGGCGGCAACAATGGCTGAGGGCCGAGCCCTCGGCCACCTCCCCCATTTTCTTTTTTTTTTTTTTTTTTTTTTTTAATTTTAAAATTATTATTTTTAAATATTTTAAGTAAATTAAATTTAATTAATTTTTACCACGTCAGCCCAAAATGACGCCGTTTTGCATTATTTGGCCACATCAGCGTGCAAAACGGCGTCGTTTTGCACTCGCTTCCGGAAAAATGCCATGTATACAATTTGACCGGATTGACACTCAAGTGAGTTATTTTGCTCCGATTTTGGCACTTAAATGTACCTTTCATAAGTTATGGCACTTAAGTGTCCCTTTCTGCAAAGTTATGGCACTCAGGGGTCCACGTTTCCTTCTTCCTCCTTTTTCTTTTTCTTTTTAAAAATTTGATTTTAAATTTTTAATTTAATTAATTTTTAAATTAAAAATCAAATTCGCACTAAAACGACGTTATTTTTTACATTTTTTACTGAGTCAGCTCTTTGAATAAGACACGTAGGCTAGCAAAATTAATAAAAAATTGCCACGTAAGATTTCAAGATTCACCGGAAGTGACACTCAAGTGTCCTATTTTTCAAAAAAATGGCACTTAAATGTCACTTTCCTAATTTTTGGCACTTAAGTGTTTCCTTATGCTAAGTTTTGATACTTAATAGTGTTTTTTTGCCATATATTTTCTCAATTAGGTTTTGTATATGGTGAGTACATCTAATTATTTTCCTTTCCTAATAGTCGAAAAGCTGAGTAAGTTTGCGTGCCTGTTTCTCTACTACTAACTGTCATTTCCATTTCTTGGAAGAGGATGGGTCATCCTAACCGCCTCTACCGTCTAATTGTCTATTGGAAAAGTGTCTTTTTCATGAAATAAAAATGGCATTGGTGTAGTTATGTTGGCTGTGCTTTATGGGTAATAAAAAGATTAACCAGTTAAAAAACGTATATCACTAAAAAAAAAAAAAAAGGATCAGGAAAACGTAAATGAATATTAGTTCCAGGGTCAGAATGTAACTTAATTGACATGGGATTCGTGGGAAGTTTTTTTTTCACTTTTTTTGGGTCGGTGGCGTCATGAGAAGATTAATTGGTCTAAACTTACTCGATCGAGATGGCTAATGAACACACTTGTTCTTAAACCGTATTCTCAAGGGTAATCACGATTTCTTTCTCTTTCTGCACTCCATTTAATTACAGATTCCGTGACTTAAAGTGGCTTCTTCAAATGAATGTTACGCATTAACCCAATCATATTAAGACTATGTAACGTATAAATGATGAGTCAACTCTTCCAGTCGCATCAAAGAGCTTCGTTCACTAGTTTAATCTCATCACATGTGATCTCATTTCAATAGTGTTCTACGATCATTTTGCAGGATGACACTAGAAATTTCCAGTATAAATGATGAGCGCATTTCTTCTCGGACAATATCATTTTCCTAGACTTTCTAACTGGGATGTCCGACCTTGATTTGAGATGCCTTGATGAGGATATTTGGATTAGGACACCCAAAAAAAAAAAAAAAAAAACGATCACAGCAATGTGAATTAGATTCTAGCTGGACTCAACTACATCAATCTCACAATGTCGACCCTCCACAGAGGCGCGCTGCTATCATAGAAACTAGCGGAGGTAAGAAATATGCCGAAGTCAACACTGCATAAATCTCAGGACGAAGTATCTCACAAAATATTCTTATAAGATAGAGGAATTAAAAATTAGCATATGGATATGATAGCGCATTGCCAGAGACCGCAATTCCTGCCTCTCGTATTTCATCAGGTTGCCTTCTTTCGCTTCTTTGAGTTCTTTCCTTGAGATTCAGCTTTCTTCTTCAACCTGTTTACAGACGGTTTCCGCTTCTTGGTTCACAGCTTTGCAGGCAATTCTTTGTCGCCATCGTCATTCTTCTCCCTCGAAGGAGAGTCCCTCATCACTTCATCTTCATCGAACTAAGAACCAAGTCGTCCTTAATGTCTTCGTCTGAAGCTGGTCCTTCAAGCTTCTTTTTCTTACCCTCCTCTTCCACCTTGGCAGCCTTGACCCTGCGATTTCAAATGTATTGCATCAGAAAATTGACAACAGCGCCCATCACAAGCACATGGCCATGCGAAGAGAACGAGGTGAGGGATCGGAACCACGCTTAGAGTCACTCCCAGGAAGCCAAGAAGAACCAAAGACTGCAGCACCTTGCTCCTTTATGGCATCGTCCTCCCCATCAATCTCAGACATTTGTTCCCCAAGGACACGGGACTTCTCTCCAACAAGAAACATTGCAGACAAAGTCAGGAAACAGAAGAACAATAATGAATTATGGTGCCAAATGCACCAACATAGCCATAATCAATGACATGATCAAGACCTAAATTGCCTCAAAATATCACTACGTTGCTGGCCTGTTGTCGCAGTGTTACAACATACCAGGACAAAGGACTAGCCCTTTTTTCTTATCCTACAAGCATCGTTTATTAAGACGATCTCAACTTCTAGAAGTTAAGGATTAATTGAGTAGCAACGAAAGAACGAATGAGATGAAATATGTGCTGGTCAACTGGTTTAGGGTTTTTCCGACCCAAAAAAAGAACTGGTTGAGGGTTTTGAAGTTTTGGCCAAGAAAATACTAGTTTGTCTGAATTATTCAATCATGAAGGCCAGGGCCTTATGATGCCATAAATTGCTATCCCAGCAGTAGAAACTAATGGACAACTCCCTCCACGCAACTTCTCAACAAACTTTCCCAGAGTATCCGAATTGAGCTGCCCCTGTTATTTCGCTAACCATGAAATCGGCAGGAGCCACGTTCAGGATCAAAACTCACCCAGCTGTATGACCCGTACACTGGAAACACATAGGCCTTATATGTTAGGAGAATCTTAAAAGAGAAAAGAAAACACTGATTTTGATTTTTACAGGGACAACCCTTTCAAAATCAAAAATAAATAATCACAGGGCCGCGCTAGATATTCTCTTCGCTATCGGCACTAAATCAGAGTCTCGTTGATTAAATACTGGAAACACATGACCTATACAAGGTACTTTAATAAATATAACAAGATGCACCAATTATTAAATAAATTAGTATCAAATTCTCGTTGATTATTTAAGCAATACTTCATATAATAATCTGTGTAACTCCCATTTCGTGGAGGATGAAGTGATCGTACTTATCGCACGAACCATCAGATTATCTAGTAGAAAAGTGTCAATTTGTCTTTTATGTAATTCTGTTAACTATGCGTTATGGGGAAAGTAAAAGGTTGACCAATAAGAAAATGTACATCGCCCTTGTAAATAGAATAATACGAAACCGTACAACGTTGTGTCATATTAGCTTTCTAATTGTAAATCAGGATAGAACATTATAAGATTTCCCGAAAACCAAACTCTCATTTTCCGATACCGTTCAGTGATCAGCTGAGGGTGGAACTATAAATTTCCTTGAAGAATGATGAGCTCGTTTCTTCTCAGACTATCGAGTTCTCCTCCCAGATTTGGTACCGAAACTTTCTAATTGGAATGTCAGACCTCGATCCGATTCATCGACCAAAGCAATGTGCTAGATTATCGCTAGGCATCGATCTCACAATGTCGACGTCCCATGCAGGTGCTCTGCTATCACAGGAACAAGTGTAGGTAAGGACAATGTCGAAGCCGACACTGATTAAATAAGACCGGAGTATCTCATCGCAAAATTTTCTCATGAGAGAGACGTAAAAATTAACATATATCGCACACACCGAGGACCACAAATGATGCATCTCGTTTTTCTTGTCAGGTTGCCTTCTTCCGCTTCTTTGAGTTCTTTCCTTGAGATTCAGCATTCTTCTTCGACCTTTTATTCGCCGCTTTCCGCTTCTTGGTTTTCTGCTTTGCAGGCAATTCTTTGTCACCGTCGCCATTCTTCTCACTAAAAGGAGAGTCCCTCATCTCTTCATCTTCATCAGAACTAAGAACCAAGTCCTCCACAATGTCTTCGTCTGAAGCTAGTCCTCCTTCAAGCTGCTCGGCGTTTCTCTTCTTTTTCTTCTTTTTCTTTTTCTTACCATCTTGCTCCACCTTAGGAGGCTTGACACTGCGATTTCCAATATATTGCATCAGAAAACTGACAACAGCACCCATCACAACCACACGGCAGTGTGCAGAGAACAAGGTGAGGGATCAGAAACATACTTGGAATCACCCCCAGGAAGCCAAGAGGAACTAAAGACCGCAGCACCTTGCTCGTTTATGGCATTGTCCTCCTCATCACTGTCGGACATTTGTTCCCCAAAGACAGAGGACTTCTCTCCAACAAGAACGCTGGACATTGCAGGCAAGTCAGGAAACAGAAAAAACCAAAAGAATTATGGTGCCAAATGCACCAATATAGCCATTAGTAATGACATGATCAAGACCTGGATCGCATCAAGGCGTCGCTACGTTGCTGGGCCCGTTGGCGTAGTGTTACAACATACTGGGACAAAGGACTAGCCCCCGATTTTTTCTCAGCCTACAATCAATTAAACAACTTTTATGTCTGAAAGACCATCCCAACCTCAGGAAGTTGAAGAATTAGTAAGTAGCAATGAAAGAACAAACAAGATGAAATATGTCCTAGTCGACTGGTTTAGGGTTTTGCAGTTTTGGCCAAGAAAACACTGGTTTATCTGAATTATTCTACCATAGAGACTGATATACAACTACCTATATGCAACTTCTCAACAAACTTTTTCAGAGAATACAAAATGAGCTGACACTTCTATTTTTGCAAAATAAACAGCAGGAACCACCTTCAGGACCAAAACTCACCCAACCGTATGACCTGTACACTGGAAAAACATCGCCCTTATATTGCTAAAGGGAGAAAGGTTGTGCACAAGTATAGGAACCGCTTTTAGAAGTTCAGAAAAACAAATGCCTCAATCAATTGTACTGTGTGAATTTCTATGTGGCACCTAGAACATGAAAGGCAAAGAGAACTCTACCAACCTCAAATAATGATGATGCCACAGGATCATTGGGAAGAAAAGAGATCGAAGTGCGCCTCCTATTTGTAAATTCTGAAGTGGCATCAATCTACGATGTAAAATAACAGAACATCAGATAAAATAGCCCAAGTTTTGTCAGCAGAAAACAATCAATAAACATGTGGTCCACCTAACTCTTAATGGAAAACCCAGAGCTTGTATGCACAACCCTTTTTTGGTTTCATATGTAACAATTATTGTATGGTCTACCTTATACCTGGCGAATAAGCTGCCTCATTTCTTTCCGGAACCTTTCAACTTTTGTAGACTTGCAAAAGCCTCGCAATCTCACTGATGGGATAAAAGACAGCTCGAAAAATGCAATAGAATAACTCCATTGTGCCAAGTGTTCAGCAAGTTCTTCAACCACAGCATAGACACAAGCTTCCTGGAATGCTCTAGTTTTTAAGGTGGGTTTGCTTACCTGAGAAGGGAGACAGGGAAAATGGCAGAGAATTAAGCTTTGACGCGCAATTTAAAAAAAAGTTAAAGATGGTTTTTCCCCAAGAACAACCACCTTTAAAATGGCACGCAAATCAACAGCTTTGCCAACACCTCCTGTGGCAGACCTATTCAGCTCTTTCATTTCCAGCATGTCCAAAAGAAGCATTGAAACGGGTATGAAAGTAGAAGTTGCAGCCGCAATTCGGTTGAGCATTCTGACACATCTTAATCTAAGAGGAAAATAGCGAGCAGTTGGAACTAGACGAGCAACTCCCAATATTATTTGGGTCAGCGGATAGGCAAGAGGCCGAAAATCAGCTTCTGAGCTGTAAGCACAGACAGCTCCAGTCCATAGCTCAAGGCAGTTTATAAATTTCCATTCATAGACCTTCCGAAATGCTTCCTACATAAGATGAGCACAACAATATCAGGATAAGCAGAGAATTCTGAAACAAGAAGAAACTACCAGACGTATACGTAGATAAACACTTTATTGACATGAAGCAGATAAAAGTCTTCCAGGTTATGTCAAGTACATGGATATTAATTCCAACCCTTGGAAGCTCATATGTCACGTATAAGGCAAGAATAGGGAATTTATACAGCTGGAAAGGCAATGGAGTAAAGGGCACATAAAAGTGTGTATTTCGATTTGCTGTGACAAGCTGCCTCAAAAACTATATCAGGAGGGAGTCATTACTATATGAGAAAAGAAAAGGATAAACCATACCTTAGTCTTCATGGTAAGCGCCTCTCGCAAAATCATTCCCAGTTGCCTAATAAAAACAAAGGCATGTTGATATGCAGTTGCAAGATCTACCCCGAGAAGTTCGATTACACAGTTTCCAAGAAACTGTATATGCTGAAGTTTAGAAGCATTCACAAACTGGCAATTTAGAACATAGGCTTTGTATACCCCTTTATAGCATTCATCCAAACAATCAGAACCAATCCGAACACATAGGTCTCTTAAGAAAAGGAAGGAGACAACAGGTAATGCACCTCCCCCTGTTCCCCAGAAGTGAAGAGCAACCTGAAATGAGCAAATGAATATATCTTATTTCTTGAGTGCTCGAGAAATTAGCAACTATCATAACAACTTATCTGACTAAAGGCACGCAATGCTCCTGCTAGTGCTATGACAAAAGTAGGCACAATCAGCCCATGAATTTTACATTACATATGGTAGAGAGTCACATCATATGCGTAGCAACTACTAGTTTATATCTGCGCTGTCATCAGAGTGTCAAGAACTTGGAGAAAATGTAAAATTATGACCGGAAGCCAAGTAGAAATGGGAATACTCACACTGAGATTTTGAAGAGGTAGAGAAGACAAAAGAGAGTGTATACATTAGTGTATACATTAGTGCATACCTTAATGTACCTCCTTAAGAGACTTGGAAGAGCGGCCAGCAGTGAGGTGGAACATTTGAGACGCCTTAGAGTAAATGATATCATTTCCATGTCCGTCATCTGGTTCAGAATGTGCAGTGCATTGCCAAGGTAAGACTTAACCATGTGATTGTAATTCTTCCACTGTCTTGTGTTCATCAGGTCTTTTATTGTCTCTTTCTTACCACCAGAAGCTGGAAGTTTCAACAATTTCCGAAGTATTCCATCCATTTCAGTCAGCACAAAGATCATGATTTTGTTAAATACACTGCTAGACATGGTTCCGAGCCTTGCAGAAGAATCAGCCCCCTCATCATCACCATAGTGGCTTGCCCACCTGAAAGCTCTCATTAAAGAACGAATAGCTCCCACTTTCCCACTTTCTTTGATTGATTTACACCAGGAATCAACCATTTCGGCAGTGACAATGTTTTTAGAAGGTTTCTCTTCAAAATCTAGATCTCCATGAATACTTTCATCGTCCACCACTGTTTCTCCACCTTCGATGTCTGAATCAGCACTTTCCTACACAGTTAAGCAGGTACTATGGCAACAATTCCCTTGGACATACTTCATAGACAGTTCATTCAAGGCACCACTTACCTCAATGTCCTCATCATCAAATTCTAGAAGCTCTTGATCATGCTCCTTCAAAAATTGAAAGAAATCTGGATCCTGCAAGAAAATATTTATAGAGTAGTGATGCAAAAGAATCTGAAAAGGCAAGTAAAAAGTCGTAATGGACATAGGGGTTGTTCACCCCATGAGCAGAAAACCAAAAGAGAAACGGCCCAGGATTCAGATAAAGGGAGTTCCCACAAGCTGAACCAATATAGAACTTTAAGATTGTCATTCGAACCTTTCCGTACAGTCTCCCTCTTCAACCATCATTGTGTAAAGTAACAAGAGGAAAGGGCAACGGTCGAATTGACTTCAACAGGTTAATAAACGTAGATGGTGAAAAATGCTAGCAAAGACACTTGCATCTGACGAGACAATGATCGTCACATAATAACTTAAAACGCCCCACCTTTTCCTGAAGTCTGTGTAGTTGCTCCTTGTGCTCCTTAGCTTTATTCTTAGATTTCGACATTCTTCTGCTTCCAGTGCTCCCTTCCTCGTCCTCGTCGCTTAATTCATAATCTAAGCTCTCCACTGGAAGAATATTATAAAGATCATAGGCAAAGTACGTAAGAACAATTGACCTTTTAACCGCAAATACAAGTCAAACAGAGCATATTAAAGCCAGATTAACATCTAAGCAAAGATAAATTAATCGAATGGATTTATAGGAGGAAGACCTGTATCATCCGCATCCATGCCGAATGTTGACACGCTTTCTTGCTTTGCCTCCGGCAGATTAACAATTAACGCTTGAACCGAACGCACCAGACTTCACCGGCGCATGAACCTGAATCGAAGTTTCGGATACATTTTCCTTCAGATTTTCGAACAGTTTCCTCTGAATTTGTCAAGCAAAGTGGAAGAACTAACGAGCAAGAAACACGGAAGAGCTAGCAATTGACCGGTGACTGCGCCAGAACCGTCACTAACTTGCAAGAAATAAGACAGATGCAAGATGATAAATTTCCGAATTCACTGCGCAAAAACGTCGTGATAGGAGCATTTCGATAAAACGAGGACATCCATTGAGCAAATGCAATCTCGACCGCGATCAAAGAACGTGTTTTTTTTTCTTTTTTTTATGACATCTTCTTCCCGCCTTTCACCAACATTCGAAACCACAAATACCTCGAAGACGTAAAAAAAACAGGGCATAACAAAAACTCGTTTCGCCAGACCGACCGAGCGCGAGCGAGACAAAAGAAGGAATGCGTCCGTCCCCTGCATCGTAGCTCCTACAGGAGTAAGCGAGACACGAGCGAGCGAGCTTACGGAGAGCGGTAAGGCTCGACGGCGACGGGGCGGCGGCTCGACGGAAGCGCGGCGGCGGCGGCGGCGGCGGCTCGATGGCGGGCGGTCGACTCGGTGGAGGAGGAAGGGTCGAGGGTCGGTCGGCGGGAGGGGCGAGAGACGAACGAGAGGGAGATGAGCCGCGCGCGTGCAAACCGAGCGCTGCGTGTTTTTTAGGGTTTTAGACTTAAAAGAGTGAAGAAGTACTGAGCTTGGTAATTAGTGAAATTAATCAAAGATTATGTCTCGAATAAAATCTTCGACCGCCAGATGCTTGCAACTCTTCGATCTTCGTTTCCCATTTTCCTTCCTGCTTTATGTTTCCCGAATGGAAGGTTAAGGGAGACTTGGCAAATATGAGGTGAAAGAAGCGAAAGTAAAATCATGCTCAATCGACTTTTACATTTTAATTTTTTTTGGAAATTCATGCATACGATTGACTTGTTTTTCTAGTTATTATTGTCAGGCGATGCTTCATAATTAAGACATGAATGGGTACAGGTAAGTTTATAAAATGAGGTTACTATATTCCATAGGAATATGTCTTTTCAAAATCCCACCAATTAGTAAATGAGACTTATTAGTTTAGACTTATTTGAAATTGGAAAGTATTTGGCTTTTTATTTAAATTTAAAATGTTATTCAAGCCTACAAAAATAGATTGTATATGCCAATTACCATGATTTTTTAAAAGATTTGAGGTGTTTTGAATTGCATAGAAATCATTGTGCAAGTTAGAAGATTTAAACAAAAATTAATAATAAGGTATAAGTAAAATGGGACAAATATATGGGTAGGATTACATAAAGAGATTATTTGAGCATTGAAATTTTTTGTATTTACTATTGTAAAAAACCTCTTTAATCTTGCTAGCTTCAATACTTTTGTTCGACACCTCAAATGTTTATGGTACATGAAATAATGTTTAAAATACGTATATTTTTTTTGGTCTGTTGAGCTAAACACGGTAATAAACCAAAATGGGGATAAATATAGTTGAGGCGAAAGGTTAAAATTCGTTGAGGAATAGAAAGAGCAAAATTCAAACCTGAGGCACCGGGCCTCAAAACCCAACCAGGATGACAAGAGGTGTAATTTGAAGCGGTGGACACATGTAAATAAATGCCCACTTCTGTTCCTCACATTACAATTTTGCCAATGGGAGGAAGGATAGCATGGCATCCCCATTTTGTTAATTGTGGAGAGATATACTTAATTTTTACTATCAATCGGCCCGGTCCAGGCCATTCGGGCTTCAGTCTCTTGAAGCACAAAAAGTCGGACCGGCCAGAACCGAAAAACACCTTCAGGTCCGGCGGCCCGGCCCGAGACAATCAAAACCCGAAAAGGCGGGGCCTGGGGTTTTCTGGTTTTCTTCCTGCTCCTTTTCTTCTTGCCAGAGGCCGTCTCCGTCAGTCTCCCGCGAGGCCCACCAATCTCCATGGGCCGAAGCACATTTCCGATCGTTTAGGCCTTTGGGCATAAAACTCTCCTGCAACTGCAAGCGTTCTATAACGCGGTACTTTGAACCTACGAGACTGATCAGTTGCCAGTGATCAGCTTGTTCGATGGCAGGGCACTTCTATGGTCCACCGAGGTACGAATTCTGGAGCCGGAACTCCTTACATATGCACAAAAGGTAAAAAGCTCTATGATTGACGTGTGAGATTCGCTTCTTTCTTTTCTTTTTCTTTTCTTTTTTTGTCTCTGAAAATTACCCCGATAGCTACATGGTCGTTGGTCACAATTGGGCAATTTCAGGATTCTCACCACCACCTCAATGAGGATAATATGCCAACCCGTGCATATGTCGGTGGGAAAAGTATTTTATATGTCAGTCACATGATCAACATGGTATGGCACATGAATTAAATTATCGCGTGATGTGCTTATTTTCTACTTGACCCTTAAATTAAAATATCTCTAACTTTTCATTAGTTTCGTTACATCACATCATTCTTACACAAGGTAACCCTGGAGTGAAATACCTGAATTCCTTCCTTTCACTCAAATTAGTGGACACATCAAGTCCAAGGAAAAAATGCTCGTACCACCGTCCCCTCTCTCTATCTCCCTGTGTTTGTCTGCATGTTTTTTCTTAGACTCCACGATGATGACGGCCATGTCGTATCCAGCTGGGTTCGGCGAGGGAGGTGCCGGTGCCGGTGCCGGTGCTGGTGCCGGTGCCTCCTCACCCCTTCCCTAAAGTCAGCCGTGTCCAGCTGCCGACTTTCTCGACAATCAAAGCCCCACTGCGACGGAGGTACCCGTACACCGTCCCCCGCGCGCCATGGCCACAGCTGTTTGATGTGAAGTAACATGCGTTCCTAAGTAGTAAATACTCCCTGTGGTCATCTGACAATGTTCCTTTTTTCTTCTCAGAGTAAGGCCCCGTGTCGATGTGCTTTTGCACGATCTTATGAAGCCTCTCGTCGGCACCGCTCGACTAGAAGGAGAAATAGCCCTCTTCATCTCAAGGCACCTCGAAGACACAAATAATTGCACATTCTAATAATATAATTTATTCAAATAGCAAATTTTATATTTTCCAAAATAGATTTAATAAGACTAGATGCCACAAAGAAAACAAGATTTTTTCCCGTTGCGGCAAATTTGACATGACCTTTCGAACGTAAACAACCAAAAAATCTGAGCCTCCTTTTACTCCTATCAATATAGCATCATCTAATATTCCATCCATTTTCATCGTTTATCTCATCACATGTTAACCTACGCAACTCTCATTACAAGTACCTAGAAAGTTTTTACAGAATAGGACAATTCGGATAAAGGTTTCGATTAAAGACTTCATACTAACAGATATTATTTGTTGTCACGTAGGTGAAGTTTTGTACATTTTTTAGTAAATTTGAAAAGACATATTTTGTCGCGACAGAGAAAAGTGATGTTTTTTTCTGCTATCAAAGAGTCATGTTGAATTTATCATACGGTGAAAAAGTCGTGTTTCTTTCATTTTTTCCTTTTTCCTTTTTGACTTTTGGTTTATTCATTAAGACTAAAAACAGTGTTAAAAAGGACACTGATTTAACATTTACTATTTATAAAAGATATTTAAGCTGGGGCTTTCCCATTTCTACAATATGAATCGATGGAAGAGTCTTTACTTAATTCAAATACCAAGACAGCACTATTGTAAATTTTGCTTCCGCTCGTATTCTTTTCCTTTTGCATACTGAAACTATGAATTGAATCTGTACGAATTGGTTTAGAACCCCATCAGAAACAAGAAATACATATCAAAGTATAGATGCATGCATTTGCGTCACGGCATTACATTTGACATTCATGCTTGATAGTTTTGCTTAAGGTAGACAAGGATTTCACATGAAAAAGTTGCACAAGATGTAGACGAAATTGTGAGTCATGTTATTCCGTGGGACATGCGGCACATCTTAATGTCCTATTTGCGTAACTCTTAATTCACACCAACAGATTATCTCAAAAGGATGTATTAGGTGGTAAATGAGAAACACGAGGGCTATTGGCAATGGCCCTTTTCATATCACAACACATACATACATTTGAGGAGGTCAAATCAAACACGACTCTGATAGCTTCCACGCTAAACACTTGAAAATCCACGAGGATGATTAATTGCTTAATAGTACATCATATATATATCGAGCATTTGCGTCACGGCATTACATTTGACATTTATGCCCGATAGTTTTGCTTAAGGTACGATAGATTTTAAATGAAAAAGTCGCACAAGATGTAGACGAAACTGTGAATCATGTTATTCCATGGGACACATGGCGCATCTTAATGTCCTATTTGCAAATCTCTCAATTTACACCAATGGATTATCTTAAAAGGATTGGGAGTGGCCCTTTTCACATCACAACACATAAATACACTTGAGGAGGTCAAATCAAACACGACTGTGATAGCTTCCATGCTAAACACATAAAAGTCCACGAGGATGATTAATTGCTTAATAGTACATTATATATATATATATATATATATATATCAAGCATTAACAAAATGTCAGTAGCAGTATATAACATGATATTATTTTTAAGATACACGAGTTAAGTTGTATTAGAAAAATTTCACATCAAAGAATCGATGTGGTATAGAGTAAATAATGTCCTTATTGATTTAAAATTTTTAGTGAAGAATATGGGTCAAATTAGATATCTCGACAAACTCATACTTGGGCTCCCTCTTAATGATTTCCCCGCACTATGCGCTTTCTAAGAATGGTAGCAGAGTTGATGGTAGATTAAAAGGTCCCAAATCAGCCTCATCAATTTAACTTGAGATATTTCGATGTATGAGGACACGTGAATTAAAGATGTCAAAGAAATCCCATATTAAAGAACTGGTATGATATGGCGGCCCATTAATTCAAATGAATATAAAGGCGGCAAATAAATCTCTTTCTCCAATTTCTGCTTCCTCGGCGCACTGTCAAGATGCATTAAAGTCCCAAGCGCGACCACACCGAAGACGGGTGTGGAATTGCCGCGCGGATGTTCACCTCATTCTAGCAGCTATTCATAGGAGATCGTCCTTACATCCGACGTCTCCGGGCCTCACAATTGATGGCTTACGAAAGACTTGTCGGATTATTTCGAGGGACGAACCCCCATCCGATTTCGCGTCTCGTCGGAGGTTGATGAAGGTTGGTGAAAGTTGGCCAAACTGCTGGTAAAAACATTAAAGGCTGCACTTCCGTTCCGAAGGGGCGTCAGCGAGGCAGAAGCAGCTCATTAAACGTGGCTGAATCCTGCACGGAATTTTCTGAAATCGGGCAATGTGGTTGGGCTTTGATTTTGACGTGGATTTAAACTCGCGGCTCGGTCTTGGGAGGAGTCGCTTTCTCCTTTTTCTTCCACGAGTTAGTGTCGGATGACAATCGGAGAAACGGGAGATCTGTAGCCAAGCGTGAGTCCCGACAGCTCGATCTTCTTCGATTGGAACTTGAAAGGCAACACATCAAGATCAACCAAAACTAGGAAGGAAGATAGCAAATCGCAGCACGTTTCGAGAGTTTCTGTTTTTTTGGGAAACCTTGTGATTTCGGACGTGTTGCTATTACACACCTCAAATGGTAATAGGGTCGTGAAAATTACGCATTGAATAGAATCATAGTTCTCGGAGGATGTTGACTACAAAAATCGATAGATAAAGACGTATTGAAGAGAAATGTAGAACAAGGAAAGATGAAAAGAGAGCCCACAACACCCCGCAGCTCATGGAAAGACCTGTTGTGTTATGAGAAGTTTAGCAAAAACAATCTAATTTTATGCTAAGCACCACAAATTTAGCAAAAACATTATTTTATGATAAGTTCTAGGGTCTATTTGGTAATCGGCCAATTTTTGGCTTTTTTATATTTTTTTATTCCCTGTAATAAAAAAAAACATAAATTAATTTGGTAACGTCATCTTAATTTTTTACTCCCAAGAACAAAGGAATAGATTTAAAACAAAATAAAAAAATTACTTCTTTATCCTTGAAAATAATTCTAGAATCAAGTCAATTTGATTTTCTTTTTTATTTTTTTTCTTCTTCCTCATCTAACCGGTCATTAGTACAAAAAATTTTGAGAGTTGTACCTAGTTTGTTCTTTTTCTATTCCGAAAATAGAACAGTTATCAAACGCTTTTGAATGCTCAGAAATTTATCTGGAGAATAAAATTAGAAAAAAATGTATTTGTGAGTATAAATTATTCTGGAAAATAAAATGATTACCAATCAGGTATTGCCACTTCCTTTCTACGTGTATTTTGCAGGAACGGTCTGTTGTGTTCTGCAAAACAAAAAAATATTTTCCAGAAAGGAATTTCTTATTTGCTGCCATGTTGTACAGCTTCAAAAAACTACCTGGCAAAAAGTACTTTTTATCATCCACGAACGCTGATAGCTATTTTTATTTGAAAATCCCAAAAAAGTCATCTTCCGAATCCGCTTTGGCTTACACCCCCTCCATCGATCAAAATACTGCCGCTGTCCATTGTACCTGCACAGCATGCACAAATTGCAACGCCATCCCTGACGGCCACACATGCATCATGGTTCACTCCTCTTGAAAGAACAATGATTTTTTTTTTTTTTCACTTGTATATATTATCTACTCTGTCAAGTGACAGAGATATGTGATTTTGCACTAGTGGAATATTAATTTTGTATAAATTGTTATAAAGTACAGTCCAAAAATTTGAACCAATAAGTGAAAGGAGACTGCATATATATGAAGAAAATATAAGACCCATTATCAAGTAATGTGAAATAATATTTTACCTTCCCTCTCAAGTACAAGCCGGATTAGAGTACGTTTGACAACAATTATGTTTTCGGAAATAAATTATACTTAGAAATAATTCTTCTTTATTCCGTTTCCTATACGAGTTTCTAACATTTGAAGACATTTGATAACCGTGTAAAATTTTTATTCTCGAGATAAAAATGGGTTTGGTACGAGCCTTAAATTTTTTTGTGATTTAGGATTTCTTTTAATTTTTTTAATTATATTTTCTCTTTTTTCTTTTTACTTTTTTCTTTTTCTTTTTCCTTCTCCTTTTCTTCTTCTTCCTCTAATCGGTTGCCAGTCGACATCTGACTAGGTGAGGTCCTGGAGACCTTGCTAGAGCCTCACCAATCCGAGGCAAACTTAGTCTCGCTAGATCTAAGCGAGGTCAAGCCTCGTTGATGGCTAGGTAAGGTCATCGAAGCCTCGCCCGATTGATCGCCGACCATTCGCTGGAGGAAGAAGAAGAGAAAATGAAAGAAAGAAAAAGAAGAAACGAAAAAAATGACTTGATTCTACAATTGTTATGGGTAAAAAAGAATCAACTTAAAAAAAAAAAAATTGTTCCAAATTTATTCTCAAAATAAAAAAAAAGTTATCAAATGGATTTTTATTCTTTTTTTTTTTTTGTTCTCAAGATAAAAAAAAAAAAAAAAAATTATTTGACACGTTACCAAACAAACCCTTATGAGCCGCACATAAAATTTGAATACGACAAACAAACATACGCCAAAGGGATAAAATTGGCTTTGATATCATATTTTAAAGTTTTACCTAAAAACTTAAACTGAATGCTAAACTTGCCAAAATAAATCGTAGCCAATTTCTTAACCCATATTTGAGAAGCTGATTTGTTATATGTGTTAATATATTCACTAAATTGGGCTGAAATGATGAAGCCCAAAAATATACAAAATAATTATATTCCTTAGGCTTCATTTGTTTCGTGAAAAAATATTTTCTGACATCCGGATCACTTGGAAAAATGCATCAATATAAAAAAATTTCCTAGTCAATGGAAAATGTTATTCTACTAAAACTTAAATTCAAGAAAATGATTATTTTTTTATAAAAATCATTTTTAAAAAATACGAGTAAGTGTTGGCACTTGGAAAACTCTGTACTTAGGCTTGGGAACCCGAAGCTTGTTCTTGGACCCTTAACAGTGGGGCCGGGCCCCTATAGACCAGGCTTGAGTCCATCTAGGCCGGGACCCTTGCACTTGTGCCCGCTACGTGCAAATATATTGATAGCAAGCTCAAGATCTTGACACCCATGCTCAAGTCCATCAAGGCCAAATTTTTTCTAAAAAATCAAATTTTCAAGATATTGTTTTAATTTAATTTAATTTGATTTAATTTAATTTTCTTTCTTTTTCCTTTTACCTCTATCGATTGTCGAGCCTTGGCAACTAGTCGCAGGCGTAGTCAAGCTTAAGCCTTCAAAGGTTGGCGAGGCTTGACCTTGCCCAAAATCAATCCTCTCCTATGTCTTGTCGCCAAGGCTTGACGCCCCTCAACCAACGAAGGAAAAAGAAAAAGAAAGAAAAGAAAATATTATTTAAAAATTCATTTTCTTTTAAAAGTACAAAAATTGTCCGTGTTAGCATAACCGTGTCTTGTAAGATGGCCAACGTCTACATAAGCAAATTATAAATAGATTTTTATTACCAAATGACTAGATATTTTTTCCAGTTCATTTTAAAGTTTCAACCGAATATTGGAAAATATTGTCATTTTCTACAGAATATTGTTTAGAAATGTCACGTTTTTTTGTGAAATAAATGGAGCCTTAGACCCAATTCATTTTTATGACTCTCTTTTCACTCTCTTGCCCCTCACTCGATTTTGCATTTGCTTATTTTGCCATGTTATCTTAGTTTGAGTATGAGTTTTTCTAAATTCAATTAAATATATAAGTGTCTTAGCAATATGATTGGATCGGGTACGTGGTAGAAATACGTCGTTCGATTGCCGTTGATGCGTCTCACCTAGCCATTTGCTCACACCGCCCCGCCGTCCTCAAGCTGCCCCATCAGCTCATTGCAGATCGACAAACAACCAGCCGCAACCGAACTTCCGAGACCTCGTCAAAACCGAGTCAACACTTACTTTGGACTAGAGGCAAGTGAACTACTTTCCGTTCATGCCACGTGGGTCAACTTTCGTACATCGAGGTCGATTTCTTTAAATTTTAGTTGGCTTGGTTGTTTTCGTACTTAATTGTGTTCATCGATGGTTTCGAAATATATGTGCTGTAAGTAGCGTTAATATTTTCTTATGTTGCGTATATTAATATGTTCTTAGAATGCTGGATATTGAAGTGTATATTGGTTTGAGCTTAATTGACACGAGTCGTGGACGAATCCGAAGTTACGATGATTTTTGGGTCAATTTACAGTAGGTCGAATTTTGCTAATTTTGTGCAAGTCTTTGTGGTACAAATTTGATGGGAATTTCTTCATGAAAGTTATGCATTATGCCTTGTTCTATGACAAACTTTAATTTTAGATTTTTCGGAATTTGTATGTGCAAAATATATTTCAAAAACTATGCCAGTCCCAAATTATTTCTATAAGCCATTTTGAATCTTTGCTCGGTTTCCTTTTTCTATGAGATTTTTGATAAATAATTTGGACTAGTGTCCGTAATAATTTCCATGATTTTTGGAGTTTAATCAGGCATCCAAAATGCCATTTCCCGAACCTGTTGTAATTGGCTGTGTGCCCTGTTTTGTTCCGAATTATAGAAAATTATTGGGACTTGTATGAGCTAAACCGGACTTCCAGTTTTTCATAAAAAAACATTCCTCAAATCTTGCCCATGTTGTATTAAAGTTTCGTGATTTTTTTAACTGATTTACTTTGCGAATGCCCTTGATTTCGACAAGTGGGCGCGCTGCCCTCTTTCTGCCAATTTTAGCTAAACTTCCTTTTGTAAACCATCCTTTTGACAGGTACTGTGGTAGACACTAAACTGTTCCTATACATTAACTCAATGGATGGCCTGTTTAAATTGAATTATGGAAGTATTGTACCATGTAATAAGCATGTGATTTAGGAATGCCGTCGGTCCTTAAGATGACAATGCCCTGGGTGGTAGTAGAGATGCCTAGAGGGTAACTAGTTCCTCCGAATGCCTAGAGGGTGTAACACAATTCCTCCAAATGGGCCCGCGATACCGTATAAGTGCGAGATGCCTAGGAGTAACAGGGTTCTCTAGAAAATAGTGGCAGCTAATTCGTCGTAGATATGATCATTGGCATTTTCAAATTACATTAAAGTTTTATTGGGTTACTATTTTCGAAGGAAATGTTTTTCACTTGTTATCCTAATTTTGAAAAAGATTGTTAGGCGAGTTGATATCATAATCTTCTATCTTTCATATCTAATTGCCTTGCATGTGCTATTATTGACTTATGTGGTATAAATCGGTTGGTAGCTTGCTTGCTAAGCTTCGTGCTCACTAGCGATTGATCATTAATTCTCGGATCAATGGCATTTTGGGAAGACCAAGCCAAGATTCTGGACATGTTGTGAGTGGAAAATAGGTGATGTTGTACATATGTGGTACCTAGGTTGGGATGACGTAGTTGACAGAATTTGGCATGGTTGGAATAGCGATGTTGTGTTGCCCCCCATGTACCCGACCCTATCAGCTAAAGTTCATAAATAAGAAAGGAAATGAGATCGCTTAATTCATAATTCCATTTTATATGTCATGGGTGTGCTTTGACTAGTCACGCTTCTACATATTTAAAAAAAAATGGAAAAAATTGAATAAGTACGTTAGTTGTGACGTGTTGGTTGTCGCAATAGCTAATTTAATTTGAAAATCCCGCAAAGTCATTTTCTGAGTATGCTTCGGCTTTCACCACCTCCGTCGATAGAAAATACCGCTGTCGTCCATTGTACCTGCATAGCCAGCACAAATTGCTACGCCATCCCCGCCAGCCAAAACATGGGAAGCCCCTTTCATTTCCTTGTACCGCGCGGGCTTATTTCATCCAGGAAGGCATCGCGGGGATCTAGGGTGGGTCCCTTACTCCCCGAAGGGGTTGTGGCGGGTTGCCCTGTGGGGCCATACCGCGGATTTTACGTCCCCAGGGGACTCATTCGTACGAAACCTTTTAAGGTTTTGCTTAAGACCTGTCCATTGTACCTGCATAGCCAGCACAAATTGCAACGCCATCCCTGCCGACCAAAACATGCATCATGGTTCACTCCTCTTAAAAGAATACCAAATTTGTCAAGCGACGGAGATATGTGACTTTTCACTCGAAGTGGTTTTTCGATACCAAAATTATTGTTCTAATGGGATATTAATTTTAGTAAAAATTGTTATAAAGTACAATCCACAAATTTGAATCAATAGATAGAGGACGACTGCACATATATATGTATGTATAAACAAAATATAAAACGTGTTATCAAGTAACGTTGAATAATATTTTAACTTCCCTCTTAGGTAAAAGTCAAATTAAGTGTCAACTTAAAATTTGAATATGACAGACAAACATACGCCAAAGGGATAAAAATAATTTCTTAACTCATAGTTTTTTTTTGGTCGGTTTCTTAACTCATATTTGACAAGTTGAGTTGTTGTATATGTTTGTTATATTCACTAAATGGATTTAAATGGTAAAACCCAAAATAATATTAATATAAATAAATCCACGACTTTTCTTGGGTTCCGTTTGTTTCATGGAAAAATATATTCATAATTTTGGATTGCTTAGAAAAATGAGTTAACATAAAAAGTTTTTAGGCTTTTCTATTAAAAACTTAAATTTAGGAAAATGATTTATTCTTTTAAAAATCAAAAAATATTCTTAAAAATATGAGTAAATATTGGCATTCAGAATAGCAAGAACCCCAACGCTTGTTCTTAGACACTTAGCAGTGGGGCCGGCTCCCTAGAGCCCAAGCACAAGTCCACCTAGTCGCACCCGAGACCCTAGAGCCCCTGCCCCTAGGCTTGATAATATTGATGTCGACCTCAAGTCATCGACACTCGTGCTCAAGTCCATTGGGCTCAGCAATATGGCCAAATTAACTACGTGTTAGGAATAAGTTGGGTCGAGTATAAGTCGTTATATATATATATATATATAATCTATAACATTCGTCGTCAAGTGTTGTAGCGCAATATTTCAACGCCAGTAAAGACAATTAAGGAATCACCGGACCAACGATGGTGGGTCACTCGGTCATAAAAACAATGGAATGATTACGAATATTATCTTTATTCGCGCGGCGAGGAATCCTAGGACAGGCTGTTAATTTCGCTGCCCCGCTCGCGAGCCGACCCAATAGGATAATTTAAAAAAAAAAAAAAAAAAAAAAGGAATATCTCCCTGGAGATGCAAAGTCGGAACCAGGAACCCACCCGACCAAAGAAAAGCAGAAAACGGACAACGAGCGACCACCGTTTTTAGAGTTAGAGACAGAGGATTTCAAATATTCCAAGATCGCCCGTCGCGAAATTCGAGGGGGAGCGCCACGTGAGGCTCACGTGTTGCCCTCCCTGGCTCGTCCTCTCCCCACGTACGCCGCGAATCTCTGCCGGGTGGTTGGCGACTTCCCTCGGTGTCGCCAAAAAATCACGACTATTTCCCTTGGAATTTACATATGATTCGTTAATTTTGAGAATGCGTTTCGATCGTGTTATTTCCGCGGAAAGAACCATATTTTTTCAATCTGATAAATATTTTCCAATGCTTCCATCAAAAATGCAATTTTTTGGTGTCGTTTTTTTCACCTAGAAAAATTGGACCATGCATGCAATTCAAATAGGCACATAGCATTTCAAGGAGAGTGAACTTGAGATGTATCCGTCATAATTTGTTTACCAACTTTCCTAATGATTTGAAAGAGAGAGCGCATCTTGAGATTTCTGACCAAATTCGATTCCTAGGTCGTAATAGGCTTGTATTTACCAAGGTGACGATAAGGTTTAATTTTAATGACAGGTCTTGCGAGAATATCCGTGTTGGATATGCACACTCAAAGCTCGGCTTATTCCCTTCGACGGCATACACCAGTAATTATGCCTTGATGCTATTTTCCTCGTTACTAGTGTTTTGTCGATCAACAACTAAGATGACGACACATACTATCGATCATTTTCACTATGATAAGCAAGGAACCCTCGAGTTTTAATTTCAGAGGTATATGATCTCTTAAGAAGCCGGGATGCGATGGAAAGAATTTCACCTAAGGAGTGGGGTTTCCCGATGCCGTCATTAAGATTTAAGAGTTCCCTTTTGTTGCAAGTTAGCCAACAACACGAAGCTAATCATCCCCCCCCTTCTCTTTCTAAAAAGGGAACCAAATCATCAAACACAAAAATGGGATTAACATAGCAATCTATCGGTAGTTGGATAGGCACCTTTCCATTTCCATGAAAATCACCTGCTAAATTTTGAAACTTTCCACGTTGGCAAAATCGATGAGAAAATAAGATATCTAAAAATGCAAGTCAATGAGCCTATAATAGGCTTTGGTCCGTAGAGATCACGTCAAAGTTGCGTACTAACGAAAAGAAGACCTCTCCTCATTATTCGAATTTTTGCTTGATTAAAACCTCAAATTGACGCGCATGCGACAGATTTACCTTAAATTTATCTTTTTTATTACAAAAAATTCGAAACTAAGATTCTCCTCATCATTCTCCTACTTATTCACAAATGATAGATGCCGAGCTTAATGTTTTAGAAAAACATTTTGAGCCAAACAAAACTTTTCTTAATAAAGAATTTAATTCTGAAAACAACGAACAAATCGAGAATGGTTCTTCAAAACCTTTGCTTTGATAAGCAAAAAAGACATCAAACAAAAATATTACGACTACATATATGAATATGAAGTCCATATATTTTTCTTTGATTGGTTAGAAGAACAATTCCTCGAACCAAAAGAAATATTTGTTTTAGATCATCATTATAAGTGGAAACTTGATAATGGTAAAACCATAGAATCTAATCATCCACCCCTTAGGAGAATAAAAATACAGCATGGAGATAGCGAGGTTACTGACCACTCCTTTTAGACTTCCAGACAAAGGAGACTCTCTCTACACCCACAAAGTTATTGAACAAAACAATTTTACTAATCAACATTTAGTAACCATAGGAAAACAATTAAATAGGATAGAATCCACTTTCCAGAATCCTACTCAGCTTATTACACCACAAGTGGACACCCTCAAAAACCCATTTTTAAAGCCTTTGAGTTTCCAAAAATCTTAGCCCAGAGTTTGCCAAAGCTATAGAACAAAAGAAAAACTCTTAGGAAAATCAAAATTGGAATCGATCCTATACTAGACACTCCTAAATTTCAGAATCTCATCATTAGAGACACTCCGCATCAACCCACCATTAATACCCCGACCAAACCCTCTCGATAATCCCGATAATGAGTCGCTTAATGAGATTAACAAACTCAATTGGAGACAACCTCAAAAGCTTTATTATAGTAGAGCTACCCCACCGTACATTGCCCAAGAAGAATCATCGCAAAAATACAGAATAAATACTCTCCCGACGCCATCTATGAATGGAACATTGATGGTGTTGCGAAACCAATGTTATGAACATTCTTAACAACATGGTCATGCTTGCTAATGCTTACAAAACACAGCAAGATGTTTCTGACCATGCTGTTGTTAATCTTTTAGTAGCCGGATTTACTGGACAACTAAAAGGTTGGTGGGATAACTACCTGACAGACGAACAAAAGACACAAATTTTAACTGCTTATAAGGTAGACGATTTTGGTCAACGCATGGATGATGATCAAGGACATCTCATCCAAGATGCGGTCAATACCCTTATCTATTCCATTTCACAACACTTTGTAGGCGATCCTTCACATATTAGGGATAGAAACCAAGATCTCCTTTCCAATATGCGTTGCAAATCCTTAGGAAGATTTAGAGAATACAAAGAGCTTTTCTTTCAAAGGGTCCTTATTCGACCCGACCGCAATCAACCCTTTTGGAAAGAAAAATTCTTAGCCGGTTTACCGCAGATTATAGGTGACCAAGTTAGAGATAAAATTAGGGAAGATTACAGCGGTCAAATTCCTTATGATCTCCTTTCTTATGGAGAAATAGTCTCCTATGTTTATAGACAAGGAACACAAATGTGTAATACAATCAAATTACAAAGACAACTCAAGGAAGAACAATCCCTCACCAATAGGAGTCTAGGAGATTTTTGTGCTCAATACGACCCCTCTTATAATGAAAAACAAAACCAAAATGTAAGGGAAATTGTCCTCCCGAGAAAGAAACAAAAAACATCACAACAAACCTCCATTTCGTAGGAATAAACAAAGACACCGAATAACCAAAATAGACCTCATTCGATAGAAAAAATTTTAAAGACATTAAATGTTATTCTTGTGGTAGAAAAGGTCATACTTCAAAATATTGTAGGATTAATAAAAAATTAAATGAACTTTCTCTAGATAACGATACTCTTAATCAGTTAAACAATATCTTCATAGAAACTGATGATACTTCTTCTGATGAATTTCTTGAGGAAGAAGGTCTTCAAATCAATGAGATAGAATCCTCTTCAAATTCTGAATATGAAGACGCTTCTCCAGGAAAACCCATTCCTGAAGTAAACGTCTTAACAAAAGAAGAAGAATTCCTTCTCAGCACTGCTGACAAAATACTTGACCCTGAAGCCAAAAAAGAATATTTAGATAGACTTCACTTTTCTATGAATATTACTTCCAAGCCTAATACTTCTTACAACCTTAAAGACATTCTAAATAGAAACAAAAAACAGTCTAGACCTATAAATATTAATGACCTCCAAAACGAAATAAAACAACAAAAGTTAGAAATACAAGCCTTAAAAGAAACTCAATCGAAATGAAACAACAAATTTCGATATAAAGTCTCTTGTCATAAAAAGAACAACAAAACTTGAAGACCAAAATGAAATCACTAGTACCCCGATACCTCGATCCAGCTTTTCTTATGTTATTAACAGAAATCACATCTAGGAAATGGATAATAAATATTAAGATAAAAATCAATAATGAGTATATTATAGAAACAACGGCACTCTTTGATACAGGGGCTGACCTCAATTGTATCAAGGAAGGCATTGTTCCAACAAGATACTTTGACAAAACATCTGAGTCATTAAAATCAGCCTCGGGAGACAAGCTGAATATACAATACAAGTTACCGTAAGCCCTAATAATAAAAGACCAAATGTCTTACAAAACATCTTTTCTTTTAGTTAAAAACATGAGACAACAAAGTTATCCTTGGAACACCTTTTATTCAATTAATTCAACCATTTGCTGTTACTAATGAAGGTATAGAAACTCATGCTTTAAACAAAAAAATCACCTTCAATTTCATAACAAAACCACAGAAAAGAAGTCTTAATATTTTACAAGAACATTCCATCTCGAAATAAATTGCCTCATAAAAGACAAAGAAAACCAGCTTGAATTTTTAAAAGAAGATTTAGAGTTTAAAAGAATAGAAGAAAACCTTATAAGACCAAACATCATAGAAAAATAGCTTCTCTACAAAAACACATAGAGAAAACTATATGCTCTACTCTACCCAATGCCTTTTGGGAAAGAAAAAAACATATTGTTGATTTACCTTATGAACATGATTTTTCTGAAAACAAAATTCCTACCAAAGCCCGCCCAACACAAATGAACCAAGAAGTTTTAAAATTTTGTCAAAGGTGTTTGCTGTAAGTATGTTTGGTTGCAAATCAGCCAAAGACATCTTACAAAAAGACGTTTTAAATGTTGCATCGAAACAAATTTTTGCCGATGGCAAGCCATACTTTCATTTCGATTTTGACATTGAATTTATAAATGGTTCTTCAAATTCATTACCTGATTTTCTCACAAGAGAATTTTTACAGGGGATACCAATATGCCAAGACCCAAAAAAGACAAAGACAAAGGCAAAGGCAAAGCCATTGCCGAACCCTCCAATACACCACCAAAGCCGAAAGGCTTAACATCCGTCAAGACATGGCTCCAAATGGCGTAAAACAACCAAACATACTTACAGCAAACACCTTTGACAACAGAACCCATATCATCTGAACCCAAACATACTTACAGCAAACACCTTTGACAAAATTTTAAAACTTCTTGGTTCATTTGTGTTGGGCGGGCTTTGGTAGGAATTTTGTTTTCAAAAAATCATGTTCATAAGGTAAATCAACAATATGTTTTTTTCTTTCCCAAAAGGCATTGGGTAGAGTAGAGCATATAGTTTTCTCTATGTGTTTTTGTAGAGAAGCTATTTTTTCTATGATGTTTGGTCTTATAAGGTTTTCTTCTATTCTTTTAAACTCTAAATCTTCTTTTAAAAATTCAAGCTGGTTTTCTTTGTCTTTTATGAGGCAATTTATTTCGAGATGGAATGTTCTTGTAAAATATTAAGACTTCTTTTCTGTGGTTTTGTTATGAAATTGAAGGTGATTTTTTTGTTTAAAGCATGAGTTTCTATACCTTCATTAGTAACAGCAAATGGTTGAATTAATTGAATAAAAGGTGTTCCAAGGATAACCCGTTGTCTCATGTTTTTAACTAAAAGAAAAGATGTTTTGTAAGACATTTGGTCTTTTATTATTAGGGCTTCTGTAACTTGTATTGTATATTCAGCTTGTCTCCCGAGGCTGATTTTAATGACTCGATGTTTTGTCAAAGTATCTTGTTGGAACAATGCCTTCCTTGATACAATTGAGGTCAGCCCCGTATCAAAGAGTGCCGTTGTTTCTATAATATACTCATTATTGATTTTTATCTTAATATTTATTATCCATTTCCTAGATGTGATTTCGTTAATAACATAAGAAAAGTCGGATCGAGGTATCTGGGGTACTAGTGATTTCATTTTGGTCTTCAAGTTTTGTTGTTCTTTTTATGACAAGAGACTTTATATCGAAATTTGTTGTTTCATTTCGATTGAGTTTCTTTTAAGGCTTGTATTTCTAACTTTTGTTGTTTTATTTCGTTTTGGAGGTCATTAATATTTATAGGTCTAGACTGTTTTTTGTTTCTATTTAGAATGTCTTTAAGGTTGTAAGAAGTATTAGGCTTGGAAGTAATATTCATAGAAAAGTGAAGTCTATCTAAATATTCTTTTTGGCTTCGTGGTCAAGTATTTTGTCGCAGTCCGAGAAGGAATTCTTCTTCTTTTTGTTAAGACGTTTACTTCAGAATGGGTTTTCCTGGAGAAGCGTCTTCATATTCGAATTTGAAGAGGATTCTATCTCATTGATTTGAAGACCTTCTTCCTCAAGAAATTCATCGAAGAAGTATCATCGCCTATGAAGATATTGTTTAACCGATTAAGAGTATCGTTATCTAGAGAAAGTTCATTTAATTTTTTATTAATCCTACAATATTTTGAAGTATGACCTTTTCTACCACAAGAATAACATTTAATGTCTTTAAAAATTTTTCTATCAGAATGAGGTCTATTTTGGTTATTCTGGTGTCTTTGTTTATTCCTACGAAATGGAGGTTTGTTGTGATGTTTTTTTGTTTCTTTCTCAGAGGACAATTTCCCTTACATTTTGGTTTTGTTTTTTCATTATAAGAGGGGTCGTATTGAGCACAAAAATCTCCTAGACTCCTATTGGTGAGGGATTGTTCTTCCTTGAGTTGTCTTTGTAATTTGATTGTATTACACATTTGTGTTCCTTGTCTATAAACATAGGAGACTATTTCTCCATAAGAAAGGAGATCATAAGGAATTTGACCGCTGTAATCTTCCCTAATTTTATCTCTAACTTGGTCACCTATAATCTGCGGTAAACCGGCTAAGAATTTTTCTTTCCAAAAGGGTTGATTGCGGTCGGGTCGAATAAGGACCCTTTGAAAGAAAAGCTCTTTGTATTCTCTAAATCTTCCTAAGGATTTGCAACGCATATTGGAAAGGAGATCTTGGTTTCTATCCCTAATATGTGAAGGATCGCCTACAAAGTGTTGTGAAATGAAATAGATAAGGGTATTGACCGCATCTTGGATGAGATGACCTTGATCATCATCCATGCGTTGACCAAAATCGTCTACCTTATAAGCAGTTAAAATTTGTGTCTTTTGTTCATCTGTCGTAGTTATCCCACCAACCTTTAGCTGTCCAAGAAATCCGGCTACTAAAAGATTAGCAACAGCATGGTCGAAACATCTTGCTGTGTTTTGTAGGCATTAGCAAGCATGACCATGTTGTTAAGAATGTTCATAACATTGGTTTCGCAACACCATCAATGTTCCATTCATAGATGGCGTCGGAGAGTATTTATTATGTATTTTTTGCGATGATTCTTCTTGGGCAATGTCTGGTGGGGTAGCTCTACTATAATAAAGCTTTTGAGGTTGTCTCCAATTGAGTTTGTTAATCTCATTAACTGACTCATTATCAGGATTATCAGAGGGTTTGGTCAGGGTATTAATGGTGGGTTGATCTGGAGTGTCTCTAATGATGAGATTCTGAAATTTAGGAGTGTCTAGTATAGGATCAGATTCCAATTTTGATTTTCCTAAGAGTTTTTTCTTTTGTTCTATAGCTTTGGCAAACTCTGGGCTAAGATTTTTTGGAAACTCAAAGGCTTTAAAAATGGGTTTTTTGAGGGTGTCCACTTGTGGTGTAATAAGCTGAGTAGGATTCTGGAAAGTGGATTCTATCCTATTTAATTGTTTTCCTATGGTTACTAAATGCTGATTAGTAAAATTGTTTTGTTCAATAACTTTGTGGGTGTAGAGAGAGTCTCCTTTGTCCGGAAGTCTAAAAGGAGTGGTCAGTAACCTCGCTATCTCCATGCTGTATTTTTATTCTCCTAAGGGGTGGATGATTAGATTCTATAGTTTCACCATTATCAAGTTTCCACTTATAATGATGAAAAGCCTTTTCCCTTTGTTAGTTTCTGTTATATGAATTAATAACATAAAAAATTGAAATCGGTACACTTATGACAAATGGAATTTAAAATTTCAAATTGGTATACCTCTTAACTACTATGTGTTATCCAACTCGGTAATTTACTGTAAAATTTAACAGAAATTAATGAATGGTAAATTTATCATAAGTATATCAATTTGAGTTTTTTAATTGGTAAAAATTAATTTCGTGATATTAACTTGCGTAATTATATAATCGAGAAACGATTGCATTATAGTTTTTAATATATTGTGAGGATGATAGTCTATCTTGAACCACAAAATACTAGTTCACAAATAATTATTAATTGTTGAATGATTCACTTTTTCAAGAATTTGTGCCTTATAATAAACCGTTATTATCGCAGTATCCAAAGATTGTTATACTAACAAAACCCTTATATAATCTAATGTGATTGGATTCCCTTTTTTTCATCAGTAAAAAAAAAAAAGAATAGTGAAAATGAAATATATATAATACATATGGTCACGTCACGGGGATTATAGAGGCCACCACCCCAAGGGAACACGCCCGTGAACACAACAGAAGGCACGCTTGACTTTGCATTCATGCAAAAAAAAAACTAACCAAAGGGCAAAACGACTCGTTTACTTAATTCATTCAACATGCGGATCTCAAATACGTATTGTATAACTCGTTTTTTTCAGATAACGGATAGCGTTTTTCCAGGGGGAAAAAAAAGTTCTTCGATTTAATTTTATGGAGCGCGGAAAGTCTGTCTGCATGCATTGCATTTTGACATTTTGACATACGGATCTCAAATCAAAGCGACGAATGCATGGCTCGTCGCTTTGAAAAAGAGCCAGAAGGGAGCCCTTGGGGGGAGGATCGGGCGGCAACTCCGCCGGCTGCCGGAAAGGGACCCACGGCGGGGACCGCGCCTCCGGGGCGCCATTGACTCGTGGCCACGTGTCGGGGGGAAGGGAGGAGGAGACACTTCACGGTCCGAGAGCAGCTGGCCGCGACGAAATCTGTGTGTTTTCCTTCTTTTTTACTGTTGTTGTTGTTGTTGTTATTATTATTATCATCTTTTTTTTTTTTTTAAAGAGTCCAAGGACGAAGCGACGCTCCATAAATACCCGGGGAGGCTCTGCGGAGGAGGGACGAGCTCCAGACGCCATTAACGCTTGAGAAGGAAGCTCCGCGACGGAGATCGGCGCAGCGAAGAAGCGCTTTTCTGGAGACACAGGAGAAAGAGAGAGAGAGAGAGCGCTTCCTCGTAGAAGGTAGCGGAGACCGAGGTTCGTTCGTTCCCCTCTTTCCTTGTCCAATCATGTATCAGTGCATGTCCAGATATCGATGGTCTCGCCGATCGATCTCCTTCTCGAATCCTGTTCCACGAATCTCTCGTCCCCGTTCGTACCTTGAATCCCCGCTCGAATCGCATGCGAACCTCTCTCGCGTCGAAGCTAGTGATTCTCCCTCGGGTCGTCGGGTGTTCTCTTCTCCTGTCTCGAATCGCCGAACGAGAAGCGAAGCTTCGGCCGGCGCGATGAGTTCGGGCGAAGCTTATTCAGTCTTTCGTTTTCCCGCTTACGTGTTTGCCGAGTTGCATGCGGTCACTCACCGCTCCGTAACGGCGCGCTCGACAACGTCGCCGGCCTCCGGTTTTTCTGCTGCTCCTTTTCCTTCTCCCTCTCGACTCGCTTCAAGGGAGGTCTGCTGGTTTTCGAAGAAGGCGGGAATGATCTTCCTGTCAAACATCGCCTTTTTAATTTCAGAAAATAAAGAGATTAGCTGAATTTGCGAAGCAAATTCTTATTTTCTTTTTCTATTTCGAAAGAAAGAAGAAGAAAAAAAACGGGATATTACCAAATATGCCGTCTTCTCTCTTTGATATTTAAACCGCCGGAGTGATTTCAGATGTTTTCTGAAATCGACTTCGACCGGAAACTTTAACTCCGGAACAGATTGAAGTCGCAATCCTTGATTATTTTGTGATCTTTGTCCTGATGTGTTTGGCTCGAAAGTCCGGACGGCGTTGTCGACGCGGGGCAAATCATCACCCGTTTTCACGTGGGAGGGGACGAGTCACGGAACCTCCCTTCGTCCATGTCACGACCGCGACTCGCTAGGAGTTGGAGTTTAGTACCGATTGAGGGAGAGTGACGATGGGGACATTGGGTCGACCGTGCTGATGATGAAATCTCGTGCCTTCTTTCCTTTGACTTTTCGAGTTATTCATCGATCTCGTCGCCAGAGGCCGGCGTGAATCTGTATATCAAAATGCATGGCATAAGCAAGAGATGAGTTTCTCTTTGTGAGGAATAAGAACGATCTAGTAAATATTTTTTTTTTAAGAATCGAACAGAAGAGATATTTCGGTAGGCCAGGAGAATCTCTACGCACGAGTTGTTAAGCAATCATTTTTTAAGGAGAATATTTGCCGTATTATTTATTATTCGCAAAACGATTGGAACATTGTCCCTTTTTTTTCAAGTATTTAGCAAGTATCTCACGCCTGCTCTACGCATTATAAAAATTGGCACGTTTACGACGCATGGCAATCGATGTATTATCAAATGCACGTGTACGACGCCACAAATACAATACCAGATATATCTATCTCCTTTCTTTTCTTCTATATATGAATTTTGGGTCTGCCTTGGCGGGGGGGGCGCGAAATCGTAAAATCAAAAGTCCAGCACTCGAGCCCCCAATTCCTCGAATCATTGGCCTTTAAACTAGGAACTAAACCTTTCTTTTTGCCCAACTTTTTCTGGGTCAAGTTCTCGTCCTACTTTGGTGACTTTAAAGTCCTCGCGATCTTCCACCGAATTTAAGTTCATTTTCCTTGAATAGGCCTGACATCTGGAAAGTCGATTTGCTTTCTGTTAGGCCATTTTGCGTATGAAGTGAATACGGGCAAAAGGAAGAATCGGATCGACCCGCATTAGGGCCTAGTCACATGGACGGGGCCGTTCACATGTGCTCGGCATCCGTCCAGCAGCAGGCGAGACAGAAGAAGTTAGCCATCGACCGAGGGAACGTCGGGCCCCGTCGCGTCGCAGATCTTAAGGACCACGGCTACCGTCTGCTGGACCCCAAGAAAACCTTAACCCTCGCTTTCGATTTTCCGGGTGAATTGTGACGGATGAGCAAGCAGAACGGGGACGCTGTACGCATGTGAGACCTGCCGTTGAGGTGTTAGCGACGTGACTTCGGCTTGAATTTTGATCTGTGATATATAGGGAAGGGATTGGTTTTTGCTTATTCCTCCCGGGGCAACCATATCCGGCTGAGGATTCTCTAGCATTTATGATGCGCGCGCCAGTCTCGCCATGTGACTAGCTCGCTTCGTTTGGCGCGAGATGTAAACCGGAAAGATTTCCCCTTTAAAGTAAGGGGGGAAGAGGCTATCCGCAACTCGACCTTTTTCATTCACTGACCAAATCGATCCCTTCGTCTTCTAGCTCTCCCCGGACCGTACGCCACCCCAAACCACACAAGCGCTGGCGAACGACGGTAGCCCGTGAAGACCCCCCCGGGGTCTCTATCTCCCACGTTATATATGAGAGAATGTAATATCTTTTGGGTTGTCTGAGCTGTGGTGGTTTCCTTTCAGGGCGTGGAGGGAAGTCCAACTTTGAGGAGGCTGTGGCTGCAGCAATGGGGGCTGGAGGCAGGATGTCCGTGCCGAGCAAGACCGACGAAGGTGGCCTCCGGAGAGTGCCCCACGCGAAGCCCCCGTTCACCCTCGGGGAGATCAAGAAGGCCATCCCGCCCCACTGCTTCCAGCGCTCCCTCGCCCGCTCCTTCTCCTACGTCGCCTCCGACCTCGCCCTGGCCCTCGCCTTCGCCGTCGTCGCCGCCTCCTGCTTCCCACTCCTCCCGGCCCCGCTCGCCTCCCTCGCCTGGCCGGTCTACTGGGCCTGCCAGGGCTGCGTCCTCACCGGCGTCTGGGTCATCGCCCACGAGTGCGGCCACCACGCCTTCAGCGACTACCAGTGGGTCGACGACGCCGTCGGCCTCGTCCTCCACTCGGCGCTGCTGGTCCCCTACTTCTCGTGGAAGTACAGCCACCGCCGCCACCATTCCAACACGGGTTCGCTCGAGCGCGACGAGGTGTTCGTCCCCAAGCCCAAGTCCAGGATGCCGTGGTTCTCCAAGTACCTGAACAACCCGCCCGGCCGGTCCCTCTCCCTTGCGGTCACGCTCGTCCTCGGCTGGCCCTTGTACCTCGCCTTCAACGTGTCGGGCCGCCCCTACGATCGGTTCGCCTGCCACTACGACCCGTACGGCCCCATCTACTCGGACCGGGAGATGCTCCAGATATTCGTCTCCGACGCGGGGATCATGGCCGCGACGTACGGGCTCTACCGCGTCGCGGCCGCCAAGGGCCTGGCCTGGCTCGTCTGCATGTACGGCGTCCCGCTGCTCGTCGTGAACGCGTTCCTGGTGACGATCACGTTCCTGCAGCACACCCACGCGGCGCTCCCGCACTACGACTCGTCGGAGTGGGACTGGCTGAGGGGGGCCCTGGCGACGGTGGACCGGGACTACGGGGTGCTCAACAAGGTCTTCCACAACATCACCGACACGCACGTCGCGCACCATCTGTTCTCCACGATGCCGCACTACCACGCGATGGAGGCCACCAAGGCGATCAAGCCGATCCTGGGGGAGTATTACCATTTCGACGGCACGCCGGTGCACAAGGCCATATGCAGGGAGGCGAGGGAGTGTCTCTACGTGGAGCCGGACGAAGGGAGCGAGAGCAAGGGCGTCTTCTGGTACAAGAACAAGTTCTGAGACGGGTTGCTCTGTCGTTTCGGGACATGGGTTGTTATGAGGAAAAGCAATATGTAGCAGCTTCAGTTTGTAATGTTATAGCAAAGCTTCACTTGTCCCCGATGATATGATAGGCATGTTTTAGTCTTGGGGTCGAATTGGATCTGATGGTGAGCTTTGTAATGGAAAGCTTAGTGTGTTAAAAAAGTGTGGCTGGTTGGCTCTATTTGGAAGATTCACTCCGTAAGCTCGTCCCCATCTCCTTTTTCTGGATATTCGTTACTTTACAAGTGCGATTACGTCTAGCGAGTCCATTGGATCTTCGGCCGGTTTGCACTATTGTGACGCGCCTGGACTTGACATGATCCATGGGGAAGGGCAATTCGCTGGACAAATGCACGTTGTAGGGGGCACTTATAATGGATCACCGAAGGACATGGATCTATTCGAGCAAAAATTAAAAAGGACGCGGATTTGCAAATCCTAGGTCCTATTCCTGCACGCTGATTAATCACGACTGTTTGTCGGCAATTACTGCAAAGTAGTCGTGAGGTTTCCACTCAGAAGATGAAGATGAAGGCAGGCCCGAGTTGATTAAGAACATGCCATGTTTTGCTTAAAGTTCCCCCTCAGGAACAAGCAGAACCATGCAGTCAAATCCGCCGTACATTGATAATGATAGATGACCATGTTATGCGTCTACCTTCCAATCTGTTCATATATCACGCCGCACTCCACCCCAATAATGTTAGAGATTAGCTCTCAAATTCATTCACTAGCTACCGCGGCCGATTCAGGAGCCTCTAGGGACTTGCCTGAAAGTAATGACGAAAGAACACCGAACGCAGCATTACACACCATAGATTTTTATTCCGGATAATAATTTCTTTTCAGAAATAGTTATTTTCTACTTTTATTATTTGGAATAATTTCTGAGTAAAATAACGTGTTTTGTAACCATACAAAATTTATATTTTCGAATAGAAAAAGAATAAAATTGCATTTGATATGATTCATAATTTTTATATTTATTCGTTTTTTCTTTTTGTTCACGGACTGTCAAACACCGACCGGCGATTGCCGCCGCACGGCCACCGATACTCACCGCCGACCACTGATTATCGCTGCCAACCGCCGCTACACAATTACCGCCCACGGGCCACGGGCCACGGGAGGGGGTGGTGGCCGGTGGGTTGTGGGCGGTGGTCGTGCGGTGACGGTTGACAGCAGGCGGCGACAACGGCAACGGTTGACGGTCGGCGATCGGCAGGCGATCGGCAGGACGGTGGTCATGGCAAGGAAGAAGAACAAAAGAAAAATAGAAAAGAAAAAATTACTTATTTTTAGAAATTATTTCTGAGAACAATAAGTTACTTTTTTTTTTTTTTTTTCTTGTTTCTTTTCCGATGTATTCCCGACTACTTTTCTAATATGAAGAATAGAAAAATAAGTTAGCATTATCAAACGAATTTCTGTTTTTTTTTTTGTTTCATGGAACAAAAGAACATAAATCAAAAGAAACAAAAACGTTACCATGCAAGCCCTAAGTTACTGTGCCAATTCAGAAATATATGTAACAACTTTTGCAGGCTAATTTTGTCATCCCTCTCTCTCTTCTACCTAACTTTTCGCTCAAGGCTAGGAATCCTGTTGATACCACAGAATATATGTTTTACTCTCTGATACCAACAATGGACGCCCTAGCCATAGCCCTACTGGTGCTCACGGAGTAGTCACTTGATTTCCTCACTTTAATTTGCTGGGTTCTGCATTTCAACTATGAAACAAGTCTGTCTAACAAATACGTCGAGATAACATGTTCTCCAAGTTCCTGCCAATTTCATACTCTTTCTTTTTTTAAAGTTCCCCCTCAGGAACAAGCAGTGCATTCTCCAAGTTCCTGCCAATTTCAAACTCTTTCGATTTTTAGGGTGCGTTTGTTTGTGTTTCTGTTCAAAAATTATTAGAAAAAACTATTTTTGTTCCGGAGAACAATTTTTGACCAGAAAGATGTGTTTGGTAAACTTGTTCCGGAAATAAAAGATGAATAGAAACACGTTTGGAAAATTTATATTATTTTTTTGTTTATTTTAATTTTTTAATATTTTTATTTACTTTTCCTTTTTCTTTTTTTTTTTTTTTTTTTCTTTTTTGGCCGGCGGCCTCGCCTTGGCCGGGCGAGCTCGGCCTCGCCAGATCCGGCGAGGCCGAGCCTCGCAAGGGGCCGGCAACGTTCGGCCTCGCCGGGCCGGCGACGCTCCGGCGAGGTCGCGCGGCCCTCGACGGCCGGTCACCAGCCATGGCCGAGGCCAGCGACCGGCCAAAGAAAAAAGAAGAAGAAAATAAAAAGAAAAAAAAAAGAGAAGAAAAGAAAGAGAGAAAATTTGTTCTTCAAAAGTGTTTCCTAACAAAAAAGTAACTTTTTTTTTTCTTATTTCCATTCCAATTTTGTTCCGGGAACAAAAAAAAATTTGAACAAAACGCGACAAACGCATTTACATTCTTTTTTATTCCCGGGAACAAAACAAAATTTTTGTTCATAAAAAAAACAAAGGAACACAACCATGCACGCCCTTAAAGTTCCCCCTCAGGAACAAGCAAAACCACGCAGTCAAATCCACCGTACGCTGATAGTGATAGATGACCATGTTATGCGTCTACCTTTCAATCTGTTCATATATCACGCCGCACTGCACCCCAATAATGTTAGAGATTAGCTCTCAAATTCATTCATTTGGCTAATGCAACATTTCACGCAACTAAGGGCGCACATGGTAATGTTTTTATTCTGAGAAATAATTTCTTTTTAGAAATAATTTTTTTTTCTATTTTTATTCATTGAAATAATTTCTGAGTAAATAACGCGTCTGGTAACTATATAAAATTTTTATTTTCGAAATAAAAAAAGAATAAAACTATGTTTCATATCATTCATAAATTTTTGTATTTATCTGTTTTTCTTCTTGCTCATGAACCCCGATTGCACGGTCGCTGGACCTTTGACCATTGACCTTCATCGCCGCTGCACAATTGTCGCCCATAGCCCACCGGTCGCGAGAGGGGGCAACAACCGATGGGCTGTGGGTAGCTGTCGTGCGACGACAGTCGACAGTCGTCAGTCGGTCGCAATGGCCAATGGATTGTGGGTAGCAATCGTGCGGCGGCAGGTGCCGTCGTCAGCAGTCAGGCAACGACAACGGTGGCGATTGACGGTCGGTGGTCGACCAACGGTTAGCAGTCAACCGGCGGTGGCCACAGGAAGGAAGAAGAACAAAAGAAAAATAGAAAACAAAAAAATGACTTATTTCTAAAAATTGTTCCCGAAAACAAGAAGCTACTTTTTCTTATTTCTTATTTCTATTCCAAATCTATTCTTTAGCTACTTTTCTGTTCTTTTTTTGTTCTGACGAACAAAAGAACAAAAATCGGAAGAAACGGAAACGTTAACATACAGGCCCTAAGTTACTGTGCCGATTGAGAAAGATATGTAACAACTTTTGCAGGCTGATTTTGTCATCCCTCTCTCTCTTCTGCCTAACTTTTCGCTCAAGGCTAGGAATGCTGTTGATACCACAAAGAATATGCGTTTTACTCTTGATACCAACAATGGACGCCCTAGCCATAGCACTACTGGTGCTGACGGAGTAGTCACCTGATTTCCTCACTTTAATTTGCTGGGTTCTGCATTTCCAACTATGAAACAAGTCTGTCTAACAAATACGTCGAGATAACATGTTCTCCAAGTTCCTGCCAATTTATACATACATGAAGTGCATACTCTTTCGATTTTCAAATAACTAACAAAATTCCTCAACGCGGTGGCTACATAAGTTGTCGAGCCCAAATAGACCGAGCTCTTCTTTTCAATCAACAGTCTTAGGACAGCATGACTCTATCCATTTACATTCGTAGTTAGAAAGACATAAGTAAGATGATAATGATGATTTATAGAATTCCCAAAGGAGAAACAAGCCTTTGGGTTTGTCGTAAACAACATAAGAAGTACACAAATGAAACTGTAATAAGACAGAACTGCAGTCCACTCAAGATGCAAATTTACCCATATCAGAAATAAAACTTCTTTGTGAAACATGACTCTCAGCAAATGATCAGTACAGACCAGAGTCATGACAGACATACTAGGACTCATGACAGACTAAACATAACCTAACTATTACATCGAATGACAACTGTAGAGTCATGATGCTCAAACTAGGACTCATTAAAGACCACGGAGTAGATAAAATTCTCAAACATTGACTAAAAGACCAGAGATTACGACAATGATTAAAACCACTAAAGCAAAGCAAAATTGACCCTAAAACCGACAAGACAGTTTTCTTTGCCATTTCCACACATTACTACTTGGTTCATTTTCCATCCTCAGAGTCATCAAGGGAATTCCACTTTGACAACAGAAGCATTTTCAAACCCCTGGCTTGTAGCAGCTTCAGGAGACGACCCACCAGTGCCTGGCTGAAGGTTCTCGGTGGCGTTGAGGAGTGCCTCAAGTTTTCTTTTCCTTGCATGGCCGCTCATATGGCCTCCCAATGCATAACCAGTAGGAAAAGACATGTTACACAGAGTACACACATAATTGCGGGGGAAATTAGATTGGGGTGTGCTGCCTCTCATCCTTAGCAAATCCTCTTGTGAGTTCCTCAGCCAGGAATTGTTTGACATAAATCCAGCAGTACCACAGAATCCGAGAACCTGAGTGGCAACTTCGGTATCCAGTGGAACCTGCTGAGACCTCATGGGGATGAATTCAGGAGCATAGAGCGAAGATGGCAAGATCCCAACACGGAATCGCTCAATTACCAAAGCACAGTGAGGACCAGCATTGTCCAAAAATGAAGTTAGACCGTTTCTGTCACCATAGGGGTGACGGTTGATCCAATAGAAGGAACCATTAAATGGCTCAAGAAAATACTGCAGGTTAGTCATGTCTCCCAAAAGGCTAATAAGACCAGATACGTCAACCACGGAGAAAGATGGCTCAAAAACACTAGAAGAATCAGAGATCAAGTAAGATGCATGAACCTGATTGTTTACCGGAATAAGAGTATTTGATTCAACATCTGGTGATAAGGAAGATCCAAAAGCAACAGGATTATAAAAGGAGTACCGTGGCAAAATGAAGTGGTTCGGGCTGTATGTGGTCTGTATGTGATTTGGGAATTCAAAGGCTCTCTGAGTTGGGTCAGGCATAATGGGAAGCAGATTCCCAACCCTTAGTCCCCTAGGACAATTAGCTTGTGCCTCCATTGTTGGAAGAACACTCCCGTGAATCTCAAGAAGTTGAGGAGAAATTTTGAGATACCTCTCTAAACCAGTAAGACACATTGTATAGAACTACTGAAAGAGTCTTAAATAGCCATATCACGGGTGTGGAGAAATCAATGCAGACCCATAGAAACAGTGTAGGAGATTGTGCTAGTAATTAATTCTTTGCCGAGTTTAACATAAGCATTACCACAACCAAGAGTGATTTCAGCTGGCAAAGGTCAACCGAGCTTTAGTGCATTCATTATATTTCTGCATCCGTGGCATTACATTTACAACACTAGTCGACAAACGAATTCAATGACATGCAATTGTTAGAAAGAGGAGGATATCCTAGCAAATTCAAGTACAATCTTCCCACCCCTTAAATAAATAAACAAATAAAGTATAGTATAAGGAACTCAAAATGCTTATTGGTAAAACAGACTCCATTTACCCCTTTAAGGCCTTTGGAAAGTTGGCAAAGAAAACACAGAAATCGATATGATATCAAACACGACCAACAGAACTTATGTTTTAATCGCAGGCATGTCAATATTCTTAAACAATTCCATGATGGGGACATAAAAATGCCATCCCACACATGAGAATAGTGTTCCCAGTATTTAAACATCACACGAAACTCCCGTTCTAACAATTGACACTAAAAGATTAATAGAAGCTTGCGTGAAACCAGGGTATTGAATGGATGGAGGAGGTTGTATTACACCCATTAATTGGAAAGATTAAATATATATTATCGGCAAACAAGAACAAACAAACATTTAAAGAAGGTGCACAAAATTCCAGCATTGTAGTGCATGCACATACGTCAAAGAGAAAATATGGCAAACATCGGGCCCCGGGCAAACATGTGCGAAGGAACAAATAAAGAAGGAGCATAAAACTCTAGCACTTTAGTGCATACACATATGTCAATGAGAAAATATAGCAAACATGCGCAGTCATTGGCCAATTAAATCTTCTCTCTCCTTTTGTGTGATATTCTTCTCTATCGAATGGTTTCCATTTAAGTTGGACTGCCATAGAGTACATGTAACAGGGAGACCACAAATTAGATGTTCATATAACACAATGGTGAGAATCAAAGATCAACTATTCCAAAATAGTGAACATATCCAATATCTTGGATCTACCTCAGAGATGGATAGAAAAATCGACAAAAACATCATCCGTAATTTACAAATGGGAAAGATGAAGTAGAAAAGCGCAAGCGGTGCTTTGAGTAGCCACCATCATTTAAGGCTTCTTTTTTCGGGGAGAGAGTGGAGGGGATTAAAATGAGAGTTGGGTGTGGAAAATTTTGAAAGTGTTGAATTTTATGTGAGAGTGAATTGAAGGGAAATTCATTTTTCTTCTCCCACCCCATGTTTCCTCTCTTCTCCTAACTCCCAAACAAAACACAAGTCTTAGAAAAAACTCTACAAGAGACAATAAGGCTAGAAAAATGCTGTTGCACTAAAGTATGCATGGTAGGACATGTAGCACAGTTTTATGCACCTTCTCCTATGTGCATTTGAGCATCTTTTGCCCCGTAATGGATGCTTATTCCTTTCAAATCATGGTTAATTCAACAACTTGTGACCCCACAAGCCCATGTTAATCTTCCAATTTTTATTGTGTAGGAGCAGCGTCTTATAATGTCTAACTACTTTTGATGCCTTTCTTGTTTGTGACTTGCACATTTGTCAGAGAAACTCTTGCCTTGGCTAGGGTGAAACCATTGTCAAGATAGAAAAGCTTGTCTTTTTAGTCCTCACTCCCAATTTTTTGAATTATTATTTTGAAACGAAAGAAATGGAGAGCTATAAAAAATTATAATAGTCATATGAAGCTAGTTGGCTACCAACTTTCTTTCTGCATTCTGGCAGTAACTCCTTAGACACTTGGTCTTCTTTGAACTCTTTGTTGCCAATCTTCTCTAACTTCTAAGTTACATATTAGATGCACTCCCCAGTGCTCTTCAATATACTTACCTCTCAAAAACACCAAGAAATCTCAAAATAGGTGTACTAGAGATAAAAATGCTTAGTAGAATGCCTTGGCCCCACTGAGAAGATGAGAATAGGAATGAATCTAATACAGAGAAAGTGGGTTTGGCCCCAGATGAGGATAGGCAGGATGAAACTTATTTGAATCGGTTTGGACACGTAAGAAGATATCCTTTGGATGCTCGAATGAGAAGCCTCGAAGATGAAAGGGGTTAAGTGATCTTTCGAAGCTATAAGATGCAAAATTGCATTGGAAGGGGAGCATTGGCCTTAGGGGAGCCTCAGTTGCACAGGGGTAGATACAGCAGAAACAAGCGGGAGTTCATTGCAGTCATGGTACTAGAAAATAGAATCCTAGGATAGCACCTTATATGTCTGGCTAAGCATAACGTATTCCTATTATAGATCTTACTAAAGATGCTCATTTTTTAAGATAAGTGTGCTTTATTAATCTATGTGGAAAATGGGGGAAACAATGATTGAATAAGTCTCCCTTTCTCTGTAGTGGGTCAAGACTCCTCCTTCCCCTTCTTCAAATTCCAAATTTGTATTTTCATAAAAATCATCTTAATGAGATATGACTAAGTGCTTTGGTCTAGCAAACTACTATATTTAACAGAAAACTATTGATGTTCAAATATTTTCACTCCTCTTGCTCAGTGAAAGTGTTTCTTTCGTTTGTCTTGGATGAAAAGAGTACGGAATGACATGGAAGGAGATGATGAAGAAACATAAATAGTACTTAAATCTAACAAAAGGCTTTGTAAAAGGACAACAGCAGGAAGCAGTGGCATGACTTGACATATGCAATTCCACTTAGGGAGATAAGACTCTACTCCTTGCTTCTTCTTTGGATTAATACGGCCATGGGATAGGATCTTCAAAACAAAGAGTTCTCACATGAGGAAAAAATTCACCTAAAGCCAAGAAATCACAAGAAAAGGGTGCCTGAGTGAACCTTTTCTCCTCCTTTCTCTGAGACTTCTTAGTTTCGGATGTATGTTTGTTTTAGACAAAATGTCCAAGATCAGGACAATTGGCTCTTTTATAAGGCACAGGATTTATGAATGTTTAGCCAATTTCTTCGGTTATCACTAGCAGAATCTCCAATTGCTTATTTCCTTGATCCAGGGATTTCTGCCTATGTCATCACTTGTTATGCCATCTTATTCAAGATATAAATCGTCAAGAAGATGTTGATTATCAATGGTTTGGATCCTGAATAATTCTAGGATGAGAAGTACTTCACATCTCCTTATCAATCCCACTGTATTCTCCTTTATTTACAGGCAGTTTTGGTAAGTATGGGATCCTATCAGAGAAATATTAATGGAGGTGTACAAATCTTGCCTATCAAAAGGAGGGAGGACTGCTCTTGTCCCAAGCACACTGTCAAGCTTACCTCCTCTTTTATATCACCTTTTCTTTCTACCTTACTAATAACAAAAGGCAAGAGGATCACATGGATTTCAATCAAGAGCCATTTGCAAGGTTTCAAGTATAGTCTGGCAAGTCTGGGATGGAAAAAGATCAAATTAACAATCAGCAAGAGGTTTGGGCATATTTTGATATGGCCTTTCATGGGAAGTGACCGTCTGTGTAGGCCTATGGTCGAAATAATTAAGTTCAGAAAGTTGTGTTGTACCAAAATTTTTCTACTGAAAATCTAGTTCAACTTCAAAAGTTGGGCCAGACTCTCATGGTTTGGGGAACTTGTCGAAATATATTAGTCAACAGTGACAACATTTCTTTAATCGACCAATTTTGTCATTGGCTCTGTAAGTCGATTTCTTCTTGAAAAATTGCCGGTGTAACTCATCATCCTTGCAAAGCCAATATCTAGACTTGTTCTCCACTGCTGGAGATAATTAAACAACAGCATGCTTCAACTTTTTGAAAATTGACAACAGAAGAGTATGAATGACAGATTTTCTAAGGAACTTCAGAGACTGGTTGCCAGAATGATTACTGGCCATTTGCATAACTAGAGAAGGCAGCCATTCCAAGAAGAAGAAACTACGAATGGGCTAATGCTTGTAAGACCCTTTAAGCTGTTGGTTACACCTTGGGAAGAGGAAGGGCAAATAATCCTAGGAAGATGATCTGGAACTCTTGGTCTCAAGCAAAATCTTTTCCCTGTTTTGAAGGCTTTTGAACATGTACCTTGAGGAAGAAATTCTTGGAAAACAGATGTCACCTTTGCAAAGAAAGGAAAAAGTACATAAACCACTTCTTATTCCACTGTTTGTGATACTGCCATATGGTCTTTTTTTTTTTTTTTTTTTTTTTATTTGAGACTTCAATGAAAATTGCCAAAGAAGCTTCTTGTAAAATAAAAGGGAAAATACCATCCTTCGGATCTACAAAGCCTACAATTCATTCCTCTTCCAACTCTGTAGCTAGTGTGAAGGGAGAGAAACAGAAAACTTCATTTATGGAGAGGAGAGGAATATTTTTGATAGGATGATAGGATCTCATAATTGGGTACCAATGGCCTTACTACACTTTTAACCGATCATTCCTGGAATATGAATCTTGTGCTGTCAATACATCACAAAATGAGTGAAGAGTTGTAGTTTTACATCTTGTAAGGTACAATAAACACCGTTTTAAAATTTCTAGATACATCAGTTTCAGCTTAAGGAGTGCCCTGACATCACTTGTCAACATCTTCCTTGTCAAGCATCAGTGTCTTGGTTTCTAGGATTAATTATCAGGCTGAATCCAAACCAAATGCGATCGATGTCCAATAACTTGTGGACTCTTTCTCTTGTAAACGATCCTACATGGGGACCTTCAGGTGCTTCATAAGTCGAGTACACTACTTATTATCAAACCCAAAAAAAAGAAGTAACAATGCCATTTTGATGATGGTTGTAACTAGAAAAGCCAGGATAAGCAATGTCAATGCCGTCTCTTAGAATATAAAGCGTGAAATTATAGCACGTCATCCTTCACATTCTTACAATCGCACAGGTATTGGCAACATCGGCCTCGTCACACCAATCAACCAAAGTCATCACTACAGCAAAGACATCATAAAATGATATCCAAAACAGGTTTCTAACACGTTGTCTATCAATTAGCAAGACTTCCCATCGAGAGAGTAGCATTCGTTCGCCAGGCCTTACCTGGAAGAGACATCCGGCATTCGCTCGGCACGCCACGGCAGGTCAAGTGATTTCCGGCGCGAACCGAGCTAGGCTTTCGCCGAGCGCCCGCACCGAGGAGCCAAGAACGGTCCTGCTCCTAATCCTTCCTCGCCTGCCTGAAAATCAAGAGCCGGGATCCTCGAAGTCGGAAACGCGGGAAAAAAACGAGAAACAGCTCGAGGCGGCGGTTCCTTTTAGCGGACGCCGGGTGGAGAGAGAGAGAGAGAGAGAGAGAGAGGAAACCTGCGCGGCTCCGGCCACCGAGTTCGTCGTCCATGGTCCGGCGCCGACTCGATGTTCCGGCGATCGTCCGCCGCTCGCGAGGCTTCCGGCGCGGGAAGAGAGACGACTTGGGGTTTTGATATTTTGAAGAATCGGACCGCCAGGGAAGGGACTGATGGAAAAGGGGAGAGGGAGCGCGCGCATCAGCACCCAGGTGTGAAATTTTTCCTCTTTCTTATTGAATATTATAAAAAATTAATACCGCCATAAATCCTGACATGATATACATAGGATAAATTTACGTCGACCACCAAAAATTCTAAACTAGTGTGATTATAATAAATTTACTTTTGATTAGTTTTCATTAAATTTTATTAATATCCCAAAAAACCATAAATTGATAAAATGATACAAACTCCAAATTAATGCACTTGTTAACTGCCATGTGTGTTATCGAATTCGGTAATTTAAAAGTAAAATTTAATGGAAACTAATTAAAAGTAAACTTATCACAAATGTATTTTTGAAGTAAATTTATCATGAATATATAGAGGTTTTTGTGATATTAATCTTATTATAAAATACAAACTTTTGGCCTAATATTTTATTGATTGTCGTATAATACTCAACAAAACGCGCACTTCATCAAGTCCACAATTGCACTTAATCAGCCAATTAGATGGTGTTTCTTTCTGGGTTGCTTTCAATGCGTGTGAGCCGAACTCACGTACTCCCATGGACAAGGTTGAGTCGTGAAATGCTAAATTGACTTCGCATGCACCGAGAGCGTGAAAAAACCGCGCAACGTGGTAGCGACAGATCACAAGCTCAATGGAAGCACAAAAGGAATGTACTGTGAACCACGCGATGTGGTAATGACGTGGAGAAAGAAAAAAAATGTCGAATATGAGTAAAAGATTTCAGAATTTGAAGGTAGTTGAGAGTTGTGGTTTGTGGTAAATAGAGAAAAGTGTAATGGATTCCCGTCATCAATGGAGATTACAACCCCGTGCTTATATGCAGGGTGAGTAGGCAATTGGATTTAATTACAAGTAATGTAAATTACGCTAACCCTATCAATCTTCTTAAAGTCAAAGTGACTAGAATGAAGTCAGCTAGAATTTTGGAAAAAACATCCAAATGCCCTTAGTTACATGTTTCTTGGGGAAGAGATCAGTAGTTTGGTTGACGAATAAATTGGAGATGAGTTGAATAGTGCCACAACAAAAAGTTATATCGAATGAAATGAGAATCTATCTCATTGCATTTTGCGTGTTTATGAAAAATGTCATTGTTTTGAATTTGGATAACACTCGATTGTTGGTTAAGGACTGCCCTGCTATGATGACGCAATCTTGTTTCTTTTGATAGCCATCGCAGTCATAATAACTCTTATGTCGCATTAGGAATAGCTTGCTCAATATTCTGTATCTGTTTTAGAGCAAGCAATAATGATTTGTTTCTTGATGCACCATGAAATAAGTGAAGTTCCCAAAAATAAATGATAGCCTGTAGTGGAGCAACGAGCTAAGTTGTTAGGCAACTTCGGAACAAGCCGTTAACCCCAATGTAGATTAAACATAAAAATGAAGGTCACGAAACAACGCGCTTTCCACACAGCGAAGAATTTGAAGAACATCGGCAAATTATGGTGCGAATGGTAATATTTCTATTTTGATGGACAATTTCTTTTGAGAAATAACTATTTTCTATTTCTATTATCTATAATAATTTATGAGTAAAATAACGTGTTTGGTAACTATAAAAATTTAATTCTCATAATAGAAAAAAATAGAATTGTGTTTAGTACGCGATCTATAAATTTTCGTATTTTTTGTTTTTGCTTCTTGCTTGTCGACCATTATAGGCGGTGATTAGCTGGCTGTGGGAGGTGACCGATGGTCAACTGACAGTGGCTAGCGATGGTTAGGTGGCCAACGGCGACCTGCGACGGTCGATTGGAGGCAAGTGGCGATCGGCCGGCAATGAAGGACGAGCAGTCAATCGATGATGGTCGGGTGATCAACGGCAGCTAGCGGTGGGCGGGGGCAGGCGGGTGGCAGTCAATGATGCCCACGGGTGGGGGTGAATCCAAGGGTGACGATTGCAACAAGGAAGAATAAAAGAAGAAAAATAGAAAATGAAAAAAATGACTTATTTTATAAATTATTCCCGAGAACAATAAATTACCTTTTTTTACTCATTGTTTATGTTCCAAATCTATTCTCCAACCACTTTTCTATTCCGGGAAATAAAATAATTAGTTAACGTTACTAAATGGATTTTTGTTCTTTTTTTGTTATGGGGAATAAAAAATAGAAATTGAAAAAAATAAAAACGTTACCATGCAAGTCTTTTGAGTATTGTTTGATAATGCTCTAGGGAACACTTGTTTACGTTCTTTTATTCCCCGTAACATAAATATAATAGAAATGCATTTGGAACAAAAACAAAATTGTTTATTGTTTTTGGAAACAACTTAAGAAATAAGTTTTTATTTTTTCCTCCTTTATTTTCTTTCTTTTTCTCTTCCTTTCTTCTTCCCCAGCTAGTCATCAACCTCGGCAATGGCCGATGACCGGCTAGATGAGACCAACCCTCGGCAAGGTCATCCTGAGTTTGTTGACCACCGATGAGGCCCCCTCGAGCCTCATTGTGGTTGAGGGAGGCTCAGCCTCGCCAAATTTAGGTGAGGTCGAGCTTCACTTAACCACGGCGAGACTTGACCTCACCTAACCACCGTGAGATCGACATCGCCTGGGTGGGCGAGGTCGACCTCACACTAGTTAGACGAGGCCAAGCCAAGGTGAGGCTCGGTGGGACCTTGCTGGTGGTTGGTGAGGCTTCCCCGAGGGTGGCGACCTTGCCGGTCCTCGCTTGGCTAGTCACCGGTTGGCCATGGCCAAGACCGACAATTGATTAGAGGAAGGAGAAGAAAAAAAAAATCAAAGAAAAAATGTAATAAAATTATTAATAAATTAAAATAAATTATCAATCACAAAAATTTTTTTGGGTAATATCAAAGATATTTTTGTTCTGAAAATAGAAACTTTATATAATTACTAAATGCCTTAAAATACTCAAAAATTGTTTATGAGAATAGAAATAGAAAAAAAAATATTTATAAAAATAAACTATTCACGTGAATAAAAATGTGACCAAACGTGCCCTTACCTATCGTTAGAAAGTATGATTCCAAATAATAGTTTCATCATGGACATTAAATTTGGCATCAATCTCAAGAGGATACACGTTTTTTATGGTTGGTTATGTTATCTATAGTATGTAATCGGTACATATAATATTTTTTTGTGTATCTTGCATTAGACAACATATCAAATTTATATATCGGTAGGATATTATTCTTGATAATTTGGTTTGAAATTCATTACCTCGGTGCACTCAAAGGAATTGCACTAAGTAGCTTAAAAAAATCATAGGCTTTAATGCAATCTCCATTCTCGTAATGTCGATAATTAGTGTTTTGAAAAATTGAAGATCTTTTGTTTTGTGAAAAATGAATAATTAAAAGATATAATTTGTTTCGCTTCAAAAAATAAATGAATAACAGATATTTTTTTAATCGAAGAAAATATTTAAGAGATAAATTTTCGTTAATAATGAAAATTAAGTCTTTTTAATTGACTAATTATTTCAAGCAATAAAGGCTATCGTTTTATAAGAAAACCGGTTTTATCAAATGCAGCAAGCGTCGTGGGGATCTCGCCATTAATGTAGATTTCCTTCCGTCCTAAGTTTCAAAATAAAAAAGCGGCGTTTCTTCTTCGGAGAGCTTTTGAAAAGGATGGACCCCCACGGGCCACGCGGCGGCTCGCCATTCGTCGAAGGGAAAGGGTTTTGTCCTCTCTTTTCCGTTCCCACCCCAACACCGGATCGCACCCGGTGGTCCGTTCCCGCAGAAGAAGGCAGGTTGCTTCTCCGCGTCAATCGAAACATCATCTAGAAGAAGGAGGGGTCGGTCGTTCACCGAGTCCACGCGCCGTGCCCGACCGGCTATAGCCGGTTAACCACCAGCCAGACCCTCCCGCCGATCGGCTCGAATCGGATCCCGCTGTCGCGTTCCGTTCCCCATTTTTTCAAAACCCGCTCCCCCAAAACAGGCGAACCACCATCTCTCCTCCTTCGACTTCGAAGCTTGCTGAAGGAGAAGAAGAAGAAGGAAGGAAGGAAAGGAAGCTGAAAGAGAGGAGAAAAGCCGAAGACCCCCTGCTCGCTTCTAGCCCGAGTCAGCGAGGAGGGGAAGGGATCGGCTCAGCTCCTTCGGGGCCGCATCTGGTGAGCTCGCCCCGCCTTCCATTTCCGTCCTCATCCCGTTTCCGGAAGCCGGAGTGACTGGGAACTGTCCGCGGATCCCAGATCTTCCGGTTTTTCCCGCCGGCCGCGGTCGCTCTTTCATCCTCTAAATCGGAGCCAGCCGGCCGGCGGGTTTCGCTTCGTTTTAGTTCGGGATTGCCGTTGGCGCGGCTCCATTCTTTCGGTTATCGTAGCCCCCGGTGCAGTTGTCGGATTTTTTTTTTTGAGTTTTGGGGGAATTGCTAGCGGTTGCTTGTTTCCGATATGGAAATGCTAATGCTTTAGGAGCATTCGCGCTCGGATACTCTGTCTAGTTAGGTTGCTTGCGGAATTCGTTAGGTCTGTAGGTGGTGGAACTGGGTTCGGCTGTCGGATTGGTTTTGACCTCGGTTGCTCCGAACTCTCGTTGCTTTTGCTTGCAGGGTAGACGATGTCTCGAGTCGAGCATCTTTGGGAGAGGCTCGTGAGGGCTGCGCAGAGGAGGGAAAGGACGGGGACCGATGCTTATGGACGTCCCGTCACTGGAATTGCTGGGTTCGTGCCGTCTTCGCTTGCAAATAACAGGGTCATAGATGAAATCCTGAGAGCTGCAGATGAGATTCAAGATGAAGACCCCACTATCTCTAGAATTTGTATGTATTTGTAACTTTTTTTTTTTTTTCCTTTTGGCCATGTCTTCTCCCCCACTTGTCCTGATTTTGAATGCACTTTTAACGTTTCCTTGGTGCACTGAAGTAAGTTGGTTCTACTAATGGGGTTCATTTCGTGGCGAACTATTTTTCGTGGGAAAATGTTGTGCCCTGTGCTCTTAGAGGAAAATATCGAGTGTAGTTAGGTTCCTTGGTATTCTTGAAACTTCAGTCAAGCCTACTCCAATGATCTTATATTTCTTTTCACGATTGCCGGTGTGAATTTTAAGTTGCTTTTAGTCACATTTGGTCAATGTTGTCATTATCACTGTTGAAGTACTTCTGAACCTATAGAATTGTTTTTATCATCCGACAAGTGACATAGCTGATGTCCCATGATGCATTATTTGCTTACAATGCGAAACTGTAAATTTTGCAATGAGAAATCCCAGCACATGAATATCTCGCAATGCTTAATCTTCATTCTGCATTGGTCTCCTCCTTTATATGGTTAGTGGTTATTGCAAAGATGAGACCGTGAGATTGTTGTTTTTCCACATGCTATTTGGTAAACACATGCATTCTCTTGCTGCCTGGCATTCATTTAATGGATTAGTCCATCCATTTATACTATGGGGGGTCTCGATAAACTTTGTATACCCTTAAAGTGCATTATAAGCGTATACCCGACTGGAATGTATAGGATGTACGGGCATGTCTTTTGCTAGTTTTACATCACAATGCACATGTCATGTATTCAAGAACTGTAAAAAGTACTTGCGAGTGTTATTTAGTATGTGATGTCGAGAACGATTGGGTAAAAGATATTTTTTTTAGGAAGCATGATAGAAGAACCTGGAAGAATTTGCCTGTACCCGGATATCATTGGTTACAAGAAACATCTGCATATACCATAGCTCCAGTAGCGCACTCATGTTTAGTACCCTTACTGCTTTACTGTAATTCTTTTCTCAAATCGAGTAACATTTACCTTGCACAAATTTCCAATAATACTACTACAGAATTCTGGATATGGTTTTCAACGTCTATGTATTTAGTGCCAAGTCCAATCATATTTGAAGTGGTGTCAGATAAAAGGTCATATTGATGAAAAGGATCGTAGAGATATATCAATAACTTCCATCGAAGACCTTAGCATGCCAAGAGAAAGCAATCATCATATGTAATTGCTTAAGGTTAGTCAGAATACTTCCTCTGATGCTTCGGAGGGCATCCTTTTCTTACAATCACCCAGATTTCTTATAACGGTGCTAGTGATGCACAATCAATCTGATCAAAAATTGCAAACCTTGTACTACTGTGGAATAAACATCAAGTTATAAAAGTAAAATGTGGAAGCTTTTCAAATCAAGAAGAAATAGATTTTGTACGAGGAAGTGAAATTTGTGTAAAATGCACAATGTGTGCCCAAATGAAGTAAAACAACACAATAGAAAATTTATGACCTATAGGAAAGTATGATGAGGAATTAACAAATCACAATTAAATTGAATGCATACAGAATGGTCAAGGGGAAGTTGCAAGAGCACTCAGAAAACTTCCAGGAGCAATGTCTTACCCTATATTTGGATGGGCTTTCTGTCATCAATAGTCGGTTTGGACAGCATATTAGGGAACTTTTAAACAATGAGTATCTTCGGCGAAGAAACCTTACGATTGTTTTTGTTGGGGAGTGTGCAGTTCGTCCTCCCGCTCTCAAATATCGATAATTGGCTTTAGAAACTTATTACGACTCTCGCTGAAAGCCAGCGTTGTTTGGACTATCCCTCAAACGGTCATAGGATGCCTACTCTCATGCAGGCAGTGCAAGGGTGTGGATTTTTGATAGGAACTTTTCGAGTCCTCTGCCCCCATATATGGTTAGAGAGAAATAGAAGAATTTTGGAAGGACAATAGATGAAGAAAATCTTTTGAAGGCATTCATATACAAATCTCTCGCAGAATGGATGCCTTCCTGATCTTGCATATTGTTTTAGTCATTTTTATTTTCTTTCTTGCATACTATACTCTTCCCTTTGTTTTTCTTAATCTCTTTTTTGGGGTACCAGCTCTTTTATACTTCCTGAACTCATTGATTATGCTCTTCTCATTTTCTTTATTAAAGAATATTCTTTCCAACAGAAGTATATGACTGTTTACCTGTTTTGTTGGATTTATTGATTTATGAAGGAAGTTGGTTGCTGAAAGTGCTACCTTTGTCGTGTTACCCTTGCATGTCCAAGAATCCAAGCTGACTGGAAAAACTCATTTTTGGATATATTGTATGCGGGACCCATTTGATCTCCTATTTTGCCTTTTCTAATACTTGTTGCTTCTCTTCACCAACTTGCAGTGTGTGAGCATGCGTATTCGATTGCCCAGACTCTCGATCCCAACAGCGAAGGAAGAGGTGTTTTACAATTCAAGACTGGTTTAATGTCGGTAATTAAGGTTTGTATTCCATGAACACTGTTCTATGCTGCAGACTCTCTGTATATATTTTATTGATTGGCGATTTTAGATTTACATGCTAGTACCTATGTGCACTGGACATTGTTCTATGGTTGTGCTTTCCATTGATGCAATGTACTCTCTGTACCGTGTGCACACATGCACACACCCACCCACCCAAAGACACCGAGAAACACATCTAGGTACTCTTAGACTGATGGATTGACTAACTTTTGCCTATATAACGTGGTGAGTTGCTTCAATAGATCTACCTAAGGTGGATCCTGGAGCTGACTTTTTGCATGAATAGAAGAACAAATTTATCCACTGTTATAGCAGGACAGACATTTCCTTTCTGCCTTCAAAAACCCCAGCCCTAATTCTTTGTTTCCATTTATCCCCAAGTTCCCAACTTTTTGAACACACAATTTCACTACCAACTCCCCTGCATCTTCCTAATTTTTATGGCTCCACCTGTTAATCTATTTATATTTTGATTATCATTTTTCTCACTTTTCTACTATTGGACAGCGTTCCCATTTAATGATTGAATTTCAAGCTGCTTTCTCTAGAGGTAGATGTATGGTCGAAAATTCAGTGAGATTGAATATATAATTGGGGAAAATGTATTAAGTTTTCTTGTGGACATTTGGGATGGAAAGTTTTAGATTTTAGGGGGCTGCAAGGGCATTACAGGTTGGCTTCAAGTCTCAATTGTTGATAAGCTCTGATGCAGGGTAATATTCTTCTTAGATTCTCTTATTTGCATGGTTACTATGATGTTTCTCAGGATTTTGGCATAATGGAACATTTCAATTTTTTGTGCACAATGACGAGGCTTGTCTTTATTGAATTCCAAAATCTAGATGTTTCCTTCCACCTTTTTCATTCATGTTCTTTGGCAACTTATAGGTGATTTCACATCATCAGCAAAGCTAGAAATTTTTGTTCTCAGTCATCTCTTGTCGGGTATTTTGGTTTTCCTATCCTTGGTGCATATATTATTCACTGTGCTTTCTTTGTCCCTTCAAGCCTATCAGAACACCAATGCAGAGTGTATAGACAATCAAAGACTTAAAAAGTTAATCTCAAGCAGCTTTATTCATAGGTCCATTCAATATCTTTGTCCATCATTTGAAATTTATAACATACAATAGCTGCTAAACCTATGAGATGGTAATATGTATTAAAGTGTGGTATCGTGATTTTTTCTTCACAAGGTGTCTGCTTCATTTTCCTTCTGAATTAATTTTCAGCAAAAGCTTGCAAAGAGGGAAGGTGGGACCATTGATAGAAGCCAAGACGTTGCTCGTTTGCAAGACTTCTATAAACTCTACAGAGAGAAAAATAACGTAGTCAAACTGCGAGAAGAAGAGATGAAATTGAGGGAATCTGCTGATTACACTGGAAATCTTGGCGAGTATGTTTTGTCTTGGTCCTCCTTTTTTAGCATTTTTCTGGGTCTTTTAGTGAACTTCTTCCTATCTATCTAAAGAAGGTTGTTGTCAAATCTTCATTTCTCCTATCTAGAGGAAAGGACATGCATTTTTATCTCACTTTGCATAGGCGATTTAGGATAAGATCTTTTTCTCATCTTGATTTTTCTTGTATCAGGAAGAGACATGAATTTGTTATCATGTTTTTGCATCTAGTTTCTGTGATTATGTAGAAGTCGATTGCGATGAAGAATTTGTCAGACCTTGTCACTTGAAGTTATTTGTAGTATTGTAGGCCTTAAAAAACGTTATTGAGATTCATCTTTAGATCAAGATCAATGTTATGTTTTCTTGAATAGGACCTTTTGTCCTTCTAGTTGTGCAAGTTAGGGTAAAGTACATTCACTTGTATGACTACTTCCCTTAAAATGACATTTAATGCAGTATAGCATGGTAGACAGTTGCAAAATTTCACCTTTGCTACAGTAATCTTTTTACTGCAATGTTTTGATATATTGGTTGCATGTGAGAAGGACTCACACGTGTATCCAACTCGATAGTAGCTCTGTATAGCAAACTCATATACTGGCAATAGAATGGCTGAAATTCATAGTTGCTGGGCGATGCAGAATTTCACTGATGCAGAGGCCAAAATATAGATTCATCCCTGTATTTCACATATTTCCCTTATCCTGTAGATAAAGATGGTTTTTTTGGTATTCCCCTCATAAACAGAGCACTGTTTGTGCGAATTTGTATTATTGTACAATGGATGCATAACTTGTTAGTAAAAAGGATTATATTAATGACATCTAGTTGCTTCTTTGCTGATAAATATAGACATTGAGTATCGTGCTCTTAGACAATAGCATAAAGTACAGACAAACCTTTTTTTACCATGTGAATTTGACTGCATGGACCTTTATACGCTCTTGAGCTCTATCTTGTACCACATCCTCCATTATCCAAGGCCATTCTATCCTGATCTTGTTTCATGTCTTACCTTTATAATTTGCCATAGTTCCCTATCATGACAACCTTTTCCTCTTCTGCGTTTTGGAACAATTACTAATTGTCATGGTAATTATAGGCTGGAGAGAAAGACACTGAAGAGGAAAAGAGTGTCTGCAACGCTGAAGGTTTTACGGTCAGTGCTGGAGCAGCTGAGTGCGCAGCTGAGGGCAGAAGTTCCAGAAGAGGTTTGATTAACCACCATTGTTTCGAAAGAAAGCATATAAAATTGATGTACTATCATCTGTCGCCAAATGGAGACAATTTATCCGCCCAAGTCCTTGGAGAATTGAGTGAATGAAACATTCTGAGCTTATGGCTGGAATAATGTCCTAAACTGAGCTATAGCTTTCTTCACTGGTTTTTTTTATTTTTTTTAATATGTTTGTGTATGTGTTCATTTTTTTGTTATCTTAATGAATGAATAATGCATCTGATTGGGAAAAATAAATCTCAGCTCGGCTCTCTACTAATTAGTCTTTTGACATTCATTTTGGCAGCTGAAACGAATGATGGAATCTGATGTTGCCATGACGGAGGATCTTGTTGCTTATAATATTATACCTTTGGACGCTCCAAGCACAACAAATGTTATAGCGACTCTCCCCGAGGTTATTCATTTTTATTGCCAGACCAGATCTGCCATGTTTTTGTCATTTTCCTGACTTGGAAGGGTCTTACTCAGTGACTTTTTGTTAGGTTCGGGCAGCAATTTCAGCTTTAAGTTACTTTAGAGGCCTGCCAGAATTGCCTGCAGATTATCCAATTCCTGCTACAAGACATGCGGATATATTTGATTTTCTTCATTATGTTTTTGGGTTTCAGGTTTGTATTTGGGTGATGGCTTGCATCCTGAATCTCCTTTTGATATTTTGGATGGTTTAGTACAATTGTTTGTGTGTAAATAGATGACTATCCTGCATGATAACTTATGCTCCTCTTTCACCATTTCCTCTTTCATCGGTTATATAGAATATACCAAAGAAAAATATGCCAATACTTTCTGTTCTTAAGGCACGCATTTGATTGACCCAATATGGATATATCAAGTTAGTTCTAGGTAGTTAATGGGGAACGAAAAGTATTTTAAGAGGTGTTAGCTTAAGAAGAAATTTTTTAATGCTGTGTGATAGAATAATCAAATATTAAATCACACTTTCATCTAATAGCTTAAGCTTTTAGAATAGTTGACAATGGTCCCTCAAAATCTAACATGTTGTCAAAGATGGAGGTCTTGAGTTTAAATTTTTCCAGGCCCCATTTGCCTCCTTATTTAAATATGTTCACACTTAGTGTTCAAAAAAAAGATTAGACTAAGCATGAGGGTGAGTGATAAAATAATCAAATATTAAACCATGCCTCATCTAATAGCTTAAGCTTTTAGAACAGTTGGCAGTATGGAAACAGAGTGTAGGATTAATTTGATAAACTTAATTGCATTAATTAAGGTTGTGAGTACAGTTCACACTGATTAATGTGAACAACCACTAACAATGTACCAATATCTATGTATTTGGGTGCTTGGCACGGTAGTCCATTCGAGGGGAATGTGATGGCCCTTTTCTGTTCTGAATAAGGCTTATGCAACATGTGTGCTTAATAGCATACATTGTATACAGGTGCAAATTCATACAGATAGGGACTGGAGTCTGGATATTGTTGTAGCTTCTAATTTGTCATGGAAGGTTATGCTCTTTTGGGAGATTTGGTTTATATAATGTTTGGTGGTGGTGTTCATGCAAATGTATTGGTGGTACTGTACCTACAAGGCATTTGAATTTGGAGTATGTTTATGGAAAGCAGCACCTCAGGCGTCCTATATTGTAGCAGGTCTTGTCAGATGCTATGAAAATCAAGTTATAGTTTTGTTTGCCAAATCATGTTTGCTTTAGTGTGTGCTTTGGGTCATGGCCCATGTTCAGTCTTCGTCACATTGTGGGTTATTGATGGGACATGTCTTAATTGGTCTTGGTCATTGGCTTGCGCTGAATTGCTGTACGGACAGGTGGAGCGTTCAGTTTGCAGTTCAATAGGTCCAATTAGTTGAACCTGACTGCTAGAACTATAGCGTACCAATCTACATATAAACCAGTTATTAAATAAAATTTGGCTGGTTGAACTTCTGGTTTAATATCTATGCATATTTATTGCATGGTACAGGCGGCACTATCACTGTTTTCTTTATTGTGCTTGCTCAATGAATATGCGTATCCTGAATTTGCATCCCACCTTTACGTCCTTTCTAAACTTATTGTTCACTACACCTCCTGAGTTTTGGCTATATTACAGCAGTACCCCTTGGATTCCCTGATTTTACTTGAATTGCCTTCCTTATTATATTACTTATGTCAGCAAGTGACATGTGAGTTCATCTTATGAGATTTTAATCATGCTGCTTTCAGAAAGACAATGTCTCCAATCAGCGGGAACATGTGGTTCATCTTCTTGCCAATGAACAGTCTCAACTTTCCATACTTGAGGAAACTGAACCAGTAAGTTCCCTTGACAAGTTAAATTCACATGCTTCAAGTGCTGTATTTGCTTATTCGGTTATGCGTATAATGTCCAAGATTGTAATTTGACTGGTCTAAAATGCTTCTGCCTGCACAGAAATTCCTTAGTTCTTTGTATCTCATAATTGGTAAAATTCACTGATGGCACCACATTGATATTTGTTATTAGCATGTGGAAAATACCTTCTGAAAGCTAGAGCTCAACAGCTGTAGCACTTTTAATGAATTATACATTTGTGAATAATAGGAATAGGATCAATTTGTTGATGTGCATGTTCTTTAAGGAGCAGGTTTGGAAAAGGATCTTAAGAGTGTCAAGGGTTGGGTTGGGAGGGCCTGCCAAGTCAAAAGTCCTTTTCTATGCAATCAACCATAATGGAATTGATGCTTTCATTATCAAAGACTTTCAAATGCAAAATGTGAACTGATATGCTATGTGAGAGAATATAATCCCTCCATTCCTCCTTTTTGCAGCAGCATCTGTTGAAGAAGATAACCCTTTTAGACTGTTGGAATGCAATCCCAACCTTACTAATGCGGATAGCGCTACCGTGATTGTCATTCTTCTCTTCTAATTAGTTCTTCCGAGAAATTATCTTAACTCCTAGCAAGATGATTTCCAGAAAAGCTGTAAATGGGAGCAAAGACTCTAGGATCTGTACCCCTTCCTGGCAATGTACTTTTTCTACTGCGAATGTGCTGATTGACCTGACCCTAGTGGAACCAACATCTTCGGATCCATAACTCCCCTTTTATGATGAATAAAAAACCTTACTATCAACTTGTGCTGTCTTCTGAGACAAAGTCCTTGAAATTAATTGGAAAGTTCAATGGTAGCAACTGATTGTCATTGGTTGTCCATCATGACCAGTTGACGTGCTTTATGCAGGGATTTGAATTTATATTTGGATACCTTCAATGTGATTATTGGCTAATGGTGGATATTTATTTGTTTCACTTCAGAAATTACATGAAGCTGCTGTTGATAATGTATATAAGAAGTCGCTAGATAATTATATTAAGTGGTGCGACTACTTGATCCTTCAACCAGTATGGGGCGGGTATATTTTGATGTTCCCTTCTCAATTCTTTTGAAATTCCATTTTGAGGGATTCCTGTCATGGTTTTGGCAATTGAGTATTCACTCGGTGAATCTCTGCAGTTTTGATGCTGTTAGCAAGGAGAAGAAGCTACTGTTTGTTTCACTGTACTTCTTGATATGGGGTGAAGCTGCCAATATTCGATTCTTGCCAGAGTGCCTATGTTACATATTCCATCATGTAAGATTTCGTCCTTTTACTTTCTCTCTGTGTTTCTTTTCTGCTTGTTCTTTCTTCCTTTTCACCATCCTTAATTTCCATGATGCCGTATGAACTCTGAGACTCGATGTGCAGATGGCAAGGGAAATGGATGAGATATTAAAGCAGAGGATTGCACAGCGAGCTCATAGTTGTTCTTCTGATGATGGTGTTTCGCCGTTTCTTGATCGGGTGATTGCTCCATTATATGAAGTGGTTGCAGCGGTAGGCCTCGGATTCTTTGCTTTATATCTAATCAATTGCAAATGCATCTGTTGCTAAAGTAGGAAACTCTCTCTCTCTCTCTCACACACACACACACACACACACACACATGTACACACACGCATGTGCCCATTAGGCAGTAACTAGTTTTTTGCCTCTATGAGATCTTATTTGCGGGTAAATGTTCTTTAGAATGGATAGGTTGTTTCGCTCGTCACCTCAAGGAGCCTTTTGACATTCATTTTGATGGATGAGAGCACAAATGTTGATCACATTGTGTCATTCTGTGATAGTGTCAATGCTCAGTGGGAATATCAGTGGTTTTGCTGTTTTAACTTTCCAAATTTATTATGAGTCCAGACTTAAGTAGGCACATTCATTGGTTGAGCAGTTTAATTTAATAGAAACTAATTTACTATGATCTAGCTATTACCCTTACTTCTTTTGTAACTCTTTTTTTTCCACAAATGCCTTTTTCTTTGTCTTTAAATTACTTTTGTGTTCTGTGTTTTCTTCAGTACCACTGTATTTTTTAAGTACGGCACATACTTGACAGTTGGTTTTCTTTTTTTGCATCTTTGTGCAATGTGATTATTTCTTTTATTGCGTTGCAAAAGAAGATAAAGAAATTTGCCAGACTGTATATGGACTTCGTGCTTCTTGTTTTGTGATTGTGCTGGTCTTTATTTTTTTGTAATTTGCAAAGGGTGCATGCTGGATCTTGAGTTTGATCATATTGCCATCTTTGGGCTGATCTGAAACTACCTTCTGTATAGTCTTGTAGCTTTGGTTAGTATTTAGTAAGCAAATGGGCATGAGCATAGGACTCTAGTTGCGTGGCATGGGAATGGTTAAGATTGCCATTTCGCAGTTTAACAATTAACAACCAATAAAACCAGGAGCTTATTTGCCATGCATTTGCTTCGTTGAAACTGTGCCATGGAAATGTAGATATCTGGACATAAAGTTGGTAAATTTGTCCATTATTGTACAGTGAAGGAAGAAGTGACACGTGGAACTCTTACTTTTTCTATGTAGAAAAGAGGAAGGTTTCTTCTTTAGACTGTTTATTGCTTCAAAATGTATGTCCTTATTTAGTAGCGTGTCCTTAAAGGCTCTGCTTGGCTGTGTGAAATATCAGTCCCAATGTCTGGCAACGTCTTTACTCTTTTCAGTGTTCTGATGGTAAATGGGCCTGGTGAATGTTTTGTTTAATTGATGTTTAGGTCCTGTTGGCATGCGTTTAGTAGGGAATTGAATTGAAAATACCAATTTGCCAATCATGAGTGGTGTCTACAATGTTAATTTTGTGTAGAAAGGATTGGCAGCCGATGAATGCCATCTTGGCTGTAGATTGTGATGAGATGCTCCATCTCTTGTCGAAAAAACTTGAATGACATTTTCACTTGCATCATCTGAGTGTTAGTCATCTATTCCTTTCCGTTTTATCTTTGTAACGTGTAACATACAGGAGGCTGGAAACAATGACAATGGCAGGGCTCCGCATTCTTCCTGGAGAAACTATGATGATTTTAATGAATACTTCTGGTAATGTTTAGTATCCATCTTTGTGTCTGTCATTAGCGGCTTTCTCTTTGATGGTTGGCTCAATGTTATGGCACTGTTGGCAGGTCGCTTCATTGCTTTGACCTGAGCTGGCCGTGGCGAAAAGATTCCTCCTTCTTTCAAAAGCCAAAACCAAAGACGAAGGTATAAATCCAGCCTTTGTATTTGTTTTTCAGCCTGTGCATCTATCACCTGCCTTTTTATCCTCCTATTCTACTGCTTATGCATGTTGACCAGTATTTCTTAATTTTCTTTTCGCTTATTACAGATTCTTCTTCAAACTAGTGGAAATAAGCGCCGGGGGAAAACATCATTTGTGGAGCACCGCACTTTCCTTCATCTTTACCATAGCTTCCATCGACTCTGGATCTTTCTTGTTATGATGTTTCAGGTTTGCATGAGTTTAATTTGAATAACTCTTGTTTTTCCTTGTCAACTTGATGCACTCTCTTAACTCACTTAGTTTTTACGTCTTAGTCTCCAAAGCTCATATTGTGAAAACAAAATGCTAAATCTATTTTGCATTAGCTTTTTAATTGCTTATATGCCTTTCGATCTGCCATATTGACGTTGAAGCATAATGCTACTCCATTTCTGTTCTCGGATCTAAAATGCATACTGCTCGTGCTTGATTGCATGCTTTATCATGCTTTATGTTTGTTGAACTGTGTACTCTCTCCTCTTCAATCTCTCTCTCTCTCTCACACACACACACACACACACACACAACAGCACCAATTGCATATTATTTTTTTCTTATACTTCGATTCAGCTTCTGAGGCTTGTCAGGGTTGAGTGTAAGACCCTATCCCTCTGCTAGAACTATTTTATGACATATTTATGGCCTCCTTTTGTTGTAATTGTGATTATTCAAGGCTTCTATGGAATCTACATAATGGATTTCCTTGACCTTTTTTTGGAGAAATGCTAGTCTACAGATGTTTTCTTGTGCGGTGCCATAATTTTATATTTACTACTTTTACAGAGTTATGGTGAAGACTTCATTCTTTTTCATGACGTGATATCTTTTACTCTTGCTTTAGGGACTCACAATAATTGCCTTCAATGATGGGCGTTTTAACTCCAATACTCTTCGGGAGCTTCTGAGTCTAGGCCCGACATTCGTGGTGATGAAATTTATTGAAAGTGTGTTTTCTCTACGAACACGGACTAGTTTTGTCATTCTGAGATGGTTTTCTTTCATAGAAATCTCTTAACTTTTCATAGATCTTACCTTTCAAGAGATGCTATTACTATTAATTCTTTGTTATTTTGCCTGATCAAAGTTGTATTTCCGTGATGAAGGTGTCCTGGATATAGTGATGATGTATGGTGCATATTCAAAAACGAGGCGCGTTGCAGTCTCTAGAATTTTAATCCGCTTCCTTTGGTTTACTGCCGCTTCAGTTTTCATATCTTTCCTTTATGTGTATGTATTCTTGCATTCGTCCTAATTTTCATTTCCCTTTGACTGGTATTCAGTTTATTAGCATAGTTAACTTCCTCTTTTTGTGGTTGTGAATACACTGCAGGAAGGCTCTCCAGGAGCAAAATCAAGCAGATTCGTTTGTATATAGGTTGTATGTAATCGTTATTGTCATCTATGCTGGTTTCCAGTTTTTCCTCAGTATGTTAATGCGGATACCAGCCTGCCGTCATTTGACAAATCAATGTGATCGCTGGCCTCTGATTCGCTTCCTGAAATGGATGCGTCAGGTTCTCTTATTTTTAATTTCTGTGTGTTTCTCTTGTCAACTTGTCTTTGTGTAGTTGACAGTTTACTCTTTCTGCCTGGTTTGCCTTTTCCATTTTTACAGGAAAGGTATTATGTTGGACGTGGCATGTATGAGAGGACTAGTGATTTTTTCAAGTAATATACAGACGTCTAATTGGGCAATCCATTTTTTTCAGCTTTAACTTCATTTGCTCATATCTGTGTCACTAGTGTCTATATTTCCGTGTGTCTATTACAGTAGTCTCGTTCTTGTTGGTAGAACGTCAATTTCGAGTCTAAGTTAATTTTCTGATATGGATAATCTTGAAATTGCAGGTACATGATCTTTTGGCTGGTCGTATTGAGTGGAAAGTTTTCTTTTGCATATTTTCTTCAGGTTTGTGACATCTCTTCTACTGATAATTATTGTCATGAGATTTGCCTTTTGTATGTCTTTAAATTGTTTTGAACCCTGATTTTTGCAGATCAAGCCTTTAGTGAAGCCAACAAGAGATATTGTTGAAGAGGATAATCTGCAATACTCGTGGCATGATTTTGTATCAAAAAGTAAGGCAGTTCTGTTTTGCAATGCTCTCTTGCCTTCAAACCAAATCCTATGTTAATATACATTCTTTGGCATCGCATATAATTTGAACTTGACATAAAACTCTACCTAACATTTTCTGAAAAAACTTCCAATGCCTGGCTTTGATTCATCTACAAATATGTTAAATTGCCTTGTAATATGCAAGGTTTAGCTATGTGGAAGGGATCGTCGCATGCAAGGAATAAATTGAGTTAACAAAGTACAAGATAGGCCATCTATTATAGTGCTCTAAACATCTAAAATGCTTCTCCCTTTAGAGTTCTTGCTTTGCTTTAAGGTTCAATCTTGTATTCAAGGGCCTTTTGATTGAAGTCTATTGCTTCAAGTTGTGAAAATAACTTACCAAAAAAATATTGCAAGGGGAAAGCTGCATATGGTGGATGGCCTTTCCCGACTCTAGTGTAGCGGGGAGTTTTGTGTATAGGGGTTGCCCCGTTTTCCTGTTTTAGTTAAAAAGAGGGTAACCAAATGGTGATCGTTAGCATCTTTTGTTTTGCCAGATAATTTGCCTTTCGTGTAATCTCCATTTGTTTCTCCTGTTGATGCCATTTTGTTGTCTATAATGTTCATTTTATTGCAGATAACCACAATGCTTTGACAGTTGCCAGCTTATGGGCTCCTGTGGTTGCTGTAAGTTGGGATGCCTAATTCAGTTTTCTCCTTTGAACCCCTACTGGCCCCGAATTATACAATAGTGGTAGGATGCAAGATAGGTTCTCCAGATCACTCCTTACCCTGTACCTTCTAAGTTTTATCTGGTCATAAAGATGTAATCCAACTAGTTATTGGGTTTATCAAAATCTGATGGATGTTTTATGCTATGGTAGAGTGATGGCAAGGGTAAGGCTGGTAATTTGAGAAAATGAAGTTGTAATTCCAAATAAAGTGATGACATATTCCCTCTGACCCCCATGCTACTGGCAGCAGCTTCATCACCACTAACTCCCTATACCGCTCCCTTCACAACTTTAACCACCTATTCCTTTTAGCATCTCCAGCACTACATCATCACCACCACGACCCTACCACAACCACCATCTATTTACCAGCTCCTTTTGTCGTGTCACTGCATTATCAACCTTTTATGCTGAATTTGAGATGGTTGAGCAGCTTTTTTTTTTTTTTTTTTTTTTTTTTTTTTGGGGTGGTGGGGTTGGGGGAGGCCCTGCCATTTCACATAAAAAGAAGAGGAAGAATTGAGTAAAAGAGGCTAATTCTTTCCAGCTTTTAGCTTTTGCTTTTGGTTTTTAAGTGGAAAAATTTGTAAAATTGCAATATAAAATGGAGGATTATAACATACTTTGATTCTTTTCTCGGCCAAGAAACTTCAAAAGAAATGAAGTTGAATGAAAGCCACAACTGAGAGCCAACATCTCCAAAAGCCATGATCACTCCAAATAGACCATGTACTTTTGATAAGAAGACTACCTATCGCATATGGATGCTATGTTGTCACTTCAATATTGTCATTTTAATTATGTTCTTTCTTTCGTTTTCTTTTTTTTCGAAAGCATTTTGTTAGTGTTGATTTTTTTTTTTCGTTCCTTTGTTTCTTTTTTGGTTTCTTCAGATTTATCTTTTGGATATTTATGTGTTTTACACCATCATATCTGCCGTGTGGGGATTTTTACTTGGGGCACGAGATCGTCTTGGGGAGGTAATTTTTCTTGTCCAAAATACTTTCCTGCTTTCCCTTTTACTCTTCACTTGTAAGTAGATGGAGGATGTACCCATTCGCATGTTTCTTTGTATTTTTTATCATTATTCCTTTTGCTTTAATTTTCTAGCCATATATTTTCTGAAAGTTGAACATGTATGCTGTAATGTTGCAGATCAGATCATTGGAATCTGTTCACAGACTTTTTGAGCAATTTCCCAGTGCATTTATGGACCACCTTCATGCTCCACTTGCCAACAGGTCTGACCTATTTATCCCTTTTTATTCTATTAACATCTCATGAAAGTTTGCAGTTTTTCTTTGATTATTAGAAAGCAATATTTTGCACTTGGATACCATCTTATTTCTTAATGGTCTCATCTTTTTCAGGACTTCAAATCGCCTCTCCAACCAGGTGACTTTCTTGCTAGTTGAATTATGACAAGCATAGAAATCTATGATAAGCATAAAAAGCTCTTAGGATCTTTTAGTACTTATACAAAAGCTGTATTTTATTCCCATGGACTTACATATCTTATCATCTTACCAAACATATATTTTTGAAGTTCGTCTTTGAGCTGGAATGCTAAGGTACTTGTTGACTTTATTCATGCGAAGGTTGTGGAGAAGAATAAAGTGGATGCTGCTCACTTTGCCCCCTTCTGGAATGAAATTGTCAAGAACCTCAGAGAAGAAGACTATATCACTAACCTGTAAGCGTAGAGATATGCTTTGATTATGTCACTAATCTTAAAGGGTGGCTTTGATAATTTCTCATTTCTATGATACATAATCTGCCTATTAGATCCTGCTTTTGTTTGCTCTAAGATACTTATTTTATATTATTACTTGCTCTTTCAAGAGAAATGGAGTTGCTTTTAATGCCTAAGAATTCGTGGAAACTACCCTTGGTGCAATGGCCACTCTTTCTTCTTGCAAGCAAGGTAAGTCTGCCTCAATTTTCCCTTTGTCAATGTAATACATTTAATCAAGATCTTCACCTTCTTCTCTGGAGGTCTATTCATGCATTTGTCCTGTAATATACATCTTTTCTTGCCCTCTCTGCAGAGTTCATGTTTCTGTTAATATAAATGCAGATATTTGTAGCAAAGGATATTGCTGTCGATAGTAGAGAGTCGTTCCAAGATGAGCTCTGGGAAAGGATCTGTAGAGATGACTACATGAAATATGCTGTGGACGAGTGCTTTTATTCCATCAAATATATTTTGATGGAAATACTTGATGGAGAAGGAAGGATGTGGTAAGCATACTTGGTAATTTCAATTGTCAAGTGAGTTGATATTGTAGATGCTTTGTCTTGTAATCGAGCTCTTTTTTTGGTTTCTTGAGGCCTTTAGTAGAATTATATTACCCCTAAGAAAAATGTCAATTGTCAAAGTCAGCTACTGAACAGTTAAGTGGTCTTAATGTTGTCCTGTTCTTGTGCCAGGGTTGAGAGAGTATATGGTGACATTGAAGCAAGTATAAAGAAAAGGAGCATTCATAAGGATTTTCGGATGAATAAGCTGTCGTTAGTGATTCAGAAAGTAACGGTGCTCATGGGAGTGTTGGTTTGTATACTGCCTTTACTTCTGGATTTGCTTGTGCTTTGCAGACTGATGGATTGCATTGGCAGTCATGATGTCTATGCATGCTTTGAGCTATTAATCCTTACTCACGTGTCAAATGCTGGTTTTAGTTTAGAAGTTTCTCTAAAGACGATAACTAGAATGCAGTTGTCATCTATATGTAAATTTTTTTACATGTCCTGTCATTGCACCTTTGCCTTTTATTGGGGTTTCATTAGTATAATTGTTTCTCTTCTCCTCAAATTTTTCCCTGAATATATACTCTGTAAGTGGAGTGATTGGGGGAAAATTGAAGTGCAAAGATGATTTTTATCTAATTATATTCTTGAGCAGCACGTAGGGAGGCTGAAAGGATAGTTCCATTCTATCAATAAAAGTATCAAACTACTTTCTCATAGGTGTTTTATATTTGGACTTTCTTCTCTACAGTGTCCATGCAGCATTGACCTTTCCAAAATCACCATTTCTGTTAGACAGAATCTTAAGGAATTGTAAAACTGTTAAATCGATAAACTTACGGAACATTTCGCAAATCTCATACATGTAGGATTACAAAGCTCCAAACTACTTAACTAAGCAATTACTAGCACTATTGGTTAAAGCTTTAAATTAAGTCATTTAAGTGAATAATATTTTATTTGCAGAACTCGACTAGCTAATTTTTTTCCATCCAAAAGCTTTTAACTGGTTCCTGAAATAAATTCAGATTATGCATTTACAGTTCCAAATATGTTGGGAATTTCTGAAAATTATAAATATAAATATAAAGTTTGACTTTTGAAATTGATTACTAGTATTTCAACTTTGAGTTCACTATTATAATTAAATAACTAACTGATCTAGCTCAGACTTAAGCAAATAACTGCATAAATTCACTTCTATCACTGAAAAAAAGGATACTTAAAGCTATATATGGGTCAGAGTTGGGTCTTGGCTGGTGAGGACTGATGCTTGTTGTCGAGGCATTGGTTGAGCATATGCAGAAGACAGAGAGAACCTTGACTCTGGTTGTGAAAAGTGAACCTGAATTGATTTGTCTGTTCTTCTGAAGATGAAGAAGAGTTTATCCCTTAATTTTTCTTTATTTTTTTTGTCATTACACATTGTGAAACTCATGTTTTGATGAGTAATGGTTTTTGAGCTGCCTTGACTGGGATTGGCTTCCTTAAGCCCAAAATCCTCATGTAGGAAGATGACCCTGCAGCTAAAGTAAAATCCTAGTTTGTAAGAGTCAAAACGTGATCTAAACACATTTGCCAATTCAACTTGTGGGTTTTGCTGATTTCAACTCAGGCTACTTGATTTATAACTGCTGAAATGTTTTCAGTGAGTTGGCTCGTGATTTTACTAGTCAACCCAAGATTTGCTTCCGGAGGAAAACTCTCAAAATATGGAGATACTGAGGGAGAAAAATTCAACCATTCTACTTCTTTGTTTTCTCTTTTATTTACTTTTTTTTTTTTTTTTTGGGGGGTTGCGTTTATTCATGTGTGGATTTTAGTACGCCGATAGTGATCTGGGCTATTATTATGCTGTTAGCCCATGGATATGTCATATTACTTTCAAATGTTTATCTTACAGAGAAGTTCATGGACAGCGGAGTTGGAGAAAGGAGCAATAAAGGCTGTTCAAGATCTCTATGATGTTGTGCAACATGATGTACTTTCAATGGATATGAGGTTGCTCATGTTTCATTATATCTTCATAATTTTAGATAAGGTGGTATTTGCTTTATTTCTAAGTTCTGTTGCATTTATTTTCAGGGAAAACTATGATACGTGGAATGTTTTGGCCAAAGCACGGACTGAAGGCCGTTTATTTTCAAATTTAAAGTGGCCCAGAGATGCAGATCTGGTAAAACTTTTGTTGTTTGACATTGTTGTCCTTCCCTCCTTCCTTATTGCCTTGTGCTTTTCATGTCAGAATTGATGAACCTTTGTTGATCTGCAGAAAGGACAAATCAAGAGGTTATACTCATTGATAACAATAAAAGATTCAGCTTCCAATGTCCCAAGGAATCTAGAGGCAAGACGTAGGCTGCAGTACTTTACCAACTCTCTATTTATGGACATGCCTCCAGCCAAACCTGTCCGAGAGATGATGCCCTTCAGGCAAGAACTTTACTTCAGTGCATTGTCTTCATATTTTAGTAAGTGCTACATCGCTGAAAATATTGTGATTGTCTTATATGCAGTGTTTTCACTCCGTACTACTCCGAGATTGTACTGTATAGCTTGTCTGAACTCCAGAAGAAAAATGAGGATGGAATATCCATTTTATTTTACCTCCAGAAGATATTTCCAGGTACTTCAGTTAATCTTCTTGGCATGTTTATTTAGTCTTTTGCTTATATAGTTAAAAGTGTACATTTTCCAGGATGGACCATCAATTTTCTGTGTTTATTAGAGCTTTCCATAAGTTTTCTGTTTTGCTGAAATTCCAGAAGGTGCTTGAATTTGTCAATTTTGCTCAATTAGTTTTTGCTGCATTTTACAAATTGTTGTCCCCTGGACTCATTATTCCAGGCGAAAGAATTTGTCTGATTGAGCATGTTCAATGCTTACCGGTGAATACTGACAGTTGGAGGAGTATATGCACTCCATTTTTAGAGTGAGAAAAAGTAGAGCAAATAGGAAAGGACTTGTGTTGTTGGTAAGAGAAATGTGTATTGTAGAAGAACTTTATTGGTGGAAAAACCATCCATCGTGGTGAATAGTATCTGTTTGTGGCTATAGTGCAGTTAAGCTATTGAGTTTATTATAGAATATACTGATTTTGATAGACTTAAGGGTGAAAAAGGTTCATTTGGTCTCTGCTAAATGTCGGCGTTTCAAGTGTATTTCTGATGATTGAAAGTTTTTCTAATTTATTTCTCAATGGATACATCAAATGACTTTTCCCCTAGATGAATGGAAAAATTTCCTTGCTCGAATTGGACGCGATGAAAATACACTGGAGTCAGATTTGCTTGATAGTCCCAATGATGTCCTGGAACTCCGTTTTTGGGCCTCTTATCGTGGACAAACATTGGCAAGGACAGGTGATTTCCTATATATATAAAATCTTTATATTCAATGTTGGTCTATAAGAGGGGTCGCTTCTTCATCATGCACTCTTGAATTGAGATACTTTCCAATTTCCATGCTAAGCTTGGGATGTTGCCTTTGGGCATGAGAATGTGCTGTATATTGTTATGAGTGGAAATTTGTGCCTTTGTCAATTGTCATTTGAACTAGTACTAACTAGTGGTTTATATGTGAGATATTTTTTCTTGTGCTGTTTTTATTAGGGGTGAGTAGTTCCAGGTTTCGTACAGGTTCCACCTGGAACCTAAAACCTACTTGTTGGGATAGGTTCTTCATTTTTTGGAATTTGGAACCTACCCTGCATACCCTATAACTTGAAACCTACCCTGTCACCAGTTCCAAGGTCGGTTCCAGAGTCTACCTAGGTTTCATTTATTTTATTAATTGAACGATTGTAGTGAATTAATATTTTTAATGACCATCACTTGCCGCTACAATTCACTCACCATAAAGACACATGGAAATTATGAACATTAATAAAGTAAAAGTCTCAGTTATAAAATGAAAGCTCAAACTAGTGCTCCTAGCTTATACACTCATCATCAAACGGTATGGAATATCGCAAGATTGCACGAAGACATGGACCAAGAAAAACATTAAAACTTGTTCTAGGTTCTAGGTTCCTTTAACTAAGAACTTGGAATTTACTCGTCGAAACAGGTTCCTATCTTGAAACCTATAGGTTCCCATCGGTCTGGTCTCAGGTTCCAGGTTCTACCTTGAAATCATGCTCACTTCTAGTTTCTATATGGTGATTCTCATGCATGCAACTTCATGTCATTCTTCTTATTCTATTTATCACTTTAGGCGGCTGTGGTTCTGAGTTGTAGTGAGTCCATTTCTTATTCATCTCAAATTCGAGTTCTCGTGAAGATTTCTTTTAGGAAACGGTTTCTCTTATAATCAGATACAATATGTGAAATCTTGTAAAAATAATGTTAAAGTGCTTTTTCCTTGGATTCTGGGTTCTTGTTTTATTTAAGGATAAGAAAAAAATGGGTTCCTGTTTTTCTGTTCCTCGGGTAAGAGATCCTTGGAACATAGATTACCTGAAGGAAAATCTTAGTGTTCTTTCTATGTTGACAGTTTTTGTGTATTATAAATGTTTCTGCACAACGGAACTTCAAATGGTCATAGACTGACCTCCCTTAAATGGCCTGTAAATTAGGATCATCCTTCTCACTGGCTCTTCTATCTCTCCAGGGTATTAGTCACAATTAGTGACTGGTGCTTATTCTTTTTCTTGTCACATTGGCGAATCCAGTCCATTCGCATTGCTTGATGAGATAAAAAGATGCTGTTGTCTGATGTAATTTAAGACAACCGTAAAGTGTTATCTCTTAAGTCAATGGTGTTTTGTTTAGAAGACCTGTCACTTCGAGATGACCTCGAATTAAAATGACAGAGGAACAATGGGAATTGCTTATTGGTTCCACACTCATGCACGAGTGCATCCAATGGAGTCCGGATATATGTGGCTAAATTCATGATATCAATCTACTACTATGTGCTGGAAAAAAATAAATAAATTCCTGGAAGTTTTAAAGTACATAGTGTCTCAAAATGGATTAAACTGGAAATATGAAGTATATCGGTGAAGGAAACTGAATCTACAGATACTACACTACTAGACCTGAAAAGCATGGGAAATAAACGTTTGCTTTGTGTTGTGTTGTGTTGTTGGCGCCCTTTTCTTTCTGTGACTTCAAATTTTATTCTCTCTCAACAGGCTTGCTCTTGCAAATGATGATTTGTCCATATCAGTTTCCACATTCTTGATTTTCTTATTTTCATTGACCATTCTTTTTTCCTCACGTTTGCCAACTGTCCAGTGGTCTCTACCACTTCACAACCATTTTATTGAGGCGTAATTGGAACTTGTCCAATGCAGCTTCACATCCTTTGACCTTGTGATTTTCCATGAAACTTTCATCAGCACTGAGTTGTAACTGCCAAAGAGCACTAGCATTTTGAAACAAAATTAATTTCTTTTAAATATATGTCGTAGTTGACCAGGCCAAAGCATTAGGTCTTATAACTTCCTCCATTTTTCCCTGCAGCCTATATAGTCTTTGGAGACTCTACTCATCGTTGACTGCCTATTGAACACCAACTTCCTGTAATGAACACCGCACATGTAAAATTGGACCCTGACAAGTAGACATTGTTTGGAACCCCCACAACTACTTACTAAAAGCCATATGTGGCTCATGTGGCTTTTGAAATACTTATAATTTCGTGGATTCCAAGTATAAGGGCCTGCCTGGATAGACTTATACTACTTTTCTATTTAGTTATTCTGAATCTTGCAACGGACACATTTTGACTTTATTTAACACTAAACCCTTGAACTTTTATAATATATAAATGTCAGCCCATAGATTTACATATAGTTTTTCCATTTAATTTTGGTGGGAAAATGAGAATGTACATTTTGCTTATGCTTCAGTGTAAACAAACATGCCCTAAAATACTTTATGCGACAAAAGAACTGTTGATTTTGCTCATTGTCCATGGCTGTTCACTTTCATCACAGACTATGTTGCATTTATCTGTGAATATTGACTGATCTGAAATATGTCATCGAGCTGCTGGCATATGTGTTTTGAAGAATTGGAAGCAACCAACCTAAAACAGTTTTGCCAATTAAAATGAGCATTCTGCACACCTTGATGTTATATATATATATATATTTTTTTTAATACTTTGCTTTCTTCAATTGATTGATAGTTTTTGGTGCCTGTATTACATATGCTGCTAATGCCTTTTTTACTTGGAAAGATAAGATCAATCAAGTTAATTATCTGATAATTCCTTTTTCTCTAACATATGATTTGGCTGATATTTGCAGTTCGTGGGATGATGTATTACAGAAAAGCACTTATGCTTCAGAGCTACCTAGAAAGACCTGGTTTGGCAGGTTGGCTTCGAGGCCTTTCATATACATGTTATAGGACAGCTTTCACTGTCTTACTGATGCTTGATTTGGATATTTCAGATGTTGAAGCTGCAATTTCAAGCAGCGATGTAACTGATACTCGAGGGTTCGAATTTTCACCTGATGCGAGGGCGCATGCAGATCTGAAGTTCACATACGTAGTGACATGTCAGATTTATGGAAAGCAGAAGGAGGAGCAGAAACCTGAGGCTGCTGACATTGCATTGTTGATGCAAAGGTAACATTTAGCTTTAGTTCTTGTTGCCTGCTTTCCTGTATTTCATTAGGTGCCATATCTCTGCTCGTATGGAAACTCCTTTAGATTTTTAACTACATATTTGATGTGATGTGTGGATTTTTTTGTGTCATAGAAATGAAGCGCTACGCGTTGCTTTTATTGATGAGGTTGAGACTTTGGAGAATGGAAAAGTCCACAAAGAATTCTACTCGAAGCTTGTAAAGGCTGATGTAAATGGAAAAGATATGGTTAGTTTCTTCTTTGTTGTTTACTGAAGTAGCTATCTTTTAAATTTCTAAATTCTCTTAGTTGTTTTTCTGATTTTCGCTTGCAATGTCCAAAGTGTCATTGTCATCACTTATTTTTTTTTGTAAGAAATGACCCATTATTTCCATTTTAAGTACTTAAGATGGTGCAGTTTCGCTTCCGTCTTTTGCTTTTTCAAAATCTACATATGCATTTTGTGCATATAAAGAGCTTTCTGTTGCTTTGCCTATTAACTTTCTTTCAGGAAATCTACTCCATTAAATTGCCTGGAAATCCAAAACTTGGTGAGGGAAAACCTGAGAACCAGAACCATGCCATTATATTTACTCGTGGAAATGCAGTTCAGACCATTGACATGAATCAGGTACTTGGATCCTAGGGCTTCTCTTCAAGCTTTACTGGTTCCTCCTATTTCTATCTGTTACTAATTCTTAAGGAGACAGCTAATATTGGATTCTGTTTGGTGATCATTCAGTGTTGTGAAATTAGTTCCATAATTGCATCACATGTAATTACTGTTTCTTCCTCTTTTTTAACTTCTCCATTATTGGTTGTCAAGTTTGGCGTCTTTTTCTTTCCTTCTTGGTTTTAAAGGCTGAGCAGTATTCATTTAAGTATAGAACTGCGAGTTTCCCTATATTTCCTGATGCATTTCTTGACTAAAAACATGGCGTCATTTAAGTAAAGAACTGCAAGTTTCCCTAAATTTCATGATGCATTTCTTGACTAAAAACACGTCGCCATGTTATGAGACAGCAGTGGTTTCTTTTGTTGTTCTCCCTTAATGTTGCTTAAATTGTCAGTGTGGTATCTTCATATTCTTGTCTTGTACCTTGCATTGTCTCTCTACTGTCTGGTTTACACTTTGTGAAGGTTATTGTATGATCCATACTCGTCTACATACACAGACAGGAACTGTTGTTTTCTCGAAGCTATTGGTTATTCTAATGCAGGTCGTTTAATTCAGGATAATTATTTTGAAGAGGCACTGAAAATGAGAAATCTTCTTGAAGAATTCCGTCGTGATCATGGTATCCGTCCTCCTACAATTTTGGGTGTTAGAGAACACGTTTTTACAGGAAGGTACTTTCCTTTGATGCTATGCATATGATTTAGGTAGTTCTGAGGAAACATCAAGCAAATCTGATTATGTAGTAATTCCCTTCTTTTTCTTGTGTTTGTATGTGTGACGACCTGCAGTGTGTCTTCTTTAGCCTCATTCATGTCTAATCAAGAAACCAGCTTTGTAACACTTGGACAACGAGTTCTTGCAAATCCTCTGAAGTAAGTAAACTATGTGGTTCCTGTTTTTCGACTGACATTTTGGTATGAGTGCCGGGAAATAAACTTCTATTTTTTCAGGGTTCGTATGCATTATGGTCATCCTGATGTATTTGATAGAGTTTTTCATATAACTCGGGGTGGAATAAGCAAGGCTTCTCGTGTCATCAACATCAGTGAAGATATCTATTCAGGTATTGATATGATGTATATTTTTGTTTACAGAAGAATCTTGTTTGAAGAACTAAACTATACTTGTTATACTAATGTCATTTTACTAGCTGAACCTTTCTCTAAGTTTTAAGCTCTCTACAGAATCATTTTATGTTTCAATGCCTACTGGAAGTAGCCGACAGTGCTGGTTTGGGGATGAAAATTACTTGTGATAATGTTCGAACTAAAGAGATGCAGCATTTTGATTTTTATTAGCATCTCTCTGTTCTCTTTTTCAAGGATTTGGACAGTCAGTAGGACAATATTATTTATTGACTGTGCATGATCTTGTGGAATCACTGAGTTATCACGTGGCTATGCTCAGGGCATTATAAAGTTTTGACTTTATCTACACAAAAAGAAATGAAAAGTTGGAGAAGAAGAACAGTGTTTTCTTCCATTAAGTTTGGCCTGTGTCATGAATAGTTCTGCTACTGATACATAGTAGCTGTGAATTTTATAGCTCTACTCCTGTTTCCTTGGACAGAAATGGTGTTATAGAAATTCATTGCTTATTTGAGCATCTTGACTTTCATTGATGTATTGCGGCCTGCAACGAGCTTTCTTCATCTCATCTTCGACTCTTGGCATGTGCCTTTTAAATGTGATCATCTTTATTCTCGTAGGACTGAATACCTAGGGGATCATCGCGGTTTTTGTTTTTGGACTAGAGGGAACATATATAACAGCCAAAGAAACTGGTGCTAAAATTGAGTGCACCAATTACACGAGCCACACACAGAATTTAAGGGCCAAAATAAGAAGAGGCACACACAGAATTAATAGCGAATGGGGCACTAAGAAATTGCAATTAGGCTTTGACCCTGTGCTAAAATTGAGTGCACCATTTTTCTCTTGAAGTTTAAGTTCTTAGAAAATGGTGCGGATATGTGATAGTGTTTTTTTCATACCTAATATTCTCCATGAGTGATCCGTGGAAGTTTCTAACAATTTGGGGATAAACACCAGGGTTCAACTCAACGCTACGCCAAGGAAATATTACTCATCATGAGTATATTCAAGTAAGATCTCCCATTTTATATTAGAATTCTTGAATTCTTCTATATCCAATTCATTTTACTTAAAACACAATTAAGCTGTGAATATTGTAGGTTGGAAAAGGTCGAGATGTTGGGCTCAATCAGATTGCTTTATTTGAAGGGAAGGTTGCTGGGGGCAACGGTGAACAAGTTTTAAGTCGTGATGTATACAGACTCGGACAGCTCTTTGACTTCTTTAGAATGATGTCTTTCTACTTTACAACGGTTGGATTTTACTTTTGCACTATGGTATGCTCTTTTCTTTGACTTTGACATGTGCACTATGCTTTTGTTGTGTTTCTGTTGAGTGAGCTACGGTGGATGCCTGCTTACTCTCAATCTATTCTGAAGCAAAACAGGAAAGATACTAGGTTATAACACAGTCAAAAAAGCTCTACAGAAAATATTTTCTCATTATTTTCTTTTGTGAGATGTGCTAAATGATTCTTTTTCATAAAGATTATTCTATTCTCTTTCTTTTGATTCATGAGTAAATTGCTTTGGCAATGATTTGGAATTTTTGTGTCAACAATCTTGAGTTAATTCCCTGGTGAATGCACTGATAATATGGAGCTTCAACCTTTTATGCCTGTCTTTCGTTCCCCATGGATTGTGTCAACTTTTTTATTATGAGTGTCATATTTTGTTCTTTTTACGCTAGGTATACATCAAACAAATTGTTGTATTTGCTTGTGGACTGGTAAAGAGATTGTTTGAAATTCTTGTTTAAAAGACAAGCAGAATGTGTTTTGTTGGTTAATATATACTAGCAAAATAAGAGTTCATAAGCAACTAGGCTTTGGTCAGCATCTCTATACGTGACCTGGTCATTGGACTATTTATTCTATTGTTACTACTTTGATATGGACAAATTTGTTGTACAAATTGCTCTGAATTTGAAGGAAAAGGAAAATGATGAGTGTCTCTGATGTTTCTTGCAAAATTTGCAGAGATACCTGACATGAGTTGACCTATATGTAGTTGCATATTAGATTGGAGCATCTTATTAATCTTTATCATGCTGAATGTTTTCCCACCTTTTCCATGCAGCTAACAGTGTTGACAGTCTACGTTTTTCTTTACGGGAAGGCTTACCTGGTAAGATTTTTTTCTTCTTTTGATAATTCGAAACTAATTTTTATTTCCTTTGGAAAGATAATTTCAATATAATTGGCTTCTGCATATTGTTGCGTTTTCACTTTTTGGTTTTTGAAGCATGCTAGAGATTTTGCTGGATGTGAGTTATCTAATGTAGTTGATGTGGGTTCCTAGCCATCTGTATATTACTGTGAATTTTGCACTTTTGTGTGGTGGGGTTCCATTCTTGGATCAAAATGCTTTGATTGTACTGTGGATTCCTAGTCTTCCAAATGAGCTCTTTTGGCTAATGGGTTGGCATTACCTGGGCAACCCATAGTGAATTTCTCTTTCCTTATTTAAAGAAAAGAACATGAGACCAGTAGTCTTGGTATGTGGGACATAATAATGACATACACCACCTATTTTTCAAAAACACACCTTCAAGCTTGAGTATGTTTGTTATGGATGCTCAGGTTGTTGCAAAACACTTCCATCTCGTGCCAGGTAAGGATTTGGTGATCAGGTAGCAAACTAACTGTTGGCCACTTTAACATAACTGACGTTAAATAGTCCATATTGAAGCTTTACTCACAAAATTACAGTCAACCTTGATATGCTAAGTATGCTCATAAAACATAACATTCATTCTCTTAGCCAGGGGATTGTAGATTTCCTTTATGGGTCTTGTGGGACATAGTAATGGCACATAACACTTATTCTCTGAATAACCTTAAACTTACTTTTGATGATTACTTACTATGGAAATTGTCTAAGACCGATGCACAGAAGAAATTTCAAGGTAGACGAAGTAGTTCTAGAGTTGGGAAAGATTCAGTTTTGGGCAGATTACTATTCCTGTCCACTACGATACATCAAACACCATGGATTCTCAACATTATTCTTTCTTTCTTTCTTTTCTTTTTCTTTTTTTTTTTTTTTTTGGGGGGGGCTTAAATTTAAGAGGACCAAGTGTTATTGATGTTTGGGTGATGCAACTGTTAGTACTGCATATGCGTGTGCATATATACAGTTACTGTGGAGCCCGACACAAGTGTTTATTAACTAGTGCACAGAAATTGGCTACCTTGATGAATTTTTTTGCGAAGAAGTTTGCAGGTGAGGATAAAATTAGGAAAAAAATGAGTAAAATATCTTAATAGGATGTTATTCAGCCCACCCATTGTATGTGCGATGGAGGTCAATCTTTCTGTATGTGCCACTCGATGTTGATTTTGCTGAGGCTTGTTTTGCCATTAAATTTGCTCTTGAAGCATGTATGAGCTCCTTCTTGATTATTCAATCAAATTTGTTAAAAGCTTCAACTGCAATGTCTTTTGGTAGAGTGACTGATGGTTGAGGGCTCCTGTGGAAGTCAGTTGAGCTATCTGAGCTGGACTCAGAAGTTAATATTCTTAAAAATCTTGATAGCCAGAGAGCCTTAGGATAGCTCTCACTGCGCTCAAGGGGCTGATCCATGCCTTGGTTTTTCTGGTCACCCCCAGTCAGTTAATTTATAGTTGGGATCTAAGTTATCTGTGAACTTTATTTTGTTTATAGCATGTCTCCAATTCTTCATTATTTAAGGCCATCATGTATCTCATTCTATCTGAGGTAGAGTGCTCTTATATTAAGTCATGTCGAACAGCTAAAGGAAATAAACATCTCTGAGGCAGTTCATTTGTTGTCCTCCAATTTAAGTTGTTTGAGATTTTCAGAATTGTAGGAAAGCATTAGTCCTGGAATATTAAGGCTGTCCAGGTTGACTTGAATTTTCTCTAACTTGAGAGTTTCATGCTATTCTAGCATCATTTGTTACCATATTTGACTGCGATGGTTGTATTCTGAAAAAAATGTGACTAGCATTGTAGAAACTTCGAGACCCTAGGGAGACTTTACCACTTCATTGGCCTTGGTTGATACCATTGTGGCTTCTGTTGGTTCGGTGGGAACCTAGTCCTGATCTGGGTTTACTGCGGCCTATCCCTCCAGCGAGGGCGGGCTCCATGGAGGAACTCCTTATTTACCTTCGGGCTCTGACAGACCTCAGTCCCCCCTGAGTCCCCTCTTTAAACTTTTCTTCCTGGGAGAGGTGGGAATACCCAGGAGACTTATAGGTTTTACCCATGCTCCCAGTTAAGCCTTTTAAGGACATGCCCAGGTCCAAGAGATTTTCAGTATTGTAGGCAAGCATTAGTTGTGGAATATTAAGGCTGTCTATGTTGACTTGAATTATCTTCAACTTGCAAGTTTCATGCTATTCTAGCATCATTTGTTACCATATTTGACTGCCGGATGGTTGTCTTCTGAAAAAAAATGTGAATCCAGCATTGTTGAAACTTCGAGACCCTAGGGGGACTTTACCGCTTCATTGGCCTTGGTTGGTACCATTGTGGCCTCTGTAGGTTCTGTGGGAACCTAGTCCTGATCTGGGTTTACCACGGACTGTCCCTCCAGCGAGGGTGGGCTTCATGAAGTAACTCCTTATTTACCGTTGGGCTCTGACCCACACCCCAGTCCCTTCCAATTGCCCTCTGTAAACTTTTCTTCCTGAGAGAGTTGGGAATACCTGGGAGACTTAAAGGTTTTACCTGTGCTCCCAGTTAAGCCTTTTAAGGACATTCCCAGGTCCAAGAGATTTTTAGTATTGTAGGAAAGCATTATTCATGGAATATTAAGGCTGTCTATGTTGACTTAAATTTTCTTCAACTCGCAAGTTTCGTGCTATTCTAGCATCATTTGTTACCATATTTGACTGCCGGATGGTTGTCTTCTGAAAAAATGTGAATTCAGCATTGTAGAAACTTCGAGACCCTAGAAGGGGCACTCATAACTTACATGTAGAAAGACTTATATCGGAGTTACAGGTTGGATAATATTAGTGAGGCTCATTTTTTAAGTTGATGAAGAATGATGGGCTCAAACTATTTCTACTTTCTATATTCCCAGAGTGTGGCATAGCTGAAGCACATATTTCTACCATGCGCGTTGATGAGGAATTAAGCATTTTTCATACAAACCTAATTTTGCATTTAATCTGATATGATCATCATCTTTTGCATTTTTCTCTTTATTTATTCTTGTAAACGAGTATAATAAACAAAAACATAACCTCTTTGCAGGCACTTTCTGGAGTTGGTGAGCAAATCGCAGTGAGAGCACAAATAACAGATAACACTGCTCTGAGTGCTGCTCTAAATACACAGTTTCTCCTCCAAATTGGTGTCTTTACTGCTATACCCATGATTCTGAATTTCATTTTGGAGCAGGGTTTTCTGAGGGTAATACATATTAAGCTTCTGTTTTTTATTTCTCTGGTTGGGCAGTTTGTTATTCTTTAATTTAGTTGCTGTTCATTGTTTTATGTGATCTTGCTAGATGTCTAATGGCTGCTTAATATAGCTGTGCCTGTTGATCACTGAGCTCGGATGGCTACTGCCTTTTAATGCTTAATCTAGGATAATGACTAGCTCATTTTAATCTATGAGGGACTGTCAATTCCCCTCAACCTCTGTATTGTTGCTGTGGGTCTGGGATGCGTGAAATGTCACTGTGGGATTAGTGAAGTCTAGACAAGCGAGCCTTTATGACTCTTTTGTCAAAGTAATGGAGCTGGGAACATTTGTCAATGTTGCGGTTGATTGTTTACTTTTTTCCCCATAAAAGTGAAACGAGCAGAAAACTTGGGAATTGAAATAAACATTCATCACTAGCTACTTTGCCATAAATTTTCTGCTTACTCAATTGAGGCAAGGTCAAAAGCACATGGATATCAGACAGGGCCAGTTATGTTATAGCCAGAATATCATGATATAGGTTAAGATTGACATCTTCGCCGTGCAAATTAATGCCTTAGTCCAGGGAAAGGCACGTCATTGACCATATGTTCTGGCATTATCGTTAGTAAGGTTGTTCTTTGCTGAGAAACCATCCTGAAGTATATTATGGAGCAGGTCTTTAGTGATGTCATTAGTTTTCCTAGTCAGAGTAAGTCCTAGTTCTTATTTTCCTCCTGATGCTTTTAACTTTGAGAGCACTGCTTTGCCTCTCTTTGCATGCAAGCTGTGGTCCTTCTCTTAAGTTTTTGCAAAGCACCTATATCCTCATCCTTTTCTTTTTTGCCTTCTCTCCATATACTATTGCAGGCCCTTGTCAGTTTTATAACTATGCAGTTTCAGCTTTGTTCTGTCTTCTTCACATTCTCATTGGGTACGAGAACACATTATTTTGGCAGGACCATTCTTCATGGGGGTGCAAGGGTTTGTTATCCTACTTCACTGCCTATTTTTCTAAAAAATATGGATTTTAAAATAGCTGAAGTTTGTTCTTTTTCAACAGTATCAAGCCACTGGTAGAGGATTTGTGGTCCGGCATATCAAGTTTTCTGAGAATTATAGACTCTACTCTCGCAGTCACTTTGTTAAAGCGTACATCTCTCTCTCTCTCTCTCTCTCTGTGGCTGTTGCGTTTGCATTGAACTCAACTAATGCTTACAATAACTGTCTCCAGATTGGAAGTTGTGCTGTTGTTAGTGGTTTATCTAGCATATGGTTATAACGATGGTGGCGCACTTTCCTACATTCTTCTCACAGTCAGCAGTTGGTTTATGGCTCTCTCTTGGCTCTTTGCTCCATATCTTTTTAATCCATCTGGATTTGAGTGGCAGAAGTAAGCACTTTGTTCTACCTATACGATTGGGGTTCTATGATTTACTTCAGTCTTAACTTTAATGATTTCCTCTTTCAGGACAGTGGAAGACTTTCGGGAATGGACAAATTGGCTTCTTTATAGAGGCGGAATCGGAGTGAAGGGAGGAGAGAGTTGGGAGGCTTGGTGGGAAGAGGAACTGGTATCGAATCTCATGACTATTTTATTTAAGAGAAAAGAAAGCTTAAGATTGTTAAGTTCCATCTCCAATTCCATTCGTTGTTTTTCACCTGGATCTTTTTCTCTGATCTCTTTCCTAAAACGCCTATGTCCTTATTGCTTCTTCTAAAGGGTTTAACGCCCAAGCTTTTTTGGGTGCATAATATTGTATGGTGTAGCATCTTCTCTGATCTTATCTGTGTATACTCTTAAGATGTTATTATTCAGTTAACTGATTTCTAGGTCTTGAACTCTCATTGGTTATCCTAATGGTGGTATTTGTCCCAACTCATGGATTTTGGATCTTTATTGCATACAGGCACATATCCGGACCTTTAGTGGAAGGATAATGGAGACGCTGTTGAGTCTGCGATTTTTCATTTTCCAGTATGGCATTGTTTACAAGTTAGACATCCAAGGAAATCATACATCATTGACAGTAAGTTCCTTCTCTTTGGTTTTATCTATCAATATCGGAAAAATTGCAGAGTTTATTTAGTGGCATTTTAGTGATAACGTGATGCGTTTAATGCAAGCTAAACGCGGTGTGAACATACATGTCCTGAAGAATATGATAACTACAACCCACTTTATTAGAACTAAATAATATATTTTATGAAGAGGGGAAAGGTCTCAGTAATGAAATTGTCAAATAACAAAAAGTGGCTACTCCTTATGTATATCTATAGGGTTAATTAATGTAAAAAATGATTGATTACTAAAATATATAAGATAATATTAGAAAGGATGCCCTCAACTCATAAAAAAATTATTAACTGAAGCCCATGGTGATATTTTTAGATATTTTTATTGGTCAATTTTCCTTTTGCATATATTAATCACTTAAAAATATATATTAAGTACCAATTTTTGTAACTTGACATTTTTATTATAAGTGACCTTTTTCCATTCCACTTTCTGACAATATCTTATTATATTTATTAATTACCATCAAATTTTAACTATTTTTATATGTTAACGTTATTATTGATAGATGATAGTTATTTTTTCTGATATTAAAATTAGTTAATTTATTTTTCTTCGTTTCATTTTTCATTCAATTTTCATAGAAATTGACAGTAAAAGAGAGATTCCCTTAAAAAAATTGAGATGAAAATACACTTATCCCCTTCAAAGTCGTGTAAATTGCACTAGCTAACAAAAAGTACAATGGAGAGTTTAATGAAAGTTCAAGGGTAATATGTAACAATTGAAAATTTTGGGGCAGAAATCAATGGTAAAAGAGAGATTTCCTTCAAAACATGAGATGAAAGTACACTTCTCCTTTTAAAAGTCATGTGAATTGCGCGAGCTAACAAAAAGTACAACGGAGACTTAAGATGAAAGTTCAGGGGGAATATGTAACAATTGAAAGTTTCGGGGCAAACGTGTACTACCCCCAAAGTTTGGGGGCATCTTGTGTAATTTCCCCTAGTTCTTAAAATAGGTAGAATTACAATCAATTGAACTTTCAACCATAAAATTTTGCTATAATGGTTACAATCATGCTCATCATGACCAAGATGATTTGTTTCCTTTCTTTTCCATTTACATTGTCCCTAAAAAGCACATCCTCTCCAATATTAGGTTTCTTGATGTGTTTCAGTTTCAAGTAAATGTGTCATGGTTAAAATGCGACCTTTCTTTCCTTTTGGATCCATCACCGACTGGTTTGCCAGCTTATTAGGCAGAATCATTTCCATAATGCAGAGTTTTGTAAAAAGTGGGTAAACTAACAGTGAAAGAGCCCCCGCTTTACAAATTTTAAAATGCAGTAGTCAAATTCTTAATTCTGCCATTTTTTTTTCCTTTTATGTTACGCTGTCATATTTCTGTTGTTGCCTAGTGCTGTCGTTATGCTTTGACTTTTATTGTGATATCAACTTCCCCGATGTTTATTCAGCTCTAAAAAGGAGCTTACATCTTTCTGTGGATATTTGTTCAGGTATATGGCCTGTCATGGGTAGTGTTGGCTGTGCTCATACTTCTGTTCAAGGTATGATAGTGGTGTAAACCTCCTAATGCAAGGTAATTGTTTCATGTGCTTGTTGCATTTTAGTTTTCCTAATTATACTTCTCATCTCCATTGCCTCAGGTTTTCACTTTCAGCCAGAAAGTATCGGTCAATTTTCAGCTTTTGTTGCGCTTCATCCAGGGAGTCTCTTTCTTGATGGCACTGGCTGGTTTGGCAGTTGCTGTTGTATTGACAGAGCTATCAGTTCCTGATATATTTGCTTGCATATTGGCCTTTGTGCCCACAGGATGGGGAATTATCTCTGTGAGTTTCTCTTCTTGGTTTTCATTCGGTCCAGTCTTCTATTTTTCCATGCATTTCATAGAAATACGAGGATTTGAGCCCATCAGTACTTGGAGGTCATCATTTGGCATAACCTTGAGCCCCACTCAATGCTGTTGAAGGTTTTAATTAGGTAAAATTAAGATCTTGATTTTTGACTCGCTGATAGCAGCTTATTCCATAATTGTGGGTGGCAGAATTTGCTTTTTTAGAAACAATATTCTCCATCTCCACTGAAAATGAGTAGGGCACTACCCTTTGAAGACAGAAGCCACATTCGAATGACTCTTAAGGAAGTTTAATGTAGGCAAACAAGCGGAGCACACGGCATGGCCCCACCTGTTCTCAGCGGCGGGCCATGCCAGCCCAGCATGGTTGCTTTGACGGGATGGGCCCATCCCATTTGGTGCCATCCCTTTTTATTGTTTTTGTCCTTTGGCCCTTTGAGCCCTTTTAACTATCTTGTTTTTTCAGGGCTAAGGGCCTGGGTCCACATACAGTAGCTCATAGGGGTGAGCAACCAGGCCAAAACCCGTGTTCTGGACTTAATTAGGCCTTACCTGACTAATTAGAACTAGTCGGTTCTCCATCCAAAACCCATGGAATTAGTCGTTAACTGGTTTGGTCTGGGTTCTTGTCAGAGCCAGCTTAGAACCAGTCTTTTGTGCTTTGTTTGAGATGCAACTAGGGAAAAATGGAACCCATGACTAGAAGTCGGTGCACAAGACCACTCAACTAACCATAATCTATTAGTCATAGGCTACAGAAATAACTTAATATCAACTATATGATTTTTACAAATGTGCCCTGGTTCCAGGATTACCTGTGGAACCGGTCTAGAACTCACTGGTTACTAAACTGGTTCAGGCCAGTTATAACTGGTTCCAGGATTACCTGTTGATTTTTACAAACATACCCTGCTTCAGGCCAGTTACTAGTTTAACTGGTTTGGTTCAAAATACCAATTCTTTGGAACCTAGATCCTGTAGAGTAAGTTCCAGGTTCCGGGGCTGGAAATAACCCATCTCGAAACCGATCACCCCTTAGTAACCCAACGACTAATTTTTAGGGTCAAACGAGCTATTGGTGGCCTTGAAAAAATTGTGGGTCCTGGCCATGGATGGCATGGCCCGGCACTGCAGTGTGCTGTGCTGTTGTAGCGTAGGTTCTGAGCTGGACTTGCCCATTTGCCTGCAGTAAAGGAAATTTCTGGTTGAAATGATGCAAAACAATGCTAGCTGATGACCGAAGAAAAGCTACTTGCTATTCGAGTGATGTTGATACCGCTATGGGATGGATTGATGCCAGCTGTTTCTCTCAAGGAGATGATTGTCGAAGTGTGTTAGGTTAATATTGTATCGACATCTGGCTTGTGCATCATTTTTTTTTGGCCAACTGCATCATCTCTCTCGTTGGTTTTTGCTTTTGTGATGAACTAAATGTGATGTTTCTGGACTTGTCATGTGGAAGCAATATTAGTAAGTTCAGGCCTATGCCATTGGCTCTTTTATTTTGAAAAGAGGCCCTTGCATTTTTCTCATTGTTTTGTTATGGTACTGACACCTTGCTGCTGTTTCATTTACCTGTCAAGCACTGATATTTGTCGAATGCTCTGCAGATAGCGGCAGCTTGGAAGCCTTTGATGAAGAAGCTGGGACTTTGGAAGTCCGTCCGTTCGCTAGCCCGTCTATATGATGCTGGAATGGGGATGGTCATTTTCATACCCATAGCGTTGTTTTCCTGGTTTCCATTTGTGTCGACCTTCCAAACTCGCCTTATGTTCAACCAAGCTTTCAGCCGCGGGCTTGAAATTTCTCTCATCCTTGCTGGCAACAACCCCAATACCGGGATATGAAGGCGATCAATGCCTCGCGAGTTCCTCTTTTTGTTGTGTATCGGATACTGATATTGTCACAAGCGATAGCTTATTTTCAGGATAACCTACTGATTGGAACCCTCTGTAAATACACAGCCAATTGCACATTAGCGCGAGTTCTGTAGTAATATATCGATTTTGTTTTTTTTTTTCTCATGGATTTGTTGCATCATTCTGGCCGCTGAATAGTCGGTATGTCAAATTCGTAAGTAAACGAAAAAATAAAAGTCCGGAAAGACATCTGCATCACGGTACTTTCAGATTGCGAGTACTCTCTGCAGGAAGAGTTGTCTTGCATCTTTCGTTCAATTCGAAGAGTATACGTTCAGCTTAGAGAGAGAGAGAGAGAGAGATCGATTCGACATTTAACCGACAGAGCAATCTGCGGAAGAAAGTGGAAATTAGAAACGGTCCATGTTTCTGAAAACGTATTGCGATCCACACGCTTTTGCCTGGCCAACCTTGAATTCTTGCTTTCGACTGGTTCCATTCTTGGGATTCATTGATTCTGAACGAGTGTATTCCGTACGATTGCGATTTTAAAAATGGGTGCCTTCCGATTACGGTAGAAGCAAGTTGATTCTTAGCGTATCGCAATTGGAACGCAAATGCAAAATAAAAAAAGAATTGTTGCTCTGTTTAGCCTCTTTATCCACCCCCACCCCAACCCTCAATTATTCAGTAGATCGGTTTCATGTGGAGCTGTGTTAGGGTGATAAGAGTTGTGATATTGTATGCTGAAATTGGGTTGGAGAAGTAGTTCACAAAATCTATATAATCAATGATAGTTCTATCGCGTGATTCTATGTTAGTTATAATAGGATCACGCGTGTATTGCACCTACATTTTTCTTTTATCGGGAGCCGCTCATATATCGCGATGAATTTGAATAATCAGCTAATTAGCCAAAGAAAAAAGAAATTATAGATACCCACGTCACGGGGTGGGCATGCTGAAAAGAAATTATGGACGACTTACCCAACAAGTAGGCCGACTTCGAGGACACGGTCTCGAAAAGGAAAAAAGCGTGCATCGTCGACGAACGCCTGCCGTGGGATCTCCTTTCGCCAACCGAATCAGTTGACCAAGGAAGCGACACGCGTCGTGGCCTCGGCCCTCCGATGGCAAATCCCTTCTGCCCCGAGAACCGCCAAATCTCGACCCCGCTTGTCCCCTATAAATGGCGAAGGTCCTGAAGCTTCCACCGCACAAAGGCGTCGCTGACGTAACCCGAGGAGCGCTCGAATACGATTCTTCTCTCTCTCTTTCTTTCTCTCTCTCGAGGGAGAGATTAAAGGAACAAATTCGCCGTAGATTCCCTCCCAATCAGTTCGAGATTTAGCGTTCGGGGAAGGCGCGGGGGGGTGTTGCGATTCTAGGGTTTCCGGTTTCAAAATTAACGGCTAATTCGATCTCCCGCGACTCGAGACGGAGGGCGAGGGTTCGATTCCCGCGATCGTATAGGTTTTTTCCCGGTTCCGGCGAACGGGGCCGGATCGATGAACGATCAGTCGCAGCTGATCAAACAGGCGGCCCCGCCGATGGTGAGCCAGGGCCCGGTGTTCAGCCAGCCGCCGCCTCCGCCGCAGATGGTGATGAATCCGCCGCAGCTGCTGACCGCGTCCAAGGCGATGAGCCAGCCCCAGATTAGGGCCGTGAGCCTGCCGCCGCCTCAGATGTTGGGTCAGCGTCAGTCCCAGGTGTTCGCTCAGCCGATGTTGAACAGGGGCTACAAGCCGTGGCAGCCGCAGCAACAGCTCGGGATGGATCCGAGCGCCAAGTTCCGCGGCTCGAAGCCCGGGTTCGGGGCTCCGAAGCAGCAAGGTAGAGGTAATTGGAAGGGCAAGAAGCCGAACGACAACCGTGTGGACTTGAGGAAAGCCCCGAATCCCTCGGTTAACGCCGTCATGGCTGGTGCAATAGGCGCCGGAATTTATAAGCCCCCTAGCCTTAACGAGTTACAGAACCAGAATTACATGAAGGCTCGGAAGTTTTACCCGAAGAAGAAGTTTAATAATAGGTTCGCCCCTTTCGCGCCGAGGAACACTTCGTCGTTTATCATGCGGGCGAAGAAATCCGGAGGGATTGCGTCCTTGGTGTCCCCGAGCCCTGTCACCCCGGCTGTGCTGCCGACGCCAACGTTCTCACCGACTACAGAAGTTTTAGGGGACACGGCGAAGGAGGAGTGGGGCGTGGATGGGTACGGGTCGATGAAGGGTTTGATTAGGCTCCGTAACGAGGCAGGGTTTAGGGAACACGAGGACGAGGAGGAGGGGGAGGATCACGAGGAAGATGATAACGATGGGTCTAGCGACAGTGATGTAGAGGAGGAGAAGAATAGCGTCCTTAGTAGGTTGGATCATGAGATGAGCCGGTTCGAGATGGTGTACCCCAATTATGGAGGTGATTACAACAATATCTTGGAGAACAGGGTAGATGATCAGGATGCTCACATTGCACAACTGGAGGAAGAGAACTTGACACTGAAGGAGAGGCTTTTCTTGATGGAGAGCGAATTGGGAGATTTAAGGAAGAGGTTGCAGCTCTTGGAAAGGAAGAATCGAGGGACGGATTATGTCATTGGGGAGGTAGTTGAGAATGTATCTGAAAATGACAGTGGAGGAGGATCTGATATCCATGGAATGGAATGTGAAAGCAGGGAAGAGGTGATGGAATCTGCGGATGGCAACGTAGGAGGTACAAACATTGATGCTGGCAATGACTCTCGGAGGGAAAATAAGGATTTGGCGATTAGTGAGGGTGGGAGGGATATCTCCACGGACGAGTACGCTCCAAAACAAGCGGAGCCAGAAGAAGGCCATTTAAAGGGTGGGGAGATGCAGGATGAGAATATGCCTGTTGAAGCAAGTACCAAGCAGGATGAGGTGGAGAACATTGGGCAAGTGCAGGATTTGGGCATTGCTGAAGTCGATGTGAAGAAGCATGACATCAAAGATGAGGATGTTGGAACCGTCCATTCCGAGAAAAGCATTGGCGATGGTGACTGATCTCGTCCCTCGTTAATGTAAGTCTCTTGCATGAACAGTTCTCGGTTTTGGAAGACTAATCATGTGGTTGAAAACTGACGCAGTTGCTTGCCTTTCGGTTTTATTGTCTGAACGTAGTTTCGTTTAGGAATAATCTTCTTCTATGTTTTTCTTCTTTTTCTTTTTTTAGGGCAAATAAGAAATAAAGCTTCTTCTTTTTTGTCCTCTTGTTCTCTGTAGTATGGCATCTGTGAAGTTTAGTTGTTAGGGTTTCCTTTAATTCAGAGTGGGTTTGTCTCCTCTACATATACTGTAGTTGGCATATGTGCTTCCCTTTTAAGTGGATACATCCTTGTGAATATGATGAATGGAAAATTTGGTAGTACTTTTAATTTTGTTTGTGACATGTTTCATATATATATTTGATAATCGTGTCGATGAAGCATTTGCCTATTGAAGATTTATATGGTTCTATTATACATAATTTCTCTGTGAATTGACTAGCTTGCTCTTATTTATACGGGGGTTATGGAACTCCTGTCCTTTGGGAAACTGAAACTTATGACCAATTTAGGGCTTCATGAAGGATGAGAAATTCGCAGTGGGTTAGGCCACCTTTCAAAAGATCTGTCTATTCTATCTGATTTGTAAAATTCTAGTCGACTTACGGGGAAACTTTTCTGTGCATATTTGTTCTTGACATCATCATTGAAGATTTTCTTATGTTCTCTTTCTTTGTTGGAGACCCATTTCAGTATTGAAGTGACCGGTAAGACACTGGAGATAAAGATGTGAAGGGCAGTCAAGAGATGCTTCTTCACAGGCATTTTAAATCTCTATCTGTCTCCCTCTCTCTGACACCTTTCCAATGCAGTTGGAATGGCCCAACAGGGTAATTTTCACTATATAAGTGGAAATAAAACATTAATACTGATCTTCCAAAATGGAAAGGATAGATGTCATCTCTCTAAAGATTTTTGATTCATCTTAAAAGACCTGGATGTCTTCAGCATGTTAAAGGTACTTGAGTGCCAGAGAAGATGAGCAGACTTCATGTGGCATCATGTTGATGCACGAAAATGAAGTTTTTTCTGGTGTTTAATAGTTGTATAGATATTTGACGTTTACTCTTCTAGTGAGCAAAATCATATTTGTAATCTTAGCCTTATGAAGTAAATTCTGCAAATTAATGATACCTAGTAAAGAAGTCAATACCTAGTAATGAAATTAGCATGTCCTAATTACACTGTAGCTTCTATATTTGATCACAGAATTTAGCAGCCTGAGCTGCTTTTTGTTGCTTTATGTCAGTCTTTCATGCTTGTCAAAGCAGGTCCTTCAGGGATTATTCTTTTGGAAGGTCTGTCGGTGATTTAGCCAATGTAAGTTGTTTTCAAGTTCATATTATTTCTATGCTTTGGAGTTAGTTTGTTTTCTGTAAAGTTGTTTGTTTGGTTTCCCCTTCTCTATGTAAAGTACTGCTGTGATTGTAAGTTGAGAAATTACTATATCCGATAGCTTATTGTTTGAGACATGCTTCAAGAGTCAAAACTAAACTATGAGGGGCAAAATATTGGTGTGTCATTGACTTCATAGGTGTTCAGTAGCTCACATTGGTTAGCTTACATTGGTTGATGTGAAAAAACTGTAAGTAAAAAACTGCTGTCCAGTATCTTAAACTGGTCAACGTGTACCCCCATTTCATTGTTTGCTCTGTGAGTATGATCTAAGAAAATGTTATTCTCATCTTACTATTCATCACCATTATGGCCTTGTTTGGTTTGGTTGCGGGGAAATGTCTCTGGGAAAATACAAATATCTTCGGGTTTAAAGGGTTTTTCGAAATGCAAATAGCGTTTAGTGAATTGTAATTTTAAAGTGCATCAGGAAACAACTTTGGCTTAAATGCCATTTGGTAAAATTACATTTGTAAAGGACTTTTACTAATTTTTTTTAAAAAAAAAAAAAAAAAAAAGGTTTTTACACACACACACACACACACACACACACACACATATATATATATATATTTTTTTTTTAGTTTAGCCACTGGCAGTCAAATCTGGCTGTTGGATGGCCTTGCCTGAGGTTGCCCACCTTAGGCGAGGTTGCCTGGCGCGACCTCAGGTGGCGTCGCCTAGGTCACGTGAACCCAGGTGTCGCACCGCACCACAACCCGGGGGACCGTGACCTAGGCGTTGCCTGAGGTCAGGTGGCGGTTGTCGAGGTCAGGGACTGCTGCAGCGGTCATCAGCCTCTGATCGGCTTTTCCATGCTGCGGTCTATGGAAAAGATGAGCAGTAAACAAAGGGCTAAGACTTGCATTTCGAGAATGCAACTTCCCAAAGGACCTCCGGACGTGCTTTGGGCTAAAGGCCCTTAGAACCCTTTGGAGATGTAATTGTATTTTCCCAAAAGTTGAGCAAAAACAAACCAAATGTTATTTGCATTTGGCCAAGGGACTTTTAGAGTCCCCAAGTCCTTTTGAAATGTTGAACCAAATGGGGCCCATCACATGTTTCCTGGTGAAGTTTAAATCTTGACTGATGCCACCTAGAAGTGTGAATGTTGCTGTACTTGATGCCATCTCCCTCCCTTACATTTGATATTTTCTTTATAAATTCTGCAGTCAAGCTTAGTTGCGGGATTCAAATATGGGGACATTTGTTTGTGGGGTGTCGTATTGTCATCTCTGATCTTACCTTAGGAGCGTTTGTCAAACGCCTTGCTGGGAGGGTTAATTTATTTGATGTCTTGTCTGTAAGAATGCTTCAATCGCTATTTAGTGTGGCGGTTATTTGATATCCATTGGCATGGAGCTGCAGTCCAACTGACCTCTTCCTGGCCACTTCATATTTCTCCATTTTAACAGTATCATCCAAGTAATCGACATTTAGATGAGGAGGGCATGGGAAGATTACGTCCTTGTGATCAGACATGGGAACTGTGATAACTTGTTTCTTTGACGGTTGCAATCAGCATGATGGGCATGTCCTTTCTGGCTAGCTGAAGTGAAAAGTCTAGGTTGGCCCTGTGCTGTTATGCTGATCTGCTATGCTGACTTCTTTTGGTTCGTTCATATCTAGGTTTTACAATGCTACATCTTTGACTTGCTTCATTTTAGCGTATCTACAACCAAGTTTGGCATGCATACTGGAACTGACGGATGGTGATGTTGACAACATTTTGTCATGTTCTGAGCTCAAGCGTTGGGTGCTGCTGCCAATGTGGAAGAACGGTACCAGCTCCCCCTTGCTTTGTTCACAGTAATTGCATTAATGGTGACTGTCTTGATCTGATCTCTGTGATGTGAAATTTCTCCTTCGGGCAGGTCCTCATGTTTTTGTTAACTCTGCAAATGGAAATTGTGAGACAGATGCAATCCCTTTGCCATTCTATATAAAATGTAAGGAAGGAGTAATTTTTAACCTTCGTTGTAGGTGGTAAAAAACTCAACATACCGGATCCATCGGAAGCTTTGCCTTGGTTATGTCGACTGAGTGGCTCAATCTGTTTCATGTGACTTTGGCAGCAGATTCTTTGCTTATCAGAATAGATGAGATAATAGTAAAAAGCCGAAAGCGACAGGCTCTGTGTTTGGGGAATGCCTTGTCTACTACGCTTGAGAAGTATTGCATTGAAGGTTAGGAGGGTATAATCGATGTTTTCTTTTTAGCTGAAGAGGCTATAAACAAAAGTTGATCGATGATCAATTTTGCATTTCTAGTTTGATACTCTGTCCACCCGTGGTAGCGGCTTGTTGGATCAATCTAGAAAACTCCGTTCAAGGTCTGATTGGCCACGCGTTTAATGGAGGAAAGATAGATTGTCACCAAGGTTCTTTTGGGAATGTAAATGCTTCGATTGTAAAAGCCATTTAAAAGCATTTTCCTTTGAGGCAGAATAAAAAGTGCAAATATTTCTCGAGTAATTTCATGAAAACTAACAATTTGTTCTCACCATACATTCTATTTTGCTTAACTAGAAAAAGAATTAGAAGGCCAAAAAGTGGGTAGTTCTAACAAATTAATAAACAATGGAGGAACCTATCAAACTTCCCAACCGACTGAGAGGCTGTTTCCTGCTTCGTGCTGCGGTTCTGTTTGTGGGGAGGGCCCTTTTGCGTCCTTAAGTTTCAATTCCGTTGTTTAGATTTTCGCATTTGGAACTGTGATGCTAAAGGACCAAAGAGAGTACTTGGCACCCTATTAATCATACAAGTTTGTTGTTCTCCTTCAAAAGATATTGCTAATAGGGACAGCGGCTATATAAAGTTGATTTGACTGAAAGCCAAAGTTAGCCTAATAAGGAAATAATGTTTTGTCAAGTAAAGAAGCGATCAATGTCGTTGACATTGCCCGATCTGTGCATTAGAGTTGCGAAAGTCCTAAAAAAAATTTTAAAAAATCAGAAAGTATAATTAATTCTATAACTTAGTAAATTAATGAAATTAAATTTTTTCATGGGAAAATTTCAAAAAATGGCTCGAAGTGTCCTCATTTTATTAAATAAGGGTCTAAAGTGAATTTTGTTTCAAATAAAAAGATAAAGTGCCATAACTTTCTTAAATGAGGTTTTGAACTGTATTTTGTTTTAAATAATGATCTAAAGTGATTATGTTTATTTCAAATATGATCTAAAATGACTATATCTATTTCGAATAAGGGCCTCACTTTTCGATGGTTAAAGTTATTTTCGTCATTTATCATTTGCTCCTTATATTTTTTCTAGTTCTTCTTCTTTTTTGCCGGTGGCCAATCGGTCACCAACAATGCCTACAAAGGGCTAGGTAAGGGTCACCCGCATCGGCCATAGGTGAGGGATGGCCTTGCCTAGACAAGGCGACTCTCACACTGGGGAGGCCGCCCCTCTATGGCCATTTGCGAGGTCAGCCCTCACTGGTTATTGGTAAGGGCCAAAAAGGACTTGCAAGCCCTTGTCAGTTGTGCGCAAGGCCATCCTCGCAAGATTTGGCAAGGGTCAACCTCGCTTGCCCCAAGCGAGGGCTTGACAACCCTCACTGGCCCCAAGTGAGGCCGACCCTCGCTAGATCTAGGGAGGGTAGCCTCGTTTGTGGCTAACAAGGTTGCCAAGTCCTTGCCGGCCCTACTTAGCGGTTGGGGAGAGTTGTCGAGCCCTCACCCATGGCCGGCAAGGTCGCCAAGTCCATGCTAGCCCTTCCTAGTAGCTGGGGAGAGTCATGGAGCCCTTGTCGGCCTTTGTTAGCCAACGCTGGAAAAGAAAAGAGAAAAAAGAAAAGAAATTTTGGATGAAAATGCTTTTGACTAGTCGAAAAATTTAGTCGACCAACGACCAGCTTGCTCAAGCCCTTATTTGAAACAAGCACAGTTACTTCAGGCTATTATTTGAAACAATCAAATCCATTTTAGGCCAATATTTGAAACAATCAATTTCACTTGAGGCCATAATTTGAGAAAATGAGGTTATTTCGAGCCATTTTTATAATTTTCCATTTTTTCATTAATTCTGTTGAACTAGTTAATGGAAAACACTAACATTATATTTTTATTTTCTCATAGTGCATTTTTATTATTATATATTCCTCAAAATTCACTCAAATTAGATTAAATAATAACAATAATAATAATTTTAAATTAAAAAAACGAAGCTAAAAAAAAAAAAAAAAAAGAGCCACAAGTCCTCGTCAATGGGCTGTTATTGCTACCCATCGCTAGAAATGGCTAGCGGAGGCCGCCTACGGCCTTGTCAATGGTTGGTGACCCTCGTCTAGTTTTGAAGGAGGAGGCGACCCTCACCCCAAATCTAGGGCCACCCACATATGGAGTGAAGATCGGTCTTCATCTTCTCTACCGTCTTCACGATTCAACCTCAATATGAGACTTTGAGTAGCCACGCAATCGTCTTCGTGGTCGCCCCCTAGAGAGGCCTCCTCCGGTCCTTACTAACCCAATGCCTTGGCATGCTTAACGAAACTAACTATGGCAACACCATCAATTATGTGTTTGAGAAAGAATTCGGCACATTACCAAACATTCATGATAATCACACCAAGATCATTCGGAATGGGTGGGAAAGGGTCGGCGAGGCCTTGCTTGGGCCAACAATGCCTACCCAACCCAAGTAAGAGCCGTCAACCCTCTCCTAGATCTAAGCAAGGGCTCGGAGGCCTTTATTTGCAACTTGCAACCCTCGGTAGCCATTGGCAAGGCCTTGGCGATCTTTGCCAGCCATTTCCAATGATGGGCGGCAACAGTGGCCCACTAATGATGGCCTGTGGCTCTTTTGTTTTAGGTTGGGTTTTTAAAATATATATAATCATTTTTTTAATCTTACTATAAGTGAGGTTTCAGGGTAAAATTTAAAAAAAAAAAAAAAGGATAAGTGTTGCAGAAATTCTAAAACTTACAAAAAGTGCAATTGAGTCCTAAAACTTGTCAAATTGTTTCAATCAAGTCCTAAAATTAACACATTTAGCCTTTTCTGTTAAAAATACTGAGGTGGCATTTTTAAATAATTTTTCATTTTCCACGTGTATTTTTTAATTATTTTTTATTCAATTTTTTAAATAGATTTTAAAACTAAAAAGAAAAGTTAAAATTTATTTTAAAAAATTGTTTAAAAATAAAATAAAATCAACGGCTCTTCCCCCGCCGTCACCGATGGTCATCGACCCCGGGCGGGGATGGCCGGCCCTAGGCGAGGCCTTGTCGGCCCTCGCTTGGGGCTAGCGAGGCTCGCTAGATCTCGGTGGGCCTCGCCGGCCCCAAGCGAGGGCCGGCGACTATTGCCCGCCCTAGGCGAGGCCTTGTCGGCCCTCACGTGGGGCCGACGACCGTCGCCCGCCCCGGGCAAGGCCTCATCAACCCTCACTTGGGGCCGGCGAGGCTCTTTAGATCTCGGCGAGGCTCGTCGGCCCCAAGCGAGGGCCAGCCATCGACCGTTGCTAGCCCCTCCGGCGATGGGCGGCGGCGACAAGGGAGGAGTCGCTGATTTTATTTTTATTTTTTTTAAAAACAATTTTTAAAAATAAATTTAACTTTTCTTTTTTGTTTTTAAATCTATTTTTAAATGAATAAAAAATAATTAAATAGAGCCATCTGAAAAAAAGAAAAATTATTTAAAAGGCCATGTTAGAAAAGGCTAACGGTGTAATTTTAGGACTCGATTGAAATAATTTGACAAATTTTAGGATTCAATTGCACATTTTGCAAGTTTTAAAACTCAATTGCATTTTCGTGATAAGTTTTAGGACTTTTGCAGCACTTATCCCAAAAAAGAAAAATCATATGCTAGATAGGAGGGAGAATTTAATAAAAAATGTCACATCACTATTTTTTAAATAAAATTAATGAAGTTAAAAAAAATATATGTGATTATATCATTTGAAAATATTAGAATTCAATTTCACTTTTGCAGTAAGATCTCAAACATCTATTGTACTTATTCCTAAATAAACCTAGCAATCTTTAGAGAGAGAAAATAATTTTTGGGGATCCCACAAGGCATTAATGATCTGTCTCAAATATTAGTAAACGTGAATATCATCAAACAACTATCTATTGTGAAGCACTAATGAAAATGACAACAAAATGTTTTCAAAAATACGATTCTAGTATTGCATCGCCACATATGGAAAGGCAAAGGATAACTTATGAAAATCAATGTTAAAACTCATGTGAAGCGACTAGCGGGTTGATTAATAGGCACTATGGAGCTTTTGATGGCATGTTGAGTTTCTTAAAATTTTTAATTCCATTTTGCTTAATAATTCCCTGTCATCTCATCAATTTAATAATTTCATACATTTTGGAACAAGGAAGGTGTAACTATAGTTCATACCACAAAAGAACAATTCACGCAAAGTGCGAGTAAAGAAGGTAATTAGCCCTTAAATACCTGTCATGTGTTGTTTGGGTAGCGTATTTTCATTGGGATTAGCAGATGATTTTAAGGAGCAACTTATTTGATAAACATCGTTGTTTGAACCGGTAGCAACGTTTCCTGGAATTCCTAAACGGTCCAATCTCTCTGTGGAAATGAGGATGGACATCACCTGGCCGTGCAAAAACTTGTGATTCGGTACGCTCGAGTTTCCTAAAACCACGCTTCCGTGTTACATCTGACTCGTTCCCTGAGTGACTCCATTGAGGGTATGATCTTGGTGAAGAAGGAAGGCGTCTCTAACACTATCTCTCTCTCTCTCTCTCTCCCCATTGTTTTTGACTGATCTGTGTATGCTTTGCTATCAATGAATGCAACACAAACGTTCATATGTCAACCGGATTTGATCAACCCCCTGACCACCATGGGGCTGCAGATGTCCGGCATCCTCGTCCTCTCCCATCTCTTTCACCTCGCTATGAAAGCCGTGGGAAATTCCGGGCCTGTGGCGCAAATATTGGTCTGTCATTTCCTACATCTATTGCTTTGCGACGTCTTCATGTTTCGCATTTGTGGGCTAAGGCTCGACAAGCTTTTCCAGATGCGTTTGTAACGTTTATTGTGTTTGTTGTTCAGGCGGGATTTGTGCTCGGTCCAACGGGGTTGTCACGGATCGACAAAGTGAGGAATTTCTGTACGAACAATCGACCAAAGATTATTACCCAGTTCTGGAATTCTTCTTCAGCATAATCTTCATGTTCCAGATCGGTCTAGAGATGGACATTTCTTATGCGATTCGAACTTTACGACCTGCTAGCACGATTGCCTATGGCGGGATCCTATCAAGTGTCATCCTTGGGGGAACTGTTTCTTTCTTCTCCTACCAGTACATAGATTTTTTAGGTAATGCATCCATAGTCTACGGTCTCTTCATCATAATAGTTCTAGCAAATACAGCCCCTCCTGCCGTGATCCGCTTGACAGCTGAATTAAAGATCGCGACTTCTAACCTTGGCGATTAGCCGTGTGTTCTTCATTGGTCAATGACATGTCGTGCTTATTTCTGTATGCTTTAATCATCGCAACTCACTCTGGGAGGGACTTTGGCCGCGGAATCCTCTGCCTTATGGTCACCGTGGGACTGATCTTTCTGAACAAGTATTTGGCTCTTTGGTTCAATGGACGAAACAGAAACCAGAAGTACTTGAAAAACACGGAGGTCTTCGTTATATTGTCTCTAGTTATAGCTACGTCCATGATCATAGAGCTGATGTCTTACAATAGCTCAATCAATTGTTTCCTCCTGGGTCTGATGTTCCCTAGGGAAGGCAAATCAGCTCGTACATTGTTGTTCAAGCTCACCTATTCCATCAACAACTTCGTACTTCCCATCTATTTTGGCTATATCGGGTTCCAGTTTAACGGGAACTATTTCCAAAAGTTGGAGAACATCATTACTGTCATCTTATTTGTCGTGCTTAGCATCGGTGGCAAAGTCGGCGGTACCCTAGCAGCTTGCAAGTACATGAGAATTCCCCTGAATGAGGGCGTTTTGATCGGTTTCTTACTGAACATGAAGGGCCACGCTGATCTGGTGCTCCTGAGTGGTGTTTCAAAGAATCTGGTAAGTTCACCACGGCTTGTTAACTCGAATTGGAGACGAAACATATGAGATGTCCTCTTTTCATTTAGATCCTTATGCCATTTGTAGAGACTGAATCTTAAACCTTTTGTCTTTTCTTTTTTGGCAGAGTTGGACTCTAAAATCCCATGACTTGCTGCTGATAATTATAGTCATTAACACGGTCATCTCAGGAGTGGTGATATCTATCATAATGAGGAAAGAGGAGAAAAGGCTAGCTCAGGCTCACCGATCGCTCGAGCTGCAAGACCCGGAAAATGAACTGCGGCTCCTAGCATGCGTGTATGGCCCGCGGCATGTAGCAGCGACGGTCGGGATTATCTCGGCACTGAGAGGCCCCCAGACAGCGCCAATCACCCCGTACCTGATGCACTTGGTCGAGCTCCCAGAGAAGCACAAGGACAACTCTGCGCTGTATCATGAGCTCGAAGACGACGAGATCGAGGTCAACGAGGATGATTACGGCGGGAATGATGTGCTGGAGATCAACGATGCCGTGGATGCCTTCACGGCAGATACTAAAGTCCTGATCCAGCAGGTCAAAGCCGTGTCGACGTTTTCCAGCATGTATGAGGACATTTGCGATTATGCTGAGGATTTAAGAGTTTCCATTATACTAGTACCTTTCCACAAGCACCATAGGATCGATGGCAAAATGGAGAGCGGCAAGGAAGGGATCAGGACTACCAACCAAAGAGTTCTCCGGCACGCACCGTGCTCGGTGGGAATTATTGTCAACCGAGGCCCTGGAGGCGCCCCAGGGTTTACGCAAATACTAAGCTCCGAGACCACACAGCAAGTCGCCACGCTGTTTTTTGGTGGCCCTGATGACCATGAGGCTTTGGCCTGCAGCAAACGAATCGCTACTCATCCTTGCGTTAATTTGACGGTTATTAGGTTTGTGCCGTCGCCCTCGCCATCACCGTCGTCCTTGACTGAGAACGCGGCCCATCCAGATGACGATGCCTTCTTGGCAGACTTCTACAATAGGTATTACCTTTGTTCCTTTGTTCTTCGGATTACATTTTCTACAAGTGAGCATAGGAGAATTCAGACTGCTAAGAGCACAGTTCTGCATAAGCATGCAAAACTGCTGTTTATGGGCTATTCATATTTTCTTATTCTTAATTTGAAATGTCATGTTACATTTGCGTAGATTGAGAAGGTCTTGACATCCTTGATTTACTTTCGTTCTGTGTAATTTTTTGTCAAAATGTAGGCATGTCAGATCGGGACAAGTTAGGTACGTGGAGAAGTGTGTGAACAACGGCACACAGACGGTGGCCGCCCTAACAGAGATCGGGGACATGTACACTCTATTCATTGTAGGGAGGGGGAGGCGAGGGCAGTCGCCGATGACCACCGGGATGAGCGACTGGGAAGAATGTCCCGAGCTCGGAATAGTGGGGGACATACTAGCTTCGTCTGAGTTCAGTATTAACGGTTCGGTTCTCATAATACAGCAGCATAGGAATCCAGGCATATAGTCCTCTTCTGCATTCGACTTTGTTTCATTGGAATGAACCATGCTCCGCTAGCCGGAAGTTCGCCTCCTTTGAAGGGAAGGGATGACCAGGCCCCTACACAGGAAATATTGAATCTCCAATCTATGCAGTGTATCTAGCATGTTGGGGGAACCATGTATGTTGTGTATCATCGTATGAACGAGTTCATAAATCTTTTCGACTGTGCAGTTCCTGCCGACATGTATCTTACCATTGGCAAACTGCAAACTTCAAGCTTCCTCTAATGGATTATGCAATCGAACCGCATTGGTCATCGTGGTTTAGCGAGAAAATCTTTCATTTCTGGCCGAATGACAAACTCAGCCTTTATATCTTGCAAAAAACACTAAACTTGGGAATAAAGAAAGTTGAAAAACTTGGTGCCGTGACCTCCTCTTGTATAGTTGGTTAAAGCTCAATATAATCTCTTACTTCTTACCAAAAAATTAAAAAAAAACTGCAGCAATGACAAGAGTCGACAGATTTCACGCACTTTCATTGGAAAGGACACTAGCGAGAACGAGAATAGAGTTATGACAGATGAATAATCAAAAATCATAAAGGATCGCAGGGAGTTCCCCCTATGTGCTTCTATGTCCAATTGCATGATTATCCGAGATGGACAAAACTGGCAAAATGACAGCATGAAGTGAAAGATTAGAGATGAATGAGAGGAACACAACCAACCTACTGAATTCTGATCAAATTCCACATTGAAGGAAGCAAACTAAGGGGCGTTATACAGAATGAATACAGTTAGCAAGAAATTTTGCCTCGTCTCTACAAAGATCACAACTAGGAGATCTGAAATCTTATCTCATCTTCATCACCCTTTTACCAGTGTGAAAACAGGGTGACTCGGTATAGTAAACCACGCAAATGTTCAGGGACCATGTTCCTTTTCTGTCCCTTCCTTTCAAAAACAGATCTTCTTTATCCACCAGAAGAGCTCAGGCCGAACCGTGAATGGTCCTGTCATCCGGTTCGTGGAAGCAAGCTAGGAATGGTAAGTCAATTATTTGGTGTAACCAAGAAGGCGGCGAGACCACTGTTTTCCTTTATGTATACTATTTTCCTCAGCTGTTTTCTTGCCACCCCTTTTCTATTTCCTTAATAAGAATCTGACTGTATAGGAGCTCATTCCATGTATCAGGAACGCCAGGCAGGCACCAATGGCTACAATCCTGCACTGGTGATCTCCTTTCCTCTTCTGTCAAATTCTGCTTCCTGTATATTGACGGGTGTGCATCCTTTCGCAAACCAGTAATCCTTGTTATATTGAGATAGAAGACTGGTGTCTTCATACCCTTCATCACATATTCCAAGATTCTCATCTTTCGAGGATATTTGAATGAGTATGCCTCTTCCTTGAATGGATCGGTCTCGCGGTCACATCGCCCACCGGAATTCCAGCGTCCTCCTCTGCTCATAAAGGACAATGTACTAAGAAATCAAAGAGAATTATCTGTGCATAAATAAATCTTACTTTTAAGGGACAAATCCTACTTACCTAAAGTGGCCATAGGAATAGCCCCTGAAGAAAACGAGTGTTTTAGAGGAATCTATGTTGGTGTCTATCCATCTTCCCCAAGTTGTCAATGCTTTCTGAAAGGCCACTTTCACGTGCAATTGGCTGTAGATATGGTTGCCTTCCTGATAATAATCCTTTCTGCAATTATTTCATGCCTTGAGTTCTTTCTCAGATCCGTTAAAATCAGCAGAGAAGGAAGGAATTAAGAATTACCCCTTGGAAGTTTTCTCGTGAGTCCACCAATGCCCAGTGTTGAAAATAAGGATGTCTGCATCCTTGTAATTTTCAGATGATCCCTCAAAGAGATCTAGCCGAAGTGTCTCCCTCTTTGATCCATTTGCCATAGGCGTTTCCCATTCTCGCACCAAGAATGGTGATTGAAAGAATTCCACAGAGCAATTGTAATCCTACCACAAGCCATAGTCGAAAATTGCTTACGAGAGAGAGAGAAAAATTTAAAGTCGCTGATTCTTCTGGGAGAAATGCACTGAACTTTATAGAACACAAACAAAAAATAAGAAAGGCAAGGAAAAAATGAACGCGCTTCAACTTTAGCACCTTCAACTAGACATTATAGAGTCTCGAGCAACATTGACTCGCAACGATTCGCATGTTCAAACAAGAGCACGGAAAGAATCGATTGAATTACTCCGAAAAAAGGAATAGATTATAAGCAAAAAGCCTAATCCTTTAAGTGTGTTCATCTCCGAAGTTCGATGACAGACCTGAAATATGAATGAGTAGGAGCCCTCGGCTCGGAATTCTTGCCTTCCAGAAGCTTCAAAGACTCTGCTCTTGTCCTCGACCGAGTTTCTAAGAATACACACAAGCGATTCCCACATATTCCTATTGAGCGAATCGCCGACGAACACGAGACGCTTTCCCCTTAACAATCTCAACATTTTCCGACCGCTCAACCTGCAATCCACATTCATCGGCAAGGAAGAATGCATCCACGTGAACAAGTACGGCAAATGAAGATAAAAACTCATGAACACTATGGACGCCGATCGAATGCATGCATCGGCAAGGAAGCAGCGAGAATCACCTGGGGATGTCGCAATCGTTCGGTTGCCATCTGTACTTGAGGTATCCGGAATCGCGCCTCCCGTTCAGGAAACAATCGAAAGGCTCGTCGATGTGAGGACAGGAACCGGGCAAGTAGAGCGGATACGACTCGTCCCTCACCCATCTCCCCGCGTACACATCGCACTTCTTCACCGACTGCACCCACTCCTCCGTCCCCTTCTTCTTCTTCTTCCTCCACGGGCTCTCACCGTCCGCATCTCCGCCGTCCTCTCTCGACGCCAATGCCGCTCCGCTCGGTCCCTCCGCCGCGCCGCTCCCGCTCCGATCGGCCCCCGGGCCCGAGCGCGGGGCAGCAGCCGGTCCCTCGCCGGCGGCGAGGTGTCCGGGAAGGAGGCGAGGAGGAGGCGGGGGCGAGGGCGAGGGCGGGGGCGGGGATTCGGAGGGGTTGCGGCGGAAGCGGGAGAGGAAGGAGGAGAAGTGAGATCTGTAGGAGGAGGCGGCGGAGAGGTTGGGGAGCCAGGGGGAGGAGGAGCTGAGGACGAAGAGGAAGGTGCAGGCGACGAAGGTGAGGAGGAAGCCGCAGGCGACGGGCCTGGCCGCCCTGGCGGAGGAGAAGGAGAGCGGCGGCCACGCCATGGCGTCGGGCTTGGTGGGGGAGATCAGGTTGCGGGAGATCTTGTGCGTCGCAGAGGACGCGGCGGCGACCGCCATGCGGGGCGGGAGAGATCCCGGGAGGACGAAGGAGCTTCGCTCTCTGCCTGTCCGAGCGACGTCATCATGACGTTATCGAGAGCATGTTGCGCGTTAAATAAACCAATCCGTACGGTGAAGCACATTAATCATTACAAATCTCCCGTCAATTTAATATGCGCATCTATTTTAGTTTTCGTTCGCTTAAAATCATGCAAAGGGATTTATTCGAATGCGGCGTGGTAATCAAGTGATTAATTAATTAATTAATGTGCCGTATTTCCAATTAGGGACATTGAAATAAACTGGAGTAATATATATGATATGTATAAATATATATATATATGTCGGAGAGAGGTCGACTGAAGAGGAAAGGGATGCTGTTGTGCCAGATGATGAAGATTTGTGGTGATCGTGCGAAGGCGGACCCATTCAATCGGCCGCGATTCGCGTCTGCGCGGGGACACGAATAACGACCTCCTTTGTTTTTTGTTTTTTTTTTTTTTTGACAGCCAAAATAACGACCTCCTTAACCGTGCGACTTAAGGGCTTTGTTTTATCGGTGCCGTTCAGATTGGAGCATTTTTGTCGAGGACCAATGTGGTCTTCTCTTCTCCCGGATCTTGTCTGGTTGGAGGAAGAAAAACCGGGGCCTCGCCAAATTCTTTATTCGCTCCTGGACTCCATGGATGACTTTCGATGCATTGGCTCGACAAATTAATTCAAGTTTTTGCGCAAAATTGACTATGGACGATCGATTTCAAGATAAATAAGTTTCAAATCTAAAACCTTAAAAATAATCATATTATAATAGGTTCCCAATTTTATGAATTCGGAACTTATCTATAGACCTTAGAAATGACCCTAAAATCTACCCTTATTATTTTGATTAAGTCCGATTTCAGAGTTTACATGAGTAGACTCCGCGAATGGAGCATTTCAAAAGAGTGATGATTAAATGTTACTTCATACTTTGAAAAAATAAAAATGTTATACTATAATTCTCTATTCAAGACTAGAGAGTAGAAAGTGAGAGTGAGAAACGAGAGAAGAGAGGGTAGGGCTTGGGTTTCTAAAATAGGTTCTAACATATAATTGGGAGCCTAGCCACTAGGGGTGTCAAAAAAATCCACATCGACCTAACTTGGTTCAACTTGACCTAGCCCAAAAATTTAGAGTATTTTGGGGCTAGGCCTTAGTCATCTTCAAGTAGGGATTTTTAGATATTGATATAAGTAGGGATTGCAGTCAACCTAGGTTCGGTTGGGTCTGGTCGGCATGGGCTTTTTTTATACACCTAAACATAATGTAGCCTTGAATAAATTTTCGATTTTGCCCCTCTAATGAAACCATTTGATGATATTTGGGTTCATCCCAACCCAACCCATTCTTTTTATAATATGATATTCAGGTCTCAAGACGCACTCTCAAGCGAGTTGCGTCAGGTGAGTCGCGACTATATAGGGTTAAGGTCAGGTCGGGAATCACGAAAACCAAGCCCGACCCAATCCCTTGACACCCTTACCCACAGCAGTGACAGCACCGTAAAACTAAACCAAAATCAGTCAGGTAGGGCCGGTTACTAGGTAGATCCTGGAGGCATGCTGACCCCTAAAGTTGATTGGATCTGGACGGGCTTTCTATGGGTTTCCATTCGGGCTGGCCGGGAGCAGGTCTACCAAAGCAAGTCCATGACCTAAGATAGCGGGCTCCTGCAAATAAATCTTATGAATTTCATGGCCGTGGCCCGAATCTTCTTCTAGGCCCAAGATAGCGGGCTCCAGCAAATAAATCTTGTGAAGCTCGTGGGCCATGGCCCGAATCTTCTTCTTCTTCCTTTGAGAACCAGAAATTCGCTCCGCGAATAGCAAACAACAACCAGGAACAGAAAACAAAACACCAGGATGAAAATGAAAAAGCCGAGGAAAGTAAAAAGGATGGAGATGCGGGGTATCGATCCCCGTACCTCTCGCATGCTAAGCGAGCGCTCTACCATCTGAGCTACATCCCCTTCGAGATTTTGTGCTAAAACCAATATCATTTATTAATTCAAACAAATCTTCGTAAGCACCTTCCTATGGGTTAAGTCAGAAGAGTAGGTGAACCAGCTCAGTTGGCAGGCTTGGTAGGTGGACAAAAGACCGACCAAAAATCCCTCAATTCATGGGATAAGATCACTGAAGCAAGGTCTTTCAAGGGATAGGAGAGAGAGGAGACGAGAGGGAGAGGAGAGAGCTCGGAATCGTCCCCCAAAGAGGCCCTCAGAAGCAACTCCAGCAAAAAAAAAAACCCAGAAATTCCAGACTGACCTTGAGAGAGAAAAGTGAGGTTTTCACATACCTGCGGCCAAAATTAGCCAAAATCTTCAACTAGAGAGTGAAACGTCACTCAAATATCTTTCCAACCATAGGTCGCACGTCCCAAATGGAGATTGGGAAGGCCTCCTAAAACCCCCCGAAAAACACCCTCCAGGCGGGCTAGGAAACACTGAAAATTTTTCTAAGTGTTGAGCCCAGTTGGTCACGAGTGGAGAAAAGGCAGTGTTTTTGAGAAAGTTGAGAAACAAATGAGGAAAATATTGACTGCTACCCCAAACTATAATACATATAGTTTGGCTTGGTGTCAATTTTTCCAACAAAAAACGTCTTGAAGTCTAATTTTAGAGGTCAACGAAAATCTTCGTTGTCATTTCTTCTTTTCTGCAGATCTCATTTCCAGTTGAAGAAGCCAACTTCCACGTGCTCCCCGAGGATTATTTATCGGTTTCATCGGTCAAGAATCACTTGAAAAGGAAACTAGGAAGTAAGGTAAGCATCCTAGATGTATTTATTTTCGAGTTTGAGCATGTTTTGAGCATGAAAATTAAGAGGAAAACCAGCCCGGAAAACTGATTTCTGAGGCTGAAATTTTTCTAAGTGTTTGAAGCCTCTTCAAGAGCCATACATGTTTGACTTGCTACTCCCCTTTGCACGTGTTTTCTATCTTCATGAGCTTGATTAATGTTATATGGGAGTACAAATGATGCATAGGTCAGCTTGGTTTGGTCTTTAAATCCCCGTGTGAACTATGAGATCGTCAAAAAACAAGCCTATCCACATTAGTTCTTGGCTGGTCAGTGTAGTCTTTGCATGTGGGCTTCTTGGAGAGGTTGTTTTGATGTGTTCGGTTAGTCATTCTCTGTGATGTTTGTTGCATTTGAAAGCTCATGTTACCTATTTTCACTCGGATCAAGTAATGCTTCCTTTAGATCTCGTATGCGATGAGTGTTGGGGCTTGAATATGGGCATGCAACCCGTTTGCTTGACTTTGGTTCAAACCCAGATTTCAAAATCAGCTCAACCCACATATTTGAAGCCGATTTTAGCTTGGTTCTTGTGTGTTGTAAGCTGTGATTTCTATCTAATATTACTCCTTGCATGTGGTAGTTTAACTTTGATGTTTTAGTTCCACATAATATTGCTCATGCGTTAAGATTGAAGGCCACAAACATGGCCCGAGGAAGCTGATTTGAGATGATTTGATGCACGCCAAGTGTTCGACAAAATGTGCAAACCAAGTTTCGATCTCAAAACGGTTGATTTGAGCTCGGTTATTGTGATATTCATGTGCTGTGTTGTTCAATATTAGCATATATCGGTTTAGGGAATTAATTTTAAATAAAAAATTAAAAAAATTAAAAAATATGAAAATTTCAAAAAAAATTATAAAAATGATGGATGATATCAAATTATGATAGAAATGACATCTAGGAAATTTTCCTAATTTTAAAAGGTCATTTTCTTAATTTAATGATATATTGGTATTTTATAACCATTTTGGTAAATAATCTATTTTGCGTAGATTAAAATTAATTAGAGTAATTTCATGCATCTAGAGAAGTTTCATGCATATTTAACTTCTCATTTTGCTCACGGGTCTGTCCCTGGCGTGATAACAAGGCCATGTAATATTATTTGCCCGACTTGTATCGGGTCTTTCTTTTCCGCATTACTTTCAAGTCATTTCAATTTCTTGGATGTTATTTACCGCATCGCTTTTCAATAATTTGAGTGTAAATTTCTCTTCTAAATTATGTTAGGATTAGTCTAGAGATTAAAAAAAAAACCTACAAAAACATTTGCATGGACACTTAGTGGTCTTATAAAGATTATAATTGGTAATCAAGATTGTATGGCCATTTAGATAAACGACCTTCTAAGTTAGTGGTACCGCAAGGGCGCTAATAGAAACATTAGCGTAAACAAGTCCCCGTTCAAGAAATCTCTGGTTGCGTAGGAATCGAGACAACACTCCCGTGTCTCTATTAGTTTCTAGCCGACCCCAATAGGCTAGTGGCGACTCACAGAAATATTTAGGTTGTTAAGAACTAAAAAAAAAAAAAAAAATCCAACGTCGCGCGAGGTATGGGGCAGGAGGGAGCGCGCTGGTTAGGGCGGGTCTACCTCTTTAGGCAAATACCCCTAAACCTTTCTTTCTTTTCCCCCGGACGGAAAAAAAGAGGTCGTGACACTCTCACGAATCGAAAGTGGAGCCACTTCCGCTCCTGACTGATTTACCGATGACTTGAAAATGAATCACCGCACAAAACCGTATTTACATCGGAATGATACAAGCGCTGTTAAGAATGATAAAGGGGTCGCCTCGCAGGCCAATCAATTTACAGAGGACTCGCCACCATCAGTCCGGGGGCGTTCGGGCCTCGGAGAGAGCTCGCTGCCGGTCGGCACGTCGGAGATGGCCGCCAGGATGCGGCGGATGCTGTTGGAGCGGGCCGGCTTGAAGCTGAGGGACCGCGGCTTTTTGTCCTTGGAGAAGACGTCGGAGGACTTGGAGAGGATGAGGTAGACCAGGGCTTGGACGACCAGGAACATGGCGATCTTCGTCAGCACGTCCGACAGAGAGGACGAGAACAGCTCCATGGCCGATCGGATTGGTGGGTCTTGAGCGTCGGAATCTGAATGATCGAACGGAATTGAACAGGATCGAATCTGAATCGAATCGAATCGAATGGGTTGCGTATCCAGCATCTGCCTGAGCGGGACCGCGGCTTTATACGAGAGGGAGAACGACACGAGGCGTTGAATATTCGTGCGGGCAGAGTCGTGCTTGACTGCACGCGGTTCGGCATCGATATCCAAATCTGACTCGAAACCCGCGCAATGAATTGCTAATTTTTGCACGTGAAATAAGTGCACACACACGACATAAAAAGCCACTAACCTTCCTTCCTCGTGATCATAAAATATTGGGTTGGCTGGCTCCTACACGCCAGCTCGGTCGTGAACCGCTCGGCCACGTCAGCGTGTGCGATCGACTCGTCTGCAAAAAATTTCCGCACAAAAATTAATATTCTTTTCTTATCATTTGACCTGGTCACACTTTGCCTACACGTTTACTGTGCACTTGCCTACACGTTTATTTCACTCTCTCTTTCTCTCCTATATTCTCTCGTCGTTCATTCCTTCTTTGAAAAAGAAAAGCGAACACTTTTCTCTCCCCTTCTCATTAATTCAAATTTTGGATCTCTTCCTTTGCCCTTGGATTTTGCTGTTTTGGTGCTTGTTGCTGCTTTTGCGCTTTGCTTGATGACGGACTCGTGGTTCAACAAATCTCGATTTTCCAATGTTGAAGAATATTAGAATATAATACGTGAAAATGACGGGATTCTGATTTTAAATTTACGTCAATACGAAATCGCCAGAGAAATAAACGAGAAATAATAAGGATACCAGAAATTTACGTAGTTCGGTTCGAATATATATTGAAAAGCCAACAGCAAATAATCTATTAAAATTGAAGAATCAGAGTTTACAATCGCTTACACACTCGATTATTTTTCACACTTAAATTTAATCACAAATTTAAAGTATTTATAAATAAATAACTCACTTGAATATAAACACTTCATAAAATTATCACGCGTTCAAACTCAAAACAAAATACTCTACGTATGCCAAAATCAAGAACTCCAATCTTGGTCCTTGGTTCGCATACATACGTCTTCACGTTTCTAGACGTCTTTCTTGTGCGGCTCTTACGTGCAGCTCACTCCTCCTCATAAAAAATAAAAAATAAAAAACCCTAGCCTCTTTAAACTTTGGGCCCCACCATGGGTTCTTTTCTTCAACAAGAATTCGCTCCTCCTGCAGATAAGGAGAAGGTTTCCTTCCTTCTTCTGTTTTCTCCCTTAAAAGGTAAATAGTGTCCCTTCTTTTTGTCTTCTAATGGTTTCCTTTTTCTGTTTTCTCCCTTAAAGATAAATGGTTAATACCCTGAAAAACCTCAAACCCAGAATGCAACTTATGCAAATTTACCCCAAACTATTTTTTTTTTCGACCACTAAAAACCTCAAACTGGTATATCTTTGACAAATTTACTGCCCAACCGATACACTTGTGACAAATTTACTCTCTGTTAGTTTTCGTTAAATTTTATTACCAAATTACTAAGTTAAATGACATGTGATAATTGACTGGTATAATTTTACGCTCTGTTTGTCACGTTTACAACTTTTGTGATTTTTTTGTGATATTAATCCAATTTAGCGATGGGTATATTTGTTACAAATTTATCGGTTTGGGGTTTTTTATGAATAAATTAGTTTGGGGTAAATTTGTCATAAATGTACCCCGCTTAGGGTTTTTATAATCGGTCGGGGTAAATTTGTCACGGGTATACCAATTTGGGGTTTTTATGGTCAAAAAAAAATAGTTTGGGGTAAATTTGTCACAAGTGTATCGGTTTGGGGTTTTTCGGGTATTAACCCAAAGATAAATAGTGTCCCTTCTTCTTGTCTTCTAGTGACAAAACATATCCTCCTTATTTCGTTATTTATTTTACACGTTGAAAAAAAAAGTCTAATAAGAAGAAAAAATTTCTTCATTCAATTTGTAATCTACTTGATTTTCATTAATAAAATTCGATTTAACAAATCATTATGCGAATTTAAACTCGAGACATTAATTCAACAAAGAAGCTATGGAGAAGTCGAGAAGTGAGGGATATCATAAATATTAGGTCGTTGCCACACGATTATTTTCGCTCTCTCTCTCTTATATTCTCTCGTCGTTCATTCCTTTTTTTAAAAAGAAAAGCGAACACTTTTCTCTCCCCTTCTCGTTAATTCAAATTTTGGATCTCTACCTTGCCCTTGGATTTTGCTGTTTCGATGCTTGTTGCTGCTTTTGCGCTTTGCTCGACGATGGACTTGTGGTTCAACGAATCTCCGTTGTTTTGGTGTTGAAGAGTGTTGGAATATAATACGCAGAAACGATAGAATTTTACAATTTATGTCAATACGAAAATCGCCACGATAAATAATAATGATCACCAGAAATTTACGTAGTTCGGTCCAAATATCAGTTGAAGAGCTAGCAGCAAATAATCCACTATAATCGGTGGTTCGGTCCGAATATCAGTTAGAGAGCTAGCAGCAAATAATCCATTATAATCGAAAAATCAGAGTTTACAATCGCTTACATATTCGAATATTTCCCACACCTAAATTTAACTTTAAATCTAAAATATTTATAAATAAACTCATTGCACAAAATTACTATGCGTTCAAGCTCAAAACACGCAAAAATTAGGAACTCCAATGTTTGTCTTCGGTTCGCATACGTACGTCTTCACCTTCCTAGACGTCTTTCTTGTGCGACTCCTACGTGCAGCTCACTCCTCCACATAAAAAAAAAAAAAAAAAAAAAAAAACACCTAGTCTTTTTATATTATGTGCCCAAAGTCACCATGGGTTCTTCTCTTCAACAAGGATTCGCTCCTTCTGCAGATAAGGACAAGGTTCCCTTTTTCTTTTATCTCCCTTAAAAATAAATAGATAATGAAATCTATAGTGTGCCCCTTCTTTTTGTCTTCTAGTGATAAAACATATACTCCTTGTTCCGTTGCTTATTTTGCACATCCAAAAGAAAGTCCAATTAAAAGGAAGATTTTTTCATTCGATTTGTAATCCACTTAGGAGAATCTTCATCGATAAAATTTGATTTAACAAATTATTATCTAAATTCAAACTCGAGACATTAATTTAACAAAAAGGCTATGGAGAAGTCGAGAAGTTAGGAATGGTAACATCATAAATGTTAGACCGTTGCCGCTGATATTGTTGGCAAATATATGGAGAAGTTGAGAAGTCAGGGATGGTAACATCATGAATGTTAAGTCATTGCCATTGATATTGTTAGCAAATATGTTGAGAGTGTATAGCAGAAACTCGATGCCTTATTTTGAGGGAATCATTAAGAGGGAATTCAAGTATGAGCCTGTCGACATATCCAATTGGACTTATCTTCACTCAAAAATTTAAGCTAATAAGTTATAAACCAACTAGGATAGACATATTAACTGCTATAGTTATTGAGACCAACTATGATAAATATATTAACTACTATACATCACATCACTTCTTTGATGTGGGATTTCTCTAACACAACTCACTTACACGTGTGTTCTAACAATCTCTCCCTCACATATGAAATTATGCTCACTTACCCCAAAACCACAACTATTGGCTCTTATACCATTTGTTGGAAGTGCACAGCAGCCCAATGCTTACTTCTAGGGAAATCATCAAGAGAAAGCCCATACTTGTCAACATATCCAGTTAAATAAGGTGCGGACTCCTGAAGTGCTATAACTTGGTAGAAATGGACACTTAAGTGCTATAACTTTCGAAATGTACACTTAAGTGCCAAAATCGGAGTAAAGTGGATCACTTGAGTGTCAATCCGGTTAAAATCCAACTAAATTGCATACGTGACATTTTTCTGGCGAAGTGAGTGTAAAACGACGTCGTTTTGCACGCTAACATGACCAAATAATGCAAAAACAATGTCATTTTGGGCTAATGTGGTAAAAAAATAATATAAAAATTAATTAAATTAAATTTAGTTAAAATACTTAAAAATAATAATTTAATATTTAAAAAAGGGGGGTTGGGAAGGCGGGCGAGGGCTCGCCCTCGGCCACCACCTCCGCCTCCCGCCGTCGCCGGAAGAGCCGACAACGGAAGGGGAGGGTCGTCCGGGGTCGCCGGGCCTTGGCTAGGGGCTAGCGACCCTTGGTCGATTGGCGAGCGAGGGTTGGCTAGGGGTCGCCTAGATCCGGCGAGGGTCGGCCCTCACCGGATCCGGTGAGAGCCACCGGGGGGAGGAGGAGGAAGGAAAAAGGGGGAAGGAGGAAGAGGGAGGCGGCGGCGGCGGGGCTAGGGCCATCGAGCCGGGGCTCCAGCCATCGAGCCGGCGGGCGAGGGCCCGCATGCCCTCGCCCTAGATCCGGGCGAGGGTCACCGGCCCTCACAAATTTGGGCGAGGGTCGCAACCCTCGCTTAGATTTGGGGCGAGGGCACGCAGGCCCTCGCCGTTGGTCGGCTGGGGCCGTCGGTTGGCCGGGCCGCCGGCCCTCGGCCCGGCTCGACGGCCCCAACCGACCTTGCCCCACCTTCCGGCGACGGTGGAAAGGCAGCGATGGCGAGGGCTCAACCCTCACCCGCCGCCCTTCCTCCTCCGTTTTTTTTTAATAATAATAAATATAAATTATTTTATTATTTTATTTTGAATTAAATTTAATTAATTTTTATATTACATTAAAATTTAAATTATGCCAAAATGACGTCATTTTGGCTTAGTTAAGGGCTTTATTTTGGCCAACACCCAAAACGATGTCAGTTTAGGTGAATTAGAGCTAACTCAGCTCTTTGGCGAGCCACCTCAACAAGAAATATTAATATTTAATTGCCACGTATGATTTCCAGGCCGGCTTCATCGGAGGTGGCACTCAGGTGTCTCACTTTTCTTCAAATGTGACACTTAAGTCTACCTTTCGAAAATTATAGCACTTAAGTGTCTATTTGTGCCAAGTTATGGCATTTTTAGTGTTTTTATCCCCCAGTTAAACTCACATTCACTCAAAAACTCAAATCAATGAATTGTGGATCAACTAGAATATAATAAATGCTTTATAACTCATCACTTATTCGATGAATGACTCGCTCACACGTGCATCCTAATAGAATAAGGGTGAGGACTTTGGGCATGCGAAATGGAGCCTTGTAGCAGGCGTAACTTTTGTCGAGTTGTTGAGTTTTGTTGAATTTTGCGTTTATTCTCTTTTGATTTGAAGCAATGGGATTAGCCACTAGTTTTCCTCATTTTTTCCTTAATCTTTGCCTTGTACAACTTGAATAAGATTTCATTTTTGCACCTATATTTTTGGCTTCTTTGTTTCATGTTTTGTCCTGTTCTCTGAATTTTTATGGGTGAGACTCTTTTGAAAGGTAACGGAGAGAAACAAAATGTGCTATAAAATGGCGGTCATTGGTTTCTCCAACATCGATGAGAACTTATATTAATGTAATCTCCCCATGAGTGCGGTCGAGCACTGAGTGCTGGAGCAACAACAAGCGTGGAGTAACAAAATCTATAATATGATGACAGAGATCCCAATTTGAATAAACTAGAGGGAGAGAGAAAGCGTTCGTGTTTAATCTTCAGGAAAGGAATGGACAAGCAAAGAATGCAAGAGAGGGTGAAATAAATGGATGCATGTCTAGTGATAGGGAAAGAAAAATATATTTTGTGCGGAAATTTTCTCCATACAAGCTCCACACGCTGACGTGGCTCCACGCCTCGCTTCTTGAGTGGCTTGGACCTAGGTTGACGAGGAGGGGTGGGCCCACCCGATATTTTCCCCTAATGATTTTTACTAGCGGCAACCTACCTAACTAATTAGTTGCTCAAGGTTCAACCGCAAGTCAAAGTCAACTAACAGGAGATCAAAACCTATGCGAGCGTCTTTCTCAGTAGAAAGTCGTGATGCCGACTCGTGTGATGTGGCTCCATGTACGAGATGTAACAATTTTCTGTTGAAATTGATTTTTGCTAAGGCGTGACTCTTGTGATTTTCTTGAGTTCTCCATATGTTACAAGTCTCTTTAAGCAGGTCAATAACCAATAATTTGAAGTAGAACAGATGACGTGAAGAAGGAAATAATCGAACACCGTCTCGATTATAATTGATCGCACGAGTTCCGAATGTTATGGTCCCCTATAGATTTTTACATTCTGTCTTCAACTACTAGCAATGGGACTGGTTGTCCACATGGGAATGATTCACGTGATTATGGAATGCTGGGAAAAGTAGCAAGAGGTTGAAATTTTGCTGAACAACAGGTACAATCAGTTTGCCCTTGTACAAGGAAGAGAAAATAATGCAAGGGATTATTAACGTGAATATGATGCCACGATGTCACGTCAATGTACCACAATGTCATATCAATGCTCACTTGATAAAAGAGTGATAACATCTGATTAATTTTTTTTTTTTTTTGGGGTTGAATGGAGCAAAATGTTAAAATTAAAAAAAAAAAAAAAGTGGTGAAGGCATGGTGGCCACGATGCTAAAATGATATCAATGCCTTACCATTTTTTTTTTTTTTTTTTTTATGATCCAGGAAATCACAATGTGCAGCCGGCAGTCGTCGAAACCCTGACCCCCATGGAGAACCCATCACCCCGTGAAGCGGGTAAGTCACTGCGACGTCTTTGAGAATTGAACTTTTCCCCGTGAGGAGGAGAAAGCGGCCAAAATGCTGCCACTCAGTGCGGTGGTATGGGATTACCATTTTGGTATACAGTCACGAGCTCGATTCATGTCATGAGCGAACTTTTGAATTGTGTTGTACTCACTACTTAATCGTGACGTATTTTGTGCGATAAGATAGTTGTAAGTATCTTGATGGGTTGATAGTAACAGGTCTGCTAATTTCGGACCTCGGGTTGTTGGTGGAGCGAATAAGGTACAATTGAAACCAAACATTCTTTAATGAATAGAGAACTCTACGACGTCACTCAGATGGACTGGTCAGTGTTGTGATGGCAAAACGAAAAACCAACGCACGGCACGTGACTTGTCTACCCCGGCTGACTTCTCTTTCATTCGAATTTTGCTCGCGTGGATGTGATCTCATTGCCACGTCTCAGCTCGTTATTTTTCGCAACTTTTTACATGGTGCCATCAATTCCACGTGCTCTTGGAAAGGGTACAGACCGTTCAAGATATCGTATAATCATTTTCTTCCATTTAAATAGGGCGGTATCAACTCCCAAATTAGATCGGATCGATTAGACGATTACTAGCCTTTTTTGGACGATTTTTCCGATCCGAAAGTACGTGTTGACTCGCCCGCGAACTGCGCGCGCTGGTCACGGGATTCTGGCACCTTTCGGCACGTCCTTGAAATCGCTTCCGAGGTAGTCGGTCGCTTTTTTGGTCTTTGTATCGAGACAACCTGGCTAATTTTACGGTCCAAATTGGCTTTTGTCCTCGTCTGTTCCGGAAGTACGTTTTTATCGAGCATTTTTTGGAGAGTTCATCGACTAAGGGTCCGAGAATTCCTTGCATGCATCATCAAGCGCATCTCAATTTGGGAACAAATAGCATCTCGCCTAAAATTTAGCAGTACCATACTTTTGCATATTAGCTCAGACTTGCTCATTTTTATATTATATATAAACTTGTATTTAAACTTATTCACGGTCATATAAACTTATTATTCATCCGCGTCCAAAAATTAGTACCCACAGCATTTTGGAACGGCAATATTTTTCTTGATAGGAGAGAATTTCGTCCACTAAATATTTTAGTTGATGAGCTGTTAATGACTTAATTTACAACGAAAATTACCCACGTCTATTTTTGGTGAATTATGCATGTAAATCGTTTCCATACCTGTCAACCTCTAACAGAGTTTGTGGTTGGAAAAAAACGATTTCCAACTAAAAATATCGGCAAGATGAAGGATGATATTACTATAGAATATATAAATTTTAGACCTTGCTATTTTGTGCATTATTCAGGCTCAAGCAATATAATGTTACGATGAGAAATGATTATACGTTCCAATTTAAAGGTTTAAGAATCTGATTATCTTTGTGAAAAACGAATGATTAGGGGAGCATTTTCTTAAAATTAAACGCTTGTGTTATCGAAATAATTAGCCAACAAAAAAATATTCCCGTTATGGATAAACACTCGGGACCGGGAGGCAGACCGCGTGCCGGTGCGAAATCAACGGAGCGAAGGAGGAGCGCTCACGTGCTGTCGCGATGGATCTGAGTCCGGATAAACATTCGCTTCCGTTGACTTGAACCGACGTTCATGGCGCGGGGGGGCTGACTCAGCTACCTCCTCCTTCTCCTCTGGGGAAGTCTAGAACGAAGGAGAGGCGAGGAGGGGAATCTGGACGCGATTATTTAAACCCGCATTAATTAAATCGGCAGAGGCCAGCACAAGCCCACTACTTGGTGGCGATCCCCATTTAATTGCAAGGCAACAAAGCAAGCTGGCCGCAAATAATACGGGGTTCCGAAAAAGGCAAGTTAACGGCGGACGAGGACTTACGACAAAGGACGGCAATGGCGTCCTCCTCCTCCTCCTCCACTCGGTGTAGATAAAAAGCCACCGTCTCCTCCTCCCTCCTCCCTCCCCCCTCCCGTTCCGTTCCGTTCCCTCCGTCGTCTCTCTCTCTCTCTCTCCGTCGGGCGTTCGGTCGGTCCCCGAGCTTCGGCTATTTCGTTGTTTCTCTTCGAGGCGGGCGCCGGGAGGCCATGGAGGATGGGGACGCGAAATCGCCGCTGCTGTCGTCGAACGGGGGGCGGAGGAGCGGGAGATCGCTCCGCCGCAGGAACTCCGTCAACACTCTCAGGACGGATTTCGTGGCGAAGCTGCCGCAGAAGATCCGCTCCGGCCTCGACGTCGAGACCGACCCGCACGACATCGATCTCTCCAGGACCGAAGGCCTGAGCAAAGGTCTCTCTCTCTCTCTCTCTCTCGCTGTGGCTTTGGTCGGATTGCTTGAGCTCCGGTTTCCTTTGTTCTTGCCTTTCGGCTTTTACGGAATGAGGAGGAGGAGGATGGCTCGATGGTCGGGACGATTTGCGCTCATCCTGTTTGCGTTCGCGGCGGGCTCGAGGAACGGAATGGAAAAAAGCGCGCGGATCATTTCTTAGTTTCCCTTTATCCTCATCGGAGCATCGTCTGCGATTGCTGTACTGTGGTCTCTGTCCTTTTTGCTCCTTTGGGGATTCGTATCTGCGTTGACGTTGGGAAGCGTTCCGGAGAGAGAGAGAGAGAGAGAGAGAGAATGCCTCGTTGACTTTAATCTGATTTCAATATGACTTACTTGCCATTCTCTGTTATGACGCTTGAACGACAATTTTTCCTAATTTTTTATAAATTTCTCTATTCAAACAAAGATATAGTAATGTTCTTCAGCGGAATTCCGGTTTATTTTAATCGAATGCTTTGCTTGTGATGCATGATCCCGGTAAAAATGCGTCCTTTCTCTCCCAGTAATATGACTGCGCAAACAATTGCTGTGCTCATGTTTAAGTGTCTCCTTTCCATTCCCTTGTAAAGAGAATTTCGTTTGGGGCCCTTGTCCAGTTTGAACAATGAGACGGATTTCCTGGAATTTACAGCGGAGAAGGAGTACTATGAAAAGCAACTCGAGACCTTGAAGTCCTTCGAAGAGGTGGACGCTTTGGTGAGCAATGGTGAAGTAGATGAGGAGGATCCGGAGGAACAAGCGCAGCACGAAAGAGCGATGAAGATATCGAACTATGCCAATATTGTGCTGCTGGCGTTTAAGGTAGCACATCCGCCAGTTTGTTCGATTCCTGGCACGAGTGTTTTGTCTGTTAATTTGGCTGAAGATGTACAATGCGGTTGAGGTGCTTGTTGCATCAAAAGAGCCTTTTCTCTTTACATGGAAGGCATATTTGTTAAAGTCAATATCCGATTTTTTATGTTAAGCTTGCTTGAGTTGTTCTCGAATAGCGTTTCTATTTGACAGTTTACATAACTTCAGAATTATGTAGAGTTGTCTAGAGCTCGTTGCTGTCAAATCAATTGTACTCACATTGCAAATGCTCGAACGATTCATGATGGAATACATGTTATAATACAGGTATATGCAACAGTTATGACTGGATCAATAGCTATTGCAGCATCTACATTGGATTCTCTACTTGATCTCATGGCTGGTGGCATACTTTGGTTCACACACCTGTCAATGAAGAAGATAAACATCTACAAATATCCCATTGGAAAAGTGAGGGTGCAACCGGTGGGAATAATCGTCTTTGCAGCTATCATGGCTACTCTAGGTACTTTCTCATTCATCACTTGGGGAGTAAAATTAGACGAGGACTTTGTGGCCCTTAATGCTAAACCTCTTAACAGCTTTCAGATTTGGCCTCACTTAAGAAAGTTCCAAGACTTTAATCATGTTGAGAAACCAGTTATCTGAGATTTTGAAACTCATGGCTAGCCTTTTAAAGCTGGCTTAAAAAGTTTGAAGCATTTTAGATGTTTGTGGCTGCTAGACTTACATCAAAGTGTATGCTTAGCGAATTCTTTTCTGCAGCCCAAAGTGTGAGACTCGAATGACTATTTATGGAGAAAAAAGTTGGTTGCCTAATACCTATGTTGTCAAATCAATGTGAAGGGACAGAAGTATGCATAATTAAGTAAATTATGCAGTCAATAGCATTCATCAAGAAGTTCAGCATGATTTGAAGTGGGTAGTGCCATAACGGGGAAGATGTTTGCTTTGTTCCTTTTTCTGATTTTAACACTGCAATTATCTCAGTATTGTGCACTAATGGAAATAACCAGCAGATGGCTCCTCTCCCACTCTCTTACCTCCAATGACATGGATGGATGCTATCTGATACAGGATGTCTCAATTTTTTTTATTTTTTACTTTTTTTCAGCAACTGAATCCTAGGGTCCTAGCAAAAAGAAGAAAACATCCTAGTTGATTTTCCGTTCAAGTGCGAAGGAAAATGCCTTTGACTCATGACTTTAGAAGAATGTGGTTGCTTAAGCTCACTGGGTGGGGTAACAAGCTCATTTGAGGGATTACTTGGGTTGATAAAGGGATGACTGTATACAAGAAGCTTAGAGAGAGATGTCTATGTGCCAGACGTAGGGTGTTTTTTAAGCCAAGTTCTCATCCTTTATAAGTGCAAGGTGTGAGAGAATTTGTCTATCATTTTTGTCCTCCCCAAATGAAGTTTATTAACTTCACTGATGTTCGACAGTTAGGAATGTTTTTCGATTGATGGGCAGACCATATTAAGAATCGACAATGACCTCATTTGATGAGTGTATTGATTGACAAATGCTTTGATTTGACATGAATATTTCAACACTATTTTCTGAGAAAGTTCCTCTAAATCCAGTGAGGGAATTGAACTAAACATTTCTACCTCTTGATTCAAGGAAAATTCATAATCGCTACTGAGTGTTTGGATTTGGAATGGGAAAAAGAATTGATGCCTATGGATTAAATTTTCCCTCAGGCTTTCAGGTACTGGTCCAAGCTGTAGAACAGTTAGTCGAAGATGAGGCTACCGCAAAGATGGATACAAGCCAATTGATATGGCTATACTCAATCATGTTAACTGCTACTGTTGTAAAACTTGCTCTCTGGCTTTACTGTAGAAGCTCACCAAATGACATTGTCCGTGCCTATGCGAAGGTGTGACTTTAATTACTAGTCTTAACCTATCTCTGCCTTGACTGCTATTTACATCATAAGATGACAATTCCTGGTACATATTTCAGTGAGTAGATACACATCTGTTCAGATGCATGACTTGAATACCTGAATTTCCATCGCTGCCTATTGTCAGGATCACTACTTCGATGTGGTAACAAATGTAGTAGGTCTCGCCGCAGCAGTCCTTGGTGATGAATTCTACTGGTGGATTGACCCTGCTGGCGCTATTTTGCTTGCACTTTACACCATTACCAATTGGTCTGGAACAGTCATGGAAAATGCAGGTACCTCTTTTCATGTCATCTCTATCCTCTTCAAACTGTGCCTAGCAGGTAATCAATTAACCTTGACAGTTGAAAAGGTTGACTGGAAGAACTTTAACTAGGAAAAAGAAAATCTCATAAGAGGGGTCAATCATTGCGTATGATCTTGCTGAGTAGAATGTTGTCTTAGAAAACTCAGGACGATGTGATGCTGATTTCAGGCTCGTTTCACGCCAAGTACATTTACCACGTATGCTTTTCAATGCAGTTTCGCTCGTAGGACAATCGGCGCCTCCAGAAGTCTTGCAGAAACTAACTTATTTGGTGATAAGACATCCTCTGGTCAAGCGGATTGACACTGTCCGTGCTTACACCTTTGGCGTGCTTTATTTTGTGGAGGTGAGTCTTTAAATACAGTCACTTCCTTTTAAGAGCCATGGATAGTTTCCACTTGTGCCTTTGGATTCCACCACAATGCCGAGTTTTGTTTGATGGCGGTGAAACTGATGAGTGCTGGTTTGTCGACTGAATTCATCACTTCTGACTTACTATGTTTAAGTCTAGTGTTGTCTGAACTGAGTTGATCCCTGAATGGATTGCTTGTTTAGCAAAACGTTGACTCGTCTTGCTTTCAACTTCTTGGGGAATAAACTGGATTTTGTCTGATTGTGATCAGGTCGATATTGAACTTCCGGAGGAGCTGCCTTTGAAGGAAGCCCACGAGATAGGGGAGACCCTCCAGATAAAGCTCGAGAAGCTCCCGGAAGTCGAGCGGGCGTTCGTTCATCTCGACTATGAATGTGAACATAAGCCAGAGCACAATGTTGTGAACCGGCTTCCGAACAACTAGGTCCTGATACTCATTATATGCTTCCGAATCTGGGCGGTGAGAAGATCGCCGTTGCAAATGGAAGAGGAGAATTTCTTCCCCAAGTAGGAAGTACTCGTCAGACAATTCGTTTGCTTGGGGGTATTGGAAATTTTGTTGAAACAGAAGGCGGGATGTTGAATCCTGCAACCGAGTCTTTTCCCCGGTATCACAACGTTGCCGGACAATTTTACCGTTTCATTTTTTGAGACGCCGTTTAACTTTTTTTTCCTATTGTTAATGGATTTCTGCAAGGTTTGATTAATGTTAAAAGCAGTTATTGAGAAAAAGGTCAAATGCCAAAAAAGAAAAAAATTAAGGTCAGAAATACTCAAGTCACGTATTTTTATTAAAAAAAAAAAAAAAAAAAAAACCATCCGTCTACTTTTGAAGCTAAAAACCTGTACGACATTTTGGATTTATGACAAAACAACGTTTTTGTATACGTCATCATCCCAATGCTTTGGGTTATCAATTAATGTCGCGTTTCCAAAGTCTTTTTTTAAGATAATTTACCAGTGTTTTGGCGATAAATATAGTAAAATAAGAAAGAAAATCAAATGTTGGTAAATCAAACAAGTGCCGCATTTGGCCAAAATGAAAAATAAGAGCTAGCAACTCAAAAGCTAATTGATGGTTCACTAACAAAATTTCGTAATTCAATCAAATTAAGGCTGACGAATTACGTATAGGAATAGTAAAATTGATGCATTATTATAAATAAATAAATAAATAACTAATATTTTCGTGAAAGTGTTAACAAACTACCAATAATTGAAACTTAGCAGCACGTATAAAATTGAAATCCATACTTTTAGGCACGGAAAAATAGAATTAGGCTATTATGCATAATTGGGATTTTGTTATTCTAATCATTTGTCCGTCTATTGAAAAAGAAATCAATCGTACTTTTGGAATTATAGCTGCAGAGGCAATGGCGTCCGGAGGGCCTAAACTTCTTTTTAATTGCAGAAAAGGATGCCCCCAAGCTTTGTAGTTTGTTCAATTAAGTACCCCAAATTTAGTGATGTTGCAGAATTCTCTACCTGCTCTATAAGTATATAGGAGCATACAATTGTCCATCGAAACTAGAGTGTTTCTCAAAATGCAGCCCAACCAAAGAGATTCTCAAAGCATATCTAAAGAGTGGCTCCGACTGCATACAGTCGGTTTGCTTGCCGAGGAAGACTTTCGTACCTGCTGAAAGAGGAAACAGAGCTATACTGGACCAATGCAAGCTTTTGAGCACTCTTAGGATCACAGAAGTGGGGAAGGATAAAAGAGCTATTTCCCGGCTGTGGCTGATGAATGGTGGATATTCAAAGCCATGTTGGACGGACAGCCTTTTCTTTGTCTATCCTTTGGAACTTCGAATCAGAAACTGCGAGTCACGGTCACCAGTGAAGAAGAAATCGTCAGCAAGAGAGGAAAAATTTTCCGCACCTAAATTACAATTGCAAGGAGAAGAAATAGTCTTTTTGACAATCGATATCTACTTTCCCTGGGAAAAAAAGAAAAAATATATAGCTTCAAAATGAGAAGCACGCGCGAAATTCACGGAAGTTATTCTGAACCTTTCCAAATGTCAGAACATAAGTACAAACACGCAGGCAAATCTCAGTTACAACAGGTGGAGGCAGCGAGAGAGCTCACCTAAGAACCTGGGAGCAGACGGCCATTGTACATCTTATCAAGTAACTGGCGAGCATCGGGCCTCCTAAGAAGACCCTTATTGTTAGGTAATCCAGTCCCCAAACAAACGGGACACACAAGTTTTCCTCGGCCTGAAAACAATAAACATAACAGTGATGTAGGTTCAACATACTTTCATCTTGCATTCCCTCATGTGTACCAATGCTTTTGACCGGTAAAAAGTTATTTGGTTTCCCATGTCATGCAGGTAGAGATTTTTTCCAAAACTCAGTACAGAGAGAGTTCTTCAGAGACTACTGAAATATTCTCCTTCCATGTCTATGCGGGGCTAACAAGTAAAAACACTGCATTAAGCATATGCAACAGATGACAGACTCTTAAACAAGAGAATGATGCAAAATCTTAATAAGCCGCTATATCCAAAGTTCAATGTTGTCTTTCATGCTCCCCTAGATAATAACTCTCTGAGAGAAGCACAAATTTTCTGTAAAACATTAGCAGCGGTGACAGCACAGACCAATAAGGGAAATAAGAGTAAAAAGGCTAAGTTTTGGTGCATACCATAACAATTTGGACATTCAGTAAACTCATAAACATCCTTTGCCCGTTTTCTGTTGAGAGCTTTCCATTTTCCTGTGCCACCACACATGTCACCTATATGAAACAGCACAACTAGTGAATTCTAGGTGGCAGCAGATACAGCTATAAACTGCAAATCACTAAGAGGAGAAAAACCATCTGTTGATTCTTTCAACCTCATATAACAATTTTTTACAGAAGCAAGACGAAGGAATTTTGTACTCATCGACGTGATTATAGCTAAGTGATAAGTCATGTTACCAGGGACATGCATCTCAATACAGCTAAAATGAAAAGTTCCTGTAGTTCGACAATGACCCCTCAAAACAGGAGGAATTAACAAGAGAAGTTGATCTGACCAAAAGAAAAAAACAAGAGAAGTTCATAACATTGGGAAGGAGAAATCATTGGACAGTCTGCAAGCAGATTTTGTGTTCTCAACTGATAAAAGTTAAGTACTTGATATGTGAGCTACTCCAATATTAGACAGGGTACTCTTGCACTGCAGTCACTGACACTGTGCTACTTACACAATTCTCATGATAACAAATTACAAGCAATTGTACCACATTACATTGCAGCATTGCACTCCCTTTACATATATAGGATTTGCATGTATTCAAGAAGATCATATCGATAACACTGAATTTTAGAAGGGAAAAGAGTTTAAGTCTTACAGATTATAGCACCACCACCCCCACAGTTTCGACAAACAGCTCTTTCCTTTGCATCTGGGGCAGTTGCCTTTGGCAGAGCTATGGATGAGCCAGACTTGCTGATCAATGTCACGGACGAACATAAACAGGTAAGACACCAGCGCCTCGAGGTCGATGATTGAGACTCCTGTAATTGGAAACAGGCAATGCTACACATGAAACTCAACCATAAAAGAAATTACATGAGCACATGGGAAACCTTAATTAAAACAATGAATAAAAAAATGAACCTCACGTCTTCCATTTAATATTAAGTTCAGGAAGGGAGAGAAATCATGGTTTTATTGGGGAGCAGTTGCATCAAATACTAATTAAAGGCAAGAAATATGACAAAGCGGAGTAGGATGGCCATCTCCGCACTGCGAACAGCATATTATAATGGAGAATTCATGGAATTGCTGAAATCGCTTCAATGCAAAAGCACACTATTACAATTTATCTGCTCCAACCATCAAAAAACAAATCCAGAGCCCCACAAAAAAGTGTCTTTCTTTCGACAAGAACTCATTCCAGTGCTCTCCTTGGATAAAAATGGAGAGAGGAGATTTACTGTCATTCCCTCTGCACTGGCTCGACTTTCCTCATTTTCGGTCAATGAAACCAGCTACAGAAACTTCACACTCGTGCAGCGCAAAGCTATGGACAATCGCATTGCTCGTAACAAATGGAGCGTTGATGACCATAGGGAGATTGCGGAGAGTCCCAACAGGCAAGCAAACACAAATTGCCCATTTCAATTCATCGCACAAGGACCCTCACCAGGCAACATCGAAGCAGGCGTCAAGCAGGAAGGCAATTTGGACAATTTTAAAAAAGAAAGGAAATGGTGAAGTGCGGGAAAGGACCTTGGAATTCGCCGTTTCTGGAGGGGGCGAGCCTGAAACGCCGGGACTGGGGCTACCATCTTCTCCCAAGCTGGACCTCACACGAAACTCAACCGACTTCGAATTACCTGCCGGATTCGCGTCCCGAACGAATTGATCAAAAAACAATAACATGGGAGGCCCGGTTCACGTTAAAAAAACGTAGTCTTTCGCACGACTCGGAATTGTAGTAAGGGACTCGATAGTGGAATTGCATGACGACAGCTTTTGAAGATTTGGGTTAACTCGAACTCGCTAATGCAAACCGCCAAAGACCCGTTTATCTCGTCTCACGTAACTTGGAACTCATGAGAGAGAGAGAGAGCTTACGGTGACCGTGAGGGAGAGCGGGGGCGAAGGAGAATCGCGGCGGGAGAACGGAGATATGCGAGGAGGCCGCCATGGTCGCTCGCTCTGCAGCTCACCGATGGAGCTCGCGCGTTCTGATATTTTTGTGGGGAGGAAGGGAACCGACGTGGATTTTTTTCCTTTACTTTCACATGATTTGTCGCTTCCTCCCCGCTGCACAAGAACGTAATCGCCTGCGGATCAGGCAAAACAGCACACGAATGAAAATGTCATGTTGAATGAAAATGTTATCAACCACCCCCCCCAACGTTTTCCGACTGCGGCGTGTCTTCAGCTGATCGATTAATGTCTTTAGCTGGCTATTCCTGCTGATCATCGGATATTGATGAGGCGAAAGATTAGACCTCGATCAACCATCCATTGCAAACCTTTTGGGCATTTGTGTGATGCGACTTTCTATGTTAAAAAGAATTTTGACAAAACGCATTAAGACACGAAATTTTTTAGACAGTGAATGCATCCCTCGACAGATCACAACACTCCCCCGAAAAATTCAATTGTTGCCTAAACTTTTTCACGTCCAACCGAGTTGTTTTGGTTTCTATTTGTTTCACGTGTCGATTTAATTTTCTATGCCAGAGTCTCTTCTATACTTTATTTCTTCACTTTAGGAACCTTGGGGAATACTTCTTTCACCACCACGATGACCCTTTCGAATATAAGGATCCACATTTAAAATGATCGTTTGCATATGGCGTGGTCCACTAGTACTGAATTGTTTAATCGCAAAATCAACGCAGTTGATCTTTTACATTCTATGCTCGTGATTCACGCTATTAAAACAAAGGTCTGATTTCACACAAAACCATGGACCAGAAACAAACCAATGGTGCAGGCTTTAGTAAACCAAGACGAGATTCATTATCGCTTTTATGCCACAAAAACAGTTCAAGCCAAAAAAAGAAAAAGATATAAGGCCAGAGACACAGTTGCCGAATTTCTGCAGCAACCGAGACCCTAATTAATCTGACTTTACAATTGACTAGGCTAAATAAAGAACAAGATACATCAATATGGAAGTCCATCTTGCTATTACAACCGCAGTAATACCACGGTCAAGACACAGTTCGCCCATGGCACAAGCATGCGAGATAGAGATTTTTCGCCCATTTCTCCTGCACCAGAGAATCGGACATGTTAAAAAGTAGTTCTTCCTCGTAGTGAAAAAATTTCATTTGCGTAACTTAGATAGCCAGCATTGTAATAGGTTCCCAGCTTGTACCTTTACATGCACGCTTGGAAATTGGGATGTGCGCAGAGTTTCCTGAGTTTCATCACCAGGTTTGCGTTTCGGGATGCTCAAAACCAGGGCAGATTGATCCCAAGTTGCTGCCGTAGATGTAATACGATACCCACTATCCCATCGTCTGTGAATGCCCTCACTAGGATACATGAAATCAAGCTCCACAACCTGAAAAATAAAAGTTACTAGTGCAAAAGGAAGACATGTGATGTAACTCACGGGCATTGCACAATAAAAGTAATGGCAAAGTATCCTGTCCTATTAAAATCCATTTCAGATGTCATGCTTGTTACGATCTAGAAAACACTCCTGGAAAACAATTCAGCTATGACATGGGCCATTTAAAAAGAGTGCCATACAATTACATCAATCTTAGAAAAAATTTCAGCTATCATCTAACTTTGAACTGAACAACAGGAGATATTGCCTGCTTCTCCATGCTCACCCAAATAAAGGGAACTTGTATGGGGGGATCAAGAGCTTCAATTAGCTCAGCTGTCATTACAACTCACACACTGGCACTATAAGCTCCTAGATCCCAAAAGTCTATTCATATATGCAAAAACGTTCACACTATAAGAACAGAACCACTAATCAGTTCCAGCATTTTCCCACTATAATAGGAAAAGATCATATCAGGAGACTGCGAATGCATTTTGAGTGTGTGTGTGTGTGTGTGTGTGAGAGAGAGAGAGAGAGAGAGAGAGAGAGAATAAGTATCCAGTCAGTATGGTTCCACCTGATCACTGAATCCAGCATTGCGAGACATCACAATACCCCACCGACTCCCAGCTGTGGCCATGGAGGTAACGTGAAACCCTTCTCTCCACTTCTTGTTTATCCATTTGAAAGGAAAAGACTCGCTGACTTTGTAAGACTGCTGAGTGTACTGGGTACCTGAAGATAGTCCCTCTATGAGTAATTTTCTAACAGACCACATCATATCAGGAAAAACACTTGAGTTCTGCATGCTTTTTTAACAGGATAATGATCAAAGCAACTATGGGAGAAAACAAACCTTTAGACATCACAACTAACGAGCTTCCATTATTACAACCAGCAACAGAACTAATGTAATAATTCTTTTCCCATTGTTCCATAATCCATTCCTACATATCAGAATTGTCAAAAATTTGATATTAGCGTATCTGTTACAATCTAAAATATGATGGGCATCCCAAAGAGAAAGAGGATTATTAAATAAGTGAATAGCTAAGCAAGAGTGCAATAAATGAACCTTGTGTAGAAAGAAAGGTGACAACTCATACACTTGGCTTGAAAAACCAGTTCCAGCATCCATTATAAGGGCCCAGAGATTAGAAGACGAGGCCACACAACTTATTAGCAGACCATCTGCAATTCCTCTCTCCACATGTTGACCTAACCTTGCATCTGCTACATTGTAATGATACCTGCACATAAAATGAGGTCACACACTGGTCAGCAATGTCCCGTGGACAAGAATTTTTCTTTTGAGAAAGGAATATCAACAAATTGACATGTCCATTCATTTCATTGGATAGAAAATCTCTCCCTGAGTAACTTTCTTTCTAATCAGAATCTTCAAGATACAACCAAAACCTACCTCTGCTTCATGGGTAATCTTGCATTGTATATTGAAATCCATTGGGTAGCTGGAACTCCCAGGCGAACCTTCTTCTTTGGTTGGCCATCATCTTCTTCCTCAACATTCAACCTTCCTCGCTTTTGGCCAACCTGTACAGCCTAGAAATTGTGATGCTAAAATCGATATTATAGCTGCAAACACCACTCACAGTTAATTTAACAACCAATGGTTTACCTTTTGAGCACCATCGGTGTTTATTGGCCTCACAGAAGGATTTGGACCAATTAAACCATCAAACAAAGATATCAACTTTGAGTAGTTGGGCTCTTCATCAAATTTCATATTCACTACAACCTCCAGAAACTGTTTCAAAGGTGGAGGGCAGAAGCAGCATAACATTTCGGGAGAGGTCGCCATCTTCTTTTTGCAAACTAGGAAAGATTTGTTGTCCCCCTAAGAGAAAAAAGCAATTGTGTATTTTAAAATAAGTTCAAAGGACCATAAAGTCTGTGTAAAGTGGCTGCACCTGATAGCCTTGCCAGGGTAACCTCCCTCGATGTAGAAATATTAATGTGTAAGCGAGAGATTCCAGATCATCTCTTCTGCTAGCTGTTCTCCCTAAGTGAGCATGAACACTAGCATACCGTACCGTTCCCCTGGAAAAACACAGCAAAAGAACATGGGAAAAGATATATCACATTGCACATACTTGACTAAAGCACCATCCAAGGGAACAAAAAGAAGACAAATTTACCTAAACATGTCAGGCCGTTGATCATACTCAACATGACGCCCGCTGGAACCATCCTTCCACTTAGTTGCTGTAAAATTAAATGTCAGAAAACTACTTAACAAAATGAAACACGCAACTTTCAATGATATTGTTATTAATCATGCTCACCCAGTCCCAGGTCAACAAGAAACAACTTTTTCTCCTGTTGTGTGGATGGCTGACCAAGCAAAAAGTTCTCTGGCTTCACATCTCCATGCACATAGCTAGCACCACAATGTCAGAGAATGGAAAAGTGAAAATCAACAACTAATTACTCCTCTTTTAACATAATCTCCAATCCAATTTTCAATAGAGGAAAATCCAGTTAACTAAAACATCATACCCCTTTGCGTGCATCTTCTCTAGGATTGACAATGACTCGACTGCAATACAAGCGACCATTTCAGAAGACATCCTGCACGATACCATCAATAATAAGCACAGATTGACAATGAGAAAATTCTAGTCATTTTGAATGTTGAGAATAAAAAATTCTGCCCCTGAGTTTCTAAAAGCTATTTCCATGTACTATTCTAAGTCTTATGTCTCCATAGGGCAAAAAGCATCCAGCCTCAACTCAACAACACAAGATATAAGCTGCTACTTCAACTTCTCATTCGCAAAGCCTCTGTCTGGCTGGAGAGCAAAGACTCGTGTAAATCAATACGAGCAAGCAAGAACAAATAGGCTGCAGATCATACCAGGAATGATCTGAACAAACTACTGCTCAGAAACATGAATAAACACAAGATACAGACTGTCAGTACCATGCTGGACTAACCGAACTGCTCCTCAAAGAGAACCAAGTGAAAAGTAAAAATAGAACTGTCAGCAAAGCTGAAGAACAAATCATGCTCCCCAAAACACCATAAGAAGTTTGTGTCACGCGGTGCATAGTGACTAGAAGATTTCTCGTGATCCTTTAAACATTAAGCACTGATTTTGATGAATTTATTGTTAAAAGCTACAGCTATTAAATGGCGCACTCACAGAATATTCAGAATCAGAACTTCGTCTGATCAGATAGTCATTATTCAGTACTTTGATATGACAGAGAAAAGGAGCCACAAGTAAGAGCATATAAAAGCATAAACAAAGATAAAATTACTTACGCCTGTCCAGAGGTATTCCATACATCCCACAAGCTCGGTCCAAGCATGTCCATCACCTGCGAGTAAATAAGTTAGATGCAAGAACTTGTTGTGAGCATACATAAAAGAACAAGAGACAAGGAGACTCGTACCATAACATAATACTCTCCCTGTCTTCCTTTGTAGTGCACCTTAGGCACTCCATAACTACCACCAAGGGCACTGTCAACCAGAGAAAAACAATTAGGTACATGACGTGGGCCACAGCAAGGGCGTCGCGGCCCTCGCACTAATTATGGGAAAAGATTAATACTCACTTGTAAACTTGCCATTCATATGGGGGACCATAATTACAGCCCTTGCTATTTCGATGCTCAAATTTCAGGGCTACCTGATACATATGTCAGCAATGATACATAAGGAAACACCCGAACAAATTGTTAGTGAAAAAAGACAAATTAAAAACCTAGTACAAGATATTCACAGCGCACATGACGCCTTATTATGCTCTCACCTCGATGGCTCCTGGACCTGTTGTTCGATCACTTCCCCCACTAATACGTCGACCAAGAAACACTTGACCAAATCCACCTTTGCCCAACTTCTTATCTATCTTGTAAGTTGGTGATCCTCCCACTTGTACCTTCATATATATAGAAGAAACGGAGAAGTTAAGATAAATCCCTAAATAGCACAGCAATTATCTTTTTCCTCAATCTTGATCCACAGCTACAGAACAAACAGATATCTCATGATCACTCGACATAAGTCACATCCAACATCATTATAAGCGAGTTACTATCAAAAAATTGACATAAAACTCGTTACGAGTTGTTCATGCCATAACATAGGATATTCACCAAAATCTATGGTTGACAATCCATAATTACGCTGCCGACATCATAATTCGTGCAGCCTCTAGATTGCGAGAACAATCCAATTTCTTTCCTTTTGATTAGGTAGCGGATCTTATTCCGCCCGATATGCTAAAACATCAAACAATTAACGAGTGGATTGTCAAATTTTTAACTCAATCTAAACACCCTTAATTATACCGCATTTCTACTTAATTATATTTAAACCACAATGCAATTAACCAATCAAAGATATCATAACACCAAACTACCACAAAAAAACGACCTTCTCAGTATCCATATGTAGCACCATCCAACCATACCCAAAAACTGGGGAAAAAAAATTAACGCCAAAAGAGAAAAACATACGCGTTCAGGGAACGGTGCCGTGCTGCCTTCTTCTTCTTGTCCTCCGGCCTTGTTGGCACTCAACCCACCGCTCTCGTCGCCCATCGCTTCTAGCTCGACCTCCTCCTTGTCGCCCTCCCCGCCCCCGACCTCCCCCTCCCTCTCCGACGCAACACCAGCCCGCCCTCTCCTCGCCTTCTTCCTCGTCGCCGGCTCCTCGGCTCCCAACTCCCTCCTCCTCCCCACTCCCCCTCGCCCTCTCCCTCGCGACGGCGGCGCGCGTCTTCACGTAGTTGTTCCCGGCGGCAGCGGCTGGCGTCTCCGGTCGCCCCCGCGGCGGCGGCTGCGGCGGCGGCGGCCCCGATCGCTTCCTCGCTAGCGGAGCGCGGCCTCGGCGTACACCTCTGCGAAGCTCGGGCATCGTACGGCCTTGTAACCCATGCAACTCGAGCAAAAGGCCGGTTCTTGTCTCATCATATACCTCGCGCAGGCTAAGCTCCGGAACACTCCGCACTGCTCATGGTCAACCGGCGATCGGCGGCGAGCTGCTCGGAGAGGATCCCTCCGTAAGTGAGGTCGCCGATCGTGCAGCGCCGGGCTATGGATCGATCCGATTTCGACCTCGTCGAGCTCGAATTTCGCAGATATAGGGGGGCTAGGGTTTGCTGTAGAGAGAGAAAAAGAGAGAGAAAAAGAGATCCGAGTCGGAAAGAAATTAGAGAGAAATCTCACCCGCCGACTCGAATGTTAGGTCGTGCGGGAGCAGGAAGGAAAAATGAAAATCGAAATCTGATATTTTTCATCTTCGTATATAAGTGTGTCAATCTTCATTTTTATGACGTCACTATGCGCATTTTTTTTCTTTTTTTTTTTTCTTTTTTTCAGGTCCCCCAATGGCAAAAACCGCAGCCCAATCCACCTGATCGAGTGTAACTTTCTCGCCATCGTAACGTCCTCCCAGTTTTTTTGTATGTAACTTCTCTTTGGTGCGACGTTATTTATCTCGTGCCGGTGTCGTGAGTCCCGTGATGCTTGAGTAAAATTATAGATTTCTTTTTGTATACTTTCGACGAATCATTTGATGGATCGTAACTTCTCGTCTAGATATGTAAGTCCCGTGATACGATTGCCAGTTCAAAGTTATGAAAAATAAAGCAATCTAGATCGTAAAGCAACTAATATGCATTTTCTAACGGTTAACTGCACAAATACTAGATCATAGCGTCCCGAGATAATTGGCACGAAACTTTTGGAAATAAAGGAACATGGATACAACCGTTGGGAACCGTTCGAAAGCAGTTATGGCACATCTAATAAAACCAGCATCCATCTTTTAAGAAGTCCCGTGCAAATCAAACAAATTAACTATCTTTCAATTGGACTTTCATTTCTTAGATTTGCATTGATCAAATTCCGATATGCTTCTTAACTGTAGTTTCCATATCAGTTTTAAGATTCACATCGTCAATTAAATCTCGGCGTAATATCTTTATCTTGCATTTTTATTAAATTCTAGTTGAGTTTGTTTGAGTTTGGTTCGTTTGTAATAATTATACTTCTCAAGCCTCATTGTCAATTAAATTCCAACATGGTTTGCATCTATATAGCTTCGTTCGAAGTAAAGTTGTTGATTTCCTTAGTTGCCTGGATATTTCACATCCAAAATCACCGTAGAATCTGTCTTCTTTAGTAAAAATCAAATAACGACTTTTGACTGAAGGCACTTCGTCACAAAATTGCAACGAGATAGCAAGATGCCATGTTAATGGTAACTCAAACTAAAAGTTTTGCAACTCATGTGTTCCTAATTTCCTTACTTGTTGCAACTTCTTTTAATTAGATGGAAGTTATCGCCTTTGGGTTTGTAATTTTTCTTCAACCAGAGTACGTTATGAATAAGAGGCCAATCTTAAAACATATCTGATCAACCCTGTATCTTTTTTTTCTCGATCTCTTTTTATCGAATGATAATGGGAAACCCTACCCTTTAACAACTTGGGGTCTATTTGGTAACCGGTCATTTCTTGACTATTTTATGTTATTTTGTTCCCTAGAAAAAAAAACAAAAATCAATTTAATAATGTTAGCTAATTTTTCAATCATTAGAAATAGAATTAAGAAGTAGAAAAAAATTATTTATTTATTCTCGAAAGCAATTCAAGAATTAAACAATTTTTTTTTTTTTTTTTTTTTTTTACCTCCTTTGGCCTGTTGTTGACCAGACAAGAGTCGATGACCTTGTCATGGTTGAGCAAGCCATGGCAAGGCTAAACTCCTAGCCACAGTGAGGCTCAGGCCGACGAGGCTCCCCAAAAGTTTTGGAAATAATTGGCACAAAGCGTTTGGAAATAAAGGAACATGGATACAACCGTTCGGAACCATTCGAAAGTAGTTATGGCACATCTAATAAAACCGGCATCCATCTTTTAAGAAGCCCCGTACAAATCAAACAAATTAACTATCTTTCAATTATTTTTACTTTCTTGCACTAGACTTTCATTTCTTAGATTTGCATTGATCAAATTCCGGTATGCTTCTTAATTGTAGTTTCCATATCAGTTTTAAGATTCATATCGTCAATTAAATCTCGGCATATATCTTTATCTTACATTTTTATTAAATTCTAGCTGAGTCTTTTTGAGTTTGGTTCGTTTGTAATAATTATACTTCTCAAGCCTCGTCGTCAATTAAATTCCAACATGGTTTGCATCTATATAGCTTCGTCCGAAGTAAAGTTGTTGATTTCCTCAGTTGCTTGGATATTTCATGTCCAAAATCGCCATAGAATTTGTCTTCTTTAAATTTTTTTTTAGAGAGTCGAAAAAGCACTATCTCGTTGAACGGTTCTATACATATGTCATTTCTCAACGTATTTCTTTAAACAAAGACTCCGTTTTTTCCTCTTTTTAGATGGTAAATATTTCTCAGAACATGGAGTGTGAATCAAACCCATGTTTGAATTGACATTGAGATACTGATACAACTGCCTCCTGTAAGAGTCTGGGCCATGTCTCAGTCCTAGTGTGGTTGATCATCCTCTCGGACCAACTGCTAATCATCGCCTTGGTAAGCTATTGCCTCGCCAACTAGCTAATCAGACGCGAGCCCCTCTCTTCAGCATGTAGAAGAGGAATAAATAAATCTATTAAATTCTGGGAGGCTTCATGAAGGAGGTACAGACATTTGGAGTGCCAAAACTTAGCACAAATGGACACTTAAATGCCAAAACTTTGGAAATGTATACTTAAGTACCAAAATCGGAGTAAAATGGATCACTCTAGTGCCACTCTGGTCAAAATCCTACCAAATTGCTGACGTGGCAATTTTCTGACGAGGTGAGTGCAAAACGGCGTCGTTTTGCACGAAAATGCAAAAACAACGTTATTTTTTCTCTGATGTGTAAATAATTAATATAAAAATTAATTACATTAAATTTAAAACTAAATTTATTTAAAATATTCTAAAAAATAAAAAACTTAAAACTTAAAAACTTAAAATTAAAAAGGGGGGCCAAAGGGAGGCGGCCGAGAGCCGAACCCTTCTTTGCCGCCACCGCCGAGAAGGGCCAACGACAAAGTGGGGAGGGTCGGCCGGGGTCGCCGACCCCTAGCCAAGGCTCGGCGACCCCGGCCGATGCTCCCCCACCATCACCGGCCCTTCCCGGCGACGGCGTGGAGGTGGCGAGGCTCGCGGCCCTCGCCGTCGGTCGGCCGGGGGCCGACGACCCCGGTCGACCCTCCCCCTTTGTCGCCGGCCCTTCTTGGCGGCGGGAGATGGCGACGGCGAGGGCTCGACCACCCGAGCCACCTCCCTTCGCCCCCCTTTTTTTTTTTAAGTTTTTAAATTTTAAGTTTTTTTATTTTTTAGAATATTATAAATAAATTTAGTTTTAAATTTAATTTAATTAATTTTTATATTAATTATTTACACATCGTAGACAAAACAACGTCGTTTTTGCATTTTCTCGCCACGTCAGCATGCAAAACGACGCCATTTTGCATTCACCTCACCATAAAATTGCCACATCAGCAATTTGGCCGGATTTTGGCCAGAATGACATTTAAGTGATCTATTTTACTCAGATTTTGACACTTAAGTGTACATTTCCAAAATTTTGGCACTTTAAGTATTCCTCCGTGCCAAGTTTTTGCACTTGGGGTGTACTTCTGTCGTTCATAAAGTGCTTCTTTAAAAGTTAAACTTCTGTTTGTCCATATTTCAAGAAAAAGTATCTCTTGTTTTTCATTTCCTTTCCCATAAGAATGAATGCTATGATTCGCGTTTTGAACAGGCATGAATATAGCATCTATAGGACAACTTCCATCTTGAAAAAAAAATCAAATAACGACTTTTAACTGAAGGCACTTCGTCACGAAATTGCAACTAGATAGCAAGATACCATGTTAATGGTAACTCAAACTAATAGTTTTGCAACTCATGTGTTCCTAATTTCCTTACTTGTTGCAACTTCTTTTAATTAGATGGAAGTTTGATTGCCTTTGGGTTTGTAATTTTTCTTCAACTAGAGTATGTTATGAATAAGAGGCCAATCTTAAAACATATATGATCAACCCCATATTTTTTTTTCTCTCTCTTTTTATCCAACGATAATGGGAAACCCTACCATTTAATAACACTTAGGGTCTATTTGGTAACCGGTCAATTCTTGACTATTTATGTTATTTTGTACCCTATAATAGAAAAAGAACAAAAATAAATTTAATAATGTCAGCTAATTTTTCAATTATCGAGAATAAAAATTAATAAGTAGAAAAAAATTATTTCTTTATTCTTGAAAGCAATTCAAGAATTAAGCAATTTTTCATTTTCCTTCTTTCTTTTCTTTTTTTACCTCCTTTGGCTTGTTGCTGACTAGACAAGAGGCAGTGACCTTGTTATGGTTGAGTAAGCCATGGCGAGGCTGAGCTCACCTAGCCACAGTGAGGCTTAGGCCGACGAGGCTCCCCCAAGGCCAACAAGGTTGCCAGCTCTAGTCTAGCCAGTCGTCGACCATAGCTGGCAACTAGTTGGAGGAAGAAGAAAAAGAGAAGGAAAAGAGAGAGAGAAAATCTAATAAAATTATTTAAAAAATTAAAAGAAACTAATAAGTCGCAAAAAATTGAGTGTTGTAACAAACATATTAAAATTCAAAGAAAATAAATTTTATACGATTACCAAATACATTCAAATACTCAATAACTTATTAAAGGAACAAAATCATAAAAAAATTATTTGTGAACAGAAATTGTACTAGAAAATAGAATGATTATCAAACAAACTCTTACAAACTGCGACTATGACATTAGTAATTAGAGCTTGGTGTTACCACATTTTTGCGTGTGTCCATCTTAGTTAATCAAATTTTATGTGTCACTCATAATTTGACTTGCGTGTGAGAGGTATTAAAAATATTTTACTCACCTGATGATGATTCTTATATTCTATATAAATAAAAGTGATCTCTCTTCACTTAATGGTTTGATTTTTTGGGTTGGATTTTTAAACATATCCAAAAGGAAAAATAAAAATTAATTATGGTTGGGCATGGGAAATTTTAGCAGAAATTTTTGTCAGGTATTTTATTATTATTATTATTATTATTTTGTAATCGAGGACTCTACCACATGTCCCCCGTGCCCAAACAGCTCCCAAGGACCAGGCTCCTATACCTTAGGGAGGACTAACATAGCAACCCACCGCCATGACTCCCCACTTAAATTGCTAGTAATGTAGGGTTTCAAACTCTCGATCTCAGCGGTGAGGGAGAGACTCTCAACCAACTGCGCTGTCCACCGTCAGGTATTAGTTTACAATATTTCAAATTTTTATATATATTTTTCTTTGTCTTGAGATGATTGATGATGTGCAAAAAAGTTAAATGTTTTTAGTCAATATCACAACTTGAACAAGACAACTCGTAAATCTCAGTAGAATTTTTTAATGAAAACTTGGATGCATAAACCTATTTTGAAACGAAATGCCGAGAAAATAAAAATGCTGAATTTTGATTTGTTAGATAGCAATAACTTACGAGTGCTTTCTTTATTCACCTCTGGACTAAGTATTTAAATGTAGATTCTAGAGAAGATTTAAGAGATAGTGACTAGAGTTATGCAAGGACCTTGCAATTTTCATTTTATGCACAGCCATTTGTTATTCATTTTCTGTGTGTACGTGTAAACTAAAGCCAATGTTATCATTTCAATTTCGAATTGATGCAATTAGTAAATAAAATAAATTAATTTTGAAAATATATATATTTAAGAAAAATTTATAATAAGGGCTCAAAATGCCCTCATTTTCTCAAATAAAGACATGAAGAATACCTCGTTTCAAATAAGGGACCACAGTACTCTAGGTAGACTTCGGGTAGAATCCCTAACGACACCTCTAGGATTCGAATTTCTCCTTTCGTGAGGGGGAGAGCGTAGAGCCTACCGCGCTCCGAGGGCGATGGTTTGAAGTGGCTATATTAGTCTCAAAGAAAGGCCTAATGTGATTATAGTTATTTCAAATAAGGGTTTAGCCTAATCGGCTTGCTAGCCAACAAAAAATTCCAACCGATCAAGGATATTTTCGTTCAATACAATTTAAATTAAAAAAAAAAGTTAGATTAGGTTAAAAATTTTAAAAATTTAAAAAGAGGCAAGAGGGCGATAGCCACACAAGCAGGAGGGAGCCTCCCTCTTGTGCATGTTCATCTTTTTTTATTGTGAAAATTAAAGATGAAATCACATTTCACTAACAAAACAGTGAGTTTAGACCATTCTTCGAAATTAATATGGCCACTTCAAGTCCCTAACTACATACACTTATTTTTGCAAAAATAATGGCACTTCAAACTCACATGGAGCGTCATTATTTGAAATAATATTCACTTAAGATCCTTATTTATAAAAATTAAGACGCTTTGGATTTTTATTAGGAATTTTTCCTATACATATACATACATATGGACTATGATGAGCAAAATGAGCTGCGGATTTCATTCATCAGCTTGATTTATAGGATGAATTCCGGCCAAATCGCCACCTTCCTCCAACGGTCGAGAACCGCCGCCCACCTCCTCCAGCTCCTCCCTCTCCTCCTCAAGACCGCCGCCCTCCGCCGCGACTCGCTTCTGGCCTCTCGGTTCGTCCACCGCGCGTGCTCGATCTCCCTCCCGCTCGCCGCGTCGGCCCTCGACCGCCTGCCCCGCGCGCCTTCCGGCTTCGCTTGGAACTCGATCATAAGATCGTACGCGAGGAGCTCGACCCCGCTGCGGGCGGTCGAGCTCTTCGCCCGAATGCGGACGACCGGGGTCGAGCCCGACAAATTCACGTACCCTTTTGTCGTTAAGGCCTGCGGCAAGTGCGGGAGGATCGGGGAGGGTAGGGGAGTGCATGCTCTGGCTCTGAAAGTGGGTCTCGGATCGGACTCGTATGTGGGGAACACCCTCGTTCGGATGTATGCCGCTTGCGGCGAGATTGGACTCGCGAGGCAGGTGTTCGATGAAATGCGCACCAGGGACATCGCCTCTTGGAGCTCTATGATTGCGGGATATGTTGCTTGGTATGTTCTCGGTGATCTCTGATCGTACTTCTATGTGCGAGCTCAAACACCTTGTGGGGATAGGATTAGCCTAACATTTTCCGCTTAAGCAGCGTGGGTCAGGGCCTTCTGATTAGCCTGCATATTCTTCTTTGCCTGCTTCTGTGGATGGTCTACATTGTCTATTTCTACTCTGCTTTTGTTTTTTGTTAATTTTTCTGGGTTTGTAATATAGTTGCAGTCCACGTTATAGTTCTCATCGAAACGTATCTAAGTACTCATATTCAATTTTTGCAGCGGCTTTCCTGAGGATGCTTTCAGGATTTTCGGACGCATGAGACTGGCGAACGAGAAGCCTATCTCTGTTACTCTTGTGAGCCTGCTCTCTGCCTCTTCTCATCTGGTCAATCTCCGAGCAGGGGAGTCAATCCATTCATGCATCATCCGGAATTTTATGTATCTGGACGCGGCCCTTGGAACAGCTCTTCTTGAGATGTATTCCAAGTGCGGTCACATTGAGAAAGCTCTCCAGATCTTCTGGTCAATGGATGATAAGAATTTGCAGTGTTGGACAATAATGGTTTCTTGCCTTGCACACCATGGGAGGGGGGAAGATGTTATTTTTCTGTTCAACCAGATGGAACAAGCTGGGCTAAAACCAGATAGCATGTTGTTTTCTGGAATCTTGTCAGCTTGTGGTCACTTGGGTCTTGTTGACGAGGGTCAGAGATATTTTCAAATGATGGAGGAAGTATATGGTATCAGGCCTACAATGGAGCATTATGGATGCATGGTGGATTTGCTTGGAAGATCTGGCTTGATCGAGGAAGCTCAAAGAATTATTGAGATGATGCCAATGGAGCCCAACTCAATAATTCTGAGGAGCTTCATTGGTGCTTGCAGAAACCATGGCCATTTTGTTAAGTTAAATGATGACCTGATGAAACTTCTTATTAAACTAGAACCTGACGTTGGAGCAAACTATGTGCTTGCTGCGAACATGTCTACCTTATCTAGTAGTTGGACTGATGCTGCTGAACTGTGGTTATTAATGAAAAGGAGGGGTTTAAAGAAAGCTCCAGGTTCTAGTTGGGTTGAGGTTAATGCCAGTTCTGTTGAAGGGATCAAAGAAGAAGCTGCTGGATGAGGTTAGACTTCATTATGAGGAATCCTTCATTCTGTTTACTTCTCTCTTCTCGATCATGTTTTAAATACAAAATTAAACTGTCCTAATGCAGATCTTGGAGTGGAGAAACCTAACCTGTATCCTCTAAAGGTCTCTTCGACTTGGCAAGTAAATGATCCTTGAAAAAAGTGACATTCAAATGTATTGCGACTGAAATTCTCCGTTTCCTAATGGTAAGGATTATACTGAGGCAATTGATCATCTCATCTTCATATGGACTTTCTTTGATCCAGTCTGGAATAGCTTCCTGCACACGAGCACTTTTATCAAAAGATGGTCAGAACTGTTTCGTTGGTAATTGGGCATCTACTCAGGAAATGATCCTGGCAATAAGTTTTAGATTGCTCTTCTGTGCTTAGCTTTATTAAGTTTGCAAAGTAAGGAGTAAGAGATGTTGAAGCTATTGCTTGTGTCCAGAGAATTAGAAATCTGACAGCAGCATATTTTTGTCGACTCTGCTTTTGAATATAGTTTTCTCAAGAATAAGATATTGGTAATGAAGATAAATCTGTGTGTACCTTGGCCTTGTGACTGGTAAGCGTCTCAGTTTAGTATATAACGAAACATATGAGGCTTTATCAGAAGGATGGATTCTTTCAGACGAAGTTGGTGGGCGTGCACAGTTTTCATTTTCCCTCCTTCGACAGCCATTGCATGAAATGTTTCCTTTTGAACCATTTCTTTTGATCTGGCTATAGAAAAGAATGAAACTGCACTCCGACACCGTTTTAAATTTTTTGTGATGCAGGTGCTTCGTTGACTGGCAAACGTCTCATTCTTGTTGGCTTGAAGGTTGGTTGTTTGATTGTCTCCAAAAGAACAGTTTCAGAAGATCCTCATGCACATGTAATTGATTATTTGCATTGCCCTGGAAATCCCTTTTGTGGACGAGAATGTGGGCGTATCTTGCAGATTTCTGTGGATCTAGGGGTAACTTTCTTTTATGGGATGCGATGAGATTCACCAATCCAAGACCAAGCAGTAGAATAGTAGTCCGGGTTGAAGAAGGGACCTCAGTGAAGCTGGATCATCGGTCACATGCCTACACGTGGTAGGAGGTAAATCTCTCACTAGGCGACATATGTGACTTACCGATAAGTCAGTCGTCCTCTGAACATAACGGGACAAAAGTTGGAAGAACGCAGGGCTCAATTATTTTTTCCTGCTACCAGGAAAAACGACACAACCCCTGCTAAATAAATGCAAAAGGTGTCCGCTTTCCATTCTCTAGTGTGTAGTGCCTCCCCAGAATTCATTCATCCCTTCACCATCAACCCTCCCTGGTAAATTCATGGCTTGGGCCACCAGATCAAGCATTGTGGGTTTCAACCTATCAGATCAGTGGTTCCTCACAGCAGCCACCATAGTTGTCGGCGGAATCCTGGGTTACGTAGTCTACGATGCGGTCATGGCCACAGCCTCCGAGCTACTGCAGCGATTACTGGTGATTTCTCCTTTGCTTCTGGTTATCACGGTCCACTGGCTCTCAGCAGGCAGCCACCTGAGCTTACCACTGCCAGGGTCCGAGCCCGGGGCCATCCATCGAGCCGGCGGCTCACCTTGGGGCGTAGCTTTTGTTCTCGTGCTTCTGTTATGTCTCATAGCCTACCAGCCTTCGTTGAACGGTCTCATCTTTTAGTGTACTGAACCAACTCTCTAAGCTCTGAGTGTAGGAGGTTGGTATATTAGTTAGTCAAGGAGCTCATGAGACTCTGCTATGGCAGGATATGCATGTATTAGCAGAACGACTGTATGCATATTTTAGCTTAATAAGGGCCTGGTCTGATGTATGTTTTTGTTGATGGATGGTGTTCTCATGTGCAAAGTGAAATGTTTAGCAGAAGAGAATATGGGTTGCGGAAATGTTGGAGAATCTCTCTCTCACGCACACGCGCACATACCCAGATCAGACGGAGGTGAGATTAGGGTGTAGTCCTGATGGTCATATTTTTCTTTTGACCAGAAAAGGATGGCTATATTGAACGTCAGTAGTGTTCTCCAATTCATAATCAAATGATAGAGTTAGTTAATGCCAGTCGCCCATCATGTTAAAGACAGACCAACGTTGCAGAGCAGATGAAGTCGAATCTCTGGAATCCTAGTTTTAGTCTTGTCTTATAAGAATAGGCGGATGCATGTTTTCCCACTTCTCAGTGAATTCTTCTAGTCTTGAGCTTCGCAATGCAGGGTCGTGGGCCTGCTAAAGTGACCGATGACTGGCGTGCATCGCAATAAGATAAGACGCTTACTGCCGTTTAAAAGAGTACGGCTTCTGCTCTGTTGCCCCCGATGTAATGTCGCCTTTCCTCTCTTGTTTTGACTTTTCTTTGTTGGCAGCTTATGACCTCAGATAGATTCCCTCTATTTCTTATCTTTCTTCCCCCTTCTATTATTGTTTGTTTTTTCCCCTGAAATTAATTTTACTCTTTCTGAGTCTACAGATTCCTACTGTAGATTACTTTCCTCTTTTCGATTCCCGTCTCGTCCTTCACGTTGGATATAGCTTGGAAATAATTTTGGTAACACCCTAAGATTCGATCGTGTGAAAATAGAATAGTATCAGAACGAGACGATCGATACATCAACACACAACCTTCTGTGGGTATTTGACTAAAGACATTCAATACCAACATGTATCGCGAGGAAGTTTTGCTAATCGATCAAGGAAGTTTTAACTTTCGAGGTCATATGTATCCGCTAACATCTATCTAAAGTCAGAGATGAAAAGCCGAAATAAATGATTTCAGGACCAAGTAGTCCCTATTATATTTTCTACCAAGAGTACAATAAATCCGATTTAGTGAGGCGACGCTCAATATCATCTGAAACTAAAACAGTTCAAAGATCAAAGTTCAATTCACATATATATTAGCGCATATATATATATATTTATATTCGTATAGTGCATACATCAAATCTGATCAGTACTATGAATCTCTTCAGGACAGGACAGTGACAATGTAACACACCTAATTTATGCCTCACGATCGTCTGGTCACCAAGGGAAACCATCTTACGTGGAAAGAAGACTGATGCGAGATCAGGTAGAGGAGAAACACGAGGAGGAGCGCGACGCCCCACGGGGATCCTCCAGCCCGGTGAAGCGACTCCTTCTCTGGGAGAGAAACTATCAGTGGGACCCGACGCCGGTCCGCGGCCGATAAGAAGTGGACGACCAGGAGGAGGACGATAGGGCAAAGCATGAGGAACAGCTTCATCTGAGTGACCAGGTCCTCGAACATGTACTCGTAGTTGATGTACCACGAGAATCCCAGTACGAGGAAGAGGACGAGAACGAAGAAGCAAAGGTGGAGAGGGAAAGAGAAGTGTTCTAAGATAGCGTATCTGTTGGAGTAGTAACGAGCCATCTCTAGAGAGAGTATCTTGAATAAAGAAATGGGTCTTGCTGATGAAGCTTTTATATGAGCAGCATGACGAGAGAAAATAAAAAAAGAAGAAAGCTTCGAGTGACTAAAAACGATGTATTTTTTTCTAGAATCAACTGGGACCTTTCTAGGGACGATTTCGCTAGATGCATAGCATCTATTCCTTCTTTTAACATCTTTTTTTTCTGGACGAAAAGTAGATGATCATATGGCATGAACTGCGTGCACCACACCTCATTAATTTGTGCGGTTAGCAAAAGAAATAACTCGACTTTAGCTTTGGGCGAATCGAATGTGCTTAGGAGAGAGGCGGGAGAACTTTGCGAAGTGGGAGAGAATATCATAGCTGCAAAAGGTTCGGACCGCTAAGGGAACACCACGTGACACCGACCATGGACCAGAGGATGAGAATTCGCATGGAAAGCTAAGGGTCTTTGGCTTTCTGAATATCAAAAGGAGAAATAATTCATGGGGGGTCCTTTTCACCTTGCATCCCCTTTGCTTCTTCTTTTAATGGCTTTGGAGTCCAAAGGGATTGTCATATTCTTTTTGGACCTCAAAGGGCGTGAACTACTACTTTTTTCCTTTCACTTTACTACAGCAACTGGATGGTAATTACCTATTTTTCTGCTATGGGATACGTCTAAGGTTGCTTTATGTGAGGATGCGACAAAAAGAGGAGAGGATTCAGCTTTATATAAAGATATCATAAAAAGAACTCTCAATCAAATTGCTTGCCTTCTTCATGAAGTTTTTTGCCCCCCTTCCTAGAGAATATGCCACTCTGAGGAAGAACAAAAGTTCGACCCCACCTGAGTAACTTTGAATTTCCCCCAGTCACACCTTCTCTCTCTAGCAGATAGGTTTCCCGCATCAATGAGCTTAAACTTGGCTAACTTTTTTGCTTTGTATAACCATAGAATTGCAATTTATCTAGATGCCCTTATTCATGATGCTCTGGCGCAAAAAACTCCAAACTTCTAAGGTAAATACACTGTTTTTATGTCGATCCTAAAAGCAAGCTTTTGCGAGCTAGAGGATATATTCCATAAGGTGAAGTTCTATTGGATTCTTTTTGTGCAGTGACTGCACGTTTGAAGGGAGAGATGATAAAGGAGAGACTCGATAGGATTTGGCTGGCCATATGCTGGGTTACATTGGGAATTAGGGAATGCCCACCAGATCTTAGGAGGATGACAGTGGATTAGTGGTTGTGCCCAACATTATAATCAAGTCAACGTGAGCCTATCTTACTCACATACTCGAGCTTAGCCTTTTTCAAGGATTAGATTAGGATGATACCGCACCTGTATTATCATTGTAATGGATTTAAAAGCACGTTCAATTGACTAAGAACAAAATGATTATAATGCACATGGATGCGAATGGACTATGCGGTAGCAACCGCTCCACCGTCGGCAGATAGTTGAGCATGGTTGTCGAAGCGATTGGGAGAGAGGGGTCACAGGAGATCAGATGAATCGCTGCATTGCAAGTTTTGCTTGGTCCGCCATACGAGTCTCGCGAGCAGAAGTGGACACGGGTCTTCTTCTACTTCTTCTCCTTGTGTACAGATTATGAAATTTGTTTGTAATCACAATATCTCCGGCTCTCGTCAAGATCGGGGTATATAAGGAACTTGTAGAAAAGAGAGGGATCATCAAAGTGAAAATGCAGGGAATTAGATTTAGAGTGGTTGTTGTGGAGCAACGTAAACTGCGAAGTTACCTAGATTCTTGTGTTAAAAGATAGCAGGCCGAACAAAAAGCTAGGGTTAAGGACAGAGAGCGGGCAGAAATGGAGATGATCGACTTATATACAGATACTGCTTCCCAGGCTGGTGGCTCTCTTGATGATTAACTTTAAAAGGAAAATAAGAAAGACGTATTTCTTTTTTTATTCGATGACCACTTACATATGTCTACTTTTGTCAATACCATTCATATATATCCGAGCAAAATCCAACTTTGAAAAGATCAAATCTCCTTTCAAGTTAACATCTTGCTTATGACTTGAGTGGTTTGGATTTTAGTTGATTTGGTGCGGTTCACCAAGGTTTTTGAATTTAGGATTTGAGAACTTATGTTTTTTCGAAAGAAGATGACGTTCTCATAAGTAGAAAGACAAAGATAAGTGGTGAAAATGTGCAAAATTATCTCTAAAGGTAAAACTCAAGTATGTATTTGTTGTTTTTTAAAATTAAATTATGTAAATTGTTGTTGGATGAAATGGAAAGTGCGTTTACCATGTTCTCCCTGAATTTAAATCCATCAAATTAGGGCTTGAATTTAAGGCAACCAACTGTGTTGTACTCTATTTTCCCTTTGGTTCTGCATTCTACTCGCGAAACGGAAAGCGCCGGTCCCGCCGATAACCGGCATCTCTCTAACCTTCATGAAGACGGGGTTCCTCCCAAGCACGGTCAATGTGCTGCCTTCGTACTCTCCTTCCATGAAGACGAAGGTCATGGCCATCAACAAGGCTAGCTCCTCTTGCGATGCCGGCACATAGAGACCCTGACTTGAGCCCTCCCTATGATGCCCGAGCTCAGGGCCGGCCCGATTGTCAGCGCTGTCATTTATCACGGACTCCGACCCAAAGAAGGTGGGGGAGTTGGCTTGCGGGGGGACTAGTGCGACCGCGCTTAGGTTAGGGCCGGCAAGGATGTCGTGCCAAAAGAAGTGAACGTGGGCGAGCTTCTCTTTCCAGGGCATTGTATTCTGTGGGTTCACCTCGAGGGTCTCGGAGTAGCCGGAGCTTTTTCCAGCAGCCGCCACGGCTAGGCAAGAGAGGAGGAGGGGGAGAGAAAAGATGAGCCTCAACATGGTTTGACGAGTCCGGCCGAAAATCCTAAGAAAATGTATGTAGTATGTGGAGCATGGCTAGGCCATCGATGCCATTTATGATCCCAAACTTACCGGGGTCGACCAAAACTATAGGGATCGCGTCGTGTCTTGCGGTTGATGGGTTGTTCACATGCCAATGGGGAACAAAATAAGAGCCGTATGCAATGAATCGCATCATGAATTTGAGACGGTGCAAATAAATTCGTAAGTATAATGCTTGGTAATATTATAGTTGATATATATATTTTGTCTTGTTTGCACATTCCCCGCACTTGGACGTTTTGACAAATACCGAGATACTTCGAAGTTAAATTTGGCATGACTTGATTGATAAATGATGAGGACAAGGACGGCCAATTGCGCATTGGCTCTTTCCTATTGATTGGGGAATAGTTATGGACCATAACAGCCCATTGCAAAAGCATTTTGATTTGTTGGGCCATTAGTGCCATCCCCAAGCTACACCTAGAACCCCACTGGGCCCTAAAAGTAGATCAAGAAAATTCAATTGCTACCATATTTTCAGCATTAGCTTGACCCCAAAAATAAAAATAAAAAAAAAAGAGAAAATTCTCAATAATCGCCTGATGTACCATTATTTTCTCAAATAAAGGCCTGAAGTGGATTTTGTTTCAAATAAATGCCTAAAATGCTATCGTTTTCTCAAATAATAGCCTCAAATAGAACTAGCCCGGGGACCTCTACCGCGCCTTGTAGATGGTTAGAATAGTCGCCAACCAATGAAAAGTCCTTATTTGAGAAGATTTGACCATCTTAGGCATTTATTTAAGACGATTTGAGAACTCCAAGCCTTTATTTAAGATAATTTGACTACTTCAATCCTTTCTTTGAAACAATTAAATGATTTAATTAAGAAAATAAAGACACTTCAAGTTCTTGTTTGAAATTTCCCAAAACAAAACAATGATGTGCTAAAGGCTAAGGCCAAGAGTCTTGAGAATCGACATTCCCAATAGGTTTTTCTATGAGTAAGATTTTCCAATCGTTTTTATCTGTAGTGATGTAGTAATGAGGATTTAGGATTCTTCTTCTCCGATGATGAAAAAGCTAGGTTTATTAAAAGCTTTTCTATGTTGATGAAGATAGTCGAAAGATCTAGTTGTTCTTTCTTCGGGTCTTGTATCACGTAGGATTTTGGGTCATCCCCTAAAAAGTCTATTTTTCAAATCCAACGTGCCGCGAATTCATAGTCACAAGTTTAGTCGTTTTACGTGTAAATAAAATCGAGGAAATTCCTGTCAGGAATCGCATGCATGTTATGCTCATGACTTGGTGTGAAATCTCATACATTTTCCACCCAGAAGAACTAATTTTCAGACGAGAATGATCTGGACGGACCGTCTTGGTTTCTAGAAGGTCGTGATTGATGCAACAAAAATATGCCAAAGCAGTCATGAGAATCAAGAGCTTCCCTTTAAACCCCACAAATCCACATTAATTTATACTTTATCCGTCCATGTGTCGATCCTAGGTTTCGCTAGACGACCTTTGTGGGAAATTCCTCCCTTTTGAGGGCTTGACTCCTGAATTTTGCTTCCCATTACGCATCAAGTGTTCCTTAGCCAAGAAGGGCTGCGAATAATCGTGAGAAATTTCCCCCTTTCCGGACGTCGTCTTCAGGTCAACATCGTCTCCACGATGGAATCGCCACGGCCCGAAAATAAATGATCCGCAGTATTCAGCCCACCGATTTGTCTATCCATACATATCACGTGGACTTGGGATTATCTTAATCTCTTTCATCAGCCTGGTCCTTTGGTAAAGTCAAAACCCTAGCCAGCTTCTCCTTAGCTCGGAATATTTTAGAAGCAACAAATCGTGAATATTCCAGGATCTACAGTAGAGAGATGCTCAAAGGCTACATTTTCCCTCGTTAACTTAACTTCTCTACCACAGGTGTTATTTTATATCCGCAGATATACGTGAACATGAATCATTAGCAGGATAGATAATGGTGAAATATACATCAAACACCTTGGTCCAGGAAAAGTACAGATCAATTTCATCATATATAATTCGAGAGTCACTTAGACCTGCATTAAAAAATCCGCACACCTAATTAGCATCTGTCTTTTTTATGATTCAAGACTCAAGTTTGATACATGATTTCTTAAGATCAAAATAACACTTGTCGATCTCGCATGCTTCTTCTCTACAGAAAGCTAAAGTTACATACATACATACATACATACATCCTTAAGGCATGCTTTCATTTGACCTTCATTTGATTGAGAAAATCTCAATTAATTTAATGAAGTTAAATTAACAAGGACGCTGGTAATCCTTGCATCTGTCTCATTCAATCAGGTCAATGCAAAAGGCGGCTTCATTCAAGTGACGACTTTTGGAAAATCCACCACGATTATCTCTATGATAATAATTGGACAGGACACTAGAGAATTCAAAAAGGGAACAGCAAACTTATGTTTGAATTTTTTTTTTTAATATTTAAATTGGAACGTCGTCAAAGAGTTGAAACGTGGCCATCAAGGACACAACATTATGAAAGATAATCCGCATTTGATTAAAATTAGTGGCCAGAATTTCATTTTGACCAGCTTAAAGGGACAAGAGATCACCATCTTTCCTTAAAACCTAAAAACGGTGGCCGAGGACAATTGCTCTAAGAAACCTTTCACATGAAGCTTATCCGAATTCCTGGATTAAACAATTCATAGACGTGGATCGTATGGAATCTCTCCATATGTCGAAAAGTCTTTGATTTGCAGCAAAAGACTTTAAAAATGAAAATATTATTATATATACATTTATTTATTTTGCCTTGGGAAAGCTGGCATCAGTGGTGATCTAACGAAATCTGATGGTATATTTAATTATCGACGCTGACTTGAATTTTCGAGCATTGAATGGTCTTGACGAGATCAATTGCGTGAAGCTAATTATATGTATAATAAATATCACTTCTCTGGACAAATGGGAAAATGGTGAATGTTGGTGGCAACTTCAATAGAACAGTAGCGGAAGTAAAAGTCCGTTAATTAACTCCTTTTTTAATCAGCATGCACCATAAATTTTGATAGGAAAAAGCGGTAAAAACATACTGTGCATAATAAAACCATGGATATGGAAAATTAAGCCGACCAGAAGCTTTTTATTTAACTAATTCTTTTGTGCTAAAAAAAGCCTTATTAGCTAGGGGTGAGCATGATTTCAAGATAAAATCGGAAATTGGAGAATCGGACTAATCTGGTTCTAGGATATGTAAGGTAAGTTTCAAATTTCAAAATTTATGAAACATGTTCTGACTGATAAGTTTTAGGTAAAACTTGCTTATTCTATACCTTTATTCAATACTGCAATATTTTATGATGTTTAATAAAAGTATAATCGAAATATGAGTTATGATTAGTGAATTGTAACAACAAATAGTGATTATACTTGTTCAACTAGGAATATAGGTGAAATTTGGGTAAACTTTGGAATCGGTGATAGGATAAATTTCAAATTTTAGAATATGCATGGTAAGTTTCAGGTTCAAAAAATATAAGAACTGGTTCCAACAAGTATCTGAACCTTAAATTCATCCTGAAACCGCTCACCCTAATAGTAGCTGTTTGTCTAGGTACAATTATTAATTTAGTGTAGCCCAGCTATAAAGCGTCATCCGCTACGTAAATGACATTGCACTGTGGGAGCTTTGGTAAACAGAGAAAAAGATAAAGAAAGCAAAACCTTCTGCGCGATAGGAGAAATATCAAGAATCCGTTTATGTTGTCGTATACGCAACTGATGCGGATCTCTACTAATGCGGCATTTGAGGAACATCAAATACAAGCATACACATAAATTAATTGTTCTAAATTAAATAGATGAACGAATGAAAGAGAAACGTGATACGTCCGAATTTTCTTTTCAATATTTGTTTATTGCATACACATAAATTAATTGCTCTAAATTTAATAAATGAACGAATGAAAGAGAAACATGATACATCCGAATTTTCTTTTCAATATTTGTTTACTAGTAATTCGGCAATATCATTTGGCGTCTACGGTAAAATATGCAATTTCCATTTTTCAAAGAAAAATCAAGGAACTTGCCATACAACATTAACTAAGTTTCGAAAATCATACATACATATAATGATAATAATATATATGTCAATCTTCAATGTAATTTAATGGGTATCAGCAAATATTCTCACTATTGTTACTGTAGTTTTTGTCTACAGCGTACGTATTCGATGATTCAAGATAGAAATATCCATTCATACGCACACGTTATAATGTTAGTAATGCACATAAAGAAAGGGTAGATAATATATGTTACACATGCCAGAGTCAACTATACATGTGATGTATTCACTAACGGTATCCTCTCCCTTGCACTTTGCGTCATTGCATTCTTCAGCACTTCTATAGCTTTCCCAACTTATCAAATCCTATTCAACAACCACAATGCGTATTACGATTGCCGAGGGAATAGAAAAGTCATATAAAGACACATGGATGGAAATTTTTTTTTTTTTTAAATGAGGATTAATGAGTTAAAATATGTTCTCTCTTATATTCCATCTTGTACATATATAGACATCGAGAAAGAAAACGTTGAAATGGGAATTTCTTTTTCAATGTTGTTTTGAGGCGGAAATAACAACATATTCCTGCATTTTCATTTACCATGAAGGGAGGTGGAAATAAGCGAAAATCATCAAGACGGAATAATTAACGTCATGATCATTAATGTTGCATGAAAATGCTAATACTATAATTTGGTCGCAAGGGCGCTTCCAAAATAATCAAATAACGAGTTTAGCAAATTCAAAAATGAGAGGGAAAGTCATTCTAGGCGAAATAAATACATGTCGACACAAATATTTTTTAGCTTCATAAGAAAGCTAAGCAAGGAAATAATTCGGAGAGCGAAAGGATAGGCGAAATTTCCAAGCGATTGATCGCCACTTTATGCGAAAAGTTCCACCTTTCAATGAAATCTCTTTCGCCACAAAAGCTACGGTCTCTTGAACCCGCTATTGCCTCGAGGCATCTATGCCCATTTTTGTCTAAGACGAATTGAAAATGACATTGAAGACATTGACAGAAAAGGGCTTGCTTTTAGATGACAAGGAGAAATCCGAGTTTGCTTTTCGATGACAAGCCATTTTCTAGAAAAATGATAATATTTTTGGGTATTCGATTGAAACTTGAAAGTGACCAAAAAAATATTTTCTGCAGTTCATAAGGAAAATCTTTTCCTCCATACACTTCTTTCCATAAATTATTTTACTTTTTTGAATCGATTTTTATTTTTTATCATTCTTTTCTTTTTCTTTTTATCTTCCTTCTTCTTCCTTGACTAGTCGACAGCCATGACAACTGGCCATAGGTGAACTCTAGCCTTGTCGACTTGTGGCAAGGCTCCTTCTCGCTTGATCCAACAAGGCCTCTGGCAACCTTAGGCAAGCTTGAGCCTCACCTTGCTTGCTAGATTTGGCAAGGCTTAAACTCACTTAAGGCTAGTCAAGGGAGCTCAAGCCTTGCCAAAATCTAGCAAGGCTCAAGCTCACTTGTGGTCGTTCGACAGAGGAAGAATAAGAAGGAGAAAAAAAGAACAAATATAATTAAAAACTCAATTTGAAAAATGAAAAGAAAAAATAAATTAAAAGGAATAGTAGTTTGGTGAAAGGGAATATGGAAAATGTTTTTCACTACTAGAAAGTGAAAAATATTTTCCCCACTTCAAAAAACTTTTTGCAAATGACGGAAAATGTTTTATTTAGCCAATTCATTTTGTGGGAAACGAATATAAAAAAATTTAGAAAACATTTTGGGAAGTTATTTTTTGCCAAACAAATGGAGTCTTATATAATTAAAAAAATTGGCAGATGCTAAGTTTCACGTTTTTTTCATTGTTATTGCCACCGCCTAGCTCTCTTTTAGTTATGCCCTTCTTGGGGGTTCGGCCTTGGATTAAAGTCTCTAGTAACTTTAATTTAATCAAGACTAGGGCCACTAACCTATACCCCCGAGAATCAACTTTTGATTGTGACATGGAATTTATTATCATGTTCGCCTAACTTCTTCTTTTTCTTTTTCTTTTTCTAGGTTAGCCCCATGTTGCTTTTGGCCTTAGGAGGCAAGGACCAATTATTTTAATTTCGTCAATCCGAATTAGTTGCAACTTCATGACCAAGTAAACCAATCGAGTTGCTTCGTGCATTGATAATGTTACGTGGGATGGTCCCGCGCCATCCCTAATCAATCGATCGCGTGATGTCATGAGCATCAAATCAATGTCCTCGCGATTTAAGGATGCCAGTTCTTTGAAATCATCTGGTGAGTCCATCCCTTCATTTGATTGGATGTTTCGGGAAGTTATTCTTTGAATAGGATCTCTTGCCACGTGGAGGGAAGTGGGATTAGAGATCAAATCCTTCTTTCGGATTGGGAAAGTGCATGTGGGGCTAGTTAAAAGGAGGAACAAAGCGTGTGGGTTTGCTAATATTCGTGACAAGACTAAGTGAAAAAAGGAAAATCTTTTGATTTCCTCTAATGATGTGTCGTATATTATTGTTATTCGCTCGAAAAAAAAGGAAGGAGCAGGAGGGATTAGTTGGAAGGAGAAAGGTTTCGCATATTGAATCGTTTTGTCGATAAATACCCTGTAAAAAAATGTATTTCACACGAGTTTTATGCAAAGATGTTGATTTCTTTTCTATATTTTTATTTGCGTGTTTTGCATATTTTATTTTATATTTTAATGGCTCTAGACTTACATTTTTTTAAAAACATCACTTGTTGTGGCTCACTTGTGTTTTAAAATTAGGCTATGAGGTCTTTTTTTTTTTTTTAAATTATTCAACCAATGCAGGACAGAGGCAAGATGGGAAGATTCTCTTAAAGTTGGCAATGTGGGACACGTGTTTCCACGCGTGCCAACTTCACTGTGTAACATACTAACTTAGTTTGTAGAAGTTGACCTTACCCGACGGCCCCGCCCCGCAAGGGGGAGGAAGCAGCGGCGGAGCAAGCCCCTTCCCTTCTCCGTTGCTAAATATATAAAAAAGTAAACCGATTGCTCAAATATGCATGAGATGAAGTTTCCTTGTGAATATAGGAAATAAAATTGACCATGTGAGTTTTGTCGGTATCATTTCAATATAGCATCTATAGACTTTTATTAGTGTTGGATATAATTCACCCATTTGAATTTTTCACTCGCAATCGATCTTATCAATCAATATATTGGCTTTCAAATTTATCTCAACCGACAGACATGTGAACGTGTTGCATATATGCATAAAATTGGACATTTAAATGGTTAGACAGAACCTTGTAATTGCATTTCTTTATGTGCACGTCTGATTCTATATGGATTTGGGTTATTTTGAACAGAGAAAAAGACATGAATTTTAATGATATGTGCTCACCAAATTAAGAAATAACATTAGGTGACTTCTTAATTAGGCCAAACATGACAAGCGGGTTAATCCATTGCACATGATTGTAATCGACTCACTAAATGTCAAAGCAACAACCGCTGACATTACCAACTCCTGCTAAATCCTATTTTCTTCTGCAGGCCGGCACGGCAAAGCTGTCCGAAATCGCCACCACAACGGTTCAAGGAACGACGTTTCCCTTTTGCATCGTCAACTTCATACACGAGCCATGAGTACTAAGCACTTCCCGCATGCCAAATTACATCGGGGAGAAGCCCTAGGGACATGATCACGGAAAACGGAGTGTCGTGCAAGCAAAACCTTCATATCATTCTTATGCAAAAGAACAAGATCATGGGAAATTGCTGAGAAGCTTGACTCTTGGGAAAACGGATACTCCTCCTCTTCAATGAAAATGATTTTCATGTTTGTTTGTCTTCTCGTGAGAATGGACCTGATACGCTGTCTTATGATGTTTTGTTAAAGGAAGAAGAGGGCAGTTACGCAAGCAGACGAGGTAGGCTCGGTTTGGCTTCTTTTGTGCCGGATTGGAGGATGAACGACTTGAAGGTCCTTGCGTTCGGGTCCCTTGACACGACGAAAGCACGCGAGATTCTTCTCTTTCTTCCTTTCTTCTCATTCTAGATTACCCCTCTTTTTTTTTCACGGGAGCAGAATGAAGATGAGTACACACACCAATTCCAGAACGGTCAATCTTAAGACGTGCGGACCAAGTCAAAAGTCACTCGGCTCATTCCCGTATTTTCGACGCGGGACTTCAATTCATCTCGACTCGTCGTACGCTTGTGCACATCTCCCGTGAGCTTCCTTTGGCGACGAACTTTCTTTTGCTAGGTAAACCGAACAAAGTTTAGAACTAATTGAGAAAATTGAAAGTTTCTAATTCTTTTGCTGGGAAAATTGTCTAAAAAGTCCTAAACTTATTGCAGTTTTGCCAATTCAGTCCTAAACCTTTCAATCTTGCCGATCGAGTCCTAAACCTTTTGTCAGTTTGCCAATTGAGTCCATCCGGCCAATTTTGGCCGGAAAATGCTGACGTGGACGCCAGTGGTGCCACATAGGATCGCCGACGCCGACGTGGATAATTTTTAATAATATTTTAAAAATTTTAAAAAAATTGTTGATTTTTTGTTAATATTTTTTGTTTTTCCCTTCTTTTTTTTTTCTTTTTCTTTTTGGCTTTTCCCTTGCCCTTTTCCGATGGCCGGTCACCGGCCACAGGCGACGGCCGGCCACCGGCCACGGCCCGGCCGGCTGGCCTCGCCCGCCACAAGCGAGGCCCAACCAGGCGATGGCGACGCCGGGCGAGGCTAGCCCTGGCGAGGGCCAGCCTAGCCAGATCTAGCGAGGGGAGCCCTCGCCGGGGCTCGCCCTCGCCCGGCAAGTGTCGGCCTCGCCCCCGGCCGGCGGGCGACGGGCGGCCACCGGCCACGAGCCGACGCTTGGCCGGCCAAGAGCAAGGGCTGGCCTCGCCAGATCTGGTCTGGGTGAGGCCAACGTTCGCCTGGGCGAGGGTGAGCCTCGACAAGGGCTCCCCTCACCAGATCTGGTAAGGCCGGCCCTCGCCGGGGCCAGGGCTGGCCTCACCCGCCATAGGCGAGGCCCGACCGGGCGACGGCGATGCCGAGTGAGGCCCGCCCGGCCCCGGCGAGGGTAGGCCTCGCCAGATCCGGCAAGGGAGCCCTCGCTTAGGCGAGCGTCGGCCTCGCCCAGACCAAATCTAGCGAGGCCGGGCCTCGCCGGCTGGGCTGGCCTCGCCGGGCGTCGCCGTCGCCCTGGGCCTCGCTTGTGGTGGGCGAGGCCGATCCGGCGGGTTGTGGCCGATGGCCAGCCGTCGCTTGGCCGGTGGCCGGCCACCGGAAAAGGGCAAGGGAAAAGCCAAAAAAAAAAAAAAAAAAAAAAAGAGAGGAAAAAATCTAAAAATATTTTTAAAAATTAAAAATATTAAAAATATTAATAAAAATTGTCCACATCGGCGCGGCGGTTCTACGTGGCACCGCCGACGTCCACATCAGCATTTTCCGGCCAAAATTGGCCGGATGGACTCAATTAGTAAACCGACAAAAGGTTTAGGACTCAATTAGCAAAATTGAAAGGTTTATGACTGAATTGGCAAAACTGCAATAGGTTTAGGACTTTTTGGACAATTCTCCCTTCTTTTGCTAGGTACTCCCTTCTTTTGCTAGGTAAACCGTATAGTAAAATGGCCAACAAACTATGTTGGCAAATTATCAAGATGTTTAGAACTAATTGAGAAAATTAAAAGTTTTAAAATTGAATTGACATTTGTATAATAGATTTAAGATTCATTTTTTTGGTAATTATCCCCTTTTTAATTAATCAAATGAGGATTTTTCACTTCTTCAATACATAAAATTTTCTCTTAGATGTGTTCTTACATTCTTTTTATATATCAAATCCTCATTTTGTTAAGCGATCTTGATACCCACGTTAACATAAACCCCATACTATATAAAAGAACTTATTCTTCATGAAATTAAATAGCGAGCTTGCTTCATACACAACAATATATACGTATATATATTTATATTCAAAGAGCATGAAATGTCGCTGTTTACATTCTCGGGCAACGTTTGATCATGTCTTAATCGGAGCATAAATAGCAATTCTCATTCCTAAAGAGAAACCATTTTGACTAACCAAAGTGGGAAAGACTGAATTGATAACATCCAATAGACAATACTATATTATACCAAGATCCCATAAATAAAAGGGAAAAAACCACTAAAAACCCAAAACTTTATCAAAAGTGATAAATTTACCCAAAACTTTTTTTTGTGATACAAAAAACCCCGAACTTCTATCTGTGTAACACATTTACCCTAAACTAATAGGGCATTTTGGTCTTTTTACTTTTTAAATTTTTTTTTCTTCTTCTCTCTTCCCTTCGTCGGCCATGGCGGAGGGAAGCCAGCGTCCGGTGAGGGCTACCCTCGCCAGTGTCAGGCGTGGGTTGTCCTCACCGATGTGGAGCGAGGGTCGCCCTCGCCTAGGCTGGCTAGGGCCGCCCTCGTTGGTGTTGGGTGAGGGTGGCCCTCAACTGGGTCGGGCGAGAGTCTCCCTCGCCAGATCTAGTGAGGGCACCTCCTACCCGGGCGAGGGCGGCCCTCGTTAGTATTGAGCAAGGGGTGCCCTCGCCGGATCTGGCGAGGAGATCTAGCGAGGGAGGCCCTTATCGGACGCCGGCTCAGCCATGGCCAGCGGAGGGAAGAGAGAAGAAGAAAAAAAAAAAGAAAAAGGAAAAACATAAAATAAAAAAAAAGACGAAAATGCCTTTGATGGGTAAATGTGTTACAATTTGTAAAGTTAAACATTTTTCATGTCACAAAAAAAAAATTTGGAGTAAATTTGTCACTTTATGCAAAGTTTAGAGTTTTTAGTGGTCTTTTTCCTAAATAAAATTATGAATTTGATTGGCCCTTTAAAAACAGTCATTTATTTTGCTAAACGATGCTACGAGAAAGACCCTCGAATTTTATTAGAATTCCCATGACCATTACTTCGGAATTCGACCGCCAATTCTCGAATGCAGCTACTCTCGTATTGGCATTGATCATAGAGTTCCAACTCGAAATTCGCTCTCTCTACCTAACTCTACAATCGACACGAATCAGAGTCAATCTGACAGGAAAAAGCATTTATGTATGTGTGTGCTGTCACTGTAATCCATGCGCTCCGCATGGTTTTTAAGGTTTTCTTTTTTAATGACGATGTATAGTTTCTGAAGAGAAAAAGAGAAGATTCCCACGAAAGGAGGCGACGGTAACAGGTGAGAACGTTTGACTCCACGAATTTTCCTCGATCGATCACTCAGCCGAATTGACCAGAAGAAAAGCGTGGTAAAGGGAAAGTAGTCACGGAAAAATCAACCGCTCCAAAAAGGGACGGGGGATTAGCCATGGTAGATTGGAACTCCGAGAAGCAGATGAGAAACGGCGCGATTATAATAACCCTACACGAAAAGCACCAAAAGAAGCACCTGATCCTACATGTTCTTCCATGTTCGATCTGCAATAAGTTTCAAGGAAATGAATGCACAAATGCTACCTAATCTGTCTCGACAAGCATTTAGTTTACAGAACTGTGCAATTGCCAAAAGGCGAACTGAGTTAATAAAAAGATAAATGAAGGTTCCATTGTTCAAGAATCGAATCGCACTCATTGCGACCAAAAAGATCCAAACTACACTAGCAAGTCTCGTAGGAACAAGGCGTGTCCTCGAGGGCCAAACCATGCGATGAATCGGCGGGGACAGTCTATGGTCAAAAAAGAGTCTCGTAGGAATGTTTTGAACGGCCCACCTACTCCACAGACGATGAGAATAAAATTAAAATTAAAATTTCATCTTTGTAAGCTCGACCAGGGCGCTCCTAATTGGGTAGACTTTTCCACCTATGGCAGACACGGCCCCCAATTCCATTAACCAAAGTTGGAAGGCCGATTTGGTCATTCTAGAACCCCGGGGGGGGGCGCTCCCTTGCTCAACGAGCCAATTTTCATGTTGTTGGGTCAACTTTTTTAGGTGAATTTTTTCATTGGAAGTCTCTAGAGCCTTTCGCAATTTTCAAACCCCGGCTTCGCACCTTCCCCTTCTCTCTCTCTCTCTCTCACCCCTCCTCCTCTTAAACCGGCCCTCTTCTTGATTTCCCCCACAATTCCTTGCCGCTCACTCTCGCGATAAGCACGATGCTCTCCCCCTAATCAAAATCCCAAATCTCCCTTCTTCCCCCCTCCTCCTAATTCCTTCAAGAACACGCAGGCCACCCAAGAACAAAGCTCGGCGCTTTGCCCAAGAAGCTTGACAACCCGAGACTCTCTCTCTCTCTCTCAGTCCCTTCAAGAAAACGCACACCCAAGAACCGTGAAACCTTAAAAAGCTCAGAACTTTGCCCCGAAAAACAAGAACGCGCGCACCCGCGAGCCCAAGAACCGAGAGCTCGAAACTTGCCCAAGAAAATCCCATACGACCACAAGCGCATATGGGGACTCTGGTGGGTCACGTCGCGCCGGGGTTCGGCTTCTTCCTCATCGGGCTGTGGCACTTGCTCAACCAAATCAAGCTCCACGCCGCCCACCCCCGGTCCTACACGTCGCCGCCGTGGTTCGCCGCCTCACGGCTCAGGTACGCGGAACTTTTCGCCATCATGGCCGGCTGCTGCATGTCCGTGGCCATGGAGCTCTTCGTCGGCCCGAGCCGCCACCAGCCGCTGGACTCGGACTGGACCATCCCCTCCAACCACCTCCACAACTTCGAGCACTCCCTCATCTCCGCCTCCTTCTTCACCTACGCGGCTTTCGCGATAGTCCTCGACAAAACCCTGACCGGGCCCAAGACGGCCAAGACCAGGAACGGGCTGACCCAGCTGATCGGCGCCGTCGCCTTCGGCCAGCAGCTCCTCCTCTTCCGCCTCCACTCCACCGACCACATGGGCGTCGAGGGCCAGTACCACCTCCTCCTCCAAGCGGTCATCGTCGTCTCCATCGCCACCACCCTCCTCGGCATCGCCTTCCCCAGGAGCTTCCTCATCAGCTTCGTCCGGTCGGTGAGCATCCTCTTCCAAGGGGTCTGGCTCGTGATCATGGGCTTCATGCTGTGGACCCCCAGCCTCCTCCCCAGGCGGTGCTTCCTCAACCTGGAGGAGGGTCACGACGTGGTCCGGTGCCACTCCGACGAGGCGCTCCACAGGGCCAAGTCGCTGGTCAACATCGGGTTCAGCTGGTTCTTGATCTTGATCACGGCGTCCTCGGTGGGCCTCTACCTGGCGCTCGTCAAGATTTACGGAGATACGACGGAGTACCGGTCCCTCACGAAGACGGCAGGGCTTGACGAAGAGGAAGAAGAAGAAGAGGAAGACGGCGGGGAGAGCGATGACGTCGAGTCGCAGAAGAAGATCAAATTCGGGGAGACCAAGAGCTTCATCCACGTGGGTAATTCGAAAACCTTCGCCGCCCTCGACATCGAAAGGTAGATACACGAGCATTGAGAATAAGGAATAAAAAAATGGCGAAAAGAGTTTGGAAAAAAAAGAGTTGGTGAAAATATTTGTGCAGAGAGAGACGCGATACAGGTCATTATTAGGTTTTCAGGTGTAAAGGTTATGTGATCCATATTTTTCCTATTTTCTTCCTTCTTCTTTTTTATGGTGATTTTTACAAAAATTGTGGAGTCATGTATTAAAAAAAGAGCTTTGCATATTTTGTGGGGGTGAAATTCATAAGTTGGAAAAAGAAAAAGTGAATGGTTTGTGGGGACATTTGTGCCGATGCTGGCGTCTCGAATTGATGGCTCCAGCTTAGAGCGGGTGTGTATACATCGCGTCGCGTCGTTTGTATAGAGATACAGTTGATTAATATTTATTTTTCATTTGATGGTCATCTAATCTCATTATTCAACCCACTTGAAATCTCGGCTCGATTTTCATTCAGTTGTTTATGCACGACAAGGACGTGGCGAAAGCAACTGTGTTTTGTCTCTTGAGCTGGTAATCTCATCTTAGTCACACACCCTGCAATCTAAATTTTCATTGATGAACGGTTCTCGAGTTTAAGCGGGTCATCAAGCCGGTCCCGGCTTCATTCGCCGTCGCCTTTCGTCCCTTTTCCAGCCGGCAAGATGCGGTCGTGGAGGAGGTAGCGTCGCGAGATTCGGCCCCTGAGTTGTGAATGTGCCCGATGAGCGTTTGGTTTCTCTTTATCTACCGCTCGGTTCCGTGAACCGCCGGATCATAAGGTATTTTCAGCAGCCTAGCGTCTTCTGCAAGAAAAGGTTGCCATCTCGGGCCACCTCGCATCGGAGTCAAAACGACGACGACGACGAAGACGAAATGAAAGAACGTTTTAAATAGTCAGACGGCAACGTGAAAGACCTCTCTCTCTCGGCCACGGAAGCGATCTTGATTGGCATTTGATTGGCATTAGACCATCAACTTGAAAATTAACTATAATTATACTATATTTTTTAGCGTACACACTAGTAATTAGTACAATAGCCCTTATCATCACCGGAAAATGACGTTTGCATTATGTCTCGATGAAATGAATGCTTGGTCTTTAATTTCTTTTCTATGGGAATGGTTACTGATAAAATATTTTTTGTTTTTTTGGAGAAGCAAGGATGGATCATGGCGATGGGAGTTTGTCGAGAAAGTAACTGAGATAACTATTAAAAAAATTCATAAGTCAATTGTACTCGTGTCAATTCAATTCTAGAACTTTTCAATTATACTGATTAAGTCATAAATTTTTTTAGTACTTTTTCTTTTTATCTTTCTTTTTTTTTTCAATAACACTCGCTCAAATCCAGGCAAGTGTTGTGACGCCTTCGCTTGGTCTAGGAAAGGGAGTGGTGACCTTAGCCAACCACAAGCAAGGGTCGCGACACCTTCACTAATCACAAGCTAGGGGGCTCACAACCCTCGTCAGGGCCCATGATTGAGAGAAAGAAAAATAAAATAAAATAAAAATAATAAGGGTATATAAATTTTTTTTTAAAAATGACCAAGCGAATCACGTTGGCAAATCGTCAAAAAGTTTAAAGCTTAATATTGAATTAGTATAAATATAATAAGTTTAATATTTTTTTGGGTACATTTGGTCAAGATAACTTGTGACTGACAACCTGTGCTTAAGAGTCTACAAGCTCTCTCACAGCCTCACGATAAGGATAACGAACGCAATCAATTTTCCCATTATATTTCCGGTGGCGTGAAATGAGGACTTCACGGGCATAATTTCTGGCCGAAGACTTTCATATTTCAGAGAAACATGGAAGACTTAATAATATAGAGTCTTAGCACCTGATCTAACTGCATCCGCCGCGCACGCACGCACCTTTGGATGTGTTACGAGAAGTTGGTGAGTCCTTGTCTGCTCGAGGCAGAAACTGAGTTGGGTTTACTTGGACCATTGTTGATCATTGATTTAGTTCATAAAATTAAATTCGCGAGTACACGATAATGATGTGAATATTTGTCTCGTACGGTACGATACTGTGACCAGACATATTGCGATACTCGATCCCATCTCATTTTATCCTTATCAATTCGTCTCTTTCCGTATCAATAACAGATGATATTAAATTGAGCAGGTCATGTTCGAGTTACATGGGTATTTCGAATTTAATCCGTTGTGATTATTCGTGAAATGCTTATATTCTCTCTCGCTCTGGCTATACGTAGAATCTCCTGATATATGCTCTAGAAATGTCCAATTTCTCGTGACATAATTTAAGCAACCATAGGATAAGAAAAGGCGAGGTTATAATTAAATCTGCCGAAATGCCCCAATCTACAACGCTCTGCGCCTACGCCTAGTTAGGAGGGGGAGCACCACTATGCAATATTGAGATGCTTCTAGCGAACGAATCAAAGAAATCTCCAATTCAATTCATGCTAAATGCATGTAGAAATCGAAAATCTTGCTGGTGACGACTCGAGAAAAACCTAACTCAAGATGGAACATTATTTCATAGGTGGAGACCACATCGTGGCTCGAGATTTAATGTAGAGCCAGGCTTCGAGAATAGGTTCTTTGTGTAATTTATTTACATATTTATGGCATGCTCTCTTTGGAAAGGCTGATGGCATAGGGACTCTATTGAGCTTGCGTACGAGAATCTTCTATTGGCTCTATTTTATTTTATCCTCTTGTTTCCCTTTGTCGGGTCTCATATTCCCAGTTCGTTTTCGATTATGTTAAAGAAGAGAAGCGAAGGCGGCTTCTTTCTGTTACTTTTCTCCCTAATCGCTGCTCGAGAATATTTGTTATTGTTGCTGCAAACGTGATATGCTGTGAATTGAATAGATGTACCGACATCGATACATAACATGTGACTTGACATGGTATGCTGATACATTATTTCTAAAAAGAAATAGAGAATTTCGATACGTTGGGACACGTTTAATTTTTATAATGAATGATCATTTCTATGATTATTTCAATTAAATTAATTTGATTCAAATCACAAATTAATGAATAATAAAAAAGAATCTGTAATGAATTTGCACTAAAAATCTTGAGTCACGAGAAGTGAGGGTTAAAAGAAAAGAGAATGCTGGGTTTTTCTTTTTCCCTCATTTATTATTTTATTATTTTTTAATTTTTGCATATTTATATTTTGACCATTAATTTATCGAAATTGTTTTAAAATTGACCTCATACGTATTAAAATCGTATGTCGAAATTCTGGACTTACATGTCGAGCGAGTTGATTACGTGTCGAATTTTCCATCACCTATTGACCGCATGTCAAAATGTCCAACACGATAAAAAGGCTTTCGAAGAGTGTCGGTACTTCCTAAGTTATAATACTTCTAATGTTAAGGGCTAAAGCTGTCGAGATATCTTTAGAGGTCGCGGAATAGGATAGAAGACCGTTGATCGATCCATCTCCCAAAAAAATATCTCAAAGGAGGGCAAGACTATGATCTGATGGAGGAGTTTCACTCACGGCAGACTTGTGAAGTGCCCGAGAGGAAGAAGGCGCTCCTACCGGGTAGCTGGACTCGAGATTTCGGTCAAAAAATCGATATGAGCGAGTCGGGCTTGAGAGGTTATAAGAGCCAATTGCAATGCTGGGTTTTGGACCCCGATGGTTGGGCCGATCAGACTTAGATAGTGAAAGTCAAATGGGGATTTGGACTTCCAAGAAAATGAAAGGTGCCATGAGACGCTTGGGCTTTAAAATCCTATAATCCAATCCAACACATCTGACGGGCCCGTCCTTGTTCTGCGGTCTAGCTAAGCTGTCGACCCTTTTGTTTCGTGATTTTTTATATGCCTAAGTTTTCAATTTTCATCCACAGTCATGCCTAATTCTGTCTGATACGAATTCAAGGTCAATCGTGTCCTCAGCCGCGAGGGACTTGACAGATTGGTATATTGGTGTTCCCGGGAGTTTACGAGTTTTACATTTGGCACTTTGGTTTTGCACTTAGAGAGCTGCTTGTATGATGAGATGGACAGCGACAGTTTAAACTAAGAGCAAGATCAGCTCTTTAGATCATAGTGATTCCGGCGTGCTGCTTACACGCCCGGCGCAAAACTCAATTTTCACATTCCATCAAAAGCCAAGATTCTCGCATCAGTATTGTCTTATCCAAGGTCAATTTGGTGGGCAACCACTAATTTCTTTATGATCTGCTAGCCCTTACGATGAACAGAACAAGAAATTAATCCTTCACGGAATCCAAGCGTCCAAGCGGATCGCGACGAAATGCTGCGCTGGAGAAGTGGAATTGGGATAATGGTTCCGCTTTTGTTTTTTTTTTTTTTTCTCCCCCTTTTACCTCCGACAAGATTTTTTCTTTTCTTTCACGAAGCACATGATTATAACCCGGCTTCTATCGTCGCGAAAATGGATAATCGTCCTTGTTGCGATGCGACGGTGCTGATCCGGAAGTCAAGAACGACGCGCGGAAATGCTTCTCTCCATCGCTGGAACCACTCCGGCTGCTTCGCCGGCTTCTTCCTGGCTCCACTCGACATCTTCGAGTCCCCACCACTTCGGCGCCCGCCATCCGCTCCTGCCCAAATCCCTCTTCCCCGCTTTCGAAGCCCGCTTCCTCGAGAGGCTGCTGCACCCGCCGCGCCGCGGCGCCGGAGCCGAGCGACCCGCGCTCGTCACGAGGGCCGTCAATGCCTCGCTGATGGAGGCGCCCCTTCTCTGGGCCGGGAGGCTCTGCGTCTTCTACGCGCTGCTCAAGGCGGGCTTGGCTGGATCTGAAGCCAACCCACTCGTCTCAGGTTCTTGTGACCGGGTTTAGAACTTCTTCTTTTTGCCTTCGTTGCGGTTGCCTTTGGTGAGTCTTGGTGCTTTTCTGTGATGGGTCAGAGCTGGAGAGCGGTGAATCTGGTGATCTGGGTTTCTCCGAGTGGCTCGGGAGCTTGCAGAAGAAACCAGGTGCTCCTGAGTCCTTACCTCTTTTTGTTCTTTCTATGGCTGATTCTGTTGTGGTTTGATTTTCTTGAAGTTTTAGTATTTGACTGAAGAGTGGGTGCTCTTGGATTGCTTTGGAGTAACAAGATTATGTTCTTTCATGGAATTGACTCGTTCCGTGATTGCGCCGATCAAATGTTACCTAGAATCACAGAGTTATAGGATCGCGAGAGTTCTTTATGAGCACGAGTTTGCGTTTGTCTGATTTTGGTGTACGTGTGTCATGTAGAGGACACTGACTGCGGACTTGAACTTCCCATTGGCATTTTATAGGATGGATCGTAGTCTTTATTTATTCGATGCTTTGTGATCGCTAGATTGTTTCTCAAGCTTTACTAGCCTGAGACAGGTGGGACCAAACATCTTGGACATCGAAGGTAATCTGTTTAAATAGCTTGATAAACGAGGGTGAACAACTTGTCTAAATTAGAAACTTTGTGTTGAAGAAAAAATATGAAAGAGAAATCTTTTTAATTGATTTTGCTGATCAGCGGTGCTCTGTGACTTTCGCATTACTGGTGAAGTAAGCTAATCCATGTGGCGTTTCACTATCGACATTTAAGAAATGCTTATAGCAATCATAATACAGGGATGGAAATGTGGGGAGTATGGTTTGTTGTCAAGAAGATTGAGAGAACAGGGCCCAGCTTATATCAAACTAGAGATCATACACATTACTCTATTAAGATTTTAATTTCCAATGGACAGCATCTGTACTGAAACTGCACGCACCATATATCTTGACTAGAAGTGTAAGCATGATTCTCACTTGTCCCAGAAAATGAAAATAGTAGATCTCAATTTCACTTTAACTTGTCTGTCCGAGATGTAGGTATCCGGTATATCCTTTTACCTTGCAAGACATAATTTGTCTCCCATAATGCTGGTTTTCTGGAAAAATAAACCTGTGAAAGTTTGAGATGTCCATTCACTTTGTTGAGAGATGTTTTTGTGGTTGTATGATGTGTTTCGCAAACACATGTCATAGGCACTCCAACCGAAAAAGAAAGAGAGTCCTCTAAGCGTGGTTAAATTTCTTTTGATGCTTGTGTTCATAAGTCTTCACTTGCATAGAGTTGAGTTTTGAGATATTTCGGACTACTTATTAAGTCTAATTGGCTTGCTGAGAAACAATTGTTGCTTGTCTTATATTTGCTTGAACCAAAGATGATTGTCAAAATATGAGTATTTGCAGCAAGTTATCTATTTTTATGTAAACTAAAAGGGCAGTAATGAAATTCCTATTCTCTGGAATCTCTTCCAGAAAAGGAAGCAGCTGACCGGCGAAAATTGGTGAGTAAATGGCATCCTACAACAAAGGGTACTCTCAGGCGAAACTACCGAGTACCTTCCAAGTCCGAAGGGCGGCGCCTTCTAAAAGCAGTTGCATCCTTGCTCTCTGAGGATGATCACTTCACAGATGCCACTTCCCACAAGGTTTATGACTTTATTTGAAAGAAATTTACAGACTATTTTAGCATGCTCACCAGGGTTCATCACTGTATCTGCTTGAATTACTTGACCCAAATGTCTCTGTGAATTATGATCTTCTAGAGCACATGGTCATAGGCCTTATGACTAGATGATCTTGCGTGTTTATGTGTAGGGCTGTCAAATTAGAAGAGAGAGCGCGCATGGAGAAAGCGTATGTTGCAACAATGTGAGGGCTTTATTCGATGAACTCCCAACTCCACATTTAATCGTGGAAATCACGGCTTTCCCTGCTGGGCCTCTCACAGAGAAGGACTATGCCAAGGCCGAGAAACTAGAACGGGTGCTCAGATCTGGTCCTTCTGTTTGAGCCCTTTTACGTGTTGCGGGCTATCCACCCTGTAAATAACAATTATAGTAGTATGGACGTTTGTGCTGTTATTCGAGTTCTGTCGTGTGAGCTCTCTTTTTCATCTGGTTTTCATTTCTTATATTTTGCTTATCAGCTGCAAATGGCGTTCATCGGTTTTGTTTATCTGCCTGCCTCAATTCTTTATGCCACCTTAATCCAGAAAAAGATACTTGAAAAAGAGAAAAACCAAAGGTGCAGGATGTAGGCACATATGAAGCGATAAACTATGCAACGGTCTGACCTCAAGTTTTGTTTTGCTTGTCAACAATTCAAAGATACTCTTGACCAAACTCGCTGACCAGAGGGATACTGTCGATCTTCTTTACCAGTGCGCGACAAACGCTATGTCTTGAGGACACGAAAATTGCCCGATGTCTATGGTGTGTTACAACAATGACAAATCCACCAGAGAAGTTGGGAGAAATTCTTGCACACGTCAAGGATGTACTGTATCATCACATTAAGATGGGATATGCTCGAGTTTCCTTTCGATTTCATGAAGAATGAGGGTTGAAGTGATCAATCTGCTCCTAGACCCCAGTCATGTTCCCGATTCTCGCCAGTTTTCGCCCATCGCCATTCCGTGCACGTACGCTAACATGGGACTAGTATCCGCACTAAGATGCTTTAAACGTACTTTGCAATTGTCTGCGGTGCTGGTATCCCGGTGGTCATGGCTATGGCTAAGCCCTAAAAATCAGTTTGTGCAATGATGTACTCCGGGGACAAAAAGAAGTAATTTACGTATTGCAACTCGTGAAGGACATTATTTGCATCTGGAAAAACCCTGCTTTGGTACCAACTACTTTTGCAAGATTTGGGATGTTGCAGAGTTTTATGTGTCACTCATCAGAGAAGCTCAGACCCTGCTTTGCATTCTTTGCATTCCCAAGGACTTGATTTGCTCACCCCATAAAGAACACAGTATCTGTTAGGGCTTAATACTAGATAAGTTTGTGTTATAAAGCTGTATTATTATAGGAGATTTCTTGGACTTCTATCAAATCCAAGGGAAGATTTCAGATGGGTCGTTTTCCTCCATAATTACACCCTGCCAGGTGGCAAAAACCGTCCCCTTGCCATGCAACCCCAATTAATTCAACTCCTCCCTCTATTTATTTCGACTGCTCACCTCATCCTCTAAGCTTCTAACTTGCAGGAGTTACACCTGAGAAGAAGCCTGACAAAAACACCTTTAGCTTCCTCAATGGAATCAAGAAACATGGTTATTGTAGTCCCATTAAGCATGTTGATGCTGCTGCTGTTGCTAGGCTTGTCGAGTTCAGACTTGGCCCAGGACAGAGCAGAGTGCGCGGATCAACTGGTGGGTCTTGCCACGTGCCTTCCTTATGTTGGTGGCGAAGCAAGAGCTCCGACACTAGAGTGTTGCTCCGGGCTGAAACAGGTCCTCCAAAAGAGCTTGAAATGCCTTTGCATTCTTGTCAGGGACAGGAATGATCCCGGTCTTGGGCTCAAGATCAATACCACCCTTGCACTCAGCCTTCCCACCTCTTGCCATTCACCTGTCAACATTTCTCAGTGCATTGGTAAGTTAGTTCTGAGAAAGTCTCTTGTGTTCATCACAAAATGAATAGGCAAAATATATGTGCTTTGTGGCGAGAAAGTCTCTCTTGTTCATTGCAAAATGAATAGGCAAAATATCAACACTTCACAGTATGTACCATGAAGTATGCATTGGATGTTTAAGCAACTTCAGCAGAAATAAGCCATAGGTGGCTTCTGAAAGACGTTGCATCAGTTTATCCTAACAGTCTCGGGAACAAACTCGGCATGCCCAGTTTTCGTAGTAAAATTTGTCCGATTTTTGCCTCTTTAGTCCGTTATTTCTAAACATGTGCAAAAATTCAGATCTTCTGCACCTTGCTCCGAACTCTACAGACGCTGAGGTGTTTGACAGATTTGAGAAAAGCCTTGAGAAGAGAAACAGCACGAAACTCCCCAATGGTAACAACCCTCACACTCATCTAGTTTTAAGCAGCAAGAACTAAATGAAGTTGTCCTCCATAGAAATTCTCCCCACGTCTTCCTGGTGTTTTTTTTTGCAGCTGAGGGGAATTCAACTGATGGTACCGCAGGATCAAGTGGTCAAATAAAGAGCAATCACAGTGAGAGGTCAAGAAAACCATGGTTGGCCACCCCAACCATTGTTTCCGTAGCTCTGCTTCAGATCTTCAATGGAATTCATTTTCACTTCATGTCCATGTAGAAGAGTTAGTGGCTTGATATGATTTGGCATACCGCAGTGATGCAGGCCTGTCAAACTTGCACTCTTTCTGATGTATCTCCTTAGTAAATGTCCAATCCAGAGTCTTCCAGTGACCGGCTAAGCTTCAAGCTCCGACCTAAGATGTAGTAAGGTACAATATGATTGTACTGATGGACAAGACGTAGTCAATGGCTTATAGTTGATTGTGTTGGCCCTCATTTTACAACTATCTCAGTAGAGCAAAATATATTGCCAATGGCTCAGATGAGTTGCTAGAATTTGCTTGGTAGGCTCTTCTTTGCCTTCTACATATGACCACCGTATCGTCAATAAAGTTGTTTGGCTGACCTGGTGTATTCGTATATAATTGGCCATTTAGCAATTTAATGTTGGCCATCCCGTGATTTGGCTAATCCACGCAGAATTCGATGGCGCTTCTGCAATAGACTACTGGCTAATTAATTTTGCAGATAATCAATTGAGCTGGCTTAATAGTCGATCTATTAATTTAGGTGTTGGGGAAAATTGCTCTCTTCGTGAGTTCAACCGAGTGTGCTCAAAGGCTGCTACAAGCTTCCAATCCAAATGGCCACAGCTAGCCGAAACCAAAAGCAAAACTTGAAAGTTCAATTCCTTTTCCTAGCTCCTGCAGCTGCAGCTATTTCGAAGCTATATGCCACACATGGGCGCACATAGCAGCGGGGGCCCCCAGGGGGGCGGCGCCAGCTAGCTTTGCTTCTTTCATCGCAAAATTTACCACATACTTTCATCTATGAGATCCATTTCCTAGCTTCTCTTTCTTTTGGCTCAAACATTTTCAAGCTTTAGAATAGCAAAATAGAGTTGCTTACCCAATGAAGCAGGGCAAAGCAAACAAGCGGCCTCTGTGTTTCCAAAGCCTCAAATCTCGCGTCTGCCCTAATCCAACTTCCATTGCCGGATGGTCTTTAAGCGAGTTTCCCATATCTCGCAAAAGAAGGACCTAATTAGCAGATCGATTATACGAAAAAATGAAGGCAAATGAGGAACACTTCCCAGATGAACTTCAGAAGATTCCCACCCACCACACCCTCTATAAAATCTTGAGGTTATAGGCCAAGGCACGGCTTCATTATTTCCCGCTTTACTGAATGAACACCTACATATAGGAAATGTCAGACATTGCTTGATGCTTCCTTTTGGTTCCTCCCACTTATCTTTTGGGCTCCCTGTTGCCGATAAAAAGAACTCGTCTCTTTCAGAAGTGAAGTGTTAGAAAAGCAACAAAGCTGATTAAGAGACAGTCATATTCATTATTCAACAACCCCATTAATTAACTAGGCTTGCTCACCGATATTGATCGATAACCGTTCTAGTTTCTAGCAAACATATGAGTTGGCCCGAAGAGAAACTCTTATCTAGAAATAGCTGCAATACCCAAAAATAGATCGCATCTATCAGCATTGTAGCTTGCTGTATAGGTGTATATACTCCCTTTATCAAATAGTCCGCACGGGAATCCAACATTAATGCATTGCCTTTGGATTTGATGGGTTCCGCATAGGTCCATATGATCCATATAAGGTTGGGGTTATTCTGCTCATATAGGTACATTGGACATATACAAAAGACCATCTTGTTTATCAGAAGACGCTAAGAACAATCCCAACTAGCTAATGAGTACTGTGTTGGGTTTTGCAGTCGCGCCTTGTCCCGCTAAAAATCACTGTATGGATAACCCATAGCTGTATAACCGTTCTTTTTCTCTGGCATTTCGACAAAAGATGAACGTTAAGATGGTCTGCAGTGTTCAGCCTACCTCAGTTCTTACTCCATCTTTTCCGTCAATTTGATTAAATAGATCCTCAACTCAATACCACTCTCTCATGTAGTTTAATACCCCCGTGGCCTTTCCTCTACACTCATCTTGAACCGAATCGACACCAGCGGCATTAGCAGTTGCTCGTCAGGTGCGTGAATTGAGAAACGACAGGCTCCGTCGATTAATCACTCGAGACAGACTTCAGATGATAACACCATCTAAAAGTATGATTAGTATGCCCGGTCACTAAATCAACAGCAACGTGTCCGAACTACGGACATCACAGCACGAGTTAAACTCGAATGGCTTGATGTTTCGACATAGGACAAGCCAAGAGAATACTCCAGACGGGTGGTTGAGGGCAAATTGCACACGAGAGTTAATGCACATTCATGTGGCAGCTCAACGCAAGCTAGGGAAAACCATGGATTGGGACAGCTTCGATTTCTTCGTTTCGCCACAATGATGCATGACCACTAACCAGAAACATCAGTACGAGTATACGACGCAGAGTGATAGCGACAATGCCCATGGAAGGAGGACAATGAGGATGGTCCCTCAAGCCATTGTATCACAATAATGCTCATGAATGTGCACCGGAGGAGTTGAAGTCAGAATGACAGGTTTACATGGCTAGGCCTTAGCTCTTCGCAAGAGGAAACGCATGCATGTTGCTCCGATTTGAACGAGGATTGCGTAACGAGGAAACTAATAAATGAAGCCACCCTTCCCAACGAGTTGCTATGTTCAAGCCACACGATCACAAGTCGCAACGACTCAGAAACTAATAAATGAAGCCACCCTTCCCAACAGTACTCTTCCCTGTTGCTTTGTTCAAGCACATAATATGTACCTACTCTGGATTTGGACCACCTGTTTAACAGAGCTGCATTTACAGCGTGCGTGAATCTTTCTGAGCCGTTTGTTTCGTGAGAAGTTAGCAATCGAAAAATGTGTTTTTTTTTTTTCTAATTGCGAATTATTTTTATAGTTTTGGATAATGAGACGATGAAAAAAATATTTTTTACGATCAAATGCTTGCTGTGCCTAAACATTTTTTAAAGTTAGCAATATAAATGATCTTATTTTTTAAAGTTGTTTATTTTATGAAAGGAGAACGAAGCCGCGTTGTTTGAATATCGTGATTGGTAAAATCACTGCGGCGGTCGGCGGCCGAGTGATGTAGGGCTTGCTCCCAAGTGATTTGAGGCCCTTTGATCAAGCATTTGAAACCCTCTAGTCGCTCATTAGCTTTCGAGCAGTTGATGGGTTCGAACACTTTGAGGTGATTTTGAGTCTTTATACATGAATGACTCTAAATCAATTTTGGTGTACTTTGATCGCATGCAAACCATTGTTAACCAACCGAGGGTTAATGGTGAAGAACTTTAAGATGTTCGAATCGTAGAAAAGATCTTGAGGTCTTTGACTGAAAGATTTGACTACGTAGTCACGGCGATCGAAGAAGCACAAGATGTGTCAACCATGACATTGGAGCAGTTGATGGGTTCATTATGCTCGAATGAGCAAAGAATGAATCAAAAGTCCATCGGTTCGAATTCCGAGCAAGCATTGCAAAGTCGGGTTGCTCAATCAAGTTGAGGAGGCCATCAAGCTGGCTGAGGTCATGGAGGTGGTCGAGGACGCAAACGTGGAAATTTCAATTCCAACGGAAACTATAAACACGTGACAAATTAGAGGTCAAGTGTTTAGGTGTAACAAATTCGAATGTCAAGCAAAAGTAGCATATGAGCAGGCAGAACAGGCACATACCATTAATGCTAAGGAAAACATGGTGCTAGCATGCAAGAAGGATGACTCAAGCATCGTGGACACCAACCTTTGGTACCTTGATATTGGGTGCAGTAATCATATGACTGGCCGAAAGGAGTTATTCTCACACTTGGACGAGACGGTTCACGGTGAAGTTAATTTTGGGAACAAATCCAAAGTTCTTGTAATGGGCAAAGGTGATGTTAATATCAACTCAAAAGATGGTATTAATGTTACTGTTACTGATGTTTATTTTGTGCCATGACTTTTTTGGAACTTTCCGAAAGAGGCCACAAAGTCCACATTGAAAATGGAGTTTGCACTATTATGGGTGTAAACAATAAATTGATCATGACAGTGCGGATGACAAAGAACCGGATGTTCCCTCTTGCTCTTTAGACAAAGAATCTTTTGAACTTTCAAGCGGTGATGAAAGATAGCAACTGGTTGTGACATCTTTGATTTGGTCATTTAAATTTTCGTGGACTAAAATTACTGGTCCAGAAAAAGATGGTGACCAGCATGCCTTTGATTGACATTCCAGATCGCCCATGCAAAGGATGTCTTGTTGGAAAACAACATTGAGAATCCTTTCTAGTTGGAAAAGCCAGAAGAGCAAAACAACCTTTGGAGTTGGTACATACAAACATATGTGGCCCTGTTGAGGTGGAATCATTCACACAAAAAAGGTATACATTAATTTTTGTGGATGATTTTACCAGAAAAACATGGGTATAATTTCTTAGAGGAAAATCCGAAGCTTTTTTGAAGTTTAAAGAATTTAAAGTCTATGTTGAAAAGTATAGTAGCTTTATTTTAAAGACGTTGAGATCAGATAGAGGAGGAGAATTCACTTCGAATGAATTTGATAAATATTGTAAAATTCATGGAGTGAAACATCAATTGACTGCCAGCTATATTCCCCAACAAAATGGTATACCAAAAAGAAAGAATAGGACAATATTTGAAATGGCAAGAAGTATGCTAAAGGCTGAAAATTTGCCCAAGAAGTTTTGGGTAAAAGCCGTTCCGTGTATTGTATTTATGCTAAACAAGTGTCCAACAAGGAGTGTTCTTGGAAGAACACCAGAAGAAGCTTGGAGCGGCAACAAGCCAGATGTTTCGTTCCTACAAGTATTTGGGTGTGTAGCATATCCCCATATACTAAATGAACAGAGGAAAAAATTGGATGACAAAAGCCAAAAGTGCATCTTCATTGGCTACAGTGACATGACTAAGGGTTATAAACTATATAATCCAGTCACTGAGAAAATTATCATCAGCAAGGATGTCCAGTTTCTTGAAGATGAAGCCTAGGACTGGAACCTAAAGATTGACCAGAAAAGCATCACCATTGAAGATGAATCATTGGCAAGAGAGAAAAAAAAAATCTTCAACTAAAGATCCATCATTTTTGCCTAGTAGTCCAATTTCTTCACCAAGAGCAGTTTCAGAACCACCGATACGTTGTTCACAGCAATTGCGGGAGACGCCATCAAGATTCAAGGATTATGTAATCACAAGAGATGATGATAGTGATAATGAAGGAATCACTGATGAAACTATGATAAATTTTTGTTTATTTGCATAATGTGACCCCATATCTTACGATGATGCAGCAATAGATGAGAAGTGGATCCAAGCAATGGATGAAGAAATCCGCTCCATTGAAAAGAATGACACATGGGAGCTAACTTCTCTACCACTCGATAAGAAGCCCATTGGTGTCAAGTGGGTGTACAAGACGAAGTACAAGCCAAACGGTCAGGTGGATCGATATAAAGCTAGGCTAGTCGTAAAAGGCTACAAGCAAAAGCCAAGTATTGATTATTTTGAAGTATTTGCACCAGTGGCTTGAATGGATATCATTCGGATGATTTTAGCACTCGTAGCTCAAAATCATTGGAAGATCCACCAAATGGATGTGAAATCAACGTTTCTTAATGGTGTTCTTGAAGAGGAAGTCTACGTGGAGCAACCACGGGGTTATGAGAAAAAAGGGCATGAAATCAAATTTATAAACTAAAGAAAGTATTGTATGGGCTAAAACAAGCACCTCGAGCATGGTACACAAGAATTGACACGTACCTGTTAGAGCATGGTTTTCGAAAATGCCCATATGAGCCTTCACTGTATGCCAAGTCAAACACTAACGGTGACATAATAGTTGTGTGCATTTATGTTGATGATTTGATATTTACAAGGAGTTGTGAAGAGATGTTTGCTGAATTCAGGGAGGCTATGACTAGTCATTTCGAGATGACAGATTTAGGATTAATGTCCTATTTTCTAGGCCTTGAAGTGAAGCAGACAAATGATGGCATATTTGTTTCACAGCAGAAATATGCTAATGATATTCTAAAGCGATTCAAGATGGAATTGCTCAAACCAATACGAACTCCCATAGTAGAACGGTTGCAGTTGAATAAAGAAGGAACCGGTGAAGTAGTGAACCCCACTTATTTCAAAAGCATTGTTGGCAATTTAAGATATTTGGTTTCTACAAGGCTGGATATTACTTATGGTGTGGGAATTATTAGTCGATTTATGGAGAAACCATACCAATCACATTTGCAGTAACAAAAAGAATTATATGGTATGTCAATGGAACTTGTGATCATGGGATTTTATATTCTCATACTGACAATTTCAGTTTGGTGGGATACATAGATAGTGATTGGGCAGGTGATACCGAGACTCGGAAGAGTACTTCTGGATATACTTTTTGTCTTGGATCATGAGTAATTTATTGGTCCTCGAAAAAACAACAAGTTGTTGCACTCTTACCACTGAAGCAAAATACATAGCATTAGCTTTGGCGGCATGTCAAGCAATATGGCTTCATAGGATGCTATGTGAATTGATGCATAAACAAGCAGGTCCTACGAAAATAATGTGTGATAACGAAGCTATGGCTTTGGCCAAGAATCCTGTTTTTCATGGCAGGAGCAAACTCATCGATATCAAGTATCACTATATTTTCGAGCAAGTCAAAGATGGCGAAATTGAGCTTAACTTTAGCAAATCGGAAGATCATATTGTAGATATTTTGACTAAACCATTTAAGGTAGATTTATTTGAAAAATTGAAGATGATGCTTGGAGTTGTTGAATTCCAAAATCAATTTTAAAGGAGGCTGTTTAAATATAATAAAATTGATTATCGGATGACGATTGCTGGATGAGAAACCTGCAAGCATTGAAGGAGCCATAAAAACTTTATGGTAGGCTACATGGATTTGAAGAATGGAAGTTATTGAAGACTTTTGTTACTTTATTGTGCATTTTGATTGTGTTTATGATTACATGTATGAGGCCGTTTTGTTTTAGTCATTAAATTTCCATAATTGACATTTGTGGGTTGTTATGTAATCATTGGCATTTGTAAACTTCAATTCCTATATAAAGGGATGAAGTCGTGAGTTGTAAATCAAGCCACAAGCCATAGTCCACAAAGACACAAATAAGAGAAAGCATTCTTAATAAAAATTTCTCCCTCAAATTTCTAGTGTTCTTATTCCAAGTTTCCAAAGTTTATTGTCATTCTTTTGGTTCCAACAATAAATGATCTTATTTTTTAAAGTTGTTTATTTTATGAAAGGAGAACAAATCCACGTTGTTTGAATATCGTGATTGGTAAAAGCACTGTGGCGGTCGGCCGAGTGATGTAGGGCTTGCTCCCAAGTGATTTGAGGCCCTTTGATCACGCATTCAAACCTCTAGTCGATCATTAGTTTGGGGGAAAATCGTCCAAAAAGTCTTTAAATAATTGTACAATCCAAGACCTCGCTAGTTGAGAGCAAATGCGACCATTACCTGGCCAATGGCGGATTAGGCCTCCTTCGCCCACTCGCCATCTCCCAAATATGGGTGAAGCTACCTCGCCCACGGCCCCTAAGCCTCGCTCTCATTCCAGATCGTGAGGCCGAGTGAGAGCCACAACCCTCGCGGAGGCTCAGGCCCTGCATGTTTGTGTTCTTTTTTGTTGTTCATGAACAGATTTTCTTTTTCCCTTGAACAAAAAAGAAGCAACGCATTTGTTTGCGTTTTTGTTCAAAATCCGTTTTTTGTTCCCGAACAAAATTGGAACGGAAATAAGAAACAAAAAAAGTTATTTTTTTGGAAAAACACTTCGAAGAACAAATTTTCTCTCCTCTCTTTTCTTCTCTTTTTTTCCTTCTTCTTTTCTTCTTCTTTTTCTTTGGCCGGTCGCGGCCTCGACCATGGCCGGCAACCGACCGTCGAGGGCCGGCGAGGCCGAGCATTGCCGGCCCCTGGCAAGGCTTTGCCTCGCTGGATCCGGGCGAGGCCAAGCTCGCCCGACCAGGCGAGGCTGCCGACCCTCGTCGGCCGATCGCCGCTTGGCATGGCCGACGACAGGCCAAAAGAAGAAAAAAATAAAAATAAAATAAAAAATAAAATAAAAATATTAAAAAATAAAAGAAACAAAAAAAGAATATAAATTTACCAAACGTGTTTATTCATTTTTTATTCCGGAACAAGTTTACCAAACACGTCTTTTCGGTCAAAAATTGTTCCTGGAATGAAATAGTTTTTCTATTTCTGCATTCCTTGGAACAATTTTGAGCAACGTTCACCAAACGCGCCTGGCCACTATGGGAAAAATGAGCAAGGAAGGAAGAAAATAAAATAAAATGATAAAAAAATTAATAAAAATTCTAAAAATATATATAATTAAAAATTATTTATGTTAGCGTCGCCAGGACGGGATGGAACGCCAGCCAATATCCACAGCAACGTCAACTGGCCCAAATTGGCTGGATAAATCAAATTAGTACAATTGCAAAAAAATTAGGATTGAATTGGTTAAAAAAAAAGGTTTGAATTAGAATAAATTCAAGACTTTTTGGTAATTTTCTCATTTTTAACGATTGATCAATGTAGTCATTCCAGTTAACTTTGAGTGAATATCACTGACATTGTGGTTTAATCAACTGATCATTTTACATGACATAGCTAGGATTTGTTGTGGACAATTTTCACATTTTTTTTTAATATCTATTTTTTCCTCCTTCTTTTTCCCTTTTCTTTTCTTTTTCATATGCTTGTGGCCCACAAGCAATGGCTAGCTAGGGATAATCTCGCCTGGGCGTGGGTTCACCTCGCTAGATCTCCACAAGGTAGGTTCCACGATGCCAAGGTGTAGGATAACTATGACTCTTCTTCCACTAGCACCGTGGTGGGGAACGGTTTTATGGTCGCTCCAAATGAGGAGAAGTTTTGGTCCAAACTAAACATTTTGTCTCAATGAGGAACTAATATAGTAATGTCCAAAAAAAGGGTCGCTAATAATGGTTGCTCTTTCCTATCCTTTTACTTGAAAAGGAAAATGATTGGGAAATTTGAAACAAAATCGGATCATGATTTGGTAAAGAAGGCCCCTCAACTCCCTTGATATCAAGATGCTTTCTTTATTTTTATAATTGAAAGTGCATTGGACATTTTGGGACTTATGCACATAGTTTCGATTGAAAGTTATTATCCCGGGGACCATCGGTCAAATGAAAAATTACCACTTTAGTCTCCTTTTCTATGTCATAATAAATCATCACTTTCATCGATAAGTACTCTAGACATCTTATGATAAAGTTCGTTGTTTTCGAAGCAATGCCTTTCTCATGTTATAGACGATCAATGCATAGATGGACGAGTGTCTAGGCCCATTGGGATCATCTTTTGACGGACAAGCATGCTAGATTTTTTTATGATGACGACCACAATTTTGCAAGCTTCTTCCCCGGTCGAGTGGGGAACAGGCGGTAGGTGGAAGTTGGAGCTCCATTCGACAAGTCAGAGAGCCCCCATCTCCTTCTCTTCTTTAGTGGGTTTGTTGGGACGGCGCAGTGGCCAGGTACGGCTGCAATTAAAGTGCAGAGTCCTTTTACATCAAACGAATGAATTCGAGTTGGGAAGAAAAATCAACGACAATGCATCAGAAGAAAGAAAGTGGGACAACGGACGGCTTTCTTTTCTTCACATGCGAGGGTAGGCATTTCGTTAAAGGTTTTCCCACGGGTTAAAAAATGTGCAGTGCTGCTGCTAAAAAGTCCGGATGCTTGCTTCTGTCCGAATGGGAATCCGTCTCGTGCGTTCTCATTTGGGAAAAGAGGACAGGCGGAATCTTCAATCGATCCGTTGGAAAATCAATTTTAAATTTTTCCATCGAGACGTTAGAAATCGATCCATCTCCACATGAGCAACGTAAAGGACAGATGAAATAATTTGCCGTAATCTCGTATGCTAAAGTACTCTTTTTTAATATAGTGTGTCCAGATAAAAGATCCAATGTTCACTTTTTCTTATTGAACTAGTAAGGTGGGACCAGGCCAGCTAGAATGGTAATCACGGACTGGAGAGACTCTTGGTATCACGGGCGGGCTTCTTGATCTGGAGAAGAGAAAAACAAACATTCTAATGGGAATCGTCACGTTCACGGGTTGGCGTTGAGTTTATATAACTCGGATTAATTGAGCGTCTTTAATCCATTTTATTATTGTTCCACCCTATCCACAGTTGGAATTAACTGACCCCCCGAAAGGACCAGACACAAGCAGAGGACGAAAAATTTACTAATTTTGTCTCCCATTAAACAAGTAAAACCAAATAAAAAAGCAATGTTCCTAGACAAGGGAAGCACGGATTAGCCACTGAAGATTATCAGGTGCACTCATTTCGAGTGAGATTCGCATTCTTCTCAATCTCTATTCTCCTACCGATATTACGCTGTGGGGTTACAAATATGGAACCTACCCATGTTGGATTTCAGTTAGGTTTTGTACGCAAACAACATGCGCAACTTAGAACTCGCGAATCGAATGCATGATCAGAGGAGAACTCGATCCTTTTAGGCACGACCCAGCATACCTAAGACCTAGACCATCATAATGTGTCGAAATTGGTTTATCGCCTTCGGACATACATCGGATGACGATGAAAAGGCAAGCCTTTTCTTCTTCTTTCTTTGTCCGTTAGACCAGGGGACGTGGCCGACCTATGTCGGGGGCACGGATGGTACTCCGAGCCTCGCATGTGACTGTCTTTGCCTTCGTTCACTGGCGTCACTTCATTCGCTTATCCAAAGGCACACCCCAATCATTTCAATCATCCCCGTTCCCTTCTACCTACACTAATCCACTCAGGCTATATTAAAAAAAAAAAACAGAGACACCGAAATTCGTTCACGAGCTCCCCCCCCACTAGCGTAGATTAAAAGAGGACAACCTGAGCCGTCGAGCTTCTTCACCTCGCACTAATCCCTTTCCCGTTTCTCTCTCTCTCTCTCTTGATCTCGATCTCCAGCTTAGGCGCGCGGGCACGGGCGGACGTACATGATGGTGTCGAGGATGTGCGAGAGCCCCGCGTCGAGGCTGCGCTGCCTGCTCGCGGTGGCGGTGACGGCGGCGGCGGTGATGGGGTCGGGGCGGTCGGACCTGGACCAGGACCGGGCGGAGTGCGCGGACCAGCTGGTGGGGCTGGCGAGCTGCCTGCCGTACGTGGGCGGGGACGCCAAGTCCCCCACCATCGACTGCTGCACGGGGCTGAAGGAGGTGCTGCAGAAGAGCAAGAAGTGCCTGTGCATCCTCATCAAGGACCGCGACGACCCCAACCTCGGCCTCAAGATCAACGCCACCCTCGCCCTCGGCCTCCCCACCGCCTGCCACGCCCCCGCCAACATCTCCGCCTGCGTCGGTACGTGCCCCGCCTCCCCTCCTTTCGAGCCTTACTAACCCGCCGCTCCTGATCGATACTGATCCGCCTCGAGTATAATGATGCAGATCTCCTGCACTTGCCGGCCAACTCGACCGATGCCAAGCTGTTCAGGGGGGCCGCGAACAGCACCACCGTCAGCAGCGCCACGGCCACCCCGGCCGCTAGCGGTAACTTTTCATCATTAACGCATGCTTCGTTTTTTTCACATAGCAAATGAACCCAGTGATCAATTTTCTTTGCTGGGCTCACTAATCGTCATGTTTCAGCGAATTCCACGAGCACTGGTGGTGGATCGGCTGAAGCGAAGAGCCACGGCGGGGATCGGACGACGAAGAGGTGGTGGGCACTAGAGATCGTGTGCGGAGTCCTGATGATGGCGTTGTTGATACCGAATCGAATGTGGGGTGCTTGATTCGGTTCGCGCGATCGGGCTTTCTTTCTTTTTTTCTTTCTTCTTGTTCGATACGGACGATGTTGTCTTTGATTAGGTGGTCGATCCAAACCTTTCCATTTTCGCTGGCTTAACGATGTCGATCATTTGGATTTCGGATTGAATAAAGAAGGACGATGCACATAATTTGAGTGAGACCGGTCAGGCAGATGTGGAATGTATGCGTGCGAGTATCGTCGGGTCCATACGATTGATCCACTGATTTGCAATAGGTAAAATTATTTGTTTGCATTACCCGGGTTCGATTTGCAAATTTATGACGCGACATTACTTTGGGTTTTGTTATCGGGGGATCTCGAATTTAGCCCCAAAAAAATTTCAATTCTCAAAACGACACCGGTTTCATGGATCAAAGTAGCCACTTTCCTTTACCTGGTTCTTGAGAAAAAATAAAAAATTGTTAATGGGCGTTTTGGTAGCTGTGGGGCACTTGCTATTCGTTGGGCGTGTTTAATGGGTATTATTTTATTTTTCAGAATTATAAATTCACGTGACACGAGAAGAATATCCCAATAAAAGGTATAGTATATTATTAAATATCTGTCCAAAAAATGCTTTCGAGGCGACCTTTGAGAAATGACGAGTTGGGCTCTTGGAATCCTTCGATTTCTCTGCGCTTTACAAGCTCTTGCTGATGGCGTGCGATCGAAGTGGCGAAGCCCCACTTGGTTTGACAGGAGGAGAGACTTTCTCTCGTGTGTGTGCATTTGAAGTTACACATGATCAATTTGGAGTTGCTCGTACTGCTAGTTTAACCCTACTCACAATCAAATAATCTCTTGCAAATCTCAACCATGGTGCGAGAGCGACACGCTCTCCGTGTCATATCGAGAAGGTGAAAACTCCCTTTCTCGACTAGAAATCACTCATTTAAATCAATCAATCTGGATCTCGTGAAGAAATTCTGAATGCGACATGAACTTAACTTCGAAACACCAGTTGGATGCACGAAGATTGTTAAACTTACGTGCTTGGACCCGTGGGGAATTAGGTAAAAAAGCCTAGACAATTACATATTGAAACAAGCGCAATTCAAGTGTATTTTTCAGACCCTCGATACTATCTCGAGAAGTTGCTTGGAAAATAGATTCGGTCCACGGTATGACATGGCCTTCATTCTTTAATCTCTAGGCGTCGAGGGAAAGAAGGAAAACATGGGTCAAAGTTGGATGATTTGCTTTTGTTTATGTGCACAAAGTTGGATGTTGTGTCGTGTTTTGACTTCTCCAAGGTCAAAAGGTCCACATCCCTCTTTCCGACAAACCTCCACCACCTCGTGATGGCTCTTAAATTTTATTTTTTTTTTGGTTCTCTTTTGTAATTTAGAGGCACGGGCATGAAACTGCCCCACGGATCTATTTTCATTTTTGATTTAGTGATAATTCAGTTTTTCACGGCTTTTTATAACGTGAAAGCATGGCCCCCGTCTTGGGGAAATAACCATTTCCCCTGATCTCGTGAACTATGCATGACATGGGCAAAACACATCCAACATGAAATGCTTGATTCATCAAAACATCCAAGAGAAGTGCCTAGATGAACCGTGAGGGCTGAATTCGACGATTTGCAAGGGATTACAATCAATACGGCGAGCATACCCCACTTTTGTTTGTTAATTTGCCAATATCTATATGAATTCGAAACAATAAAATTCTAATTAGGAAAATATACGAGCTGATTTCGAAATATCTGCTGTGAAATCTATTCTTTCTCAATTGCACTGAGTCTCTTTAACAAATGAAGCCTAAAGAAATCATGTTGACTTTCAATGGCTCCCAAAGGATTGTTAGAAAGTTATACTTCCCGCATGTGGTCGCGTAATAATTTATATAAACACATTTTCAAGAGAGCCTGGAAGATTTGTACCCAAAAAGACCAAAAAAATTGGCCAGTGCCATCTCCTTTTAGCATAAGAAACCTTAAAGAAATGGAGAACACCAAGGAAGGTGGCAATATTATATTCGCTGTTTTCTTCTGTTTGTTCATTCAACCACACCGTTTCCCATGAAGTCCCTTGCACATTTCCCTTAGCTTATCTTTGAATATTATCTTAACTTCTCTATGCCTTCCTCCTTTTGCTTTCACTCATGCCAAACTCGTCCTCGTTAAGGCGCGTTCTTTTTGACTATATAAACGCATCGATGCGGGGTTCTCTGCTCATCGATTCGGCAACAATCTCAGACGCCCTTGTCAAGCAAAAGCCGGCCAACACTGCGAGATGGAGCAGAAGCACCAGGAGGTTCCAGCTTCATCTGCCCGTGTCAACCGCAGAGCGAGTGAGAAGGGGAGAGAGAACGGTGAGACAAGAGTAACAAGGAAGAGATTGGACACGGATGCCAATGCAGACATAAATGAGCTGGCAGACGCTTTCATCAGGAACTTCCGGAACCAGCTAAGGATTCAGCGCGAGGAATCGTTCAAACGGTTCCAGGAAATGATCTCCAGAGGAGTCTGAATGATCACTGTCTTTGTGCTTATTGGACCGTGAACCCAATTGATGAAGGTCAAGTGATGAATGTTGATTGTTGGATCGTACCATACTATAGTTTTCCTCGCTTCTTGTCTTTAAATGGCTAACCATGCAAACAACATTTGAAATCTCTGTAAGAATTATACCTTTGCAATAAGGACTGTCTCGATTGTCGTCATACGTATCACAACATATTTGGCCGCCAGACCTTGCCCCGGTAGACTGTCCTTACCGTTATCTCGCTCATGAAGGGGAAAAGAGTTAAATTGACCACAATTAAGAATTCAGGCTTTACTCGGGCAAATCCTTGGTCTCGCGCTCGTGAGTGATGTCAAATCACTAGATTTGGAAAATTTATCACGAGTTACGTTTGAAAAGTAGTCATTCCGTTGACGGCAATTTTTGTAGTTGCTGGCGTCCGATATGCGAATCGCACTTGAAATGGCAAGGCTCCGTCAGGATGTCTAGCTCCAGCCAGGACCTGATGAGCCTTTACCCTTCTCAAATGAAGCAACTTCTAACCCACTTATCATTGATTGGTGGGAACATCATGCCTAAGATAGATGCCATCACAAAACAGGGAGCTGCTACATCATCACTATATACACCAACATCCAGAGTCAATCAATCATGAAAGAACCAACCGTATGAAGCAGGAAGCTCCAAAACGTAGTTAAACACCGTTGAAACACGCTGCCTCAAGCCAATTGGAGGTGCACACGACAAATGATAATCTATCGGCCGAGATTTGAAATGGATGAGTAGAAAAGGAGAAGTGCAAAATAAGCTGCTCTAATAAGAGGTGTCTGTCAGTTCAATCACCATCAAAATGTTACAAGAAACCATGAAATGTTAAATTCCTTAGCTTGGGGGACATAAGACCCTCTGTATAAAATGGGGAGGACAAGAAACTCATCAACCTTTCGAAACCCTACGAAAATGGGTCACTAAGAATATGCCTATTGAGAAAAAAAGGAACAGGGCCGACAGAAAAACCCCTTTACACTCCCAACAGATATTCTACAACCCATCCACCCACCAGAATCAACAAAGACGGGAATGGATCCATTCAAGGAAAGCAATGATTCCCCACTGTATAGGGAAATGTCTAATCCAAACCCATCAGCATTCCAAAACCCTCCATCTGCGCATGCACCAATGTGAGAAATACATCCCCCTCATCAACCGTGAGACATACTATCAAACAGTATAAAGCTTGAACCACTTAGACAAGACAAAGACATAATATAACCAGCAGAAGCATGAATGCCACTGTTGCACTTCAGAAACAAGTGAAGAGTAAATTTCATTACTTAATCCCATGCACTGGTGACGCCAGGGCCATAACCTCCTCCACCATAGCCTCCCGATGATCCTCCATACCCTCCAGATGATCCTCCATATCCAAAACTGTTGCTGCCGCCCCCACCATGGTAGTCAGATCCACCCCTATTAAAAGAGCTATCCCTCCGGAAGTCACGACCACCAAACCGGCCTCCACCAGAGCGACGATTCCTTCCTCCACCATATGACGATGACCTAGCAGCATACCTGGAGAGCCAAGCTGGAACTTCCTGATTTGCTTCTTGCATCAGCTCAGCTAATGACCTTGCCATTGATGAGTTACTCTCGTTAAAGAAGGCAGTAGCTAAACCAGACTTCCCTGCTCGTCCTGTTCGTCCAATCCGGTGGACATAATCATCTATGTCATTCGGAAGATCAAAATTGATCACGTGAGCAACATGTGGAATATCAAGACCACGAGCTGCAACATCTGTAGCAACTAGAATTGGAGTCCTGCCAGTCTTAAATGAGCGGAGAGCTGATTCTCTTTCCTGCAAGCATGGAAATAGTGTTGATTATAAGTCAATACATGTTACATAGAGGAACAAATTTAAAGATGGAACTTTCTACAAGTAAAAATCAAGGTTGCTCTATTCAGTGCTGAAAATACAATGTCGCCTTGCGTCTGACAGTGCAACCACAAATGTTGAACGAGCACAATCTTCACCAATATTTTATCACGAAAAGATACAGCAATGTTGAATCTCCCCCACCCACACCCCCCTCTTCTTTCCTCTCCTCCCTCCTCTCTCACTCTCTCAACCACTGCCTACCACACTCCTTTATTTGATATCAAAAAAATCACCTATAAATGGATCCAGTGAAATGCAAACAGTGCAGACTGAGAATGCAGGACTTGAAAGTAGAAATCCCTACTTAATGTGAATAAGATGCATTTGCAGCAAATGGACAGCAACATTTTAAGTAGTATCAAGTGAATTTTTTTTTGGTGCTTGGAAATAGAACTTAGGTCACATCCTTGCCCCATCGGGTGCTTCACAGGGAAATCGAACTTTAGATGGCATCTTAGCCCCATCCAAATCTTCACACAAGGTCATCAGTATGCTGTTTTATGTTTTTTTTTTTTTTTTTTTTAATACACAACAAAGTTGCCAACTAAAAAACTGACTCTAGAATCAGTTACCAAGAGCCTCACAAACTGTTATTCTGGTCTGCATTAGAACCTTTAAGACAGCTATGTATGTAATTGCTTTAACTGACATTGTGGATTCTTTGGACAGTAAATTAGGTCTTTTTTCAGCTTTGAGCGCTTTTTGCAAATAGTTCAATATCCCCTCGGCAGAATTTTTATCTCAGAGAGAGAGAGAGAGAGTTCTTGATGTTGCACACAAGGCACTTACATTCACAAATAAGATCACTGAGATAAAAAAGAAGAAAAGGCAAATTCTAATCTCTCTGAAGACTAAGTGTAAGTGAACTTTATGCCATCAGAGTACAGGCAACCGCACAAGCAGGATGATTACAAAGCAAATAAAGTTCAGTTACACCAAAGAAGAGAAAAGCCTCCGTAGCAAGAAGTTGGATCCCGGTGATGGGTTTTAAGTACACCAACAGAACTTACCGAACTCTTATTGGAACAGAAAGAAAATCAAAAGAGGTAGAAACATACTGCAGCCTTGAAGAAGAAACTAGTGTGACAATCCTTCAGAGAACCTAAAATCCAAACCATTTTTGACTCCATAATTTCTCATTACAATACCACATTTTTGTGTAATAGGGACTTATCAAGAAAGGGGGAGCCTATAGATAACAAAGAGATCCTGTATGAGTGTGTAAACTTCCTCATCGAAACTCAATCATGTCACGATCATGAACCCTCACAGAATGCCAATTTTGAATCACTTGGCCGTTTTAACATCTTGAATGAAATTGCAATTTCAATAGCTAATGCCAACTATAGTCAAAATCTGTCAACAGAGCAACTCATATATGTGGACGCTCGCAAAAAAGCAAATGCCAAAACCTGCCAGCTTATTAACTTGTCAAGCAACAAATGAGAGAGATGTCTATGCAACATATAAAAGGCACAGTAGCTTTCCAGTTTAAATATGTAATTATCTACCCAACCCATTCAAAAAGGTCATCAATAGGTTTGACACAGGTGGCATATCTTCAATTCTTCGAACATAGAACAGCAATGCAAGTTTTAAAGCAAGAGGTTATCGATAAGTTTTAAGTCAGATGGACCTTTCTTCATACGTATAGAACAGTAATATCAAGTCTTAAAGCTCTTCTCTCACTGTATTCAGTTAATAGCACAACGAGTATCAAATCTCACTAACAAATAACAACCCAATCATCACCAGCTTGATTAAAAAAACACAAACTCTCATCACTACTTGCACTTGGCTATATAGGCATGATTTCCTTTATGTAGTATTGTTTAAAGCGTAAAGATTGGACAGAAGCCACAACATGTAGAGCTTACTGTAGATAACTAGATCCTGTGTAAAAAACCATCTCATAGAACAAGCATAGGCCATTATTTCTAAGAAGCCATCAAATTTAAGACAAGAAAAGTATTGGGGCACTCTTTTTTCCCCAGACATCCAAAAACCCCATTTCTAGAAGTTCATTTAACATGGTACCACAAAGTACCACAAGTGTATGGAAGAACTGAGGGGGAAAGGCGAACCTGTTGTGTTCTATCTCCATGAATAGAAGTAGCTGGAAAACCATTATGGCATAGCCAATTTTCTAGAGAATCAGCCCCCTTCTTTGTCTCAACGAAAACTAATGTCAAAGATTGTTGCTGCAAGAATCAATAGTCACACAGGTGTTATAATGGATCAGCTATACAGAAAGGGCAACATAACGCAACATTAGAAACTGGGCCAAAAAAAAAAAAAAAAAAAAAAAGTGAAGCAGAAAATCAAAACTTTTCTCATCCTAACTGATATATGATCATGGGTCTCAACTTGAAAAAAAATTAAAAGGAAACACTTCCTCCCACCCTACCTTCCCCTGAACAACATTGTCTCTTTGTGCGTGAAGAAGATCCATGAGATAACTTCTTTTATCAGCATCATGAACAAACTCAACTCTCTGGACAATCAGATCAGTGCTAGATCCAACTCTTCCAACAGCCAAAAAGATATAATTGTATAGGAAATCAGCAGCCAATCTCTGCACAAAACCAAACAATATAACATGAATGCAAATAAATAAAGCCATACCAAGATAACCATTACACCAGATCACATGACATATACAACCAGCAAAAGCAAAAAGTTGCAATATTTACATATTAATACATAACAAACAAAGTGCTGCAGAAACAAAAGCAAACACCAAACCCTATCAATGTAGAAGCTCATCATAGAATTTAAGATCGAAAAGGACTAAGGTTGACTCAACAAGTTTCCAGCTGCACCACTCCCTGTAAACACCTCCTAATTATCATAGTTTTTCCTTGAGATGAACAGATCGAATAAATACACACTCAAGCGCCTTAATGACCAAAGGTTAACAGCATTTATAGTCAAAAATGGGAAACTATCAACATTCGGATAAACATTGCCAATACAGAGGCTTGAGAGGTGGCACCAAATTTACATTGCCATTCTTCAATTATGACGGATACCTGAATTTCCTTAGGGAAGGTGGCACTGAACAACATTGTTTGTCTTTCTCCACTGGGCGGCATGTCCATTTGTTCTACTATTTTTCTTATCTGAGGCTCAAAACCCATATCAAGCATTCGATCAGCCTCATCCAGCGTCAAATATCTGATCATCTGTAACGAAACTCGAGCTCTCTCCAGCAAATCCACCAATCTCCCAGGAGTAGCAACAAGTATATCCACACCTCTCTCCAATTCCCTTAGCTAAAGATATGCAAAATCACCAATTAGTACATATCGGAGGATATTATGCACTTACAATAGCTTGATACATCACAACACAGAAAAAATACTGGCCAAAATCAAAATACTTACACACAAAGAACAAGAGAGAGTACAAAAAAAAAAAAAAAGCACGAACGAGAATGCCAATAAGCATTCTACCTTTCAAATACCATCATTTTTTAGCCAAAAAGTAGCTTTAGAAACTTGGCACTGATCTGGGGTCATATAAAGAAATAAAATACATCTGCACATCTACAAAGACAGCAAAAACAGAACCATGGCATGTTTGGAAAACATTCATAAGATACTTATCAATTCTACTAATCACTTTCTTTCCAAATTCTCCAATTAAATTAAGAATATTGTGAATCTCTAAAAACTGTTAAAAAGCAATAGCTGATTTTGCATGTTGACATTATATAATAGAATAGATTTTAAATATTTCGAGCTTAAAGAAAAAGTCAAAGTGTAAGCCACAAAATACAAAAAGTAAGTCATAGGTAGAAATCACTCAAAACAGGTGCCATTAAATTCTTGGAAGATAACAAATTAGTAACATACCAGAAAAACATTATACCGTGATCATGATACTGCAGAATCTAGGTGATGAGGAACAAGGAAAAAGAGAGACGGAGAAAATACAAACCTGATGATTTATCGGTGCTCCTCCATAAGCAACAACCACCCTGACACCAGTTTGATAGGCAAACTTTCTAGCTTCTTCATGTATCTGCATGCAAATCACATAACTCCCTCAAGATTAAATCAAAAAAGATGACAGGTTGCATGAAATGATAAAGAACACTTACTTGCATTGAGAGCTCCCTCGTAGGAGAAAGAATAAGAGCAAGTGGGTAGACAGTACGCGCGCCACGTGGTGGCCTCTGTGCTTGGTGGCTGCTTTTCATTATACCACTGATGATTGGAAAACAGAAAGCAGCTGTCTTGCCAGATCCAGTTTGGGCACAAGCCATCAGATCACGCCCTCCCAGGGAAATTGGTATGGCATGTCGTTGCACAGGCGTTGGTTTCACATACTTACACCTCCGAATGTTCTGATTAACAGCTTCACCAAGATCAATTTCTGCAAAAGTATTCACTGGAGGGGGTACGTTATCCCCGCTCGTCTCCACCGGAATGTCTTCATACGCATCGAAATTGATCCCAGAATTCTCTTGCTCATCAAAAGGTTGCGGGGTGTCCACATCATCTCCAAAAGGATTCACTTCCCGCTCTCTCCCACCCCAACCCCCACCTCTGCCACCCCATCCACCAGCACGGCCGCCACCGCCGCCACCTCCTGCTCGAAAATCATTCCTGGGAGCTCCCCAGCGTGACCCGCCAGAACCAGGCCGATCAGTACCAAGAGCTGGCCCAGTGTTAGCAGGTGCCGGTGGATCTGCCGAAGGCGGACGGTTCCTCAGATGCGGAGGGACGTAAGCACTTCGACCAGGACCAGGAGCTGAGGCAGCAACGGCAGCACCATTGTTGGCAGAGGATCCAGCCCCTACATTGTCAGCTGCGGAAGACGCAGCCAAATCTGCCCATGAAGCTCGCATATCTCAATTGAAACACCCTCACTTGAATTCTCAAAAGCAAATATATCCCGGAACTTTAAAAATCAAAGTGAACACTTCTCCCCTTCGATTTCTACAATACAATAGATAAAATAGTCTCCCTGAGACAGATAAAAGTCAACTACGTCAGCGATTGAAAAAAAAAAAAAAAACCAAAAAGCATCATCAAATCAAGGCACAAGCAAATTAACGCGACGAAAATCGACAGAAAATATAAATTTAAAAAAAGAAAAAAGGCAAAACGCAAACGCAACAGAAAAATCCAAAAAATCGGCCACGCATTAAACCCTCCCGAAAATCCCCTCAATTCCAGATGCATCCTCCCCTATTCCCTCCCATCTCCTCGCACGACCGGCCAAAAACCACACGGCCGTCGAAGGCGCCGAGCAGGAAAAAGGACGCGGACACGAAACGCGATCTAGCGCGCCCCCGAGGAGCGAACCCGGAAATGCGGCAAAGCGACCCGCGATTCCCGCCCCCATGCAATCCCCCCCGACGCCGCGCGAGGACGCCGCGAGGGAGAACCATCCGCTCGGAACGCGAGCCCGTCGCCGACCCCGCACGCGCCGCAAAACCGCCCTCGAAAGGAGCAGGAAAGGAGCAGGAAAGGAACAGGAGAACGAGAGGCAAGGAAGCATAGAGGGAGAGAGAAAGAGGGAAGGAACCTGAAGAGAAGCTGCGGTAACCTGTGCTGGAAGACGAGAGAGAGAGAGAGAAGCGCTGTTGCGTAGGTTGAAGAGGAAGGAGAGGATGGATTGAAGATCCAATGCTGAAGAGAAAACCCTAGATGGTACGTTATAACGCGGACAACAACCCCCAAAAAAAAATATCTCCCCCTCTCTCTCCCCTCGCCTCAATATATACAGAGGAGACCCCGAGGGGGGCACTTTCTCTCTCTAGAAATTTGCCCTCTCCGTGACTTTTCGGGTATTTTTATTTTCCGGGAGTCCTACTGCTTTCTTTCTCTTCTCATTTTTTCTGCGGATGGGGAAATGGAAGAAAAATGGGAAAAAAAAATGCGGAAAATGAAAATGTAGGCGGGGGATAAAATTAGGCAGCCCTTTGCAGGAATTGTGGCTGGCGTCATTATTCGGGGACGAGCGGTTTAAAAAGGACGGACGATCTCCCCAGAATTCCTTCGCCCGAGGTGCAACGCGAGCAGGGGAGGGTAACTTCCGCTCGAAGGAGGTGATTGGGCCTGGGGCCCACCCGGCCCGTTTCCACGGACGGCCGAGATCGGGCGCGGCGTGTCCTCCCCTTGTCCTGGGCCCAAAAAGATCTTGAGCTAGATTTCTTCTCCCTTTTCTTTTTTTTATTTCTGAATTTCATTTTAATATTCAAAACTGGGGCGGATGGAGGGCGCCGGTGCCAGCTAGACTCGGCTATGCCAGGCTCTATGGAGATCTCGAAGCGAGTCATTTGCGTCGGACCATGCCCGAATTCGACCCCTCCTCCCCCCCTCGGGGCGGCGGAGTACAATCAGAGGCTCGCTTTTCACAGAGAAAATTTATTAAAAAAAAACATACGAAAAATATTGATTTCGATAGGAATTGAATTTAATAAGTCAAATTGGCTAGCTTTTCATGAATTTGGGAGTTTTCTAAAGCTCGACTACGAGTTGACTTATGTCAAGGGATCGAAAAGTCATGCCCAGATGAATGTTCAAGTGATGGAGTCGAGTCGGGCTTCGTTAGCTCAGGAACATATTTATTCAAATTACATCTTCATTTGGATTCATGAATTGCCCTCCTTTTTCAATGTGCACAATGACTTCATTTAATGTTGAGGTTTGAGGTTTTGAGTTTTTTGGTTTCTTCTTCTTCTTTTTTTTAATGAATGATGGAGAAAATGAAATCAAAAGCTGTCGAAATCATTGTCCGGTCATACGATGGTTTTCAAAATTAGCTCAAATCTGCGTTCCACGATACGTTCTATTAGTTTTGACCGTAATTGTCGATATCATCCCGTGATTTGGTGGGCAATAGTGGATTGCCCAGCTAGCGATTCCCCCAAATCGCGTCAAATACACGATACATGTCCCCTCAAACATCACATACAAACTGCCACGTGTATTTTAGAAAGATATTTTCCTACGCTTTCTTATTTCTTTAGTCGTGCGGTTGATATTTTCTCGTGGTGCTGGATTAATGAAACTCGAAACCTCAGATCTCTTGACAGTGCTGAGTAGACAAAGTAGCGGCGGCTGGTCCAACTTGAGCGATTACGAAATAGACGAGACGGTAGTGGCGAGCCTTAGGACCACATTTCTCTGTGATTCGCATGATGGGAGTCCTTTTAGTCCTCGTACGGATCGAATTTACGAGTCGCGATGGCGCTGTAAAGCACGCAAGGCACTCGATATGAGGCATTGTGACGAGGTCCTCGAGACTACCCGTCCGCCACTAGCTCAATTGTCTAATTGAGGTGGGAAAAAATATCCAAAAAATCTTACATTTATTGTATTTATATCAATTTAACCATAAATATTTTCACATTTTACTAATTGAGTCTATCCGATCAATTTAAATTAAAAATCGTCAACATAAATATTAACATCCTATGTTACATAGCCGACGCTAATATAATTTTTTTTTATGAATTTTTTGAATATTTTTCTTCTTCTTTTTTTTAATTTCCTTTCTCTTTTTACTAGTGATTGCATGTCATGACCGATAGGAATGGCCCCACTTAGGCAAGAGCAAGTGGTGACAACAACGCCACCCCGCTAAGGCAAGGCCACATTGGCTTGGGTGAGCGTCAACCTCGCCAAATCTAGCAAGGGGGTTCTCACCGACCATGGCCTATGGGTGATTGCCAATGATTAGCCGACGGCAAAAGGAAAAGGGAAAAAAATGAAATCAAGAAAAAAAAATGTTATAAAAAAATTGTCTACGTTAATGTCAGTTTTGCAACATAAAATAGTTAGTGTCACGCGTGAAAGAATTTTGATATGAATTGGCTAAATGGATCAAATTAATAAAATGTAAAAATGTTTATGATATAATTGAAACATTTATAATCAAATTTGCACAATTTATGACATATAAATCACGTGGCTTAAAATTACAAAGCGTCCGTGACTTTAATAACATTATTCGAACAATGTAGGATTCCAGCGAGATATGTACTGGTTCTCCCCAAATAAAAAATAAATAAATAAATTGCGAGCTCGAAGTCAAGGTGGATGCATTATTCACCTTTGAGGTCGGATTGCAAAGTTCGTCGTGCCTTTTTCTTTTTGGTGAAAGGAACCAAACGAGACGAGGAAACAAAAGGGCAGAGATCCATCGATAGCCAAAAGCAAAGTATTATGCGAAATAAGCGGAGTACGATGTGGTTCAATCTTATGTGCTTTATTGGGTCCGTTCGCAAAAAGCAAAATTAGATCGTGCGATGGTCACGTGGGGATCGAGTAGACCTCTAGTTTTATGTCAAGTTGGCTTTTAGTTGCGACCAATTTAGAGTAAGCATTTAATAAAACGATGGCTCCATTTATTTTACAAAAAATAAATTATTTATAATATATTCTTTAAATGATTGTTTACATTATTTAGAATATTTAATCAAAAAAATTATTATTGATGATAATTTATGTTTTAATATTTTCCTCAACTGTATAAATATTTTTCATTAATTCATTTTTATAAACGATATGAGTAATTGCTTTTAAGTAAATCATTTATTTTTCACAAAATAAATGGATATTTAGAGAAAAAAATAACTTGTGACACAAATCAAAGTGAAAGTACAATTTATTTAATTCTCCTTTAATGAAAGAATCTATCCTGTCCATAGGATCTTCTCGTCTTTGTCTCCACGAGGAAATTCTACTCGAACGCTATTAGGCACATGCATCGACAACTTTACTTTGAATTTCTACATATTCCGTAAGTTTACGTCAGACCGAAATTCGATATTTCTCAACTATCTGCATGCTTAATAAAGATAAACGAAAGAGAAAGGAAAACAAAAAACCATTGACACCCGTTTTTGGAAAAAAAAAAAAAGAGAGAGAGGAGATTTATCATGTTTTAATCCCTTTATTTGTATCTTATATGTCATTAAGTATTCGAATTTTCAATTTATCTAATTGAATCATTTAACTTGTATGATTCATACATTCAGGTCTCAAGACAATTAGAGTGCGCATGGTAACGCTTTTGATTAGGGAACGGTTTTTTTTTAGAAATAGTTATTTTCATTTCTATTCCTAAACAATTTCTGAGTAAAATAAGGTGTTTGGTAGCTACACACAAAATTTATATTCTTGAAATAGAAAAATAATATAAATGTGTTACGATTTTATATTTTTGTGTATTTATTTTTTATTCCTACTCACGGATTGTCGATCGTCAATCACCGGTGGCGCGGTCGACGGTCGGCGGTGGCTCTAGGTGGTTGGAGGTGGCTACGAAAAGAGAGAGGAACAAAAGAAAATTGACTTATTTATAGAAATTGTTCTCATGAACAATAAGGGCGCGTATGATAAAATTTATACTTCTCTATTTCTTTGTTTCCCGGAACGGTTTGGAACAAATATGTTTGGTAACACATTTGATTTTTTTATATCTCAAACAGATTTCAATTCTATAAATAGATTTAAAGAAGAAATTAAAAGCTAAAATTTTTAACTTCTTAATTTTTGAAATAAAAATTGATAAATCAATTTACGGCCATAAATCAATTTATGTTCTAACAATTTTGTCATGCGCACCTAAGCTACTTTTTTTGTTTCTTATTTTTATTCCAAATCTATTCCCTAGCTATTAATTTATTCCGAGGAATAGAAAAATAAGTTAGCGTTATCAAACGAATTTTTGTTCTTTTTTTATTTCGAATAACAAAATAATAGAAATCGAGAGGAACAGAAATGTTACAATGCAGGCACTTACTTAAGCTGGTTTGGCTTTTAAAAAACCATCATTTTAATATTCTTTTTTTGTTCTAACATTGTTTTAAATTGAAAATAAGAAAAAGAACATCTCTCGTAAATTTCTAAAATAGGAAGCACAACTATGGTAACCACCGTCGATGGATCTAGGCTCGCCCTCTAAGGGCCTGTTTGTTTATTTTTGTTTCTATTCCCCGGAACACAAATTTCTGTTCTTTTATTCCGGAGAACAAAAAAAGAACAAAAACGCATTTGGTAACACTTCTGTTCCTGGAAACAATTCCGAGAATTACTTCTTTTTTCTTCTTTCTTCCTTTTGGCCAGTGACCTCACCGGAGCGTTGCCGGCAAGGCTCGGCCTCGCCTTGGTTGGGTGAGCTCGAGCTCGCCTAGCCACTGGCAAGGCTCAGTCTTGCGCGGGCCATCACTAGGCAACACTAACTTGGCAATGGCCCGACGAGCTCGGCCTTGCTAGATCCGGGAGCTCAAGCTCGCCCAGCCAAGGTGAGGCCGGAACCGGCCCAATGAACAAAGAATTAAAAAAAGAAAAAATATAATAAAAATATTAAAAAATTATACAAGTTACCGAACGCGTTTCTATTCCCGGAGTATAAATTTTTACGATTACCAACACGTTCTTATACTCAAAAATTGTTCAATGAAACATAAACAAAAAACTATTTTTATAAAAAAAATTGTTCCCTAGAACAGAAACGTCACATAATTATCCGTTCCCTCCCGCTTCTCCATTGTCTATATTGTCACTTGTTTTTCTTTTTCGATAGTCGAATATCTTTTTATATTTCAAACTCACCATCGTGGCTTTTTACAATAAAAGAAAATGCAATTTCAATAGCCACATCTACGAAATTAAAAGTGGATTAACGGGAAAGCACTTGATAGTCCAGGTTAGAGGCTAGACCACTCAGTTCAGTTAAAAAAATACTCAATTATGGGCTAATAAGAAAATGAATGCTCCATTTATTTTGTGAAAAATATTATTAATTTATACAAAATCTTTTCAAGAAAATGATAATATTTTTCAGTACAAATCTGAAAAATATTTTCCTTTATTTGGAAAGTAAACGAAAATATGGGCTCAAGCTCCAAGGATCCCAATGGACCCAAGCTTTACCGTAGGAGATATGAGCACAAGCACAAGGTTCTCAAGCTCTGGTGTCGAGGACCCGAGCAAAGGCATCGAGGTCTCGAGCTTGATCTCGATGGAGTCGGGCTCAAGCATAGGCACTAGAGTCTCGAGCTCAGATATTGAGGACTTGGGTGCAGGCATCGAGATCTTGTGCTTAGGCACTAAAGACATGCGCGTTGGCCTCAACGGATTCGGTTCGAGTGCACAAGATTCAAGCATGGGCATTGGCATCTTGAGCTTGCCCTTAATGGACTCAAACTCGAGCATTGGGGTTTAGGCATGAGACCTGTGGTCCTAAGCCCCACTTTTTATGGTTTTGGAACCTGCCTCAATGGATAGAGGTGCGAGCAAGGGCCATGAACGAGTGTTGATGTTTTTGTGCTCAAGTGCAGTGTTCGAGTTTAAGTATTGATATCTAGTTGTATATTAATAATGAGACGAGTGCATTAAAAGCTATAAAACTTGTAATTAGTTTATAAAGTTCTTCCCATGGACTCCTTCCAATTTGGGCATTGTGGGTTCTTTTATTATTTTTCTCTTTCTTACAATAATGATTTGGAAGATCCAAAATAAAAAACAGTGGTATTTGCTAGCAATAACATAATTGAGGCAGTCCTTACATGTCACTGACGTGGCTAAAACATAAATGATGCCATTTTGGTTTAAATATGATTTTTTAATCTAAGTATAATATAAATTATATCAAAAATTAACTAAATTAAAAAAGGGAAAGCAAGGCAAAACGGTGAGGACCTATTGGGCCCTTGTTGCTGTCGGCCTATCATTGCCGAGAAGAGCCGAAAATGGGGCTAGATGGTTAGCCAAGGGTTGGCAAGGTTTGGGCCTTGGCCAATGGCTAGCAAACCCCCGAGCCACCCCCACTCTCATTGGCCCTTCTCGGTGATGATGGGGCAGAGACATTGAGGGCTACAAGCCCTCCTCACCTGGTCCGACCCTTCTTCCCTTTTCTTTCCTTAATTGATATTTTTTAATTTAAATCAAATAAAATTCATATTAAAAATCAGAGTTATGTGAAAACGGTGTCATTTTCGTCTTATATTACACGTTTTAGCCATGTCATCGCAATGTAAGGAAGAAAAAATGTAAAAAAAGAAGTTATGTCAGCATTTTTTGTTAATAAAATTGAATGGAGTTAATATTATGTTTCAATTGCATAAATATGATAATTTTCAGAGCTCGAATATATCTTTTGAAAATTTTAGAGTAAATGATTTTTGATATTTTTTAAAAAGAGGTAGTCACTCTTTTTTTAAATTCAAGCACAGATTTTTTTTTTGGTAACTATGAACATACTTTCCGTTCTTAAATCATCTGGGCGTTGAAAAATGAAGAAGATGTTTTGTCGGGAAATATTTTTCCGTATAACAAGCCGACCCAAAACGTAACCATATTTCTGTTGCGGAGAGGAAAACGATTCGCATCCACAATCTCAGACAGATCACAGCCCTCCCGGGCACGCGCGCGGGCGAAACGAACCGGGCACTGGCCAACCAAGGGCCGCCACGCGTCCCCCGACGCCACCATTTCAGTCGGAACCGTCACGTCACGCGCTTGCTCGTAGACGGAACGCTCCGAACGAAACCAAGGAGAAAAAGAGTTTATCGATTTCTCATCATTAGCACCGGAAACTCTGTTATTTCGTCTTCAAATCTCTCTCTCTCTCTCTCTCTCTCTCTCTCCTGAAAAGATTTGAGTGGCAATTTAAAAAAAAGAAAAAAGAAAAGAAAAAAAAAGAAGCAAGAAGAGCTCTCGAAACATTGATTTCTTCTTCCACTTTCTCTCTCCTCCCCCTCTCTCTCTCTCTCTCTCTCTCTCTCGCTCGCTTCGCGATTTGGAGGAGGAGGAGGAGGAAGAAGAAGGAGGAGGAGGAGGCCGAGGAGGAGGCGGAAATTTTTTTTCGGGGGTGGTTCGCGGGGCGGAATTAGGGTTTGGCCCGGGGGGGAAGGTTTCGCGGGTGGCGATCTGTAGATCTGCGGCTGTGGGAAGTTGGGAGCTGGAAATTGGAAGGAAGGAAGAAGAAGGAAGAAGGAGAAGATGAGCTTGGATTCGGTTCCTGCCAATTCGCATGGCAACATCGACGAGGAGATTTCGCAGCTCATGCAGTGTAAACCGTTGTCCGAGCAAGAGGTGCCTTCTCCCTTCCCTTCCCTCCGCTCCCTCCCCCCTCATTTCGCGAGCTCGTGCGCCGTCGTCTTGTTTCGTCCGAACGGGAGGCCCGCGGCGCGCTCTCGTGTTCTCGCCATTTTCTGCCGTCGACGTTTGTGTGTGTCGGGCAATTTGTTTTCGAGGGAGGGGTGGTGATTGTGCCTGGGTGATTATGCGGATCAAGGTCGATTTGTGGCGTTCTTTTGCTTCTCCTTTGGGAATTGTTTTTTTCTTTATCGATTCGCTTCGATTGGATTTGATCCGCTAGATTGGCTGAATTTAGGGGGGATTTTTGCCTTTTGAGGTCGGATCTGATGGGTTTTCCTTCTCGAGGTGGATCCATTTAGTATGCATAGTAAAAATGGTAACTGGTTTCTACTGGGTCCAAATTTGCTTTTTGGCATCTAATCTTATCTGGTATTGGAATAAGGATTCGCTCGGAACTCGTTTCTCAAGGTTCGTTTCTGTTGATAAGAAATGGAGATTCATGGCCTTGACCTTTTCATGAGCTATTCTCCTTTTATTGGTAAGATTGTTGTACTTTGTTGACCTGGTAATGGTCCGGGAGTGTAAGACAGCTTGTTGATTTTAAATCAATACCCTGTAGAGTGGTTTAGTCTAAGGAGACTTTTGGTCTGACTATTATTGCCCAACTAGCGATCGCAGTTTCTCTGGTGAGCTGTTGGCAAGGTGCATTTTCAAATATATCTGCTCATCCTAAGAATTACTAGAATCTTCATTTTAGTTCATGTTTGGGGCAGCTTCCACTTTGTCGCCATTGGACCTTTATTCTTATACTGCGCTAATCTGCCGATTTCATACATGAAATAAAATCTTCCTCTTTCCTCCCCACCTTTGTATTATTCACTTGTTTATTGGGAATTACTTGCTAAAAGCTCCTTTTCTGAGATTCAAGTGCTGAATATGGGCTGTCTTATTGTTTTTGCCTGCGATAATATGTTGCGCAGTAAGATGATGCCAGCTGAAAGAATGAACTAGGAGAAAAGTTTGGGAATGAAGCCACAAAAATAGGATCTTGATGATCGATGTCTAATGCATGTTTCAAAAGCCCTTTTCTCACTAATGTTGTTGCAAGGATGCTAATTATCTCATTGGCAACTATGTGTTAAGTAATTGCACTCACTGCGTAGTGTACTTGGTTTGATATGTATGATGTCTATATCACCCACCGAATGGTTTGGAAAATCTGCTGTTATCTTGCTCAGTGGTCCAATGGGGTTATCGATGGTTCAGATTGTTGCTCAGCTAGGTTCTCCATTTCACATAGAGATAGGATTAACTGCCGTGGGTCTGGGTAACATTCTGCTTTCCCTCTTGCGCAAGGATGCAGTGTAAGTGATTTTCAGCAAGAAACAGCGTCTCTTGTCAAAGTTATAAGCTTCATTTAGCTTTGGCTTTTTTCTGGTGAGCTAGGTGGTGATCTTTTCTCTAGAAATTGTAGGTAGATTATTTACACCACTTCCACTGCAGGATTGACCTGACGGTGGTTTGCAATACAGAATCATGCTTCATTTGTGTTGGAATGTAGCCACAAGTATACTTTTACTCTAACTACAGCGGCCAATATTGATGACATGTTGTTACACAGGTAAGGGTTTTATGCGAGAAGGCTAAAGAAATATTGATGGAGGAGAGCAATGTTCAGGTGTGCCTTCTACATGGATATTGTTTCGCTTTTAATGTCGTTAAAACACTTTGATTTGGGTGTACGTTTTCATGATCGAATTCAACCTAATACCTTGTAACCTTGCTCTACCCCTGATATACTTAACTTCTCCGTGAACTGCAATTTTAATTTCTGGGTGTTGATTTTTTAAACCAAACCCTTGAGGTTGAGTGAATTCCATTAACTTGGGTCACCCAAGCAAACCTTTTGAGTGTTGATGGTTGTCTGGTAACCAAAAGATGGATTCTCTCTTATTCTTCATAAAATCCTAATTGGGCTGCCGACAATTTCTAATTCTTGGCAGTGAGTAGGGATACTCGAAATTTTTGGTAAGTGTTTGCTGTTACATTGCTTTTAACATTGGGAATATGAACTTCCTGCATAGCATATGGGAATTGGGAATTCTCATTAACATTAATATCTAATAATTGTCTGCTGACTGATTCGACTTTGGTTGTCTTCATTTTCAACCATCCAATTTGTTTATCTTCTTCATGTATCCAACCTATTACTAATCATGTTGATTTCCAAAAAGAAGCTTAACATAGCTGAAAATATTAAAGGTAGCTTGATTCAGTCTTCTATTGGGTACTCCGTAGTTTTCTTTTCATCCAACGCTAGTTGTCTATGTCCTAACTATAAGGCTGAATATCAGCCACAATCTGATGGGCTCATTAATCTTTCAAGATGCAATTGGTGTAAGTGTTCTCTCTTTTCATGTGTTGCAGCCTGTAAAAAGCCCTGTCACAATATGTGGTGATATTCATGGCCAATTTCATGATCTTGCAGAGCTTTTCCGCATTGGAGGAAAGGTATATGCTTTCCTAGTGGATCTTATCTGCCGTATATGTTTGGCTTTGCTCATTCCAATTTTGTCAATTTAATTATTTTCCATATACAAGTGGAGATGTGAATCGTTACTTGTACTTACCTATGTAAGTAGCCACTTATTGCTATTCTGCTGATTGACCACATCCACGGGCTTGTTGACTGGAGGGTATTTTGATATGTGGCATGCTTATATGAAGTGTTGATTTTGTATCTGATTTTGATAGACCTTGTTTTGAGATTTTGATTCTGTCAAATGCTTCCACCTAAATTATGACCCAGGTACCTGTGTCACTGTGTTTATGTTGACTAGAGAAAAGGTCCACTATGTTCAATGGCTCATTTTGCCAAACCCATGTATATTTGCTTTATTCCTGCTTCTTTAGTGAAAACTTATGGTTGGCATGTTCGATTAATGTAAGATAGGCAACTACAGCCTTCATCTCTATTTGTCTACTCTTGCAGTGCCCAGATACGAATTACTTATTTATGGGAGATTATGTTGATCGTGGATATTATTCAGTCGAAACTGTTACAGTAAGCACTTTTACTTCTTCGTTCAAGTTTCTTATTCAGTTAGTGGAGTGCTGCTGAAACTTATCATTTTGTTTGACTTCTTACTCTTTTTGAATAGTTTCTGCTTCTTTAAGTGGATCCTATCTGTTTTAGAGAGTAAAAACAACATGAAGAGTACTGTATATGGCATACTTGAAATGCATTGGTGCAACTTGACATTTCTCGCGTTGTATGTTGCCTTTTCAGCATTTAAGTTTCTTAATAAATGTAACCTGGTGTCTTGCTGTTGATGTTAACAAATTTCTGCTTTTGGTGGGACATGTCGTCTTAAAGGAAAATAAATTAAGAATGGCCTGGGAATTATACAACAGGGTTTGTCGTTGGGAAAAACACCCAAATATTCCTCTAAGTGGTGCATTGCTTATTTCATTGCCCTTTGTCCATCCTGCAACCCCATGATTGTTGGGACATTTGCTTGTACGTTTTTAGGTGGAGATATTTAATGTTACCTTTGGAAGTTAAGAGTGTTCCTATAATTGAAAATTATGCTGGGTAAGAAAAAATCTCCCTGTTAGCTAAGTTTGTTGTGGTGGAGTATTGTTTGGATCTCTTTAAATTTAGACAATCTGTGACGTTGACATTGAAGTTGTGTTGCAAGTGATAAGATTGTTCTTGTTATTCTAAGTTGAGGTTATTTATTCAGCTCTTGGTTGCTCTCAAAGTGCGATATCCACAGCGGATTACCATTTTAAGAGGAAATCACGAAAGCCGTCAGGTAATAACTGTATACTGCTGCTCATTGTTATTTCAATTTTATTAGGGTTTTCTATGTTCATTTGTTGTTTCAGTAACTCCAGACAATTTTTCGGTTGTATTCAACATGTTAATGCTTTTATTGTTCTGTTCCTTCCATCCTCATGGCTGCATGTTCAGCAGTTTCCAAATTTTTATGTCATGCCTTTTATGGTTATATGTGTATATATATATCATTCAAATCAAGTACGAGGCTTCTGGTTCTGATAGATGTCTTGTACTTTGCATTGCAGATCACTCAAGTTTATGGGTTTTATGATGAATGCCTTCGAAAGTGAGTAACTGTTTGTTCTTCTTTTGAGTTCCCTTGCTGTTTAAACTTTTATTTGTGGTTCTCCTGGATGTGCTTGGTATAGGGTTTCTTAATCCTTTTTTAATTTCGGCATTCACTTTGGTGAAGTTTACAACAATTGAAAGCTTTGTCCTCATGAGAATTAGCTTGCTTTGTTGTGGTTCAGTTGGATACTATGGCTGATGGTAACTATTGTTCTGTGAATTTTTCCCTTTAAAAGGTGTACTACTTTATGATCTAGTGATGTTTCTGTTTATGTTCTTTGTTTTCTCAACTTTAGTCCATAGCAGTGAGTAAAATGGAAAAGCGCAATTCTGTCCTCAGATGTGCTAGGAAGCTTGAATCAATGTTGGTATTAGTTGAAAGTTGAACAAGGTACCAGTAATATCTTAATTGATTTTACTACTCGGTTTTGATATCTCCTCTATGTTTGAATTTGAGCATCTGATCTGTATTTCTGGAGATTTTCTTGTGTTTATTGATGTATTTGTGCATTAGAGTTTAATTCATACTGATCCTTTTTGGTGCATTGTATAATGTTTTCTAAGGCGATTACTATCATTAAAAAAGCTAATCTTAGTTGCAACTTGCAAGCATGTGTTGAATCAGGTTGTTTTAGTGGAGGCAAGTTAAAAGTTAATGAGAAACATTGCTAGTTTCTTTTCCTTTTTGAAAAAGAAGTTGCACAGATGCATAGATTCATCATCTGTGATGTACCTGAAAACTGCATGCTGCTGCCTTATAGTCATGCACTTTCTTATCGACTGTCTCCTCTCAAAGAGCTTGTGACAGGAACTCCATTCTCTTCGTGCAGATATGGCAATGCTAATGTCTGGAAGATTTTTACCGATCTCTTTGACTATTTTCCGCTGACAGCACTGGTCAGTCTGATCCTTTAATTATAATAAAAGATGTTAATTCGTAGAACAAGATCCTTCATCCCTCCACTAATACAATGGCATAAAAATGAAATTTCTATGGTCTTATGAGCTATTGCTTCTCCTTTGTTGAAGGTTGAGTCGGAAATATTTTGCCTACATGGTGGATTGTCACCATCTATTGAAACCCTTGACAACATTCGGAATTTTGATCGTGTGCAAGAAGTTCCTCATGAGGGGCCCATGTGTGATCTATTGTGGTCCGACCCTGATGATCGTTGTGGTTGGGGTATCTCACCCAGAGGAGCTGGATATACCTTTGGCCAGGTTTGTGTTGTTTTTTGCAATATTAGCTTTTTGCTTTTTCTTGCCCTAGTCAGCATGTATTTATTTTTCCGCAATGTCCAGGTCAACTGCCTTTCCTGTTATTTTCATTTTGCTAAAGGTTTCTAAGAGTGGCCTCCCTGATTATCATGGCAGGATATATCTGAGCAATTTAATCACTCCAACAATTTGAAGCTCATTGCTAGAGCTCATCAGTTGGTTATGGAAGGATATAACTGGAGCCATGTACGTCTTACCTAGTTTGTGATTCTCAGCTTTTGGGTAGAATGGAGAGGTTATGTGATTGATAGCATGTTCTCTTGACAGGAACAAAAAGTGGTCACCATATTCAGTGCGCCTAACTATTGTTATCGTTGTGGAAACATGGCATCCATCCTTGAAGTAGATGATTGTAGAGCGCACACATTCATTCAGGTCTCTCTCTCTCTCTACCACACCTGCCCTCTTCTTCTCTCTCTATTGGGTTAATATCCTGAAGACTTGATCTATGATTTTGCAGTTTGAGCCTGCTCCCAGGAGGGGAGAGCCGGATGTAACCCGTAGAACACCTGATTACTTCCTGTGACATATTTGCATTGAGAAGCTAAGCTTATCGTGGTCTTCGCTCTTGGGCTTTCACATACTTGGGTGTTCTTGACTGTCTTTCGGTGCTATGACATATATGTATCATGGAGGTTGGTGAAGAGTGCAGCAGGGGCTCACATTTTGTGTCAGTGCCTTTAGATCTCAAGTTACCGCGAGGGAATTGTGCGTCATAGGCTGTCGATGAGTGGCATATATAGCATTTCCAGGGAACAATGTGGCATCTTAAGTTCTCTCTTCTAGTTCTCATTAAATTTTTCTTCTTTTTGGCTTTTTATCTTTCTGTAGAAGTAATCACTAGAGGACGTCGGAGCTTGTAGAGGGATGACTTGACTTCTCTTATAATGGGCGCTTTTCCGATATCCCGCCGTTAAAGTCGTCTGGTCCTGTCCTGCATGGCATCTCTTTTTCCTCTCCTCTTACTGAAGAAGGCATGCTTCCATTGAACTTTTGCATGAATCGTGCTGGGGGCTCGATTAACTCTGCATAACGAGAGATGAATGCATAATGAGATCAATTGCAGAGGCTTGTGTGACGAGCATTATATCTGTGAAATCAGATGCCGAAGAGTACGCCTGCCATACGGCCTGTATTCGATGCTGGGCTGCATCTACTCACTGGGATGGAGGGAGATGCAATGTTAAGAACCGATCTTAGTGGACCAAGGTTTCAGTAGGGTTTGTTCTATTAGTCGAGTTAGCTGCATCCCGTTCTTTCCTGGAGATAATTGCAGCATGCTCGAGCACCTTTCTAATTGCAATCAAGTGCTGACAGATTATTGACTTAGCGTGTCCACACGTATTTTATCTTGTGTAGCTGTTTAAGCTTCGAGTGCTTGTTATTGTGCTGGCGGTCTGTTTGCATTTTCCAATTCTATCGTCTGTCGGTAAGCACGCCTGCACGTATCTGTGGACCATGAGGGATGGGAGTAGGTATAGAAAGATCAGGAGGACCAATGAATCGACAATCGCACAAGTAACCACTTAGAGCATCTCTGAATTACTGAGCTTTTCTCTCTTTTTTGGCGGACTGGACGTGAATTTTCTGGGTTTGGAGTACGTTTCCCTGAGCCCAGTTTACGCAAATTTTCAAAGCCACTCTTCCATATCGAAGATGCTGGTAAGTTTTAGTGGGACCAAATTTTATTGCAAAGACGTGGCCACAAGAGACTTGTCTTTTACTTGACAGTGTAGCTATCATTTTCACTTTCGAAGTTTCCCCCTTAAACGAGCCAAGAGAACTCTATGGATAATTTAACCTCGAATGATGACTCTAGAACCCACAGCTCAAAGGCCAAACCGATTCTCTGTGGGTTTTTCAGGCCTCGATGTGCGATTCAACTTTACAATCGGTGATATCGTCTCCTTTCATGTTTCGATTGATTCTGTCCTTCACGGGTCTCCTTGTATGTATGTGCTACCTAAAAATGAAGTTGAACGAGCAGCGAATACTACTATCCGATGGCTGCTGATATCCACTCGATCCCACTACTGTAGAAAGTGTAAGACGAGGAGCTGCAAGCCATTTCTTTTAAGCAAAGAGGACTGTACTTTTTTCCAAAACATTTTATTTCATGTGTATAAGCTCTCACAATAAGGCTGTCGATCAACGTCTCACTGTGATTACAAGAATTTATGCAAGCTTTGATGTAGTCTGTGGAGAGCTTCTACTGTATACTATTTGGAATTGAAATCAATAATTATGAGTGCCGGACAAAGTAGGGGTGTGCAACAAAACCGCCCGAACGGAGGCGGCCGTACCATCATATTTATTTCTTCTCTCATAACTCAAAGCTAATAATCCCTCCCCTTTTTTGCTTCTGAACTACACTCAACATAAGTTAAGAAATTCAGTTCCTCCCCATAGCGTCATCATCTCTTCGCTTTCTCCCGTCTCCCGTCGCCCCCGACGATTCCCAAGGCTCTCTTGTTCTTTGAGGTGAGTCCCAAGTCCCGTCCCTCGACAGCTCTTTTGCTATGTTTTCATTGCCGCGGGCTTCATTGTTTGATCATTTAAGTGTCCCATCTTCGAAATCGGAAAGGGGATTTCAATCTCTTGGCTCTCTTTGTTTCCAAAAGTTGACGTTTTTAATTTAATAGGGTGTTACTGGAATCTCGTGCATTACTTTACTAGTAATTACTTGAAATGAAAACAAGTGATGGTTCATTGAACCGATCGTTGGTCCGGTCCGGTTCTCGGTTCCAAGATAGCCGGTCCGGTCCACGGTCCCGGTCCAGTGGGAACATCCCGGTCGGTTCCCGGTTCTTGGTGGAACCGAAACTGGAACCGATCACCCTAGGACAAAGAAAAACTTGGCACGGACAAAAGTTAGAAAGCTGACACTTACTAAATACCACTTCAGCGAAAATCCAACCAAAATGATGATGTGACGATTTTTCAACGAAATAAGTGCAAAAAATGGCGTCGTTTTGATGCTAACATGGTAAAAAATTAATATATAAAATAAATTTAATTTAATTTAAAACTAAATTTATTTAAAAAATTAAAAATAAAAATAAAAATATTAAAAAATTAAAAATAAATAAATATTTTTTAAAAAAGGAAGGGGCGGGGGTGAGGGGCCGAGCCCTCGTCACCACCGCGGGGAAGGGCCGGCGACGGAGGGGTGAGGGTCAGCCGGGGTTGCCAAGCCCTGGCTGCCCATTTTATTTATTTATTTATTTTAATTTTAAAATGTTTTAAATAACTTTATTTAAATTTAATTTAATTAATTTTTATATTATTTTTTACCACGTCGCATCAAAACAACGTCGTTTTTATATTGTCTAGCCACGTAAGCTATTTTGCACTTATTTCGCCGGAAAGTCACAACCTTAGTATTTTTGCCAGATTTTCGCCGAAGTGGCGCTTAAATGTCACTTCCCTAACTTTTAGTATTTAAGTATCATTATGTGCCAAGTTTTGGCAATTGGGCTGTACTTCTCCCCAATAATTTGTTGGGGAGAACCCGGGACACAATTCATCACGGCCAAACGCAATCCAATATCAATTTTTCCCCGATACTAAATCAACTTGAAATCTCTTCACCTCCAGCAACAACCAGTAATGTATAGCCTCACAATATGCAAATATAATGCCGAAGTGATAAGTAGACAAAGTAAATAACAACACCAATGATTTAACGTGGAAAACCCGATGCGGGAAAAATCACGGACCGCCCAAAAACATCCACTAATCACCAAGAGTAGCATGATACACAAAGTATTATTCTCTAGTCACACACTAGAGGCTCAACATCAACATTACAATCATTTTTTTTTTCACCATATAAATAGATAAACAAGTTTGAAGTAAGAAAACCTTAACCGCAACTAGAGGATTCGGAGACGGTTCTCGACGAACAAAAACCATCAACTTGTAGCCCTCGGTCTCACGAACAACATACTGAAATTTGAGCCGATTCCGATAATATTTGGCCTTCGAATTGGAGCCGCAAAGTTGCAGCCCTCTTCCTTTTTTTTTTTTCCCTCGCTTTTGCAGTTTTTGTTTTCTCTCTCCTCTCTTCACTTTTCGGGTGCACACCCACACACGACCACTCCACTTCTTTTTGTTATTTTCTTTTTTTTTTTTTTATTTTTATTTAATGCTGGCTGGGCCCCACATGAAGGTGGACCCAGCCAACAAATCTCTCCCTCCACCTCATCTGGGAAGATTCGTCATGCCCGCTTTTCTTCTACAAGCGTCAAGCTTCACCACGGGCAAGGCCTTGGTCATCATGTCGGACCTATTGCTATCGGTATGAACTTTCTCAAGTAGGAAAAGCTTCTCTTCTAGCTTTTCTTGGATTCAATGGTACTTCACATCAATATGCTTTGATCTTGAATGCAAAACCGGATTCTTGCTAAGATGGATGGCACTCATGCTATCGCAATATATAACAAACTTTTCTTGCTTTAAGCCTAACTCTTGTAAGAATTTTTGCATCCACAAAAGTTCTTTATCTCCTTCAGTAATAGCAATATACTCTGCTTCAGTTGTAGACAAAGCAGTACATTTTTACAATCTTGATTGCCATGAAACAGCTCCCTGTGCAAAAATTATTATATAACCCGATGTGGATTTTCGAGAATCAACATCACCGGCATAGTCTGCATTCGAGTAGCCTCTCAACTCAAGCTTCGCATTTCCATAACACAAGCAAAGTGTTGAAGTGCCTTTAAGATATCTCAGAATCTATTTAATAGTGATCCAATACTCCTTACCTGGATTAGAGAGAAATTTACTCACAACACCAACTGCATAACCAATATTGGGCCTTGTACAAACCATGGCGTACATCAAACTACCTACAACCGATGCATAAGGAATTTTCATCATCTTAACCTTCTCTTTCTCACTTGAAGGACACTCATTACTACTTAACTTGAAATGGCCTGCAAGTGGAGCACTCACCGGTTTACATGTGCTCATGTTGAATCTTTCAAGCACCTTTTCAATAAGATTTGCTTAGCCGGACCTAAGTCTTTCATTGCAAAAACTTTACTCAACTCATTTTTCAAGCTCTTGATTTTCTTGACAGCATGCCCAACAATCAACATATAATCCACATAAAGTAGGAGAATACGAAAATCATTATCCGATAATCTTTTCATAAAAACACAAGAATCGGAGTTTGTCTTACCATAACCTTGTTCTTCCATGAATGATTCAAACTTCATATACTATTGCCTTGGCGCTTGCTTGAGACCATATAAGCTTTTTCTTAATCTACATACAAGGTGCTCCTTGCCTTCAACTTCAAAACCCTCCGATTACTCCATATATATCTCTTCTTCTATGTCTCCATGAAGAAAAGCTGTCTTTACATCAAGTTGTTCAATTTCTAAATTCAAACTGACGACCAACCCAAGAACAATTCGAATAGAAGACATCTTTACAATTAGTGAAAAAATCTCTTCAAAGTCTATACCATTCTTTTGACGAAAGCCCTTCACAACAAGTCTAGCCTTGTATCGTGGTTGCAAACTATTTTGTTATGTCTTCAACTTGTACACCCACTTATTTGTGAGTGTTCTCTTACCTTTAGGCAACTTCACCAATTTAAATGTGTGGTTCTCATGCAAAGATTTAAGCTTCTCTTGCATAGCTTCATGCTACTCATTCTTTTGTTCACATGATATAGCCTCTTCATAAGTTTCTGGTTCCCTTGCATTAGTGAGTAACACATACTCATGCGACAAATATTTTTGAGAAGGCCTACGCTCTCTTTCAGATCTTCTAACTTGAGGTTGGATAGATTGCTCTTGCTCAGTTATTTCACTTGTCTCAACTGAAGAATCAACATTATGTGAGGATTCACCATCTTTATGATTTCCATGCACTTCTCCCCCATGATTTCTATTAATATTAGAAGGATTTGGGGTGAAACTAACTGAGCGTTGAGCTATATTCTTTGATTTCTCCGCCTTGTCAATGTCTTCAATAGTTTGATACTGACAAAACGCTACATCTCGGCTTCTAATGATTTTCTTTGCAATTGGATCCTATAACCTGTAGCCAAACTCTTCATGTCCATAACCTAAGAAGATACATTGTTTAGACTTGTCATCAAGTTTGAATCTTTCATTTCTTGGAACATGCACAAATGCCCGACAATCGAACACTTTTAGATGGCTGTAGGAAATATCTTTGCCACTTTAAACTCTTTGCGGAACATCCCCCTTAAGAGGAACCGATGGAGATAGATTTATCAAGTCCATTGTTGTTCTCATTGCTTCACCCCAAAATGACTTAGGTAACTTTGCATGAGAAAGCATACATTGAATTCGATCATTAATTGTTCGGTTCATTATCTCTGCTACTCCATTATGCTGTGGTGTTTTTTGAACAGCCTTTTCAAGCTTGATACCATAATTGCTGTAACAATGTTCAAATGGGCCTTTATATTCACCACCGTTGTTAGCTCGAATACATTTAAGCTTTTTCCCGATTTCTCTTTCCATATTGACATGAAATTGCTTGAAAGCTGCAAGTACCTGATTTTTAGATTTTAAAGTAATAGCCCACATTTTTTCTAGAACAGTCATCAATAAATGTCACAAAGTATAGTGCATCTCTAAGAGTTCTAGCATCCATGCAACAAACATCAGTGTGAACTAAATCAAATACATTTAATTTCGTGTGTGCAGAGGAGCTATGAAATGAGAATCTATGTTGCTTACTAGTAAGACAATGAGTGCATTCCTTTAGATTTTTCTCATTCAAAGGTAAAATGTTCTTTCTAGCAAGAGTTTCAAGTCATTTCTTGCTAAGATGACCCAGCCTCATATGCCATAAATCAACTGAGGAATCCTCCACTGCATTTACCTCTTATTTAATCAAGTCAGCTTGCATGGTGTAGAGAGATCATGTTTTCTTACCTTTTGCCACTATTATGAAACCTTTAGTCAACTTCCATTTGCCATCAATGAAGAAATTACAATAACCATCATCATAAGGCACCTGTAGAGATCAAATGAAGTCGAATATCAGGAACATGTCTCACATTTTTCAAAAGCAAATTACATCCGACATCAGTTTTCAAATAAACATCTCCCATGCTAATAACCTTAGAAACATCACTATTTCCCATCCTAATACAACCAAAGTTGCCGTTGCGATAAGAAGCAAAGTAATTACGCCGTGATGTGACATGAAAGGAGGCTGCGGAATCAACAACCCACGTAGAGTCTTGGCATGTAAGATTCACACATCCGTCGTCACATACAAACACAATATCGCCATCAGATGCAACCGCTGTTGTAGCTTGTTTCTCTTCTTTCTTTCAATATCCATTTCTATCATGAGATCTATCTCTCTTTGGCAACCAACACTCTTTTGCATAATGTCTCATTTTGCCGCAATTATAACACTTCACACTCTTCCTCGGTCTTGATTTTGACCTTCCTCTTGACTTGCCTCGGGTATCATTTCTTTGAAACCTTCTTGATTGACTTCTTGCCATATTTTCTATAACAAGAGCATCCGATGTAGAAGCATAATTCAAGCCTTTTCTTTTTGTTTCTTTATTAAACAAACTTTCTTTAACCATGCTCATAGAAAACACACCAAAATGAGCCGAGTTGTTTAATGCCACAACCAATGTGTCCCAACTATCAGGAAGGGTACCAAGTAATAAGTATGCTTGCAATTCATCACCAAGATCAATCTCAAAATTTGTCAATTGATTTATAACATTTTGAAATTCACTTAAGTGTTCCGCCATATTACTCCCCTCATTGTATATTAAATTTACAAGTCACTTAACTAGAAGAGCTTTATTTTGTGAAGTTTTCTCTCATAAAGATTTTGTAATTTCTTCCACAAAGTGTTAGCCTTCGTTTCTTGAGCAACATGATGAAATACACTATCATCAATCCATTGTCGGATAAACCCAACCGTTTTCCGATTCATTCTCTCCCATTCTTTGTCTTCCTTATCTCATTTGTCTTCATCACCCTCAATAGGATCAAATAAGTTTTTGCAATATAACACATCTTCCATATGAGGTTTCCAAATAGAATAATTCGAGACATTTAACCTAAACATGGTGCTGTTAGTTTCTTCCATTTAACACTAGAATTTCAACCTTAGCTCTGATACCACTTTGTTGGGGAGAACCCGAGGACACAATTCACCACGGCCAAACACAAGCCATGATCAATTTCTCCCCCGATACTAAATCAACTTGAAATCTCTTCACCCCCAGCAACAACCAACAATGTATAAACTCACAATATGCAAATATAATGCCGAAATAATAAGTAGACAAAGCAAATAACGACACCAAGGATTTAACATGGAAAACCCGATGCGAGAAAAATCACGAACCGCCCAAAAAATCCACTAATTACCAATAATAGCAGGATACACAAAATATTTTTCTCTAATCACACACTAGAGGGTCAACATCAACATTACAATCACATTTTTCTCACCACATAGGTAAATAAATAAGTTTAAAGTAAGAAAACTTTAACCGCAACTGGAGAATTTATAGATGGTTCTCGATGAACAAAAACCATCAACTTGTAGCCTTCGGTTTCACAAACAACATACTAAAATTTGAGCCGATTCCGACAATATTTGGCCTTCAAATCGGAGCCGCAAAATTGCAGCCATCTTCCTTTCTTTTCTTCTCCCTCGCTCCTGCAGTTTTTGTTTTCTCTCTCCTCTCTTCACTTTCCGGGTGCACACCCACACACACGACCACTCCATTCTTTTTGTTCTTTTCTTTTTTTTTTTTTTATTTTTAAGTTTTATTTAATGCTGGCTGGGCCCCACATGAAGGTGGACCCAGCCAACATAATTATACACAAAAACCTTCATCAGATTTTTGAAGGGTTCATCTTGAACTATCGACATTACTGTAATTGGAAAGAAAGCCACCCAGAATTGCATAAATAATACGTGTACGCTAGGTAGGCACTGAAATCGCTCTACTGTATGCCACAGGCAAAGTGAGAAGCTTCTTAGTCCTCCCAACGTAAGCTCTCTTTGTCAAGTTGTCATAATCATTCTCCTCAATCTCATCCAGGATCTTGCGGTATATCATTAACGATGACCACACCTGCAAATTGGCCCATCACTCTATGCCTCAGTTCACACAACTTTGAAACATTGTAAATTACCGTCTGTTTGCGTTCATTATTAATTAGTTTGATTGCTTTGATGTCTATGGTAGCGAAGTCGGAATTACAAATTGTGTTTCTCATGATCAATGCATGGATTGCCTCTATTATCGTGTTACCGTTATCGGAATCCTGTTCCCTCTTGCTATACCAGTATATCCTAAAAATTACTTACCGGCCACCTGCTGGCCTTGTTGAGATGAGAAACACCTTCCTCGGCCATGTCGAAATAAAATCTTGCCCTGGTGATCTGCTGTTTCATGAACTCCCTCCAACTATCGGTCACCTTTCTTGAGAAAACATCCTCGTCGGTTAACCCGAACTGTGCAAGCTCATCTTGAGGAAGGTAAACCCTGCCCCTCAGAGCACTGAAACAGATAAAAGCATATGGATAAGAGCAAGTTTCATCGATGAGGAAAATACAAACTAGGCAAGCGACATAGATTATATAACCCAAGCGGTGCAACACTTACTCCTCCCCAACATCCCGGAGAATGTTGGTAAGTTGATTTCCGATACCCAAATATAGAGCTGCGTTGTATATGCTTTGATTTGAAATGGAAGAATCCACTGCGATTCCCATCACCGGAACACTCATTAGGCCAACCGTTCCAGCGACATAATAGCAATAGAGATAAAGCTCCTGAAAGTTCTCGTAGCGGCATTTTCTTGTGTCCATTCTCATCCCCTCAATCATGTCCCTAAAGGACTGCCAAAAGCAACGTACAACATTTTGCATCAATTCAAGTTATTCCCTAAAAGTCTCATGCCAGTAGTTTTGATAGACCTCCTATTTTTATTTATCTAGCAATGAGATTAAAGCCCTAGTAACGCATGGATCTCTTTGACAATGGAATGATTCGTTTGCTAACCACACATAAGTTGTTGAGGCAATGTCCAGAAAAATCATTACCTTAATGTCTAAGGGGAATTTGGATACAGTGTCTGCAAGAGCAGCATCGAGCATATCATAAGGGTGTCCGTCAAATAAGTCCTGGAGTCGCTCTTCCCACCGATCAAGAACGGTGGAGCTCATGTAGGTGGCATTGGGACCATCGACCAATTCGTCTGTTCTTCTGCACCATACTGCAAGCAAAACAATCTTTCTCAGTGACAAAGGAATGATCACATGTCCCAGAAGGATTTTTTGTAACCTCAGAAAGGGGGAACCTAATTTTTTGGATCGTTCTCGGCTAAGAACATCAGAAAGTTCAGTGTTGAGATGACTCTTAAATTCAAGTAAATGACTTTGGTATCTAGGTCTAGCTATTCTACAAAGCACACTCACAGTCGCATGGATCGATAAAATTTTCATGAACATATTAATTCTAGATGCATAATGAGACATGACTTCTTGTTAATTATTCATCCTTACCGTATATTGCCCATATGGCCTTCTGCCTTTCCTCTGTCATTAATAAAGTTCCTGCATCAAGGGACATTCAAGAAAAATCAACCGCTAATCCTGTCATAATTCATACAAAGAAAACGTTCTATGACATTAGGATCAAATGTCATCTGTTGAAAAAACCATGTCCGTTTGAAAGATGTAGAGATAGTCACCTAGATAAAATGTTTTAGCATATTCAGCGCAAAGCTTCCGACACCTTTCGTAGGCCTCATCAAGAAAAGCCGGGTGAAACTGTAGCTTCTGGTTCTCACTCTCTGGGAAAGGGCTGCCGGTTCGAGACTGCTTTTTGACAATCTCAACCAACTGCAGATCAGTGAGAGAAATCACTTGCTTTGACAACTCAGGAAAAGTGTGAAGGCCAGAACTCTTAGGAGCGACTGTCGCTTGGGCTCTTACTAAAGCCCCAGATTTCCGGGTCCATGGCCTGCCGATTATCACCGTATGGAAGGGTTTTGGTATTGGAGAACATGTCGAACACATTTGGCTCAAACTCTCGAATAAGTAAAGGAAAGTTGCTGCCTCAAGAAAACAGCCTGATTCAAGTAGCCTAAACTAAAAACATGCAGAGAGCACAAGCATGAGCATATCCTTATCCTTATAAACCCCTCCTTCCCAATGTTTCTCTCTCAAGAGCGCAAATGAAGTTATGATGATGGTTGATACTCACTTATATGGCAATCTTAATAAAAACCAATTCGGTGGGACACCGGAAGAGGGACAATATCAATATATCTAGCAGTTGTTTTATCTTTCAGAGGCTAATCATTGTTCCTTTTGATAAACAAGAGAAACTCCTGGATTTGGTTCTTCAGTTCCCGACAAAATGGAGTGACTTGTACCATTGATAATTACACCAACTTGGAGATGAAACTCTTGGGCATCCACAAACGTAAGAATATGGGGAAACAGTCAATTTGATCCTTGATGCTCTCACGAGCAGTGATTACCTTTTAACTTTGGCCTGTTACTATCTATCTGAATAAAGCCATAAAGTCCTTTCATAAAGGAAATAACAGAAACAGAAAAATGAAATACATTAACTAATTAAGAGTGAATGTTGTCGAAACTCGGTTCTAGGATGATAATGCAATGGCACCATATATTTTATGAAAAAACAACACCCACACTGGACCTGAAAAAAAAAAGAAAGCCCGGGTTCGAGTATTCATCATGCACTGTAATTGGCCTTGTCCACAGTAAATATTTTCCGACGAAGGCATACCAAGAACCTGGAAATGCTTCCCTCCGAATTATTCTTTTTAACCGAAGTTTTAGTGGTGTAATCTTGTTCTCAGAGATGCGGATTTGTCTGGAATAGGAGGAGCATTTCCAGGTGGCAGCATTGTTCCTAGTTCTGTCCTCTTCTTGCTGCACCAATGAGAATATCTCTCCGGGAAGATACCCTCATTTATCTTTGCTTATGCTTGAACTCATCTGTTTCATCATTTTATGCATCAGCTTTGTAGTCTCGTGAGTTGGCTCCTAGTTCCAAGTGGACATAAACTATTGGGGAACACAAGGGTACAGGACATCCCTTAGATTTGAGCTCGCTCGAATTGAAAGTATCCCATTGTCCCCTTATGGCCAAAAGCGGTCGAGATGGGTTCCCCACGAACTCCTTTTGTCTTCTTTTCCTCGTACATATCGATTAGAAAAGAATTAGGTCCCAGAAGGGGGGCGGTTTTCGGGAATAGATTTATTCTATGTCCCAATCTTTTGTGAAATAAATAAAGAAAACTTTAAAAATTATGGGGAAAATGATGGCGGGTGAGTTCTGAATTTGTAACGAACCCAACTTACAGACCATTACTCCTTATGGAATATGCTTTTGGGTTATAGTAGGATCTGGCAAACAGCATCCAGCGGGCTAGATGCCTAAAATGGTAAGTTTGTCTTGCCCCGAATCGAAGAGAAAACGACTTTCTGGAAGCCTGTAACCTCCTGTCCTCTCTTCTTCAAGAAGTACGTTGTAAAGTGTCCTGTCCTGACTTCACTAGCAATGGCGATGTTTTCTTTGGCACTATCCTGTTCACACGTGAACAGACTCACCATAGTCCTAGTCGGGACTGACTAGGCGGATAGGCTGGGTCATGAGGGTTAGGGTCTGGATTCGAGCATCGGGAGAAGCACTTGGATTCGCGAGAGCAGAACATTGCCGATGACGAGGAAAAGGCGGTGCTCAACGCCGGCCATTCTTGTTTTCAAGTGCTTCGAACAAGTTTGCTCCGTACCCTGTTGTCGCACTTCATTTGATTGACGGGATCGAGCTTTAGGGGAATACTTGTTGCTGCTACTAATCGCAGAGTTTCTCTAGCTCGATCTTTCTTTCTTTATTCATCTTTTAGGTTCAAATTTTGCTTTTATTTATTTATTTATTTTGTTTTTTGCTGACTTACAAATGAGAATTGAGTTGAGTGCTTGTGATCATTAGATCAAAAATCAACTCGAAAAACAAAATGACCTAGTCGCATCACATTACTTAGAAAATGAGCCAATCTTGAAGAGAATTCATAAGACTCATCAATTCACCAACATACCTCTCGATTATATCTGTGAAATCCGATGGAAACAAAGCCATATTCATACCTGACCCTACCTACATTACTATAATGCTTTTATAATTAACCCAATTTAGAAAAACCCATACCAAAATTGAGGTGAGAGCTTGGAGTAAGGAACACAAAATCAAATAAGGGAGAGAGAGAGAGAGAGAGTGAAAGAGTTATAGAAATACTAAATCCATATATGATCGATTTACTAAACATAATACACTCATAGAATAATTCAGCCCATCAAGTATGAGATAAGAAATGGGTATATGACTCATTTTTATAGGTCTACTCTTGCTAGAACTAAGCATGGGACGGGCGGGCCAGTCTAGTACTTAAAAAAATGGCCCAGCCCGAACACTATCGGGCCAATGACATCCGGGCCCGAGAAACTGGCCCATATCCAAAGGCTGCACTTCGGCCCAAAACAAAGAGGACCAGGCTATTTCCGGCTGGTCCGGATCAAAGGCCCACAATTCCTCTCAAAGTCCCATTCGAGTTTTTGGGCTTTTGAAGCTTTCTTTTTGGGGTTACCACTGTACAGACTCTCTAAACCTCTTTCTCTCTCTCTCTCTCTCTCTCTCTAATTGACTGAGCATAGTAAGTCGCCCCGACCATCATTTTGAGCTTTTCTGAAAGTTGGTGCGACCTCGCGGCACCGGCCGACTATCGTTGACTCCCGCAGCTCTTTTTAGTCATCCCGCGCTTTCTCCCTCCTCTAAACGTCTTTTGCGTGCGCGAATTCTGCTCTTCTTTAATCTTAAAAGTCCCTGCCTACAAGTTACAACTGCTAAAGATGGCGATGGCTGTGTTCCACGGGGATTTGTTTTTTATTTAATCCCCGCGCTGACTAGATTTGGGTATGTTAAATGCCTCGCCTGGCATGTGGATGCAGTGTCCCATGCAACCACCTCTCAGTCCACGCATAAAAGAGAGATAGTTTCTCAGCAATGTGGCCATCGACGAAGTAGTGGGCATCCAATCTTTCCTCTGCATTCACCGCCGCCTCGACGATGAGCCCCGAAATCCACTCCTCCCAGAGCCTCCGACCTCCTCCCAAAGGCGGCCAAGAACCCGCGCCGCCGAGCGCGTCGGCCGAGCTCCCCGTCACCGCCCCAGCCGCAGCTCCCGCCGCGTCCGCCTCCGCCAAGAAGCTCACCCTCGTCCCGCTCATCTTCCTCATCTACTTCGAGGTCGCCGGCGGGCCCTACGGCGAGGAGCCCGCCGTGCAAGCCGCGGGCCCCCTGCTGGCCCTCCTCGGCTTCTCCATCTTCCCCTTCATATGGAGCGTCCCCGAGGCCCTCATCACCGCCGAGCTCTCCACCGCGTTCCCCGGCAACGGCGGCTTCGTCATCTGGGCAGACCGCGCCTTCGGCCCCTTCTTCGGCTCCCTCATGGGCACCTGGAAGTTCCTCAGCGGCGTCATCAACATCGCCGCCTTCCCGGTTCTCTGCATCGACTACTTGGAGAAGATCTTCTCCGTGTTCGAGTCGGGCTGGCCCCGATACCTCGCCCTCCTGTTGTCGAACCTGTCTCTCTCCTTCCTCAATTACACCGGCCTGAACATCGTTGGGGTCGCCGGGATCGTGCTCGGCGTTGTTTCTCTGATACCCTTCTTGTTAATGTCCTTGATCGCCATCCCCAAGATTAAGCCTCATAGGTGGGTGAGCTTAGGCCAAAAGGGTGTCAAGAAAGATTGGAACTTGTTCTTCAACACCCTGTTCTGGAACTTGAACTTCTGGGACAATGTGAGCACGGTCGCCGGAGAAGTGGACCGGCCACAGAGGAATTTCCCATTGGCCCTCTTCGTGGCGGTAATTTTTACCTGCGTCTCTTATTTGATTCCTCTGTTCGCCGTGACGGGTGCTGTCTCGGTGGACCAGAGCGAGTGGGGGTCCGGGTTCCATGCGGTTGCGGCCGAGATGATCGCAGGTAAATGGCTCAAGGTCTGGATCGAGGTTGGCGCGGTGCTGTCGGCGATCGGGCTCTTCGAGGCCCAGCTCAGCAGCAGCGCTTACCAGGTCCTCGGCATGGCGGATATCGGGTTCTTGCCCACGTTCTTCGCTGTGAGGTCCAAACGGTTCGGCACTCCCTGGTTGGGGATCTTGCTGTCCTGCCTCATCAGCATCGGCATCTCCTACATGGACTTCACCGACATCGTCTCGTCGGCCAACTTCTTGTACAGCCTCGGGATGCTGCTTGAGTTTGCGGCGTTCGTGTGGCTGAGGAGGAAGCTCCCGTCGCTGAAGCGGCCGTACCGGGTACCGCTGGGCGTGCCGGGGCTGGTGGTCATGTGCTTGATACCGTCCGCGTTCTTGGTGGTCATAATGGTGATCGCCACCAAGGTCGTGTACTTGATGAGTGGACTAATGACGCTGGGTGGCATCGGGTGGTTCTTCTTGATGAGGTTCTGCAAGTCCAGGAAGATTTTCAAGTTCAGCATCAGCGATGTCGAAGTTGCATAAATCTAAACACAGCAATACGTAGCAAACTTCCAATCACGATAAAGATCTCATCTTGAGCTCTTCTAGTCGTTTCAATTTTAATTTGTTTCCCAATTTGGTGGTGCCTTGGAAGGATGATTTTCCGCATTTTTTTTTTATTATCAACATTAATCTGTTGAGCTTAATTATTCTTCGGATGAGGCCTGGATATTGTCTACACTCAAGGAGCGCATGGCTGGCACTCTGCAATTTCTCGCTGTCTGTTTTAAGAAGTAGACAACACGTTGGGTCCATTTTTCTGCATTATCTCTTCCCAGAGTCTGTCTGGACTGGAGCGTGCTTGAGTGTGGAGGATGAACCTGCGAAATAGGATAATTCTAAAAAATCATATTAAATGAACCAATCAGTGCCGTTTCCAACCAAGTGCCATATAAATATAACTTCACAGCTTATTCTTAACTATTTCCGATGTGGCATTGAATGACGTTTTCTACAGAGTCTGCAGAACAGTCCTCTCCAATCAAAAGAAGTTAAATAGTTAGAGAACGGCGATGGCGTAGATTGCACATCAAAGTACAGGCACGCAACACAATGTGAGTTGCAAAAAGGCCGACTCGTTTCAGTTTCCAGACCGATTGAATGAATCAAGATGACTTGTCTTTATGATGTACTTCTCTTTCGAGCAGGGGTCCTGTCAAAGAGAAAAAGAAACATCCGAAAGAAATGGAATTTTCAACTGTGCAGAGTGCACCAACCGGAATCAGGAATCACCAACCTAACCACGTCCCCCTCACGGAATGCGAGAAGGGACTTTTTACCTGCAGGTCAAATCATTGTGATCATTGAACGTTCAGTCCTGACTCTGTGATTCCATTTACCTCCATTTCTCTCGATTCGCGAGATCTTCTTGCTTCCAGACCAATCATTCATCGGCCGAAACAATGGAGTCTTCCGATCACTCTCCGACTGCCTCGCTTCTTGATCCGCCCGTTCCCCCGACCGCCCCCGCCCCTGCCTCCAAGAAACTAGCCCTCCTCCCCCTCGTCTTCCTCATCTACTTCGAGGTCGCCGGCGGCCCCTACGGCGAGGAATCCGCCGTGGGAGCCGCCGGCCCGCTGTTCGCCATCCTCGGCTTCATTGCCTTCCCCTTCATCTGGAGCGTCCCCGAGGCCCTCGTCACGGCGGAGCTCGCCACTGCCTTCCCCGGCAATGGCGGCTATGTCATCTGGGCCCACCAGGCATTCGGGCCCTTCTGGGGCTCCCTGCTGGGCTCCTGGAAGTTCCTCTGCGGCGTCATCAACCTGGCCTCCTACCCTGCCCTCTGCATGGACTACCTCGAGTTGGTGTTCTCGGTTTTCGCCTCCGGCGTGCCCCGGTACGTCGCCATCTTTTTGTTCACCTCGGTGCTGTCTTTTATGAATTACACTGGTTTAAGCATTGTAGGCTATACTGCAGTTGGTTTGGGTGTTGTATCTCTCTCGCCTTTTGTTGTGTTGACATTGTTGGCAATTCCCAAGATTGATCCTAAAAGGTGGATCAGTCTGGGTGAGGTGGGCGTGGCTAAGGATTGGACACTTTTCTTCAACACCCTCTTTTGGAACTTGAATTTCTGGGACAGTGCGAGTACTTTAGCCGGAGAAGTTGAGGATCCCCAGAGGACATACCCTAAGGCACTCCTCTCTGCCGGTTTGCTTGCTTGCTTGGCTTATCTGGTGCCTCTTTTGGCTGCAATTGGGGCAATCCCTCTGGATCAAGAGGATTGGGTTGATGGGTACTTTGCCGATGCCGGAGAGTTGATCGCTGGCGAGTGGCTCAAGATCTGGATCGAAATCGGTGCGGTTCTATCGGTCGTGGGACTCTTCGAGGCACAGTTGAGTAGTTGCGCATATCAGGTTTTAGGAATGGCGGACTTAGCATTTTTGCCCCGGTCATTCGGGTTGCGGTCCGCATGGTTCAATACCCCCTGGGTGGGGATTTTGATCTCCACATTGATAGCGCTGGCCGTTTCTTACCTTGACTTTGCGGACCTGATCTACACTGTGAATTTCTTGTACAGTTTGGGGATGTTGCTGGAGTTTGCGTCGTTTCTTTGGTTACGGAAGAAATTGCCCGCGATCAAGAGGCCTTTCAAAGTGCCCATGGCAATGCCAGGACTGGTGATCATGTGCTTAATTCCCTCTTGCTTTTTGGTTTATGTGATGTCTGTGGCTTCTAAGATTGCATATATATTGAGTGCCGTATTGACTGTCTTCGCGATCTTTTGGTACTACTTCATGAAGATCTGCAAATCAAGGGCGTGGCTTCGATTCAATGATGCTCGTGAGAAGTTTGATTATGAAGAGTGACCAGAGCTCTAGCACATATGAAGGTTGAGAGTGAGTTATTCACTGATACGTTGAGATGGGTCATTCTGGTGTTCTTAGAGTTGTAAGGTTTTGTTAGGTTTTAATTTCAAGCCCCGAAGAAGGACAGTATAACTCAATCGCCTTTTCCAGAGGACTAACAATAGGACTGACACTAATGGAGAATTTTCCCTCTCCGCATAGTTTTGCGGAAGATAAGTTCATCCATAGAGAGTTAATAAAAACCATTGTTCTAGGAAGCCCTGTCCGTATGTACGATGTAACCAAACCTGAAGACCTTTAAAGTGAAAATGGACATTACATGCTTTCTCCAGGAATAGGTATCTGAAAAGGCGACACAGACGTGTTTCAACAGAGTCATGGTGCGGTGCATGTGATCGCTGTAGAAATCCGGGGCAAAAGTTTACTGAGGAAGATGACAGATAGTTGGGGACACATTTGATATCGGGATTGTTTCTCAATCTGAAATGCTGCATAGCTATTCGGGGGAGTTAGTAGTCTGGAACTTCTCCAGAACGGAACGAGTTTTGATGAGACAATCTTACGAGCGTGAAAATGGAGATCATCTCCTGGAATGGGATGCGATGATGGCCTAATTGGTTTAGCCATACTGCAGGCCAGTCATGCTTCCTCCCTCTTGAGTTGTGCACTTCCTAGAGTAGAATCTCAAAATCCAAACATCTAACCGGTTTACTTACACAGTGTCTGAGACATTGTAACAGAACTTTCGTGGCAAAGTTGATTTCAAATTGTTCATATCATGTTGGGTCAGAATCCTTTGCGATAAAATGCTTTTCCTTTGGCACTCTCTTGACTTCTGGTTACCCCAACTCAAGTCTCCTTTCTTTTCTTTCGGCTGGGATGCTGGAACCCAACTCAAATAAGTTCGCTATAAACATATGATGATGGCAGTAGTTATCCAAGTACTTATCTCTCTCTAAATGTGGATCCCCTCTTCCAACCGACGTTTTGTGAATTGAGCATGCACATCGCTATAGTGAAATCGACAGGTGAGCCGATCATGACAATGTATGATCAGAAATCTACGAGACCTTACGACCGCGTTTTCAGCAAGTGGACCCTGGACATGGCAATTTTTCCTTTCGACTGGCGTTTCGACAGACTATGTAATCCGAGAGCAAGAAAAAGATTAGCAGCGTACACAGAAGATATGGCTCGCCTATGTGCCAAGTCCGAGTCCAATGAGAATGAGATGCATCTCTAAACCGTTCGCCAAGTGAGAATAACTCCACACCGCAACCTATTAATTCCAAAGAAGTCGGCATTTACAGTGTTCCCAGTAACAACTTACAAGGGAATAAATTGTTCCCCTGGTAAACGAGCAGAAAGAAAGAGTGCACAATGGACAGTTCTAATGGCCTCCTCCTATCCTATGTACTTCTGCAAGAGAGACGGGAGGTTGATAGATGGGTTTTACAATTCGAATGTTATTGTCGGCCTCGTGGGAAAACAAGTGTGAACATTTTTGTTGGGCCTGGGTGGCTAGCAAAAGGAGACTTCGCCAAAGGGCATGTTTGGATGCGGGGAATTACTGTCGGATTCGAGATTTTTTCGAACGACTTGGAGATAAAGGGCACAGCTTGGAACCGTCTGTAGTGCTGCTGGTCATTGTGTATGTGTCTCTAGTTAGAAGATGCCAACCTATTAATTGTGGTCCCACGTGTCAGAACATATAAATATTAAACTAAGTTTTTATCTAACAATTTAAATTTCTAGGACAATTGATAGTAAAAACTATGAAACTTCACATGGTCCTAACTTAGGAAATTTCATACCACGCTCCCCCATCTTTTTCTCTTGCCATTTTGGCAAACAATTCTTGTACTTTTTCACATAATTTTGGTGATATGTATATTGTGTGTGTATATACATTAACATGTGTGAATCACGCCATCATATGTAACACATGTCGGTATTTCGCTTTCGAGAGCTTTCTTAGGGGATTCTCCTTGATAAAGGTGGAAGGGAAAGAACCTAAATTTATGACAAATCTTGACTCGGTGGCTCTTTTGCCTAACCACAAAGATATAGGTATTTTATATTTCATCTTGGGTGACATGGCTGGAAAACGACCTTGAAAACTTCAATTTTTCATTGTCGATTGTAGAAAAAGTGCAGATGGCATTTGTCTTGATTGATTTTCTTTTCAAGTTAAGGGCTTGTTTGCCTCCTAATGTTGACTAACCTTCTACACTCTTCCCAATCTTTTTTCAGAATGGTAAAAAGTATCAGGCGGTCATTCTAATCGTTGTGATTTGGATGATGGATAAACCAGCAAGTCGTGTCTTGCCCGCGTGGAGTTCATTTGCATGGGAGCTTCCTTGTAGCTCGAGTTGTAGTTCCTAGCGTTTCCACGGCAAAACTAGGTCTCTTTTTTTCCCAATTGAGATCCGCATATACAAGAAAAGAGTAAACATCCATCATGCAATTGAGCCTCACCTTAAAGTTAGTTAGAGATCTATAAGACTAAGTGATTTTAATGTACATCCTATTGTAGGCCTAAGTTCTATTACAGCCATTTCCTTTCAACTTCCAATTACCGACCAATGATTCTAGTACCACTAAAGAATATGTCTCTTCAAGTTAGAGGACTCAGACCATATTGCGACTGGCTTTGCGAGTCTCGTTACGTCCACATAGCTATCGATCTCTTTACCCCAACCAAATCACAGTGATACTCCGAGAGCCCCCGCCTTGGTCGTCGATAATGATGCCTCGGTATCGGCTCTCGCTCTCCCCCTTCTCTCCTAAAGAGCGTCGAATGTAGCGTGCCAGCTAGGATCTCTGGAAGTAGGATCCGCGGTCTACTAATTCGCTCAACACGAGAAGTCAACACATCAAGAAAGTGTCCCTTCCGCCATGTGAAGAGCCCGGGGTTAGGAGTCGGCAGGGAGAGAAGAACGGCAAAGGTTGGCCGAAATCTAGAGACGAGAATAGTAAGCATCTTCGCGCTTTGACGAGGCGATTGGGAAAGAAGGGAGTTTGATCTTCTGATTAGTCGTCCTATCGGATCTCGAGATGCGTGGAGATTTTCTCCGGGGACCATTCTTGTCTGGAAGCTCGCGATAAAGTGGTGATTTCCCCCCGGACCATTCTTTTGATTGAGACAAGAAGGACCATTTCTTTAGGATGTGCTAGCTTTCACTGACCTTTTTTGTAAATTTTCCCTGGACTGAAATGAAACTTTTCAAAAGATCGAATTTTTTGCGACGTAAAGGGATGATTTCCCCCCGGACCATTCTTTTTGATTGAGACAAGATTGAATTTTTTGCGAGATAAGGGCGGCCACGCCTCAATAATTACCCAGCAAAAGGATGCAAAATTGGTCAGATCGTAGGCTGATCCATCTATTGATTTCCCTCGAAATTCGCTGCAGGAGAAAATCGGTCGACGGGATAAGAATTCGCCGTCCAAGTTGGGCGAACCAAATGGTAGGGACGCACTTCGATGAATCGAGTCATTTCATCTACACCCCCGTTATCAATCAACTTGGATGGATATCCTCTGCTTGACCAGAACACGATTCTCGTATTAAATAAGACGAGAAAATGATACATCGGTTCTTGCTTTTCAAAGGGGAGGGGGGAAAAATCTGCCCCCTAATTTGGGTCGGACTCAATACATTTCCCCTTTTTCAGCGGTCGCAGCGAATGTATAATTTTGCAATCTCCATCACTATAGAAAAGGCACCCAGAGATATTCTCTCTCTTTTTTTTTTTTTTTTTTTTTCAATTCCTCCTTTTGCGCTTTCATGTCGCACTATCTTAGATATTTGCAGAGCAATTTTGAGTTAAAAAAAGAGATCCCGCCCTACCTCGTTTTTTTTTTTTTTTTTTTTTTTTTGTGGAAACGATCGGTCCTCTTTAGATGTTCACGTGAGTGGAGGAGCGAGTAGGACCACGCTTAGTTCCATACGTATTCACCACGAAAAGTATCATCATGTGTAGATAAATATCTTGACTCTTTCAAATGATGACGATGGTCAATGTAAAATATAGATATTTATAAACACTTTCTTTTCATTCTTTCTTTGCAAAATGGATATTCCGCTTAATTTCCCTTATTGTTTTACAGCATATGAGAACCCAGATAAAACTTTTTAGGGATTTGTTTAGGTCTTCACTTGGATTCTCCTTCAAAAAACATTTTCTCTCCCTTCCTCCCTCTTTTTGTTTTTTCTTTGAGTTTTGATTCTTTTTATTCTTTCTTTGCGAAATAGATATGCCGCTTAATTCCCCTTATTGTTTTACGCCAAATGAGAAACGAGATAAAGCTTTTTAGGGACTTGCTTAGGTTTGCGCTTGGATTCTCCTTCTAGAAACACATTCTCTCCCTTCCTCTCCCTTTTTGTTTTTTATTTTTGGGTTTTTGCTTTTGTATTCCCATAGCCTATCATTTTCTTCTAGAAGCTTTTTCAATAATCCAGGACAAAACCCGCTGTGATTTGGCAAATGGACATCATACTGTGCTTTTGGCTCCAACGGAGGAACGCTTGACATCGCAATCCCCATTCATATTGATCTACCCACCGTTCTCATCATCATCCATGTTTAAATGTCCAAATCGATCAAGTGTGTTCTTACTGTTGGACATTTTCTATAATATTGGCTTACATTAATTAGTTAATTTTCTATTTTAAATAATCAGGTTAATGAATATTCCAATATTTGTTAAACTTATTGAATTGAGTTTTGGCATCAATTAATAATGGGCCTAGTTGAGCAACAAAATATAGGCAATTGTGTTTAACTGAAATCCGTAATGGGAGGAGCCCAGTTGACACGCTGTTGATTAGAATTTGCTAGGTCATCTCTCTAAGCTATAAAAGGGAAGGTTATACCTATTAGTTGTTTAATCTTATTGAAAGCTGTTATTGAAATAGGTCATAGAAAGGAATATCTGGCATTCCAATAGATCTTTAATTATTAGAGTGATATATTTTTCTTTAAGTGAAGCAATGGCTCAAACGGGTACGCTTTAATTCCGCTGTACTTATTGATCTCAGTATTTTACAATAATATATATGGATCCGATTTTTCTTGATTGATTAATTGTTTATGTAAATAATTTTCTACACTTACATGAGCAAATAGTCTATGAATTTCAGTTTAATATGCAATATGATCTCAGATTTTAACTTGATATGTAATATCGTCCTCAGACTCTTAACTTATTCAATATAGTCCATAAATTATATGAAGATATTTAAAATTTCAAGAACCGCATTTCACGAGGGACTAAGATTTAGAGATCGTATCAAAAAAAAACTTACAAATTTAAGGTTGACCTTAGATATTGAATCAAAATTAAAAAATTACATTGAAAAAAATTAAAAAATCCAGGATCAATATTATAGGTTAGATCAAAGTAAAGGAATCTCCTTAGTGTTAGGGTCATCATAGTTCCTGAGCAAGACTCCTGGGCAAAGGAGGGGAAAAAGATTAGAGAAGAAAACTTTAAAAATCGTGTCCGAAAGTGGTTAATGCGCGCAATCATGGTTGCCTGTGGTGCGAGTTCACTTCGGCTCGTCTGTCTGTCTGTCTCTCTCTCTCTGGGGCCCATCTGGGGGGAATCTCTAGCTGCAAAAGGCAAAAGAGTGATTAGCAAAATGACAAAAGAGCCCATTTAGGGTCGGACTTGCGTTCTAGAAGCTCTCTCTATATCTCTCTCTCTCTCTCTCTCTCTCTGGTTCGTGATGTTTTCTTTTTATAATTTCACTTTGGCTCCGGCATCGCAATCGGCTTCTTTTTATAATTTCACTTTGGCTCCGGCATCGCAATCGGCATCGCCATTATTTGCTTCTAGAAGCTTTTCTCGTGCGTCAGGACAAATCCCGAATAATGCACACTGGGGCAAACACCAACCGGCGGTGTGCCCGAAAAGGACATGTCCAGCTTAACTTGCATGTGCATGCCCTACCCGGACCTAATTTAAAGCGCATAATAACTCAAGTAAATGATTAACAATAAATTTACATATATTAACACCTAAATAATTACGCAACACTTCCACACGCTAATTGGCCCCACTTTGTTTTCGTGATGGCCGTGTCCACGCCTAAGCACTACTGCAACTTGATACTTCTTGTTTTTTTTTTTTTTTTTTTTTTTGTCCCCTCGATTTTCAAACCGCCCAAAAAATTATGATGTTTATAATAATAAAGATTATAGACGGTCACGTCACCGGTGGCGGAGTTGACTATGGACGTGGGCTTTTTATTTTCCTCTTTTCTTTTTTTGTGAACAAAGTGAGAACGAAGGAGGGAGCGAGCTCGTTTATCTTTGACCTGCCATTAACGCGATATCAATGTATTGATGGACCAATCATCCGTTCCGTCGTGACTTCTCGTGACTTATGATAGCAATTCACGCATTCCTCGAGGTTTGGGAGCCAATTCGTTTCCCTGAGGCCAGTACTGAAGGGCTTATTCGCGAGTCGCTACCATTCGATCGTGGCTTAACGGGTTTTTGTGGTCAAAGACATTCGAATGTTTGTTGTTTTTTTTTTTTTTTTTTTTTTTTTTTGTAGAAATATTTGATGCCAACGTCGATCTTTTCCCTCCTTAGCAATTCTCATTTGCCCCCTCAGCTAGAGTAAGTCCCCATTTAATTCAGCATTTACAATAGGCTTTAGGACTTTAAAGCCTCTTGGCAAAATACAAAGATGTGTGGTTTATTCTTTTGTTCAACTTTACAGAAATACAATTGCATATCCAAAAAACTCTAAGGATCCCTATCCTTTGGAAAGTTACATTTTTAGAATGCAAGTATTGCCCCTTGATTATTGTTCATCTTCTCTGAAAAGCCGATCAGACACCAATGACCGCTGGCTAATCGTTGTCAAGCCTTAGGCAACACCTAGGTCATGTATAGAGATGTGTTATGGAAGTTGCCCGGACCGGTCAGTTCTAGGCAGTTCCTAATGAGGGCAATCCAGTTCCCTGTTCTAAGGTGGGAACTGGACCGACTAGGCCAGACCGGCTGATTATATATATTTTTAAAATTCTTAAGAAACAAATCCTAATTCCTCCTAATTTCTCCCATTTTTCATTTTATTTTTGGTCTAAAACAACAAATTTACTAGTTCCGATCCTAGAATTTGGGAACCGGTCCAATTCTTGATTTCACCTCGGAACTAGAGTAGATCGGGAACCGATTAGTACTAGTCTCGTCATCTAGGTGACCATTGGCTTGAATTGCGCACCTAGGCGACCGCCGTCTAGATTGCACGATCTCAGGCGACTACCATATGATGTTGTGCAACCTCAGGCAAGGCCGTCTGTGTGGCCAAATTTGACTTTCAATGGCTGAACTCCAAAAAGGAAAAAAAGCAAAAGCTTTTTTTTTTTTTTTTAAATTTAGTCAAAGACATTTACAAATGCAATTTTTATCCAACATAATTTAAGTCAAAATTGTTTTTCAATAAATGTTAAAGTTACTATTCACTAAACCTATTTATGTTTCGAAAAGCTCCTTTACTCCAAAGATGTTTACATTTTCCCAAAGACATTCTCCTGAAATGGAATCAAATGGGCCTTAATAATTATGGAGAGGTCAGCACAAGGTGACTAATTTGTAAGGATTGCTCTTGTTCTTACCCTGAATGTCACGAACAAAGCCAAAGTCCCATTTGCCCAATTTCATAATCCCGCCCACCTTCTGTTATTTTCGTCATCAATTACAAACCAATCACCGTCCCTTCCCCCTGAAATCAGTATTACGAAATGGCGGTAATAAAGTTCGCTTTCATATTATTCAAGTTCCATGGGTGTCCCCAGCACGGTCGAGTCAACCACATCCAACTCTTTGTATTGGCTATGTACGGGATGGTTTTATAGAGACGTTTCTTATTTGAAGCGTGCAGCAGAATATTTCCTTGTCAGGTAATCCAGATACTCTTTGTAAATTGTAATTTGTAAATTTTTAATTCCCGGTCTTGAAGGAAATACTTTTAAAAAGGTTGGGGGCACCAATTCACGGGCCGATCTTAAGTTCAAATCCGGAATACCCTAAAAAAAAAGAAGGGAAAAGGACCCCCTGAAAATGGGCATCGGCGTGATAGGGATCAAGCTGCAACGGCAGCACGCCCCAAGCCTAGCCGAATAGATAAAATCCCGCCCCCCTGCTCCCGCTGGTAGTCATCCACAAATAGATAAATCCCGCCAAACACGTCAGCGATCCGCATCCCCTCCGCCCCCCTCCTTATCCGCGACGTGTCGTGCGCACGCGCCCCCGCTCTCCTCGGCTCGTTCGTCGGGGCGTCATGCGGGGCCCGCGAGGCAACATGTCACGTGCCGATGTCTCCGTCAGGCTCGGCGAGCACGCCTCGCCCCCAGCCCCCAGCCCTTATCCGCAACAAGGGACGAGGACCCCGCCTTCATAACCACCGGTCAACCCCGGAGGAGAGAGAGCTCGAACGCTCTCGGTAATCCCCCTCGAAAACTCTCGCCATCTCTTTCCCGGATCGATCCAATCCAAAGGCCGATGTCCCCCGCCCAAACTCATTGAGATTCGAAAAGGACACCCCCCCCCTTTTACTTTAGTGGTGAGAATTTCGAAATCGGGCGATATTTTCCTATTCTTTACGGCTACGGCGGCCACGTCACGCCGGTCGGACCCCATACGTGGCAGTTCCTGATTGCTCTCCCGTCTCCCATTATCCCAACCGTCTGCATAAATACCCGCGTGCCCCCTCTCAGGGCGTGCCCGAACCCAAAAAAAGAAAGGCTCATTCGCAGTTTCTAAAGACGAACCGTAAAGGTCTCTCCTTTCTACTTTTTTTTTTTTTTTAAGTTAAACCCGGAAGGAAAGAGCTTCTGCTTCCCACTTGAAGGGAGCACTGACTGCTGAAGAAAAGCGAGGAAGAAAAGATGGAAAGCTTCGAGCTGAGCGATCTGATCCCGGGCTTGCCCGGCGAGATCGGGCTCGAGTGCCTGACCCGGTTGCCCTACGCCTCCCATCCGGTCGCCTCGTGGGTCTGCCGGAGCTGGCACCAGCTGCTGGAGAGCCGCGAGTTCTACCACCACCGCCGGCACCTCGGGTACACCCGCAAGGTCGCCTGCCTTGTCCAGGCCCTCCCTCGGCCCCTGCCGCAGCCCGAGGCCGACGGGTCGAAGCCCAGCGACTCCCCCAGCTACGCCATCACCGTGTTCGACCCGGTCGGCCGGACCTGGGAGCGGCTCGACCCGGTCCCCGGGTACCCGGGCGGGCTCCCCCTGTTCTGCCAGGTCGCCGGCTGCGAGGGCGGGAAGCTGGTCGTCATGGGCGGGTGGGACCCGGCGAGCTACGACCCGGTGACGGACGTGTTCCTCTACGACATCGCGTCGCGGCGGTGGAGGCGGTGCGCGCCGATGCCGTCGAAGCGGTCCTTCTTCGCGATGGGGTCGCACGGCGGCCGGATCTACGTGGCGGGGGGCCACGATGAGAACAAGAACGCGCTGCGGACGGCGTGGGCGTACGACCCGTGGAGGGGCGAGTGGGCGGAACTGCCCCCGATGACGCGGGAGCGGGACGAGTGCGAGGGGATTGTCGCGGGCGGCGTGTTCTGGGTGGTGAGCGGCTACGGCACGGATAGCCAGGGCGAGTTCGAGGGCAGCGCCGAGGCGTACGCCGGCGGCGAGTGGAGGCTGGCCGAGGGGGTGTGGGAGGCGGGCCGGTGCCCGAGGTCGTCCGTCGCGGGGTTCGGGGGCGACGGGAGGCTGGTGAGCTGGTCCGAGTCGGACTCGAGGGTCCGGGTCGGGCCGAGCGGGGTGGCGCTGGGGGACATGACGCTGGTGACCGGGTCGGAGTACCAGGGGGCGGCGCAGGGGTTCTACGTGAGGGCGGGGCAGGGCGGTAAATTCGAGCGGGTCGGCGACGTGCCCGACGAGTTCAGCGGGTTCGTCCAATCGGGTTGCTGCGTGGAGATTTGATAAAAACCCAGTTGACTCGAGTCGCGGCCGGCTCCGCTTTTCGTACGGCGAAGGGGGGGCAGTAGTGTCATTTGGCTCGGAGCATTTGGGTTACTTTACTTCAAACTTTTATCAAAGGCATATAGGGGAGGTGCTTTCCGCTGTATTTGCTGCTTTTTGGCTTTTGCCTTTACTTTTCCTATGTAAATTATGAGCAGCTGGGTTGAGCGATTTTGTCGGGGAAAAAAGAGAAATGTGTTTTTTGAGGACTTGTCTATGATGAAAAGAGCATTTGAGCAAAACTGCATCATCCCCCGTTGCATTGCGTTGATTGGAAGTTAATATCGGTAGAAACATCATGATGAGTTTTCTTTGATCGCAATATGCTTTCGAGCGTCCATCTCTATAATGCCATATTGCATCATTAGCGAAACGGAATCAGGTCTAGGAGATAGATCACGAACCTTGTGGGCCTAGCAGGACACGAGTAGGAATTGTGGCGATAGGATTTGGTGGATACCTAGATGTGCATCTGTCCTACAGATGCTCTATTTGAAGTGATGAAATCACGTTTTTGTCCATGCTAAAAAAGGAGCCGGTCTAAGGGTTAATAGGGGGCTCTTAAAGTGGGCAAGAAAATAATATAATTAAAGAATTATGCCCGTCTTATTAATGGATCTAGTAAGTACATTTAGATTACAAATGAAATCCTATGAGTAAGATGTGTATAGCGACAAGTGAAAGGGATTGGAAAAACTAAAACCAAATGAGTCTGAATTAATACTTTGTTCGGATACCCAGAGGAAAGAAAAAGGAGAGAATATTCTGAATTTTCCTTCTACTTCTATTTACAAAATCTTTTTAAAGATTACCTGATTTGTTATATTTTCCCCGTGTATTTATTTCTTCTCTCCTGGCCGAAAAAGCATATTTTTTTCTTCTTTGATGACGAATTCAAAATCACTTCGCTGAGCCGATCCGACCGACAAAAGGGAGTGGGATTAATGAAATTGATGCGAGTTTAAAAGATATGCGGATGCGAACCTAATGATGCCTTTCAGATTATGACTAATCAAATGAAGTTTCAGAATCGATGACGACTTGGGTTAGTTTTGTTTGGTGCAGAAACTTTAACCTGCTCCTCAACAAATTCCATAATTCTTCCTCAAAAGATTTTGAAGTGTGACTAGTCACGGAGCGACACATTACCCCCGAAATCCTCAATCATTCTAACCACTTCCCGAGCCACGGGACGAAAGCGCAATCAGCACAAACGCCCGTCGCTGTTAAGTCTTTAACCCATTAATCACGACGAGCGATCCTTTTTTACGGGGACCAATTCTTCCTTCGGGATAAATGCCCCTTCAAGCACGAAATTTCTGGAAATTGTCCGATCAGGTCGAAGCGTAAGAAAAGGTTCTAGACCGTGCAAGATCCTCCATCGTTATTTTATTCATTTATCTTTGTCTTATGTTGCCTCGCACAAGGTTGTACAAATAGCCCATCTGGACCGAAACCTAGTCCCGTTCGCACGGAAGAAGCGATTTGCCAACGTTGTTTCAGAAAAATCTGAGATTGTCTACCGTGCGAATCGAGTTAAAGAAGATCCTCCCTCAAAGAACAGACATGCGTTTCCGATTGGGAATTATTATTACGCACATGCTTGGCAATCTCCTTGATGACGATGTTTGAAGAATTCAACTCTAACCCGCTTGAAAAATTTCGGTTCTTGTTCAATTGCAAGGCCCGCACATGGAGGTAGTTACTGGTGACATCTGGCGCATGTTCGGATGCACATGCCGAGGTGTGAAGATTGGAGATGCCGCAGTTGTTGCCGTTCTAATTTTCTATGACAGATTCTTGAGCTAAAAAACTCTGTCCAGCTAGATATACTGATGAACGGAGATTTTGGTCTTTCTATGATTTTTAATCACGCCCTCCCGCTTGATGGCGTATCGGTTTGTAGGACCAGAGGGTCTCATGAGAGGGCCGGAAGATGAACCTAGGGGTTTAATCAAACAGAGTCGAGTCCATAGACAGTCGAGCTCGAGCTCGATCGAGTATCAACTTCCTTACCTGAGTTCGACTCAACTAGAAAGCCAAGTCTCAAGCTTGGTTCGACTAAAATGTTTAAGGGTCAATTTATGAGTGAAGTCAAAGCTCGAGTTCAATGACTCTGAATGCTATGTAATTTTGGAGATTTTTATGTTTATTTATACAACTTTGAGATGTTTTTGATGAATTAATGGAAGCTCGATTAAGCTAGAGGGCTTGTCAAGATGAGTACTGACGAGCTCAAACTCAAGAAGATACTCTAGCTTTACCCGAAATTACACAAATGGATCTCGAGTAATTATCAAACGAGCCCGAACTGCTTGCGAGTAGCTTGACTCAATCTCACTTCTAAGTGGGATCTACAGGTCAAATGGCTACCCCACAAATGATTCCGGTCTTATCATGGAGTCTATAGATAAAACAGAGCTCACTAATCCTGTCACGGTGCAACGCTTTAGAAGTCAAATTGATTTACAGTCATCCAATGTTGAAAAACCCTGTCGTACAATTAAAACCGACAGATGAGTGCGTTTAAGAAACTGGACTCTTCTTCGCAAACATTGGCTCTCGACTTTCAAAGTCTGCAGCATGCGTTCAACATTTTCAGCAATGTGCTGTCTGACGAACATTGAAATTTGCAGAATTTTGATGATTATATTCAAAAGTCAGATTAGTCGGGAGGCAAGGTTTTGACCGAAAAACGCCATATTTGATGGGCGCGGAAGAACTGGCAACTTCCAGAACCATCCGAAAATGACGAGCCCCATCATCTAATTTCGATCATCGAACCAGAAAGTCCTGACATCTACAATCCTCCATCTCCACGTCTGTCGGTCAAGAGAAAGAAAAGTACGTGCACCTCCCAATTCAAGCACCTTAAATTTTCGGATCCGAAAACGGATATACCTGCATTTCCTTCTGGAAACTTGGACCTGATAAGCCGAGTTATGTTTATGGTCCATTTTGGAATAACTTACCTGTGGTTAAGTTGACAGCCTTTTCGCTATAAAGGGTAGGGATACATCGATGCTTAGATCCTTGATCCCGACTCAGAGCCATGTTTGAAATTGTAATCCTTCGACAATTGCAATTGATCAGAAGCACGATTTGTGTGCCGGTACATGGGATGATAGATCCAGTTGTAGGTCATCTGTGCAGAGAACCGACATGCTATAAAATCATAGGTTAAGAAAGCGAAGATCGGGCTGCTAAGGGCGCACATAACAAAATTTCTGTTTGTCTATTTTCTGTTAAGAACAGCAAGAACAGAAGCTCTACTGATGTTCTTACTGATATTGAAGAAGTTTATGCGCAAAGAAGAAATAGAAAATCTTGGGATGAAGGAACAGTAGAGAGATCTTGAGATGGAAAACTTCTTTCTATTCTTTTCTTGTGTTACATTCAATCACGAGAGTTAGCCTTTTTATATATAATGGCTATCTCTGGAAACTGTTTTACAGGTATTGAACAGTTGAAGAAATGATAACTAACTAACAGAAGCAAAAAACTAACTTCTAGAACTGAAGTACACCAAACTAACTGTCGAGACTTGCCAAGACTTGCAGCATTATACAAAGTGTTCGAAACAGGTTTTCTTTTCATTCTTCTCAGCAGCATTTATATTCTCTACTTCCTCTTCTTCATATGTTTTCTCTTTGTTGTTCTTGTATATCTTACTTCCCCTGTTCTTACTGATATCAGTAATAGCATCAGTAGAGCTTCTGTTCTTGTTGTTCTTAACATCCCCCCTCAAATTGGGAATGGGTGAGAAACCAATTCCTAATTTGATTCGTAGCTGATAGTGTGTAATATGAGGAAGAGATTTTGTGAATATATCAGCAAGTTGATAGTTACTTGGAACATATTTCACTTGTAGTGACCCTGAGGAGACTTTTTCCCTAACAAAATGAAAGTCTATCTCAATGTGTTTGGTGCGAGCATGTAAGACAGGATTGATAGTAAGAGAAATGGCTGATTTATTGTCACAAAAGAGCTGTGTTGGACAAGTCAATGAGCATCCTATATCACGAAGGACAAAGCTGATCCAGGTAAGTTCAGCAGATGTAGAAGCAAGAGCACGATACTTAGCTTCTGTAGAGGATCGACTGACTATGGATTGTTTCTTTGCTGCCCAAGATATGAGATTGGAGCCAAGGTATGTACAAAAACCCGTTGTTGATCTTCTTGTTTCAACACATCCTGCCCAGTCTGCATCTGAGAACCCATACAGGTGGAGAGAGCTTCGAGAGTGAATGAAGACTCCAAGACTTATAGTGCCTTTGACATATCTCAAAACTCTCTTGAGTTTATGTAAATCTGCAATAGTGGGTTTCTGTAATTTCTGACACGACTGATTTGTAGCATATGCAATGTCAGGTCTTGTTAAAGTCAGATACTGAAGGCCACCTACTAAGCTTCGATACTCGACGGATTGGAGAGGGAGCGAGAATCATTTATCGAAACAGCTTGGTTTTAGTGATATAGGGGTGGTAATTGGTTTGCACTCAAGCATATGAGCTCGAGTAAGAAGATCACTGGCATATTTAGTCTGGCAAAGAAACAGGTGATCAAAAGTATTTTTAACTTCAATGCCAAGAAAGTAATGTAGAGGGCCAAGATCTTTCATATAGAACTGAAGACTTAGAGAATGGATAAGGTTGGAAAATAACTGAGAGGAGCTTCCAGTCAGGATAATGTCATCAACATATAGTAGTAGAAGAATGGTGTCTCTATCAGTATGATAGATGAATAAGGATGGGTCAGTTGAGCTGCAAAAGAACCCATATTCAAGCAGAAAGTTGCTGAACTTGTCAAACCAGGCTCGAGGAGCTTGTCGAAGTCCATAGAGAGACTTCCTAAGGAGACATACATGATGAGGTTTCTTGGGATCTTGAAAACCAGGAGGCTGCTCCATGTAAACTATCTCATTCAATGTACCATGTAAGAATGCATTTTTGACATCTAGTTGATGGATTGGCTAGTGTTTCATCATGGCTACAGATAGAACTATACGAATTGTAGCATGTTTGATGACTGGACTAAAGGTTTCTGTAAAGTCAATACCTTCTTCCTGATGAAATCCTTTAGCAACTAGTCGAGCCTTAAGTCTATCAAGGCTACCATCAGCTGCAAGCTTTGTTTTAAATACCCACTTACAGCCAATGACATTCATTTGACCAGTTTGAGGGATTAATTCCCAAGTTTTATTCTGATAAAGTGCATCCATCTCTTCTGTCATTGCTTTATACTAGCCTTTATGTGCTAAGGCTAATTTGATTGTTTTTGATCTAGTAGGTACTTCATATATAGCAAGACATGCATATCGAGGATTGGTCTTGATAATGCTAGACTTAGACCTAGTCTGCATAGGGTGTGTAGGTAATGTACCTTGTGAATTTGTCTGATTATTTGAAGTGTGTTGTTCCATATCTGGTCCATTTGTTGTCTCAGTTATGGGAACAGGTATTTCAACTCGTTGTGGACTATTCTGAGTAGTGGTGGACACTTGATCCATAGGAAATTCAGCTGGAGAAACAGAAACTGCTTGTTTTGTGCATTCAGGTAAGACCATTCCATTTGTTTGCTTAGCTGTGGATTCTTGTTCCCAATCTATGTATTGAGAAGTTGAATGTTTTATGTGATCTGTAGTGGAGGAAGCTAGGAACTGCTCTTCTTCTGTCCACAACTTATACAAATGTGTGTAGGAAGGATAAACTGTTGCTAATTTTTGAGAGAAAGGGAAGAAATTCTCATCAAATACTACATGTCGACTAATGTAGACACGACCAGTAGTAGGGACAAGACATCGATATCCCTTATAATGATCACTATGTCTTAGAAAGACACAGGTTAGTGACCGTGGATCAAGCTTGTGCTGTGCATATGGTCGAAGACAGGGATAGCAAGCACAGCCAAAGGTTCTGAGATGGTCATATCTTGGCTTATGCTGATATAATTTGCTGAAGGGAGGCTGCATCTGTAATTTTTGAGTAGGAAGAATGTTAACAATGTAGTTGGCTGTTACAAATGCATCTACCCAAAACTTTAATAGAATTTTTGCATGGTATAGCATAGCCAAACCAAGTTCAACTATATGTCGATGTTTCCTTTCAGGTATTCCATTATGCTCAGGTGTATATGGACAGGAGATATGCTGTTGAATGCCACGGTTCTGTAAGTGAGTTCTGAATTTTTGGCTAATAAACTCTCCTTCACCATCACACTGGAAAGTCTTGATTTTACAGCTATGCTGATTTTCTACTAACTTTTGAAACATGAGAAAAATACTATAGAAATCTGACTTCAGCTTTAATGGATATATCCAACTGAACCGAGAGAAATTGTCAACAAAAATGACATAGTACTTGAAACTATGAAAATATTTACTGGAGAAGGTCCCCAGATATCACAGTGAATTTGTTCTAGAGGTTTTGTAGCTGTAAAGTTTGATAATGGAAAAGGTAGAGCAGTACTCTTAGTTATTTGGCAACTTCTACATATAGACTGTGGTTCTTTGTTGTACTGAATCAGATTTTGCTTCCTCAAATGCTTCAAGATATTCTAATTTGTATGAGCTAGTCGTTGATGCCAGATACTTTATGAAACAATTCTTTGTCTTTGAGTGAAATAGACTTTTGCAGCATGAGGGTCTACTCTGTACAGCCCTCTAACCTTCCTTCCTAGCCTCATGGTTGTGTTGGTGGTGTTGTCCTTGATATACACACCGGTTTTGTTAAAGATAAAGGAACAGGGGTAATCATCAGTTAACTTTGACACTGATAGAAGATTTTTCTTAATCTCAGGAACAATCAGCACATCATTTAGAGGCAAGGCATCAATTGCGTATTCGCATTGCATTACCAATGTATTTGACAGGTAAACACAGACCATTGCCTATCATGACTGTATCAGCATTGTTATTTTTAGAAAGACTATGAAGTATACCAGCATTAGAGGTAATATGGGCTATTGCTCCAGTGTCTGGATATCATTCTTGATCATTTGCCTCGTCAATATGTAGTGCTGCTAGTGCTGTTGGTATCTCCTCAGCTTGATAGGAGTTATCAAACCGATACCAACAATGTAAGGCATCATGACTAGGCCTCTTACTGATTTGACACTCAAGTCGAGTGTGTTCTCCGCCGCTTTCTCCACCTGCACCTTTTTGTGAAGAGTTGAATTTGATGCGGGATATGACCTGGTATCGTAATACCTTTGTGCCGATACATTGTATGGTCTAAATCCTTGAACAGGACACAAGCCGAGGGAGGTATTGAGTTGTTTGAACTGCTGATTTTCTTGTTCATAGTTTGAGTTATTATTTCTGTAACTCATGTTTCTTCCAGGATAACCAAAGTTCCTGTATCTGGCATTATATGTTCTTCCTCTTCCATAATCTCTTCCTCCACGATTATTTGTTCTTGATCCTCTAAGAATAGTATTCTGTTGTATATATTCTCTATCAGCCTTTCTTTATGTATAGCTTCGCTTTTCCTCTCCGGCCATAGTAAGCTAGGTTAGGACCGAACCGATTTAAAGAATAATTCTCGTAACCCGGCTTCAAATCTTTCTAAGTGTGAGATTACTTCATCATATTCGTTTGGGGCTTTAAGCAATAGATTGTAGTTTTAAAACTTTCATATTCAGATCCCAGGCCTTTAAGAATTCCAAATAGTTTTGTGATTTCATCAACTGGTTTTCTTATGGCATTCAATTGATCACATATTGACTTGTACTCCCTGAGATATGCCGATAATGTTCATTCACGTTTCGGCAAACTTGCGGTTTTCCTCTTAACTCGAACTCCTTAGCTACCGACTTTTGTGTAAACCGATTTAGCAGAGTTTGCCAAACTTCATAAGCAATATTTAAGCCAATTATCAAGCTGAGTATATTTTCGATACAAAGACCACTAATCCAAGAAGATACAAGCTGATCTATTTTTATCCAATCATTATAATCAGGATTAGGAACCTCAGAAGTTTGATCTCCTTCTTCGACCTGCAATGTCTTTGCAGGTGGTGAAATTTCCCCATTCACAAAACCAAACAGATCTTGGCTCCTTAAGAATCTATAGAATTGAGCTTGCCACAGAAGGAAATTATCCTCAGCTAATTTGATGGTAACAAAATTCGAGATATTAACATGAATAGGAAATGGATATCTCAAACTTCTTGCTGCCATTCTATTCTTCCTGATCTTTGATCAACTCTAGTTGCAGACACAAATTCTACTGGTTTGCAGTACGCTGCAACAAATATATTGCTGATGAAGATTTAGATGTGGATGAAAAGTACCAACTCACAGATCTTGTTGGAAGATATAGATATCTTTAGAGATCAATGAAGCTTCGAATCTAACTTCGATCTGATGTAGATTTAACTATTTTGTGCAGCATCAAGATGATTTCTTCAGGATGCAGCAGCTCTGATACCATGAAGAAGTTTATGCGCAAAGAAGAAATAGGAAATCTTGGGATGAAGGAACAGTAGAGAGATCTTGAGATGGAAAACTTCTTTCTATTCTTTTCTTGTGCTACATTCAATCACGAGAGTTAGCCTTTTTATATACAATGGCTATCTCTGAAACTGTTTTTAGGTGTATTGAACAGTTGAAGAAATGATAACTAACTAACGAAGCAAAAAACTAACTTCCGAACCAAGTACACCAAACTAACTACCGAGACTTGCCAAGACTTGCAGCATTATACAGAGTGTTCGAAACAGCTTTTCTTTTCATTCTTCTCAACAGCATTTATATTCTCTACTTCCTCTTCTTCATATGTTTTCTTTTTGTTGCTCTTGTATATCTTACTTCCCCTGTTCTTACTGATATCGGTAATAGCATCAGTAGAGCTTCTGTTCTTGCTGTTCTTAACATTTTCTTTGTTTTTTTTTTTTTTTAAATTTCCTAGAACAAAAATCCGTTTAGTAATGCGATTTCATTTTTTTTTTTTAATTTCCGCGATAGATTTCTATTCCAAAATAAATTTGGAACATAAATCAAAAGTTAAAATTTTTAGCTTTTCTATTTTTGGAACAAATATAAGAAATTAAAATTATTTTCATCGTATCACTCTCATTATTGTTTATCACTCACCTATCGCTTGGATGTCAACATTGGCCACCTGCTGCACGGACGTCAACTATCGGCCGTCAGTTGCCGGACCTGATCATTGGAAGTCGGACGTTGACTACTGGATGATGAATGCCAAATGTTGCCTCCCCACCCGCCATTGGTTGCCAGATGCTGGCCACCCGCCACCAAATGTCAAACGTCGATCAACCGCCATCGGATGCTCAACACCAACCGCTTGCCCGCCCCCCCACCACCGATTGCCGATTGTTGGAAGTCGGCCGCTAGACACCAACCACTTGTCGCCATCTTTGTAAAATAGAAATTTTATTATATTATCAAACGAATTTTTATTCCATAATCAAAAATTTTGAGTCATTATCAAAAGCGTTTTTTTCTCAAAACTTCTTCGGAAAATAGAAATTGATTTATGCTTTCATAAATGTTGTCATATGCACGCTCTAAATCGCTAAAAATAGATTTTTTCTTTCGTTACTAATGTGACCAGGTACATGGTGCCGGGATGTGCCTGGACATCGCTTGTGATGATGAAAGAAGGGCTACTTTCAACAGCCATACAATACCTCTTCAATTCCTGCCACGATTATATTTGCTACCAGAGCAGAGTACATAAGGCAAAAACGAAAAGAAAAGACCAATGAACATGGAGAGGTACAATTGCCAAGTTGATTGACACGCACATAAAGTTACAGTTCTATTTGCTTAGGATCGATTCTTTTTCATCATCATCCACCGGCTATTTTTCCATTCACAGAGATCATTCAGCTGAGATTTTAACGCTGCATTTGCCGAAGGCTAACTCACCGGTAACATCTGTTCACCAAAACCAAAGTAAACAAGCTCATTTTACATGTTGCCACTGTACGCTAATCCACCTGAAAAAGGCGTGATGCTGGAGCAGGAGGCATGCATCATATTCATCTCTACAAGTCTCAAAATCAAGTTGGTTTTTTAGGTCGTGCCATATTGCCACCCCTGTCGTCTTCTGTGGTAAGAGTTCCACACCAAGGTAGCCTGCTCTTTCCATCTAATGAATTTCATCACTTTGCAAATCGCAGTGTCCATTCAGCAGCCAGTTGATCATGTTTAGGGCGGTCCACCGTGTACAGGTGGGCAATGCCAGGAACCAGTAGATTATCTGAAACAAGAGAGCATTTGAATGAGGCGTGATGCATTTTCATTTAGAGGATGCACTACTTTGAAAGAGAATTTGAGTGGTGGTTCTCCTAGAAATATTCCTTCTGCCCCACCCTGAGTTTCTTGCTTGCAACATAAAAGCGACATGCGAGAACCATATATCTGTTTCTATTCCGTGACCAATTAAGGAGTTCACTCTTCCCTAGCAGGTAAGAAATATTGAAGATATAGTGAGTCAAACAAATGCAATCATAGAAGCGTACGGGGATCGGGATTCGTGAAGATTGATCGAATGGCAAAAAGAACTTTAGAAATCGTAAGTGCCGGGCTCCAACCATCCTTCAAGATGTCCAATCCAAGATTGCCGGACGAATCAACATTGCAATGGTAAATTCGAGTCTTGAATGTGACCTGTGAACCGACATGACTTAAATAGACATACATGCAAACTACTCCAACTATTGAAATTCCATTGACAAACTTAAGGACATAATCAACAAAAGCGACAAACCTTTGGAGGATTGAATGGATAATCACTCGGAAAAGTTATGTCGAGGAAAAATATCCCGCCTCCATACGGTGTACCTAGAAACATCCACGCGAGCATGCTCATCATGTCACTACAGAAAACCAAGAACCTTGCATACCAATCGACTCATCGAAACTAGAGAAGAAAGGGACAGAAAGATCACTAAGGAAACCAACAGCAGGATCCCATGAATACCAATCAGTCAAGATGACAAATGCTGTTCATCGAAGACATATCACCGCAGACCGGTCAAGCAAGACGGGCAGCAATAGCCGAAGAAACCCTGGACAATTTTGCAGACACTAGGAAAAAAACAAGGCAAAGCTATGATCTGAATTCATCAACCAATCCAACATTAAGGAAACATCAGATTAAGCAACAGACAACCCAGAATCACCACATTCGAGGAATCACTGCTTGTCCACGGAACGCCCCGGTTTACCAGTTCAAAAACTGAGCTTTACAGATCAAGGAAGAGCCACAATTAGCGTCCAAACAAGAACCGTAGCTCCCGGCCGGAAACCCTAGGTGCTTCAGGACCGAGAGAGAGAGAGAGAGAGAGAGAGAGAGAGGGAGAGATGAACCTGGAGGGCCCATGATGGTGGAGACCCAGTGGTAGAGGTTGTCGCCCATGGGGCCGGCGGAGCAATAGGGAGGCGGGTCCAGGTTCAGCTCCACCATCTCCCGCTGTATCCTCTTCCCCGACGACGACACCGAGGTCGTCGACGCCCACGCCGTCGCCGACGACGGCGTCGCCGACGACGACCCTATCATCCCGGAGCTCTTCATCTTCCCAGGTACGCGCGAGCTCGCAGCAGCCGAAGCCGAGTTTCTAGCTTTACCCCTGCTTTCCTTCTTCACGGTCCGGCTCTCTGCGCGCCGAGCCGCGTTAGAGCCGGGATTATAGGCCGGATCGGTTCGATTCTCATTCTTAGAACTCGAGTCTTGACCCGGTTCTGATTTGAAACCGACTCCAAATGGTTTTTTTTTTTTTAATTAATCTGGAAATGCTAGTGCTAAATTCGTATGGATTTAATTGTAAATTAGTTTAATTGGAAGCTAATGCTAAAATTTTCAATAATCATTTCTAAGAGAGAAAAAGAAGTCTATTACGCTGCAATATGATGTTCCATCTAGACATTTGGCAAATTATGTTCATGTGTGCAAAATGAATTTGTCGGCTAAATGTCTCTACTTATAAAGGTCACGATAAAACTCGGGAAAATTTGCTATCAAACCCCATTAACTACTCTTTTAGAAATGGTTTTGATCTTGGTTGGCCAATACGTGATAATTTTCATGTGGGTTTACTCGAACATTTCAACAAATTGAATGATTTTTTGAGTGTTCCTTTGAATTGGATCATACTTGGTGCACAATGCACACATCTTGCTATATTCCGCGCAAGCCACCTCTGTCGCCCTCAGACATCAATAGCCGTGCTTTTTACAATTTGCTTTTTACAATTAGACTAATTATCCAAATCAATGGCGACAAAATTTGTTCGGGTAAAGATCGAATCATGCATTTTGCAACACTAGATGGATAGCATGTCCTTATGATGAATTTGAAGGACACCATCTTACTTCTCTACCATAATTTGGTGGCTGATTTTCAGGGAAATTGCAAGGAAGCAAGGGGATCCCGGTCGCATCAGTCCATTCTCATCTCCCCCCCTCCAAAGAATCAATGCTCTATCCACAGATTCTAGAATCAAATGTTACAATGACATAAAACAGACCACGAGGAACTAAACGCAAGGATCTCTAAAGCACATTAAAAAAAAATGAGAAGGGATGGATGAACAAGAATCCTCACTAAGCTCAAGAATCTCCCACCAATTTCATCGCAGCCAAGATCTACCAGTAACCCGCCATCGACTGCTCTAGCTGAATATGCGCCCACCCCTTCATCAAAGCAACGTCAGAACAATGGAGATTGTGCAAATCACGTATTTTAGTTTGGAGGCTAGCACAGCTGAAGTTGTCGAACCTCCGCCTATAGGACTGAAAGGTGCAGATGCGACCGGAGTAGTCACAGTGGAGCTCGAGTTTGAACTGTTTAAAGCAAACACATAAGGAACACAATCAGAACAAACGCAACATCAAATGAATAAGTATATAATGACGGCAGCAGAGCAGATCTTTCAAAGATATACTAAAAATCTCTCACCTGCCCGTGAATTTACACGACCCGTAACCTGCATTTACATCACAGCAAGTCAGCAAACTAAAGAATCAGTAGAATAAAAATATCGGAGGAAAGTTTCCTCTCAAAGTATTGCAGGAAGGACATGCATATTCAGCCCTTTTTATGTGCCAATATTAGAAAAGCAGGATATTTAGAGCTCATAAACTACCCAAAGCTTTAGGAATGTAGTCTATGAATCAATCCTATTGACATTTGCTTAAAACTGTGATGCAACTTCTTGATGAGGAAAAGAAAACACATAGCTCATAAACTACCCAAAGCTTTAGGAATGTGGTCTATGAATCAATCCTAATGACATTTGCTTAAAACTGTGATGCAACTTCTTGATGAGGAAAAGAAAACACATCCACATGTCATTTTCTTTTGCAATAACTGACGTGATGATTCACTGCCCATCTGCAACCCTCTCCCTCCATAAAACACGTGTGCACCTCGTAAAAAGGGGAAGATAGAAAGTTTGTATGCAGAATCCCAGTTGTCCTTTGCAGAAAAGAACATTAAAAAAAAGAAGGAAACTCACTGGGATCAACCGTAGTTGTCATAGCCGTGCCCTGAAAATCGCACGTCCCGCCAACACCCTGCATCTTCTGATAATAGTCATTGTAGGCATATGAAGCATGGTTTGCCACAGTATTGGGTGAGTAACACGGCTGTCCTTCCTGAATAGCCGCACAATTAGCATGACCTTGACCACAAGCCCAGTTTAGCCCGTCTTGCAACTTGTCGGAATCTGCATCCTGCTTTGCTACACAGAAGATCCCGGAAGAGTTCCCCGTGATTCGGCCGGATGTGCCCAAGCTGAGAGGATACACAGAAGTCCCATTGGTGAAAAACACACCCCAATTTTTCTCCGACACAGGTCCTGGTCTCTTGTCCTCGTTAAATAACTCATAGATGTATGTGTTGATTGGCACATCTGACTGGCTAGGTGGACCTGAGCCATTAAGCACCCGCTTGATCAAGTTGTTATTGAAGGTTTGGGCATTTTCTGCCGTCGCATCAGGTTCATTTGATCCACCAAACCAAGGCCAGCCAGTTTCCGTCACCATAACAGGGATCCCCGAAAAATTCATAGCCTTGATAGAATAATAAGTAGCATCAACCATGGCATCAAACATGCTGTTGTAGTGAAAAAGGGTATTCGGGTCAACGATCTGCTTCACCGAAGGAAGTGACCGAAAAAGAGCATAATCGAGTGGGAAAATCCCATTCCCTTGAGTATATCCATAATATGGATAAGCATTTAACATGTATGAGGAATTTGTGTTCTTCAGGAATTGAAGCAGCTGGTAAAGTGTAGAGTTCCATGAAGAGTTGAAGGCTGCGGCGGAGGGAGGGAAGGGCTTCGGTATTACATCCGTTGATTGTGGGGTCGAGACCTTAACAACAAAATTGAGATTAGAGGCAACCAAAGCTTTATGAAGGTTATTCATTGCTGGAACTAAAACCGGAGCTGCATGAGGTATTGCAGTAAGAACTTCACTGCCAACTGCAATTGCAGTTATATTGGTTGCAGGCAGGTAAGCGGCAACATTTTTGTTAATCCAAGCAGCCGCTGTTGCTGGATATTCCCCAATCCCTAAAACTTCCTCATTCGTGACACCAACCATGACGTTGATCCCGCTGTTAGCAAGGGCTTTTAACATGTGAGCATCGGCATTGTAAAGTCGCACATGAGTTATCTCATTGGATTTTAAGACTGCTACTATATCTGAAGCTTCTGGCAGGTTAGTAACATCGGTACCAAAGTTTATTCCCACGAAGGCACCTGATGTATCAGTTCAAGATATTGTTCAGGAATAGAAGAAAATGCAGCCTGCTGACTTCATGTGCTTGTGATGTCAAGTAAAGTTGAATGAATGAGAGATAGCAAATCATAGAGAGTGAAGGGGCTCAGCAAATTGTCAAGCATATAATCACATGAATTCGCAGATTACCCCAGATTCCAATTGATAAGGTCAGTAGACTTGTTTAATCCATAGTGAACATTAAATTATTAAAGTCGAGAGCTTACCCATTTCCTACCATACATATGGGAAATGAAACAGAAAAAACGCATGATTGAATAGGGACATAGAATTGTGAAGCCGGATATAATCATGACCATCTATGACAAAACATCTTTTTCATCAGGGACAGTGCCACTATCATCAGCTTCAACAGGAATCTATACCCACTGATTACACTCTCAAGCAATATCAAGCCAATGAAACCTTAGGTATGCAATCCTATTATATAAACCTTAACAATGTATAAGTCTGCTCATAAGTCACAACCAGGAAGTATAACCATCCAAAAAGTTGCCCATCACCATCATTGGCTTCAAAGGAAATCTACACCCACTGATTACACTCTCAAGCAATATCAAGCCAATGAAACCTTATGTATGCAATCCGATTGTAAAAACTTAACACTGTATGACAAGCTCATAAGTCACAACTAGGATGTATAACCATGCAAAAATTGCCACTGATTGGATTAGCTTGTTTCCCCAGGACCAGATAAACCATTGAAGCAGGATGCTTCACAGGCACTAAATGCAGAAAAAGATTCAGCAGAGAAATCAGAGCTAGTAGGACTAAAAAGGAACCCAGGAGGGTTTCTGAATTACCCAAGGCAATAGGCAAGAATGGAAGTAGAAGCAGAAGAATTCTCCCCAGCCCTCTTTCACCCATCATCTCCAGAAAATGGAGTACAAAACCTCCCACTCTCTTTTGTCGCCTTTAGATGGAGCTTAAACTGCAAATGCATTGAATTTTCCACAAGGCATGGTTAGAGACTGCATTCATATTTCAAGCAGGGGTCAAGATTACATGGAAATGAAGGCAAGGACAGAAGGCATAAATGATAAAAGAAATGCCATGTCACGTCCTACTTCTAGCAAAACGAGCGTAAAACCCCCAAAAGAGCTGTATGATAGACAACCAGCTCATCTATTCCGACCAAATGTTTTGTGGGATTGCCAATTTCTCTAAAAGCTTAAACTGATAAATGAATGCGTGAATTAATATTTAAGTGTTCTAACAATCAAGACCTCCTCCTCTAATACCATGAAAGATTTTGTGAGACCACAACCAATTGTTCTGAAAAGTTATTAGATGAAAGTGTGGTTTAATATTTAAATATTCTAACACCTCCATCTAAATAGCATTGATCATGAAGTCTTGGTTTATAGTAACACAACCTGTTTGTGCCCCAAAGGCTAAGAAGTTTATTTCACCTATCCAGGTCCACAAAGTTTATTTTGCGCCATTGAGTAAACTGACAACCTACTTCAAAACAATAAGGAAACCAATAGACCTTCATTAGGTACATTATATCTACAAAATTAACCAATCTCCAAGCACCAAAAAGCCTTTGATAATATTTCTTATTATGATTGCATTATGAGAATCTTCCTTTTCCTTTCCCATCATTAATTGCATTTGCAGCTACCAACCTGAAATATCTCTCTAAAATTCCAAAAGAAAAAGAGAGAGAATGTGCCAAATCTTAAATGTCTCCTTTCAGAGCTTCAATGCCTTGAGATAAATCATTCCAAGATGACCTGCTAGGATTATTGAGCTAAATTATCTGGAATAGCAGCCTGCTTTAAGCCAATAAAATGAACTAACTCTGAAGCGCATATGGTACGAATATTATCCAATGTTGCCAAATAGTAGACAAAAGTAATACTTTGCCATATATGGTTTAGAAATTGGAACTGGAAGACCTCATGAAATGGAATTAGGGACCAAAGTTGCAGTTCATTATAACTTCTAGTTCAGTTGATAAGCTCACTACAGTCTAGAGATGCGAGTAACGAAGATTTCCAATTCCTCCTGTTTCCTTTTCTTTTGCCCCTTCTTGTAGGTGTAACTAACCTACTTTAATTCAACTTTGCAGTCACTGATTATTCCGACTCTATAGTGTATTAGGAATCCCTTCTTCGCAAAAAAACATAGTCTTCAACCACAAGATTCACAAAGTATGCCGCAAAGGACGAGAAATTTTGAGGTCCATGACTGTATCTGACACCACCAAAATCAAACAGCCCAGAAACATATTGTCCAGCTGTAATGCAGCTAAGCTTAGAAATGACCGAGCATAGAGCCAGCAGGCCCGAACAAGCTCTTCGTCGGGATCTCTAATACGTCAAATGCCATAATAAGGCATCAAAGTAACTTCTCGTTTGTTGCATAAGCATAGTTTTACAAGAATCAGCGACCAGCTCAGGTGAGAGTCGCGATCTACAGACCATTCTAGCGAAACCTCCCAAAGCAGGACAACGAGTATACAGCAGACGAAGAAACTAAGCACGGGAGGGAGACATAGATGCCGAAAGCTGACAGATTGAGAGGCCCCAAAGATACAGACATTGAGAAATCAAGAGGTAAAACAAGACAACTTACTCAGTCTCTTGCGCACAAAACCAGCTCAAAAGAAGAAAATCGCACATGGATATCTCTCTCCCACAAAGTCCGAACCCCGAGTGTTAAATCTCGAGCAGAACCTACCAAAGATTTCATCAACTTCCCACCCTTTCCTGAGAACGCAGCACTGACTGCCGAAGCTGAAGACCAGAAGACTCCAGACAACACTCTGCTTGTCTAAACCTAAATGGCCTGTGGAAAAAAACATCACTCTATTCCCACTACAGAAAACCCATCTGAGGAAAACGCTCCTCCGGACTATACCCCACAAGCCAGTCTCTTTTCTACAGCATAAAGTGGCCTTTTTCTTTTTTAAACTAAAAATACGAGCTTAACAAACCCAGTGACAAAGATTTGAAATGGGTACGCATTAAATTCAAAATAAAATAGATCCCGGAAGTTCAGAGAGATGATAGAGACCTGTAATGGCAGCTTCTCTCTGCTCCCAGCAACGCAGGGCCGACCAGAACCGGTTCACTATGGCTTTGTCTTTTGTGCAGTATCTTTTTCTCAAACGTTCTGCTGGGTTCGAGCTTCGTTGGAAGTATCGCCGTTCAATACAGTATTCTTGTACAGGAGGGAGATTCGAGGGATGCAATGCGTGGGCGTTTGGAATTTCTCCCTCCAAGACAAGTCTTTAATTACTAGATCCTCGGTCCAAAGGAGTCGAAGGGGTACGGAAACGGCTCTCAGCTGTAATTAAGGCACCATCAGTGAGGGAAAGTAGGGAACTTTACTCCCTCGCCGCGCTTTATTTTATTCCTAGGATTAAAAAAAAATACATATTCTTTTGCAGGAGATCTCTTCAGTCTCAGGATGTTTTCAAGACTCTTTCTTCTTTACAGGGTGATGTCAGTTCTATCTGGTGAAGCAAGCTTTGAAAGTCATAATATAGATAATGGGGGAGATGTAGTGTCGCCTGAATTTTTATTTTTATTTTTTGAGCAAGTAGTGTCGCCTGAATTTGACATCCACCATTTATTAGGTAAGTCAATCGTCAGGAATTCTTTAAGAGGACTTTGGTGCATGGTTTATACAAATCACAATCGTTCATCCATTAACCTCGATTCGGTTCTTGTTTTGCCTGTCAAGGTAATAGAATATGTGATAAGTTGAAATTTATTGACATTTTCGAGTTGAAAGGGAAAAAGAAAAACTTCAAAATGGGAAGGAGGTTTTGTTTTGGTCGAGAGGAAAGGGCAGTTGATTAAATATGTCTCGTAATGGGAGATTCTAGTATATCTCAAAAAATCGATTCACTGTCCTGTACACATGATACCTTGGTACATTTTGGCACATACCCTACATAAGGTGTCGTACTTCACATATGTTTCAGAAGTTTTGTGATTGATCGAAATCTGTTTTTTTTGCGACTCGATAGTCTTGATTTTTGAGGATTGAGTCCTGATTTGTAGAAGTGGCTGTAATGCACCGGGCGGAAAAGTTTTTCGAGCACCTGGCATGTGCAAGTAGACGCCATTAGGGGTCCTAATATTTGTAATTCATTGATGCAACTTAGCGCTTGGTTAAGGGCTCAAACACATGGTAAAAATGGAATGCTAACGTGCGCGACAAGATGAAGTTCCTCTATCTCATTACTTTCTTGACCGCAATTTATGCAAATCAGTATCAGTAACACCCACCGACATAATTAAAGAACAAATAAAAACTAAAAACATAAAGACAATTCTGCAACGATGTTTACCGCGTAGGCCACAAAAGCCCAGTGCACCGAAATGCACATGCACAGTGCAAAAAGGTTGGACAACGTGAAATTCATTCCTTTACCCCTCTGCCAAAATGACAAGCATGTCATATGCATTAAATTATAATTACGAGGGTGGAAATAAGCGGTAGGTGGAGTTTCATTCATTGACTAATGAGATGCGCATTGATAACCGCATCCCACCTAGATTTTCCAAACCCGCTCAAATTTCACATGACAGATATAATAATGACATTTAGAGTACAGGATCGGAATCCACCGCCACCGTTCTTACAAATAAAGGGATTAAAATGGGCGACTGGCAAAGACGATTGCCCTAACATTACCACGATAGTTTCGCAGATGTGGTAGTGATATTGAATTTGAGTTGTAATTACTGTTCATTTCAAGTCGGTCCGTCTCTTCTGGAAGTTGGAATAAAGTTAAAATTCTGGTGCTGCGTGGGCACCGGGGCAAATCGATACCATATGCGAAGGAATGCTCGGCTGTAAAGCTAACAAACAGTCAAGGAAAAGGGCGGGGGTGTGTGTCAGCATGAAATCCCCATCAAGACGTCAAAAGGAGCGACCTTTTGGCCTCTTTTCCTCAGAGGGCCGGCAAAATGTAAAGAATCCTCTTTGAGAGGGGATCGAGTTAGTGGATTACAAGCCATTCACATCCCATCTGCCCCCTTCGCACTTATAAGACCTTGACCCTTTTCTCCTTCCCACTTCAGTGGAAACCGGACTGGAGATCTAGTCGAATCATAGCGATTGGAGCCCGGTCCGGATTGGATTGAATCGGAAATAAAGGTTGTCGAATGGATTATACTGAAAATTAGATCGATGGTCAACTGAACCAATGAAGATTTGATTAAGAATTTTTGGAAATAGAGGTCCCCGACTGCACAAGGACAAGGAGAACGGCTCTATTTGCTCTGACTGATTGAAGATAGATTTCAATTGTATGATTTTTTTTTTTTTTTGTCAGTGATTGTATGATTTGAATTGGGAAAAGTTCACGGATGATGTTGGCACTTTGGCCCGGCCGTGTTTGGAGAAGTGACAATAAGAGTAATAATTAGACACGACTGCACCTATAAGAAAGTTGCTTTATTGCTTCAACCCAATGTGAAGCATTGAAGTGACATTTACAAAAAAGAGAAGGGACATTTTATTTAGGTATGCTACTTTCCCAATTTAAAGGGGAAAAGCCTAGATTTGGTCAATTGGGTGTTAGTTAAATCGTATTGCGTAAAAACAAGTCGATATGGATCGAACATATCGGACTCATTTTCAACTCACTTAAATCCAACTTAACCCACCTATTTGACAAATCTACTTGGAGTTGGAGCTGCTCTTCTAGATTGCAAAGTACACATAAGAGGCCCGAAGGGAAGCTTCGCCAACAAAGAAGCCCAAAGGCAATAGAATCCAAAATATGCTTTTGGCCCATATTGGCGGGCCCACGAGAGAGCAAACGGAGATGGCCTCTGGTGGAAATGCAAAGAGCCGAGAGATGATAGTCTCGGGCCGGGCCACCGGGCTTTGGTCCGGTCTTTTGGGCTTCAATCGACTGAGGCCCTAATGACCCGGCCCGGCCCGCTTAAGCCCTCCTCTCTCGATATATAAAATGGTGGGGATGTCCGGTGGCGAAATCGTAATTTGATCGGAGACATGCTCTGGCCACAGTAAAAGGAAGAACCGAGCACACCCGCGAAGCGCTCGATTCCACTCCCTGAGGCGAGGTCGCGCCGGATTCCGATCGACCCCTTCGTCCCCTCGAGAAGGAAGAAGAAGAAGAAGGAAGAAGGACGCGTGGGCATTCCTTCTTTCCGAGATCCGTGCACTCGCGGGAGGCCCCGTTACAGGTGAGCTCCCGCACTCGCCCCTACTGCGCCGATGATCGTGTCGCCGTGCTTCTCTAGTCGCGTGGTCTTGTTTCATCGCGTCCGGGTGGATTCGGTGTTTGTGCCCGTGTGATCTGCGGGGGGCGATTTCGTGTTCTGCTTGACCAGCTCTCTGGATTTGCACACCAACCGTTTGTCTTATTGTTCGGTAGAAACGCAGTGAAGACTGACTACTCTGTAAGCTACTACGCAAATGACCTGTTTCCGGCGAAATTTTCGGCGGAAAAGTGATACCCAATTGAGATGTGGTTCCGGGGATTGGGAAAAATTGCGAATTTTTGGAAGTGATGCCCGAGTGCCATTGAAACTACTGCGTAGTGCTGTTAAATGACTAGTTTGAGTTGAATGAACGCTAACCGGATTTCTTCTACCGTGGCTTAATCGTGGATCGATATCTAGTACCTTGAACATACGTAATCTTTAGATCATTGATTCCTAATGCTATCAACATTCACCTTCCCTTTGATATGCCTTTTTGGTTAATACTATGTAATCGGACTTGTTGCATTGACTTTCTTAATAACCTTTTCCTTATTTCTCTTGCTTTCTTGCTTCTTTTATGAATGTTCCCTTTGGTGTCGACGACTGGAGTGGAGCTATGCTGCTTTGGAGTTGTTCTCGGAACTTTTGCTTATCTGCTTTTTCAGATTTGGATTAATTTGCTGCCCTTTTTTTGTGTGTTTAGGCATGGAGGAACAGTTCATTCTCCGGGTTCCGCCTTCTGTTGCCGAGCGAATAGAACGACTGTTGAATGAAGATGCATCTTCTTCTGATGACAAGGAATTAGATTTATCTTTCTCTGGTACGAAATCCACATCATCTGTGTCTATTAAAAGAACTACAAGAATTTATGACAAATTAAGCACCCCAGAATAGACAAGATGTGTAGTTGTTATCATTGACTATCTGGCAAGGCTCTTAAGCTTGTCAAGGATTTACTCTTCTTGAAAGGAAGGCGCATTTGATCTGTGGATCCTGACATTCCAAATGGAGATTCTCTCCTTTCTTGGATGTTTGGCTGGATCTGGATGGACGTTTCATCATATTGATATAATGGGAATACTAGTGGTTATACCTTTTCTAGTTAGGCGCTGCTTGTTCTATTTAGTCATTCTCATCCTATCATATTGTGTAAGCTTGGGGCAGGGTCGGTTTTTACATCCTATGAGGGCTTAGCATATTTTGGTTTCAAATTTACTTTTTTGTTCCTTCTCTTGACAGAGGATGGGAGGACTGGAACTTTTGTCATTGGAAATGACCGTTTCACTGCCTCTCTCATGGATCTACCAACTGTTGTAGAGTCTTACAAGACCTACGATGATACTAATCTAATCAAAACTGCTGACATTGGTCAGGTGAAGAGCACTTTTTAAGAGTTTCAGCACTGTTAATTCATCTGTGCTCCTTTTTCTTAAAAGTTGACTCATGTACAGATGATAATGGTCAGAGAACCGGGAGATCCTGCCCCAGATGTGGTGGAGTACAGACATGGTCTGACTCCTCCTATGAGGGATGCACGCAAGAGAAGATTCCGCAGAGAACCTGACCTAAATGTAATTATCGCCTCATTCTTCTTTGAGCATGTGTCCGTTTTTCCAACCCCTTGGGGAGGAAGAATTTCATTAGGAATGGTAGGCTAGATATATTGTCTGCTATCTCGTGATGAATTGCATTGTAAACCATAAAACGTCTGCTAAAAGTTAAAGGATATAAGTTTAGTAGATTTACAGCATCATCACTGAAGTAGAAGTGTTGTCTGACATGGATTCGTAGACATACTGATAATTCTAAGTTAAAGTAAGTGGTTGATGTGTGTTGAAGGCAATATCAGGTGTAGTTTCTGGATATATAATCACCTCATCTTATTTACTTGCTGCAGCCTGAGCTTGTGCAGCGTGTTGAAAAGGATCTGTTGAACATCATGGCTGGTGGGACAGCAGAAAATGCTGATATCCTTTGATTCTAATATCTATTTCTTGATGCTGTCAAAAAACTAATAGCTAATTCCTTGATATAATAGTTGGCATATCAGCATCTGCTTGTTAATTAACTCGAATCTGTTGCTTAGGTTGGTCAATATGGGTTTTTGGAGTGCCTCATGTGCTTCAAGCAAGGTTTCATCACATTGATTGAGGCATCTAAGTTGTTGAATCGATGATCCCATCACTAACATCAGGGGATGAATTGGTGATGCATATTAAATGCTGAGATTCTAGAGCGCTCTTTTAGGTTCTTATTTATGAGACATTTAGGATGTGAAACGTCTTTATCGCAGAGATAGTGACTGCCATTGTTTTTTATTCTTCTTCTTCTTTTTTTTTTTTGGGTGGTATCTACACAGATGTGCATCTGGCTTCTGTCACCTTGGTTGAGTCATCTACTACGTCCAACTGATGATCACAGTAGTAAGGTCAAGGAATGAATTTGATGCATATTTAGTATAGGAACTATGGTTCTCTCTTTGGGCTCTTATGGCGGCACATTCATTTAGCATGTGAACCCACTTTATTTGGCAGATGGCACCGGCCATTTTTTTTTAATTTTTCCTTGACATGGTGCCGTACATGTGGACATGGCTGAGCAAGAGGAAGATGGAGATGAAAATTCTCGCAAACCAGGCAAGAAGACTGCTCCTAAGCCCGCTGCAAAACCCAAGGTGCCAGAGGCTGAGACTAATGCGGGGGAACCTGAAAGAAGTGATTCTGATGAATCTGACGAATCGGGCTAATTTGGATATTTCTGTTTTCTCTTGGTAGATAGTGAGGTCTAAAGTAGTTCTTTGAGAGGTGTGACCGTTCACTGCAGCACATTACCAGTAGAATGTTGGCTGTCCCCTTGTTCATTGCCATTACATCAGATTAGTTATACAAATGTGAATATGTTAATTATTTCTTTATTTTCTGGTTGCCTGGAATGGACAAAAGAAACCTCTTGTCCTTTCTTTAACAATCCGATCTCTAGTGGACCTCTTAGTAGGATTTGAACTCAGATGAAGTTTTGACCATCAGGTAGACAAAATAGATACCTGAAACCTTACATATTGGGATGCTTTGCTTCTGATCTGTTATAAATCACTTTGCAAGAAATGTCCAGAAAAATCTGAAATCCACATGGATTTCTGCTGCCTTGAGACTTTGCTGGCAAGTGATGTTCTTCTAGCTCTCTCTCTTCAGTTGCGACTGTTCCTGGGTTTTACTTATGGTACACCGCAGGCCCTAGCACTAGTTGGTAACATCATGAAAAGCGGGAGCCCAATGGAATGCTTGTTAACTTGCGAGGAATTGCTAGCATTTTGGGTTGGATCAGTCGGGTGCTTAGCTGTGTAGCTTCCTGGCCCAGCTGTATCAGCTATACCCTACTAGGTCCTTAGACTGGAAACGTAGTCCATAGTGTCTGGTAAGGCTTTTTAAATTCTGTTTTAGACAGGGGATAGTCGTATCGATATCTGCATAGCCAGCTAACTCCGACTTCCTTGCTGGTTATATTATATAGAAATATGTCTCAACTGAATATTCCATTCCCCATAGGATTCGTGCATGTAATATGATTTGCACTCCTAAAAATGTTATGAGCTATTTCAGATCCGAGGGTTCCATGGTACCTCCATTGTAGTCTCAGGTTCATTGCTCGTGACAGGTCCAACGGATGCAATTATTTAGGATCATTGTTTCTGGGGACATTATGAGAACAGCGAATGCTGCTTCTTTGTTCAGGAAAGTACCCTTTTGTGTCGGGGTTCCATGAGGATATCTTGCTGGATCATAAATCTTGCAGCATCTTCATAATATTGGCAGTTGAAGAAAGTCATATTTTTCAAGGTTGTCCAGATTCCTGATAAGAGTTATAATTTAGAGAAAGATTGTGAAAGATCACGAAGCGACCTGTCCTAGAAACTTACTAGATTTTGCCAGATTAAGAGTTTAACTGGCATCGTGCCGATGGTGTGCTGAGCGGCTTTAGTCTGGGTAGGGTTTGGTTGGCAGATTTGTGCGGAGATGCCAGCTTGCTCAGTAGGTATTAGGGTGTTAAGTATTGACTTTGTCCGTGTTCTTGGAAGGATACAAGTCTCTGGGCTAAATCTTGGGTTATTAAATGGTCAAACGATAATTCTAATTAATGTTTCAACTGTTGAACTCAGATGGGAGTTCTTATATCATCCTCTCTAGCTATTCTAATTGGTCCTTTTTTCCAAGAAGTTCAAACGTGAACCCCTCTTCTGTGTAACATGCGCTGGATCACGTGAAGCCCTACTCAGTCCAGTTCATTTACACGGAGGAGGAAGAGACTCCGACCATCTTTGCTGGTTTTCATTTTCTAAGCCGATGTTTCTTGCTTTCTCCTCGTTTCTTTTCTAGTGCTTTCAGACGCAGGTCGGTTTGGTCTTTGCATTTTCCATTCCGCCATTGACAATGTACCTAAGACAGGTGTATTTTCTGTGTAATTACCTGTCATGCTATCATATTTTATGATTATAGAACTCACTAAACGTGCACCTTAGGAGCACATGAAGCTGCTTATGATCCTCCGTTCCCAGACACCGACCTCATTTTTTTTAGAGACTCTTCTCAGAGGCAAAGAAACTATGTATAGCCAATTTAAGGCAGAGAAAAAACATTTTCGATTTTAGAGATTGAGGCCACCTTGAAATTCTCCCTAATTATTGCCACATCGTGTGTAACATACTTACTAATAATGTTAAAACAATAGCGAATTTGAAATACTTTTCCATAGATGTACTTACAAGAACTAGCTCAACACGCATATATTTGAAAAGGAGTATTATGAAATCCCACCGATATTATGCAATTAGGAGAGGGATGAGAGGTCGAACATGCTATACTAGCATACACTTAATTAGAACGCGTAATGCTGCCTTGAGGGGTCAGTGATTGTGATTACTCGGAATGACAAATTTTTGCCTCGCTGACACTAGTGTTGAACCCAACGGACTGACAAGTCAAACAGTTACTTTATGCTCATTGACAAGTGGGCTAAATATTCCCATGAAGGGCAGCTCGCCACCAGAGAAGACTGAAAGTAAATTATTGTATCTAAGGTAGGTTGGTTATGCAAGCCCTAATCAAGGGTCACGCAAGGAAATCGACCTTAAAATAAACTCCTTTTAGCAGTCAAGAAGATTAAACGATGACGATGCCAACAAATTAAACAACTGAAATCAAGACATGGAGAGCATCGCAAGTTGTTCGATTAAAAAGTGATTAGACTCGAAGGTTAGCTTAGACTTAGGTTTTAGCAGAGCACATTACTCAATTAAGACTAAAGTATCTCGGATTGATTTGGTTGGATGCACATTCTTTTTGGGGGCAGTTGTAGTTAAGACATGGAGAGCATTGCAAGTTGATCGTTTCAAAAGGGGTTTCCACTTCCAATAATGTGCAAAATATGCGGAGAGAAGACTCGAAGATTAGCTAGACTTAGGCTTTAGCAGATCACATGACTCGATTACGAAAAAAGGCATGTCAGATTGATCCGGCTGGATACAGAGTCCTTTTTGGTGCAGCTGTAGTTATCCAAGGCTTGTCTTAACTGATTGACTTTGTCTTGGTTTTAATTAACAATCTCTCCGACATAAGACAATGCTTTCCAGCACAAGCGTAGTGTCCTAAGTCTAGGTACAAGATGACATTAGTGAGAGTAGACTGGTTTACGCACTGGGGTTAATTTTTCACTCTTTCGTTCAGTTTGAGACACCATATGATGAATTCAATGTCTAGATATATATGTCTTTTCTCCAAAGTCGTGCTTTTAAGTAGGTTTTCGTTTTATCAAGATTCATATATTCAACGAATGCGTCGACCTTACTTGGCCAATGACAAAATGGTTTGAAAAGTGTGTAAGATCCATGTACCAAAAAGTTTAAAGTACAGGCGTAGGCTATGAAATTGAGATCTGACTTTTTCTATCTTTGAATTTCAATGCACCTATATCATAGCGTACAGTAGTTGTTCTTTGAAATTGAGAACCCTTGAGATCGTGACGTCTTGTTTTGACAGTATACCGACACATCACGACTTTGGAATAAGGAAAAAGTACAAAAAAAGTCATAAAAATATGGCATTGGTACCAATTTAGTTCTAAATCTTTCAATTAGATCAATTTAGTCCTAATTTTTTTCACATTTGTATCAATCTAGTCATAAAATTTTATACTGGACTAATTCAGTCTTAAACCTTTTCACATTGGTATTAATTCAATCCATCCAACCAATTTTGACCAACTGGCACTGACATGGAAGATGGGCATCCAGCCAACGTTGATATAGCAATTTTTAATATTTTTTTTTGAATTTTTCCTTTTTCTCTTTCTTTTTCCTTTTCTTTTTCCTTTTCTTTTTCTCTTTTTTTCTCCTTAGGTTCCTTGCAATGGCCAATGAGCCTTGCCAAAGGCTTGCTAGCAAGCAAGGGCCGTGAAGCCCTCGTTGAGTTTTGGCGAGGGCTTCGTGGCCCTCGCCTAGTGGCCAGCTAGCAGCCGGAGGCATGCTGGTGGCTTGTCGGCCACTACCGAAGAAGAAGGGCAAAGGAAAAAGAAAAGGAAAAAAAAAAAAATTAATAAAAAATTGAAAAAAACAAAATAATATTAAAAATTTGCCACATTAGAATTTGTCAGCCGGTCAAATTTGGTGGATAGATTAAGTTGGTACTAATATAAAAATGTTTAGGATTGAATTGATCCAATTGAAATATTTAGGGTTGAATTGATACCAATGTGAAAGGTTTAAGATTAAATTAACCCAATTGAAATGTTTAAGACTGAATTGGTACCAATGCCATAAATTTAGGTTTTTTTTAGTACTTTTCCCCTTTGGAATAAGTTAAGTCTGGATTCTTTGTTGAGAGGGATTTGACCGTCTAAAGCAAGTTTAATGCGTTTCGATTTAGGCTTTATTGAATCATTTACAATCTACTGAAATGTCACTGTCGAATTGACGGCTTGAAGCACGAAATCGGCTCTGCATGCATACACAAACCCTTTGACGCAGCAATTTTTCACGTCCCATTCAATGAGGAGAGCCTAGGTCGGACGACTTTCCGGGTTCGCGCTGAGTACGACCTTTGAATGTAGCATGCGCTGCATGCGCACACTGGTTTTGGCGTTTGACAAGGTCAAATGGGTTGCCCATTTTATGATCCATCTGGTCCGACCCATGTGGTCCACGGATTATCCAGAGGCAAGAAGAAAACACCGTCCTTCTATACAGAAATGCACCGATTCCTACTTTAGAATTAAGCGAATATCTATGATAGAGTCATTTAATTCGAATTCACCGATGGACTGATCGAGTTCACATGCATCGTGGTTTCTCCATCACGATTGTCGTTCCATAGGTAACCCATGTTTTAGTCTCACCAAAGTCGGTGTGAATTCTTATTTTCAAAAACATATTGATTGCTATAGCTTTTCCTATCATACATGAATTTACATGATAGTTACATGCAAAGTGTTTTGTCATCTCAAAAGTTATATCACATGGCATCAGATAGTGGAATTCAAAAAAACATTTTTGATAGAATGTGCATTAAGGTTATCGGTTTTAGATTGGGTTTAAAATTGGATCGAGTAGGATCGGTCCCTGATTTGTGGAATCAGGAACCGATTCACTGGGTCTTGAAAATGGCGGTGTTTTCCTTTCTTTTTTTTTTTCTTCTCTTTCCTAGAAGAAGATAATTATTTCTACGAGGAAAGTCTAAAGATGATTCCATTAGAGAATAAAATAACCATAAATTTCAACAAGAAAACTTGCATCATGGAAATCTAATTGAGGGTTTGCCGAATAAATATATTAAAAAATGAGGTACTTTGGAATAGCTTCGTCAGTTCAGTTCAGTTCAGTATAGTCTAGTTTTCAATATTGAGAACTAGATCGATTCCCTTAGGAATCAATGGATCCGACTGGTTCAATTAATTCCCGGTTCAACCTAACGTGCACGTCAGGACATAAAACGTGAGGCATGGCACATCCCCCTCACACACTCGTACTCAATTTTCAAATTCCATGGGCTGCGAGTCTTAGGAGGAATGGTATGTGGAGACGCGTGGGATGGGTCCGGTGGTCCAACCGGCTGACCAGAAAACCGGCCGGCCTTGAAGTCATGAAGACCCCACCGCCGCATTTGACCTCCCACAGGAGCGGCGGGCCCTCCTGCGTTGGGTGTGATGCATGTCATTGTCAGGTCATTCGTGAAGTGACTGTTTTAACTTCCCAAACCATGCAAAAACAAACGTTAATCAGATCAAATTCGGACACCACTAAATCTTATTTTAGTGTCATCTGCATACAACACTTGATTATATTTTAGTGAATCTTGAACGGGACAACTTCTGTTCTGATTGTACATAATCATTTTCTATTTTCTACCGTTTTCCTTTCTTTGTACTTACCTTGTTCAAATTGATGTTACATATATCTATATGTTCTCACATTATTTATTCATAAAGTGGCATAGATCTGGCCTCGAAGGAGAATCTGGTTAGGTAGAATTTAGAAACCAACCCTTTCATTTTCCTAGTCAAATCCTCCCTCAATTTCCATTCACCCAGATTGTCATTGTTGTTCAGTAAATCAAGGGTTTCATTTGGATTATGGAAAACTAATCAACTTATGGAAAAAACATTTTCCATGGATTAGAAAAAACAAGCTTAAATTGAGGAAAAAATGCCTTTCCATTTTGGTAAGAAAGAAATATTTTTTCCAAACCAACAAACAACCAACAACTAATAATTTTCATTGAGAATAATTCCCATAGAATATTTTTATATTTATCTTGAAGTTCTTGATGAAACAAACACATCATTAGTCAAAATTTCAAGGCAAACACAATTTAATTTTTTAGAAACTCGAAACGCCTAAAATTCATGAAAATGTAAACGTGGATAGATAAATTCACATAAATAAAGTACTTTTCATTTCTACATAAATTTCACATAAAAAAGCTGCCACAAATAGGTAAGAAAAATATGAGTAAGAAGAGCAAGGGAAGAAGTCAAAAGTCAAAAACTCAAATTTATATCTATTGTAATACATTTATTTTAAAAAAAAAAATTCCATGACATAAAAAATTCCAAAATTATACTCATATAATACATTTACCTTAAAAAAATTATGGCATAAAAAATCATAAAATTATACCCACATGACATATTTACTACATTTTTTTTATAGCATCAAAAAATCCTAAATATATATTCATGTGACACATTTACCTCAAATTTTGAATTAAATGTGTCATATCAATATAAATTTAGGATTTTTGGCAAAATAAAAAAATCTTGGGATATATGTATTATATTTGATAAGTTTTTTAAATTTTGTAAAAAAATTTAAATTAAATGCGTCATGATGGACATAATTTATGATTTTTTTTTGTGATTTTTTTTCAAAGAACAAATAAAAAGGGGGTGGGGACCCAGGAGCTGCGGAACCAAGAAAAGGCAAGCTAGAATCCACCTGTCAAGGCGAGTTTCGTGCAGGCTTTTTATGGGGGGGAGAGGACAAGACACTAGCCAACACATGTCAACCTCTGTCCGAACGTTGACTCGGACTGTGTTGCTGAATTCTTCTTCTGTGTCGTCGAGTTCGTGTTGGATGCGCTCCCTTTTCCTCCTTTTCCTTCTTTTTCTTTTATTAAAGAAAGAGAGGAAAGAGGCAAAACTTTTGCCGCAAAAGTGCGTCGGCAGTCGGCACTTAGCCAAGCGCCTTCTTCCTTCTGGCCTCTTTCGGAACTTTCACAGTAAAAGCGCACTCTCCAGACCAACCGGACGATCCCAAATTCCCTCTTTTTCTCGTTTATTATATTCATCTTATTTTTATATCTATTTATTTTACTTTATTTTATTTATTCTGCTTTCCCTCTTTTTCGAGAGTGAAATTTGGGGGCGTGTTCTTTCTCGAGTTCGACTTCAACTTCGAAATCGATGGCGTTTGTTTTAGGTTTGAATCGTATGTAGCACACAATTCTCGTTTTGGCCGCCAAAGGACAGCATGGATAGCGGTTTCAACTTTTCGGCGTTTCCATTCGAATGTCTCTTTTGGTCCTCTTCTTGGCTGGGCGGTGGCCGAACTGTTGCAACGTAGAAATTCGGACCACAACCTCACGCGTCTTCATCCGTGATGTTCCCTTGACATGGCAATTGTTTCAAGATAATCACCAAAAAAGTTTGCAACGTATTGTGTTTGTACTAATTCGATTATAAGCATTTCAATCTAACCATTTTAACCGTGTATATTTTGATAATATAGTCCATTCAATCAATTTTGACCGGAAATTAATAACATATATGCCATCCATCCGACATGTATAATCAGCGTTGATATGGGTGATTTTTTTAAATTTTTTTTGGTATTTTCTAATTTTTTTATCATTCTCTTTTCTTTTATTTTTCCCCCAATAGCTAGCAAGAGTTGCTAGTGCTTGCTAGCCACTAGATGAGGGCTGTGAAGCACTCGCCAGCCACCTAAGCAAGGCCAACCTAGCTAGCCGAGGGTGAAGGTAGCCACGCCTGTGACCGGGATCATTCAAGTGAGGCCAGCCTCGCGATCGCACAACGAACTATGGCATGGTGGCCTTGCCTAGATTTCTATGAGGGTTGGCGCGGGCACAGTGAAAAAAAAGAAAAAAAAAAAAAGGAAAAGGAAAAAATATATATAGCATAAACAAAAAGCGAAAAAATATAAAAAAAAAATTATCAACGTTAATGCTAACCGTGCCATGTAAGGTTAGCCAATATCCATGTCAATAATTTCCGATCAAAATTGGCTAGATAGACTATATTAACAAATTGTTAAAAATATTTATGAATAAATTGATCAATTTAAATATTTATGATTGAATTGGTATATATACTGTAAATTTAGATTTTTTTTTATAGTAATTTTCCCCGAATGTTTTCTTACGTATTCTCTGTTTCGTGCTTTGTATTATTCTATTCATGACATTCTCTCTAAAATCTGATAATAGAAAATCGCGAATAAGGGAAGATGTGTATAAATAATTAATGATGATCAGTGTGGATGTTTATACACGCTTGATAAGGAGTCTGGTGTTTCTCTTATGCGAAAGTCAGAGCATGTGAATCGCGAGATTGGAAAAAAGCAAAAGTTTAACAAAAAAGACGCCCCAATCTATTGTTTTCTTTTTATCTTTTATGTTTCCACCCTTTCGCCGACGTAGTTAAATACCAAATGTCTTTCTTAATGGACGTATAGATAGGACAAGATTATCCGTTTCATATTGGGTCAATTCTTTGTATATATAGACATAAGCAACTCATGATCTAACAAGAGTAATTTGAACTGATTATCTACACTAGTTTGGGGTATTGCTAATTTGCTTTTTAGAAAAGAATAATAAGCAAACACGGTTGATAGAACATTCACAATTGATAATTGCCTTATACCAAAAAGTCTTATATCAATCATATAATAGTGATGATATGAAAGAATCTCAATCACGATCTCAATTAGTGAGCAAAAGAAATGGCTTACCCACAAATCAATTGTATCCACACACGCAGACGCAAGAAATGCGCAGCACCACAACATTGAATGTGGACACAAGTGAATCTCCATAAAAATGAAATAGAAGGAGAGAGGGGAAAGAAAAAAAGATAGGAATTATTCCCGCATTAATTTGACGTGGCAACAAAAATCTTTGAAGAGGGATTTGGCTTGTAGTTGTACCAAAGTTTCCCGGCAAGCACGACGTGTCTCGAACGATCTTCTGACGCGTGGGAGCCAGCCAGTTGGACTTCCTATGCTCGTACGTACGGCACGTCGTACTCATCATTACAGTGTGATCATGGAGAAGAGAGAGAGAGAGAGAGACAGAGAGAGGCTTTAAATTTGCATGGAGATCCGAGATGGACAGTTGGAGATGACGGGATCGTGTCTGGTCAGTCGTCTTCTTCTTCGATCTCCCCGTGATTAAATTAAACCTTAAAAACTGGGTTTGACTTTAATCTTCTCGGGCTTTTAAAACCCGAACATGCGATAACGGGCACGACGCAGTAAAAGAAGAGAATGGTTCAGTTCAGGGCGGCGGATTGAAGTCACGCTGGTCGTCATTTCGATGCAGTCACAATCAAAGACGTTAACTCGGTTAATCGATTGCTGCTTATCTCCTGCTGACTGATTTCCGTCAGTGTGAAGTGGACCGACCTTAATTTTCGACCAAACAATTCGTTCAAATCTTCTTATTCATTGTCAAGACTTCTCTCTTTTCACAAAAAGTGAATATGATTATATGTGCCGCTTGAAAACAATCCTAGTATTTCCATATATTTTTTTCTCCCCAAAATCATTAGTTTCTTTATTAAGAAGGAAGTGGATGACTAACTTGTGTTGATTCGTACGGAATTTAGTTTCTAGAAAATGTTTGTTTCATCACTCACCGAAGCATTAATTGAATTATTTGTAAAGTTCTCGATATCTCAATTTTCTCGTTATGACCTCGCCATCAATTCATGAATATAAACATTGTAAAAGGGTCTTGGTAACGACTGCCATTTGGGCATTCATTAAGTTAACAAAAACTGAAAACGATGCTTTCCGCCACACGTTGAAAACAAAATAATTACATGTCCACTTACTTCAATAATTAAATATTTAAAAATTTCAAAGCACTGTTATATAAAGCCTAACAAGTGTTAGAGGATGCATTTTTTGATATTTTCAACTACAAAAAGACCTATCAAACTAAATCCCATCTTTGTCTCCTCAACTTTTTGTTGATGTCATATTTGAAAACAAAATAGTTTTATTTGCCGAATACAAACACAAAAGTTCTCTTTGTCCATACACACAAGTCGTTCTCCTATGTGTTTTTTGTAGGCATGTATCATCTCAAATTACCTTTTCACATGCCAAATGATGACTAAACTAATTTTAGGTCAATTGAACATCATGCTACTAATATAGTGAAATAAACTTATCGCCCATGTTGTGTCTTGACTTTGTACTTGATTCGAAAATATTCTCAACTTGTGATATACATCTAATTCGATAAATAAAGAAAACCCTTTATAGTGCAAAACCTTTTGTGTCGTATTTTCCACAATAAACATTAAAAACTGAACTCGTGCGATCAAATATGTCCTAATCAGCTTGCGGGTCTCACTTCCTCCATTTACGTCTACATTGCATGGAATTGTCCATGTCCTTGAGGTTTGAATATCCAACCCTCAATTTCTGATGCGACATATATATGCAAGTGTGATGAATATAAATTGACTTTTTTGTTATGATATGCCAAAGCTTGTAAATATAGGTCGAAGCATCGGATGGCACGAGCCATCGCGAACTTGCGATTCACGGAACAAGTCAACCCCTCCCTCCTTTCCTTCCTCTCTCTCTCTCTCTCTTCTTTATTTTTGAATTGACTTGGAAGGGAAAACGACTCCTCGGGAGTTGAAGAAATCCTCCATAGGCGTGACGCACAAGTTTTAAAGATTTTCTGGACTGGAAAAAATGGAGGATTTTTTTTTTTTTTTTTGGGAAATGGTAGAAAGAGCTCAGTTAAATCGATTTTGTATTATGTATTAATAAATGTCAAACGAGACCTAGGTCTCTCCAGTGAGAAATTGGAAAGTAGCAAGAAGCAAGCGAGCAAGCCTTCCATGAGAAGAAAAATGAAAATGGATAGTACGGGCATAAATATTCTAAGAGTCTTGGGATATTGACGAATAAGTCAATATAACCAGATTCAAGAAAACACTTTTTTATTTTATTTTATTTTATAGGATGGTTGAGTCGAAATAGACCATAGTGAGTTTGCTTTAAAAAATTCTCTTTTTTCATTTCTTTGGGCAAAAATCGAAAATTCCCTTCAAGTGATTGAAAGGCACTTATCTAAGGACATCGACAATGTTACATGAAATAAAGCATTTATATTCATTGCTCCAATTGTGCAGCCGCCTTCTTGCCGCGATGTCGGGTTTGTTTAGCCACGCTTTTAGAAAGGCAACAAATTTAACCTTCCCATTTCTCGGAAAAAGTTACAATAATATACAAACTTCAGAAAATCATGGAAATAATACACACGCATATCAAATTTCATATATTGCGTAAGTTTCATAGGTTTCGAATTAAGAAAAAGTCAAAGTACATCTACTGCATGGTTTAGATTCTACACATAGAAATAGTTACAGAACGCATGAAAAATGTTCTGTGCACGGAAGGAACTGAATCCAAATGGTCCCCGATCTATAAAGGCATCTAGAGAACTCAATCAGAAGAACTTGAAATCCAAGACCCTGTGCGTGTTCGTGCGTGCGTGTGAAAGAGAGAGCATGCAACTGCACCGAATTTTTCCGTTCACTCCCAATCGCCGACAACCCAATGGTCTGCTCCACGTGGTCGAGACCAAAGGAAAAAGACAGACTCGCGTTCCCTCCCTGAGTCCCTATATATGGCGAGCGCATACGGCAAAACGAGATGCGTGACTTCCTTGTTTGCGGTTCGCAAAAGGCACGGACTTTGCGCGACGATAGCCAAACTGAGACCTCCCCGTTTGACTCTTCTTCCCTCTCGACGACGACGACGACCAAGTTCCTCTCGCGTTCACGTCGCGACTGCGGGACTTCCTCCCCACATCTTTGCGCCTGTTCACGCACGTTCAATCTCGGGTACTCCCATGTTACAGGCATTTGCGTTGCCATTGCATTTCATAAACTTGCAGGCTCTCTGTTTCTGTTCCCATAATTCTCTGTGCGATGGGTGGTGGTGTTAGAATTTTTGGCTGTTTGGGTCTCTGTACCCAATGCATTCCCTTTTTTCTGTGCGGTCTTGGGAACGAGTCTTTCGTTTATTGGGACCAGTTCGTCGGGGCGTTTCTTGATCTGCTGTCACCTGGGATGGTTCCTGATGATTATTTCGAATGGAATAGATTGAATTGGTTCTCCTGCTAAGTCTCTTCCTGCTTCTGGTGGTCTTTCTGGTACTGGGTTCGAAGGACGGGTGCTTTAGACATAGCATTTTGTTCACCAGTTTGTCTGCACCGGTCATAGATCAGTGGTCGACACTGATTTTAACGACCTCTTCATCGATGTTGCATTGGTTCATTTCCACTAGAATGCAGTTTATTTAGCACGGTTTAGATAGGGATGCAATGCATACCATGGTTACCGTGTACTCTGCTTTTTCTATTCTCTAACATTGATTCCCGACATTTTGGTTTGTCACCTTCAGCAGGAAATTTGGACCCTGTTGTATAATTCGTCGTATGGGACTTTCTTTTTCCTGCCCATTGGCCGACTTTGCCAACTTGGAAAATGGTGTCCAATCCTTTATCATCAAATCCATACGTTTTGGAGACGATGAAGTCAAGACTCCAGCTTGTTCTATCAGTTCCAATATCCAAGGTTCAGAGCCGACAATAACCAAACCCTTGGGCTCTGGAGTGATGGCACTTGAGTGTGCCGTGTGCTTGGATGAGAGGGATTCGAAGATGGTAAATTCAATCAAGTCCCCATCTTTGATATCGAATGAACAGAAGCAAGTGCCTGCTACATCAGTTAGCCCAAAACCTGATGATGGGAACAATCAGATCCCGAGATCTGTTGGGATGGCTCAGGAGCGGTCTGTTTTGGATCCCAGAAGTCCTAAACATGAGGCAGCTGTGAAATTACAGAAAGTTTATAAAAGCTTCCGCACTAGAAGGAAGCTGGCAGATTGTGCGGTACTTGTTGAGCAGAGCTGGTAAGCATTCTAAATGCTGATGGTGATATATTATAGGTCTATGGTGCGAATGTAATTAGCTACTCATACTGCTGTTCATGGAACTTACAGGTGGAAGCTCTTGGATTTTGCTGAGCTCAAGCATAGCTCTATATCATTCTTCGATGACAGGAAACAGGAGACGGCCATTTCACGTTGGTCGAGAGCGAGAACAAGAGCTGCTAAGGTAAGTCTATGAGCTTCAACAGGTTGATATGTGTTTTCTGGCCTTTCCTGGATATGTAACTAAGCTATTTCATATTGCAGGTTGGAAAGGGTTTGTCAAAGAATGATAATGCTCAGAAACTTGCATTACGACACTGGCTTGAAGCAGTAAGTTCACCACGACAAGAAATTGTAACTAGTAACTATCTTTCTTCATCAGCTTAGCTTATTCTCCCGAACTCTTCTACAGATTGATCCGCGCCATCGTTATGGGCATAATCTCCAGTTTTATTATATCAAATGGCTTCACAGTCAGAGCAGAGAACCCTTCTTTTACTGGTAAAAGACCAGATCTGACCACACGATACTTTCATGTCATTGATATCATAACATCTAATCTCTGACAGAAGGTGGACAACTTTGACTTGCTTTGCAGGTTGGATATAGGAGAAGGCAAAGAAGTAAATCTCGAGAAATGCCCCAGAGCAAAGCTTCAACAGCAATGTATCAAGTACCTTGGCCCGGTTGGCTTCCAACTCCACTCGTGATCGTCCTTTGCTATTGTTGTATATTTTAATGTCTCACTTAGAGCTTTCTTGTTCCAAACAGATGGAAAGGAAGGCCTATGAAGTTGTCATTAAAGATGGGAAGCTCTTCCACAGGCAGAGTGGCAAGCCGATCCACACCACAGGTGAACCCAGGGACGAGAAGTGGATTTTCGTCCTGAGCACATCGAGAGTAATGTATGTCGGTAAGAAAAAGAAAGGTTCGTTCCAGCATTCCAGCTTCTTGGCTGGAGGAGCTGCAGCAGCCGCAGGGACATTAATTGTCGAACATGGCATAGTAAAGGTAATTTTTCAGGCTTATTCTTGGATTGGCGATTATTCATATCAGCTTCTTCTAACAACAATCGTTCTCTGTTTGTTTGCAGGCAGTCTGGCCTCACAGTGGCCATTATCAGCCCACCAAAGAAAATTTTGAGGATTTCATCTCCTTTCTCCAAGAGAACGATGTGGACCTCACTGATGTAATGGTAAGATTGATAGAGATAGATTCTTGGCTATGGCTCATATCTTTGTGTTTGATTAATGGGGATCCGCTGGCTGACACTTAGAAACACGAGTTGGCACTCATATTGATAGATCGTGCAAGGAGATGTCCCTTGTTCCCGCATGCCAATCCTTGTATAGGCAGGATAACGCCTTAGATCTTTTGGACGATGGCGAGAGGCTTTATTAATTATGTTTTAATATACTTCACAACAAGCAAATAGCTGACTCATTGGAGTCTTTCCATTTCAGTTGAGTCCAGTGGATGAGGAAGGCATGACGCCTAGCAGGAAAAGCAGCAGTCTTTATTTACGAAGCAACCCATCGGAAGAGGATTTAACACAAAAGACGGATGCCTCGGAGATTGATGTTTCGACCTTGAGTGAAATAGAAACAGATCCACTGAACAAAGAGGGTGGTGATTCTTCAGAACTGGAGTTGCCCAAGCCAAGGCACCTACAAAGCTTCGTTAGGAAATTGACCAGTCTTGAAGTACCAAACCAGCGTCAGTCATTTGAAGACCTAGAGAGCGAGAATCTAGATGGTCATGAAACAACGGAAGAGCCTTCTGTGTCTGAACCCAATTACATTGTTCCAAAACCTAACTGGTTTGACGAACATGGAGAGAACGAAGTAGAAACTACACCAGAGGAATTGGTCGTACAAAGGATTAACTCGCATAAAGAATCAAAGTCATCTCAGCAGGTAATGCAATTTTCCTACAAATGGACGACAGGAGCAGGGCCCCGCATTGGTTATGTGAGGGACTATCCCCTGGAGGTGCAGGCTCGAGCTCTAGAACATGTGAACTTGTCTCCGAGGAGTGCAGGTTTTTCAAGGTCATATTCCTCTCCGCAAACAGCTAGTGCAGTTACACCGAGGAAAGTGAGGTCGCCTTCTTCAGTGCCAAGACTAGATTCAGGCTCATCCGAACACAACAGTACTTCTTTATCTAACATCGGTGTTCAAGACTCTGCAGTGAAGTCCTCACCTCTGAAAGGGAAAGCATCAGCATCGTGGACTAGTGCCTAAGTAGAGGAATATTTTATCAGTTTCTTTTTTTTTTCGTGTGTGTGTAGAGAATCGATTCTTTATACTTGAAGAAGAGAAATTACAGCAAAGAAACTAGGAGGGAAGACTAGAACTTATAGGAATTCGTTCTCATTCTTTTACTTAGGAGAAATTTTTTTTCCTGTTCATCTTCGCACATTTGATTGTACATTGTAGAACTCAGAGGTTTTTTGGCCCTCAGGAAATGCAAATCACTTCTTTTCCCCGACTGTCAGATGAATACTTGTTTTTTCGTGAGGTCGCCACTTCAAATACTTTACATCGGCAGTCCAGTTTATCCATAATTGAAAATTTTTTTTTTCTTACTTTTGCTGCTGCTGCTGCTGCTGCCTCTGAGGTCAGCATAGTCTCCTGGAGCACGAAATTAAACAAAAAATTTGCTGGTCAAGTTCTTCTAACTCTGCTTATGGTTATTATTATCATCATCACTATTAATCATGGGAGCATGAAAGTAAACTTTGGCGGGTCAAATGTACACATTGGAGAATTTTTTTTGTTCCAGGCCACTGACTCAACTCATTTATTCTTGAAAGGTTCAACAGATCTCCCACGGTGTGTCCAGAAGTCGCCTTGTAACTGGGGAAGTCTACTATAATGTCATCAAGAACTACGTTGCTGACCAAACTAATGACTCATCTGTGAATCGGTCCAAAGTTTGCTCGATATCTCATTTTGCAACTTCAGTTGTACAATCTAAAGCATAAAATCTTGCTGACCTTGACAGAGATCCCAGGAAAATTCATGGCCTCCATAAAATAATAAGTAGCATCAACCATGGCATCAAACATGCTGTGGTAGTGAAAAAGGTTATTCGGGACAACAATCTACTTCCCAGAAGGCGAAGTAAGTGTAAATCCGGTTCCCTTGAGTACATCCATAATGTGGATAAGCATTCAACATGCACGAGGAATTTGCATTCTTCAGGAATTGAAGCAGCTAGTACTTTGTAGAGTTCCATGAAGAGTTGAAGGCGGCGGTGGAGGGAGGGAAGAGCCTTGGTATCACAGCCGTTGATTGTGGGGTTGAGATATTAACCATAAGATTGAGATTACAGGCAACCGGAGCTTTTATGAAGGTTGCTCATTGCTGGAACTAAAACCAGAGCAGCATGAGGTATAGAAGAATTTCGTCAGGGAAGAACGAAAGTAGAAGCAGAAGAGTGTTCTCCCCAGCCCTCTTTCACCCTCCTCCTTCGCCTTTAGGTGGATTTCCTAACTGCAAATCCAATAAACTTTCCAGGAGCAGGGGTCATGATTACATGGAGATGAAGGCAAGGAAACAAGACACGGACCACCTGGATAAACTAAAAGTGAAAATTGCCTTTCTTCACTCACGCCTCTCTCTCTCTCTCTCTCTCGCTCGCTCGCTCACGACGCTCGTTGCTCACCCTGCCACCCTCAGTCCCTCTCCACTCGGCTCTATCTAACTCCTGCATTCATTCTCAACGTCGTCCGTCACCTTGGCCGCCTCACAGCAGCCGAGCCGAGCTAGCGACGCCTCCAGCCACTCCTCTTCGCCCTCTCTCTCTCTCTCTCTCTCTCTTTCTTTCTCTCTCTCTCGCTCTCTGCTTGGACAATCTCCGACGGCTTGTTGTTGCGAGGTAGCGGTCGTTGTATTTTGATTTTTCATTTTTTCTTGTCTAGAACTGCAAGTGGCCCTATGGGTTGATAAATTTAACTTTGATCCTTGGCATCATATCGGGCACCTGTGAAAAAATGAAAATTTATTTCGGCTTACTAGAGTTGTAATACTCGAAATTGAAGGAAAAAGAATTCGGTTTTGCTCTGCGGAAGCAAGAGCCCTCGCATGTGAATGTCGAATGTGTTGGAATTGTTCAGCTGCTGTTTTCTGTCATGTTTTCCTCTGTTTTCCTCTGTTTTTTTTTTTTATTAAAAAACAGCCAAGTTCATTTAGTTATGCATTTAGTGTTTTTGCTATTTTTTAGGAAGTTAATAGCACGTTTGTGTGCAGTTATGTGTTGCACGTATGTGAGCAGTTTTTGCTTTGTATTTAGTTGTGGTACTCGACAATTTTTTTCTTAAGCACAAGACGTATGAAGTGCTATGCTCTGTTTTGATCTTTTCTCTCTCTCAAACAACATAAATTTTTCTGTTTTGATTGTTGTTTTTTTTTTAGCTTTAACATTGGTATCAGAGCGTTTGTGGGATCTTAAGGGACTGTGAAGTGAGGGTAAGTGAGTGACAATTGCTTCCAATCTGCAAAGAAAGAGCTGATGGAGGTAGGATCGAGTGGATTCTCTGCAATGGCTGCTCCAGTTTTTACTGGGGAAAATCATCAGGCTTGGGTTGTCAAGATGACGGCATTCTTGGAGGGTCATGATTTATGGGAGGCTGTGGAGAATGATTATGAGGTTGCTCCACTTCCAGACAATCCGACATTGAATCAGATAAAGTACCATAAAGAGAGAATCACAAGGAAGGCTAAGGCAAAGTCTTGCCTGTATGTTGCTGTTTCACCCACTATTTTCACAAGGATAATGAGATGTGATTCTGCAAAGGCAATATGGGATTTCTTGAAGGATGAATACGAGGGAGATGAGAAGATAAGAGGCATGAAGGTGCTGAATCTCTTGAGGGAGTTTGAGAGACAATAGATGAAGGATTCAGAGTCAGTGAAGGAGTACTCTGATAGGTTGGTTGGGATAGCTGAAAAAATCAGAGTTTTAGGGACTGACTTGAAGGATGAAAGACTTGTTCAGAAGATCCTAGTGTCTCTTCCAGAGAAGTTCGAAGCCACCATAGCTTCTCTAGAAAATACAAGAGACTTAGCTGATATAAAGCTTGCAGAATTGTTAAATGCTCTGCAGGCACAGGAGCACAGAAGACTGATGAGAAGAGAAGAGTTTGTAGAGGGTGCGCTGCAAGCTAAAGTGAAGTCAAATGATGGAGGCAAAGGGAAGAAATGGATTCAGTCCGAGAAAAATGCTTTGGTGACTCCAAGTTTGTAGCAAAAGAAGGAAATTCTGGTGGGTCTAGCAAATGGAAGATGAACAAAAAGCCTTGTCAATACTGTGGTGGAACTAATCATCAGTTTTTTAGATGTTGGAGAAAGCGTGATGCTAGATGCAGAAGATGTCACAAGTTGGGTTACATGGAAGCCATCTGCAAAGAAAAAAATTACCAGCAAGTAGAAAAAGCACAGGTAGCAGTGAATGAAACTGAGGAAGAGCACTTGTTTGTAGCTTCTTTTTTTGAATCTTTTGTTGGGAATGATGCATGGTTGGTGGATAGTGGCTGTACCAATCATATGACTGGCAATTCGAAGTTGTTTAGGAGTTTAGACAAGTCAGTCAGGTCCAAAGTCAAAATTGGCAACGGATAGTATATCGAAGTGCAAGGGAAGGGTACAGTGGCTATTGAAGGAAATCAAGAGGTGAAGCTAATCAGTGATGTTCTTTTTGTGCCAAATATTGACCATAATCTGTTAAGTGTTGGTCAATTAGTTGAGAAGGGCTATAAAGTGAAGTTCGAAGGGAAGAAATGTCTTATTAATAATGCAGATAGCAAAGAAGTGCTAAGAATCCCAATGAAGGACAAGAGTTTCATGTTCAAGCCACAAGAGATGCAACAAATGGCTTTAAAGTGCAAAGAAGAAAATGTAGAGATATGGCATAAAAGACTTGGGCATGTTCACAGGAAGAGTATGTCGTTTATGCAGAGAAATAGCTTGGCAGATGACTTGCCAAGTTTGGAGGAGGAATTTCCACAGTGCAGAATTTGTCTTCTTAGGAAGCAAGCCAGATTTCCTTTCAAAGGAGGAGGCTGGAGAGCATGTGAGAAGCTGCAATTAGTCCACACAGATCTATGTGGACCTATGTCTGAGTCTTCTCTCAATGGTAGCAGGTATTTCATTACCTTCACTGATGATATGACTAGGATGAGTTGGATTTATTTTCTGCGAGCCAAGTTTGAAGTTGCTGATGTGTTTGTGAAGTTTAAAGCCTTAGTTGAAAATCAGAGTGGGAAGAAAATTAAAATGCTTAGGTCTGATAATGGTTCTAAGTATACTTGCTCACAAGTTTAAGTTGAATTGTGAGCAAGCAGAATTTGTGCAACAATTCCATCAAGCTCCCTATTCACCTCAACAGAATGGGGTCAGTGAGAGGAACAATAGAAGCATTATGGAGATGGCTAGATGTATGATGCAGGAGAAGAAGTTACCTAAGAAGTTCTGGGCTGAAGCAGCTAATACTGCAGTGTTTCTATTGAATAGATTGCCCACAAAGGCCTTAGAGAAGTCAACACCTTTTGAAGTCTGGCATGGTGTTAGACATTCTGTGAAGAATTTGAAGATTTTTGGGTGTTTGTGTTACACTCATGTTCCTGAGGTCAAGAGGGACAAGCTGGATAAGAAAGCAGAGCTTGGAATCTTTATTGGGTACAGTCTCCAATCAAAGGCTTATAGAATTTTTCACCCTATGACAAGGAAGGTGACTGTAAGCAGAGATGTTGTTTTTCTAGAGGAGAGATGTTGTTTTTCTAGAGGAAGATGAGTGGAATTGGATGGAAGGAAAGAGTGCAGAACAACAGCAGTTCGAAAAACAACCTGCAACAGATGTAGATGTTGATGAAGTTATAGATGGATTGGAAGACAGTATAGATGATTTACCAGTGAGAGGCACAAGGTCACTTACTGAAATCTATGAAAGAAGCAATGTGGCAATGCTCGAACCATCTAACTTTGTGGAAGCTAAGGAGGATCAGAGGTGGATTGCAGCAATGCAGGAGGAGATTGCAATGATCTAGAAAAATCACACATGGGAGCTTGTTGACAGACCATCTGATAAGAATGTGATTGGGGTTAAGTGGGTGTTTAGAACAAAACTTAATCATGATAGTTCTGTTAATAAACACAAAGCTAGACTGGTGGTGAAAGGCTATGCACAAATATGGGGAGTAGACTATTCTGAAACATTTGCTCCTGTTGCACGACTTGATACAATAAGGCTAGTGTTAGCTATTGCAGCAGAGAAGGGGTGGCCTATATTTCAGTTAGATGTCAAGTATGTATTCCTGAATGGAGAGCTTGAGGAGGAGATTTTTGTTGAACAACCTGAAGGCTTCAGTATCAAAGGCCAAGATGAGAGTGTATACAGGTTGAGGAAAGCTCTATATGGACTAAAGCGGGCTCCAAGAGCTTGATATGGGAAGATAGATCGATATTTGCAAGATTTTGGCTTTGTAAAAAGCTTAAGTGAGTTCACTCTTTATGTTAAGAAGGTGAATCACAATGTTGTAATTTTGTCACTTTATGTAGATGATCTATTAGTGACGGGGAATGATATGGAATTGATAGAGAAGGTGAAGCAAGATTTATTTGCAGTTTTTGAGATGTCAGACTTGGGAAAGATGGCTTATTTTTTGGGTCTGGAAGTCAAACAGGCTTCATATGAAATCTTCATCTGTAAAAAAAAAATACATGAAGGAAATTCTAAAGAAGTTTCGGATGGAAGATTGTCGAAGTGTAAGCACTCCTATGGTGCTAAAGAGAAGTCTGCAGAAGAATGATGGAACAGATGCGTAGATGCTTCTATGTATAGAAGTTTGATTGGGTGTCTCATGTATCTTACACAAACTGCACCAGATTTTCTATTTGCTTTGTGAGTGTTTTATCCGGGTTTATGAGTAGTCCTAGTCGGTTACATTTGATTGCAGCAAAAAGGGTCTTGAGATATCTCAAAGGAACATTGTTCTTTGTTGTGAAGTTTAAGAAATGTCAGAAGTTTAATTTGCAAGGATTTTCTGATAGTAACTGGGCTGGTTCAGTAGATGACATGAAGAGTATGTCTGGATATTGTTTTAGTTTTGGTTCTGCTTGTTTCTCCCGGTGTTCTAAAAAGCAAGAGATTGTAGCTTAGTGTACTGTAGAGGCTGAGTTTATAGCAGCTACTGCAGCTGCAAATCAAGCTTTGTGGCTGAAGAAGATAATGAAGGATTTGTGGTTGAATTCCAGTGATTGTATCGAAGTCAATGTGGACAATTAGGCTGCTCTAGCAATTTCACAGAATCCAGTTTTCCATGGCAAAACCAAGCATTTCAAAGTAAAATTTTTCTTTCTGCGTGAGGTGCAACAAAGTGGCGAAGTTAAGTTGGTCTATTGCAGATCTAAAGATTAGCTTGCGATATGTTCACAAAACCACTTCAGCTGGAAGATTTGAGCTGTTAAGAGAGAAAATAGGAATATGCAGCAAGAATCGATCCAAGGAGGAGTTTGTTGGAATTGTTCAGCTGCTGTTTTCTATCATGTTTTCCTTTGTTTTTTTATTTATTTATTAAAAAACAGCCAAGTTCATTTAGTTATGCATTTAGTGTTTTTGCTATTTTTTAGGAAATTAATAGCACGTTTGTGTGCAGTTATGTGTTGCACGTATATGAGCAGTTTTTGCTTTGTATTTAGTTGTGGTACTCGACAGTTTTTTTCTTAAGCACAAGATGTATGAAGTGCTATGCTCTGTTTTTATATTTTCTCTCTCTCAAACAACAGAAATTTTTCTGTTTTGATTGTTGTTTTTTTGAGCTTTAACAGAATGTTCCTACTAATAAAAGGGAAAAAACTGAGTGAATTGAAGCAAGGACATCCGGTATGAGTAAGGGAGGAAAATGAGAGTATGATGGTAGAACGGTTGGTTCCTAGACCCACACGGGAATCTGGTTGGTCTGGTTCACGGGTGGTCCAGGACCAATTGGGCCAGTTACTAGTTCCACAAATTGGGGACCGGCTCTTTTGCTCCGGTTCCTCGGTTCCCGAGCGGGAATCAGCCCACCTTGAACAAATCACTCCTACCCATCGTTACGTTTTGCACAGTGAATTCGGAATTATTGTCTTATATCTCGCAAGTTACTCTATCTGCCCTCTTTATGTGGTGAATGTTCTGTTGTCTACCTCTCTGATGATTCTATCAACCATTGTGGCGTCTTACAAGACCTATGATGATATTGTTCTGATTAAAACTGCAGAAATGGTCAGGTGAAGTGCACTTTTTAAGAGTTTCAGCATTGTTATTTCATTTGTGCACCTTTTTCTTGAAAGGTAACTCATGTGCAGATAATAATGATTAGAGAGCCGGGAGATCCTGCCCCAGATGTGGTGGAGTATAGAAATGGTATGACTCCTCCTATGAAGGATGCACGCAAGAGAAGATTCTGCAGAGAAGCTGACCTAAATGTAGTTATCACCTCATTCTTCTTTGAGCATGTGTCTGTTTTTCCACCCCCTTGGGGGAGTGGAGGGAGGGGGAATTGATTAGGAATGGTATAATCATGGCTGTTGGGACAGGAGAAAATGCTGATATCCTTTGATGCTAATATCTATTTGTTGATGTTATCAAAAACTAACATCTATTCCTTGATTATGGTAGAAGGCATATCAACATATGCTTGTTAATTAACTCGTATCTGTTGCTTAGGTCGGTCAATATGGGTTTTTGGAGTGCCATATGGGCTTCAAGCAAGGTTTCATCATGTTGATTGAGGCATCTAAGTTGTCGAATCGATGATCATATCACTAACGTCTAGTGATGAATTGGTAAAGCATATTAAGTGCAGACATTCTAGCTCTCCTTTAGGTTCTTATTTATGGGACATTTAGCATGTGAACCGTCTTTGTTGCACAGGTAGCAACTGCCATTGTTGGTTTCTTTTGTTTTTTGGGTGGTATCTGCATGGATGTGCATCTAGCTTCTAAGGCTTCTATCACCTTGGTTGAGGCTTCTACGTTGTCCAACTGATGATCATAGTAGTAAGGTCAACAAATGAATTTGATGCATATTAAGTAGAGAATCTTCAGTCCTATCTTTGGGTTGTTACGACACATCATGGGAACCCACTTTATTCGGCAAATGGCACTTGGCATTGTTTGTTTCTTCCTTGACATGGACATGGCTGAGCAAGAGGTAGACGGAGATGGAAATTCCCGCAAACCAGGCGAAAAGACTACTCCTAAGCACACTGCAAAACCCTGTTAGAGGTATCTCAAATCGGTTATCAAAGGGGTTGAGGGTCAATTTATAAGTGTGAGGGAAAATATCACATTTTAAACTAGTTTTTTAGGGTGAGAGAGACCCAAGGCTACCTAACATTAGTATTATAGCCCAGTTTATTAGTAAATCTGGACCCAGCAATCACACAAGAAAGATACAGGTTGTTGCCTTCTGATTTAGGCATGATGTGTGAGAAGGAGATTGTTAGGCTGATTACACATCTCTTATAAAAGAGACTAGTGGTTAGTTTATGAGTGTAAGGGAAAGTCTTACATTTTAAGTTAGTTTTTGAGATAAGAGAAGTGCAAAACCACCCAACAAACCCTTCTCTCTCTCGACTCATTATAGTAGGGTGTTGTAGCCTTGTGTTAGACAAGGGGTGGAGTTGTGGCGTCACGTGAGACAAGAGAGAGATTGAGAGCGGAGCATGAAGAGTGGAGAGAGAGGGAAGAGAGCATCGCGAGCGACAAGGGAGGAAGAAAGACCGTGGATGAGTGGAGAGAGAGTGGCCCGCGAGAGTTTTAAAATTTTTCTGACAAGTGGGCCTGCAAGAGACACATGTCACATGGTGAATGAATTAGTATTAGTATTCTACTGATACGTTATTACTGTGATACCCAATATTTTCTTGTAGAATGGTGGTTGTCCCCTTATTCATGGCCATCACATCAAACTAGTTATACCAATGTATCGAAGGATGGGCATCTTGTGGTTGTTCCGGCATGTTAGTCTCAGAGTTTGTTCTCTTATGGTATTATGTTTGAAAAATGTAATTAGCTTGAATATATTAATCATTTCTGTATTTACCAATTGCCTGGAATGGACAAAAAGACATATTCTTTCTTTAACAATCTGATCTCTAGTGTACCTTTTAGTAGGATTGAAATCTAAATAAACTTTTGATCATCCATTAGATAAAAAAGATACCTTACATAAAGAGATGGTTTGCTTTTGATCGTGTTACGGTCGTGCTGCAAAAAATGTCAAAAAAATAAATAAATCTGAAATCGTTATGGATTTCTGCTGCATCAAGACTTTGCTGGCTTGCGATGTTCTTCTACCTCGCTCTCTTCAGTTGTGACTGTGCAAGGCTGTTGGGTTGTACTTATAGTACAACGCAGGCCCAAGCAGTTGCAGGTAACATCATGCAAAACTGGAGCCCAATGGCATGCTCGTTAACTTGCCAGGAATTGCTAACATACTGGGTTGGATTAGTCGGGTGCTCAGCTGTGTATTTTCCTGGCCCATTTGTATATGGTGTACCCTGCTAGGTCCTTGGACTTTAAACGCAGTCCATAGTTTATCCCATGATGGTCTTTGTAAGCTTCTTTAATTTATGTTTTAGACAGGCGATAATCGTATAGATGTCTGCAGACCCAGCTAACTTCTGACTTCCTTGCTGGTTAAATCATGGAAACTTGTCTCAAGGGAATATTCTATTCCCCATATGATTCATGCATGTAATGTGATTTGCACTCCTGAAAATGTTCTGAGCTATATTTCAGATCCGAGTGTTCCGTGGTACCTCAAATGTTAGTCCTGGGTTCATTGCTCGTGACAGGTCCATTATTTTCTATTTCCATGGATGCAATGATTAAGGACCATTATTTTCTGGGGACATTAAGAGGACAGCAAATGCGGCTTCTTTGTTCAGGAAAGTACCCATTTGTGTTGGGGTCCCGGAGGACATCTTGTTAGATTATAAATCTTTTGCAGCATCTTCTTAATATTGGTGGTTGAAGATAAATCATATTTTTTCAAGGTTGTCCAGATTCCTGATAAGAGTTATAGTTTAGAGAGAGATCGCGAAAGATCGCGAAGCTACCTCCCCTAGAAACTTGCTAAAAAGTTGCGACACGATCGACGTTTTCGGATTAAGAGTTTGATTGGCATTGTGCTAATGGTGTTGAATAGCTTGAGTTTGTAACTGGTTAGGGTTTGGTTGGTAGATTAGTGCGGAGATGCCAGCTTGCTCGGTAGGTATTAGGGTGTTGAGTTTTGACTTTGTCTGTGTTCTTGGAAGGATACAAATCTCTTGGCTAAATCTTGGGTCATTAAATGGTCAAATCATTATTCTAATTAATGTTTCAACTGTTGAACTCAGATGGGTGTTCTTTTCTCATCCTCTCAAGCTAATTCTAATTGGTCTTTTTGTCAAAAAGTTCAAACGCGAGCCCCTCTCTTGTTTAACATGCGCTGGATCACGTGAAGCCCTACTCAGTCCAGTTCATTTGCACAGAGGAGGAAGAAAACCCAACCATCTTTGCTGGTTTTCATTTTCTAAGCCGATGTTTCTTGCTCTCTCATTGATTCTTTTCTAGTGCTTTCAGACACAAGTTGGTTTGGTCTTTGCATTATCCATTCAGCCATCGACGTTGTACCTTCTAACAGGTGTACATAGTGTTATGATTATAGAACTCACTAAACGTGCCTCATAGGAGCAAATGAAGCTGCTTGTGATCCTCCATTCCCAACCACCCGAACCTTATTTCTTTTAGAGACCCTTTTTTGAGGCGAAGAAACCAAGTGTATCCAACTTAAGGGGGGTGAAACATTTTCAACATTAGAGATTGAGACAACCTTCCGATTCTCTCTAATCAGCGTCAGGTCATGTGTAAATGTACATGCTAATTATGTTAAAAATAGCGAATATGGAATACTTTTCAATGTATGTACTTGTAAGAACTAGCTCAACTTTAAAGATACTCACATATAGGTGAAAAAGTATCATGAAATCCCACCAATATTATGCAATTAGGAGGTAGAGGAGAGGTCCAACATGCTATACGAGCATATACTTAATTAGAACGCGTAATGCTGCCTTGAGGGGTCAATGATTGCGATTACTCGGAATGACAAATTTTTGCCTCGTTGACATTAGTGTCGAACCCAATGAACTGACAAGTCAAACAGTTACTTTATGCTCATTGACTAGTGGGCTAACTATTCCCATGAAGGGCAGCTTGCGACTAGAGAAGACTGAAAGGAAATTAATGTATCCAAGGCAGGTTGGTTATGCGAGCCCTAATCAAGGTTGACGTAAAGAAATCGACCTTAAAATAAAGCACTTTTAGCAATCAAGAAGTTTAAAAAGTGGCTATGCTCCAAGGTTAGCTCAGACTTGGGTTTTGGGCAGGTCACATGACTTAATTAAGACAAAAAGTATTTCAGATTGATTTGGTTGGATACGCATTCATTATTTTTGGGTGCAGTTGTAGTTATCTAAGACGTGTTTTAATTAATTGAATTGTCTTGGTCTTAATTAACAATCTTTTTAACATTAAACAATGCTTTCCAGCACAAATGTAGTGTCCTAAGCCTAGTGATAAGATGACGCGGTGAGAGGAGAATAGTTTATGCACTGGGGTTCATTTTTCGCACTCTTTCATTCAGTTTCAGATGCTATATGATGAAATTGATGTCTAGAGATATGTTTTCTCTCTAAATTCTTACTTTTAGTAGGTTTTCATTTTGATCATATCAATATATTCAACAAATGCGTCCAGCTCGACCAATGACAAAATGGTTTGAAAATCCTCTAAAATCTACCTACAAGCTAGTGTAAGGTACCAGAGTATAATGTGAAATCGGAAAGATCTTACTTTTATCATTATTGGATTTCGAGGCACCTATATCCTATTGGACACTAGTTAACCTTTCAAATCGAGGACTTTTGAGATTGCGGTACCTTACATTGACCTTTTTCAAGACTAGCTTAATGCAGTTCAATTTAGGCTTTATCAAGTCATCTGCAATCCTACCAAACGACAAAGTCGAATGGATGGCTCGAAAAGCTTTGAAACTGGCTTTGCAAACATACACCAACCCCTTTCACTCAGCAATTTTCACATCCAGTCCCATCAGATGAGCGTGGGTCCGACGAGTTCGGGTTCACGTTGAGCGCGACGACCGTCTTGGATGTGGAAAATGGCAAACGTCCATCATGTCGCACCACCATCTCCTCAGATGACGAAAAGCAGCATTGGATCCATCCCTCCCTTACGTACATTTGAGTCTGTATGGTCGCTGCATTCGTTGTTTCATCATCATCCGGTGGGGCCACTCGTGAGAGAAATGGGCGGTGATTAGGTGATGCAGATCATGATAGGGGTTGAATAGTAAGATGCGCGCACGCACTGGGTTAGGACGAGTCAATGTCAAGTGAGTTGTGCCATTTTGCTGGGAACAAAGGTCCATCTGGTCCGACCAATGCGGTACTCGCTTCATCCAAAGGAGGCACAAAAGATGCACCGTCCTTCTATACAGAAATGCACCGACTCCTACTTTAGAATTATGAGACTATCTACGATCGCCTTGTCTAATTCAGATCATCAACGCATCGGTCGAACTCGTACACACCACAGTTTCTCCATCATGAGCGCAATTCCATAGTTTATAAACCAAGTTAAAGTCCCACCAGGGGTTGGCAAGTAGGGGTGAAAGATCTCAAGTACCATACAAGTTCCGTATGAAATTTAAAACTTACCCTATCACAACTTCCAAAATCTATCCAGGTTTAACATGCATTATTAATCGAATGATTGCAATGAATTATCACTTTTAATAATCATTACTTGCTACTACAATTCACTAACATTGATATTTAGACACATGAAAAATATGAAATATTAATAAAATAAAAGTCTCAATCATAAAATGGAAACTTAAATTAGTAGTTCTAAATTATACACTAATCATCGGATATCATGGAATACTATAGGATATTACGAAGATGGACCGAGAAAAATATAAAAACTTGTTTTAGGTTCCAAATTCTAGGTTCCACTTACCTGAAACTATAACCCATCTTGTCAAAATATATTCATTAATTTTTGGAATTCGAAACCTACCATGCATACTTTGAAATTTAGCACTAATCATGTTCCCACTGATCTAATTCTTTAATTTCAGGTTCTACCCTAAAACCTTGTATTCAAAAGCACACGGATCGCTATATCTTTTCCTATCCTATGCGAGCGTTTTGTCATCCTGAAAAATCACGTTGTAAGGTACCGTGAACCAACGTCCAAGAAAAATGCTTTTGATAAAATCTACGGGACCGATGTAACCGGGGGGGACAGCCCACCGACGCGCTCGCGCTGCTTTCCAAATTTCATGTACGAGAAGTCTTAGGAGTAATGCTATGGGGAGACAACATGGAGTTAGGGTCTGGTTGTCCGACCGGCCAACCGGCCGGCCTTGAAGTCATGAGGACTCCACCACCGCATTCGACCTCCCCCAGGGGACGGCGGCTCCTCCTGGCGTTGGGTGAGAGTGCATGTCAGCTAATGTAGCGTGCGACTGCTTAACTTCCCCGCACCATACAAAACCAAACATTTATGGAATCATATTAATAGACAGAAGACCCTTAATTTCGGTCGGGATTCCATACTCCCTTGATGACATCGGAAGCAAATTTGGACACCACTAATCTTGTTTTAGTCGCATACGTGTCATCTGTGGAAGCGTCTAATCTCTGCATGGACGGAGTCGTGGAAGTGTCCCTCTGGATAGGGCTTTTCTTTGTACTTTCCTTGTTCAAACTGGTGCTATATAATTCTAATGTGTTCTTTCGACCAAAAAAATAAATTCTAATGTGTTCTCACAATTATTTATTCGTTAAGTAGCATAGATCTGAGATTAGCCTTCAGGGAAAATCTGGTTAGGTAGAATTTGGATTGCATGCGAATTGTTTTAGTGAAAAATCAGAAAGAGATTTGGGACTAATCGGCACGATCAAAATTGGGTTTGGAAAGGATGGAACCGGAAGCGTCGAGTAGCTCCAGCCAGCCATTGAGAATCATGACACCAAACCCTTTTATTTTCCAAGTCAAATCCTCCCCCTCAATTTCCATTCACCCAAATTCTTCTTGTTGTTCAGTAGATCAAGGGCATTGCATTCATTTTTATTTTTATATAATTATTTTATTTTATTTATTTAACATTTGAAAGTTTCTTTTTATTTGTATTCGGCAAACTAAATCTTTGAAACACACACACACATAGACTTTTAAGATCACGTGCAACATGTTAACTTTTTTGCCCCCTTAACTTTTGAAATTAGAGATAAATTATTGGGATTTTGGCATAAAGCCGGGTACCATCTTTCCCCTTTTTCTTATAGCACCAGAAAATTCAACTCTTATTCGATGTCGAACTATTGATATGATTCACGAATGCAAATAGTAACACGTAGAGCCATTTGGGACTTTTCCTGTATCAGTTGTTGAAGTCAAAATATTCCTTTTGGCTTTCAAAACTCAGGAAAGCAACCATATTATTTCCTAAATTTAAAAATATATTTTCAACAAGATTTTGCCTTTAGTCAATATGTCAAGGCGTGCTCACTTTTGATTTTTCAGAAACTCGAAGCGTTTAAAATTCCATAAATGGAAAGTGTGAACACATCAATTCACATAAATAAAGTACTTTTCATTTCGATTATAACTTGAACAGGCCGTAGTTCTCTACTTAAAAAAAAAAAAAGGAGTTACAGCAAATAGGTACGAAACAGACCGAGTCAAAAGAACAAATACTAAACAAAAAAAGAAAAAAAGAAGGGGAGGGGAAGCCGAAGAGGTCCGGGACCGCGGGAAGGCAAGCTGGAATCTAACTGTCAAGGTGAGTACGTGGAGGATTTTCATTGGGGAGGAAGTGAACAAGACGCAATCCAACAAAAGTCAACCCCTGTCCGAGCGTTGACGTGGGTTGTGTTGCTGACTTTCTTCGTCTCCGTCGTCGGGTCCGTGTTGGATACATCCACTCCCTTCCCTTCCCTTCCCTTCCCTTCCCCTCCTCCTCCTCCTTTCCAACAAGACAACGCCCGCCATTAAAGAAAGTAGAGAGCAAAAAAGGCAAAAATGCGTCGGCGCTTAGCTAAGCGCGTTCTCCCTTCTGGCCCCTTTCGGAACTTTCACGGTAAAAGCGCATTCTCCCAACCAACCAACCATCCAGACCGACCCAAATTCCGTCTTTTTCCTCGTTTGTTTCGTACTTTTCTTTATTATATTTTGGTTCAATTGGGTGCTCGCCAGCTACGATATGCTTCTGGAGGAGATCGGGGACAGCTCGAGACTGAAGTTGCGAGCGTGTTCCTTCTCGAGCTCGATTTTGAAATCGATGGCGTTTTCAAGTTTTTGGGTCGAATCCGTGCGCCTAGACAACACTCGTTTGGGCCGCCAAACGACGGCACCGGCATGGATAAGTGTTTCGACTTTTTCCATTCGATTGTCTCTTTCGGTCTGGGGTTGGGGTTGGGGTTGGCGGATGAACTGTGGCGAGGTGGAAATTTTAGACCACGACCTCACGCGTCTTCATCCATGATGTCTCCCCTCGACATGGCAAATGTTTCCGTACCGTGATTTAGACTCCAAGTTTGAGTGTGAATTTCGTTTATCCCATTAACTCTAAGATAGCATTTGCATTTATAAAGTTTATATATTAATTGTTACGATAACAACATCAAATATAAATGGAATTTTGAATTAGTTTGTTACAGTGATAACTATATGAGATGATAATGGACTAATTTAAAATATTTTGAATTTAAACAAGTCATGCATTATTATCCTTAACAATGATCAATGATGACTGGTGTGAATGTTTCTATGTTCCATAAGGTTTCAGGTTTTTCCCTTGAACGAAAGGTCAAAGCATAAAAATCGCAAGATTGGAAAAGAGCAAAAATTTAGAATTAGGGTGCGCCTCGACATTTGTTTTTTTAATCTTTCATGTCTCTTTTTCGCCGATATAGTTAAGCGCGAAATTGCTTTTTCAAAGAACGCGTGGAAATTAAGATGGTCCATCTTAAAGAATGCAAAGTGATGGATAAAATTAATCATTGCGTGTAGTTATCTTCTGTGTAAACACATAATTGTTTATTAAAAAAGAATCATAAGTACATACGATCAATAAAGACATTCATACTTGACAATTATGAATTATCATATCATGCCGCCGATACAAAAGAATCTCAAACACGACCTTATTAAGTGACTAAAAAAAATGTTTCGGGTGAACTATAGCGATGTAGAAATTTCAGACCACGACCTCATGCGTCTTCATCCACGATGTCCCCCCTCAACATGGCAAATGTTGATGTAGTCCGTTACAGTTAACTACATGAGATAATGTTTTGAATTTGAAGGATTCATGCATTATTATCCTTAACAATAATCAATAATGATCGGTGCGGATGTTTCTATGTTCTATAAGGTTTCGGGTGTCCCCCTTGAACGAAGGCCAAAGCGTGAAAATCGCGAGAAAAAAAAAAAAAGCAAAAATTCAAAATTAGAGGCGCCTCGATATTTGTTTTTTATTATTTTACGTCTCCTTTTCACTGACATAGTTAAGTGCCGAATTGCTTTTTCAAAGGATGTGTAGAAATTAAGACAATCTGTCTTAAAGAATGCAAAGTGATGGATAAAATTAACTGTTGCGTGTTGGGTATGTTATCTTCTGTGTGTAAACATAAACGATTCTTAATCTAAAAAGAATCATAAGCAAATACGATCAATAGAGATATCTATATTCGATGGTTGTTATATTATGTCGTTGGTGTAAAAGAATCTCGAGCATGACCTTAGTAAGTGACTAAAAAAAGCAATTTCCACACAAGTAGGTCATATCCACACACGCAAAGATGCGCAGCATCGCAACATTGTATGTGGACACAACCGAATCTCCATAAACCTAAAATAAGTAGAAGAAGAGATGGGGTAAAAAAAATAGGAATTATTCTCGCATTAATTCGACGTGGCAACAAAAATCTTCGAAGAGGGATTTAGCTTGTACCGGAGTTTCCCGGCAAGCACGACGTGGCCCGAGCATTCTTCTGACACCTGGAATCCAGCCAGTTGGACTTTCCTAGCGGCTCGTACGTACGACACATCGTACAAATATGACGTTGTAATTTAATCGCGGAGAAGAGAGAGAGAGAGAGAGAGAAGAGAAGGATTTGTATTTGCATGGAGATCCGAGATGGACAGTTGGAGGTGACGGTATCGTGTCTGGTCCAGTCGTCGCCTTCTCCGATCTCGCCGTGCTTAAATTAAACCTTAAAAACTGGGTTTGACTTTAATCCCTCGGGCTCTAAACCCCGAACTGCGCTTGCAATAATGGACATGACGAGGTTTATGTTCGCACATGGCGGCGACAAGGCGATCGGATTCGCTTGAGATTCGGCAGGGTCTGTTTTTTGCTGCCGAAGCTTTGCTTACAAGCGTTGCTGCCCTAAGCACGTCGGAGCCTGCTCGTTTTGGCCACGCAAGCTCCCCATTTTCTCATTTGTTTTTAACTCTCGAAGTAACGAAATGATTAGAGAATTCGTTCAACTCGCGACGAGCTCTAGGAGAATTTTGCATTTCTGATAAAAAAGAGTCGTCGGGCCGATTTTCCTGGGGGGAATTTGTTGGGAAATTGAAGTTGGGCTGGAGGACGATGCTTGGGCGCGAAGTAAATTTTGGGTCAGCTGAATTGACCGGGACCAAGAGGGAGTAGGAAGAGCGAACGGTTCAAGGCAGGGAATTGAAGTCACGCGGGTCGTCATATCCCATCCGGTCGCTATCAAAGACGTATATACTTAGCTAATCAATCGAATTTAATTAAATTAATTTATCTGATTAGAGTCATGCTAGTCGTCATTGTTGCTGTTATCTCCCGCTGAGTGATTTCCTGTCGGTGTGAAGTGGATTGACCGCATTGCTTTCTTCCCCATAATTTCCAACCGTGCCGCTCGTTTAGGTCGGTCTTCGTCCATCATTATTAACCCATTTTTTTTCCTCCTGGAAATCATCGGTTTCTTTCTCGGGAAGGAAGTGGGTGAGAAACCCGCGTCATTTACCTGGAATTCGGTTTCGTGAAAGCAAAGCTGGTTAAGCAAATTAGGCTTCCAATTTTCGTTCCGTCAAGATGAAAAGAAGGAAAGGACGACTACCGACAGTGACTTTGTCGACGACAAAAACATCATAGTAACCCCTCGAATGGTTATTTTGTCACCGACTCCAGCACACTCGCATGCCGACCGAAAACAAAACAAAGCACTAATTGCATTAAATGTAAAGTTGTCGGTATCTCGATTTTCTTGGTATAGCCTAACTATTAGTGTTTACAGACGTGAATACTCTTTGGGCACCAGTATGGAAACGACACATTTTAGGACACATTAAGAATTAAGAATTACGCATTTTAGCAACATTACTTACTTCGAATGGTCAATTCTAAGAATTCAAAGCACGTTAAATAAAGCTTGGCAAGTGTTTGAGGGGCACTTTCTAAACATTTTCGATTATGCAAGGGCCGTCCATCAAACGAGACTCCCATAGTTTCTTCAAAACTTTTCCTTGATGTTATCTTTGAAGACAAAAATAGTCATTCACCAAATACAAACACAACAAAGTTATTGCTATCTATATATACAAGTTGTTCTTATGTGCGTTTTTGTAGGCATGTACCATCTCAAGTTAAATTTTACATGCCAAATGATACCTATCTAATTTTAGGTAATTTGGATATGACACCATTGATATGGCGGAATAAACTTATTGATTGTACCTTATCGCGACTTTACATATGATTAAAAATATTCCATAGCTAGTGATATATCCAATTCGATAAATTTAAAAAAAAAAAAAAAAAAAAAAAAAGACCCTTTACAATGCAAAACCCATTACGAAATATTTTCCATATGAAACGTTGAAAATTGGATTAGTGCGATTAAAAACGTCCTAATCAGCTTGTTCTCTAATTACGTCTGCAATGCATGGCATCGTCCATATCGAGCTTTCAATTTCCAAACCTCAATTTGGCTTCAGTCAATCATCTGACTCCATTGTCTATCCGAAGGATTAACGCGTGCCATGACATCATCCGACCGATCAAACCCAAACGAAATGACATAAACAAAAGGCAAAGAAATTTCTAATGAAATATATATTCAAACGTAACGAATTTAAATTGACTTTTCGGTCATAATATGCCAAAGTTTGTAAGTTTAGCTCGAAGCATCGGATGACACAAGCCATTGCGAACTTGCGATTCAAGGATCAAGGAACAAGTCAACCCCTCCCCTCGTTTAGTTTTGAATTGACTCGGAAGAGCAAATGACTCCGCGGGAGCTGGAAAAAAAAAACCTCCACAGGCGTAACGTGCAAGTTTAGGACTTTTGGCCTGAAAACAGGAGAGGGTTTTTGGAAAGTGGTAGAAAAAGGCTCGATTCAAATTGGTTTTTTTTTATTATTCTGTACCAATAAATATTAGATAAGACCCAGGTCTCTCCAATGAGAAACTGAAAATTAGCAGGAAGCAAGCGAGGAAGCCTCCCACGAGCAGAAAAATGTGAATGGATAGTACGAGAGTAGACATTCTAAGTCCTCGGGATGTAGATTTTATGGATTAAAATAACCATAATCGAGAAACTTTGTTTTAATTGGTCGGATGGGTCGCGATAGGACCATAGGGAGTTTACATCTTTCTCTTCGGGAGAAAATTGAAAATTTTCTTTCGAGCAATGGAAATGCGCTTATTCAAGGAAATCGATAACAGTTAATGGTCAACATGCATTTCTCCAATCGCACGTTAGCCTTCTGCCATCGTGATGTTTGAGGCCTTGCTTGGTTACGCTTTTAGAACCCTTTTCATTTCTCCCAGAAAATTTTAGAATATTGTATAAATTTTTTTGAAAAAAAAAAGCACAACGCATCGAATTGTATATACACTAAAAGTTTCGGGAGTTCCAAACTTAAAAGAGTCAATATGCGTCTATCACATAACATAGAATTTATGGATAGAAATATCTACATATAGATATTAATATATATATTTATATATATCACAGAAATGTATTTAGAAATTGAACGAAATGGGCCCGAATTTATAAAAGCATCTAGAAAACTCAATTCACAAAAATTTGGAATCCAAGAACCAGGCGTGTGGAAAGGAGAGAGAGAGTCTGCAATTGCATCGAAATGGGTAGCCTACGATACAAGATAAAACCGGAAAAAGAAGAAGAAGAAGAAGAAGAAAATGAAGAGAATTTTCTGTGGAGAAAAATTTTCACGCCCTGATGGCCCAAATGGTCTACTCCACGTGGTCGAGGACCAAGTAGAAAGAAAGACAACGCCCACTCAGCGTCCCTTATATATAACAAGCATCGAGCGAACGAAAGGAGTAACCTTTTCGGTTTCCGCTTCGAAAAAGCCACGAACTTTGCACGGCGAGAGCCGAACTGAAAACACCCCCCACCACCACCATTTGACTCTCTCCTCCTCCCCTCCTCGACGACGACGACGACGACGACCAGTTCTTCTCGAGTTCACATCGCGAACTGCGGGACTCCGTTCGATCTCAGGTACTCCCCAAGTTCCAGGCATTTGCGTTGCCGTCGCGTTTGGTGAATTTTCCGGGATCTCTGCTCTGTTCTGTAATTCTCTGCGCGATGGGTGTTGTTAGATTTTCTTGCTCGTTCGGGTCTCTGTATCCGATGCATTACTTTTTCTTTTTTTCTTTTTTTCGTGGGTTCTTGGGAACGAGCTCGTCGACGCGTTTCTTGATATACCGTCGCCCCGAATGATTCCTGATGATTGTTTTGGAATGGAATGGATTGAATTAGTCCTCCTGCTGAGTCTCTTCCTGCTTTTGGTGGTTTTTCCGGTACTGGGTTTGATGGACGGGTTCTTTAGGATGTACGATTCTTGTTCACCAGCTTGTCTGCACCGGTTATGTAGATCAGTGGTCAACACTGATTTCGACGGCCTCTTCATCAATGTTGCATTGGTTCATTTCTGCTAGCATGGCTTAGATAGGGATGCATTCCACGGTTACCATGTTAATCTGCCTTCTTCTTTTTTCCGTTCTCTAACATTGTTTCCTGACATTTCGGTTTGTCTCTTTCAGATAGAAATTCGGACCCTGTCGTGTATCTCGTCGTATGGGAATTACTTCTTCCTGTCCATTGGCAGAATTTGCCGACGTGGAAAACGGTGTCCAATCCCTTATCATCAAATCTGTAAGTTTCGGAGATGATGAAGTCAAGACTACGGCTCATTCCATCAGTTTCGATATTCAAGGTTCAGAGCCAACAATAACTAAGCCCTTAGGCCCTGGAGTGATGGCGCTTGAGTGTGCTGTTCGCTTGGAAGAGAAGGATTCGGAGATGGTAAATTCAGTCGAGTCTCCAACTCCGATATGGAAGGAACAGAAGCAAGCGCCTGCCATGGCAGTTAGCCGAAAATCTGATGCTGGGGACAATCAGATCCCAGGATCTGTTGGGGTGGCTCAGAAATGTTCTGTTTTGGACCCCAACAATCCTAAACACGAGGCAGCTGTGAAATTACAGAAAGTTTACAAAAGCTTCCGCACTAGAAGAAAGCTGGCAGATTGCGCGGTACTTGTTAAGCAGAGCTGGTAAGAATTCTAAATGCTGATCGTGATGCATTATTAGTCTACGGTTGCAAATGTAATTAGTTACTCATACTGCTGTTCCTGGAACTTACAGGTGGAAGCTCTTGGATTTTGCCGAACTCAAGCATAGCTCTATATCATTCTTTGATGACGGGAAACATGAGACGGCCATTTCACGTTGGTCGAGAGCAAGAACAAGAGCTGCCAAGGTAAATCTATGAGCTCCAACAGGTTGATATGTGTTTTCTGGCCTTTCCTGGATACGTGACTAAGCTATTTCATATTGCAGGTTGGAAAAGGTTTGTCGAAGAACAATAAGGCCCAGAAACTTGCATTGCAACACTGGCTCGAAGCAGTAAGTTCACCATGACGAGAAATTGTGACTAGTAACTATCTTCTTTCATCAGTTTGACTTATTCTCATAACTATTTTACAGATTGATCCACGCCATCGTTATGGGCATAATCTTCACTTCTATTATGTCAAATGGCTTCATAGTCAGAGCAGACAACCCTTCTTTTACTGGTAATGGACTAGATCTGACCACGCAACACTTTTACGTTGTTGATATCATAACAAGTGATCTCTGACAGAAGGGGAACTTCGTTGACTTGTGTTGCAGGTTGGATATAGGAGAAGGCAAAGAAGTAAATCTCGAGAAATGCCCCAGATCAAAGCTTCAACAGCAATGTATCAAGTACCTTGGCCCGGTTGGCTTCCAACTCCACTCATGAATGTCCTTTGCTATTGTTGTGTACGTTTATGTCTTACTTAGAGTTTTCTCATTCCTAACAGATGGAAAGGAAGGCCTATGAAGTTGTCATAGAAGATGGGAAGCTCTTTTACAAGCAGAGTGGCGAGCTGATCCACACCACAAGTGAACCCAGGGACGGGAAGTGGATTTTCGTCCTGAGCACATCGAGAGTAATGTATGTTGCTAAAAAGAAGAAAGGTTCGTTCCAGCATTCCAGCTTCTTGGCTGGAGGAGCTGCAGCAGCTGCAGGGAGATTAGTTGTTGAACATGGCGTACTAAAGGTAGTTTTTCGGGCTAAGAGATAGCAATATGTTCTTGGATTGGTGATTATTCATATCAGTGTCATTTAAAAATGGTCGTTCTCTGTTTGTTTGCAGGCAGTTTGGCCTCACAGTGGCCATTATCGGCCCACCAAGGAAAATTTCGAGGATTTCATCTCCTTTCTCCAAGAGAAAGACATGGACCTCACTGATGTAACGGTAATATTGATAGAGATAGATTCTTGGCTATGCCCCGCCTATCTTTTGTTTTGTTTTAGTATACTTCACAACAAGCAAATAGCTAACTCATTGTTGTATTCACATTTCAGTCGAGTGCAGTGGATGAGGAAGACATGACTCCTAGCAGGAGAAGCAGTCTTTGTCTACGAAGCAACCCATCGGAAGAGGATTTAATGCAAGAGGCGGATGCCTCAGAGACTGACGTTTCGACCTTGAACGAAGTAGAAACAAATTCATTGAACAAAGAGAGTGGTGATTCTTCAGAACTAGAGTTGCCCAAGCCGAGGCACATACAAAGATTCGGTAGCAAATTGACCAGTCTTGAAGTACCAAAACAGCGTCAATCATTTGAAGACCTAGAGAGTGAGAATCTAGATGGTTATGAAACAACAGAAGAGCCCTTTGCTTCTGAACCCAATTACATCGTTCCAAAACTGAACTTGTCTGGCAAAGACGGAGAGAACGAAGTAGAATATACAGAAGTAGAAACTACTCCAGGAGAATTGGATGTACAAAGGGTTAACTCACATAAAGAATTGAAGTCATTGCAGCAATTAAAGCAATTGTCCTGCAAATGGACGACAGGAGCAGGGCCTCGCATTGGTTATGTAAGGGACTATCCCCCGGAGATGCAGGCTCGAGCTTTAGAACATGTGAACTTGTCTCCGAGGATTGCAGGATTTTCGAGGTCATATATCTCTCCGCAAAGCACTAGTGACGTTACACTGGAAAAATTGAGGTCCCCGTCTTCAGTGCCAGGACTAAATTCAGGCTCATCAGAACGCGACAGTGCTTCTTTTCCTAATATTGGTGTTCAAGACTCTGCGGTGAAGTTGTTACCTCTGAAAAGGAAAGCATCAGCCCCGTGGCCTCATGCCTAAGCAGAGGAATCTTTTATTGACTTGATTATTTTTTGTGTGAATAGAGAATCGATTTTTTATACTTACTTGAAGAAGAGAGATTACAGCAAAGAAACTAGGAGGGAAGACTAGAACATTTAGGAATTCATTCTCATTTTTTTATTTAGAACAAATCTTTTCCTGTTCATCTTTGCACATATGATGTACATTGTAGAATTCAGAGGTATTTTTTGGCCCTCACCAAATTCAAATCAATTCTTTTCTCTAATTGTTGGATGAATACTTGTTTTTCCTTGAGTTTGCCACTTCATATACTTTACATTAGCAGTCCAGTTTGTCCACAATTGAAATATATGAATTATTATTGCTGCTGCTGCTGCTGCTGAATTGATCTTCCACGGCGTGTCAAGAAGTCACCTTTTAAGTGGGAAGTCTACTTTAATGTCATCGAAAACTTGGTGAATGATAACCAAACTAATGATTCATCTGCAATATGTTCCAAAGTTGGCTCGATATCTGATTTTGCAACTTCAGTTGTACGATTTAAAGCACAATAATCTTGCTGTCAGAGAACCAAAACCATCCTTAGAAATGTAAGAGAAGTTCCTCCAAAGATTCGACTTCCTCGTTCATTCAACTACAAAAGCACTCCTAAACTCACTGGTGATCTAATTTAATAAACAAAAAGTTTAAAAAGTAGCTTCCATGTTGAGCTCCAATCAAAAGAATCAGAGCTACCAAAAGATCAAAACGCTGCAGGTGGAAAAATTACTATGCTCATTAATTACGTGGTAACACAGAATTAAGCGATTGTTGCTTCTCCAATGTAATGAAAGTTAAACTTCCCAAAATAACCAATTACTCATCCGTATCAAACAAATTGGCCCCATGAGTTTGCAAGTTCATGGCAGAATCATCCAATAGAAATTGCCGACACGTGAAAAAATGATTTTTATAAATGACGTAAAATATATCATTTAGAATGCCTCAACTGAAGCGACATAGTTGAAGTTTACCACCTCTAAACTGAGCCAACAACTGATCTTGCGCGCAGGCCAGCGCCTTAACCGTACCAGGATGAAGTCTGCTTTGATGAGGACTAATTTGATGATCGCTGTCACTAAATGGAGATTCTGATGCAGCATTTGAGACCAGAATAGCCAAAATATCTCTAGCGATCTGTTGTGAGCTAGGATATTAAGCCCATCTGATTTCCACCAAGAAGGAATGTCAAATCCAAACTCCTAGGCAACCCGTCTTCCTCCAAGTAGTAATCCAAATCCAACTTCACGTCTACTTTTCTCTGCTTCCTCTCAGAAATAAACATGTCAAAATCACCAAGGCTATCCCCCTTCCCTATGCTCCTCTCCTTGGCCTGAAGAGACGCGGATTGATGCCTGTTTTGTATACTCAAACTTTGTTTTGATTGGTTATCGCGTAAAGGTCACAATAAACTCAACAAGTTCTCTTTATTTTGCTGCCATCCTCTTCTCCATACATTCTAGGGAAATTAATAACAGATATTACCCTGAATCTAGGACAGCTGCCACTCCGACAATATCATGAATGACGGGACGGTACCCATCAGCTTCTCCAACATATGGTGTCATTCCCACATCAGACCATTTTGTTAAGGTAATTCTAACTTCATAGAATTTTGGGAGATACAGATTTGATGTGGGATATTTTGTGCCTGATAACATCTCAGTGATACTGCAAAACAGTTTCAATCTTTCCACATGTTTCCCCAAACATATACCACTCCATGGCGTATGGTACACAATTATATCATAAATCAAAAGCTGGGAGATGAAGCAACACTTTTCTACAAAGCAATGCCATTCGAAGCATCGCAAATGTTGAATGCCATCGAGTTTGCCAGTCAAGTTTTAGATTCTCAGTCGTAGGGACCTGCAACTTATGAGCATGTTTTGAAACATTTCTCGTCTCTCTTATGTAGCTGACCAGTAAGAAACACTTTCGAGACCTTATGCATTTACATCACAATCATCACCCTGGTCAGAAATGTTAACAAATTTTTGTTTCCATCACCTTGTTTGATCCTTTTTCGCTGCATCCGGATTAAAGCTCAAACTTATCTTTCTTACACCTCAAGACTTGATTTATTGCCTCAATTTCATGTTTCATTTGCCATAATCAATTAGCATGTCCATTTAAAAATAAGGGTGCCTGTGTCATCTCAACCCCAAAAGCTTCCGGGAGATGAATCCCTTGGATAATCGTCTTCACTGACATCGTAAGGACCGAGAAGAATCTCTAATGCTGCTCTTGATACATACTCTCAGTCTTAATATGAAAAGCGAAAGAAGCCGAGAACTAGTACCATCTCCAATCGACAATTGAGCAAAATCAAACAATCATAATGTATAGGCTTTAGGTTCATGGAGCGAAATTCTAGCTAAATACAAGCTGAACTCGTTAGAAAAAATATATATATATAAAAAAAAAAGGGCGAAAGTTGGCACTTTTGGACGACAGAAAAAGGGCAATGTCTTAACGAGAAACAGAAAGAAGATGAAAAAGAAATGAAAAAGATGCGGGAACTGATGGTGACTTCTCGGGGGGAGGAGGCGGTGGTGGTGACGGTTTGCCAGGTTGATGGCGGAACGGGGTGGGAGGGCCGCCGTGAAGTGGCGGAGTAAGAGGGTAGAGTAGGAGATGATGGTCGCAGATGCATGAAACGGAGAGCACTCTCATATAATCCTTTCTCGGTTCTAAATTTATGGCAAATATGGTTAAACGCATAAACATTCTTTATCAAGAAAAATTCATACCAGAATTTGCGTTACTTTTTTTGCAACAAAATACCATTAGCACCACCATCCGAGGATCCTAGGAAAGTCATAAAAGAATAATTTGCAGATACCAGGAAATTTGAATAGAAGGAAAAAAAAGATCATTTATTCTTATAAATATATTGACAATCTATTAAAATATCCACTCTGGAACCAAATGGTTTAGCCATTTGTTAATTCTTTTTTTCACCACATATGTTTAACCTAATGTTATTATTACTCTTAATCAATGGTTAGCTATTCTTGTCATTTTGTATCTCATGAAAACTTCCTCGTGCACTTTAATTCCCAAATGCTTCTAGTCCTCAACTTCTCCTTCTCTTGATTCTTAGTTTCTAAATCTTCCAAGTAAAAGCAAAGGGTTCACTTTTGTGTTTTTGAAATTTCTAATTTCATCTTTTTAAGTGACCACAATATGAATTATTGTATATTCGCTTCAACTTATCAAACTAGTTTTGTTACTTGCAAGGATTAAGGGATGTTAATTGGTGTTCTTAATTATGTTGCTTTAAGGGTATCTAAAGCTTTGATTGCTCAAGTCATCTTTCAAGTAAGTGAAAATTCGAGAGACTAAGTTAGATTAATTTACTTAGCACTTTTAACTTGATGTTGATAGTTGTTAATTTTATATTAGTTGAATTTGATAATAAATGTGAGAAAATCTTAGGTGTGATGTATTGAGAAGGTGTGATGATTTGACTTTTTTTATGAGTAAACAAAAAAAAAAAGTTATGTGTGGATTATCCACGTAGGATATTCAACTTAAACTAGAATATTAAAAATTATTTTAATTTGTTCAATTTAGAAAATATAATTATTCATGTCATTTGATGATGTTGATTATATATCTCTATCCGAGTTATATATCACGTGTAAAGTTATTTTTTTCTCTACCATTTAAACATATCAAATTGAAAGTCAAATCGACAAATTTAGAATAATGTTGGATATTTCCACGTAGTTTATGGACTAAATTGAACATTTACAAGCACTTTAAGAACCGTTCAACAAATAAAAAATCTGAGACGATATTACACATTTAGTCAAATTCATAAATCATATTGAACAAATTGAGAATTTAAGGATAATATTACATATTACATCAAAATTTAATGATTATTTATGTAATTAACCCTATTATAAATGATATCGTCAGTCATTGTCGCTTCGACGTAGTACGAGGGATTTAATTTATTTTTTTTCAGTTGCTCGATCTATTCTATTCACCTATATTAAGTAGAAGGATGGGAGCCATAAAAGTGCTAATTAATGACATCGAAAAGAGAACGACTAGACAACAACTGTCATTTACAGCTGCGACATCAGCTAACCTTTCAGATCTGCTATAAAAGAAAAAAGAAAAATTTGGGGTTCGTTTAATTTTTTTTTTTTTTTTTTTTTTTTTTGAGCAAAGTGGGGTTCGTTTAATTTAAAGGGTCGAAAAACGACCTTTTCCATTTTCAGTCAAAATTCGAAAAATGACCTATACAGTATTTTTCACGTCACATATCAAATCGGACAAAAAGGATGTGCAGAAAATATGTGCTGCCTATTGAATTTCCTTTTGTCCTTCCTTTCTTTCTAAGTTTTCTTTGGCTTCGGCTGTTCCATCTTCCTCGTCCGCGGCCGCTGGGTTAGAAAGCTAAGGATAGTCCGCGGAATTTTCGATCCCGGCGAGCACGAACTCAAGAACTGAACTGAAGACAGTGAACCCAGATTTTGCTCCAATCGTGTCACCAGATCTCCCGAGAATCCCACCCTTTTCCTCGTTATCCGAGGTGAGTGGACACTACCCAGTTTCTCTTTCTGTCAGCTGAGCACGAATTTTGCTGAGATTGGAGGACGTGCAGTTGAAGAAGAAGGAGGAGGAGGAGGAGGAGAAAGAGAAACGCCCATGAAGGATTCGAGTCCGGGCACGGAGCCCATCGGGCAGAACCTGATAAAGCTCATAGGGAACCTCTGCTTCTCCGTGTTCGTGTTCTCCGTGCTCGTCTTCACCGTGGTCGCCATCACCTACCAACCCCCGGATCCTTGGCTCGAGTCCGCCCCTGCCCTCACCCGCCTCTTCACCCAGAGCGAGAACGCCACCTTCAAGAACGACAACTCCATCCTCAACACGGGCGAGGATCTGCAGCTCTCCCCCGCTGGCGCCTCGGCAGCGGCTTCGGCTTCCCCTGATCCCGGGGCGAACCCCATCACCGAGGCCGTGATCGAGAAGGCCGAGGAGGGGATCCTCGGCCCTTCCTCGAAAGCGGATCCGGGTTCATGTGAAATGGCCGGAGGGGCCGTTAATTGCTCCGACCCGCGTGTCTTGATCGCGGTCGAGAAGTTTAATTTGCGGGTTTTTAAGTCCATTGTGTTTTTGGAGTATCAAGCTCCGGTTAGCGGGTCGAAGCCGGGTGAGTGCGATGTAGCTTATAGGTTCAGGAACAAGAAGGAGAAGTCTTGGAGGAAGTATAGGGATTTTAGGAGGTTTAGGGTGGAGATTGGAGACAATTGCGAGTATAAGGTGGTGCATTCCGGCGGTTGGCATTCGGGCACCAATGCTCGTAGACCGAGTAGATCGAATGCCACGAGGGGCACCAAAGCAAAAATATTGACGCCTGTTGGAGACAATGAGATAAATGATACAATTCCGAGCTTGGGATCGGATGCGAACTTTAGAAAGGGCAGATACTTGTACTATTCGCCTGGTGGGGATTATTGCAAGGAAATGAATCATTATTTGTGGAGTTTTCTTTGTGGATTAGGAGAGGCTATGTACTTAAACCGCACGTTTGTGCTGGATTTGAACATGTGCTTGGCTGCAACTTATAACCCTAGTAATAAGGATGAGGAGGGTAAGGATTTTCGATATTATTTTGATTTCGAACATCTCAAGGAGGTGGCATCAATTGTGGAGGAGGGCGAGTTCCTTAAGGATTGGAAGAGATGGGATAAGAGCCATAAGAAAAAGATACCGGTGAGAAAGGTGGTGACATATAAGGTTACCCCAATGCAACTGAGGAAAGATAAGAGTTCAATTATATGGAGACAGTTCGATGCTCCAGAACCAGAGAATTACTGGTACAGGGTTTGTGAAGGGCAAGCTGCAAAATACATCCAGAGGCCTTGGCATGCGATCTGGAAATCGAAGAGATTGATGAATATAGTCTCGGAGATTAGTGGGCGAATGGACTGGGATTTCGATGCCGTACATGTGGTCCGGGGAGAGAAAGCTCAGAATAAAGAGCTCTGGCCTCATCTTGATGCTGACACTTCTCCTGATGCTCTTCTTCTGAAGCTTAGGGGAATGATTGCGCCTTGGAGGAATCTCTACATTGCAACCAATGAGCCTTTTTACAATTACTTTGATAAGTTGAGGTCTCAATGCAAAGTACACTTGCTTGATGATTACAGGGAATTGTGGTCAAATACAAGCGAGTGGCATAATGAGACAATGCTTCTAAACAAGGGAAGACCTGTAGAATTTGATGGTTACATGAGGGTCGCAGTTGATACAGAGGTCCTCTATAGAGGGAAGACACGTGTGGAGACATTTTATAACCTAACAAAGGATTGCAAGGATGGAATTAATACATGCTGACCAGGTTGAAGAACACTCTTATTGCTTCTTTTTGTTGTTTCATATCTTTTGCTATGCCTTTTTTCTCTCAATTCTTTCTCTGGAGTGAGAAGGTTGAGTTCATCTTAGCACATCTTACATATACCTGTTACTTCATACATTTGCTGAATGTCAATACGATAAACTTACTGAATCAGTTTGTACTATTATTCAGCTTCATGCAATTTCCTCGTTCTTCTAAATTCCTAGTTGATGTGTGCTTGAAAGCACTCGCTCCTCTGTGTCTGTTATTTGTTCTTCATCTGATGCCTGTGCACTTCGTGACTTTTCCTGAATGTACATCACATAATCCAATTATGCTGATATAGGTGAGAGAAATAGAAACAGGATGTTCTAAAATCCTGGTAGGTTACAACTAAACCGATGTGGGATGAGGGGGCTTTTTCAACTAGAAGACTGCCCAAATGGGAAATTATCACATCATATTTGCCCGACATTTTATGTTAAATGCTGTAAACTGGGTCTCTCAAAGGCCCCCCCAATCGCAAATCTGGAAGATCCAGAGAAGATCAAATTTGATCCTTTTGTAGGTTCTGTTCGTTTCCTGATTTATGGCAATTTTGCCATTGTAATTTTTCTTTTCACATTGCGTAAATGTCACCCACTAATAAGTTGTCACGCCCGCAGTGCATTTTCCCTCTGCTGTATACTATTAAGGATGATGCTGTTAACTCTTAACATGAACGCTGTATTGATATTGTCATTGTAGTTGGTGAATATATGTCAGTACATCATTGTAAGTGAAACAAACAGACATTTGCTTTATTGTTATGACTATCATATCCCTGAGGTGGCCCTTTTCTGTAAGTCCAAAAAAAAAAAAAAAAAAAAAATCGAGACCTCAAATTAAACCCCTTTATTGCACTAGTTAAATAGCCTTGCTGGAGGCAAAGAATGAAGTTCTCTTCCTCTAAAATTTGACTCTTGATTGGGGAAGAGACGCAAAGGAGTGGAATTGTCCCCGAATCTTGTTTTCCTCACATCTACATATGCATAGGAAGTGCCTCAAAGTCTATCAATAAGGCGTCAATGGGTATCAGATAAAAGTAGTTATGTAATGTTGAATATTGACATTCAAGCTGCTTAGATTCGCTCATCAAATCAACCGGTGCACGGTTATCATTCTCGATAAGATCAATTTGCGATATTGTCAAAAAGAAGAAGCAATAGCTCTAAAGATTGATCTACTATCAACCTTGGTTTTATTTCCTTCCTTTTCTGCTCGTATTGGGGCATTTGAAAAGTAGAAAGAGAAACGAACTAATTGCTTTCAATCGATGGAGTTTCAGTTTTTCTTGTGCTCTTTTTTATGGTGGATTTACCAAGACATTTAGGAAGTTACTTACAGGAAGATGAAAATTACTAACAAGACTGAAAAATCGCCATCACTTTTTAAAATTACTAAGCACGGATAATTTAGTCACAGATTTGTAGAATTTCCTTTTATTATAGCCTGCTGATCAAGATTGTTGCACATTTCACGTATCATTCTGCAGGAACAAATATATTGTTTCTGTTTATCATAATTCGTGTTTCGGTATTGGCATGCTGCATAAACCAATCATGCATAAATGCAGAAGAATCTATTCCTGCTGAACCATGGAGTTCCTACCCTGTCAGGATCAATTAATCCTTTTGTTTCTGACAGATCTCCTGTTACCCTCTTTCACAACTTGATAAGAGCATCATACTTGAAGCTACTATATATTCAGCTGATGCTATTGATGTTAGTATAAAGATGCACAGACACCACAGGGCTTGTCCTTTGTATCCCACAGAACAACTCACTTTCGAAATTCACTGTCTCCATGGACTCATTATGTCTTGACATGTTGATGCCGAAATGAGAAACCCCCAAGAAGCATTAACTCGGTTTTCAAAGTCTTGCTCTCCAATTTGGGGCGGTTTCATACGGTTCTCAAATTAAAGAATTGTGTACTCAATGCAAAGCACAAGAAGTGCATGGTCAGGTCAGGAAAAGCTTGGTTCATTGATTGAAGGGTAGTGAAAAAAACTTGGTTCGCTATGTTTTCAAATGCAAAGCGTGATGTCCTTGAAAATTCTCCAGGGCTAACGACGGCAAATGGGTGCATCGAGTGCACCCAACTGGCCGCTTTTATCTTCCAAATAACATCATCTCTGAAGGTGAGATGACACTATCAGATGTCAAATTGGAGTCTCGAGTTTTTTTATCGTCCTGAAAATTACCAACAGCATTGATTATAAAACCGTCGCCTTAGTCAAGTAATCGAAGTTGTATTATAAGAGCATACAAGGGCGAGAGTGATAAGACCCCATAAGATAAAGGTAATATCAGAAGAAATATACATTCATCAAGAGGCAGTGACTTTGCTTCTCAGCACCATTTCAGTGCAGTAGCAATTGCCACTATTCCTTAAGCATTCTTACACCAATCGTTATTGGGGACACTGAAAAAAAAGGAAGGTATCATCTACAATGAATTTCACAAAGAAAGAATGGTCTTCCAATTCATCATGTTGATGCAGTTGACGGCGCTGCATGACGAGCCACAAATGATTCAACAAGTGGGTTTACAAGATGAGGCGCTTCGTCCTTCGTATATATGGCAAGAGACAAGAACGAATCTAGTCAGAATGTTTGCAGAAAGTATTATCAAGTGTCAAACAAAAGCACAGAACCTGTCAAGTTTCGGCACCAAATCGCAAAGGGAAAATGCCCACAGATGCTCAACAGAACCTCCACATTAATCTTTATCTCAGAGAGAGAGAGAGAGAGAGAGAGAGAGAGAGACCTGAGGACAGTGACCAACATCAGGGAGCACCACAAAGTCTTCCACTGAGTCGAAATTCCTGAAGGCTCTTCCAAGCTCAATGGGCTCCCATGGATCCTTGTCTCCCCATGCTATCAGAACAGGACACTGACAAAGAGAAGCGACAATAAAAGGAGCTTTTAAGTATCATCACAATCTCTATCTTTCGATAAATGACACTGCATAGCTTTTTGAGATTGCGGATGAAAAATAACATACCTTCACTTGCGGCAGTAGTTCTTCTGGAAGCGGACCACCTGAATAACAAATGAATTCGAGAAAGACATCGACAGCACCGGGCTCGAGTCCTGGTTGAAGGATCTTCTGAACTAATTCATCAGTCACTTGGGAGGTGTCGTGGTAGCACTGTCACAGAGTTCATCAAAAGCACTCAACTCAGTGAAAAAGAATATGCAAAATGCTTTCATTCTGCTCTGTCGTGGACTCCGCGGAATTTGAACTTTTTTACCTGGCAAAGGATACCTTTCACAGACTCCGGTGTAGCAACAGAATTGAAGAAGAATTTTCCTAACATTGTATTTCTGCCACAATGGTAACTCACTTCAGAAATTAAGGCCACTCGGCAAGAGCTTAAAGCTTCCAAGAAGGGACAATAAGTTTCACCTCAGCAAATTCTGGAATGATCTGATCAGGGGCCTTCCATACCATGGCTGCTTCTTAATATGAAGCATTCGAAGAGAGATGTTCAGGATGACGATGCCCGTACAGATCTGCGGCTGCATCACAGCTGCTTGAAGGCCAACAACTCCTACAATCAGATGGAGAAAGAATCAATGAGTGAGAACATATACTAAGCATACAAATGAGTTGTAATTTAGGTCTCTTTTATCAAGTATGCGTATGCTGAAAGATGAGATATCTGAAGAATGGGGCAAGAAATTATCTTCACCATAATCTCGCATCACCGTTAAAAAAACAAAAACTTATCCTTTGATCCTTTTGTTTGCAGATACAAGAATGGAGTCACAAGTCATAAACTAAAAAATTTTAGCATCACCAAGTTAGCTATGGGCTAAACCTCGTTACCTCCAATAGAGTTGCATATAAAAAATGCTTTATCTTTGACCACTTGGACACTGAAGTCGTTTATCTGCGTCGCCCATGTCTCAAATGTGTAAAACAAAGCATCTCCAAAATGACGAGGATTTGGCTTGTCGGAGTATCCATAACCAATCAGATCAATGGCATATACCCTGTGCGATTTCGCAAGAACTGGAATATTTTTCCTCCAATGGTCACTGAGGAAAAGGACAGGCACATCAGCAATGGGCGCATCAATCTAATTCGCGAGAGAATGAAGAGGGTGTACTTGAAATTTGCACTAAATGGCATTCTCATGTTTATACTTCTTTTCTAATTTGAAGCATAGGAGATACACCCCACCTGATATAAAACCAGTGTCACTAAATTTCAAGAGTTCAAGAAGAGTCTACATGGAGCAAAGCCCTCCCTTCCATAATCTAATCAAGAGACAAATGGTCATGCCCAATTTTGCCACTGCTAATACAACAAATCAGTTTTCACTCAGGTTTTACAGAAATTGTCAGATGAGAGCCATAGCAAAACCAGCAACATCATAGAAGGAACTTCCAAGCTCACGCAGAGAAAGGGAACGAAAACAAGAACAAATGCAGACACAAAACAGAGCAACGTCAAGCGATCAAAACAATCAATACCTAGCAAATAGTTTGTCTGATAATGAAATGTGAACGGTGTAGACCTGTTCGCTCCAAAACCATGGATCAGAACCAAAGCCGGTCCGCTGTCTCCGCAACACTGATACCGAATCGAGTAGCCCCTCCAATTCCATACCCTACAACACACGAACAGAAGGCAAGAAAAAGGAGCCGACTTTTCAGATACCCAAAACACCAAGAAACGAACCCGAAAACTCGCGCCCCACGATGATCCCCGTTTGTCGGTTCCGTATTACTCACCGGCTCTGGACTTCGAGCTGCGGCGGGCATGGGGCCTCGTCGCCTTGGACTCGGTCCTGGGTCGTGTGCTCTTTGAGAACGGCATTCGGCACGGACGAGCTCGAAGGAGGGGAGGCATGGCGTCGGTATCGGACGGCGATTGGCTCCCGGGAGCGGACGGTCTTGCCGGAGGATAAGGAAGGAGCGAACGTGCTTTTCCTTCCTCTCCGGTGGGATGGGTCGAACGGGAACTTGAGCTCCGTCGACAGGTGCAGCGTTGGGGAGCTCGTGCTCGCCATGCCCTTCGACGCTTCCCCGGAAAGAGAGAGAGAGAGAGAGAGCGGTGTTTCGAGCGGTTGTCGGGAAAGAGGGTCAAAGTCAAACAATCGGTGGTCGGAAATTCTGCAAGCTCAACGTCCTAATGGATCCACGTGGCACGGTTTTGCCCTTTCCAATTTGTCTTCTTTTATTTATTTTTTCAAAATAAAAGACAAATATAGTTTTTATTAAAATTTTGTCAGGAGTGCCGTTAAGCATATTTTATTTTTTAATAATTTAATTTTCAAAATTCAAATTTTGTATGACAAAATAACCGTCAATGCATCGTAAATGGTAGATTTTTATAATATAAATACTGATTAACAAATACTTGAAATTACTTGTTACACAGTACACACTCGTGTGGAAAAAGTTTATTAACTGATGTTTGGCATAACTATTGTACCGTGAGAACTCTTGTTTTCTAAGTACAATTAATGAGTGCCTCGACAAGAGCCTTTTTGTCATACTAATTTGTGTAATAAACCATGTAATGAGTATTATTAAAATTAAAACCATTCTTTTCTTAATATTATATCAGAGGAATTGGAATAATGATAAGTTATTTTTTGGTAGAAGTACACCCCAAGTGCCAAAACTTAGCACGGAAAGACAGTGCCAAAAGTGGCGGCTCCACTGGGTAGGCTTCAGACCTTTAGACGGGAGGTCGGGAGTTTGAAGCCCCTGCAACTTGTAGTGCAGGGAGGCTGGCGAATCATTAGGCGACTTACGTGTGGCGTCGGGGTGGTGGTTTCCCTGCTAGCGCCATCTTGGGGTTTACGTGGCGGCATTTGTCGGTTAAAGCGGTTTCCTCCAATCCAAAAAAAAAAAAAAAAAAAAAAAAAGTCTTAAAAGTTTGGAAAGTGACACTTAAGTGCCAAAATCGGAACAAAATTGATCACTTAAGCCAAAATCCGGCCAACATGCCGATGTGGCGATTTTCCGACGAAGGAAGTGCAAAATGACGCCGTTTTGCACACTGACATAGTTAGACAATACAAAAATGACGTTGTTTTTGTGCGACGTGGTAAAAAAATTAATATAAAAATTAATTAAATAAAATTTAAGACTAAATTTATTTAAAACATTTAAAAATAAAATAAAAATATTAAAAAACTAAAAACTTAAAAATTAAAAATTAAAATAATAAAATAATAAAAAAAAGGGGCAGGCGGCTGAGGGCTAAGCCCTCGCTGCCGCCAAAAGGGCTCGGCCCTCCCTTTTTTTTTTTTTAATTTTTAGTTTTTCTAATAATTTTTTTATTTTTAAATGTTTTAAATAAGTTTAGTTTTTAAATGTTTTAAATTTTTATTTTTTAAATATTTTTTAAAAAATTTAGTTTTCTTATTTTATTTTTTTAATATTTTTTATATTATTTTTAAATGTTTTAAATAAGTTTAGTTTTCTTTTAAATTTTTAGTTTTAAATTTTTTTATTTTTTTAAATAGTTTTTTAAATATTTTTATTTTATTTTTAAATGTTTTTTTTTTTAATTTTTTAAAATTTTATTTTAAAATTTTTTTTTTAAAATTTTTTTTTTAAAATTTTTTTTATTTTTTAAAAAATTTAAATAAGTTTAGTTTTAAATTTAATTTAATTAATTTTTATATTAATTTTTTACGACGTCGACCAAAACAACGTCGTTTTTGTATTCTTTAGCTACGTCAGCATGCAAAACGACACCGAAAAATCGCTACGTCAGCATTTTGTTCGAATTTTGGTTGGAGTGGTATTTAAGTAATTCATTTTGCTTTGATTTTGATATTTAAGTGTTACTTTCCAAACTTTTAGCACTTAAGTGTCATTCCGTACCAAGTTTTGGCACTCCAAGTGTCCATACCTCATTATTTTTTCTCGAGAAGCCGTTTTAACATTTTTCTATGAGTCGGTAAAATGTAATGGACGAGCTATAATGACTATTTGCCGTGTGCTTCTACAATGCGGATTAATTCTATAGTCTAATGAAGGTAGGGAGTGGTCACTTGGGCTAGAGAGCTTGGATAAGAAATGACTCCTAGCAGACTTCTAGAATGGTGAAGATGGTAGAAATGAACTGAACTATACACCAAACATAGGGAGAACGATTCTGAAATATATATAAAAACTAAAATTAACTCATTAAGGCGCATTTTGACGTAACAATAAACTTGACTTTGAAACTCCAAAATTAAACAAATCCAAGTTAGAGTATTACTAAGACGAGTGGCATCTTTGAAAAGTGTCTATTTGTATGCCAAATAACAAAACCACGAGATTCAGTATAAGATGGACCAAAGTAGACAATACCTTAAGTCCTTGTCACAGATTTAATAACTAAAGAGTTGTTATGCCATCATCAACACACTAGGCAAAGAGGTTCTCAGTAGGGCTGTCAAAAATCGAACCGAAAAATTCGGTTTTTTCAGTTTGGTTTCATTCGGTTCGGTTCTCATTAAATATCGATTTTTTTTTACCGATTTGATTTTTATCGGTTAACTAAACCAACAAATCGATAAAAACTTATTTCTTGGAAATACAACAAAAAAAATGAAAAAAAAAAAAAAAACAAATGCAAAAACCGAAAAAACCGAACCAACCGAAATTTCGGTTCAGTTCATATTCGATAAAGGTGTTAAATGGGTGGGTTGAGTCGGGTTTGGGTCGGATCATTAATGGTCCGACCAAATTAACCCATTAACCCATTTATGACCTATTTATGCCTAATGTAAATTTTCCGACCCATATCCGACCATTTAATTAAACTTAAAAAGCTTATTTCTTATATATACGTTTTAAAAAAATGATATTACTAAAATATTTTTATACAACACAAATTTAATGGATAATTTTTATAATTTTTAAAATAATTATTTTAAAAAATCGAATTTTAATTTTTTAAAATTTTTAATTTTTTTTTTTGTTCTTCTTCTTCTTTGGCCGACCGCCCCCACAGGGCGAGCCTCGAGCTCGCCCCTTGCCGAACGTTGGTGAGGCCTTTGCCTCGCCAGGATCGGCGAGCTCGAGGCTCGCTTGGCCGGTCGCCGGCCATCGCCGTGCCTTGGCGACTGGAGGAAGAAGAAAGAAAAATAAAAAATAATTATAATTTCAATTTTTATAGAAAAATAATTTTTGTAAAATTAAATAGAGAATAGAGTCTCTTTTTTTTTTTTTTAATGGTTGATAAATGGGTCTTAAATGAGTATGCTCTCAGACTCATTTAAGACCCACATATTTCAGTCCCTTTATTTTCAAAACGCATTATGGATGTTTTGGAAAATAATGCTTGACCTATTAACGACCCATTTAACACCTCTAGTATTCGGTTCAGGTCTCTTTCAGTTCGGTTTAAAAGTTTTTTCTAACGGTTCGATTTGATTCGGTTTTTTGAAAAACCGAATCAAACCAAGCCGTTGACACCCCCTCGTTCTTAGGGCATATGATGATTCATCTAGCCAAATGTGAAATTAAGGATAGGTTGGAGCGAACCAACCCAACTTGCGATCTGGATATTTGGCAAGATCTGGTAAGAGTCAGATGGGTTGGACAAAATTGTCGCCCATGATGTTTGGCACTGTAGCAATTCGTGCCTAAGCACGGCCTCCTACGCACGACCTGCTACAGTGCTTCATGCGTGCGTAGAACGAGCAAGGTCGAGCTTGTGCCCCTGCCTGACCAAACACGTCATTTTTAAAAAATAAAAATAAAAATTTAAGGGCAGCCAATGGTTACTCATCACATATGGTTGCCTTTGAGCCAAAGAAAAAAATGGCTGCAAACTCGTGGCCTTCACGTGCCTTGCTTTCATGTGCCTCAGGTCGTATCAGCTGAGCTGCGACATATCGAGCCGGCCCCATCGGGCACCCTAAACTGGATTAGGACTTGAATTTGAAGGATTTTTTAGCCAAACTTTAGATTTCTTGCCGGCGCTCCAATTGAATATTAAACACGGTTGATATTAAACAGACTCGTTTTAATAGCGCTTAAATTGTTTACCACTAAGATCCCCAGCTCCCAAGAATAACGTTATGTCGTTAGAGTTTAATATTGCTTAATATCATATAAACATTACAAACCCAAAGTGTTCCCTCGTATTTCCAATATCAACCCCCCCCCCCTCTCTTTATTTTTATTATCATTTCGAATATTGTCAGAGAGGGCGATGCCTTTGTCGCATTCCTTTCGAATCTCGTTCAAAAAAGTTCCGTACAACTTCGTTCTCAAATTTCTCTTAATAATAATAACTGAAATTACTACAAGGCCCCTCGTTCGTTAAATACAGCTCCCCCATGCTGTTATAGAATTCCCGCTGGACAGACCTAGATACGCTGTTCTGTCTCAATAATTGTTTCCAATTTGCTGCCGTTTGCGTCGGGTCCGAGCAGTTGGTACGTACCTTTCCGCCGCTCGCTTATCTAATTATTAAACTGAAAAATCAATGGAGACTTGCATCTAACTAATGAAAGTTCTCAATCCCGTGCTCGGCACTGTAATTTGATTTCCTAAGCAATCCTTTTCGAAATCCCACGTGACTCTTCTCATCTAACCTTCCATCCCTATCGGGCTCGTGCCCTGTTCTAACGTCACGGTCCTCTGCTCTTTCGAACTTTCCCTTTCTTTCCTTTTTAATTCTGAACGGGAGCAGGCCACGTGCGAAATTCTTTTTCCGCCGAGCGGAGGTACGAACAGTGTTCACCCAATCCACGTCCGTAAGCCTATTCTCAAGCAATTGAACCGATCGAGTTTGCGATGGGAATTGTCATGTTTTTCTCATAAAAGATATTAGGGATGATCAATTCTAGAATAAGCCGGTTCCCATGCTAGAACCAGGAGCTAGACCGCTTGATCCTTGACCCACACGAGAATCGGACCGACTTTAGGAATTGGCTATATCTCCTCATTTTTTTTTTACTTTTTCCTATTCACTGCAAAACTGCAATTATCATTGTATAATCTAAACTACTACATGAGTAATTTTAATAGAACAAGCTCGTGATAAACAACTAAACGCGAGGATCATATCCACGGACAAAGTTATAATTATCATTAAAAACCAAGTGTGTGAGGTGTTGAACAACGAGAGAGGCATGAGCATTGGGTGGCTAAGACTGAGAGAAGTGAGAGTGAGAGACTTGAGCGACAAAGGTGCATGACCATGTCTAAGCAAAAAAAGAATTGAAACCGGGATTGATATTTATTAATTTCAACTTTTAGAGATCACGAAGAATTAGCTAGTTCGGTTTAGTTCTTTTGCTCATTCTTAGGGGAAAACTATTTTTGACTATCAATTAAACTTATGAAAAATGACGTCATAAATCAAAGCGGACTCTGTACCCGTTTGTTTATTTCGGTTAGGAAGAGGAAGAGGAAGAGGAAGAAGCGATCTACATAAGTATGAAAAAATATATTAAAAAAATGAGGTACGGAATGGAATGGTAGGTCGTCGATGCGGAGCCCCTAATGGGCATTATCGCTTCTTGTGTCACCTTTTGACTTTCGAGGTATTTGACCGTAGGTTGCCGAGAGTTGACTGGTAGTCTATTCTCTATCTTTCATATCATCATTTTTTTTATTATTATTGCAGTCTCAAACTCATAATTTGGGACGACCGAATCCCTCGCCTGGACCATCATAATTGCATTTAGATGTTTTTTCGGCCCCAGCTTTTATTTCATGGTACCTTAGATTCCACGAATATTATACATAGAGACGATTTTTTTTGAACAGATACATAGAGACGATTTGAATAATGTTTATTATAGGGAGGATAGCAATATTGCTGTATATTAATGTGTAATGATCTCATAAAATTTTCAAATACATAATTTTAACGGGAGGTATATTAAAAGTTATTTCATAAATGATGATGTAGCAAAGCGGTATTGTGCATTTATAAATATTGCTTGGAATGCAACAACCAGAAATGCAAGTGATACTCAACATGGTTGCCAAATGCCGATCATGCTCATGATATGATACAACGTTCTTGACCGAACATATAATTTCGCGAGTCCCCTACGGTTTTCTTCCCTTCAAGTATCGAAAGCTCCTGGTCTTGTTCAAGAGAGCCGCTCTTATCGAGAATTGAAAAGAAATAAAAAGAAAGAACACATTCGGTAAGAAATTTGCTTTCCTCACCTTAACTGATCGGACCTACTCCACCTCGACCGTCCTGGAGCTCGTAAGAACGGTTTTCCGAATGCGACCCAAACAGGTACTAGAGATCCTATCAACAATACCTTTTTGGAAGATAGCAGGACAAAAGAAGAGGGAGGACTTAGATTCTTTCCGAAACTTAAAAAAAAAAAAGAAGAAGAAAAAAAAATGTCAGTGCACCTTCTCTACCCTTTCCAGGAATTCCTACATCTCAAGAAACACCAGAGCCCCCTGGAGCAGAGAGAGAGGAGGCGTCAAAGAAAGGTTGTTCTGTCTAACATTGGTCTGACCCATCTGGTTAGAACGTTTGGTTGGCCACTCCAGGGGGGCCAACCGGAAGCAGCCGGTAGCCCCCCCCTCGATCTACCGGTCAATCCCCGCGGAATCCTCGCGGCCCGAAGCGCTTGTGGGGGTCGTTCCCTCCCTGCGGCCGACCGACACGTGTCGGTCGTCGCCCCCTCGTATTGCTCGGGGCGGCGATATATTAGGATCCTGCACTGGGGCGGAGGATCCTTCTTCGGGCTCTTGAAGATATCTCTCTCTCTCTCTCTCTGTTCTCTTCGCTCGATCATTTCTTGGCCCTGCAAATCTTTCTGTTCTTTTTTCCTCTTTTCGCTTTTGCTCCGGACCCCATCTCGGATGGCGGTGATCATTGTGTCATCATGTTTCCGGAAACCCCCCCGGCGAATGCCTCGCCGCCTGCGGAAAGAGGGGAGCTCCAATGATGGCGGATTTCTGCATGGTTTTGCTCGAATGCGGCTTTCTCACGCAGGTGAGTCGTCGTCGTCTATCTCGCGTGCGCCAGAAATTTCTTACTTTATGCTATGTTCGCTCGGCTTCGAATTCGCGGGATATATGTTCATCACATTGCACGTGAAGATATCTGCTTATGCAAAGTTAGTTTCTTTTATCTTTTTTTTTTTTTTTTGGGCTCTTGCTTCGTGTTTCCGCTGTTAGTTCCTGCTAATTTTAGATGTTTGGAGTCTGCAACTCTTTCGGCTTTTTAACTTGTATGTAGAGTTCATAGATTCCGTCGTAGTCTTAACTACTATTTCATATTCATGGCCCTGTATATTTATTGGACTCCGAAGTTCGTTCTTTCTTTCTTTTCTTTTTTTCTTTTTTTTGACTATCACGAGAATGCAATGACAGTTAATCACGGGTAATCTCCGAACGATATGCATATATAAAATACATTAGATTTGTTGAGCATCGGCCGCCTGCATTTTGACCAAAGTAAACTCATGTTCATGTTCATATGAAGACAGTAGACGTGAACTGTCTTGACTTAAGGCTCCTTTTAAGTTCGTGGCTGGGTTTCCTGCCAAATAGACACAAACTGTCCAGGAAAATAAAAGATAGAGACCGAAAAAAAAAATAAAAAAATTAGATAACGGTTTTCTTGGCAATCAACATAGAGATAAAGTTTCGAGCCGTATCCACCTCTTTTCAGGTCATGGCTGCAACCCAAAGGTCCAAAAAGATAACGCCAGAGCTTATAGTTAGCCCCAAAAAAAACAAAAAGGGAGAGAAAACAGAGCAGGAGAGAAACAGGGCAGAACCATGTTTTGTGTTCAGCAGAACAAGAACCACTCCTTAATCTCAGGAATGAATCAAAAGCCTGAGGAGTCTAACTTCCAAAGACTGATTCCCCACTCCATGGTCTTGATTTCCACGAAATGGCCGGCTAGTTCTTTCTATATATGGTAAAGCTGATTGGCTGAAAAAAATCTTTTGATCAGGCATAGTAGGAATGAGTCAACTCAGCATGGATTAAAGCAAAGTATTTTCGGGATGAAATTTAGATGGTTTTAGTAATTATAACCAGGGAGAAGAAAGCGAGCTCTATTGGCAAATTCCTCGTAGGTTTTAAGCATGGGGTCAAATTTCACAAAAACGTATGATATGGCAATTCGGGTTCCTGCAGACATTGCCATTTAGGGATTAGATCCAAGTGTCTGTCATGAAGCTTCCGCCACTAGACAATAGGCTGAAAAAGATCAACTGCAATATTCACATATCCTGGTTTTTACCTAATTCTGATTAATCGAGGTTTCCAATTCTTAACAAGCTCAGCACCAGTGATGTTCCTAGCGCACGTGCATTCAAGTAAAATTTCACAACACGAACCTGTATGGAGCTGTGTAATTTAACCTAACCGCCTATGTGCAATGAAACATCCCGAACCTACAAGAAAGATTTTTATTAGTGGGTTTTCTTTTTTTCCTTTCGGGCACTCTTCATTTAGGGAATGCGTTAGGGGACATGTCCATACAGTTTCTTTACCGAGGATTAGAAAAAGAGAAAGTAAGAGCAAGAGGGAAATAAAAGTGGGAGTGGTCAAACAAGTGGGGAGACCTTTTGGGTTTCCCACTTTAATCTGTCTGGACGCCCATTAAGTCAACCCCATCCACCAATCCCGTTGGTATAACGAGACTGGTAGTTTCGCGAGCTTCCGGCTCCTGCGAAGGTTTGAACCGAGGGTGGTCGGATACGGTGCGAAGCCTTCCATTCTAATGATTGATTAGCTCAGAACTGCCGGCACACATCATCGTCATCGGCCGTTCAAAAACCCCCAGAAAAAACAAGAGAAATCTCAGCGACCTTTCCGGGCCGGGCCTGGAGCAATCTGGTCCTCCTCTGGACCGCTGACTCTTTTTGTCTCTTTCGGGGTCTTGAATGGCCGGTTTGGACTAGGCAAGGCCGTGCCCTGGGGACCAAGATGGACAGGGCCTGGATGAATAGTTTCAGGCTCGTTGCCCTACCCGCCCGGCCGAGAGGTGGCCCCGCTAATCATGTCTGATTAACTCCTAGTTGTTAAAAGTTTTTTACGTGTGTGATGACAATGCGCATGAGATTGGAACGGCGACATCGTGGAAGGGTTTTGTTGACGAAGGCCTTTAGTAGCTCGGACTTACTGAGCATTTTAATGGACTATGAACATCCGCCGTGCAAATGCAAGAGGTCTGAGTACAAAGGTTTACTCTCTATTACAGGGTCCATACGAATGGGCGAGACACCGAGGGGAAGCTAAACGGTTCAACTCTACACTCTTGAAGATGGAGTTCAATTGGGCAAACCTTGCACAAGTGCGGATGCTTGCTAAGGTACCTATATGCTTCATTTGCTGTCGCTCTACTCTTACGTCTTGTCCGCAGACAATTTTTTCTGGGATAGATGAAGATTATACGTCTGCATGAATGTGTACTATGCTACGTGAATAGTGAGGCTGTTTAGCTAGAAATTTTGGTAACCCAAAATTACTAGAGTGAGATTTGAATCTCCTGATCGATCAAACCCTCAAGTAACAAATTAGTGGAGACAAACGTTGTTTGGCTACGTGGAAGAAAAATTATTTATACTGTTCATTCACTAAGTGTCTTCACCATAGTTAATTTAGATGAGAAGCTCTAGCTATATGGGAATGCAATCAAATTGCTGTAACGAAACAATAAGCATCCCTTCAAGGTGATCAATCTTATGACTTTGCTGATAAGGGGATCCTGGAGGTTAACTCCAGAATGCGCTATAAAAGAACTGGATGACTTAGAGCCCCTAAGACGCTATAGCCGAAAATATTAGCACTAAAACACCGTAATCCTCAAAAAATGTTCGACAACCTTCAAGAAAATAATTTACCTATTAAGAGAGTTTGCCGATATTGCCAAATAACCATATATGTTTTTCACCTTCTAGGGTTTATTTTCAATATGTTAAATGACCTAAGTAGTTATCTCATGTGTACCATCGTGTTTAATGAGTATAGTGCGTAGAATGAAACTAAGCCAGCATTTAAGCTTCATGAATGATTACCGTACAGTCAACATTTATCTCGAGTTCTTGGTGCAAAAATGGTTCTCATAGGTCCATTTTTCTCGCCTCAATTTAACCAGAGAAATCGAAGCCTAAAAACATTAAATCATGGACTCAAGATGAAGTATAAAAGATAATCGACCTGTCTAAATACTTCCTAATACGAACTATGATTTAAGCTTAAGCATATCTAAAACGGTAGCTAGCTAGGATGCATCAATCATCAACTGGAAAATTAAATTGCCAGAACATAGTGAAATGAATGTTCTCATGCAGTCATGAAACTATTACAACCTTGTGATGCTAATAAGATCATACATAAGGCTAAAGTAATCTAACGGTAATACGGTAGTCCTTGTCACCTACATGGATGAAAGTACAACTGTGGCTTTTTTAATTTTACATAAAATATCACACCTTAGGGGAAGAACGTAATAAGATGATAAGAGCAGTTCATCACAACTTGCTTTTCACCTTCTAGGGTTTCTTTTCAATACTCCGAAATGACATTAGTAGATACCTCACGTCCAGCTAACATTACTTTCAATCAGGGCAATGCATAGAATGAAACTAGGCGAGCATTCAAGCTTCATGAACGTTTATTGTACAACAAACATTATCTGGAGTTCTTGGTGCAAAAACGGTGACCATACGCTGATGTTTGCCGACCCTATCTATTCAAGGCTACACATGCTCACTTTTATACTAAGTGATATTTGTATAAGTTCTTTTTTTTTTTTTTGTACCTTGACCAGGGAAGTAGAACCTTAAAAGTATAAATTCGCGGGGCTCAAAATGAAGTACAAAAGTTGATCAACCAGTTTAAGTTCTTCCAAGAATATGAACTATTATTCAGGCTAGAGCATGTCTATGACAATAGTTAGGTAGGATGCATGAACCATTAGCTGGAAAACTAAATTGCCAGAATGAGCATTGTGAAATCACTGTTCTCTTGTAGAAATGAATCTCGCATCCTGATGATGCTAAAAAGATAAGCTATAAGGCTTTGCATGCTCTAACAAGATGATTAATGTAGCGCAGTGTAGGAGTCTCAATTTTCACTATTGACGTAACTAAGGAAACTCAAGTAGATAGGTTATGGAATACTCCAATAGTAATTGTCCACGAAAAATCTATTTCCTTCTAGTGTATTGCATTGCCGTCTACCTATAGCCTATTGTCACCATAATACTCTCATTTCTGCTTAACATAGCACACCCTCATAACTAGGGTTTCCTTTTTGCGGCTCTTAGCATTCTATAGCCTCTATCACTAAATAAATCTGTTAGCGTGTCCACTAGAACGAAATTGAGCAAGCATGCATCGTATTTCCTTTTGTGAGCCGTTCGAGTACATATTATAGTCATTGGCTGCTGAATGCTTGCTGACTTGTAGAACGGCCATAACTACACAATGCTCGTTCATATGTGCTCATGAATATGTCATTCAACTTTGTTTTCTCTATCAGTGTCAATTTCTTCACCAAAAAATGGGTTTTCCTTGTATAAACGAAACTTTGCCTAGTGTTGCGGTGCCTCTCTTGTTTCCGGCTCCCTTTCACTCACGCTGACTTGTTGTCTTGCTGAGTGAAAGTTTTGTGGCGTCGATTTTGTAATTATTGGTTCAAAGCTTTTTATATAATATTATTTCTTACAAAAAAAAAAAAAAAATTGCCTAGTTGAATAGGAAGTAGTTCCTGCAAAGCTTTCCGAGAATTATTGTCCAAGCTTAGGCGTACATGTCTATTTCTGTGGCTACGTAGAGGTAGTTATCGTTATAACCACAGGAAGTCAATTGTCATGTAAGAGGAGGAAACAAAGACGAAATTTAACTGGCTAGATTGAAGAATCGACGCGCTAGATTCATAATTTTGTAGTAATAATCATAGTAAAGTTCTAGTGATGACTAGGCATACATCCTCATGTACTTTGATGCTTTAGGATGAGATAGTAATAAAGATACTAACCACAATTTATAACTATCTGTTCAAGAAAGTTATCAGGAAAAAATTAAGGAAAGTTAAACAACCAAAAAGTGGGAATGCTCAAGTGATTATGGATTTCCTGTAAGATTCCCGTGAAATTCTTCGATTTCTTCCAGAAAATGCAGGACAGTTGATGAGGGAATGCATTCGGCATATCAACACACATTTTTATATATCAAATAAGTACAATACCGAGTGGAAGGTTTGTTTACATCAAATAACACACATCATCACAACAAATCAGCCGTGATAAATAAGCAGCTGATTGAAGAGATTAAACAAGAATCAACACAAACACACATATAACAACACTCCAAACCCTAGAGAGACCTCGTAATTCATGGCAGCTGATAGCTAGTACTCTCCAACTTAGGATATACATATACTGCTATTCAACCTGTTCATTCGCCCTCCTGCTATTATTGTCTTGATTAATCACTGAAGACATGATTGCAGAGTCCCAGCCAGCGGCTATCCCGAATGCAGGTGCTGCAGCCATGGGAATCAGAGAATCCGAATCCGGCGAGGAGCCGACCGCCTGTTGTTGTAGCTGGTGCTGGATTGGGAATGCTTCCTCGTTGATCAGGGAGTTCAGGAACGACGAGAAGACGTCGTCCCCACAGCAGTTGAGGTCCTCCTCCTCCTCATTAGACAGTCCGTGGCTGCTTCTCAAGCCCATCACTTGGTAATGCTGGGTACCCGGCAAATAACTGGCTTCGCCACCATCAGCCGTCGCGGTTCCATTTTGGTACACAGCCTCCACATTATCGGCACTTTGGATCTGATCATTTTCTTTGAGGATGGCTGGGCCGCCACTGCTGGTTTCCTCGAGGCCAGAAGAGATGGGGCTAGGGTTAGGGCTTCGAGGGCGAGGTGCCGCTTTGGAAGGAGGAGCTTTCGCTGGAGGATTGCTGCTGGAGTTCTGGGTTTCTGGATTGAGCGGCTTGTGCGTCCTCGGATCAATTCCTTGACTGATGAGCTTCTTGCTAAGGTGAGTGTTCCAGTAGTTCTTGATCTCATTGTCAGTCCGTCCAGGAATTCTTCCAGCTATTAAAGACCACCTGTATCACAGTGCAATCACACACGAAACATAGGTCAGGATAAGATTAAAATCGCAACACAATGAGAGAGACAGAGATAGAGAGAGACTAAGTTTGTTAGCTGAATTTCGTAAAGATTTTTGATTGATCAGTGAGTGGTTTTCTGGATGATATGGTTGTGATTCCTTATGAACTGAGAAATGTGAGAGAGAATGAGTAAGCTATTGAGTGAGGGTGTGTGTTCCTGAAATCTTGCAGGCAGTGGTGGCGAATCAGTGAGTGGGAAGAGAGAACTAAGTGAGCGACCGAGAGGAGAACATCGAAACCCTAACCGGCCCCTCCCGAGATATTCAAGATTCAGGAATGCACGGAAACCCTAGCCAAGATCGGGAGAGCCCAACCCCAATCGATCCGGCTCGATGATCTTCGAGATTTTCGGGGGAGGAGGGGGAGAAGGGTTACCGGTTGCCGAGGAGGCGGTGGAGGCGGAGGATGAGGTCCTCCTCGTCGGGGGCGATCTGGCCGCGCTTGACGGAGGGGCGGAGGTAGTTCATCCAGCGGAGGCGGCAGCTCTTGCCGCAGCGGAGGAGGCCGGCCCGCTTGGGGAGGGTCCGCCACCGGCCCTCGCCCTCGCGGTTGATGTAGCCGGCGAGGAGCTCGTCCTCCTCCGGCGTCCAGGGCCCCTCTTCAGCCCCACCTTGCTGCAGCACGGGGTCTTCGTCCCTCCCGACGACGACGACGGATTCCTCATTTGGGTCGCCTGCCTGCCCGTCTGTATTTCCAGGTGAGGGCCTGTGCAGAGTGTGCGCGCTTCTCGGAAGCGAAGCAGATGGAGGATAAAAAGGAAGAAGATGATGATGCAGATTTTCTCTCTCTTTCTCTTTCTCTCTCTCCTCTTCCCCCTGTGGTTTTATTTTTGGATGTGATGACTGATGAGTTGGTGCTCATTTGTTTGCTGACAGCCGCAGGGAGTGGGGAAGCCGAGCCGAGCCGAGCCGAGCCGAAGGGAGTGTGATCCCGTTTTCCTCAGGCGCGGTCCGTGGGGGCGTGCTCTCTACGCGCCGGTTCTTGGGCCCAGCCCGAGGCCCAAATTAACTCCCATCCCATTTTGTAATGCGCCAGTGTTGCCTTTCTTTTGGGTTAGGGTTTGTTTTGTCGGGAACAGAGATCAGTAGCTGGATTGTTGCAGGCTGAATTTCTAAATTTTTGGGAAGAGGATACATCGCATGTTCTTTCCCCATTTAAATTTCATGTTCTGTGGCCGTCATGTGTCTCGGAAAAGTACCAGGTATCGAAACCCTATGCGAAGGAACTTTAAGATCTAACTTGAATCCGATCGAGATGTTGCTAACCTAATTCGACAGCCGGCCAATGGTGACCACCGGCCCCCCCTCAAGCCACCTCCGGACCCACGTCCAAATGAATCACTGGCGTCATTTAATGGGGTAGAAACCGCTGGAATCCCAACGCTTGCGGTGGCAAGTTGGTGACCACAGTTACTGCACAAAGCGCGTGCGATCCAGTCCGACGAACGGCGCGTGGGGGGGCGGGGGATAGCGGGGAGGAGGGGGACCCGCAGGCTCGTCCTGCCCACTTCTCTTAATTCTCTTACTCCTTAGGAACATGTTATAGGGGGGCAAAAAGATGCCATTCCGAAAATGACCCCGGGAACCTTGAAGAAGTCGCGGTGAGCTGGACCCGGATCCGCACGGCCCGAACTTGATTATCCGAATGCGGCCGCGCACGTGCGCCCGCCACTTGCAAGTTTGTCGACAACTCTCTCCGGAGCTGGAGCTCCAGGATTTTTGGGCAGTCTCCTGAAACTTCTCCGTTTGATTTTCCTGTTGCGTGAACTTCGCGGGTCGTTCTCGAATTTCGAGTTCAATCGCTACGTGATCCAAAGATTTCTTTTTGGGACCGGAATCCGATCGACTCTCGATGGGTGGACGAGTTCGATGATGCGTGTCCTGAAAATCGACCGTGGGTTTCTCGGCGATTTTCCAGTCGAAAAGTGTACTCATTGCAAAGTGATTCCCAATAAGAGTGCAGTACTTCAGCAATCACTCGGCATGCTTTTCTTGTTTTGGTGCTTCGTCCTTTCCTTTCCTTTTGGAATTCTTCGGTACTGGAAAAGAAAGACAGAGCGTGCCAGTTGTGATTTTGGTTTTAGGACAGGAAAACATTCTGTCGCCAAACAGGGCTCGCTCCCTCTTTCTTGGCAATGGTCTTTATGGTGTGTTGCTTGCAAATTCACATGAAGTTTACTGATTCCTTTTGTCTGCCTCTCTTTCCATCGGAAGTTTTTGCAGTCGCATTTCCTGGCATCATTTTTTTTTTTCTCCCTTCATTTGCACGACGAAAGAATTCACCATGTGCCGTGATTAGCTTAAGCTTATTTATACGAGACAGGGTGGCTTTCAAGGCCACTGGGCAATCGTCCGTGGATCTGGATCTTGCTCTGCGTGCTGGACCACAGCTATAGGTACTTCATCCGCGGATGCAGTTCTGGATGAGCTTCACTATCATCGATTACAAGTCCTGTTATCTCTAAGCTATGTGGTGTATTGCTCTCTTTGCCTGTATTGTATTGTTAGATATCGAGTTAACGATTGTCTCGGTTGCTTGAGGTCCTGCCTAATGGTTTGTCTTGGATGATTGTTGGGGAAGCAAGTATCATGCTACACAGAAGTGAGGACTTAATTTTGCCATGCCAGGCTGTCGAGATGTCAAAAGTTTGGAGATAAAGCTAATTACTTTAAGCAGTGACATTTGTCATTTCCCATGGAACAGCTCGCAATTCTTTTTGTCGTGAAACCAGTGTTTTTTGCAGCGTTAACAGTACTAACAATCTGTGATCACTTGCTTTGAATATCTCCAGGTCATAAAACTAATGCTTGAAACTTGAAAGAGCGAGCAAATTTCATGCGTCTTAATCTGACGCAGAGATCATTTTTCACGCCCTTTCAGGATTATTCTTGGATTTCAATCTATTGCACTTGCTAGAATTTGGGTTATGCACGTGTCCTTACCCCCCTGGATGCTCTGAGAATTGACGTCTCTCATGTTGTCTGGTCTGGTCTCTTCAAATAAAGCAGTTTTGACTTCAATTGATCTGTCGAACGGGTTGCCTAATGCTTGTTTGCCAGTGGGTTAGTGGAAAGCGAGTCAGCATATAGATCTTCTATCCAAGTATTCAAGAACTCATTGTCTTATTGGTGATCTGAGTATTTTACCTCAATTCATGTCTCACGTCATATCACAAAATTTTGTCCAACAAACAGATTTGAAAATTCTCTTAATGCTGAAGATATTACAGTTTAGCAACCTCTCGACAGGTGCATTTGAAGTCCCCCTTCAGATCTTTCTGTCACTGGTGCTTTGAGGGAAAGTAATCATCAGATGTGTGTAAATGCCAATGAAGTCTCCCAACTCCTGTCTAGTCAAGATGGGCAACTGCATATTAGTAGAGGTGTTAAAATGGGTACACAACCTATTTATGGACCCATATTTGCTTAAATAGGCCATTAATGGGTCAGGCTTTATTTCTCAAGACACTCATGATAGGTTTTAAAAATAAAAGGACTAAAATATATGGGTCTTAAATGAGTCTACTCCTACTCTGTACCCATTTAAGACTCATTTACCAACCCATTAAAGATAACCCATGATATTAGCAAAGAAGTGTCCTCTTGTCTTGGCCATCTTTATTGGCCTATCTAAGAAACTACTCGTCTTTTGGGAAGTCAATTGGTCCAATCTTCGTGGCTTTAATGTATGATTTACTGAGACTGCTGAAGTTTTCCTTAGCTTTTGGGTGCACGGTGCCGGTCAACTCTAGTAGCACGGCAAACTGCAAACTGAACATCTTTAGTAAAAGTGCAAGCTTTACCTCATCAGCTTTGGCTTCCAAGAGGTCATCCTTGGATTGCAATCTGTCTCCTGGAAACAACATTAAACATATAATTGTCCTTCCTTCTTGCTATATCAGGATGTTAACAAAATTGTTTTGGCAACATGCGCTATTTTTGTCCCCAAAAGTAGTTTCTGAATCCTGAGAAGGGTAGCTGATTATTGCTGTACACACGATTTCAAGAATCAAAGGATTGTCTTGCAGGCAACTCCCATGACAGTTCTTGAGTCTCATCGAGTGTTCCTTGTCGCTTGCGGATCTGACTGATATAATGTATTGCCGAGACTTGTAAATGCAATTCATAAGAACTTCATCCAAATCGCTGGATGCATCATCTGAATTGTTAGATACTTCGTCTAAGTTTCTTCTATCCATCAGAGAGCTTCGCATTGCTTGAGCCTGGAAAACTTCCCTGATATTCCTCTCTGCAGTGACCATGACCAAATAGGTGACTCTGTCCAAGCTAGGGCGAATCAGTGACGCCCTCATTTTGTAGGGGAAAAGGCAGCTAAGCTGAAGTAGATAAACCATCTATAGCTTAAACCTCATTTAATAGCATTCTTCTGGAATCCAGAACAATAATGATAAGTACATTATTTCTTGATATCTTTGCCCATGACCATGATAACTACAACAAAAACTGGCCCCATTGAATTCAACTAGATCGTGGGCACCATTCCGTTTAGCCATGGAATGACCTGGAGGACGTCTGATCGTCTCCTCTAAGTTCTAAAGAATGTATTTTCCAGCGTTTGAGTCAACTCAATGGCTTCGATAACCTTCGAACACATGAAACATGGTATCGGACAACCCCCAAAAGTGATCCACCGCTGCATCACCCCGGAATGATCTTAACGTGCCTGAACAACACAATCCCCATAATCAATATTTAATCTCCGATTGCTGTTCTTGTTCCTCGGTGTTAAGACGAGGGTGGTCGTTGGTACTGCGAGATAAGATGAGATTGAAAGATTCTTTCCTGGGAAGAGCGTGCCAAGGAAAGATTCCCATTTGAACCTAACCCGACCTCATTCGTTCATCATCTTCTTACTTTTAAAGCATCGGGTCCACTCCTTCTTGGAAACCTTTGTCGTGCATCCAAGTGTCGAATCTTCATGATCTTCGTTGACCAAACCTTTTTGGGGAGAAAAGGACCTGCAACGCACCGTTTGAGGCCTGCCAAAACCGAATCCTGGTCATTGCGTAAGCGCAACCGTAATAGAGCCAAATGTTTACTTTTTCGCCGTATTACATGATTGGGTTAATCAAGTAGTTTTCTACTTTCGGACCCTTTTATTAATCAAAACAAAACAACAGAAGAGCCAAACCTGACTTTTATCTCCATTTTTTTTTTGTATTCTGACATCATTTTCGAGACTTTCCTTCTCCTCAATGTTGCTATAGGTGGCTTCCATGTCAGAGAGACGGGGCAATGATGAGCATGTCAACAGGTCAAAGGACTGATTCTGATCTGGTCTACCGTTTGAAATTGGAGAGCATATTTCGCTAGAAGGGACAATTTTCGCCCGCACGAAAGGACAAGAGCATAAGAACGAGCAAGCCACTCCGCCCTCAAAAAGTCTGAAGTTGTCCTGTCCTCCCTCTATATAAATCACCCTCCTCCTCTCCTCTGTGTCATGCGCTTGCGAAAAAGTTTGAGAACATCCCTTTAATTTGGCCATGGAAATTCAATTCCAGAGGCATGACACTTATCATCATCCGCAGCCACAGCAGAAACCACTCTCGCCCATCAGAAAAACCAAGTTCAAGTCCACACCCTCCAACAACACAGCCAAGAGCAAGTTTGTAGGAGTCAGGCAGAGGCCCTCAGGGAAATGGGTGGCCGAGATTAAGGACACGACCCAGAAGATCAGAATGTGGCTTGGCACCTTCGACACCGCCGAGGAAGCTGCGAGGGCCTATGATGAGGCTGCCTGTCTCCTCCGTGGTTTCAACACGAGGACAAACTTCTCCCCTCACCTCCCAACCAGTTCTGCTCTTTCCCTCAAGATCAGGACCGTCTTGAATCAGAAAATCAGCTCACAACGAGACCGGCCCATGGTTTCGCATTCCAATTCGAAATCCACCAAGAAACCCGCTTCACAGACCAATTCAGCTACCAGCATTAGCAGCATGATCAGCCTCAGCTCTGTCACCAATGTTTACACAAGTAGTGACAGTGATTGCTCCTTCTCCAGCGGGATGATGCAAGATGGCCGGATTTTCGACGATGCTTACAGGCCGGATTTGAGCAGGTGCCTGGCGAGCCTCGGATCGACACCCATGTCTCAACACAACCATTCGTGGGCATTCACCTCCGGCCTGGATCATCTCCCTTTAGTCCAAGAGGACGGACTGCCGAAGCACGGGCCATGTGCTTCCACGACTGATTTGGAGCTCTCAGAGTTTGAACGTATGAAGGTGGAGAGGCAGATTTCTGCTTCGCTTTACGCGGTCAATGGACTCAACGAGTACTTGGAGAACACCTACAATTCGAATGAAACTATGTGGGATATTCCCGCATTGAGCCAATTGTTCTGTCATAGTTGAAGCAGAGAAATCTCTCTTTCAATCGTGTTCTCTTCCAATCCACGGACCTTATTATGTGTTAGGTAGATTCTGTCAACTATAGCGCAGGATACCTATCGCGGCATGCTGAGGACATTCCAATTCCAAACAGCATCGGAAAAGAGCTGCCTATCACGGCAAATAGCCCATAGCCTTAGGAGTTTCTACTTTCTTATGAGCAGCTGTCAAGTCATCCCAGTGTTCTCTTTTTTCTCCTAAGGCGCTTCCTTTCCGGTGTAATGGTACTTAATGATCTCTTCTTTTCCTCTGGCCGATCAACGTCACTAGGATAAATTTATGTGATTTGTCTTGAGTTTTGACTATGCCTCGTTCGATGAATCTTTAAATTCAATGTCAAATAAGGTTAACTTGTTCGGCTGACAGTTGTTATCAGTACCTGAATAACGACACTTCAAATAGAAATAACCCTTTGCTTTCGGCAACAAATGGATTACCGCCAACAAGCTAAACTTAAATCTATACACAGATAATACGCAGGAAAAGGAAAACCGGCTCCTCCTCCAGTTTTACAGAAAACAAACCGATCCATCACAAATCAGTCCTGCTGAGTACAGATGTGAAGTCGGCGGGCTCCATCTGGATCCAACTTCTATTGATTTATACACACTGAAAATCTGGCATAGAGCTTTTTTGGCAATGATCGTGCCACAACCACAATAGCCATCGCTGGAACCCATGAGAGAGAGAGAGAGAGAGAGAGAGAGTCTGGCGATGAGTAACAAGTCATGACAATCGAGAATGATTATAATAGAAGGAGAAGCTGCAATTCCTGTTGTAATCAAGTCACAAAAGCTGCTCCTGACAAAACAACAATTCTATTCAAGTATCAAGTAACACCCGAAAAAAGTTTTAAGAAATGGAGGCGCACTCCTCCGCCGATCCAACATATACAGGTGCCTAAGGCTGTACACCCGTTACATTGCATAAAGGTTCTCACTTGGCATTAGGCGAAAATTTAGGATACACACCCAATCAAGAATCAGGCTTTGTGATAGTATTTATGAACTGAGTTGCTAGAGATTTTGACAGCTGCAGATGTCATCCAGATTATCATCTTTTGGTGCCTATGGAGTGGCTGCTCGAGACGCGGCAGGTACACGAGCAAACCAGGTTCGATATTTATTTCCATCTCAAGTTTCTAGCACCACAAAATAAGACTCCTTTCATAACAAGGCAACGAGTTTCACAATTTTATAGGCATGAGGAAATAGCACACGTCTACACAAGAAATACAAACAGAATTCCATCAAAGGTGGCAGACAAACCCAGACCACCGAATCAATCCTTGAGACCTCCTTGCAGTATTAAACTACTAATAGTCTTCGCCTTCTTCCTCATCATCGACACCTTCCGCACCCACTTCCTCATAGTCTTTCTCGAGGGCAGCCAAGTCTTCACGAGCCTCTGAAAATTCTCCTTCCTCCATGCCCTCACCAACATACCAGTGAACAAATGCCCTCTTAGCATACATGAGATCGAATTTGTGGTCAATGCGTGAGAACACCTCGGCCACTGCTGTGTTGTTGCTGATCATGCACACAGCACGCTGTACCTTGGCAAGGTCACCCCCAGGGACAACAGTTGGAGGCTCATAATTGATACCACACTTGAAGCCAGTGGGACACCTGTTTGATCCGAAGAAACATATTTTCAGCTCTAAAGTAAGATGCATGCTACAAACCTTTAGAAGAAAAAAAGTCATGATGTTGCCACAAGTTTGAAACAAGCAGACAAATGCACAGAAAATCCTTTTTGTCAAAAGCCAAAAATAACACATCAGCACAGTCCTAGTCCCATTATTCTGGGGGAAATTTACCAAATAATACAAACAAAAGTCAATTTTCCGGCACAAGTCACTAAGAGCCATCTAGTGGTCTTGCAGCGATCTTGACAATATAATGGTAACCAAAATGGACACATTTTACTTCTTGCAGCCTAGCGAACACTGTCCAAAAGCATGAACAACTCGTTGGTACTTGTTTACAAAACATCTAGAAGAAAAGTTGTCTGGTGAAACAATTCTTTGTTGTTGCCTGAACAAATACAGAAAAATTGGGCAGCAAGCAGAGTAAAAGAAGAACAGGAGAGGGAGGACAGAAAGTGTCACCACAAAAATTTGGCGAATAAGTTTCTTTCTCCTTTTCATCAATATGACAACACAAGCTTTTGTGAGCGTAGCCAGTGAGTCTACATTGTCTGAATATATGTCATTTTTGGAGACAGAGTAATGAAACAGCGACCATAAAGGTTTAAATCAGCATCACATTCAATAGATATAATAAGATGAACATATCCATCTTCCAATAACCAAGGTATTTCCCCCCCTGTTATGTTAATTTGTACTTACTTCTCTTCCTGGTCTTTGCCTTGTCCTTCATAAACAAAATCTTACTTATTGTGAAGAGGGGGGAAAAAGTGTACTCACCAGTCAACAAATTGAACGGTCCTTTTGGTTTTTATGGTGGCTACAGCTGCATTAACATCTTTGGGAACAACATCACCCCTGTACATCAAGCAGCAGGCCATGTACTTCCCATGCCTAGGATCACACTTAGCCATCATGCTTGATGGCTCAAATACCGCATTAGTGATCTCAGGTACTGATAGCTGCTCGTGATATGCCTTTTCAGCAGAGATTACAGGGGCATAAGAAGAGAGCATGAAGTGAATGCGTGGATAAGGAACGAGGTTAGTCTGGAACTCTGTGATATCCACATTGATGGCTCCATCAAACCTTAAGGAAGTTGTCAAAGATGATATGATTTGAGATATCAATCGGTTCAAGTTGGTGTAAGTTGGCCTCTCAATGTCCAGGGACCTCCTGCAGATATCGTATATAGCCTCATTATCCAAGAGCACGGCAACATCCGTGTGTTCAAGGAGGGAATGAGTAGATAGAACACTGTTATATGGCTCCACGACGGCTGTTGAGACCTGCAAATGACAAAAGTTAGACACTGCCTAGTCCCCAATAATAAAATCGCATTATCTATTCCATATTTTCAGTACTGTTGTACATAATAAGATCCATCAACCTTCCACGAGAACATTGAACTCAAAGTATGAAAGCAATATGCAATTCCAGAAACCCAAAAAAAAAAAAAAAAAAAAATGCTTTCGTATAAATGAGGAGATCTTGACCGCAATTTGAAAACTATAGTTCACATATGAGCAACTAAATGGTCATTGGGTACCTGGGGAGAAGGATAGATGGTAAAACCAAGCTTCGACTTCTTTCCATAATCTACGGACAACCGTTCCAGCAACAGGGATCCCAGACCAGAACCAGTCCCACCACCAACAGCACTGAACACCAAAAACCCTTGCAAACCGGTACAATTATCTGCCAACTTCCTCACTCTATCAAGGCACAAATCCACAATTTCCTTCCCAACTGTCAAACAAGGCGAAACAGCGTTAAGAACCGGAAGAACACACGGCATCCATCCAAGAACCGCAACCGCATTGAACTTTCTACCTACCGGTATAGTGCCCTCTGGCGAAGTTGTTGGCAGCATCCTCCTTGCCAGAAATCAGCTGCTCCGGGTGGAAAAGCTGCCGGTAAGTCCCGCTCCTGACTTCGTCGATGACGGTCGGCTCCAGATCCAAGAAGATGGCCCGGGGAACATGCTTGCCCGAGCCGGTCTCGCTGAAGAAGGTGTTGAAAGCATCGGCCGCAACACCCACCGTCGTGTCGCTACAATGTCACGAAAGACGCCCGGTTTAGGATTCAGAATCGCAGCAGAATGACCTCTCGAGCGAACAACATTACCAATGACACGAGAAATACGCGTTAACCAGCCCCAAAAAAAAATAATAATAATTAACATCCAGAGGTTTTTATTCTCAACTACCGGACCAATGCGAGTCGATTTCCCCGTTCAATGCGCCTCACGAAAAACCTAAGATCCGTTCGAAAACAACGACGAAAACGAGAGGCCAAAAGCTACCCTCTCCGACCAGATTCTCCACCACTGAACTCTCGCAATCGAACAGATGCGCGACAGAGATGCGGATCGGAAGCGAATGAAGGAGGAGGAGGAGAAGGGGATTTACCTAGGGAGCATGCCGTCGGGCTGGATGCCATGCTCGAGGCAGTAGAGCTCCCAGCACGAATTCCCGACCTGAATCCCCGCCTGCCCAATGTGTATGCTTATGATCTCCCTCATCCTCTCTCTCGCTCAAACCCTAGACCTCCTGGATCGATCTAAAGACAAAGTCTCTTTCTCGTCCTTCGATCTCCCCCTTCGGAAATGGAAATGGAAATTCGCCCGAGTGAAATGAGAGCGCTCTCCTCGTCCTCGCCTTCTTCTTCTCAGATCCGCCGCCTGCTTTAACCTGTATTTTCGAATTTCTTCTCCTTCTCTCTTCTTTTCCTTCTGCCAGACTGACTTTTTAACTGGATTGGCGAGATTTTTGGAGTCCGGCGACAGCTTGCCCTCCCCTGCCCCTTCCCCCAAAAAACCCGTGGGGCCGGGCCTGAATTGACGCAAATACCCCTCTCCCCTCGCCTCGGGACCGGCGTCGAGCTGAGGGTGAAAACGGGAATTCCGGGGTTCGGGGGGGACCCGGCAGGGTTGGGCCACGTGGAGTGGGGGGGCCCGCGGGAAAGGTTCGATCTGCTGGGGTGGGATTAGCTGGTGGGATGATGCATCGTCGTGCGATGCTTCGTTGTCTTTCCAGTTATTTTTCACCTAATTATATATATATATTGTTGCATGATTGTTTCACTGTTTTCTTTTTTCCTTTCCTTTTTTTTTTTTTTTTAACTTTTGCCTTTGACTAGGTTCCACAGGTTTGTAATTATGGTAGCGGCAAATTAGAGCCACCGGGTCACCGGACAACTGTACAATGGGAACTTGTAAAGCCTAATAAGGAACCAAATATTGTTACGTCATATCGGTTCTAAATTTTCTTTTAAATATCGAGTTAAATTAAGTTTTGTCTTGTTATGCATTATTGATTGGGATAGGCCCCATCACGTTGAGCACTCAATTAAGATTCAATTAATAGTTATTATGGTCTAAGAATCAAATTATATGAGATCGGACCGTGAATTACAAACCAAAAAGAGAGACAAAAACCTCTTGTTTATTTCATAGTGGAAATAATTATAATGTGTAGATATTTAAAAAAAAAAAAAAAGAAAAGGGATAATCATGTTTGATAGGGAGATATCGATGAGAGGGTGTCCATAGGGGCCCGAAAGTTGGGGCTACGTCAAGATTTTTCTGCTGGGCTGGGCCAAGTCTTTACAAAATTAGAAAATGCCAAATCTGTGAGTGGACCCGTGAACTGCCGAATTCATAATCAGGTTTAATCGATTGCGCTTGTGGCTTTTCCACCTTTGGGCTTTCAACCGGGTCGTCATGAAGCTAGGATGGATATTCGATATTATCCCTCTCAAAGTCTCACTCATTTTAGGAGCGCCAAACTCTAATCATTTGGTCATCCAGATTGATCCATGCAATTCCATTTCGGCCAACGGACACACCTGATCTTCTCGATTTTCGGCTCGATTTTTCAGTCCACCAACGATCATCCATCCACTGCCAATGCGAACAAAAAGAAGGGCACGTTCCAGCAATGCGACGTGGGAAGAAGACGAGGTCGGGACGGGTCAAGTCATATTCTATAGGAAGAAATACCGAAGAAAATTGTCATCCGAGGGTAAGAGCTGGCGCTTCTTCACCTAAAACCGAAGGAAATGAATAGGCGAGAACGAGAAGAGTTGGCATCCATGTGGCTATATTCCTCCAGAAGGATGTCAACAGAGATCGAGATGCGTGCTTTTGTCTTTAGAGTCGGAGCAAGTGGCTTAGGTTATATGTAGTTGGCAATAGCAAGAGATATAAAAATCACACATTTTTTTTTCTTTTAGTAGAATAAGAACATTTTTTATCAAGCGATGATGTACCGTTCAAATATCAAATCAGATTTGGATCAAATCAGTTTAGGTCGAGTCATAAATAATTCAACCAAAATCAACCCATTTAATATGGTCATGACCCATTTATTGTAATGCAAATTTTTTTACTCATATCAAATTCATATTTGACCAATTTAATTATATTTAAGAAAAATTATTTCTTATAAAAAAAAAGGTATTGTCAAAATACTTTAATGCAATACAAATTTAATAGACAATTTTTATAATTTTTTTAAATGTATATTTTAAAAAATCGAATTTTTAATTAATTTTTAATTTTTAAATACATTTTTATTTGTTCTTTTCTTTCTTTTATCATTTATCTTTTTCTTCTTCTTTGATTAGCAACCCAGAGCTCATACCTCGAGAATCATCAAATCAGGTGAGATCGAGCTCGCCTAACGCCGGTGAGCTCGAGCTCAAGCCTCACCTGAGACCAGTGAGCTCAAGCCTTCACTAGTTGGTCACCAGTAGTTACCATACTAGCCACCCGCTGAGAAAGGAAGGAGGAAGAAGGAAGCCAAAAAAAAAATAAATATAAAAAAAAATTAATTTCGATTTTTATAATATATATATATTTATTTATTTATAAAGTTGAAGAGCAAAGAGATAGTGTGCGGCTTGGGTTGGAAATTGATTATAAGTCCAAGCCATTTAAGACCCATTTATCTTAAATTTTCAATTTTAAACCCATTTAGTTAGTCTATTTAAGAAGTAAATGACTTATATATGACCTAATATATGATCTATTTATGATTTAAATAGGTCATATATGGATTTAAGACCCATTTTGATATTTCTAGAGTATATATACGTCCACACTGCGGCTTTTTATCCTTTGTGCATACATTTATCGACCGATCATTCACCTTCTGGCTTGGAGAAATGAAAGATTATATGTATCGACACAGCAGAGGAAATGTTAAAGAAAATTTCGCGGCCTTCGACTTGATTATTGCTTTTTCTACGAAAGAGAGAGGGAGATGCCCACGCCGGAGGGGGTAGGATATGACACGGTTAGGCCCACCGGTGGATAATGACTAGTCACGAATGGTTTTTTTTTTATTAGCTTAGGGTTGAATGAAGCTCTTCTGGACCGGTCCCAATTCAAACCTAAGTTTGTCCTTAGTCCTGCTTGAGCTAAGCAGGCCCAGTAGAGGTACAGTGTAAAACTTATTCGGGGTAATTACTCAAAACCCCTCTAAACTTTGGTACAATTGCAAAATAGCTCCAGACTTTGAAAAGTTGCAGCTTATTCTCACGAATTTTGATTTTTGTAGCAATCGCTAGCTTTTCCATTCGGGAGCTGTTAATCATTGTCTAAAAATAGAGCAACTCGTTTTTTTTTTCCTTTTTTACTTGAATTCCATCCCTCTACTAAATTTTCTTAATTGCACAAACCGTGCATCTTCTTTATGTTTTTCTAGCTTCCTTAACCTTGTAAGCCTTCTCGGAAGGCTGGAGGAGAGTAAGACAAAAAAATTCTTCCACAAATGTCCTCATAACATTTCGTTTTTCCATTTTGTCCTCGTGACTATTTACCTTCTTCTTCATCAATGTTGGCCTAGCGAAGTTGTGCGAAGCTGCGAAGGGCCAAGCGACAAAGCTAGACAAAGGTTGGCATGAGGGAGGTGTGTCACAACCATCGGTGACCGTCATGTGACCTTGGTGACCCCTTGCAAGTCGCGTCACTACGGCCGCCGCAACCCTCGACAACCACCCAGATCTAGGTCGCAACAGGTCACGCGGATCATTTGCAACCTTAGCGACGTTGTGACACCGGCAAATTTGGGTCATCGGAGGTCACCGCGACCCAAATCTCACAATCTAGGTCGTTGCGACCCTCGTTGGAAGGTCGTGTGACCCGTGCGCGCGACCTCCATGCGAAGGTTGTCGGGGCCGCTCAATCTGGTTCTCGCGACCCCGATCACGACGACCCTTGCC